>OW028703.1:10780496-13237163 GCA_932294345.1 Pandemis cinnamomeana
GTACATACCTACTTATTTTTATAGACTTCTAAAAGTGTATCATCCTATTTAGTTTAATCTAAATCTGAGATATCGATTGAATAACTCAAGTAGTCTATGATTTAGGGCCGATTTTTCAATCGTCAGATAAGTCCTATTCGAGGAAGGTCTGTCAGTAAAGTTAAGTGCGTATCTGAGGATTGAAAAATCGGCCCTTATCCGTATAAAAGGTACTTATCTTAAAATTATTCCGAAACATTTCAGCAAATAGTTAGGTTAGTTCGACTTAGCAGCCTTGTACACGTTTTCGGTTTTTTTTAATTTGTCGTTGACAAATGTTACAGATTGGTCGATATTCAAAGTGTCAGACGTCAAAGGATTGACTCTATTTTGAATTCAAAATTACGTATTCCGGAATAATTTTAAGACACCTTTTATAAATGAACGTTTCATTGAACCCATTGGTACCCTCATTGCAGCAATAAGTTCATTGAGAACTGCACTGCCGCTGCTGAAGATGGTTATTTCAACCCGGAAATAAATTATTTCGAACTTGGTGTTTCAAATTTATCTTATATATTTTTGTACAAATGCTACGACAGAGTACATAAAATTTTGGGGAGATTTTTTTGTAGTTGCTACCCAGATGATATTGCTACAACGTAATAAGCAATGGATTCTTTCGTTAGTATACACTGAATTAATTGCCGTAGTTCCAAAGGAGTCTCTTAAAAGCACTTGTTTATTGCAAAACTCATCATTAACTTAATCATTTTCAGGGGTAATGTCAACAATATAATCCAATATCCGTACAAAGTGGGTCCCCCGTGCGGCGATTGCCCGAACAACTGCGTGTCTGGGCTCTGCACCAACGCTTGTTATGCCAAAGACCACTACTCCAACTGCGGCGAACTTAAAGCCATGAACATCCCAAATCTCTGCCAGGAAGGTGTCTGCAATGCTACTTGCTCGTGCGGTACAAAGATTTATAAGAACTATCCGTTTGTCTAATCGGATTGGTACCTAGTTAATGGTTGTTAATCATGTTTAATATTGTTTTAAGAGTTTTGTGGGACCTATGTTTTTATTAGATTAAAATTAGAATATCTATTATTATAAGTACTAAAACAAATACAAATCAAAAATTAAAACAAATTTCATTCGGTGCTCCTAAATCCTTTTCAAATACATAAGTGTCCAATCCAATATCCATATTTAGCCATGACTTATTTAACACGTTAGCTGCGCACCAATTTTTGCATACTTTCCGTTCCTGCGGCACGAGGTATAATCGGCCCGTACCGTGACCAGACGTTAGGGCGACACGCGGTCTATTAGACCCCACCTCCTTTTACAGACTAAAATCCATTTTCTGGCGCGAAATCAAAGATAAATGAGAATTTTGGTCCTTATTGATATAGACAGTGAATTGATGAACCCTAATCCACCGTCGCCCCGGGATCTGATGGCTAGTTTAGGAATTATTAGCAAAACAAAATATGGGATCTTGTACACCTCGTAACGCACTGAAATAGGGCAAATTTTCGCTGCGATTAGTGATGGGAAAAATAATATCGACGTTTTTAAACTGTCTTAACTACGCAACGACTTGACCGATTTTGATCAATTATATCTCATTAGATCGTTTTAAGGGCAAAACCTGGCAAAACAACACAAAGCTATCAAAGGATACATTTTTTTTTAAATAATCTAAATTGTGCTTGAAGGCGCCATAAAGAAAAAAAAACCGGCCAAGTGCGAGTCGGACTCGCGCACGAAGCGTTCCATTCTATACCATTAAGAGGCACCTATTACAGACTTATTATTGGAAAATAATGGATTACGGTTTACAATCGACGTGATGCACAACACTGGTCGCGGGAAGCTCGCGTTGAGTGCGGTACGAGGTCAGGGGGGATATGGGACGTTTTAGCCTCGTTCCGCACTGCATTAAAATTATATTAATTCAGTGCGGCACGAGGCCTAAGACATCCGGTACCAAGGTAGGTACACCACCGAGTCCGGAACCATTAGTGATCTCAAATATATATTTATCTCTTTCCTACACTGGACCAAACCAAAGCTATGCCATTCGCACGACAGAGAAATTCACTTTTTTGCTTGCCGCACCACAGGGAAGTTGCATCAGGGGTGATTTAGGCCTCGCTTCGCACTTAACGTGTTAAATTTTAGTCAAATACATTGGTGTGATATCGACATAAAGCAAAATAATGTAAATTTTATTTCGCCACGATGAACTTTTCACGTGAGTAAGTTTTTTCTTTAATATTTCATAGCAGCCCAATTTTGTTTACTAACAATAGTGACATGGTTCCATATAAATTCTGGAAAATAGAACACAATGCACACAAACCTGTTTCAAAATATGAAACCAATACCAGTGATCTTTAAAATTTCAATGTTAATCATCTGTAAAAGTTTAATAATAGATACACTTACCATGTTAAATAAAGAAGGCAAACCAGCAAGTTGGTCATCATATTATGGTAGGTATGTGATTTATTAGAGGGTTTTATTTAAAAAGTCATCTAATTTTAAAAACTCAAACGTATGCGCAAGTTATGGGCAGGGTTCATCACACGCCGGCTGGCAGGTGAGTCAGCAGGTGGGGTGCCCGCCGGGGCGGAACGGCTCTCGCAACGGCGCCCGCGCATGCTCCTTGCCCTTAGCCCCACCGCACATCGCCGACTCTCTTCAGCTTCGCAATGCGAGGTATATTCGTATGCACCTACCAGTCACTTATTAGTCTCTAATATTATACAAGTAAAGGTACGAATAGTCAATAATCAAAAACAACTCCTTCAGGTTGTGCTTCAGGACAGCACTTAAAGGAAAATCCGGTGGCCGTTTCTTCATACAGACGTCTTTCCCTGTTTCCTGGCCTGGATAATTACATTAGAACAAATATTTTTTATAACCACCTCTGCATGATTTGTAACCACCTCTGCCATGCCCCCGCGTTTTACTTTTTTTCAATTTTCATTATTTAATAACAGGAGACCGTCGAAAGTCATATTTTTTTTAATTTCGATGCCATATATTTATTCAAAAGTTTATGAAATCACTTTCAAACACAGAAACATAGCCAAAGTTCATCAAACCTGACAATAACATAGGTATCAAGATATGTTCAGTTTTAAAAGAGGAAACAGGGGACTACGAAAGGCCGTTTTCATTAATAAAATTTTCCGTAGTTATAAGCAGTCCGAGCTACATAATTTCTTTAAACGGCAGGTACAGCCTAGGGCATAAATATTCGATACAGCCATCATGTCAAATATATTATATGTGGCACCGACTTTATTGTTTGTGGCATAAAGGTGTACAGATGTTTGTGATGTATTGGTAACGTACATATTTATGAACTTGACTGTAAATAGCCCATGAGCGGAGTCGATAGTGTGACTTAACTATACCCCGTTAAGTCAGAGCAGGGGATAGTAAATTAACTATTAGTTAACCCATGATACACGGTGGATCTAATGGAACAAACTGAACATTTAGATGGAAGACATTCAATCTGAACCTAATTTACCTGACTATTTCTATCAAACAAAACAACAGAAGAACTTATGTAAACAATTCCAGAATGTAAGTAGGGTTTTATCTTGCAATCACCTATTAAAACATTGTTTCTTAGCTTAGACATAAATATACATGAACAGGAATAAGGAATGGAACGTGTGTGTTATCAATAAATTTGCTCACACATGCTAATGTGATGTTGGCTAGGAGTACAAAACATTGCCCATAAATAAATACCGTGTTCCCGACTGACCGAGCAGCATGTTTCCCACCCCCACCACGTCTCCGACCCAATTGTAATGCAACGGCGGGCGCTCCGTCCGGCGCGCGGGCACTCGGGCATTGTCTGCCGGCCTCCGCACCTTGCGTCGACGCATGGTCCGCGCTATGGGCTGCGACCACGTCCCGCACGCCTCATCGCCTCCTGCGCGCCGCAAGTCTCTCCGCCGCCTCGCATCCACACGCGGCTTCAAACCCCGCACTGCTAACGAATACGGCTGGATACGGGTCTTTGAAGGTCTCGAACCCTTCGCTCTCGACGCTCCTAGTAAACTTGTGAAAGTCACTCTCAATACCACTGTCGAAGACGTCAACAAGGAACTAGGGTTTGGCGAGGAATTGACGCTGTGGTCACAGATTGGAGGGGAACGATCGCGTCGATTGGACGTGGATGAGTATCCGTTAAGGATCCAAGAGCAGTTCCTAGCAACTTATGGATGGAAGTCCGAAGCGAGAAGATTACGTTTGGCCGTCGATCCGGAGTTACGACATTCTTTAAGATGGTGTGCCGGTCCGGCGGCGCGCTCGGGGGGAGTTCTGCGGTCCGGCACTATTCACGTTTTGAAGGGACATGTTTTTCCGCAATGGAAACCCCGACCAGCGCATATCATAGGATCTCGATTGCACATGTTTGGTAAGTTATCCATAACCCTTTCTTTTTGAAATGCCTACCAAATTGATCTTCAAAAGAATACCTATGTAAGGTCAATACCCTCATTAAATTTCCATTTTTAAAGTTCCGTACGTTGCAAAAAACTAATAACTTATAGGATCACTTTGCTATCCGTCTGTGAATACTCTTTTTCTCAGGAACGCCTGGAAGTTATCAAGCTAAAATAATGTCACATACTGCTTACATTTTGCTTAGAAACAAGGCTCTGCTAATATTGCATTTCTGTATTAAATAAACAAACATGCTGATTTATGCGCATATTAATTTGTATCTAAGTACGGAATGTTCGGTGCGCGAGTCCGATTCGCACTTAGTCGGTTTTTTACCTTTTACTTTTACTCTATTTCAGGCACAGCATGGGAAATCGTCGAGTTAAGCAGAGGCAGCATCGAGCTGTGCCAACCGAAAGCCCAGAGATTGGTGTTGCGCTTGAAGCCTCGTTGTCAAGGCAACAGCGTCCCCGGCGACAACAGCATGAATCACCTGTTCCTCGGATTTAACACCATCTGGGAGAGAAATCTATGGTTCAGCTGGTTAAAAGAGGTACGTGATCAATATTAATACGTATACATAAAACATATTCCGAAATATACGGTCATTTGATTGAAACGGCGACTATCCGGGGCTACTACGATAAACAGCCCATACAAAAACTTTTTGCTACTGTTTTATCAGTAGGTAAATAATTTTAAGAATTAAATTTAACATGAAAGTATTAGGTATTCAGTTTATCGCTGTGACAGTAACGTAGAAGATAAGAACGTAGATAATCTGTGGTTATAATATTAAGATCTTATTAAACATTATGAAGAAATCATCGAAGAGAAAAATATCCATTAAAGTTATTGTGGTCATGTCTTCTATGTGCAGCGTATCGTTATGTTGATGTTGTTCTGAATTCCATGAAGTGCAACTGGAGCAAATCCAGTAGTTTAAATATTTTCTATTCAGTTTAGCATGCATACGTAGAGTACAGATGATTGATATTTGATTCCGGTACACTTCTCAAACTAACGAACCATTGTCGTAACAACCAAGTAACAACATTCAATTGTAGAAATCTTCCGATTATTACGCTTTTGACAGTTTAATGTGTAATTGTGTTACCCAGGGTTGTGCTGCTCGAATATATCACAACAAAAACAAGACATATTTATTGTAAAAACATTTGACCTGAAGGTCAAGAAACCCGCTATCTATAATTAAACCTATTATTTATAGATATGTAGGTACATGAAAATTATTGCAAATTTAAGGTTATTGTAATTAAAAATAATAAGCTCACGATATAAGCTTTTCAACTACGGAAGGATGATGGAACGAGAGTTGTTAGAGGTATAAGCGGTAGTTGTAAAGCCCAGTCAACCTTCAAGTAAGCCGTGTGAATCATTGACTATTAATTACACATAATCAACCATCAATCAAGTTTTTGCTTAAGTTTGAGCTGAGATATGAATTGTATAGAAATTTAACTTGTTTGGATATATTTTTAGAAAACGTTTACTGGGTTATGGGTGTGTAATTAATTACATTATATGTTAATATTAACAGCTTGGATAATTGTTGCAATAAGTAGGTCAAATTCGATTTGTACATAGGTTTTTAAGTTTTGTACTTATGAGTACTTAAGTACACATTGATTTATCTTAATCTAGCTGATATTTCTCCACGTCTTGCCTTATAAATATTTCTATTATTTCCTTTACGAAGCCTCTGAACACTGAAATTTAAAATCACCTAATGACGTTTATTTTAGGATTGTATTGCTATGAGTAATGCCGCATTTTAATTAATACTGGATGCAAACCAAACCGCGGCTATTTAGCAACAACGAAATCTTTGAAGAAAATGTAGAGTTGATTGTTTGACAGACAAATAAATTAGCTTAAATAAATTAAGCTTATTACCGTGTGTCGTAAAATTAGCGACTGTTATATTTTTGAATAAGAAGTGTGTTAATTAGAAATTGTGTGCGTCGCCCTGAGGTGTCACGGTTGAGATGTCTAGAGCGCGCGAGCGCGGGGCGGCGCAAGGTGCGCGCTTCAGTCGCACAAGTAAAAAGTTACTCGAAACAGTCGCAGTCACCTTTTCTCCAGGCTACGTTTCGTTTCAGTGCTCTAGTGTTTATTTATACAGTGTTCAACTCGTGATTGGTATCAGTGATATTTAAAACGTTCAATTCAAGTGTATTGTTATTCATAACACCGATGCACATTGCAACTTCCATAAGTCGACGTTAGTTCCCATGCTGTTGGTGTTTAACAACATTCGATCAAGGACACCTTATTGCCATTTATGTTGGCGACATGACCGTGATCAGAATAATGATGTGGCAGACAGGATTTTGTAGTCTTTGGGAATAACAATGATCTCGGGAGTTCGACGGCCTCGCGGTCACATACCGAGACTGTAACCGCTGTCACCATTGCCTTTGAAGTGTCATCTGATGTAATGAATTCGAATGCGTTTGTAAAGAATAAGCTATGATCATCACGTTCTCATGTTTTTTGTGATGGTGGAGCAAAGTACAATGAAGCCGGAGGACGACGAGCCTGACAGTTTGGATGTCTTCAATCAGCCAAACGTTGAAGATGATTTTCTAGACAGCCTGGAACCTACAACTCTTAAGGAGAAATACGATGCGGTGGGTTGATTGAAACATCGTCACGTCTTATATTCAAACATTATTATAATGAAACTAAAATTGCTAAATATATAGGTACCTATCTAAGTCAAAGCTGAAAAGTTAAAGTTAGTCAAAGGTGAAAAGTTTAGATACTGGAAATGTATAGGTCTAAACTATATAGGTACCTACCTAAGTCAAGGCTGAAAGATTACCCGAAAGATTTAGTTCAGTGTTTAACATTCTTAGGCATCCAAAAAACAGACAGGCATTTTTAGGCAGTTGTTCCACTGCTAACGATTAATGAAAAGTTTACCTAGAAACTCGAAATGTTTAATTGAGCAAAGAGGAACGGAATGTTTCTATGATTCCGATACTTTTGGCGCTAAGCGATTTTTTCTTGAGTGGCTCTTGTCGCGAGAACCTAAGGTCTCGCTGGCGATTAACTATTAAATTTTTTATATCTATGTTTTCTCTTTTATGAACACGAGTCTACGTATATAACGGATTGCTAGTCGACGGTGGGAGAGCTGTTCCTTATTAATATATTTACTTTACGTATAAATCATAAATAAAACGCTTTACTGTACCACGACCTACTTATCTTTAGTTGTTAATATTGTACAGTTAGCAGAAGTAGATCAAAAGTTAAAGGACTCATAAAGATAAAGGTACCTTTGTGATAGAGTCGTGTGTAGACAATTTTGTACTCTACGACTTCATAATCAGTTGCTGCTGCTATTTGTACTAAGTACTGAAGTTAAGAAGTTAAGTTTGCTACGTCAGCAATTTCTAATTAGTATTTATTTTCCACACAATCAAACTATGCAACGCAAGACAAAAGCAGGCAGGTACCGAAGTATTTGCAAGATGTCGACATGAAACCTCTATTGTTTGAATAAATAACAGGAAAATAAGTCGTCAATTGATTTGTTTCAACTCTATTACAGTTCTAGCAAGCTCTTCTGAAGTATATATAAGGGCGGTTTTTTTTGTGAAAGTAGGTATATACATATACCACCAGCTCAAATGAGTTAAGTTTTAATTTTTAGAGCAATAGAATTTCAAAATTCCATAACGCCTAGAATGCTTGTATAAATGCCGAATGGGGTAATATTCCAATCCATTTATTGATTGATTTGTACCTAATCGTAATATAGACTTTAGCGAATTCATCAATAAAATTCTCGTCTACAGATGAAAGTATACACAAATTCAAAATTTGTAAAAAATATTTTTTTAACATTGGTTGATAACTTATTGCAACATGTAGGTAGTGGGTAGATATCGCGCCAAGTCCGTAGACATCGAAATTATAAGATATCTCGAAAACTGCAACAATTTCGATGCCTTTAATAGGGGCAACAGAATTACATCTTTGAGATTTTGTTTTAAAACAAGGCCGCTTCTTCCAGGGTACCCAAAGCACGCAGCCACCGAACGTGCTGGACCTCAGCGGCGGCGGGCGAGCATCTCTCGGCTCTGCGCTTGCGCAACACGCTGCCGGTGCGTTCACCGTGCGCGTGCTGCGTCTGCGTTCCAATGCGCTGGCCACGCTACCCCCGCAAGCGTGGACGCTGCACGCCCTTACGCACCTCGATATCAGTGACAATCGGATCACTGAGCTCCCGGAGGAGATATGCCAGCTTACGCAGTAAGTATTGTATTATTGCGGCACAATTTAGGAGCCTTAATCAATTATTTCTTTGATACTAAAATGCCCACATTGACTTTGCAAAACGGTATGCTAACTTTTTACGGGACTCGACGTTTCAACTATTTTACAACTGTAGTGGTCACATAGTTTTAGCAAAACTATAGGTCACATTGTTGACATATTATAAATCATGTCTTTATCCCTTACGGGGTAGACAGCGGCTAAGGTAACAAGACCTAAAGCCAAGTTTAGCGGGATTGTAGGCGTATAGGTGAATTTGAATAGGCATAATATTAAGGAAACTTACGCATTCTCAGTAATTTTCAAAATGTACATTTGTATATTTTTAAATGTGATGGGAGCTGATAGCGTATACAATATTGCTATCGAGATTATTTATATAATTTTTTGCTTTTAATTTTATGTAGGTAGGTACGGTCAAGTGCAAAAATAAGTATCGATACGAACTTTTCAAAAATGTGTCCCACGACCTTATTATGCTGGTGTAAGAGCGTATGGTACTTATATTTGAAACTTTAACTAGATACATATTATTACACTTGACTGTACATAACTAGGAAGGCAATTTTGAATACATTATTATGAACTTGTATTGTTGTTAAACTTAGCTAAGTTTAGCGTATAGTATACTAGTATGGTATATTTTATTGTAGATATTAAACCAACTGAAAATGGTAATTTCGGACGAATGTCAGCCTTTGATAGAAAGAACACGAGTAAGTTTTTGTTACTTCGAACGAAACAAATCGCAGATTGATTTAGAGGCGCGAGCCACCGAGTAAATACTACGTACGTACCCATACATTACGGGTCCCATTCCGTAACGCTCGGTTGGCAGACCGTGGCGGTATCTCGCGAGACTCAGCCTTCAGACATTGGGATAACCAACGGATTTAAATAAGAATTTCCATTTTGTCTAGTATTCTGCCTATTAATCAGTGAACTGAAGCTCCGTTTTATTACTCCAGAAGTTTCGAATCTTTTATTGAACACTTATTCTATCATTGAGATTCTTAAAGCAGAAAATGGGAAAAATTGGCTATTAATCCATCAGTAAGAGCGACCATCAAAAAGGTTTGAAAAACTGATTACAAAAAATAACGAATTAACTTCCAATTTTTTATTCACAACCTCTCCCTAAGTAACGCCATAATCAGAAAAAGGATATTAATGTTTACACTTAATCCATATCGTCAGTGGAAAGGAAGAACTGCTAAAGCGCCAAAATGGTACTTGTGGGAAATGAACTTCAAAGTTTATTTTTCGAAAAGAAAATCATATCTATTTTAATATTTTTTTTAAAGGCTCCTTCATTCATCTTCTCGGCATCGCTTTAATTGGAGGTACCTCAAAGTAATACGTCATATGTTGTTAGTAGACGTTTCCGTTGTGTGCTAATTTTTTAACTGAGTGCTTGCGTACGGCACCGGGCGGCGCGGGGCTATCTCCATCTGTGCGACGGAGCGTGCCTTACGTTCACTTTGCTTGCTCCAACCCTGGGTTAGCTTACCCGGACTAACGCAAGAGTGTTAGTCCGCCGGTAACCCGATTTAAGCGACCATAGAGCTTCGACTCCATGGTCTTAAAAGCTCTAGATAGTACTATAACTATAGGTATAGTACCTTAAACACTACATCATAGTTTTTAAACTCACTCGTCCGTCCCTAATATAATACTCCTCTCATCCACTCAAAGGTTGACTGGAAGAGATCACTTAACGGTATAAGTCCGCCTTTGTGAATTTATCTCAGTGTTTTTCAATTGTATTTGTTTTATGTTTTTTTCGCACAATAAAGAGTTTACATATCTAATACATACATACCTCGAGCGAAATTTATTCCTTTTTTTAGCGCAAGCTTTTATAGTGGGAATGGGTTAGAATTTGGCGCGCATTGTCACACTTTAAGAAGAGGTATAAACATAAAAACGTCTCTGGATTTTACCTACTTTACATTTTGTAGTAGTTTATGTGACTGTATTATAATGCCTAATTATGTACAGTCGTATACATAACTTTGTCGACATTCATATCATAAATTTTCTACATAAACATTTTCATATCAAAATACGTAGGTAACATTATTTTCTTTTCTACGAAAGTTCGAATCAGGTGAAACGACTGACATTCATATTTTTTTCTTAAATTCTAAGACAATAGAAATAGAGATTTTGTTATTTCAGATGTTCGATGTTTGAAAGTACCTAATTAGAGTATCGATACTGATACTCTAATCAGTAAACATTATAATACAACCATACATTAGAGTATCGATATTGATACTTTAAAGTAAACTTTATAATACAACCACAGATACAATTTTTTAAAGTAGGCCATTTGCTAATCGTTCCTGAACATATTGTGGGGAAGTTATGATATTATTATGGATGTAGATAAAATATATAGGTACCTAATAACTTCAAACGAATAATTCTTATATTATTTTTAATTTCAGGGATCTCGAAACTTATCTATATACCTATCAGAATCGATCTAACCTACTAGGTCTCATCTCTGAGAAAACGTGTTTTCCGAGTTTTACAAGCTTCGCTCGGTCCATAACTACAAACATATCTGTATATTATTTTGCCTGATGCCTTGAGTAGGTACCTACTGGGGCCTTACCATGATTAATGCAATTCAGTTCCGACTCAGTTCAGCTTTTAGCTGTCATTTTAGTATGGATCTGACAGCGAGCGAACCTAAACTGAATAGGAATAACATCGCATTAAGACATCATGGTAAGGGTACGTAGGTACGCACACTAAATCGTAGGTCGAATTAAGTCTGGCATCCTGTTTATAGTTTTTGAAAGGGCATAGGTAGTCCTTGAATTTGCGTGGAAGACGACTTAGCGTAATTGTTTGATTTTATCAAATTTAAAGAGTTATTACGAAGGAAGGAAGGAAGGGAGGAAGCGTCCTTTAACGTCTTCCGTGCATTATGCTATTTATGAAAATGCACAATTTAACTTATCCGTGGTTGTAAAATAACGGATGTTTTAGGATGTTAGCTGGTCTCTGATTAATGTTTATTTACTATCGTTGATAATTAAAAGTTACAATCGTTGTTTTTTATTTGCAATTATTTAAATAATCATATTTTTAATAAACCGATCAGGTGCGTGTCGGACCACATATAAAGAAGGTAGGTATGTCGTCGAAATTTAAAATGGAAATGGTTACAGATGAAAAACTTAAGTAATTGACCTGTTCCAGTGCTTGGGCCGGTGCACCCTGGGCATCGGTTAATGATTTCCCGGCGGTCTCCGAGGGATATCATTATCCGTTGGCTAAAAGCCCCACGGGGGGGGGGGGGGGGGTCTCTTGAGCGTGTTCTACCGTACAACGTTGCCGACATTTTTGTCAGAAGTTTATTGAATACTGTATTTAGGTATTACTTTGACATTGGCGAAATCATCGCCTCGTTATATGGGGCCATATTAAAAAGAACTTAAGTCCCATATTAGTTCTGTACCTACGCTACTACATACCTACCTACAACAGGTCATTTAGGTACTCAAGTTTTTCTCCTATATCACTACAATACTGAGCGACTAATATGTACAAGAGCGTATATTCATAAGAAAACGTAATTTTGTGTAAGAAGGACAGTTTTTGGGCTAACTATGAGCTACATTGTTCAAAACAATTTTAGTATACATAGGTATAGTACGTATAAATAATTAAGACGCAAAGTAATAACTTTGATTTTTGGCATGATTTTTGAAGACTCAATTCAACAGTTAGAGCCTACCAAAGTGTGTTAGAAAAAGTTGCAAAGTAGCCCGATGACTATAAAACTACAATAAACACATGTATAGCTACAATGGTATTTCGAAAGGGAAATTGCAAAGCCACGTAACGAGCTCCAAAGATCCATAGCAAAGTGGTATTGCATAGATTTATCAAGAGATAACTTAAACAACAATACGTAGGTACCTAATGTAATGGTGGAGGCATTGCGTCTTCTTGCTAAACGCGTGGCCAGTGGGGCGCCTCGGCAGCCCGGCGGTCAGTCTAGGCGCACACTCTGTATGCGGCATACAAAGTTAACACGTTAAATTTAACTGAAAAAGAAAACATGCAATTAGTGGTGTTACCAATGAATACCGAGGTAATAATGCACTGCAACGATTGATTGGTGGCGAAAGCGTGCTGATAACTTGATAAAGTGATGGACTGCATGTGGTGCAATAAAGGATCGACTCGGTTACATACAAGTGCGCGTTCAGTTCGGTCTATTATTCCTACGCGTGTATTGGTGTAAAGTTAGACGTCTGGTGAGGTGAGTTACTTATATCGTGCACTCGTATGAGTAGTTGAGTACTTAATGTTTATTGTTTGTTATTGTCAAGTAAATATTTGCAATAAATCAACAACAAGTAAATAAATTGAACGTGTTCAGAAAAAGTTTGTTAAATATCTCTGTTTCAAACTAAAATGTTCCTATAGGTCGTCCAGTTACGATGATATATGTAAAAAACACCATCTTATTCCTCTGCAGCAACGTCGTGCGATAGCGGATGTCACTTACATTCTGAACATCATTAACAACAACATTGACTGTCCCGAATTACTACAGAAACTGTCCTTTAACACACCCATTCAGCGGAAAAGATTTAATCCCCCTGTTTTTGTCAAATTCACATCGACTAAGTATAGGAAAAACAGCTTTCTCCCGCGCGCTAGTCGTAATTTAAATAACCTTACGAAGGAAATGGATATTGACATTTTTAACTGTAACACCCTATCCGTGAGGCGAGGTCTGGTGATGAGGTGCTTTAGGTGAGCGCGCTACTTGCTTGAACATTTAATTCTAATTTATAAGTAGGTTTACATCAATTCCTTAAGCGGGGCGGCGTTGCCTAAAGTTTGTAAAATAAGTGCTATTGAAAGAGCAATAGGTATAAATTTAGGAAACTCTCTGGCTCTATATTGTGATTGTTCGTTTGTTAAGTTAATTTTTGTTTAAAAATGTGCGAGTCACTTAGTGTTGGAATCTTACTTGGCAATGTAAATTGTTTTCTTTGCATAGTGTGTCGTTTGATGCTGTGTGCGCCACCTCATTTTAAGTTAAGCTATGCTTAACTTGTACTCTGTCACTATCTGTGAGTTCCTGTAATTGGCTCTGTGTTACTACTTCTCCTACATAAATTGTGTTAAATGCTGTTGGTTCTCCATAAATAAATAAATAAATAAATAAATAAATAAACTAAAGCGTGGCCGTGGACGTTTGGGATTCCGTAGATGTGCTTAATAAAATTATCTAGACTATCTAAAGAAAGCGTGGAATTTAATAAGCAGATATCTGGCTTTGTTTAGGTTAATCATTGGAAAGATTCCTGTATTTAATTGACCTGATAATTACTATTCATCATTCAAGTATGTTTACTACCTAACTATGAAGTCTGCCGTAATCTTATCTCTCCAAAATCTAAATCCAGTAATTAATTATATATCTATAGCGCTGAAGAAATTGTAAAGTAATAAGTAAGGAATGCAATTAAAATATTACTTTCTGAAAACTTTTAATTTCGTCTGTCACGGCGGGTGAGCTTGTGGGCCAGCGATTAACATACGAGCGCGATACCGCCCGTCTCCGCGCGCAACTGTGAAACTTCTAAACAAAACCTATTGTGTTAAATAAAACTTATGCAACGTAACTAGAAACAAACACAACTAGTTGATGATACCCACCTCATTCACTAACTGGCCCTTTTGTGATTGTAATCATACTTGCCAGCTACTTTTAAATATTGAAACGTATGTTGCCAGAAATAATGGAACTTCAACTTATTTAGCTGTTGCTCGCGAAGAATTCGCTATACAACAATATAATTTTATAGGATAAAATATAGCATTTTTTTTATTAATTTTTAAATTTATCTGCTTTCCAAGTTTTATCAAACGCGGTAGTAGCGGTTTTACCGTGACGAGGCAAGGAGTAAAAAAACAGACAGAGAGATAGAACTACTGTCGAATTTAAAGCATTAGGAATAAATTGGAGCTATTTACCAAGTTAACAAAATAACTTTTTTTGACATGTAAAAAAGGTAAACAATCTTGATATGCCTATCTTTTATTGAAAAAACTTTTTAAAAATAAACAACAGCAAGTTACACTTTTAAACTACTGAAATGTCGTGATTTGTTTTGTTGTTTTGTATGTTTCAGTAACCTATTTTTCCAACACAATACAATCACTCTTTATTGAACACCACATAATAACCACCAAAACAGTAAAAAAGGTATTTAAAAAAATGTTTTCAGTAAAAAGCCTAGTCAACATTGTTTATCTTTTTTAAATGTCACATACATACAGACGGCCTGCGACTTTCTTTATACTATGTTACGATATAGTAAAACTGTAAAACATACACTCTACCAACGCCAAAGAGCGCACACATGCTCTTCGTTCAACAACAATTATTTCAAAACGAGTTCAATGAGCCCATTCTCTTACATGCAAACTAGCCAGACCTGCACCGTCCGTAGTTACGTTAGAAAATAACCATACGTTATTTTAAGTTAGCCAAGAGTCCGTTTTGCAGGGAAGGTGTTGCTGTTGGTATGATAAACCTTTGTTCAGTACAGTTAAATTTTATAGAAAATCGTGTCCAGCTCTCTTCAACAACATTTGCTTTTAAAAAAAGAAATTGGTTGTGAATCTAAAAGTTCCAAATGTTGTAATTCTAGACTAGAAGAACTTCAAGTGAGTGACAACGAGCTGCAGTCTATAGAGTGTGCTCTACGACTGCCGCGTCTGCGCAACCTTTTTGCGGCAAGGAATCTTATCAACAATTTTGGAGTAAGTTTTACAAAATTCGAGCAAATATAAAATCGAAATGGCTTCCATTAATTTCGAAGAAAATTAATTTGTAAGAACAGTTACGAAAATTGTACCACTATGAAAACTTCGTGGAGCGAGACTAGAAAAAAAAGGAGTCCTTTTGCTAAAGTGGTTTTTTTCGCCTATTAGCTACCTCGCACAGCTTTAGAACCAAGTCTAATTGCTTAGTTACATCAAATGAAACATTTATCATTAGACCTATTTATTTACTGTCACATATGAAATATACCTACCCATGTGGTCACTTACCATCAGGTGCCTGACTTGCTTGTTGGCCTGCCTTGTTGTATTAAAATAATATACCGCGACTAAGGATCTATTTAATTATATATTATGTACATACTTATAGAACTATTTTCCGAGGAAACTGGCCATATAGCAGTACCAAACCCAAGTTTTTTACTTATTCTTAATTTTCACATTTTTATAGAGAAACGCCAAGCTCATGGGTCCTGATGCCGACAAGGAGCCGCGTTCCCCGCTCTCCAGCGTGGATCTGCGCAACAACAACCTAAAAGGGAGCATCATACTAGGCAACTATGAGGTAGGTGTAATACAAATTCAAAAGTGACTAATCTATATCTATACTCTCTCTTCTTAGTCGTGCACTCTTGACAGAGTGGTCGTGGTCATGTTTCGGTCGATTCCTGCGCCACCGCTGCTCTCGCGACGCGTCGCCAAGTATCTATACTATATATACTAATATTATAAAGAGGAAAGATTTGTACCTATTTTTGTATGTTTGTATGTTTGTAATGAATAGGCTCAAAAAGTACTGGGCCGATCTGGATGAAATTTGGAACATAGATAGATTATAGTCTGGAATAACACATAGGCTACTTTTTATCCCGGAAAATTGCGTGATTCCCGCGGGATAGCGATAAACGAATTCTATGCAAACGAAGTTGCGGGCAACGGCTAGTTTAATTGATAAAAGTAAAATAATGCCAAGAAATTATTTTAATCTCAGTTCAGAAAGAAGATAAAATGTCGACGTTTAGGGTGTGATTGACACTTTCTTGTTTGTCATCTTGGCACTGTTTGTAAGTCAAATGTATTACGGTTACCTTGGTAATCCTACTCCATAACGTCCTGTGGGTGGGCTAACACTGATGCCATTTATAATTAAGTTCATGTCACCTTTTAGTAGGTATATTATTAAGATAGTTTTTAAAAATACCGTTAAATTTTATTGTAAAGATTTAAATTGATTAAGACTATCCGACAGTGTTACACTGGAACTGCTATTTAGTAAGTTAACTGACTGAACTTATGTTCCAGCACCTTGTGTGTCTGGATGTGTCACACAACGCTATTGAAGTGTTGGTGGTATCAGCGCTGCGTGGTCTGAGGGAGCTACACGCAGCGCACAACACATTACAACATTTGGCTCTCCACGGCGGCTCCTTACGAACCTTACGTGCCCCACACAACAGTAAGTGATTTTGTAACCATTTCCTTGCATCGTTGGTTGACGTGCACGATTATTGACTTTGCATGCTCCAACGAAATACGAGTATTAATGCATTCTAATTAGGAGGAAAAACTGTAGCGGCCTAACCTCGTTGTCGTAATACCTACCAAGTGAAAATTGGGAAATAACACGTCGTAAATAAGTTATACTGAAATATCAGTAGCTATGGCATTGTTTAGCATTTTAAGTAGATTTCAATTGATTTTTGGAAATGTGCCACATGCGGGATCACGAATGAAAATAAGCAAGAGAGATCTTTGCCCACTTGTGGGACCTCATTCAACACGACAAGCTGTATGATAGTAAAAATTTATCCCTATCTACCTGGTTCTGTTATCATAGAAGAAATAACCAAATCCATTAAGTACTTACTTATTTCATCCATGACTATCTACTATAAACAAACACGGATATTTATAATTAGGCATCACATTGATTTTCTTGTTTATGACTTCAGATACGTTTTAGTTAAGGTTATTTGCTAGAAATTAATATTTATTTTTATTTACCCACTTAATTAATTGGAAAACTCACATACACTAAACTTGAGAGAATTTAGTGTAATTTTAGTAGATTCCTACCAAATAAGGTACTTGAGGGTACTTGTTATTCATGGTGGAACTGATCGAAATTTTATTTGATTTCAGAACTGGAAACCTTGACGACTACTGTACCTCCGATTAACTTGGTAGAAATAGATGTATCGAACAACAAATTATCATCATTGCCTCAATGGCTCAGTGGCTGCTCAGATTTGACGACTCTGCACGCAAACAACAACCAGTTAACGTCTTTGCCTGAACATCTTTTCTGTAGTGAACTATCAAGTTTACGCAGTCTCCACTTGGCTCACAATAAAATTGCGAACATTCCCTCCATGCCAAGGCTCAGAGCCCCACTGAAAGACTTCCTTTTGCATGACAACTGCATACAATCGCTCCCAGAAAACTTTTTTTCAGTCTGTGATAGATTATGCATTCTTAATCTTTCTAATAATAGATTAAGCCGGTTACCACCTGCGCGGGGTCCATCGTCACATTGTCTCGAACGCCTTTATTTAACAGCAAACTGCTTGACAGATGAGCTATCTGAGGTTATTATAGCTTTTCGTGGTTTAAAAATATTGCATCTAGCTTATAATTGTCTAACAACCCTTCCCGAGACTTGCATAAACTTTTGGCCTGAGATTGAAGAGCTTGTCCTTTCAGGAAATTCTTTTACTAGGCTACCAGAGAATCTCCCACAGCTCAACAACATTAAAGCGGTTAGAGCACATTCAAACAGGTTACGTTCAGTACCAATGTTTGCCTGTAGTCCATCAGTTAAAATCCTAGATTTTGCACATAATGAACTCGATAGTATAGATTTAAGACTTCTTGCCCCCAAACAACTTAAGTTCCTCGATATATCTTGCAATAAGAAATTACAAGTAGACCCTTCTCAATTCAATGCATATAGATGCCAAAGACCTCTGAGTTTAGTCGATGTTACCGGTCGGCAGTCCCTGCCGTGGCCCCAGAAGAATAATTACCACGAAGAGCTAAACGGCTCAACACCGTGGAGTACAGGTTTTTCTGAATGTCCAAACAAATTTTTACAGCTATGCTGTGCACAAATTAGATTGCCATCATTTTGTAACAAGGAAGGACTCTTTGCCGTTATTGATGGCGAAACGGATATTGAAGTTCCAAAAATCTTACAAGCGAGCTTGCCAGGCCTTCTTTTAGAAGAAAAGTCGATAAAAGAAACTGTAAATGAATACATGAAATACGTCGTTCTCTCTGCACATAGAGAACTAAAAGAAAAGGGGCAAAGAAAAGGAGCTTGCTTGATTATGTGTCATTTATCCCCAATAACATCACCAGATAATGGTTTTGGACAAACACCTAGACGATATAGCATGAGGTTAGCTAATGTTGGAGACACAAGGGCTGTTCTGAGCAGACGTAACGGACCTTTATGCTTAGGAGTTGAGAATAATAAACGTTTAGGATATTCAAGTCGCTACCCAAATACGGTTCCAGATCCCGATGTCATTCAGACAATTATTAAAGAAGACGACGAGTTTCTGTTACTAGGAAATGGAAGCTTTTGGAATGCTATCAGCACAGATACGGCCATATCTGAAGTAAGAGCTGAACGTAACCCTGTTCTTGCCGCAAAAAGATTGCAAGACTTGGTTCAAAGTTACGGTGTAGAGGATTGCATTTCTGTTCTTATAATACGATTTGATAACGGGAAATCAGATGTGGACATGCTAATGAGAGAATTGAGGCAAACGATAACTACAAACAAATCGGTTTGCAGACCGGACTGTTGTTGTTCGCGGTTGGACGCTTGCTGCCATTCTGTTACCCCGCCTAAACCAAGTAGCGATCGGTCGTCGCCGAGCGGACAGAGCGACCGTCCTCCAAGCGAAACGGTGAGCCACCAACATTACGCCAGCGTGCGTTCGTCTCAGACCAGGGCCTCAGAGAGACGGAGTTGTCGCGGGGGCGTAGCACGCGCAATACGAGTTCGCGTCGAGGAAGACAAAGAAGACGATCACCGAATAGAAGAACCAACTAACCCAGAAGAAAATTTTAAATGTTGGGAGTATATGTTAGAACAGAACACGCAAATGCTGTTTGACAAAGAACTAGACAATCTTTCTAAAGGGATAAAATCAAATGTAAGTAGTTTAAGAAACTTAAAAGGATTGTCCGGCAGCAGTCCTCAGTTACATCTTACGGGAAAACAATCAAAAGGTGTACCGTTTTTGTCCAAGCATTTTGGCAGTGCGAGATCTTTCGGCACCGCATTAAAGCCTGATCTTCGTTTTGGTTCCGGAAGGTTACCAAATGGAGGTCCTAACGCTGCTTATTTCGGTTCTTTACAGCGACTGATGCCATACCACATGGAGTATGATTTTGCTGTGATACAGGAAAAGACCGCCCAATCCCAAGACTCGCTGGACCTTGAAGGTCGAATGCAACAATATTGGGGAGTGGCCACTACAGAACTGTGAAATAAGTAAACCTTGTAAATAAAACTTCCGGAGTAAATTACGTAGGTATAATTCATGTATTAGTTATTTATACCATTAATTTGTCGACTAGAATTTTTTGCACAAAATTATTATATCACTATGGACTTATCTAAAATTGTGAGCTATTTTATATAACACTCCGTTCACTCATTGTATGTACAATATGTTATATAGTTTGCCGAACATTGAAGTTACGTCGTAAATAATTAATTGATAATAAAATATTCTTAGTAAATAATACTTATATTGACGTCTTTTATTTAATATTTATATTTTACATGTTGTAACATCTTACAAGTAATTGAATCCTAATAATTTATTTACAAAATACCTTGCTACTATTAAGGCGTTTAAAAATGCTCATTTTGTGCTTGAGTTCAAGGGATTTTTCTATACCCAGTATACAGTACACCACACAAAACAAAACGCGTGTCAAAATGTGATAATGTTTTTCGGCGTTTTCGTTGCATTCTTGCTCTCCAAGGTATTCACTTACTTTATTTACAATGTCCGTAATAATTACCTAATTAATTGATGTTTCAAATCAGGCATTGTCAAGTTCATAGCAATGAACTCAACGACTGCTAAGTCTCGTAACTTTTCTTCTTAAATCTTGAATGGCATCATTGAAGTCATCACGAGGTGCAGTGATCACAGCTCACGCTTCACGACTAGCTCGAGCGGCTGGGCGAGGGCGTGCGGAGGGTAGGGCGCGGAGAGCGGCGGGGGCGCGGGCTGCGCGTGCGCCGGCGGCGGCCGCCGCTAGGGAAAGCCCCTGGAATCGAATTTAATCGTGATAAGGGGCTCAACTTAAGAAAATTCCCCGTAGCTAATCAGTTATTCCAATTTCAGTTAGACATAATAAAACTTTGTTTATAGGTAAATAGAATTAACAAAATCATTGAAATGGACCTCCGCAAAGTAACGCCGATTCAATAAAATATTGTGAATAGAATTATAAAAATGTAACCTAAAGAACTTTTTTGTATTTGTGCGTACGATTTCTAGGTAGGTATTGAACAGCTCAATAAAATTGTTAATAATAAATTCGATATAATATACTGTAAGTAATAATTGGTGGAGCTGTTCAATAGTTTAGCATTATAAAATAATTAAAATTAACTATTTTAGGTTTGGAGGAGGACGGATGAGGCCTATGCCATGAGGCACGCCGAATTACGCGACAATTTAATAAAATAATAATAAAAAAAACAACCACAACACACTTAGGTACTGAAATTGTAGCGAATTCGGAATAAAAAGGCTAATAAATAAAAATAAATAAATAAGTAAATAAAATGTTAGGTTTGGGTAGGCGGTAAACAACGTGAAAGTGCATTAGAGTGCATCTAAGTAAAACATAAAGATTACAATCCAAAGCAAAATGTTCAAATTCATTAGAAAAGGTTGCCGGTACAATAAGGACCACCCGAAAACAGGTCATTCTTTGAACGAATGCTATGGAGGTGTGAATCTAAACTGTGAGACGTGTCAGACTCAACTGGCTAGGAAGGCTTTGGACGTTGTATGATATTCTTATTATTTCCTATCGTGATTTACCTAAGTTGAATTTAACCGAAAACTATGAAAATTTACCTCGGGGAGTAATGGTGCGGCTCTCCGAGCCAGGAGTCAGGGGAGGGAGGGAAGTCAGGGTACCCCCCCGCGGCCGGAGACGAGGAGCTGCTCAAGTCGGACGCCCCGCCTGCGCCCGCGCCGAGGCCAGTGCCGCTCATTGCTTGGCCTGAAATGACAACGAAATGTCACACCTTTATAAAATACCAAAGGATGCATCTGCATATAGTGAATAAAGTTTTCCCGTGGCATTTCGTTGAATTTCATGCGGTTTTCAACTTTTAACAACATTGGAATGAGGTTCTAATTTATAAAACAGTTTAATGTGACAACTGTAACATGTTATTGAAAACCGGATAGACTTCAACGATGTCATGGGAAAACTTTATTCACTACACCCGTTTGTAAAATAAGTATTAACATTTTATGAAGACACCCGCCAAACGGTGTCTGCCAAAATCCAAACCGTTGATACCAGTCACAATTGAAATGAGCAATTTGAATCAAGAAAAGTCTATAGCCCAGTTTAGACTTGCTTAAAAAATTCTGCAAGTCGCATTATATTGCGGCACTGGGTCGAAGACATTTAAACACTTACCAATATTAGTATAAACTAGGTGGTCAGGCGGGTAGTGGTAGTGGGGGTGTGGGGGAGAGTGCGCGCGCAGGTAGGGCGGCGTGGCAGCGAAACGTGCGCCGCCTGCTGCGCCCGCGCCGCCACCGCCGACCGGAGAGCCTTCGTCGCCGCCCAGTGCCACAGTACTGTAGCTGTCGTTACTCAGGTCTGAGGATATCAAAGAATACATCGAAGGAGTGAGTTGAAGCTACTTTTTAATTCTTACATTTGTTAAGTAATAGGTTATTGCGAAGGCCACTGCTTAGAATCGATAAAAAAGGCGTCGTTTGCCGACATAAGGCTTTTTGTTTTAAAAAGTGATAAACAGTGAATGTATTTTGATCTGTGAATCAAAGATGCTCAAAGAAAGAGATAATAGACCATATTGAGAATTCATACTTTTTAGTATGGCACATGCGTCATGTCTGTTCCTCCGTACATATCGGCAATAACTTTGGTGGTATGGTCAGTATTTTAAAGTATACGAGTATTGCAGTAAAAAATCAACTAATTGAATTTGCCACTGTCTCAATGACTGAAAAAAGTAAAACTAATAGTATAATTGCGATTGGATGCGTTTGATGGTTGTAATTAAATTAAATTCGTTTTGATACGTCGACTTAATAAAATAAGTGACGGTCGTTTGGTAATGCCAGAACAAGATTTAACTAGGCTAGGAAGATACGCCTTTGTGACCTACTTTTTTAACTCACACTACAGCTCTAAAAATGACTCAATAGTCACGACGAACGCGCATACAATTTAAGAATTAGTTTAAGAAGGAAAGAAACTGCTTTATTCACCATGGTGGCTAAAGGAATCCAAGTCGATCTTGAGTTCATCTTTGTCAAGCAACCGCTCATGACGCGGCGACCCGCTCCCACCGCCTTTCATGGATCTGAAGTATTGCGACCACCTCGTCCTCCCGGCATCTTTCTTTAGCCTCTTTTCTTTCGCTCGCCTGAAAAAACATTTTTACTAAGTAGGTGTACACCGTCACCGTCTTATAGTTTGAAACATCCAAGTAGGCCAATTAATTCAGTAGGTACACCGTTGACACAGCATGAATGCTGAACTTTTTGGTCGCTCTGAATGTACATAAGTAGGCACACCTATTAGTTTGGTGCCAACAATTATCCTATTTAGTCAAGGTAAAAACATGTATGAGGTTAACAAGATGGCGGAAAGAGTTTTATTCGCTGCATAAGGCACGACACTAACAATTAAAACAAACTACCTCTCGCCCTAAACGCATAAACCGTCTCCGTTCCGTCGTGGGTAAGAAGAGTACATCCAAATAGCATGAGAAATAGCTTTTCAAAATAGTTGGGGGACCTGACAAAAATATTGTGCGCCGAGACGATATAGATTTCCATGTACCAAAGAGCGTTTTAATTGGAGCTCTAACGTTCGAAGTTAGCGGTACGATATCATCACAATATCATGTGGAGTGAGAGGAGGCGAAATGTGGATTTCTCTAAGAAAGTGCACCCTTAGAATGCGTACCCGTAACGGATTTTCGCCACTATTATATCTGCTTCGTTAAATTGCTTTGATGTCTTGATATTTATGTAATTTGTTAAAGAACAGCTTATTAGAAACTAACTTATACTTATAAAAAATGAGGAAAACACAATTGATTATTTCCGCCATCGTTCGTTACTCACGCAGTCCGATTTGAATGCATGCAAATTTACATTGACCTTACGATACAATGCGCTGACCTAGCATTCTGTGCGAGGTGTGCTTGTATGAAGTTGCATTTTGTGCTAGCTGTGCCATTCATGTATGGAACATGGGTTGGTAATGTCCGTCCATCCATGAAGGCAGACGCGCCCTTCCCGGCCTCACCTTACCATCGCTTATCATAAATCATCTGCCATTTAATATCTAATCCCTCGCTAGTTTGCCCGCTGGACCTATTTTAAAAGGTTTCAAGAACACCGCGTCATATTTTAGCATACAATAGCGTTGCTTATTAAGCTATTTCTTCTATTATCGACAATTATCCAAGATAAATCATCGCCATTTAGAGCCTGATTTCACAGCCGAGAAATTCCAAATATTCATTAAAATGATTGCACAATTTTATAAATTTTATAATGACCATTCGTGTTGCGCCAGTAATAATTTTTTAGGTTTCCGTAATCTACAAAGAACCCTGATAGTTACGACTACGACCAACTTTATTAGTTAGGTCCAGAGCCTGTAGTGTAAGTATTTGACACAAAAAACATCTCGATTACTACGGAAATCTTGACGGGACCACTAGCGGAACGCAACGGCAAAAAACAGTTCCCATAGTGACATTTAACGAGATCGTTATGTATTCGTTACCGAATACTAGCACTAAGGATAATTATTGCTTGCTACTCTACTTTACTACTAGGTACTAAGTAGTATTTTACAGAACTCTGCACTGCTCGTGGCCCGACGCACACTTGGCCGGTTTTATAGTTCTGGCCCATGATCGTTGCCACGCGATAGAAATACTCGGCTAGCAATGCTTTGAGTGCTCAGTTTATGTAAAGTGGGTATTTTAGGGGCTCCGGGGTCTCGATAATCCGCCGCGCCGGCCCCGGCGGACTGGGCGGAGGCACTTTAATTAATCAAGCTCTTTGTTGAAAGCTGCACCCCGTCGCGCTATAAAACACGCAAAATACGAGTATACGCAGTGCACAGCCGGTCGCTATTTGCTTATATTAGCTGTTTGTTTATTTGTTTTTATTAAACAAAGCGATGTGTGTGCTCTAAGTAATGAACATACACAGTAAATGAAGCTCAGAAATCCGAACGATAACGGTCACGCGGTATCCTAATAAGCAGTGAAATCCTTGACAAAAATTGTGCTCAAAAATCGTGTTATAAAACAAGGTAATGAGACCGTCAAATGGGTAAAGACAAGTCTGCCTTAAGTATCTGGATAACTTTAATAAAATATACTTATATTTTGAGGGCTTAGAAGACGAGGAAAATCAATTCAAGAATGCTCAGACAAATCTTGTACAAGTTCCTGCCACCCACAAAATGAACGATGGACTGAAATTGTTAATCAATAATTTTGTAAGAAAAGAGAAGGGGCGCATCGTCATGGCATGAATGCCCTTCTAATAAATTAACAGAAGCATTAAAAAGGAGAGCGCGAGCGCTCAAAACGTAGCTGGGCTAAAAGCAATGGAGTTTTGCGACAGCCACGTTGAAAGCTGTCGAAATTTAGAGAACGCAGGTTTGTACATTTTTATGATTAAAATTCTACGGTTTAGGATCTAACATCCAGCTCAGTGTACTCATAAAACTTTTACGTCTCGTTAAGTCACTGACCATTTCAAAATCATTTGTGTTAACTCGCTTGCCTGGTTTAACTGTGCAGATATGGAAAATTGATTACGGAATTTACGGACATGCAAACGCCATGGTTTATTAATTTATTACGGTTGAATTGCAGATTTTTTCGCTCCGCGTCGCGTATCAAATCCGCCGTCAAGCCTTAACTAAAACAAAAGCATATCGTATTTCCACTTTAAGTATGTTAAGAAAAATAGGTATCTACACTTATACGTTTTATGTTTTGTCCGATTATATTCGTGATCCCTTTTACGATTTTGTCTGCGTGCAGCGTGAAATTTGCCGGGATAGAATAGAACTTTATGTGTTAATCAAGGGCGGTGTCGGGAAGAATTTTTATGATTGGAAATGTACCTTGTTATAATGTAGAATTGGTTCGGTTGATCCAGAAACTATTCCCTCTACGTACTATAAACAAATACATGAAGTCTACCGCTTTATTATGTTCGTAAAGATAGTCACAATTATAAATGAGATTATGTGGAAATGAGCAGCCAGATTTAACAGTAAATATGTATATTAAAGGAAAACTATAAAAACAGGCCCTGACGTGTGTACGCACGTCAGTCTCTCAATCACAATACAATATTATTGTTATGTCTAAGCACAACATTCGGTGTTGCTTAGACAACCGTTTAAACACTTACATACATGTAAATAGATTATATTTACAGCCAGTATATAGTCAGGCGCTATACAGCCTCTAATACGCCCCCTTAATCTATTACATGATACAGACATACACACATACAGACAAGCTATAAAACACACAGTACTTGCCTGTACTCTTCACATTATTACAAATAAAACAAAACATACAAAACCTAAACCTAACAAATGAATAACCGCATAACCATCAAGAAAAATAAATTAATCTAATACCTACACAAAACAATTCAAACATAAAACAATTATAACAACAACTATACGTCCGCCCCCTTATTAGAATAATTTATCAAAGAAAACTGTCCTAAAAACTCTTTCAGTTTCGGGCTGTGCACGGACTTAGTTAGAATGTCAGCTATCATTTTATCGGTTGCCATGTACCTGATCTCTACTTGATTTTTCAGAACACATTGCCGTATAAAATGATACTTTATGTCAATATGCTTTGTTCTGTTATGCATCATTTTGTTAGTTGCAATTTTGTGCGCAGACTGGTTGTCGTTGTAGATTACAACCGCCTTTTTACTATCCACAGTTAAAAGAAGACTGTCCAGTAAACTACGCAGGTAAAGCGCTTCCTTTGAAGCCTGACTAAGTCCTACGTATTCTGCTTCTGTGGAGGACAAGGATACGGTAGCCTGCTTCCTACTCTCCCATGTCACGACATTCTTACCTAATTTAAAAATTAGACCAGTGAAAGATTTTCTATCTAGCGCTCCACCCCAATCTGCGTCTACATAGCCTCGTAAGTCTAGATCCCCCGACTTCTTAAAGGTAAGACAGAGGTTAGACGTACCCTTCAAATACCTAAGGACTCGCTTTGCACATTTAAAGTGTGTTTCATCGTAACACGAATTAAACTGCGAAAGTGCACTTACTGCATGCGCTATGTCCGGCCGCGTATTACAGGCTAAATAATTAAGACATCCTATCAAACTTTGATATGGCAGATTACAGTGCGAATCAGCTGACTTTTCCAGCTTGATTCCCACCTCCATTGGAGTACTAACCGGCTTCGCATCAGTCATGTTAAAATCGTTCAATATATTTAATATGAACTGCTCCTGATCAAGATGAATAACATCTTTATCCCGCCTCAGTCGCATTCCTAAAACATGTCTAGCCGCGCCTAGATCTTTCACTTTAAACTTTTCAAGCAAACCAGTTTTTAATCTTTGCTTTTCGCGTTCACAATTCCCAAATACGAAAATATCATCAACATAAATTACTACCACTAGCCTCTTGTTATTTTTAAGATGCTTCTGGTACAAACACGGTTCTTGTATTGACTGAATAAAACCTAACGCTAGCATCTCTTTGTCTAATTCGTTGAACCAAGCATTCGATGCTTGTTTCAACCCGTACAATGATCGCTGAAGCTTGCATACTTTGGTTTCTTGACCTTTGGCTACTGCTCCTTTAGGCTGGAGCATGTAAATGTCTTCTTTAATCTTTCCGTATAAGAAAGCAGTAGTAACGTCCCATTGGTCAATAAACCAATCGTATTCAACCGCTAGTGAAAATAACATTCGCAATGTAGAGCTTCTAACTACAGGAGAATAAGTTTCACCATAGTCTACGCCACGTACCTGCGTAAAACCTTTGGCTACCAATCTAGCTTTGTACTTGGTTACCTTGCCATCGCTGTCTCTCTTGACTTTGAATACCCATTTGCATTGTATTGGCTTCTTATCAACTGGACGGTCGACTAACTTCCAGGTTTGATTCTCCTTCAGTGATTGTAGCTCGTCGTCCATCGCCTTCTGCCACAAATCACTATCAGGCCTCGCCAACGCTTCTTCAACAGTCAATGGATCGTCATCTACCACGCTTTCCATGGCGTACATGACGTTACAGCCATAACGATCGACTGGCTTACGCTCCCTTTGAGGATATCTCCTTTCAATCGGTTGAGGTAACGTTACTTCCTCTTCAGCAACTTCCTCTTCAAGTACTCTCTGCTCTGGTGCAATCGGTACACTCTCCTGATCGACAACGTCACTTGACGAACTGTTGTCATGCGCCACCGAAGTTCCAGCTCCACTGTTGCTGTCATTGTGTACACTAGACTGAACAATCGACTCTGAATCCAGGCTTAAGCGTACGACAGAATCGTCACTTTTCACATCTTGAAGAAAAACATTTTCTAAAAATTGTACATTTCTCGCTGTAATAATTTGCCTTGTCTTTGGATTCATTAAACGATATCCTTTCTGATTATCTGGATATCCAATAAATATCGTCGGTTCCGTTTTCATGTCTAGTTTGCGTCGCTTTTGTTTTGGTTTTAAACTAAAAGCCAAACAACCAAAGATTTTCAGATGACTCACATCTACATCTTTTCCAGTCCAAAGCTTCTCGGGTACAGCATTGCTCAAAGCTTTCGTTGGACTTCTGTTCTTCAAGTATACAACTGTATTTACAGCCTCTGCCCAATACTTTTTGCTCAATTTTGCTTCGGATAACAATGTCCTCGCCTTCTCAATAATGGTACGGTTCGCCCTTTCCGCAACAGAATTTTGCTCTGGTGTATAGGGCACGGTCTTCTGGTGTTTAATTCCTGCAGACTTCAAAAATTTATTAAATGGACCATTACAATACTCTGTTCCACAGTCAGATCTAAGGCATTTTATTGACCTACTCGTCTCTTTCTCAACTTCCGCCTTGTATTCACGGAACTTATCGAAAGTTTGACTTTTATTTTTCAAAAAATAAACATGCGTCTTCCGAGTATAATCGTCAATAAATAGTAGGACATACCTCGAACCTCCGAACGATGGTTCTTCCATCGGTCCACAAAGATCAGAGTGCACGAGCTGTAAAATCTCATCCGCTCTCGTACCTTTGTTTTTGAAGGGAATCTTGCATGTCTTTCCTTCAATACACGCAATACATGGTTCAGTCAAATCACAACTTCTAAATTCCATTCCCGTAACAAGGCTTTTCAATTTATTCATGTATTTTTCGTTTAAATGCGCCAGTCGTTTATGCCAAATGTTCGAAATATTTTCATTTTGTTTTGACAATGTCAAATTGACGACGTTGTTTTTGTTTTCCTCCAACTCGTAAATTCCGTCAACTTCATGACATCTTGCAATAGGTCGATTCTGTCTTTGAATCGTGCAACCTCCTTTGTCAAAATTAATGCAATAATTCTTCTTGGTCAAATCGCTAACTGAGATTAAGTTCATGGATAAATCGGGAACATGTAAAACATTATTTAAAGATAATTTCTGTTCGTCGCTGACTTTAGGTTCAGCGTTCCCTCGTCCTTGCACGCGGAGCTTTTCACCATTCGCTACCGAAATTTTCATGTTGCCGTTCTCGGGTTTGTAAGACAACAACCTGCTCTTATCATGAGTCATGTGATTTGAACATCCACTGTCGAGATACCATTTGTCTTTGTTAATCGCCTCCTTTGCATTCAGGCAGACATTCGCGGTTCTCTTCCGCTCTTCGCATTCGGACGCCTTGTGTCCCTGCTTATGGCATTTATAGCACTTGTATACAAACTTCTGCTTACGATCATCGGGTTTAGTGCGAGATCTGGCATCGTTCTGTGCTCTTCTTGTGACTAGGGCTTGTTCGTGGTTTATGTTCATCTTGCTTTGTCTACTTCCTTCTTGCAGCAATTTCGTTTTTATTTGCTCCAACGTGATCTCGGTCCCGCTGTTGTCTACAGCCATGATGAGGGGGCTGTACTCAGGGGTCAGGCCACCGAGCAAAATCGATATGATCCAGTCCTCTTGAATCGGTGAATCAATATCCGACAGTTGCTGTGCAAGAAACGTAACTCTTGCAATGTAGCTTTCAATGCAGTTAAAATTTTCTAACCTGCTACTGAACAGCTCTCGTTGAATGCAGATTCGTCTTCCCCAACCTTTGTCTTCGTAAGCTCTCTGCAGATTACTCCAGACATCTTTGGCAGATTTGGCATTGTAGACGTGAGTAAAGCACTCCGGTTCCAACAACAAACAAATCGTTGTTCGTGCTTTCCTGTCGACATCTTCGTCTACCACATCCTTTGAAATTACTTCCCACCAGTTTTTATTCTCTAAGTAATTCCTCACCAAGAATTTCCAGTTCGGGTAATCAGACGAACCCTTCAATTTTCTTATTCCGCTCATGCCAGTCGAACAGCTGTTTTCATCTGACATTTTGTCACGGAGAAAATTTTCACAAGCTTCAAACCACTTTTATTTCCACTTTAATAACTTTCACGTTATTTCTGGACTGCTGAGGTCCTGGGCCCATAACCAAATGAGATTATGTGGAAATGAGCAGCCAGATTTAACAGTAAATATGTATATTAAAGGAAAACTATAAAAACAGGCCCTGACGTGTGTACGCACGTCAGTCTCTCAATCACAATACAATATTATTGTTATGTCTAAGCACAACATTCGGTGTTGCTTAGACAACCGTTTAAACACTTACATACATGTAAATAGATTATATTTACAGCCAGTATATAGTCAGGCGCTATACAGCCTCTAATAATTATACACTAAGGAGATCGAATGCCGTCGGTTACCGTTGCGCCGCTAACAAAATAGGTTATAAAATACATGTTAGACCCAGAATAATCTGCGTGATCAATAAAGACTACAGGCAGAATTAACCTTAATCGCACCTTCAGAATTGTGAATGACTTAACACAAAAGTTTATTTTTGGAATGTCAATAGTTCGATTGAATCGGTTCCATTCTGAAGTCGAAATACTATAATATGCTTCAAAAGTTTCGTTTTTTTTTTATATATGAATAGGAAGGCAAACGAGCAAGTGGGTCACCTGATGGTAAGTGATCACCACGGCCCATAGACACCCGCAACCCCGCAGGGATTGCAGATGCATTGCCAACCTAGAGGACTAAGATGCAATGCCTCTTGTGCCCGTAATTTCCCCGGCTGTCTTATTCTCCACACCGGAACACAGCAGTGCAAGCACTGCTACTTAGCGGCAGGATTAGCGAGTAAGATGGTGGTAGCGATCCGGACGGACCTTGCACAAGGCCCTACCACCCGCTAACGCGAAGCGTGAAGCGTGACGCGTGAAGGTTCAATGGCTCACCTGTTCTGGAACCAAACTTGAACGACGCGCATATCGAGTCCCGTGTCCTGGGCCAGCTGCTCGCGGACATGGCGCGCGGGTTTCGGGCTGCTGCTGTACGCGCTTTTCAAGGTCTCCAGCTGTTTGGCAGTTATCGTCGTCCGCGGCCGCTTACTCGCCGCATCGCCGTCTACGGATCCTTCTCCACCTGATAATCGTCATTATTTAGTAAAGAGTTCTTATCACGCTCGTTCTATTGAAAATTTATTCAGAATTCTGTAAAAAACGAGTCGGACACAGCAGGGTTTCCGTAGTCAAACCATCGTATCGGGCAAATCGAATAAAAATACAAAAAAACGAGTTTCTTGCGGGGCCACTCTTCATAGTTAACTTTATTTTATTATCTTCTAAGCTACTCGTATTTCAAATTCATTACAATTTTTCACGACTTTCGAGTGGCATTTTCAGACATGTGCTTTCAAAAATCGGGCTCCTGGTCGAGGTGCTTCAATGCTTTCCACGAATTCCTATTTCATCCATTTTGTCGCGTTACTCCGACCGATTACTTTTCTGTCAACTGCTGTCAAATCTAAAATTCCCGCCAAAACACTTGATGCCACAGATTAATTATCTGCAGATATCAAACTTTATGGATAAATACAAAGATACCAGTAACGCCATCTATCAGTGCCCGAAACAAGTTACTTATCAAACCGCCGACATAGTTTGTGGGTAGAATGTGATTTCAGTCGATGTTTGTTTCGAATCACTAATTTACTAATAAATACAAGCAGGTACTTACTAACCTTTGGCTCTTGCCGCTTCATAATCCGGTTTGCAGACAAGCTTCCCATCTTCCATGAGGTAGAACTCGTCGCCAGTGTTGAGCGTTCTTGCGCAGGCGGCGCAGGCGAAGCAGCGCATGTGGTAAACGTGCGCCTGCGCCCTCCGGACCACCTGCGTGGGGGGGATGCCCTGCCCGCAGCCCGCGCACTTGGTGCCAAACCGCCTAGGACAACAGCCGCAAAAACAACAACATTATCAAAATGAAAGATGTTATTCTACAGGCATAGAGAAATTACACAGTAGATGTCACCGAAGAATTCGCTTATCGCTATCCCGCGAGAACTTCGCAATATTCCGACATAAACTAGCCTAATGTTATATTGTTATTCCAGGTTGTAATCGTTCTAGCGTTGAACAAAAAAATTACCTTGCTACTCCGCTACCTCACGTGCAAGATAACCACGCCTGTGTGAAATATATATGTTTTTCATGCAATCCCTCCCTCCACTGCTGCCAATAAAACACATATGTATAAATCCCACAAACTTAATTATCCCTTACACCACACAAACACTGACGCGTTTCGATCCCTCTACGTGAGTAACGGAGCAGCAAGGTAAATTTTTTGTTCATTGAAATGGACCTCCGCAAATAATAATAAATAAATAAATATAGGTATCAAAGTAACGCCTGATTCAATAAAACGTTCTATTTCGTTCCATCAAAACTTTCGCAATGGGGGCTAGTACACGTGTAAATTTGCCACTAGAGGCGCTAGTGTCGCGTGAGGTCCAATAATATTCAATTTTCATTGGTTTTGGCGGGCTTCGTGACATAAATTATAATTTCTTTCATTTACCAGTTGAAAAGTGATCTCCTTCGTGAAATTATCGCAAATATGGATTATTTGGCGATGAATGAGAACGTTCTGAAATCTTTTTTCCGAACAAAACGGTACTGCACAACATTGCGGCATCGCTACTCGATATGATGATAGTTATTTATAATTAATAAACTTAATGAGATTCAAGTATTAAACTTTGTTTCGGCGCCGATCTTATAAAGTCGCCTTTGACAGCTATACCTCGGGACCTTAGTCAACAGTGGCGCCAACTGGTGAGCAAAGAAACGATAGTCTCCACTGTACCAGTAGTTAAATTGTGATCATCCGATTCCGAAACTCATTACATAGGACTAGTTTTTTCACGATAATTTTTCCCTTGTCCCCTACATGAAATAATACCAACTAGTCATTTTAAGAATGATTAGGTATTCTGACACCATAGTTATAGATAACTATGGTGTCAAAAATGAATTTAAATACTACACGAACGCTTTTTTGAACAATTTTCTGTATGACCCATCTACGTAATTATTTTCTTGTGAATACTACCTACTCGCGATGCCTCACAATTACTTAAAACTTTACTGTCAATATCGATAGTAACATCCAGATACTTCCCAATTTTTCTGTAACCTAAAGCCAACCAATTCGGTGATTCGGCTCCTTTTCTCAAAATAATTGAACGTAATTTTCCCATTAGGCTACGAGTTAGCGTGATTGTGGGAGTTCGTGCAAGTGATAGGTATGCATCATAAACTTCACTAGAATTGAGAAATTAACCTTTCGAGTTCGCTAAATACTGGCAAATCCATCAATATCATCTTCACAGAAAAACTAATGAACGGAGTTTAAAAAAATCGATACTGATTAGTATTAACAATCGAAATATCCACTGTTTGTAACATGTAGGTATAACTGAGATTGAAGGTAAATTCTAATTCGCTTGTCATACGCAAATTCGTTACACGAGAAAACCGTCTCCAAAAGCAGATGCTTCCATAAATTTGCAAAGCTATTCTGTTTTTCATACCTACTAGTTTTTTTCATCACTATCAGACATCCTCTAGTTCCAAAATCAAAGACAGTATGGATACCATCTCTAAAACAGCAACGAGTACATCAGTTGATTGCTCCAACTCATTCATCAACTCTTTCTACCCTGATTATTTACCATTTAATAGAAAAGAATGGCGAAAGCGAGTGTGATCCCAAGTGCGTTAGACATTATAGCCACAGGTAACAAGTTAACTTTGTATGTTGCCTATGCTTTAGTTGCATGCATGTATAGTAGATGAAAAGATTGATAATTGTATCGCAATTAACTATTGGAATTACGAAAAAATATTATAAACTTCACTAATTTTACAAAAGCATAACTCTTTTCATAATGACAGCCGAAAAGTCATAATGACAATTTAAAATACATTGCTTTCTTTAGGAGTACCCACCTTAATAATAATTATCTACGAGACTTTAGACCTAGTTGTCAGAGTTATTTGTCACCGAACTATTATTATTAGGGACCGATCTACTTAACAAATGTATTGTGTTGCTCTTTTTACTTGGTGTCAAGGCTTTTTGTTTGATTGATTTTTATATTTAAGCACAGCTGGAAAGCACAGCTGGAATATTATGACAGAAATCTATTGCCATGACTTTGAAATACGTACACAAGATTTTAAATATGCTCTAGAAGGTACGAAATATGTTATGTAATTGATTATAGCTAGGGGATATCATAATAATCAGACGATAGGCTTTACGTTTACAATTAATTTTTGATAGTAGATAAAATTTGATAATAAAACCACTACCATTCAGATATTGTGGAATTAATATTGAATGTGGCTAGTAGTAGTTTCGAAGTTGAGCACGAACCGATCGATAAATACACAGAAATTCTAAAAAAACAAATACATTGAAATGTATCTATTAACTCGTAATTATTATTAAAGTTTATTTTTTCAAATATAATAATTCACAAAATTTTGAATACGAAGATAGATCAAAGGACTAAAGACCGTAAATACTTAATTCAATTGACCGTTATCATAAAAACTTACTTAAAGAAGTCGTCAGTGCAGTAGAGCAGGTTGTTTCTCGCGAAGCATTTCCCCGACAGCATGGCGCGGCACTCGACGCAGCGCAGGCAGCCGGCGTGCCACGTGCGGTCCGACACCTTGAGCACGTACCGGTCCACTATCATCTCGTGACAACCCCCGCATTTGGGGATGCTGGCTGCAACAAAACACCTCTATCAAATGCTAAAGTCAGGAGCCCGATTTTTGAAAGCACATCACTCGAAAGTACCACTCGACAGTGGTATAAATCGGTTTATATCTCCAAAACTACAGCTCTAATCAAAGTTTTGACTCGTTCACAAGATTAATGAGAGCTGTGATTGTCTTCTATGCTACTCGTATTTCAAGTTCAGCACAATTTTTCACCACTTTCGAGTGGCATTTTCCCACATGTGCTTTCAAAAATCAGGCCCCAGTTATTTTTACTAAGACGAGATACGTACAGAGAACATAGTTGACAGTAGTTGAGTAGTAACAGAGAACATAGTTAGGACTGGTAATCAAATTATTAAATTGAAACAAACCGTGTCACCTTTTTACTAATTAAACTTACGCGAATCTAATCCAAAACATTAATCACTGATTTGTGTTGCATAAACAAAAACAAGTTTAGGTGCGGGTAGTTTGAAAACTCGCGCCGGTAAACTATCCTTATACTTCAGACTTCTTGATCGCGGTCGCTGCAGCTGATGGCCGAACCAACACGAGGTAATAATCTATACATGTAATATTTATAATAATTTAAATAATATTTATGCGTGATTAAGGACCCAGAATTGGTTTTTATTATGAGTAAAAATCAAGACAGATTAAGACATTGTAACTTCAATTTATATTAAATACTTATTTCTTCGCTACTTCTTATTAGGTACTCTATTAAAATTTGGCGCAAATGCATTGTTAGTTTGAATATTCTTAGTAAAGAATGCTTTACGCAACATTATGCTACATGTCGACCACAGCTGTGCATGATAGCTACGCTTAGAGCGCGAAAAAGAAAATGGATTAGATACTTTATTTTTCTAGTCTCGCTCGGCGCTGCTATTATCTTCTTAAGTTTTTCCTGTTTACCTATCGCTTAGCTAGGTACTTTATCAGACCAGGCGAATTCACAAAGCCTTGATTTATGAACAACGGCACTATATAAATTTCAATTAATTGATTGCACTTACTCACACTCAGTGCATAAAAGGGAGACTAGGTAGACCTATTCGAAAAGCGGTCTAATGTGATCAGCGGTCAACAACAGTTATACAAATTAAAAAAGTTATAAACTTCCAACTTTTCTAACTCAAATACTTCAAAAGTAAGTATACTACAATTTACGTAAATTAGTTGATGTTTTGTAGTGATTAATCAGTAGTAGCACACCGGCTGTCATAATATTGGGAGTTCTAGGAACAAAACTTTATTATTTACACTAATAGATACGTGGATTATCGCTTTGTTGTTCTAAACCACTGGTATTGCTACTAGACGATACACAATTTTTTTATAAGAATTTTGTTGATGTAAATATCGTTCGTTGATAACATTTTTGTTCACAACGTGATAAAGTTAGCAGATATGAATACGTGCGCTCTTAAATTACTAAGAAATGAGATAGGCGACGTGGCCCAGATTGACACAGTAACTAGGTCAAATCGACATTTTAAACTGTTTTTTTTTTGTGTAAGACGCAAGTATGGTAAGTTTGTTCATGACACGACACGAGGGCCTATTAGGCTACTGTTCGATATAAGACTCTTGAGACGATGCAAGTGCGAAAATGCGTCAATTCTTATCTTCTTACGTAGGTATCTGATATAATGTTTCCGGTGGCAAAGGGGCTGGACTGCGTGACGGTTACTAAAATTAAATATTTGAACTGCCTACTTCAAGTTCTCATCTTGAATATCGCAGTCGAACCTAAGTAGATACTCAGATTTTAATAGAAATAACGTATTATTTTTTTCACCGACTTCAAAAACGCAGAAGGCATTCATGTTCAGAGTTTTTTTTTTAGTTTGTAAACCGATGTAAAATTGCTACTTGACTCCGAGTCGACAATTACCAATAAGGTGGACAATGTAGATATTATAAGAATTTTTTTTTTTTTTCAGAATAGTTGGTATTTATTTTTTATTCATAAAAAAGTAAATATACCAACTCAATATATGTTATGTTATACCCGCAGCATTCAAGGTTATAGTGTAGATAGATACGATTATTAAAAATCCCCCACCGTTAGAAATAAATGGATTCTAAATAGTTAGAAGTTTTTAAAATTAAAGTTGTACATTTTTAAGTGTGGAACCCCCTACATTCTTCCCCGGATGTATCGCGGTGTTTGCTGGAATGATAGTACCTAATACGACTTCGCTACTTTCTGTGTAAGATTCTGAAGATATGAACACACAAGACAAGTGGTATCATTTCAATTACTTATATATCAGTAATATTAGCAGAAAATTTATCACTATAGTATCATTGATTGAGGCAGAGCCGTGGGATCCGTATTCCAGCGAACACAGGTATTTCCGATGATGTATGCGTCCTACTACATAAATTCATTCTCCGATAATGTAAGGTGAAGTTACAAAAATTCTCAAATGGATCGGTTCACACATCTATAAAATAATATTTAATATATATTTAATACAGTGATTCTGGTCACTCATTTATTTATTTAAGTGATATCAGAAACGGCTCTACCTAATGATTTTGATGAAATTTGCTGTATGTAAAAAAATCTAGAGATTTTTGGGGGAAAAAAATCGATCTAGCAGTTGGAGCTATATATGCGATCACCTTATCTCGGTTGCTTAGGTACCTTTGCAGATATTCCAATGTGCTCACGACTTTTCACACTTGCCTTTCATCGAGATGGTCGCGATTATCTTTTAGATCATTAAGTGATTCTTAGGTACCGAAGTACTTCTTTTTTTATAATTATTAATCGTCAAAAAGTTTTAAAATACGAAAAAGTTACAAATCTGTTAATAGAAAAATATGTTTCGTGGGTAGGTATCTGGCAAAAGAGTAATGTGAAAATGACAGATAAATTAGCATTAAGTTAACACGCTTAATCTATCTATGTATCTATCTATCTCATCTAAGACCTTTAGACGAGCAATTCTTGTATATATGTAACTAGCTTCTACCCGCGACTTCGTCCGCGTAGAATTAAACTTGAGAACTGATGTTGATAGTATATTCTGCAATAATTATTAACTTCGCGACTCTAGGTAGCTACGAACTTTGACATGTTTATCTCTATGCCGCGAGAACTATGCAATTTACCGGGACAAAAAGTAGCCTATGTGTTAATTTAATCTCCATTCTAAATTTTATCCCAATCAGTCCAGTCGTTTCAGCGTTAAGAAGGAACAAACATACACACTCACATCGTCACACTCACATCCATCCATTTATCCATCCTCACAAACTTTCGCATTTATAATATTAGGAGGCGATAAATCGATCTAGCTAAGTTTCATTTTAAGAAAACGTACCCAAAAAAAAATGCCTGGTAGAGCTCGGTCATCCAGGTACTACGCACATAAAAGTGTAAGTTGCACCAAGTTGCTTTAAGTTAACCACAACCGACGATTTCATATGTTTTCTGTCAAAAATGTAGTCAAAATCGTCGGTTGTGCTTAAAGTTATCGTTAAAGTAACTTGATGAAACTCACACTGAATATTTGCTAATTCAGAGGTATGTGTTTACGATTTGGTCTAACAGGCTTGCTACCCCGTTACTGATCTGAGGAACATATACCTAACTTAAAGTGACAAACTATATCCATAAACGTTACAGCATAATTTTTTAAAGCGTTAAATGTTAACTTTAAGTTTTAATTCTTTTAACGGTTATAAGAAGAGTCAAATCTCGAATGTTATATATTCAAAACAAGAGTAACTTTGTAAGCGGTAAGAAGATACCAGAAAAGTTTAAAAAGTCTAGTGATATTATTGGTTTGTTTATTATGATTTTTGTTTTATAATTCCGTCAGATGTAATAGAATTTTAAGGCCGAGGTTTAGCTTTTTTTTAGTTTTGTCTATTTAGTTTAAAAGGGTTTATTACTCCATTAATATAGTGTCTGCGTAGGTATCTTACACCTAGGTGTAAACACGATATTTCTTCGAACGTGTCTCCTAATTGGACAAGATACCTAGTCTTACTAGGGTCTATACCTATGTATACCTAGGTAAACGTTTCTGAGTATTTTCTGTAGTAGGTAGAGTTAACACACCACTTTTCGAAAACACTGTCAAACGTCTGGTTGCATGTGTATCACTTGTTTTTTTTTTGGCAAATAGGCCATAGACACTCAATTCATTAAAAAATAAGATTGGCAGTTTTTGCTCTGTAATTTTTCTGTCAACAAAATGCACCGTTCCAGATTAACTGAAGTGACACTTGTTTATGCCGTTTTTGCGTAAAGTAAACAAAACACGAGCTCGGCGCCGGCGCCGCTGGTACGTACACAGGAACACTTCGGGCAGGTGCTCGAGCTGGATCGGCGGCACGCGCATGTCCTCGATCTCGGCCTCCTCCGCGCCGGGGTACATCATGGTCCCCAGCATGCTCACGGCCGTCCCGACTCACCGCGATCGGTACACTGAGGGTCCACAACCCCAACCCTCTTATCGCCGCTAGCGCGCGATTGGCCGCCGCGTTTTCCACGATAACAACCACCACGCCCATCGCCCAATCCAGACGCGGGCCCACCCATCGATCGATTGCAAGAATTTTCGCGCATTTCCATACGAGATATTAAACGCTTGCAACGCTCTATTGCTTCGTGGACAGGTGTTCGCCGCAATGCTGCATTTATTTGTATATTGCATTTATCAGCGTACTTAAGGATCATTTCCTCCAAACGGGACGCATCGCACCGAATCCAAACTAATTTTTACAACCTATAAAGTCTACGCGGTATTTAAAGTATATATTGTCAAGCCGTGCACAGCATCTCGACAGCAGGCGTCTACCCCGACACGCGATCGTAGCCGAAAGTATGCTGTGACACGCTATCGGCTCCGTTCGCGTTTTGCGATGTGAGCTGATTCGTGAAAATTCAGTATCCCGCCTGGACGCGAGCGGCGGTTGCCACATCAGTTCGTATTCTTTTCGATCCGTTTGATGGAAGTTAAGTTATCCGTTAGAGATGTTCTAAAAATTTATAGCAATTCCGACTAATGAAGAAATCTAGCAAATAAGGCTCCTGCATTCCTGAGCTTTTCAACTGTAATTTTAATCCTGAATTTTTGGCGACAAATTCAGCCTTTGTAAGCGTTGGTCTCCTAGGGATTTGAAAGTACGAAATCGTCGCGCATCTTTCTAAACTTTTTCCGGCCTACATAAGTTCCTTTTACGAGCTTAGCATTAATTGCGAAAACAATAGTTTTCGAATGTATTCTTGTGTTTCAATGTAATTTATAAATTATCGCCAAATTACGACAAATTCAAAATTAGCGCTAGACCGCTTCAATTTCTTCGCAAGACAATCAATTAATGTCTTGTCTATTGGATATCGTTTCGATCTCGTAGGGCATTCGTAGCCTTTTGTAGGATTTCGCTCCTCGTCAGACGGTACTCTCTCTGCCCTGTTTCGGATTCATTTAATTAAAATTGTTTGGTTGGAGTTGGTTATTTCGTCATCTGTGACTTTAATTTGTGATTTTTTTTAATTACGATTTATTTATTTATAGGTTAATTTATGTCAGTTAATAATTGTATCTAAGAATTAATTTAACGAGCGAGACATAAACCTAACCAAACCTAAATATTGCAGTAGGAACCTACTTTTCATAGCCTACTTCAACCCTTTTTCTGTTGACCACTAAGAATTCTTGGTGGCTTGGTGGGTATATACGCGTCCAAATCGTCCTGCCAACTCCTCCTCGCCACGTCTCGTTACCGCTGGCTACTCTCCAGCACCCATCAAGTAGCTAAAGACCGACCGCTTAAATGAGTCCTACCCCGCGCCCCTGTACCCGCTATCTATAAGTGAGCTCACTTCAACGGACGCATGCGTGCGTAGTCTCATTTTTTCCCAGTCTTTTTCCCAATATCAGCTATTCGTGTTTGCAAACGCAGCGTGGTGTTCCGGATTCTATCCTTTTTACACCTAATACTGCGCTATGTCGCACTTTGGCAAACCTTAAGCTTTGACTTATGATTTTGGGTCAAAGATCATGTTTCACCATAGGTTAGTATGGGTAGTGGGTGATAGTACCTTGTGCAGGGTCCGTCCGGATCTCTAACACCGTCTTACCCGCTAATGTCTCCTGCCGCACAGCAGTGCATGTGCCGCTACTGTATTCCCGCGTAGAGAGTAAAATAGCCGATGAAATTTCTGGGACATTTGGTTCTTAATCTTAAACCTCGAGACAGGCAATGCTACGACCTTGCGGGTGCCCATGAGCAGTGGTGATTTCTTACCATTAGGTAACCACTTGCCCGTTTAAAACAATGTGGCAGTATACACAGTGGCAACGAGTTTCTGTTTAAGTGCTATTGAAAGATTTATGTTTCTAAACTCTTTCATTGGTTTGTATCTCTTCCCGGCGCTTTCGAGGCCTCTTACGACTAAATCGTCTAGTCTACTACTGCCTACATTACCTACCTAAGAGATAAGACCAGACCCAAACTTGAAATTCTCGTCGTCAACATATCGTATTTCTATCGATTTACTGTGACCCTACTTTTCGTGTTATTTGTCATTATTTAGGTTGTTGACCCCTAGGTCGGCAAGCAGGTATAAATAGGTCTAACCTATATAAGTCGTTTTGTTTTAAAATAACTTAGGTACTTTACTTTTACACCCAACATTTTGACGTGACATGAACAAATTAAACGATTGTGACCAATTCTTAGTGGCTAAGCTGTACCTACTACCTTAGCCTAAATAATTTTGTGAGTTAAAATACTGACCTTTTGGTCTAGCTTTCCAGAAGTTTCTGTATTTTGATTTTGTCTCCCTATTTACTAAATACTTTTTTACATAATTCACATTCGTCTCATTTAATCTACAGCTTCTGATGGTAGGTATATTTTTCTTCTATTTATAATTACATAAAATATTATAGATTTTTTTTTTCGTCTAGCTATACACATCTAGCATTTAGGCTCAACGGACGCTCGATGCATATTTTTTGTAAAGAGAAAAATAGACACAACTGGGTAATAAAATAATTGCAGTGATCTTATCGCTACCTGATCACTGACCTTCAACAGCCGCTATATCGTTACCCCTCATGTGGTAGTAATCCGAAACAAAATAGAATTAAGAAATATAGGCGAGCCTAACAGTGAACAATTTTTCTTGTTTTTCCGTCAATGATATAAGATCCTTGAAAGGTCACTGGCCAGTCCCTATATTCAAGGTTTTTGTGATGTTTAAGATTCGTTCAGATTCAGCCTTAATTTCCCCCAGAGGAATGGCTCTATCACGAAATCCACAACACTACCGTTACCTTGGAGATACGCAAGGGTGTATCTTGAATAGGTACTTAGGGCCTAAGCTGAATGAACTACATATTAGCAATTTTAACAAAGTACTGTAATGATGTAGATACTTAATCTACATTTGGAGTTGGGTATACCCTTTTAACCCTAATACCTTCCTTAAGCCAAGGCTTCTGTCAAGGCTCCTACTTTTGTCCTTTTACTCTGCAAAGTCCTATGTTAACTACCGGTCATAGCTTAACAACCTATATTGAACGATTAAAGGCTAGGTACTAAATCAGACAATACTTGCATAAATACACTTCGCCTAATTACAGTACTTAGCAATAGCGACGAAATATAAAAAATACTGAATCTATATCAGTCTATGATACACTTACACACATGCGAGTATGACCTTATTTTAACATGTCGCTTTAATTATGTTCCCCATTTGAAAAACCAACAATTAAAAATTTTAAGAAGAAGCGTATAGTGAAGGATTTATTTCCCTAAAAGTAGGAGGAAGGTGCCTACTAAAAAGTAAAAGAATATTGGACCTAGGAACTGAAAACGTTTGTATAGATCTGTTTGGAATAGCAAGTACAAGGTAAAGCAATATCCCGGGTATTTGGCAGACCAGGATCATTCGAATAAGTAATGTACCTACTTATGGATCGTACTCTGCCTGTTTCCTAATAGTGATACAAAACTACGCAGAAACTATAGGTAATCTTTTGGTGCCTATCTCATTAATGCCTAGCTAACTTAACCGTTTAAAACGAAATAATATCAAACGGAGAGACCGAGTCTCGTAGACTACTTAGTAGGTTAAGGTTACGAATGATACTTTTCTTGACGAGTTACGAAACGATTAATCGAGAAATTGTCTTGTATAATTTGAAATATTATATCCGGCTTGAAGTGGTGGACTCTTTCAATTAAAGTTATGTTGTAGTACGCACTATGAATTTCACGTAGCCCGAAACCGAGAGCCTTCGACAACATTATATTTAGAATTACGCGTCAATGATTAAAGGTATTTTATCTCCAAAATGAGATGGGGTAACATATTTGTATATGAGACTTGAGGTCTTTAATGCGTTCATCACTTTCCCATGCTGGATGAACATGAGCGAGAGGTAAACGCACTAATGCACTCAAGTCTCGTGATGCAGTCTACGTCCATCCACAGCTAGCCAGATATCTCCTTCGGAATCGTATCACCCCCCTTCCCCTCCCACTGCTCCTAACCTCCTAATCTTCATCTCTACCGTAATTAAATCCTGAAAGCAGAAAAACTAACTTTTAGTATTTTGCATGTAAAAAGGGAATAAAACAACAATTAGGGTAAATTAAGACACCTATATAGGTTTTATTTAATCAAAGTCGGTCTTATTATCTATTCCAAAACACATAAGGTAACACTTTGGACGTTGTATCTCTTGTTCTAGGTAAGTACATTTCTTTTATCTATCAAAAACATTTTTTTTCGCTGCATACGATACAAAATTATGGAATATTCAAGTATACAGCCTTGTATATTTTCATGTTTATATTTTACACAATTTGCTGTTCGTTTAAGCACTATATTTTTTCAATATTACGTTTAAACATTTGTAACTGCGATTTAACAAAAGTATTGCGCATTTACGCATACGTAAATTTTTTAGTATACATAAAAAATCACATAAATCTATAAATTAACAAGATATTGACAACGTCACATGTCACAAATATCGAAAAATGCCAATAATAATAATAATTTATACACAAACAGAGAGTAACCGATACCATCACTAACCTTATTAAGATTAAAATGGGTATTAGGTTTCACTTTTTGGTCGTTATAAATGTCGTACACATTCCTCAGCCCAGCACTTTTACTGATAATAATAAAGTATCTACATGTAACTTATCAAGACCTGATTTTTAATTGTTATTGTCTAGTAGGTACCTTATGTATATATTTTCGTCCAATTTTTAGATATGCAGTACATGCTATAACTTTACTATAACTTCACTATTCATTGAAGCAGACTACGCCTACTATCGATCTAGTATTCGATCCTAAAATTACTACCTAACTGAATTGTCATTCAACAAAATCCTTAAAGATATTATAGTAGTCGTTCAAGTGCACAACATGAGCAAATCAAAAATAGTAGAGTCCACTTTTTTACAAATGTAATCCGAGTAGGTAATGTGTTGTTTGCTCTTGGAGTTCCAATTTTATTACACTCCGATACGCCTATACTTTACTACCTTTAGTTTGAACAATATTCTCCACAAACTTTTCATTTTTAAACACTTTCTATGATTTAGTTATACGTCAACAATACTAGAATAAGATAACTCGTATTTTAAATAGCTAATTTACGTACCTCGTTTACCATATTTTTTAAATAATTTTGTGTGGGTATTTAGTATTCCTACTTCTTATTACCCATTTATTAAAATTAAAGTCATGATTTAACAGAAAAAAGAACCTGACAATCACTTTTTATTATTTATCAATCAACATATAGTATAATCAATGAACGCGCAACAAAACATGATACGGAAACTTTTGTCGTTACATTTTATCAGGAGTTTACGAAAAGATACGTAAATTCTATCACGTTACACTTTATAATCACTACAAAACACCAATTTAAATTACTAACATTGTAATAATTAATACACAAGACCACCAACTGACCCAAAAACTAAAATGTCTGTTCTGTGGGTGCCGGAAAACAAAGATAAGGTTAACAATAAACTGTAACAATTATTAAACAGAGATAAATGACGATTTAAATTTGGAAACAAACGTGTTATCACAATTGAAAGTGCTTTTGTTTTGGCAACATAGTTCTCTATTCCTACCATTAACTTTTGTCTACCATTTTATGAGTATAGAAACAAAATAGCTACAGAAAATAAAATAAAAAACACTAACACGGTATAGTAGTCGACTCCATTATTGAACTTGAGCAGACCATAATATACAGCTAGGCTGGCCTAGGCCTGGGTCAGGCGTAACCGGGGCGTAGTGTTGCAAGAACAATAAATTATACAAGTGAGCGCGAGGGAATCGGTGCGTGTGCGACTTTACGAGACCATAAATCACTCCACTAGCGATACTTCTTCCACCCTGCAGCCTAAACTTATCCGATGTCGGCGCTGCAAACTTCTGATTACTTGTATGCGGGGCGAAACCAAGCCGTTCTTTTATATTAATATTGTTATCGCTCGCTATCGCTGCGCATGGCTTGTTAACAATGATAAAGTGTGAAAAACACAATTGAAAAGCCAATTTTATGTTCTATCGGAAACATTATTTTTGAAAGATATACTAAGTCAATGCATCCAATCAAGATATTATAAATGAACTTTATTGAGAGGGCTGGATGACCACGCAATCTTCAGCGCAGAGGTGGTTTGGATTTTGGAGAAGAAAATAACGGAACAACAACGTTTTAGATTACCACTGTATATTACTCACGATATAATAGTAGCAATCTGCATTAAGATTACGATACTTAATCTAGATATTCTAAAGTAACAAACGGGGCACAAAATATCAACCGTGGCCATATCGGAAGGAAACAAGAGTAAGAGAGCTGTCAAACTCGAATGACAGATGCGCAGTGTTACATGCATACAATATTCCAACACTTCCCCTTATGCATATAACACAGCCACAATTATACAATTATATAATGCAACACTTAATTCTAGCTCTACATGCTGCTCTACATTTAGTCTCTACATGCTCTCTACATGCTGCTCTACATGCTTGCTCTACATGCTGACTCTACATGCTGCTCTATATGCTGCTCTACATGCTTGCTCTATACATTTACTAAACAATCATAATATATGATCTCTAACACAGAGCTCATAAGTAAACATATTATGTTTCTTTTTGTTCAGGGGTTTAGTTAAAGCATCTGCTATCATCCTATCAGTACTTAAATATTTAATATTGACAAAATTGTTATGTACTAAATCTTTGACAAAATGATGACGCAGATCAATGTGCTTAGTGCGCTTGTGACTATACTCTTTACACTCTAACAACTTGTGTGCACTTTGGTTGTCGTTATACACAGTTATAGACTCCAAATTTAACTCACAATAAATCTCTGACAGAAAATTAGCAATGAAACGCAAATCTTTACAAACATCACTAATTGCCAGGTATTCAGCCTCTGTGCTTGAAAGTGCTACACACTTTTGTTTTCTAGACTCCCAGTTTACAATATTTGCTCCTAGTTTAATTGCAAAACCTGTATATGACTTTCTATCCAAACAATCATTAGCCCAATCGGCGTCGGTATATGCACTCAATTTTAATTGATTACTTTTTACATACAGTAAACCATAATCTATTGTTCCAGCTAAATACCGTAAGACACGTTTTGCAGCGGACCAATGAAGTTTTCCAAAACAGTTATTGTACTGGCTCAACTGACTACATGTGTATGAAATATCCGGTCTTGTACTAACAGAGAGATACATTAAACACCCTAAAAGTTGTCTATAGTTATACACTTTATCATCTAACATATCTTCGGACTTAGACAACTTACAACCTGATTGCATGGGAGTTGAGACCGGCTTACAATCTGACATACCAAAGCGCTTGAGTACACTCTTAACATAGATAGATTGGTCCAATTTTAAAATACCATTCACTCTATCTCTAGTTACTCTAATGCCCAAATAATTTTGTATAGGTCCCAAATTTTTAATACTAAATTCTTTTTCTAATAAATTTAATACATTTTTAAAAATAGGGCTATTCAACTTATATATTATATAAAAATCATCAACATAAATTGCTATTACAATTAACTCTTTGGCATTCCTTAAGTAATAGACACAGGGTTCACTTTTACTTTGCGTAAAATTATTTTTAGTTAATAAGTCATTTACCTTGCAATACCACATTCTACTTGCTTGTTTAAGCCCATAAATGCTTTTTTGCAGCAAACAGACTTTTTCTTTACTATTATTATTATCACAAAAACCCTGTGGCTGTTCCATATAAATAACCTCATTTAAGTTACCATTTAAAAATGCAGTATTTACATCAATATGGTCAATATTCAAATTATATTCATTTGCTAAACTAAATAATAACCTCATAGTGGAGTGGCGTACAACTGGGGAAAATGTATCGTTATAATCAACCCCTTCTTTTTGTGTAAATCCCCTTGCTACCAATCGAGCCTTGAACTGCTGGAAATTACCTGAGGCGTCGCATTTAGCCTTGAATACCCATTTACATTTGACAATATTATTATTATTAGGTCTATCTACTAATTTCCAGACGTTGTTCTCGATTAAAGCGTTGTACTCACGGTTCATAGCCTCCACCCAATCCTCACTGTTAGGACTGTTTATAGCCTCCTGGTATGTTTGTGGCTCATCCAGAAGTACATCTTGAGCAAGCATAGATAAGTCATAATCATTATACCTTTTTGGTGGTACCAATCGAGTACTGCGAACCGGACGAGAACTGGCCGACGAGCCAGCCTCAGCTTCCCCTTGAACTGACGCCGCGCGCGGCGACCGCAACGGCGCTACACCTGCGCCACCCGCCGGACACTCAGCGGAGCCGTCCTCGTCGCTGCTTGTTTCACAAGCATCTGTAAAAATAGATGAATTATTATCACTATTATTTAACACAGATTTACTCAAATCAGTATCTGAATCATTATGACTGCTCATTTCATTATTAATTAAATTAGAATTCAATATGTCATTGGAATAAACTTTACCATTTAATAAATTAGGACTATTCAATAAAATAAATTCATTATTATTAATATTTACATTATTTTCAATACAATGTCCATTATTGATAAATTGCTCTTCCATAAATATGACATCACGGGATAAAATAATCTTTCTGGGATCAGAAGGATCCGCCAACCTGTAGCCTTTAGTGGTCTCAGAATAACCCACGAAAATATATGGCTCACATTTGGCATCCAATTTTTTTCTTTTTACACTAGGGACAAGTGCATAAGCCTTACACCCAAACACTCTGAGATGACTAAGGTCCAATTTGGACCCGGTCCATATCTCTTCTGGTATACCTCCATTTAAAGCAACTGTGGGAGACCTATTTTTAAGATAGATGGCAGTCATCACTGCCTCTCCCCAGAAATGCTGAGCAAGACCTGACTGCTGAAGCATACTTCGCACTTTGTCCATTAATGTACGATTCAAGCGCTCAGAGACAGAGTTCTGCTGAGGACAATAGGGTACCGTAGTTTGATGCACAATCCCCTCTTTACGTAAAAACCCAGAAAAGACTTTATTTACATACTCCTTTCCGTTGTCACTTCGAAGACATTTAATTGATAAACCCGTCTGCTTCTCTACTAAATTTTTAAAAACAATGAAATGTTCACATACCTCCGATTTATTTTTCATCACATAGCCAAAGCTCTTCCTGGAGTAATCGTCAGTGAAGGTGACAATGTAGTTCGCGCCACTCAAGCTGCACACCGGCAACGGTCCGCATACATCGGAATGCACAAGCTCCAGAGTCTTGGTCGCTCGCTTCCCTCCATCTCTGGGAAAAGGTTTAGCTGCTAGCTTCCCCTCAAGGCATGGTATGCATTCCTGCAATACTTGCCCTTCCTGAAACATACAACCATCCACTCTGTCTCTAAGGACGTACATACCTTTTGTACCAAGGTGACCAAGCCGTTGATGCCATAATTGTATAGATGGCAAATGAGCAGCAACTGCGGCTCTCGATGATTCCTGCCTGCATTGCAGGAACAAAGAGTGCTCCTGTTTGTGTAAACTACTGTCCCCACAGTTTCCATACAATTTATAAAGTCCATTATCATTGGACGCAGACATAACAGGTTTATTATTACTGTCATAAATAAAACAACCTCCCGAGTTGAACACCACTCTAAAGTCTAGATCAACAACAAGTTTACTTACAGAAATAAGATTAGCAGACAATTTAGGAACAAATAAAACATTACTTAAGTTAAGTACCTTGTCTTCAAGCTTCATGTGCACCACACCAACACCTTCACACTTAAGTCTGTCATCGTTTGCAACCGACACAGACGAAGAAGAAGTTTTCTTCAAAGTGGAAAAATAGTGTTCCTGATTGCACATATGAGCTGTACAGCCAGAGTCCAAAAACCAGCAACTGTCTCTAGCGAAAAATGCAGCAGCCATACACTTGTCATCGGTTCCACGCTTTTGCTTCTTATCTCGCCTTAATTTGAAGCATTTTGCCTTTACATGACCTTCTTTGTTGCAATAGTGACAAGTAACTTTTCTTCTAGTAGCATAGGCCGCTTCTTGAGGCAAATGTGAAACTGGAACATGATTGCGCGATTCTTCTTGAAGTAGGCGCGATCTCACAAGCTCGCTAGATACAGAAGTCGTCAGACACGCCGTTGACAGGTTACTCACCAGTGAGTCGAAGTCTTTCGGCAGACCACTAAGCAGCAATTCTGCAATCTCACTGTCTTCTATTATCTTTCCAATGTCCGCCAACTGCTGTACTAAATTCATGACGTAATCTATATAAGTCACCATGCTGCCAGCGTACTGCGCCTGATGAAGCTTACGCAAGAGCAGCACCCGTCGAAATAGCCCCCGATCCTCAAAAATATCAGCTAGGTTCTTCCATGCTTCTCGTGCAGTCTGTGCATTCCTAATGTACTGATACAGGCTCGGTTTCACACTAAGCGCGATGCGCGCCAGCGCGCGTTGATCACGTGCAGCGCCCAGCGCCGGTCCCGTTTGGTCATGATCGGGATCCACAGCGTCCCATAAGCCTTCTATAGTAAGCAACATGCGAGTTGAGTATTTCCAAGTATGATAGTTACCACTTCCTTCCAATTTCTCAACCGCGTGCGCATGGGCAAGCATAGGCGCGGTCTGCGCCGAATCCATTGGGCTGTTCGCGGCGTTACGTTCCTCGGTTCCATCCATTACTCCTTATATAAATCCAAACCACAATGGCCCTGGGCCCCAAAACCTATTGAGAGGGCTGGATGACCACGCAATCTTCAGCGCAGAGGTGGTTTGGATTTTGGAGAAGAAAATAACGGAACAACAACGTTTTAGATTACCACTGTATATTACTCACGATATAATAGTAGCAATCTGCATTAAGATTACGATACTTAATCTAGATATTCTAAAGTAACAAACGGGGCACAAAATATCAACCGTGGCCATATCGGAAGGAAACAAGAGTAAGAGAGCTGTCAAACTCGAATGACAGATGCGCAGTGTTACATGCATACAATATTCCAACAAACTTTGTCACAGAAAATAGATTTAAATAAAATTAGGTCAGAAATCAACATGACTAATAATATTATCTGATTTAACTTTAATCTAAGCTGCACACTAATATATTATAATGTAAACATGAACATCTTCTTGGACACTCCTCTAGCGTATCTAATCTTATATTAATGCTAAAACAACATGCATGTACACGTACCGAGTTTTTTTTTTAAATATTCCTATGTCAAACATGGGTTTTGCAACGTAGTCGCACAATATTTTTCTAAATTGCAGGGAGTGGTCGCGTGCGGGCTCCCCAAGGCATCGGCGCGTGCGCGCTAATTGAGGGTTACCAGCATTGCTGGAGCTTCGTGCGACGCGATCGGATGCGACAGCCGCGCTTTTGGTCGGAAACAATTGGGAAGCACTACCCGCTAAGCCCCGCCGACACGGGAGAGCATAATCTCAGGAGCCGCGCACAATAGGGTACAGACAGTACCGAAAAATTCAAAGTCAAACTGTCACATTGAGATACTTTAACTAATAATTACCAAAATTTAGAAAAATAACGGATTTGATCTTTTAAAGTGAATGAGAACGCTCGTTAGAGAGAGACTTTGAAATTTGTAGAGCATTAATTAACCTATCCACTATGACCACCGCAAACGTATTACAGTACATTCGGTATTGCCGGGTGTCTTGTTATTGTGTGTATCGACTTTAACAGCATGGATGCTGGTCTTTTGACACTGGTGCGATACATAATCATTATAATGTTTTTGTACTGAACCTTTTGGGTTATCCCTAACTTATAACTATTTAAACTCCACTGGCTAAAACCAGTTAGGAAAGATGACTTAAACATAATTATCAGATAAATATACGCACCGACTAAGGACTAAGATTTCCTGTTTATACATAACATTATTACGAAACAAAGTGGGTACTTTGTACCCCTTTGTACCTTTGTAGCAGGTGCTTGACTTGTGATTTCTTTAAGTAAACAACTTATTATTGATTATCTACAACAAGATAATTGTTTGTAGCTTGTAGTCGAGATTACAAGTACTTATTAAAAATCAATGAGTCAATTTTAGCTCAGACCCCCTAGTCAAGATATTGTCTGGTCTGCCTTTTTAGGGTAATGGCACTAGCTAGCTGTAATTTGTCATGGATGTACATTATATATATTATATACTACACTAACTATATATTACACTGACAAAGTGGTAAAATACCTGTAGGTAACTTACTTATAACCTACATTCACCTTTTGCGTAAAGTAAGGATGATTTCTGGTGTATCCCAGAGGATTTTTCTTAACTGGCCGATATTGAAAATATTTTATTTCAACTTTCCTCTACATACTTATTTACACTACTCTAAAAACGAAGTGGGTCGCGAGCCAAAGTTCGAACCGGAACTTGTTTATTGAAAGCAAAGCCTGGCTAATCTGCGTTATCTGTTAAAAAACCCATTATCTTTATCACGTAAGGCTTATAATAGTATCTGATGGTCTATCGGCGCATACGGATATTCGGGTGCGTTAGTCATTGCAATACTTGGCTTATCAATGTTCGGTAGGCATAAACATTCTGCCAAGCCGAACATTGTATGCCTCAACAGTCTGCCCAAGGAGGCCTATCCCTGGCCCGCATATTTAAACAATACAGCGTCGTCGATTACGCGGAATCAGATCTCCGATAATACCGGCTTAACCTCTTTATCAGACACAAACATCGATAATAAAACTGTTTCTATACTAATTTATCTGATCAATGAGATATTATATTTTTGGAGGGTGACGTCAGGCAACAAATTGCACAATTTTTTCGTGTTTTTGGTCATACTTAAACTGTAAATTCCATTTAGCGAGTTTGTTAGAGCTATCTAATGTTGTATTCTAAAAATAGCTACATCAAACAAACATGATATCGAGTATGACTATAAAAAGAATATGACTAATTGTGTTTTATTTAATGTTTTACAGAATGATAAATAAATGATAATTTAATTCATCTATCTAAACATCTGACACCCAATTACTTGACTGATCTGTACTATTTTTTTTCCTGTAAAAGCAGATAGGGATATCTACCTAAGTACACAAAATTTAGCTAAAGCTTATTTTATGATTAATCTTCTTATCAAATTAATAAATGCTTATTTGGCATTTTAATAGGTACTAATTTTTATCTCTCAGTACCTAATAAAAAAATCAGAATGCCAGTTTTGATGGGACTAATGGAAATTCATTTATTATTTTGCCATGGGGGCTAAAATATCAAAGTCTTTTTCAGGGTGTCCTCCCGCTTAACTTTTTAACTACTTAGGTACCTTCTGTTGTTTATTGTAACGGCCTTGGAACCCCATTTTGGGCGAGTCCGACATGGCTGTAGGTCCATTTTATGTGTAACTGTCAAAAAGTTTCTTGCCACCATGCCCTCGCCGTAGAGCAAACAAACAAATAGAGTAGAAATGTTATATGATTCATATGAAATAAAATTAAGCCAAGACGAAATTGGCGATTACCTACTGCACTCTAGTTGGCCAGCCGAAGGTCAAGAACGTCACTAGAGTTGATCAATCAAAGCAGCTATAATGATCGATATGAATAGATAATGTTTAGTTGTTGTGTGGCATAGTGAATTAAACTCGATTAATTTTATAGAAACTAAAATATAAATAAATTTATATAAAATTAAAATTTGAATTAAGTACTTAAATGGCTTCGATCCACGCAGGAGATAAAGGAAAAACAATCGCGAAAAATTGGTGTTATTTATGGTGTTAGTAAAAATAAACTGTTGTGTTGCCATAATTAGAAAATGCTCGGAGAGTCATTACATGTGAAGCAAAAAAATGAAAGTGAAAATATTTATACTGTGAAAATATAAGTTATCATTTATTGCGCAATTTTCGCAACTCTACTACTCTATTTACTACAGCCACTAGAACCGTACACTCAAAATATGGGTTTGTATCGATATGAATACAATTTGTCCCACATTATCGGGAGTATTGTAGTCATTGTAGATAAATACGTCGCCGCGTGCCGCAGGCGCCCCGTATCGAGTTCCTGGGAAACTGCGCTTATCATTAGATACAATCGCTATCTGCGACAATCCACGACGGATACACACGACAACGGATTAGTATTCAATTACCACTTTTTTACGCGTTATTTGTGGCTATGTCACTTCGCGATTCAATCATTTCAGCAATGAGCATTTTATAAATTATCCAAAAAAACCTAATTGCTTAGCTTTTTAAGAATTTATAGGTCAAGTAACCCTTACTTTTATAATTATAAGTTTTCCAAAAATGTATGAGTTTAACTTTTCTCACTTTATTTTAGTCTATTTGACCGAAGTTGACGCATTTTCGCGCACTTTACCATACACGATATATTTAGTGCGATTGTGCCTATATCTAAATCGAAAATCGATACACATATTATTTGGCCAAATCCATAAACTGGAACGAGGCGCGCATAAAGTACAACGCCAGAGCAACATTAGCATAAATAATTGACACGAGCGCACCGTTCGCGATCCCGCCCGCTGGAAAACGGCGCTATAATTCGATAATGCCCCCGTTATCTGATTAGGCAGAACCGAAAAATTATATCATCCGGTAATTAGATTAAATTGCAATTTAGAGATGCGCCACAGGCGGCACGCGCCGTGACAACTTTGGTGGTGCCCCGGCGGGCGCTATCTACCCTTTGTATCGAATGCCATTGACTAAAATAAGTTTCTATGTGCTAGTAGAGTATTAGAATCGAATAATTGGAGTTTAGAGTAGTTTTTTCAGAATTAAATTTAATACTACTTTATTCAAGTTGGGAAGGAGGATTTCCTCGAAATAGGCATTTGAAATGACATTACAATATTATTTTATTATATTATCCTAAGTGTAGTTATATATTACATAAGTTATAAGAAGAAATGATATTTTATGTTTTTGTAAATAAATGTCAGGACTGACCATTGACCTTGACACCCACTTAGATCTCACTTATTTTGTCGTTGAAGTCAACAACCAAGGCATATATAGGTATCATATTGAACTTGGCTCTCATTTAACATTTATGTTTTTGATGGGATATTATCTACATACTTGCTCCAATCGTTAACCTGTGTTCAAATAGCACGCGAAGAAATTAAAAAAAAAATTAAAATTGAATTATATTTTCAACCCGTATTTTTATAACTGAATAAAGAACTTAACCATAAAATCAAAACTAATAAAACAAACTTGGCGGACTGTCGTCGCCCCAACTGCGAGTCACCCCACTTATTAAAATTAATAAGTGGGCCCTCGTCTGTATTAATGATCGCACTGTGTCAATAGCGATATAATTTATTCGGCAAACAACGAAAACCAGACTACGCTCAGCCAGACCGACGAATAACCACCCATAACATGCAAAAGGCACGTACTTATTTGTTTATAGGACAGAGTCTTGAGTCCCACAGTGCGAGTGTAAGTTTGAGTAACTCCATGTCTTCATTGATTATTAGATGTACTCCGTACAAAACTGAATTGGGCCTATTACTACATGAACGCCATCTATCATTTGACTCATCCTGTCTATCCATTTGTTTTTTTTTTTCTGAAATGCTCTTAGTAAAGTAGGTACTCTTTTTTAGAGTTCCGTACCCGGAGGATGCCAAACGAGTCATCATTATTACCTCTGCTGTAAGTCTGCCTGTTCGTTCATCCGTTTGTTACAGGGCTGTATCTTTTAAACTGTAATCGGTACGGATTGATGCTATTAAGTACATACAACTAATGAATTCTTGATCTAAATGTACTCACGAGCAAAAATAACGGATCACTTATAATACCTATAATTGTGTATGGGCCCATGCCCATTATATTTTCGTTCGTCAGTGTGTAAGAGATTATAAATTATAAGGATTATGAAAATCACGGACACTAAACAAGCTCTTAAAGATTATCCAAAACAACACTTCGACAAGCCATCATTTGCGCTGAAGCACTTCGACTCTTTGATCTTGGCATGTTTGCTCATATACCACCCCCCGTGAGGGTATCAAGAGGGGAAATTTGTGTGCCGAACAAACATTAACAATAACCGCGCTCCGACTATTTGTTTATCAATTTATTATAAGTGACTCTCCAAGCGAAAGATTGTGGGTACTTTGTGAGGTATTTATGATTGGAGATGCCTACATAAACTCTACGCCGAGGTAGCCTGGTTGGACATAGTCGGTGGAGTCGATGGTCCTCGGATCGAGCCTTTGCGGACATGGCGTGTGAAATCACTTGAAATTTATTGCCTAACTAGCTTATGCCCGCGACTTCGTCCGCGTAGAATCAGCAATTGCCATGTAAAACTCGATCCCGTAGAACTGAATATCCCGTTCTTTTCCTTATCCCGTGGGAATTTCCAAAAATCCTGAAATTAGTTTCTTAGTTTTGTAATCACCTACTTTTGTATCAAATTTGAAGAGTCTAGTTATTATAGTTACTGAGATAGCGTCACTCGGAATCGAATATATAATTCCCGTTTTTTCCTTATCCCGTGGGAATTTCCAAAAATCCTTTCTTAGCGGATGCCTACGTCATAACATCTACCTGCATGCCAAATTTCAGCCCGATCCGTCCAGTGGTTTGGGCTGTGCGTTGATATATAGTTAAGTCAGTCAGTCAGGACTTTGAATTTTATATGTATAGATTTTTGGTGAATGAAAACTTCGTGAAGAAATCTGTGAGCAATTGTTTAACTCTCAGAATCGCAACTGCATTATCAATCTTTTATTTATGATGAATGGTTGTATAGTATAATGAGGGAAAAAAATATTGCGATTACGGACACCCGCACGTTAGTCCATAATTCAAAGGTATTGTGTGAAGTTCTTAAGCCGCACCAGACCCATGTGGGAAAGTCCAAGCTGTCTCATTCTGACAGAGGGCACCCAGCAGTGGATTGTATGTTATAGTAAGTAAGCTGGAGACGACATAACTTTCACGATAAAAAAAACATTGCACGTGGTATGAGTGGGAATCAAGTTAACAATAGCGAACGACATTGTTTTATTTTAAGAGACGCGTTTTTGTCGGTTAATGAGGTACATTAAGAAGAAAGCGAGTTGCTTGAGTTGGCGACATAAGGGTGGAGGCTCATTGCACCAGTATTTTCTACGGGATATTCTTAATTGGGTTGCTATTACAACGAAAACTACTCTGAGATATGCGTAATTGAGATCAGTCAATTAATGAATCAAAAATATTGTTTCGGTTTTAGGTACAATAATTAAAAATTATATTCTAATAAAACGTGGTGATCACTTACCATCAGGTGACCCACTTGCTCGTTTTCCTTCCTATTCATATAAAAACGTGAAAAGCTCGGTAGACTTTGAAAAGATTTCATTTAATGCAATTGTATTTTACCGCGCAGAAATAAACACTTCAAATAAGAATGTGATATTTATATTTTTAATTCTAAAATTTTCTAGATTTAAAATTTCTAGAAGTTTCTTCGTAATATTTGTTTATTGAGTGCTAATAAATTGTAAATAGCTAATTAATATACCACGATGCTGTACTACCGTGGCGTCAAGCAAAAGCAGTACAAAATGACAGATTTTAGTCGAAAAATAAATTTAAATACTGTGGCAAAAGACTACCATTAAAATGACCGAGTTACCTACCAGTCAGTACGAGTCCTTATTAGCAGCTCAGCCGTCGCAGGCGCAGGCTCCAGTAGCTGAAATCGAATCGCACGCGCATGCCGGCCACGCAACGCCGCCTTTAGTTATGCTGCCTCACTCAAAACATGTCCGTTTCTGACTAAAACACCTTACATACAGTGCCATTTAAAATAATACGTAGAATGCCTTATTTTGTGGACTGAAAGAATTAAATAACCTTTTCCTGAATGTTTCGTACATTAATCAGCTTGAATTTCATCTGTTGCACGGGGATCCGAACATATTTTTGATATTTACGACAGATTTTTCTAAACCATCAACCACCAAAACAACGGATAATGTAATATTGTTAGCGGATAATCTGATTTTTTCAAAATAAGTGATATATTTAAAACAAATCAAATAGTATTTTCTATTAGAAAATAATGAACATTGTGACTAGATTACCATTAAGTACTTAATAACTGTTTATTAGATACAACTGACAAGGCGATAGATAGATAAAATTCCCTTTAACAATGACCACGATTCATAAATCAGTTTAACGGTTGAAAAAAAACACTTGACAGTCAATTGACCCGCTTAAATGAAGTCCTTAGCATAATTGACCATAGTTATGCAGAAAAAGACCACAGCTATTTTTTCGCAAAATGAGTCAAATGAATCAATGTTATTAAATACTAGATTTATTAAACTAAATTCTGGTAAAACCGACTAATTTTTAGTTATGTATAAACCGGCCAGTAACGAAATGTGCGCTCCAAAACTGTTGAATCCAGCCAAGTACCTGATTTAGTCTGTTTCTTCCATTAAATTACTGTATTTGTAACCGGCAGAAAACAGCCAATTGACTTTTGGTCGATTGGTCGGATTCTAAATTAAACTAAAGTATCAGTCAGTGCATTGATTGAATTAGTGCAGATGCTGATAGTTGGTCGCGTTCACCAATTTTTGTTTTTCGTTCTACCCCACATTTGGTCGTTTTTTTATGCGTACTTAATATATTTTTGCAGTGTCTGGGCAACTTTGTTGTACTTACTGTAGTTGTGTTGATTGAACTCAACCGTGTTTTTACGTATAAAGGCGTGTAAATAAAAGTATGAGTAGATAAAATAAGTGGCTATGATACGCTTATTAGCTGCCGGGCGTCAGAAAAAACGATAATGCCCTTCAGTGAAAGATAAGCTCCCAAGCGATTTTTTATTTAGGGCATTTAAAAGAAAATCTGGCCGTAGTTCTTTTTACACAGATACTAGATTTCAGAATTGTAATCAGCATAAGTCGGCTAAAATGTTAGTTATTTATTTATTTATATTTGGTACAATTACATACATAAACAACAACATAGATAAACAAATCATACCGAGAAAACGTATTGTGTTTACAACACAATTACAATTGTACACAACATTTCAGCACACAAATGTTCTTTCTACAGAAAAAGAAAAAGAAGAATATATACATGCTGATCATCAAATAGCTTTTTCATAAAAATACTAGGATACAAAATCGCAATTTGTACAAGTCAGCTAAACTCATGGTCGCTTTCAGTGAATTACTATCTAAAGTAATATAATATATCAATAGCAAATTATGAATTCTTTAGAACACGACCAACTTTTTTTTTAAAAGCACGAAAAACTCAATAAATTTTTAGTAAAGGTGCTTTATACATTACAATAGCTACAATCTACCAATTTCAGATATTTATTTTCAGGAAAACGACATAGAAACTCTAAAAAATAATATTTTTTAAACGGCTGTATCTCGAAACTGGATTTTTATTCTTGATCTCTTTCTACATCACTATGGTCAATTTAAACCTAACACTTTATCCTACTAATATTATAAATGTGAAAGTTTGTGAGTATGTTTGGATGTTTGTTACTCTTTCACGCCAGAACGGCTGGACAGCTCTGGGTGAAATTCGGAACATAGATAGATTATAGTCTGGAATAACACATAGGCTACTTTTTATCCCGGAAAATTGCGTAATTCCTGCGGGATAGCGATAAACGAATTCTATGCAGACGAAGTTGCGGGCAACAGCTAGTAGTTCATATGCCTAGAGATATTCACTTATTCATTGTTAGACATGCTCATGACCTAGACGGAGATGTTTCACGTCCTCGGCATGAAGCATGTACCGCCATGATTAAAGTCAACATCGTGCCCTTGTACCCCTTGCAGGTTGCGTGCTAACACCTGCCTATTATTCTTAAGCCACTAAGGTTATTGTTGCAGATATACGTGATAAATTCTAATAAGATAACCCTAGTTATCTGTAATGATAACGTACGTGGACTGCTAAATTACGATACGTTGTCAGTCAGCAAGCGAGGTGTTGTGAGGATTGGCTGATGGCACCTAATTTAGTACGACAGAATAGATATTTTCCGAGTATTCGTGGTTTAGAATTATTTCTATTTGATTTCTCATTGGGCGTTTTCCAAAAAAAGTCCACATGTACATTTATTCCAGAATTTAAATATTTTTGGTTTTTCTTTCAGAATCGTTTACCCTATCGATTCTCATGCAAGAAAAAATGTTTCTCAGATTTTACTATGGATTTTTTTCCTGTTCGTCACGATCCATACCTACATATATATACCTATATGAGAAAAGTGACGAACTGCAATGGAATGGAAATTTTGGGACACATTTTTTTTTATAAGAATCGGTAAACAATTTTGAGTAAGAAAAATCCAAAATAGTAAAATTTTTTTTTAGAAAACGCTCCATTATACATTACATGTCACTAATAAAATTTGCCACTCTTGATTTTTAAGACAATCTCGATCGATCAAAGCCTTATTGAGTTACACGAGTACCAGGATGTCATAAATGGTAGAAGTATGAGTAAATCAGGATGGGTCAGCTGCGAGAGGCGCGTGCGCGAAGCCCGGTAGGCCTAGCGCGGGGCTTCGCGTGACGTCAGCGCATCTGCCCGCCAGATGGCGCCTCGCCCTTAGCCAAGATAATATCACACACGCGAACCATTTCCAATCAAAACTAACGATATGTTTTACGAGTACCGAGACTGAGTCATCAATTTGTTTTTGTTTATACCAGGATCTGCGATAACCTAATAAGGCTAAATAGTGTCCTGTTTACAACTATAGGTTTGGATGTCTTTGGACCGTTAAAACTTAAGAGGTCATCAACCAAATAAGTAGAAAAATGACATAGGTACCAGGGTATGTAGAAAAGTGTCAAAAATATTTATTCGCCAAGAGGTCCAAGCTTGCACGAACCTAGTCAAATAGAATAAGAAAAATTAAAATTAAAAATCGAAATATCTGCAAAATGGTTATACTTAAACCATGGTTATTTTTCTATATTTTACTAGCTTCTGCCCGCGACTTCCTTTACGTCGAATTGTACGTATAAATTTTCCTCTTGAATCACTCTATCTATTAAAAAACCGCATCAAAATCCGTTGGGTAATTTTAAAGATCTAAGCATACATAGGGATATACAGACAGACAGACAGACAGCTGAGAGCGACTTTGTTGTATACTATGTAGTGATAGTGAAGTTGGACGTAAGTAGTACTTACGGGCCATCCTGTGTAGGTACCTGCTACACATTGATGTAGGTATAATTAAAGCGCGATGAGAAAGGGATTGAAAAATCTGTCATTCCATATATATTTTGACGTAAGTATATGGAATGACGGTTTTTTTTATACGACAAGGAAAACAAACGAACAAGTGGGTCACCTGATGGTAAGCGAGCACCACCACCCGTGGACAGCCGCAACACTAGAGGATTGCAGATGCGTTGCCAGCCTAGAAGGCTAGGATAGAATACCTCTTGTGCCAGTAATTTCACAGAATTTTTAAATCCCTTTCCAATTCCAGTTTAGTAATATAAACAACAAATAGGTGTTTCAACTGACTCTGACTATGCACGACACTCTTACTCTAAGTGATTTGTTTTTACCCAATTACAAAATAAGCATTTCAGTTTAGATGTGTTTGATATAAAAACTGCGGTAACTTAACTACTTGTAATGATACTTTTTACAAGCGACAATTTTTGTTACGCAATCGATTTGTTTCAAGTTCATAAAGCAAAAGGATTTGACAAAGAATACTACAAAAAACTGTGTTCAAATCTACCTATCTCATTTAACATATTTTACGGTGAGTTAAGCAGCATTTTTCGCTCTAAAGAACTCAAAACGTATTTAATAGTTTTAAGAGTGGCTCTACTGCTACAAGATATCATGACAAAAGACTAAATAAAACATGTGTATGTTTTATTTAGTTTAAAGCATTTTGATAGCATTCGATACGTCATGTATTTACCCAAGGCGCTAAGTATCTGTAATCGCTTCCTTGTTTGCTTTTTATAAATCTTTTTAAATTAAGATCATACTAACTGTCACTTCCCTACCATTTATAAAGTAGTGATGCTTGTAGTATGAATTAAATAGGTAGGTATGCATATACGGCAAAAAAGATAATGCGGGGGGATGACGTGAATTATTTATTTATACTCAATATATTATTATGTATAATAACATTAGTTGCTCGAAAAGAAAACAGTAGAACACGTGGTAAAAAGTTAAATTTTATAGCGATCTCCCCGAAATTTAACCTACATTAAGTAATCAAACCAAATTACCTTTAAAAGTTTTCTCTACGAAGTGTTACTTAATTATTTTCACATTTCGGTGCTACAATTCAAAAGTGGGGTGTCACAATTTAAACGTCAGCTTATCTAATAGCTAGTTGAAATTTACAACCAAACTATGTTTTTAACTTTAAATAATACTTCTATACCTACACAGTATAATGACGGACCCACAAAATACACCATCCAGATTTAATGTCTTATAGTTTCCTAATAAAATGCCTGTGACGGGAGATAAACAGACAAGAGGACAGGACGAATCTACTTAAATAAGTATAAGGGTTCCGTTAACTGTGTATGTTAGTCACAGAACCCTAAAAAGAACACAATGCTTTTTGAGCGCGCTTGCGCACATCGTAGCTACCTTCAATGGCGGGTAAACGCTCCCCATTGTTTTATTTCTGAGTGGTAATTATCATCCTATAGCACATTAAGTGATTTGACGTATTTACGGCTTGCGCCATATGTTAGGGTATTCCATTAATAGGTTAATGATAAATAACACGACAATCATTAATAATACGATACGTTGTGGTAATTCATTAAATGTATGTATTAATTCATTGTCATTTTAATAGCATTATATTATTTTCCAAGTGCTTGTTTAACTTTATCGGTAGGTAATATATGAACAGATTTAAAGTGAGATAACAATATGCAAATGACGAGACCTATCCTATATCTCGCATAATATCGATTGTCTGAAGCCATAGAGAAGATAATCAATAGAGTGGTAAAACGGTCTTTACAATTCTACAAATTCACCAGTGATAAGCCCCATACGCCATGCTAGTACTTGTATTTTACAATAGTATTTTTTTTATCCCCTACATGAAACAAAGCCTTTTTTATGACTAACTAGCTGTTGCCCGTAACTTTGTTCGCGCAGAATTAAAATTTGTATCCCAGTCCGATTGACTTTTACACATCCAATAAATATCGTTGTTTTATTTCAAGCAATTTACAAAAAAACCTGACTAAATTTTATACCTATACCTCTCACTCTATGTGTCCAGTCGTTTTTTAGTTTATCACGAACAGACGGACGTGGCGGAGGGTTTTTTATAAGTACCTACTTAATATATACTTAGTGATATGTTGTTTTTAATTTTTAAATAATATAAAATAAGTATATTTTCTATACCACGCAATGACTAAAAATTTATCACGGATATCAAACGTAAACTGCTTGCTCAAAGTATTCTGCGAGACCTTGGGCTGGCCAATCAGAGTGCAGCATTCGCTCTATGCTTGACTTTTTTTTAATATACAATAAATATATTTATCATTGAATAATTTTCGGTTAGATTATAATTTTAAATAATCATATATGTTTCTACTTTTAGGTAATATTTAATTGTCACAAATTTAAATAGCAGACTTGGTAGTACCTAATATCGGTGACCATTTTTCGGATCAGATTTTAGATTGTTCGCACGTCAGAAAAAAACAACTCCTTGGCTGATTGTCACAGTGACTTGTAAGTTATGCTAGTCTCAAATATTTAAGCCGTTTTAGGATGGTGAAAGTATTTCTTAGTCGACTACACATGGTCTGTTTTTAAAATTGTAATAAACTGCGCAACACACGAGTGTATTGTTCATGCCACCCTCGCATAGCACGCTAAATAGCTTTAACAAACCCTTCAAACTTCAGTCTGATCAGAGCAAATGATATAAAACCAGGTATGATTGACATGTGCCATAATCAACACAAATGGCGCTTCCCTTAAATCCGTAGCCCGGCTTGCGATACTTCCCGTCATAATACATGAGGAAGAAAATTTATTCCAACTAGCGGAAGGATTAGGGTGATTTTTGTGCATTTATTTTTATCATTTTTTATCAAATAAGGTAGCATACGAGCAAGTGGATCACCTGATGGTAAGTGAGCACCACCATCACCCGTGAACAACCGCAATGGATTGCAAATGCGATGCCAGCTTAGAGAGCCAAGACGGAATATCTCTTGAGCCAGGAATTTCACCGGTAGTCTTACTCTCCACATCGGAACACAGTAGGCTAGCACTGCTGCTTAGCGACAAAACTAGCTAGCAAGGTATGGCAACATTTTTTTTACATAGTCATTTATGAACTTCATTGCACAGTTTACAAAAAGCAATTCACTATTGATGGAATTATTGTTACCTACTCTATGGGCAAGTTGCCACCATCTTACTTGTTAATTCTACCGCCAAGCAGTTTGCGTTACCGTGTTTCGGACTGGAAAGTAAGATAGCCAATGAAATTACTAGTAGGTAGGTACATGAACTATGCTAGTAATCGTATCAGTAATTCCATCTTGGCCCTCTAGGCTGATAACACACCACCAATCGTCAGGTCACAAAAAAATATGATCAGAGTTTGTACAACACCGAAACTCGTTAGAAATATTTCATTTAGACATATATTTATTTCTCAAGGTATTTGAGCTGAAATACTAACATTTAATTTTAGGCATCGTACTCTAAACAGTAACAACTGTGTCAAGTTATGTATTTTGTAAAGAAATTACAAAATGATTGTTGTTGGCTTGAACATGCCATCGATCGCCCCCGCGGCCCGCGATGTCCATTACTTAATTGGTAAAAGCCATGGAGTTGTTGCTTCGTACATTTTAGTGTATATTCACTAACATCCATCATAGCATTAATATAATGAGGACGAAGATAAATTAATACAGTTAAAACATACCTTTGCCATTTTTCACGAGACCTTTGGGACAAAAAGATGTTTATGTTAAGTACAAGGATAAACATTAATCAACCAAATATCTAGTACCTTCCTAACAATGGACAGATCCGTAGGGTCTGTGAAGACAGGAAAAATGCGTTGCATACTTTACTTAACCGAATAATTTTGATGCAGAAAGATAATAATATGTGGTATCACTAGGTACTACATAAAAAAATATAAAACATTTTTTTTAATACAGTATACCGTATTGTCATTCACAAGTGCACTCAACTTGACCGAATAAGTTGACCCACTGCCGTGAAAATCCGATCTATAAGTACCGCTGTCATGATAAAATATCAGATTCACTGCAAATGAAAGTTAGCACGGCTGGAGCGCGAAAGAAAAATGTGTTGCGGCTCACATAAAAGCAATGAACTTTCGCACACGGGTTGATTTAGCGTGGTTTATTGTGGAATCAAAGCCGAGGATTCGGTCTGCGGTGGAGTTGTAATTGAATTTGGTAAACAATACGTTTCACGCGGAACCTCGGGAGCATTCGCCACACGCACTCGCCTGCGCACCTGCTCGCCGGCTTATTTATTGAAGGAAACTTTCTTTTCGCATCATAGTCTGTAAATAACTAAACAATAAGATTATGCACGTATTATTCTGCACAATATGAAACCATCTTGTAAATTTTACTTAGTATATAGTCTCTCAGTCCATAAGCAGATATACTTCATAGAGACGGCTGCATCATGCACAGCTTTTTATCCACCACTGGTCAATTTCCTGATCATGTTAGCGAACCCAACGAATTGACCATCACTTTTTGTAAATCATACTTACTGCCAAATCGCTGTTCAATTACCGCCCTTACCAAAACGAGGTCGTGTGCCTTTTTAGCCGCGAGAAAAAACAATAAAGCAATCTCTCACAAGTATCGTTTTCACCAGCACGATGGCAGATCAGTGTAAACCCCGCGTGATAATTGAATCGAGGGGTCGGCCCGGCCCGGGGCCATGGTGATACATGTGATTCTTATACGACCTCTGTACAAGCTATTGTCTCATATACAGGGGACGTCTATCTTTAATCGCTTGAAAGCATGATCAGCAAAGCATAATGGCAGTACCATTTGTCATAACATACATCTTTATCTACACTTAATACGAAAAGTTGGAAGCTCGTTTTCAAAACAGATAGTAACATTTCATATGGCGGGACTTTACTGTTTAAGCAACATCATAATACCTACTAAGGTAATGAATTGCCTACAGATACTTCTTATGTACGCTTGCTTCTTTTAAAAGAAAGTGAGCAAAAGTTGCTTAAAATAAAGTACTCCTTGTCTCACTTATGTAACCTGTGTCTCTTCGTGTTATGATATCAAGCCGTGTAATTCCATTGTTTTTCATCTTTCCGCGTAGCTATCTCACATTATTACACAAGTTATATGAAATAGTCGTAAATACGAAAACAAAAGTGCCATCTCTCAGCGGGTCGACGCAGTTTGTATTTGCACTCCTCCGGGAGGGGGTCATTACTAAACTCCATTACACTTTTTGTGCCAAGTGTTTTGATGGTAAAACAAGGGTGAAAACGACCCTACAAAACGAATGACAGACTCTCGTTGCCTCCCGTTTTTTACTGCTGTGAGAAAGAATAACATTCATTATGAATAAGTGCCAAATAATGTATTGTGATCGTGTGATACGATAAAATTTATTATTCAGTAATAATTTTGTATACCTACGCAAATTTTCTAGAAACACTTTACTCTACCGCAAAAGATAGCAAGAAAAGCAATCATATAACCAATTAGATAAAAGGCAAGTGATAAAAGTTTCTCAGTCAAATATCAATATAACTTATTAATTCACCAAAAACAACGAGACCGCTTAAATTCCGTCCATCTGCTTTCCCGGTCCGTGGACGTTACCACGGGGACCTCGATGGCAAACTCAAGCAAATTTACTCAGCCAAAATAAGCTAATGAAGTAAATTGAAGACCAAATGAAGGTTCAACGACCTGCGAACGACCTACCTCGCGATTAACTCGACGAGAATAATTTAACGGGCTTTTGTGGAAACCCGCTACACGAGTGCAAGTGGCTCAGCTCATCGCAATTATTTTCTGTTTTTAAATTTCACTTTGCCAGTTCTCATCGATAAAAAGATGCATTGTGTATCGTAATCACGAATTGACTTTGTTTTTCATTTCCTTGCATAAGAGTAGATAATAATTGCTTAAGTTCCTATCTGCTCCTTAGAAACAACGTTAATCTTATATCACAAGATGTAAACAACTTTGATATGGGGTGAAATATATAAAAAAATCACATATCATTATTTAATACCATGCAATGCAACTTCTTACAAACTCAACGAAGCTCATTTTTACTAACTATCATGAACATTTTAATGCGATATTGAGCCAGTTACAAACACAATTCATAAGCGAAATTTCGCACCCATTTGCCTAAGTGCATAGCATTTTCATGGCTTAATACGTTTGAATGTGCCATTGAGTCAATCGCCATCAATCTTTGAGGGGTGCGGGGTAATGCGCGCGACATATGGCATAGTCTGAGCGGTGTGCGTACGCGCATTGCGCTTGCTCTTTGTACTCCTGCGCTTTCCGCTTCGCTGGCGAAGAATAGCCCAAGTGACCCGCGCCGACCTTACACGTGGTAACACACGACAGGGCCCGTATATTATAAATTCGATTGTGATCTTAGATGGTCAGAGTTACGGCTGTGTCTAATGTCATACAGCTTGAAACATGGAAGTTAAATAGCTAACCTGAACCGAACCGTGGAAATTTTATTATGATATTGTTTGGCTCCAGTACTGGCCTTACAAAAAAATACTAAAGATCAATTAGTAAAAAACGCCTTTAGTATCGTCATCTCATCACCATCTCCAGCCTAAATACGTCTCATTGCTGGGCATATCTGCGAGAACACCTTAAGCATAGTAGGTATATTTAAATCTCTGCCGGGTTCCTTCCATACTTTTTCTTCGGGTCTCGGAGATTTTTCTGTTAATTGAACTATGTGATTTCGACCATCCGTCCGGAGATACTGCTGATACTTATTTAACCCGTCCTAACAAGTAGGTATATGTATAATCGTATGTGGGTCAGTGTTCAAAATCTTCGGTTTAAAATTTACTAATGTGTTTTAAAAATCTGTTGAGATGATCATTGATCAAACCCAAAAAAACTTCTTTCACTATCTTATCAAGTTACAGAGCGATATCATAACCTAAAACTAATCACTGAACGAGTAAGTGGCTCTCTTTATGCCAAAGCACTTGTGCTGTGACAAGTGTTGCATACAATGATGGCCACTTGTCACTGAACAACCATTTGTGAACATTTGCAAATGACCCGCATTCTGTTATTCATACCCACTTCATACATCTCGATCTTTTCATGGCGGGCCCATTTATCTAATGATACGCAATAACTTTCTTTTGATGTTGAAAGAAAGAAAGAAAGAAAGAAAGAAAGAAAACATTTATTGACACAAAACGACACATAAAGAAAATTGAAAAAATAACAAATAATAATAATAATAAAACTAGGTACTTATGTGCCGAAAGTGCCAAAAGGGCCACACTCAGCATGTTGTTGATGTTGATGACTATTGTATTGTATTTAGTACCTTACCTACGCAGTCACTATCTAATCTACACTATTTCAGTCACCAAATTACTTATCACCATTTTGCTTACCATTTACTTTCATTTTGTTAAACATTAACTACAGTATCCACAACCATTTACTTGGAAAACAAATACTGTCAGAACATGGTGTGCAAATTTTTAGACACTGGTAATACCAGAATATTAAGTCACTCATACCTATTTCTATACGCTGAGAATCTTTGAAAAGCGTGGTCTTAGGCCAAGAGCAGACCATACGACAGGTTGTTAATTTTATCGCGGGGATGAAGGATTGCAGCGGGGAGGGGCGCTAAGTGCCGGGGGGCCACATGTCGCTCGTCGCGCTAATCTCCAGGATTTGCCATCCGATGTCCCTCCATCATCCGTCCCGCTCCCCATTACCCGCGCACAATACATCCATCTCACCCGGCTCATTGAATATTATTGCTCTATGGGGATTTTGAAAATATGGAGCCGTTTAGCGAAAGCCGTACATTGTATCCATACTGTGGAATTATTCAAACGCGGCTCGTTGCATGTATCACTTAATGGTATTGGCTATTAGAAGTTTAATCACTCGATTTGCGACTTTATGGCACAGCTTTGGATTTTATGTTATTGTTTATTTCTAGTGTTTAGTTAGATTGACAACATTTGTTTTAAAGTGGAAGTCCTTAGTTATTTTTTTCACATAAATCATGTTATCGATTTATCTCTCAGCACGGTAGGTACGAGTATATTTCAGCAGCAACAAAAAAGCTTTACGACAACATAATTATCACAGAGATCCATATCTACTTTTGTACTTTTCATTGCATTATATTATTATACTTTAATTTACCGTAATAATATGTTGAGTAGCGCTTAAATTTGTAATTATTATTTAAATAGGTACTAATAAAATTCTCATTTTTATATACCTAATACCGAAGCTACCTTGTACCAAAATGCCTAAATATCGATATGTCCGTCTTTATCCTAAACCACCTTAATTTTTGACAATTATTTTTCATGAAGTTTTTATTAGGTACTGGCCGGTTACTTAAAATCGAAATACTAGAATGTCAAACACCTCAAATGAAACATTTTGGCAAGGTATTTATAGATCTACCTAATACATTCTCAATTGGTTGTTTCTTCAGGATGTTTTGAGTGAAAATTATTCGGATAATCTTAATAAGATACTGTGATCCTAACATTTACTTAACGCTCTAAGTAGAGCAGTGATCGTCACACTTATCTTATTTAATTGTAATTCCGCTGCAGAAGGATTAATTTTGTGAGTTTAAAAAGTAGTTCTTGTCCTGAGGCCCAATAAAATTATGGCCAGAAAATGTTATTGTTTGTTTTGTGATCAAGTCGCAACGGAAAAATAGGTATTAATTGACATAATAAATTGTAAAAATATCAAGTGTACCCACCTATTCAGCTATATTAAATAATTATGACTACAAGGAAACAATTTCCTAGACTCAAGATCATAGGCAGTTAATAGTTATTCCCTTTGTGGCCATCCGTGATGCAATTTTAATTGCCTCATGAACGTTTTAATTACGCAAGTTTCATGACTCCTCGTCACGCTATTTATAATAAAGCATGACTTATTCGAACTAAATCAGTAAGTCAATTTCTGTACAATGATCGTTGCTGTCAGCGCAGTGCCATACGGCACAACCCGCTGCACATGGCGACTTCTGTGCGAACAGCCTTGAGTTGAAAAAGCATGCTATGTCAACGGGTCGCTTTTAACACAGGGTAATAGTGCTTAGTTTCCTGGAGTGCGTTGCAGTGGCTGCCGGCAAAGTTATACAGGTTTTGTGTTTGTATTGTGGGGATCGCTTGTCATTGCTTCCCTCGCAACCCTAAAATCGGTCTATTCTAGCAGACGGACGGGCCGACAGGTTCACTTTTGTTGTGCCACAAAAGCCGCGAATTACAAGTCCGATTGTTAGCACAAATGTGGATTACTAAGCGATTTAATTCTAAACCATTAGTTAGGTAGATCTATTTCTACCCATAGGTAAATAAGTTTTTATAAAAAAAAATGCACACTTTTTACTGAGAGTTCTTAATGATTGCTTTGTCGTTGAGTCTACACCGATACCTGAGTAGTTCAACTTAGTGCGACATTTATTTTTATTTTAGATTAGTTACAAATGAATGTAAAGTTTTAATTTTAATAATAAAAACCAATTTAATAGGTGACCCTTTTTATAAATATGTCAAAAGTCGTAGCTAGAGTCGCAATGTAAACAATTATTGCAGAATATACTATCAGCATCAGTTCTAAAGTTCAATTCTACGCTGACGAAGTCGCGGGCAGAAGCTAGTTTTAGTTATATTTATAACTTATGTTTGGAATAAAATAGGGTTTCAAACTAAAAAAAATAATTTTACCGTTTTTGGTAGCACCCAGTAAAAATAGCACAAACATTTTAAACAAAAGAAAGTCGAGCTTTTTCTGAAACTTTCACAGTCCGCAAGTCTTGCGGTGAATTTCCATGCCACAAAAGAAACGTAAAAATATTTCTTTATTCAAGCAGTAAGTCAATAGAGGTTTGAGGCATTGCCCTCGAGGTGGTTTCGGGGGGAGGTGGGGGAAGGGTGGTGCCTAGGGACGCGTGTACTCTTCTTGATTACAGAACACCCCTGTCTACCCTCCGCCCTCTTGCAGCCCGGCCCTCCACAATACACGTAAACCTACACGTAATACGGCCTGCATTTGTGAAAATATAAAAATGTGTCAATACTAACCCCCTTATTCATAAACGCTCTATAGGCTTCTGCTAACTTAGCAATCGTTTGTCCTTATCTGTGAAAGGTAAATGTCAAAGTGACAGATAAGGACAAACGATTGCTAAATTAGCAGAAGCCTACAGAGCGTTTACGAATAAGGGGGTAAGCCTGTTTCATTCTAATAGTGTGTAATATTGTAAAATTGTGCGCAGAAAAAAAATTATTTTTAGTTTGAATAACTACGTTTGTTCGTTAGAAAGTGGTAAAAATGTGTGTATTTCTATAAAACTCCAGCTCAGTTTCAATTTTAACTATAGTTGACTAGATTAATTACAGCTGCAAATTTTCTCATACAATACTGGTATTTCAAATTCAGCGCAAGTTTTCATCATTTTCGAGTGGTATTTTTACACGTGCTTTCAAAATCGGGCCCTTGGTGTGGACAAGTTTTCATGCACAGCATCAGTCTAAGTACTTGAATTAGGACAAATGAACGAAACTTCTTAAAGTTCCTAAACAAATTATTTCGCATCGTGACTTTAAATTCATTGCTTTTCCTCTTTACGTACTTTAACAAACATCCGTCTTATATTAACCTTTTGTAAAACACCATGCACAAATACAGATAACTTGTACAAGTTTTCTTCCGTCCACTCAAGCTCGAAGCCCTCGAGAGCCGGCAGGTGCCGCCGACGCCGAGATTGTCCCATCAAACATTCACGAGCCCTGCCCTGAAGGCCCGTAAAAATACATATTCTAGCAGAAGACCCCGCTTTTAATACTACCCCGTAATGAGCATCCGAGGTCGGCAGACTCCTTAATTTCCTCCTTAACGTGTCGTTCAGGTGGATTGTTCGTCTTTATTAAACGGTTTATAGCATTAGCAGGGCACTGCTTGAAAATTTAATTTTATCCCACGTGGAATATATAGATTAACTTTACCAAAGTTCGCTCGTGGTGATTCACTTTAAAGGTAACTCGCACGGGATAAATTAATTTTCCCGTAGGAAAAGGTATTTTCCCGCGGTTAAAAGTAGCCTATGTCACTCAGTGATAAGGTATCTTTCTAACGGCAAAAGAATTCTTAAAATCGGTTCAGTAGTTTCGGAGCCTATTCAATGCAAACAAACAATCAAATTTTTCCTCTTTATAATATTATAGTATAGATAATTACTTTCTCGGGAGATAATATTTGGTAGTCATTATTGTTGACTAGTAAGTATTGAACGGCAAAAGCAAGTAAGTACCTAATCACCGACTCAAAAATAACGTGTCCAAGACTCCTATGTTAGTATGCATTTATTATCAAGTTAATAGTTAAATGTGTACCTTTGCCAGTTGTTAAGAAATAAATTAACACCTTTACATATTTCTAGACCTAAAATAATTAAAAAAAACTACAAGTAATGCACAAAGGGCTCTGTCACATTTACATATTTCTAGTCTAATAGCACTTTCGAAAATATCATCATTGCCGACGAAAATGTATGTAGATATGAAACAGTAACGTGACTGACTATCTGAATGACCGACTGACTGACAGATAAACCACTGGACCTAGAGACTCGAAACTTGACAAACATCTTTGAAGATTATAGAGGTGCACTAAACTTGAATGTTATAGAGAACTAGCCTATTTTTGATCCCTTCCATACCTATTGTTTATGCAGAAATAAACGAAATAATCCCACATTAGTTTTACCACTACCATTTCAGGCAACAAAAGAAGTCAAAAACCAGCTACCATAATAATTTACCACGCTACCCTTAGTCCCCCGCCGATGCCGACCCATACGCTGCGCCTGCGTTGTTTTCATATGAATTTATTAGGGGGAAAACATGCATACATTGCATAGTCATTAACTATAGACTCATCGTTGAGTTAGACATTATTGTTATATGTATTGCATAATGGCCGTAGGTAACTAAGGTTTTTTTAAGAAAAATACTATTTTTTTTCCAAAATTTAAAAATAAACAAAGTTTACTACACATTGCTATAGGCAGGTACGGTCTCAGTAAGTAGGTAGCAATAATTTATTTTCAGCCAGTACAAAATATTCTAGGAGTCTTCTGTCGTTAATAAATCAATATAATTTTCAGACTACAGGCTCAAGTACTTTCTAGTACCATAAACTACTAAACGCACTAGTAAAAGTACCTACTAGGAACTAGAAAAAGATGTAACCTTTTTTCTAAAAAAATGTCCGGTATAATACAATGCAAATCTTCCAGAGATTCTAGTACAGACATGAGAAAAATCTGTCAACTTCTCTTAAAATTTAAGCAAAATAATTTTCCCACTCGAATGCGTATTGCCTACCGCTAAGTTCCCTAAGCCCGCGCACCCGGCGCGTTCCTCTGATTGATTAAAACGCTAACAAAGGGCTAAAGCTGATCACTGCGAACTTTATACCGAGAAGCCCTTTATATTTGAGTAATCAAAGAACTCTATACAACAGCACCCACGAAAATTATGGCTTTTCGACAAATCGTGTCTTTTGTCTGGAAAAATTAAACGAACCGAAATGTGACTTCAATTATGGCTATGAAAACAAATGATGATAGAATGGAACCATTCCTGGGGCTTCTTTCAACTTTTGTGAGTAAACGTTCAAGCAATCTAATTTTGATGTTTTTTTAACCTATTCCTATAAGTACCTTTAGATTTATTTTAGTAAGCCCATTTTTTTAAACAATCGATGGACGTATGAGAGGGCCACAATAGCCAGAAATATACACCTAAGTATAAAAAATAAGTAAGCATCTACCTACACGTAGTTAATTATTTTATTATTTTTTATTGTTACTGTGGAATAAATAATTAGGTACAATCACCGTTGTGTAAAATGATTAAACACCTATTATATATAGCGGAACAATGAAAAAAAAAGATTTGGTTACTCTAAATACCTACCTAATCGTAGGTTTCCGCCTTTTCCGTTATTACAGGTGACCAAGGTTATTCTTACCTACAGTAAATAATTGTTTTAATAAAATTAGCGAGGCGAGTCATGACACAGGTCTATTACTTGGGTTTAAACAGTAATTCCTGGCATACCTACTTAATTTACTTTACTTAATCATTCAATATAAAATTCATTTTTATTAAATGTCAGAAAAAATATAATTGAGATCATCAACGTTTATATAAAAGTACTAAAATGTCACACAGTAAAAATACTTAGGTACTGTACTTATAACCAGATTAAATGGCTCTCCATTAAGGGTCGCCATAATTTAATCAATCAATCAATCAATCAATCATTTATTAATTTGTAAACACAGGTACAAAAACAGATATAAAACAAGACACATTTGCAGTAGACCATGTATGTTTTGCCAGGTGGCGTACAAAATTCATATTATAATTACTCAATGATAGACATGCATTAAAGTAAAATAAAATGTCAATAATAGGCAGGTACTCAATTAAAAAGAAATTAAAAAACAGCAATTATTATAATACATTCTACAAAACTATTTCAATGATGTCCAAATAATAATAAAAAATTAAATAGAATCAATGTCAAATAATAATAATAAATAATGTCCTACAATAAAAATTCATAGCTATATATTTATGTCATTTAGGAAATCATTTATACTATAATAACATTTGTCGATTAACAGCTTCACCATTTTTTTCTTAAACTGTGGAATACTCAAGTCTTTAATAGGATTCGGAATTTTATTAAATATTAGAGTGGCCATTCTCATAATACTTTTACGCATCAATGCAGTGTTACACCTTCTATTTCGTAACATATTTTGGTATTGTGAGCGAACCGGAAGCCTACGCATCTCTGTTACCATATTGTATAATTCAGGATGAGTCTTTACAAAAATAGCTATATCTAAAATGTACAGAGAAGGAAAAGTCAGTATTTTGTGCGTCTTAAAAAATGGAGCGCAACTATCAGTGCTTTTAAGATGAAACATGGCTCGTATGCATCTCTTTTGAGCTACAAACACAGCTTCCTTTTGGACTGAATTTCCCCAAAATATTATGCCATACCTCAATGTAGAAGCAACAAGTCCATAGTAGGCAGCTAGAAGTGAATGTTTATCAACAATTTTTGAAAGCTTACTTAATGCAAAAGCTGATTTGCTTAACTTTTGGCATACCAGCTCAGTTTGATTCTTCCATGTGAGTTGACTATCGATCATTAATCCCAAAAACTTAGTGACCTCAGTTCTATCAATATTTTGCCCTTCATAGTTTATATTCATATCATTCACTTGCGTTCTCTGATGGAAATACATTACACCAGTCTTATTTAGATTGATTACCAAATTATTTACATGAAGCCACATTATGATCTTACTTATAACACTATTTATTTCGTGCTCATAGTGAGTTGTGTTAGTACATTTTATGATGCAGGTACTATCGTCCGCAAACAAAACCATAGGGTGATCAATTGTGTTTGGCAGATCATTGATATAAATCAAGAATAGAAGAGGGCCAAGCACACTACCCTGCGGAACACCATATTTAACATATTTGAGGTCCGATCTGTAAATCTTATTCATCCTAGTTTTTATACAGACTCTAGAAATCTCAGTGCAGTGTTGTCTATCAGTAAGGTAAGACTTGACAAGTTCCAAAACCTGACCCCTGATGCCATACAGGCCAAGCTTGTATAGGAGGATCCTGTGGTCCACGCGATCAAATGCCTTAGACATGTCGGTAAAAAGAGCACATACGGGTATTTTATTATCAATGCTGTCTATAATATTGTTAACAAGATCAAACACTGCCATATTAACACCAATGTTTTTTCGAAAACCTTTTTGCTCAGTACAGAATAGGCTATTTTTTTCAAAATAATTATTAATTCTTTTATACAAAACTTTAAAATATGAGTAAAAATTTAATAAATTACTAATTATTGCAATCTAATTAAGGATTAAGTTTAAATTATCGAGAAAATCAAAGTTCAAAAAACAATTGAAAATAACAAAATTAAAATAATCAAAATGCCTGAAATATCAATCTAATATAATCATTTGTCAGTTTAAAATATCCAAAGGGAGCATTTTTATTTCTAATACAGTTCTAATGTATGGTAAGATCTAATCGTACAATTTAGTAGGTATCATCAGGTGGGTTGAGGTAAGCCAAGGGTAGACACGACAGATGTCGCCCCCTGCGGGGCAGATGATGACTCTGACCCCACTGTACGGACATAAAAATTGTTACTTTGTTTCGGATAATATGTTATCAGTTACGCGTTGGGGTAATCATAGAAGGCAATTAACTAGATAGCCACCAGAAGTACTTCGAGCGCAAACGCATGGTGCATATCCATAGAGTATAATAATCAAAATAATATTTAATTGAATTTTAGTAGGCATTTCATCTTAGTCCTCTAGGTTGGCAACGCATCTGCAATTCCTCCGGGGTTGCGGGTGTCTATGGGCAGTGGTGATCACTTACCATCAGGTGACCCACTTGCTTGTTTGCCTTCCTATTCATATACAATACAATACAATACAATAACTCTTTATTGAACACCACATATAACAACCAAAACAGAAAAAAGGTATACAGAATATTACAAGGTAACAAGAGGCGGCCTTATCGCTACAGAGCGATCTCTTCCAGGCAACCATAAAAATATCATATAAAAAAAATAAAAAAAAGTAAGATACAACTTAACATAATTATAAGCCATCCGTAAATACGTATTATGAGTATGTATTCTATATTAAATGGTTGTCTGGGCGATCTAGCTTTGATTGATGTATGCAAAATTGTGAAAATTGTGTTTCCTAGCGACGATTTTCGGTGAAAAATGAAGTTATGTTATGTCAGTCAGGTACGCACTAGTATTTTACTGATACACCTCCTCGAATAATTCAAATACTTCAAATTATGAGCACCATGTTGCTAGCCTCATCGCCTATAACATGATTCCTATTATTTTCGCCCATTCCCTCGATGGGCTTTTACCATCTGCGCGGGTAGAGAAGCAACTGGTACATTCTATGTTTTTTCTTTGCTCCCAGACCAGCATGGAAGACATCTGCTTCAAAATTCAGTCGCAAGATTCCACCTGGACAAACATACTTACATACATACATACGTTGCAAGTTAATATGAAGCTTGTAACTTGTAATAATAATAACTTGTAAAAAGTAAGTAAGTAGTTCACTTTTTTTACTAATAATCAACTAAGTTACTTTAACAATATAATTAAACTTGTACACCCTCTTGCAAAAAAATCGGGCACCCATGCTTTTTCAGATTTTTAGGCATTAAAGCTTAAGAAAGTAAGCTATTATGCATATAAAATACAATAACTATGGGTGCCCGTTTTTTTTGCAAAGGGGTGTATTTAGGTACAGACATAACAAGACACTTAGCTACTTCAACAAGGATCACTTCACTTGGTTACATTGAAGACTAGGTAGGTACGTTAGTTAGGCTTGACAGTGGCTGTAAAAAAAAGCAATTGCCAAGCGTAATTAATTAAGGCATTAGATTCGCAAATATACCGAAATAGCTTTTAGGCGTCATCTTGACCTCGCGAATTGCTTCCGCACTTCTTTCTGAGAAATCTATAGTATACCTACCTATCAGGAATTGTGCAGAGTCACGGGCAGAAAGTATCCTTTTTGTTGTAGTCCCCTTTCGTAGAACCTACATACAATAAAAAGGTATTGGGTACTCAGCCAAAAAACCGATTTAGATACGAAAAGAAGACGAAAGATAGTTTTACGTGATAACGTCATAAATAAACATCCAACTGCTAACTCTGACGTCATGCGAGAAGATCGTGCTATCGCTTGTTCCGCGCTCTCGCTTGCACACTCTGACGTCACGCGGAACGTAACGCAATGAGTCATGCTTTTTCGCGAGTGCAGCCGGCGTTCATCGATTTATAAGACGTTTTCACGTAAAAAACCGGCCAAATGCGTGTTCACTTCCGCGTTTCGGGTTCTGTGGTAATACTATTTTATATAATATTTTGAATAATATTGAATCACACTTTTAAAATTTTATTATATTATGCTAAACGGACTAAAGGACGGACATGGCGAAATTTAAAGGGTTCCGTTTTTGCCATTTTTTCAACAGCACCCTATTAAAGGTATTATTACCACCACCACCGCTGGCCACTGTGACTACCACTGGACACGACTCAAATATGACATATGTTATCAATGCTACTTTGATCACTAGATATCGCAGGTAACGAAACACGTGTGAGTGCAGTGTAAACCGGAAGGAAGCGATTGGCGGCGCACGCGCCGACACGTGTCCACTTCCGGTCCTAATGTGATAATATAATAGGAGACGTCTCCGCACTCTTTCTATTACGAGTCAGTTTTTTTTTGTTTGATTTCACTTTTTCTCACGCCTTTTTGTAAAAAGGGTGAGTGTTTTTTTTTGTTATCACTTTTTAAAATAGGATTATACTATTCAGAGGGTATTTAATGATTTTTTAACTTTTAAAACTTATGAACCACTTGTACATTTTTTTTTATTTTTAAAAAAATCTGAATAAAACGATAATTTCAAAGTGTATGATCATTTTAAAGAATAGAGTGAAGCAACTATTCCCACGCTATCCAGCTATGATCCTACCACAATTATTGACTGATGTATGAGTACGAATTATGTTACAACAACAATTATTATTGTTCCATACAATATAGTTTAGTAAAATAATAATGGGTCAGGCCGCCGGCTAAACGCGCCCTAACCGAGTAATCATAGGCTTTAAAATGATTTGGTATTAGATGAGGGTCTCAACAAAAGGGAATGTATTGACGAAATAATCCTCAATTATGGTGCATAATAAGAACCTATGGAAAAATATTTCATGATATGAATGTACAACACCACTAGTTAGATTTATAGATTTACCACTAATTTCGTAGCTGACATAGCGTTGCTGGTGCACAGAGTTTTAAAAGTAGAAATATTTACCTAATTTATCTAACCACACATACATACGTAAGTACCTAATATTATCTAAGTAAGCAGATTAGCGTTCCTGAGAGATGGTTATAAGAAGGCTTGCGGCGAGAAACACTTGTAATTGTAATCAAAGGCATTATTAATTGTTTCACTTACTTCTTACGACGACCGGATAGCCTAGTGGTTAGTGACCCTGACTATGAAGCTAGAGGTCCTGGGTTCGAATCCCGGTAGGGGCAGACAGTTGTATGATGAATACGAATGTTTGTGCCCGAGTCATGGATGTTGTATGTATTTAAGTATGTATTTATCTACATTATATAAGTATGTTTATCCGTTGCCAGGTACCCATAGTACAAGCTTTGCTTAGTTTGGAGCTGGGTCAATTGGTGTAATTTGTCCCAAGATATTTATTATTATTATTATTATTATTCTTAATAACTACATGTTATGATAACTATAAATATAGATGAATTCCTGTTCGTTTCTCTCGCTAAAACTCGCAAATGGCTGTACCGATTTGAATAAAGTTTGGTTTTGAAACATTTGTGGAAATCCAGGGAAGCATTAAACGGTTAGATTTTTTTTTTAATCAGGAACGGTGGCGAAGCCGCGGGCAACAGCTAGCCCAAAATAAAAAAAATAAACGCAAATAGGTAAGTTAAATGTTAACTAAGTCAGTTACTCTAATTACGTCTTACTCATATTTTTTTAACAGTTTTCTAAAGTCCTTTAAAGAAGAAAAAAAAAAACAACAAAAACACCACTCCAATATCCAACTAATATCCACTATTAATAAAAAACGTACGTATTGTTTTAATCGCACGCGCCGCCTATTTGTACAATTTACTAAGTGCAACGTTATCGAACAACAGTGGCGGGTCGTTACGTTGTCTGCGTTAAAATCAAAAAGCGTTCATCGACGCTCCTACCATGTGAAGAGCACTTAACTTGATTACATGAAGCCGTATGGTGCGTCCCTGCCCACGAGGCAACCAACACCGCCCCGTCGCGTGGCAGCGCACAACACAGCCCTGCCACGTGGCTACCACGCAGTAATACTAGCGTACGATTTGAACAACATTTATGAAAAGTTTAAAAAAAACAAGTTAAATCTTAGGAATCATGTTATAGTATAGGCGATGCGGCTAGAAACCCCTCACTATTTTGATTCCCCTTTCACCTATACACCAAGGTCACGCTAAACGTGGTTTTTAGGTCTTGTTTTCCTAGGCTCTGTAGGTCTAGGACGTGTATGTAAAAAACAGTGAATAGCGAGCTTGAATCGCACCTCAGACCAAATAAAAAGACGAGACGGAGTCCTGCGTACGGAGAAGCGAGGCCGGTTTAAACAACGCCTTATATTATGTACCTACATAACTTCATAGGAATCATGTTATGGGCGATGAGGCTAGCAACCCATCACTATTTTGTTTCCATTTTCTACCTAAACGCCCACAATCTTGCTAAATGTGGCCTGTAGGTACACACGGCAATATAATCAGGTAAGCACCTACGCACGCTCGCACCGTATCTATCCTGCTTACCGAATAGCTTTGCTGTGTGTACCTGTTGCCTTAGGCTCTGTGTACCCCGTAAGGGACAAAGACGTGATTTGTGTATGTATATAACTTCTTTGATTCAATTTGGTAACGTGTCTCACTAAGTAAATTAAGGACTAAAGAAGATCAGGATAGTTAGTGAATAAGACGAATTAAGCTGATAGGTACCGAAAAATTGATGAGAATTGGCCCTTCCCTCACCTCCGAATCTATTAAGTCTAAAATTTTGAGAAAATTACGAAAACTAGATCTAGTATAGATACATCATAATTATAGTTTTGAATGTGGTTAACTTTGATGCTGCTGTGTGATTCTCTAATTGAACGTCCATCAATTGATCGCTGTACTAGGGTGACAATTATAACTTGACCCTTTCACCCATATGTATTAAACGGAACTAGGTGTCTTGTTGTCGGCCGGACTCCATAACAAGGCACTGGCCGCAGCGCCGACGATGAGCTGAAACCGAGTATAGCGATAGCGAGCTACATCATGCTAAAAATAGAGACAACCAGTAGAGAGACGGGATAAAGTCCGCGCCGGCGGTGTGAACAGCAAGCGATCAACTATAAATACCTATATCTGTCTCTTTTACCGACACGGAATCTACACATTTTGTTCCTTTCTTGAGCGAAAAAATAGTCGATAGCTTATCGCTTCCTCGCCCTTAGTGGGACCAGGGCCTAATGCGTGCAACTGACAAATTTCGAGCGCAGAGATTAGGTACTTCACAGATGAGGTTCAATTAACGACGACTAACTAGTAGACACCCCTTATAGCGATAAGTTCGCCTTTGTTTTTCTTTATCCATTGTATTTGTTTCTTTTCTTTTTGTAGAATTAAGCATTTACTTACTTACTTTCACTTAGTAAATCACACCCCTTTCCTGTATGTCCATCATTAAAACTGCCCAATGAAATATAACTCCAGTCCCAACAATTATACTAAATCAAACAACATAACTACACAGGCCAACCACGCTTGTGACCTTGCCATTGCAACTACAAACCTATCGAATAGGTAACGCCGGCTTAAAGGAACCTGCACTTGACATTATTTATTTGTTAAAAAAAATGTACCTATTATAATAACGTCTCGTACAAGGAACAGGAAGGACTCAATGGCCTTGACTGTAGCGCCCGGCTTTACATATTCTTCTATCTTTGGTAACACGGGACACCGGTTACTTAACTCTTTTGTTTCCATTTGCTTACGATGTCACTTAAGCCAAGATGGCCGACATAATTCTTTAATTTATTGTTATTTACGCGTTCAAGTAGGTACCTACTAACGTGAGCAAGATGTACTCTTTATTTTTATTCGTGTGGTAGCCTTACCCCATCATTCACAAGCGCTTGTCAAGCTTATGTTGACTTAACATTCGTTTGGGCATTTTGATATTTGCCTTGATCAGACATAGACATAACATAGGTAGGTACTTTAGCAATTGACAGGTTTGTACTTAATTGTTTATGAGTAAGTTGTTCAATGTGATGAATGCGAAGAGCCACGCCAAAATACGATGAACGAAGGAATAGTCAAGACACGGCGGATAATAGTGGCTTTATTAAACTGGAGTGGGTACCGTTCGTTAATGATCTTCTCTTATGGATTTCAGCAGCAATCATCCAAGACTAGCATGCTCAAGGTTGCCGACGGGACAAAAGTTAGGCCTGTAACCTTTCTTACGGACTGAATAGAACGTATGAACTTTAATTACATAGATAAATTTTAGGCAAGGCCTGGATGATCGGAATTCCTTGCCTGTTGAAGCTTATCATTTATCAACGTTACAATCAGCTTTAATTTTTGTCTTCTAATGTAAGAACCGCATAGGAACTGTCATGTCAATTATAAAACGTTTACTTGGTGGACTATATGTTTTTTTTTTATAATTTTGATTATTTTGCATTTTATTAAGAAACTTTCCCACCCTCTAGAACCTCCCATACCACCCATGCCTACTATAAGGTTCTTTACTAATAGGTACTACTGAAAAATCTTCATAGCTCTCACCTTCAAGTGCCTTGTTCCTCGCCAGCAACGCCAGCAGGACGTCAGGCGGCGGCGGGTCCAGCGGATGCATAGTCTCCAGACCATCCATCTGCCCTTCCCGAGCCACGCACTCTACGTCACCGTATCCTCCTTCCATTAACGCACTACGTCCGATCAACACACATTGACTGAACCACTCGATAAAACATCCCGTTTTGACAATATCACAGCTCCTCAAAATAGCGGACCTCAGTCATGTGACTTTAGCCGGAGCGGCAGCAGCCGGTAACGGACGGCTCGCCGCCGAGGCCCCACGTGGCAGCGCCGCCCACGCTCACAACGCGCCGACGCAGTTGCCTCGTCACCGCCCTCCTACCTCCCATTGAGAAGTAATTTTTTACCCCCTGAATCTGATAAACCCCTAGGCCGGGGCGGCGGGCAGCTCCCCCGCCCCGAACTAATTTGCCCGAGTCGTACGACACACCCCCGGTGCTTACATCCATCTACAATATTACTCCAGCACGTTATCCCGTTCGCGGGGGCACTTCGTTTCTACTCATCTGGCACCGTTGTGAAGAAAGGAAACTCAAAAATTATAGCAATCGTTATCGAATTTTATTATTTTGTAACACTTTTTGAAATTTCACTCGCTCGTTCATTTTTGAAAGGGCGTTTATACTTCTTTTTAAAAATAATGAAATACCTAAGTAAGTTTAAATTTAATTTAAAACTATTTGCAAAACCAACAACGGATGGAAAAGAAAAAGTTTACCTGGATACACCAAAGAATAAATTATTTACTATGACATACTTTTTGTTTATCGAAAATTTTGACATTAAGTCAGATTCTATGTTTATGGACGTCATTAGTATTGATTTCAATTTCATTTTGTATGCAATGAGTAAGATCCCGATTTTAGTGTTTTTAATAAGTACTTAAATTGTGTTTTGTAACTATTATTATTGTGTTTAATCGTTTGATGTGCAATAAAGTATAAAATACTAACATGTGCGATCAATTTCGACCAGACAACGTTTTTCAAAGATTTGAGGTGGTGGAGTTTCCCACCTCGTTCGTGGGCTTATCCACGACAATGAACCTCGACGTAGGAGCAAATGTCACATCGTCCGCTTATCTAAAAACTATGTACGATGGGAAATTGCTGGTACTTATCTAGTTCTCTTATTTTGTTTTATGTAACGTAAATTAAGTTGTAATGTCATATTAATAAACCTGTTTTGATTCCATTTTCCACCTGTACGCCCACAATCTTGCTAAATGTGGCCTGTAGGTACCTGTTACCTTAGGCTCTGTCTACCCCGTAAGGGATAAAGACGTGATTTGTGTATGTGTATGTATGTTATAAAACTTTATCCGCTTTTTCGTAGAAGTTCGAGGAAGCGCGTGAATTATCTGCAGCCCATAGAGCATACAAGATTGAATATATTGATGACTACAACATTGAAATAACGTTTACACCAAGTAACGAATGCATTTCAAAAGCTAAGCGCAGCAGTCAGTGCGATAACAGATTTGTGTTCGACCTCCGCTTAATCCACGTGGACGGGACTCGCTGCTGCAATGAGGAAGCCCATTCAGAAATAGGGCGCTACTATGTGTCAGGGCAGTACGAATATACTCAAATCAGCCATTATCCAAAAACAATCGACTTCGGAAATGTTATTATGAACACCAAAGAAACAAAATCTGTACGTCTAAGAAATGACTCGAATCTCATAGCGGCTAAATTTAAATATGTGAGAGTCAGTGGTTGCGATGTTACCCCCGAAAATTTTACTTTACTTCCGAATTCTTCAAGAAGAGTATCTGTATCCATCAAACCTAAAACTTTCAAGCAGCAAAATTCATTCTATTTTAATGTCAGAAATCCTCACGACGCCAAAAATAAATTAACTGAAGAGGATGACAATTTTTTAACTTACGAAGTTACTATGAAATGGAACGTTGTCCTTAATAAAAAACCTGTAGTGGTAAACCCTGAATCTATGCATAAGATAAATGAACCCGAAATCAAATATACTTATATTGATGACGAATTAACAACCCATTTAAAGCGCAAAGCAAAAGCTGCAGACTTTTTACAAATTTGTAAAGCATCTCACAAAGTAGTACCCACAAAAGAAAGAATGTGTACCGGAACTGTAAAATGTTACCCAGAACTAACTATAAAATCAAAACCATCAATAGACAACAAATACAATTTTTGTAAGAAGCCCCCGCAGAAAGTTAATGCTTACGAGGTTTTTGATGTCTTTATTTTGCCATTTAATGTGGATTTTGGAAAAATAGGCCTAAAAACATATGGCAAAAATAGTATATTATTAAAAAATAATGCAAAATACGACGTCAACATAAAACTATTTGAAGACGCCTGTGTCCTTTACACAGAAAATAAAGTGAAAAAATTTACTATGAAACTTAAACCTTCGACAGAAACAAAAGTTACCGTTTTTTGTTTGGGTTATGTTGAAGGTGACCATAGTGGTACTTTTGAGTACACATTAGATAATAAATATCATCGTAAACATCCATATAAACTTCACGTTAGTACTCCTACATTATTTATACAAGAAAAATGCTTAAAGTTCGGCATGGTGACGAACGAAAGCTTTACTACGTCAGTTCCTGTAAGGATATGCAATAATTACAATTTACCGGTGAGTTTTCTATGGGAAGAATTACATGCAGATACACCTTTCGAAATAATACCCAGTAGTGGTTCAATACCAAATCACACCTCAAAAATATGTGATGTGATCTATGTGTGCAAAGCTACGAAGTCAAAAACACACGAGGTGAATTTCGTGTCTGAACCCAAGGAAGTGATTCCAATCGAACTAAACGTTATAACACGAAAATTATCTATAAAATTTTTGCAACCCGCAGTGATTTTTAAAGACATCGCATTAAATTTAGAAACCATTGAGAAAGTTAAATTAGAAAATTCGTCCCGAGAAATCGCACTGTTCTATGTTATAGAACCATTGATTCCGGGACTTATAATAGAGCCAATGAGTGGGACGATACGACCGAAAACGTTAATGACTTTTGAAATCAAAGTACAAATATCGTGTGTGTTAGAGTTTTCCTTCGATATTTACGTAAAAATCAATAATAAAGAAAATGTGGTATTGCCTGTAAGTGGCAATGTTGTAGAACCTAAAATTCTAATACACCCAAAAAATATATACATGTCTAGAGTACCTTGTTACATGATAACGTATGTACCAGTGACGTTCCAGAATTTAACTCCATTACGAAGCGTTATACAGGTTCTAGAGACAGGCGACGACAATATATTCAACGTGTACGTTCTCGTAGGAACCGAGAAACAAAGAGTATTCGAATTCGTTGTAGAAGGTGGACAAACAAAGACAGTTTTTATAAAGGTTTACGACATATTTCGTCGAGAGTATGAAATGTATGTTCCCTTTAAAATAAATGGATTGTTAGGTCCGCCTAATGAAAACGCTTGGTCCACAGAACTGCAGTATTACATTGGTGAATACGAACAGTAAGTTTTCATTGTTTTCATTTAAAAAACAAAAACAATTTCATATATGGTTATTTTTAATTTTACTGCATTTTTATTTTCAGGATCTATGAGAATAATCCTAGAGTGAAAGTGAAAGCAGTTGGAAAAGACATTAGTTTTTGCCGCATAATGGGAGTGATAACTGTACCTTGGATTGAATTTTCTGTTCAGAAATTCGAAATCAACTATGTAGCCAGTGGAAAAAATTGTATTGAATTTACAATGATGAATGTATCTAAATATTACTTACATATCACAATTTTGACATCAAAACTTGCACCAAATTTCAGCCTTGACTTAATAACTGAAGAAAATGAGTCTATTATAAATGAATCTAACATTAAATTTGAATTAGATCGTGGACAAGAAGCTGCATTGACTATGAAATTCCATCCTAAAGGCCATGGCAGATTTGTTGCCTTAGCAACGCTCTTTCTAGATAAGCATATGACGATACCTTATTATAATCTTGAATTCAAAGGAAAAAGAGCAACACCGGTCATGATCCCCAGCACTTATAGAATCGTTTTCCCGCCTTGCCGAGTAGGAACTACTATTCGACGAACGTTTATCATTAAATTAGAAGAACGTTCTACCATTGATAGTTTTTATTGTACTTCAAAAGAAGAAAACAACCTGACAGTCAACTTTATTGAATCTAAAATAATTGAAGAAATGTACAGAGCTTATACAATTGTTACAATCGAAATAGAAGTTTGTTGCAATGCTACATACGCACGATGCATAACTGTTAATTTCTATCACGATTGTGGGTCTGGCTGTGATGTTGAAATCAGTTTTTGCTTTACTCATTGTATCTTGACATTGCATTCAAATTTTTTGGTTGAGCCTGAAGATAACCCATATCCATATTATCCTTTGAGTACACAACACAATTTATATGAGTATATGGAAAATTGTTTGAAGTTCCTTGAGAAATGGATGTTCCAGCAAGGATTTCGTAGAGATTTGTATCCCACAATTCCAGACACATTTCATGCTATATCTACAGTAACCAGCTCTGGCACAAAGACGAAAGGAATAAATGTAACGTATTTAAATTTCGTGCGGAGAATAGCAGGTCCACTGATGAAACATGTTCGAAAGATATCGTACGTATCCTAAATGTATTTTATGCAGGAGTTCTATATGATTTAAATAATAAAGGTCTATGGGCTACCTAAACCTCGAGTTTCTTAGCTATTATGAATTAAAACAAGCAATATACTTATTTCTTTATACTTGCGAAAACCATAGAATTTTGCTAAACATAATTGCGTGTTTCGAGTAGCTGATAGTCCACTTTACCAATTTCATTTGGACTATAAAAATGAAACCTGACGACCTCAATATATTTTATATTAAAGGAAAATGCTTCCTCTAGACTTTTTTTTTCAGTGCAACTGGAGTTGATGAATCATTTAAATATGTGAAAGAGACACACGACTCATACAAAGAGATTATAAAGCTATTGCAATCTCGTGGAGCAGATTTATGGGTGCTGAGAGCAAGGTTCTTGCTCAGTTATGAACAATTTGTGACATACAACGAAAATGAGACCCCAAAATGTAATGCAGATATAATTTTAATGCAAGAACTTCTCGCTGATAGAAATCTTTTCGACAGATTGAATAAGCAAAGTTGGGTTGACTTTATTATACAGAGCTATAAAGTTTTCATCATGGATAGCTGCTTTTTTGATTGTGTATGTTTGAGTTCGCTTCCAAGAGACATAATAAAAGTTATCGTTGAGTGGTATAATGAACAAGTGAAACTACAGCACAACAGCCTGCGTGGCAAGCATAAGCCTGTAAAGGTCATAACTAACATAACTACTGATTTGTCGGACGGTATTGCAGTGATATCGGCCATCTTAAATTATTGCCCCTTCATGAAAGACTATTTTAATATATTTTGTGAAATAAATAAGGATGATGAGATAGGTGGGATAATCAATAACGCTTGTTTGATTATCGAAGCTCTTAATCAACTAAGGTTTTATTTCCCAATAATCAGCAAAGACTTTATTCAACCAAATTTTCTGCAAATGCTGTTTCTATCCATTCATTTATATGTTGCTTTGCCAATGTTCAAGCCAAAGGATCATATCAAATTCAATCCTCCTCTTCTAAGGAGTTCTACAAGGCAAGTTGCAATTAGTCCGACGACTCAAGAATCGTTACTCTTTAATTTGATAATTCTTAACAATAACAAAAATAATTTCGTCGTTGAAAAAGCACCATCTGGCGATAACGGTAAGAAAATATATCTGAACATTAAATATGTAGCCAATTTTGTTAATGAAGAAAATGCCGTTCTACTAGTACATGGATACAATAAGACAAGAATTTTCGATACGTATATTATATTCGTATTACATGGACATATAGGTTTATTGAACCCCGTTCGAAAATGCAAGGTTACTGGACCCCTATATCGTCCTAACAAAGTTGATATACTAGTTTCATCACCATTCGCCCTTCCCGGCTCATATAAAGTTTATATCACTGATACTGAACCTACAATCCCAGTCTCTTTCAATGACGGCAAAATGCCCAGATTTTATCTACAACGACTAAACCTTATTGAAAAAGATATACACCTAAGCGGACTCCCAAAGGAAACAGGGCAAGATATTCAGGAACACAAGTTATATCTGCAAATAATTTGCCTGAGCACGCAAATAGGAAATAGCTGGATTTGGTTCAGAGGTGAGTTGGGCGAGTTTTTCATCAGGGTTACGACGCAACCTCGCTGGGACTTGGCGATAGATACTTTACAAACGAAAGTGCACACTTGGCCAATGGATCCATGCACTTGTGGCGAGGCCTGCGAGTGTTATCGGACCACGGTGCTGATGATTCCTCATCGAAACGAGCTGATGCTTAAAGCGTTGCGGTATGCGTTGCTTGAACATGCGTCGCTAATTATGATGAATGTTTTTGATCGGCTTATCGGTAAGAACTTATATTATTGAGTCGTTCGGGTTAGTCGTACCTATGTATTGCTAGTATTTCATTGGTTGTTACTGTTTCAGAAACAACGACAGGAAAATTGGTTTTGGGGATGTTGTTAGCGGAAGGCGGGACCAATATGTCGGATGTGAAGCATATTTTGCGAAGTGAAGTTGGTTATAGGGTGACGTCGCGCGCTTTGATCCCTCGCATCGAGCACGTTAAGCTCGCGCACCACACGCCGGCCGTGCTCGCCCTGCCCATCACCATACCAGCGGACGACAAGGCTGAAAAGTATTCAGTCACCTTCACCTCAGATTGTGGAATGGACATTCGCACTTACAGGATATTCTTTGTCTCAACTAATTGCACCAGCGAGACGATTTCCAATTAATTTCTATTTTAAATTATGTTTTTGTAAAAGTAAGTACCTATTCTATGATTCGTTTTTTTCTGTATTTTATATTTCTCATTTATCAACTAGTTTGCTTTTAATGTCTCAATAAAATTGTAAAGAATACTTAGTGCGTCATTTTATCGATGCGAATAATAACTAATTGGTTATAATTATAATCAGCACAAATTCTAGGTTATTTATGAATTTTCTAAGAATACGGTATTCTCTATGAGCGTTAAAACTATTCCCCGGCCATGTTTAAAATCGAATAAATGTACCGATGTATTGGCCGAAATAAACAAAATGTGATCGTCTAGTTAATATAGTACGACCCTTCTGCCCGTAACCAAAATTTTATAACGTAGAGTAAACGTCCACAAAACGCGTGGCACGGCGTGGTACGTGAATACATTTCCTTTACACTCAAGCGCAACCAAACTGTGACAAACAAATTGTTTGAGACATGCACACGCGCACGCAGCAAGCCTTCTTACCTTCCGCAGAACTACGTCTTGACTTAATTTTCTCTGAGTTCAGCACGTCTCCGCTCTGCTCCGCCTCAGTAGAAACACGGATTAATCGACAGCTAAGGTTCGCAGTCACTCAGGAAGGAAGCTACAATTTTGAGCGGAGAAGCGTCAGAGTCGGAAGCAATAAGGTGGTGGTGCCGGCACGCCACCGCCCTTGACCGCTGCGCCACGCGCCACTGACCGCAGAGCCGTGCGATCGCTATTTGCCTGTCGAAAACTATATACAATCAATCAATTTGTTAACATGAATATGCAATAATACGAGGATACAAAAAGTTGGAAAAGCCGGTTCAAGCAGAGAGGGTACGGAAGTAATCGGACTGTGGTCTCGCAGTCTAAGGTTTTCCTAGAAATTACATCTAGCTTGGTCGATTTTTCGGGGATATCCCAGAAGTCAAATAAATGAAGCTACCCTACGAACTGTATGGAAAAAGTTTTCTTTGATTTGTGGGTGTTCTAGTACTCTAACCTCGGTTGGTCTCGAAGAGTGTTTTAATCCTTGATAGAAATGGGACCGATTGGAGTTAAAAAAAAAGTCAAATCTGTCGATTTTTTCGCTGACTGTACATTTTATCAAAAATTTGTGAATGTCGATTGTCATTACTCAAAAAGTTTGTAAAGGTCTCCTAAGAGCATTTTCGCGTAGCAGCAGGGATCTAGTAGCTGCCCTTGCTGCCCCATTTCAACTTTCCACCCTGTATACAAAAGTCATACTTAGCAGAGGCAGACGTTTGATACGGATATAGATATGCCTGTAGTTCTATATAATAATATGGTACCTACTTCTGGGATATTTACTTCAACGGTCCCGGTACTAGAAAATATGGAAATTCTGGATCCCCGATTTGTCTCCCGCAAAAATCCCGTTATAAAAAAACTTCATGAAAATCGTTAGAGTCCTCAGTCAGAGTCATTTTTGCGATCTCAAAAAGTACATGTAAATAAGTCGGCAAATCAACTAAACATAACAACAAAACCACAAAGCTCATAATATCTCCGTCGATTCTATTATAGAGTGGTGAAGCAGCTTTGAAAACAGTCTGTTATTTTTTACAATATTATCAGCAAGGTGAGTTAAGGTCGCTCATAATTGAAACCTTTCTCTGAAAATTTTCTCAGCGTCAGATTATGATAAGCTTGTGATCTTAATTGGTTAGAGCAGTCGTTCCCAAAGTTATCCGAACTGCGACACAAAAAAGGTACTTAAGTAATCCGGAGCTCATCAATGCTTTAAATCCGGTAGTATATCAGTATACTTCTCTATATGGCAATTTGAATGTTTGGCCTGATAAAAGTCGGTGCACTCAAAAAGCATTTCGTATTGGGGTTGCAATCGTGGTAGCAGGTATGTATATGCTACAAAACGACAGCTTTCACGGTTTACACGAATTTTTAGGGCTTGCTCGATTTCCACTTGCATTGCGCTGGAAGATATTGCATAGTTTGAGAAAGGTCGGGCTAGATCATGACACGTAAGGCATTCGTTTATATATATATGCGTTTTCATGATTTTTCGCTGTCTTCGTGTATGGTAATCATGTATCTATCTATTCTGTTGTCTAATTTCCATTAGTGCAGTAGCTTTGCTGTGTCTGGGACTAGATTAATTTGCGTAAATTACCTCACGATAAAAAATATTAAGATTAATTAATTTAATGACACAAACAATCGCCCGCGACCTGAACCAGCAATCTCATCGTGTAGAAAGCTGACCTGCGCGTGCGCCTATATATCCAGCTCCGGTGCCTCGAGACACCATTGTCACTCTGATCGTCAACTGGGCGAGACTCGAACACCAGATGCTAGTATAACAGCTTCGTTAAGATTGCAGACTGCTCTTACCCAGTTTAGTCATTTGGAGTAAAGGGGTTTTAATAGTTTGTGATCGAAGGTTAAGTTTAAGTGGTTCAAGATGGACTCGCAGCAGTTTCGTGAGTTTGGCAAGGCGGCCATAGATCTGATGGCGGATTACTACGACACCATACGAACAAGGTTGGTAACTTTTAAGTAGTCGTAGTTGCGAAAAAATCAGGCTAGTGTGAATCCCTACAATTTAAGTAGGTACCTACTTAATTCAAGTACCTAGGTGCAACGTATGGAACGATCAAACTAGATTTTCACCTAAAAACCGTGTGAAACTAAACATCTTAAAATTATCGCGTTTTGCCGGTTTCTGTTCTGAGAATGCCTAAAGCATAGATAGATACATGTATGTATAGGTAGGTATCTGTGAGATAATACTAAGATATTCGGGGTGTATGATAATGTACTTACTTGCTTTGATTTTTGATGAACATGCGTGATTCTATAACAACGTCAATAATATTAGGTAGGTAATGCATAATAATGCATATCTCTGAAATTTCTCTTAATTCCATAGCCACACTGATAGTTATGTGCGGAATCCACTTGCCGTAAATAAATAAGTACATATCGCCGCGGAACAGCTGCAGCGATAGGTATAGGTAACGTAAACAAAACCAAGCCCCAGGTTTGAAAAAACGGGCTCAGTTAGCAATGTACGTAGGTAACTAGGTATCAACTTTCACACTTTTAGAAATCGCTTATTACCTAAGGATTGCTTTATTTAACGTGTTTCTTTAATCTTAACGTTGATTAGTATGTTAAATAAGGTTAAATAAGAGCTAGGATTTTTTACCTAAGCATATTTAAAGAAACTAATTTCGTTTACAACCCAGTTATGTAATGAAGATAGTTAAAACATTAAGTTGAAAACAATTGCTCTTTTCAACACACAGGCGTTTTTCTTCATTTCCTTCAACTCCGTCCAGAACACTGCGACGACATACGAGTACCTAATCAAGTATGTATACAAGTACTTGCTCGTATGCCTCCACTTTTTCATCCTCTTGCAATAAAGTAAAATAAAAACGTAGGTAATCATAAGCAATTTTATGATTTAATTATTTTTCATAGTAACTCAATAAATGAAACTGTGTTAGGTACACCAGAGCTCTGCAGAGATGCCAATTGATTCAATACATATATAATACCTACCTACTTACTTTTCAAGCTGCGATATTTACAAATTAAAGTAAAACTACAAAATCTACCACAGAGTAGGTATAGTTATATAATTTTAGTGCGTTTGAATCATAAAAGGTAAGTAGTCAATACTTGGTGCCTAAATTCTTAACTAAGGAACCTGAAACTAACTGAGGAGTGTCTTTTCAAAAGGGATTATTTTTCTGTGTAAAGTCACTCCTCAACCGCAATATTTCGCACTCCAACTCCAACCTACTGCAACTATATACAATAACAACTCCAAGATATACTGACAGGCAAAAATAACGGGTCACTTTTCATACACCTTTATTTGTATGGGAAGCGAACCGTTATTTTTGCTCGTCAGTGTATAAGCCAGTCACCTAATTAGGAACACATTTTTTATTGCTTTGTACTAATCATTCGAGACACGAAAGAAACCTTAGTTTTTATTGAGAATTAAATTACTAGATAATACCTGACTAATGGCATGCTGCAGCGAATACCTACTTTATTAAATGTACAGTTTTCCTTCTATTGTTTGTATGACGTAACCACTTTATTGAACAAGTTTGTTTACCTAATTTTTTAATTTTATGGGTACCTATTACCGAATAAGTATTTTAATTTTATTGCTGCACCATCGATTGGGTAGATTTTTAAAACGCGGGTCATAAACCTTGGAACCCACGTGCATTTACGTATTGATTCCTTTGCTAACTACCAGTCTTATGAAAAATCACAGTAGCAGAAAAAAATAACTTTCTCAACATTAGCTCATTTTGTTCGCTATACTTCCTACTTCATCGTAAATTCGCACATAGAGATATTTAATTTCAAGTCAATTTGGCCACTGGTAGATAAGCCTAAAAATTGGATGATACATGATGAGTAAATAGGTTTTCAATAACCTTGTAAGATACTTAATTGTTCTGCATTGTACCTACCTAGAGAAATATAAGTTTAGTATCTTATTAATTTCTGTATATTTTTTACAGAGATGTATTGCCGTCAGTGGAACCTGGATATTTGCTGAAACTTTTACCTGAAAACGCACCTGAAGAGCCAGAGAGCTGGAAGGATGTCTTGAATGACTTCAGTCAATCAATTATGCCTGGCGTCTGTATTCATTAGTTAATTAATCGGTATTGATAATCAACGCACAAAGTATAGGTACTAGTACAAGTACTAGGTACCTAATACAAGTTTCAAAGAATACTAACCCAAAATAACGGTGCTGATTGTAATTGGGGGGTTTCTTTTCCCTGCAGGTCATAATCTCATCTCATCATATCTAATTGTCATGATCACACACAAGCTTTAAATATTTTCGCGTATTTTTGAGTTAAGCATGTTTGACTCGATGATTTTACTGACTTGGGTATTGTATTTCAGATAACTCACTGGCACTCACCGCAATTCCATGCCTTCTACCCGACAGGAAGCTCATTTCCAGGCATTGTGGGAGGGCTGCTCAGCGACAGCCTGGCTGTTATTGGGTTTAGTTGGGTAGGTTTAGATAATTTATTCCTAACTGAGACGTACCTATGTCGTTTGTAAAAGATTTTTTGTAAAAATTGTTATTCTTTGTAATGTTGCTAGCCGAATAAGGACAACTTAAAATTCATCAACTTACGTAATTATGTCTTATTTCCATTTTTGCAGAATTCCAGCCCGGCATGCACCGAACTGGAAGTGGTTACCATGAACTGGCTGGGCAAACTACTGGGACTGCCTGAGGAATTCCTTAACTCCTCGGATGGACCGGGAGGTGGAGTCATTCAAGTTAGTATAAAATATGTCAGATACGTGCTTTTCATTTCTGTTACATAAGTATTGTTCATGAAATCTTTATAATATTCATTTCGTATTTTTTGCAGGGATCAGCGAGTGAAGCAACTTTAGTCGGATTGCTAGTGGCCAAAAACAAAACCGTTCACAGGCTCATGCGTAACGACCCTTCCCTCGATGAAGGTGAGCTGAACGCCAAACTCGTTGCCTACACTTCAGATCAATGTAACTCATCAGTTGAAAAATCTGGGTTACTTGGTTCAATGAAAATGAGACTACTCAAATCTGATCTGGATGGAAGACTTCGAGGGGAAACACTTAAGAACGCCTTCGAGGAGGACAGAGCTAATGGGTTGATACCGTGCTATGTAATCGCCAATCTTGGCACCACTGGAACTTGTGCCTTCGATCCATTGTACGAGCTGGGGCCTGTATGCAATGAATCTGATGTGTGGCTGCATGTCGACGCAGCCTATGCAGGAGCAGCTTTCATGTGCCCGGAATTTAGAGGATTAATGAGGGGAGTTGAATACGCAGACTCTTTTGATTTCAATCCCCACAAGTGGATGCTTGTTAACTTCGACTGTTCCGCAATGTGGGTAAAGAATGGATATGACCTAATCAACACATTTGATATACAGCGTATCTATTTAGACGATATAAAGACTGACATTAAAATACCTGATTATCGCCACTGGCAAATACCTCTCGGAAGAAGATTCAGGGCTCTTAAATTATGGACTGTGTTAAGAATATACGGCGCTGAGGGCATAAGAAGTCACCTCAGAAACCAAATCAGTCTGGCGCAACATTTTGCTAAGTTAGTTCGGGAAGACGCCAGATTTTTGGTAGAACCAGAGCCATCAATGGGATTAGTATGCTTCAGATTAAAAGATGGAGACAATGTTACGAAAAAGTTGTTAGAAAATTTGACTGAGAAGAAGGAAATTTACATGGTAGCAGCAACTTACCGCGGCAGATACATTATCCGATTCGTAGTCTGTTCTCATTTAACAACGAAACAGGACATTGACATCAGTTGGAAAAAAATTAGAAAAGAAGCTGATGCCATTATCCAGCCCATAATACACACAAAGTCTCAAATTCCGGCAATTAATCACTTTGAGATCTTAAGCTCTTGTGAAAAATCAAAGTAGGTCCCTAGTTAAATGAATATTGAATTAGCTTAACATTTGAATGCTGGGTGGCTTTGCCTTCGCTACTCTCGTCCGAGATTCGGTAGCTACTTGTATCTTCGTCGCTTTCGTGAGAAATGTAAAACTTTCCTACCCTCACCGTTCACAACCTATCAATACCGAACGTTAACATCAAATTTGTACCAGCGCGGGGGTTCATTGCCCTCTATGACGCTAGCCTACATTTTTTTTAGAATTTAAAACATTTTACGCAGCTTTAGAAGTTTTGACGACAGGAAGGATAACCTGGTTGTTACCTAGATACCTGACTATGAAGCTTAAGATCCTGGACTCGAACCCGGGTCGGGATTAACCAGATATTGCCTATGTATAATTAATACCTACCTACGAATGTGTAGGTATTCTCGAATTTTGGATGCTTAATATGACTGTATTTAAGAATTTATCTATTTGTAGCTACCCGCTATCTATATTTTTTCTACATCTATAGTTAGCTACAGTCGCCTCACGTGGACGTTAGGCCACTTGTCGCCTCTCATAATTTAGTCTTAGGTATAATGCAAAAAAATCCGGCGTACTTCAGGCAGACGGCTGATAACTTTTTGCTAACTAGGTAGCTTTGCGTACCTAGTTTGCGACTAGGCCAATTGGTGTCCACTACATATTAAGTATATAAAACAAAGTCCTCTGCCGCGCCTGTCTGTCTGTCTGTTCGCGATACTACTACCTTCTTTATGGAATTCCATCAATAGGTAGTTATTCGCGCTAGGAAGTACACAATCTGTCAAGATTTTGCGTAAATTTGTTGAAATTATAACGATAATTGTTGGAAGTGTCGTGAAAAGTCGAAGCTGCCTCGGATATTTTTTTTAAATTCTGCGTGGACGAAGTCGCGGGCAACAACTAGTTTATATTATTTTGCAGCTGGCCCACAGACATCATTATGTTATTAGCTATTTAACATTTTTGATTACATTTAGATTTAGGTAACCTTTTGTTTCGCCTGACATTTTATTAATAGCAAGATTATCTAATTGCAGTTGCACTATGCACTTATTTTAAAAAAATGTCTTTTGTAAGGTAGATATGTATATTCTAAACTGGGGTATATTCTACGATAACTTATTTTGGTTTAATTTACTCAGTAAATATACTATTAAAACCTGTAATTAAGTTAAGTTAGGGAATATGATTACTGTTAAAACAAGTTGCAATTAAACAAGTTGAAATTGTCCATTGACTATTCATTTCTTGACCTTGGTAATCTAAGAGAATGCAAATTAAACCGTTGTTTTCGTCTTATGTAAATTTATTTAATATCTTGATACACAATGAAACGCAAGCACTTTATTGTTACCACTTTATTGAGGAATGTTTAATTTAATAATTTGTCATTTCATTCAAAATTTTATTTCTCACAACATTTAGGTATGCGAGAAATGTGTCATTGTATTTTTTTTCCTTTTAAACACAAGTGCATGTCTTGTTGACGCATACTCCATAGGAGTATCCCTTTGGTAGGCAATGCTTCATGCAGACTTCATCTTCTGTGGCGTCCAGAAACTTACAGGATACACGGCCTGGAATTTGGACCCCTGAAAAAAAACATTGAAAACATTTACACAGTCTATAGACCTCTTGAAATAGAAACACAATAGGTTCGACCTTGCTAAACAGTCATAGCTAGTATAATTATTGAATATTTATGTTCCACGCAAAGGGGCAATCCGACAAGTTAGCTCCGACCCTCAGACCAAATAAAAAGTGAATAAGTAGGTACAGATTTGCTAGCAAGAAAGTGAGATCATATAAAACTACGCTTCGGCGGCCTACGCTTCGGCGGCCTACGGCTTGGCCGAGCTTGGATGCGTGTGTGCATCAGTCTGTATCTACTGTATGCACACGTAGGTACTTGTACCTCCCTCATTTTGCCTTTCACAGAACTCCGTCTTTACTTTTTATTTGGTCTGACCCCAAGGCAAGAAAAATCGATCCAACAAAATCAGTAGTAGCGATTAGCGTTAAGTAGGTAAAAAAGAAACACAATTCTATTAAAATTTTACTCACTTGGAATTGATTCCTCAGTCGTCAATTTTTCTATGTGCTCCATTCCGAATGACTCTACCGGAACCGCATCTTCCGGTTTTGGGACCGTTCTTGGCATCCCAACTACATTATGCACGAAATAAATACAAAGTACGAAAATGATAGCTTTACGAGTGTATCCGAACTCCATTTTTGTTTTATTTTAAAGGTTAACGGACACGTTAATTCGCAACAGTTATTGATCAATGACTGACGGGAAATGAGGCTAATGCAACGAAAGGCGCTGCTTTTGTTCGTTTACCTACACGTTAAAATAAGAGCGTATGTGCTGCGGTAGGTGCGTAATAACAATTTCAGTCCTACAAGTCTTCGCTAATGTTATGAGCCATACATCCTTATGTATCACAATTCCTATTGGTTATGCTCAACTCTTATTTTCGCCACTATAGTGGTTAGTCATTATCAGTTACTTACAACGACGTACAACAGTGAGTCATTCTATTGTGATTTGCAGTGAACCTTACATTACATCTCAGAAACAATTGCACAACAAGTAGGTACAAAGTACTGATTCATTCATGACAGTCACCAGTTATAATTTGCTCTTTGGGTAACTAATTAGTAGAAACTAGCTCAAAGGGTGCTTTTGCCCAACAATTGACTAATTTACAGTACTTGATTTACTTACCGACTAGTTTGCCATTGCCTTTTTAAAATTCTTCATTATGGCAACAATTTTATCTGCCAAACTGGCCTGAAACTTTTGTGCTGTCGTGAAACTTTTTGAACTTTCTCATTCTCATTGTTAGGTTTATAGTTTACGGGAGGTACTTTAACGTGTTATACATATATTTTAACCAAGCATAATCAATGTTGAAAATAAAAACAAAATCAGGTAAAGATTGAGTATTACTGACACAGAGTTGGAATCATTTATTAATCAGCTTGGTGAAAGTGATGATTTTTTATCAGTTGTTGAATTTCTGGAATCTGACTTGGTAAATCGGAATAGCTATTAATACTCGTACGTATCCGTAATAAGTTCTGTGTATTTGTGTAACCATTACCAGACAACAATTTTTTGAATACAACCGTTTCGTTTAGCTGGCAAAAGGGGGACACTTGTATCTAACGATATTAGAACTTTGAAGCTTAATATTTCGCAAACGGATCCCTAAATCAAAAAATGGTTTCCCCACACCCACAATATTTTGGAACGACCTTTCCAACGACATCCCACAATATGGGAAAAACGAGTTATCCCCACTTTAAGTGTAGAGGTACCCTCGGAATTTTTTTTTCAATGTTTTATTTTACCACTTTGTCGGCGTAGTTAAAATGTACACATACATACATACATATCACCTCTTTATCCCTTACGGGGTAGACAGAGCCTAAGGTAACAAGACGTAAAGGCCACGCTTAGCAAAGTTATCTAGTACTAAGAATCTCTGAGCTAAAACAGACAGACATAGCAAAACTATAAGGTTTCTTGGTAGTCAACAAGTGGTTAACAACGGAGCCCTAAAAATGTGTGGGGAAAAACGGCAACTCAAATTTGGTTAAAAACTTGTATCCAAAGCATGATTTAAAAAAACTCGCATGACAGCACTAACAGCTGTCAGTGTCACTGTCGAGTTTCAGTTCAATTCTTCCTTTCCGTGGCTGTTATGTTATTGGCTTGGCTACCTTCAGCAATAGATAAATGAAAAATAACAACAAAAAATAAGCATCTTCTTGTACTTTCAAACATAGTTAAAGTCAACTCTACGTGACGGGGAAAGATTACTAGTGTTACAGGATTACTAGTTCAGTGTTAGTTCTAGAGCAACATGGTTTATTTACATTTCCCTTCTAATCTTACCGAAGAAGAACTAATGCTACAGGCAAAGTATCAGAAATTGAAGAAAAAGAAAAAGGCTCTTCAAGCACTAAAGGCGCCTAAACAGGAACCCGAAAAACCTGTTTTACCGAAACGTCCTACGGAAGCCCGAGACGCTCGAGAAATTGCTAGAAAGCTGATAAAGAGCGGTGCTATTCAAGCTATTAAAAGTCCACCACCGCAACCTCAAAATGCCAGTTTCAAGCGGCCACGAGCAGGTAAGAAAATAATAAGTAACAATAATAGTAAGCAGGCTTGAGAGAAGTTCCTGGAGAACCTAAACATGCATAATGGTGAAATAAACGTTTTGCTGGCTTGCCCTTCGTCGGACAAAGCTCTTAGCATGTATAAATTTGTGCAGCTTTTCTTCATAACCAGAGCATCTGGCTCTGGGGGAGGGGTGCTGCATGAATTTTGATCTCCAATCTTCTTGAGTCCTCCCATGAGGCTGACAAAGTCACCTCTGTGTACTAAAGCTTCTTTAAAATATGAGATGAAAAAAAAACAATAGCGAGTTGATTATTATTATTACTAATGGAATGGATACATTTTTGGGTTACTTTCCCCAAATTTCAACTAAAACTTCAATCCTCCAACCAACCTCTCCCTACCAAATCCCATTATCTTCGTACAGCTGCAAACAGATATTATTACAAACAGATATTAATTAAATTACAGGAAGAGAACGCAAACTAAGTGGATCTGCAGGAGCTGCGGGTGGGGTAGCTTCGTACCAACCTTTTAGTGCATCACAGGAACCCCCACCTCCAGAAGAAAAACCAGCACCAAGAGTCAAATATCTCTATGATTCGTTTGTCACTGCACTAGATAAGTATGTAATGTAATTTTTTGTAAAAATTCAATCATCAATTGAAACATCAGTATATGAGAAGCATAGAAAGTGTTGTTGTCTCATTTTGCTTGCATCTGTGACTTATCTGTAATGGAGGTTAAAACCTATTCTATTCAGCGTCAAAATACTTGATTCCTAATGAAAATTACTATATTAAAATAACCTGTTCTTTTTTCAGGGAAGAGAAAGGTCCTCGTAATGCACCAGGAAGTGAGACTCCTGCAGCTTCTGGTCCTCCAAATGCTGTCCGAAGTAGTACAATACAGATTGCAGGAACTGGTATTACAGAAGAAGTACTTAGACGACGTCTCGTCACCTATGAACCATTTACTTTTGCACAAGAAGGAGATGAAGAAAAGTAAGTTCCTAAAACTATAACAACATCTTAAAATTCATGAACAAAATAATTATCTTATGCCTAACTTTAATTATTCAATAATATTATACCTTGGATTTCTGTAGGTAACACAGATCTATGCTAGTTGAAACACTTTGTGGCCTTATCTGTTATGAACCAATTATTATGACTGTGGTATTTAGGTTTGATTATTTTCCTTCAGGGTATTCTTGACATTCGACACACCAGAGATAGCGTCGCATGCTATCACGGCGCTAGATGGTAACGAGGAGGCCTGGAGAGTGACGCCGGCGCGACGCCCGCCGCCTCCCGCGGGCTCCTGGGCGCCGACCGCATCCCCACGCAACCCCCCTCCGCCGAAGGATGCCAAGCGAACCCTGCTCACCTATGATGATATTTTTGATTAATAAAGTGAATTTGGTATTAAGTCAACAATTTCCCTACTTTTTTTACAATATACACACAGAACACATTGTCATCCTTAAACCTAATGAGGTTAGTTTATAAAATTTATTTGCGTACTTATAAGAAAAAGAAAATCAGGGTCATTTGACTATCATCAACAAAATTAAAATTAAAATAATTTTGCGTTTTTACGTCGCATTTTTAGGTACACACAGCAAAGCGAATCGGTGAGCACCCTAGTTATCCAAGTGTGTCATTCTATACACACATCCGCACTTATCCGCTGCCTTATTACGCACACAACAAAATGCCCTATCTGTGCTAATTGTGTTTTCTGACTACCTTCACGCATAGTTATTCAAACCTGCTGATATTTTGTTCAATGGAAGCATAATTTTGCCACCAGTATTATAAGCGTGGTGGCTCAGGTGTATTGACCTAGGGTTATGATACCTAAAGAACCGGGTTCGAATCCTGCACAAGTGTATCTTTTTTGTTTTCAATTTTAAATTACTAATCTCAAAATAAACTCATGTTAACCTAAAACAAGAAAAAAAGGACGTAAAAGAATAAAACAATAAAATGCAATTATTGGTTCAAATTGTTTATTGCAACATTTAATTTTTATTGTATTAGCCTCTATTTGTGTTATTATTATTATTACCAAAAGTAATTAAATTAGCTAAATAAAACTGCACACTTTTCCTTATAGAATAATATTCATAAAATAACACACACTTTAGAGGCCAGTATGATTTTATGTTTACTAAAAAGTCTTATGTCACTAACATAATAATTATCTTGCAAATTGAATACACAACCATAATAGGGCTATTTTTAAGATGACACATAATTAATATCTTAAATTCTGGTTTATTAGGTTTAAGTCTGATAAAGATGAACGAAACGTTTTATTTGCGGACGTGTAAGTCAGTGGTGAAATGAATAGACATGTTAAATGACAGCCATTAACAATAACATCATTTCACACTGGGTTATAATCTCCACTTTGAAGCGACTAAGCTACCTATCTCGATTTGGTTTGGATTTGGACACCAGGGCCCATCGATGAGATCCAACCCCATAGCCTAAAGTAACACTGCCACTCGTTCTGCACTGTAAAACATTACTGTGTTTATATATTTAATTAAGTTAATATATTTCGTCTTCATCACTAAAAATCACTACATTTGACTTTGATTGATGTAATAATCAAAGTCAAGATATTCACGAGCAAAGGTTTCTTCTATGCTGGTCCGTTAAAGCATGTTTTTTGCTGGTCTACGGCAATGCAATCCTGCAGCATGCAGATGGTTTCGCACAGGTTGCAACGTAGCATTGTGTCTTGTTGCTGTGAAATGGGTCACTAGCGGGTGCGGCAACTACATAATGTCCAAATCAAATGGCAGGAGATGAGGCTTCAGGTTTAGGCCCAGCCAGAACGAATATTTTTATCGTGTCCGAAGTCTGCGTAAGGGTGAATCCATAATGGCACAGTCTTCCGCTGCAAAATAAATGAAGTTTAAATAAAAACATTTTTCGTCAAAGAAAGTTGTTTAAAACATTACCGATAAAATAATAAGTCATTGTTTTTAACACCGTTTGTCTACTTACCCATATCAAAAAACGCCTAGCGATTCCTTATATAAATAGTTACAGTAGAATCCGTTTATTATGACTCCGCCTATATTGACCAGCCGGTTATTATGACGTAATTGCACTACGAAGTTTGGTTTTCATATAAAATTCTTTAAAATAAAGTCGGATATAATGACTTCCCTTACAGTGACATGTCGCTTATTATGACCCATTTTTAATAAATTATGTCCGGTTATAATGACCGACATGATTCTTTACACCTTCGGTATTGTTCGTTGATTCCCAACGACGTTCGGCACGTGGCTTTTTTTAGTTTTGATTCTCAGTGAGTAATTGACGGTTGAAGGTCACGCATTGTTTTTCGTTTGTTACTGTGAAAAAAATGTCATCCCAACGACGTAAAGCATTTACAATTGAGGAGAAAGGTGCAATAATATGCAGATTAGAAAATGGAGAATCTAACTCATGTCTCGCAAAGGAATTTGGCGTGGGTCATTCGACAATCTCAAACATACATATTTACATAAAAAAAGTTTTTCATTTCACATAACGCTTTATATGACGTCCGCTTATTATGACGTGTTTGTCAATTCCTTTCGAAGTCATAATAAACGGATTCTACTGTATATTGTTTTGCTCTTTTCAACAAAGATAAATGAAAATCCATGTTTTGAAAATCACAAGGTATTCGAAAGGCAAAATTAAACAGTTCGTAAGTATAACACACGGTTCATCCCGCAGCTAATAATGGCTGCCAGCGGTGACAGTTGTTGTTTGTTCACAAAATCATATTATTAGAAATTTGAGGGTAGAAAACACTTTATATTGTTTAAGACGATAACGACCAAAATAGCCATCAGCTAGCAACTTTTAAACTCCAGTAAAAAGAGTCATACCTATTAATAATTGTATTAAAAGAAAACACAATGCGTTTGCGTTTTTAACATATTATATAAGAGTAAAATTAAACATACAATAGACTGCAACCACCATAAAATTAAATAGTTACGGAAAAAAATAAATTATAATTTCAACCTTATTTCAAAGCTCATAAAACAGCTATTTACACAAATTGCAATACAGTAGTCGCAGATTGAACATAATTCATACATTCGCCATGTAACTTGCATACCTCGGTGGCCTAGCGGTCAAAGACCGGTCGAAGATTTGACTTCTGCTTTAGTGAACCGGGTTCGTATCCGAAGAAAACGGAATATAAAATAGTAATAATAAAATGACATTTTTGGATGTTATTTCGATGGTCGTGCTGGTTGTGAGGAATATTGCTTTGGAATTGGAATCTCACGACTTGTTGAGAAATAATAATATAACATCGTCGCATCAGTGAGATGGTAACTACTCTTCGCTAGTAATAATAGTTCAATGCGTGGGATTGCATAAATTTGAAGATTCAAGGTCGAAGGAAGCTTCGGTTCGGTTCTCTCGCTTACACTGGGGATGACAATATCCAATGTAAGATTAGGTAAAATATTTTTAGGACAGTCTAAATAAAAAAAATACTTTTACATTATTTTTGTAGAAGTAACTGAAACCGGAGATATTGCATTTTCAGCCTTTGAGTGTGACACGATACCGGCGGGGATTATTTTCATTTAATTTGTAATTATTTTTTACTTAATTTATTATAAACTAACTTAAATAGTTGTAACTTTCTTCATTGTTATTTTATAGTTAGTTGTTGTTTATTCAATAAACAGGTAATTTACAGTGACATTGCTCATTCATCTTGTTGCTAAAAAATCTGTACTTAGGGGGTAGATTTTAAGATCGAACTCACTCACACATTCACATGTCATAGATTCTACTTAACGTTCATGTCGATACTCAACACGCATAGACGTGTGCGTGGCTGTGCTAACCGCATTATTTTGCTGTGTGTACTTTATTATAATAATAAAACGCAAATTTAAATAAAAACTACTGGTAGAAATACATTAGGTATATTTATTTATGAAGTCAAGTAATGAAATTATACCGGCCCTTATTATTATATAACTTTTGTGTAGTATAGGTACATACATAACATTCCAATACTAAGAATATTTTAGAGTTTCGGTCGCGGTGTGACGTTTAACATTGACCAACAGGAGAGTAAAAATTTCACTTTAATTCCTTTTTTTTTCATTAACAACTTCATTGTCTACATACATTGCTTTTTAAACTACCCTACGTTTACCCTTTATTTTATTGAAGCCATGGAATATTACCCGCCAGTAAAGCAAATACTATAATTTTTAAAAAATATGCATTTTATGTATTTAAAAAAAAGCGTCATTTATGTGCTTTACGAGCGTGGTAGTAGGATTATCGAACAATTTAATTTTGATTTCAGACCACCATAGAACGTTCTCAGTTCTCACCATGTTCTCGAATAGGTAATAGTCATAGTCACAAGATTTTCCTTGTCAATTCAATGTAACGTCATTATGACATTTATTGTGAGAGGGTTCTACAGCGGGTCGGGATCAATCAAAGTACAAAGGATTTTTAAACAAGTTCGGTTCTCGAGCTTATATTTTGTGAGAGCGTATATCTCACTTGTGTGGTACTTGTTTAATATTTCTTCGACGAAGTGCGTTGACAAAGACGAAGACTCGGGGGCGCAGTATATTATTATATTAATAAATTTAAAATTATTTGTTATAGTTTTATCTTAATGAAATTTTTTTACAAAGAAAATGCTCAGCACGCAAAATCAAAATAGTATTATACTTTATTTGGAAGAGCTCACGCGTTGCCGGCACAAGTGTCCAGTCTTAGAATCAGGTGTCAAGCGGATCTCAAAATTATGCGATGCGATTGGCTGTATGGTGCAAAACCTTCGCCTATTCCCTTGCGGAATGAATTTTAAAAAGCAACAACGATGCGATTGCGATTTGACAGACACTTGACAATGACAATAATGACATTCTGACTATACCGACCGAATGCATCGCAATATCGCATTTCGGCTTGATTGATGTGAGGTTTCCTGCGATACTGCAAAAAATTGCAAAGTTAAACAAAATGTTCCGGTTAACAAAAAATATTATACCTTTACTCTCGAAAGCTGTAAAAGTTTCGGTACCACAAGAAACTGGGATTTTGCTGTGTACGCAGGGATCGATTAAATTTTTTAGTACAGGTAGTGAATTCGTTTTTTGGTGCCTTTCTGATGTAATACATGGTATTCTTAACGAAATATTTGTTTTCAGACATTGATGACAAATATTCGCTGAAACATGAAGAGGTTGGACGGCCTTTGTATTTTGATGCCCAAGCTACAACCCCTGTTGTAAGTTTTGACAAGTACCTAGTTAAACTTCATTTTGATTAAAGTGGCAACAAAAGTTATGTTTGTGCTGAGTTTTATTCTATTATATTAAAATGTGAACTCTACATGCAGGATCCACGAGTGCTGGATGCCATGCTGCCATACTTTGTTGGCCAACACGGTAATCCACATTCTAGGACTCATGCATATGGCTGGGAAAGTGAATCAGCTGTTGAAAAAGCGCGGGAACAAGTGGCTCAACTCATCGGCGCTGATCCTAAGGAGATAATTTTCACATCTGGTGCAACAGAGTCAAACAACATATCAGTAAAAGGGGTAGCAAGATTTTATGCACCAAGGAAGAAGCATATTGTTACTACTCAAATTGTAAGTTAATAAGAGTTTAAGACATGCTTTTGTCTTGTTTTGAAGTGGGAATATTATACTGCCCACTTTCTTAGACTTTTTTAGTCTGTACAGTTAGCATCATATAGTATGAAACATCCAAGGTGACCAAAATGTTCCACACACCATTTCTATGTCCAAACTTGTTACTTGAATGCTTCAAACTATGACGCTGACTGTACCATAAGCATCAAGTCCTAGGGTGCAAGAAGATCGAGTTAAGTGGAATTCCCTAATCACCAATAAATTGAAATTCACAATTCACTCTGCTCATAATGTTATGTGAAAATCTAATTGCTTGATTCTGTATGTGTCTGCTTTGATCCAATGTATGCCTTTGGTACACCCTTATCCCCTTATTCATAATTTTCGTAACTCATTAAAGCTTTGCAAACTATTTAATACCCCATCAAGTACTAAAACTACTGACCTTCTTATTAAACATTTCAGGAACACAAATGTGTGCTTGACTCATGTCGTGCACTAGAAGGGGAAGGCTTCAAGATAACATACTTGCCAGTTGGGCCTAATGGAATAATTAATTTAAAAGAATTTGAAGAGGCGCTAACTCCTGAAACCAGTCTTGTTTCAATAATGACTGTCAATAATGAAATAGGTATCAAGTTTTTTTCCCTTTGCATTCAGTTTTCAGTTGCTTGAAATTGGGACCACTGCCAGAATGTAATGGCAGTTGATATTCAAGATGGAAAGCTCATCAGCTATCCTCTTCCTTTATTACTTGTCCATGTTAAACATAGGACTTATTAAATAAGTATAAAGAGATTTTTACTTAATACCTTTCACTTTTCAGGTGTCAAGCAGCCTATAGCTGAAATTGGAGCTTTATGTAAAAGTCGCAAGATATTTTTCCACACGGATGCTGCTCAAGCTATTGGGAAAATGCATATTGACGTCAATAAAATGAATATTGACCTTTTGTCTATTTCTGGACACAAAGTTTATGGACCCAAAGGAGTTGGTGCTTTGTATATAAGGCGCAGGCCAAGGGTCCGCGTGGAACCTTTACAGAGTGGCGGGGGGCAAGAGAGGGGAATGAGGAGTGGCACAGTACCCACACCTCTTGCTGTCGGCTTAGGTAACTATCTTTTTTTTTTCATTATCTCTGACATAATGCTATCAACAACTAAAGTAAGATAAGGATTACGACATCACATTAAAATTCTGGTTTATACAATTTCAGGTGCAGCTTGCGAGATAGCAGGACGTGAAATGGCATACGACCATGCTTGGATGGAAACTTTATCTCAAAGATTTTTAGACAAAATCTATTCAAAACTGAGCCATGTTATTCGAAATGGCGACCCAGAGCAATCATACCATGGTTGCATTAACTTGTCATTTGCTTATGTTGAAGGCATGTATCTAAAAGAGTAACTACCTACTCTGTTCAATAAATCAGCCTGTAATATTTATTATAATGATAGCCTTGTTTTTTTACAGGCGAGTCCTTGTTGATGGCTCTCAAAGACATAGCATTATCAAGTGGATCAGCATGTACCTCAGCCTCTTTGGAACCCTCATATGTGTTAAGAGCAATAGGCACTGACGAAGACTTGGCACACAGTTCAATAAGGTAATTTCTATTTGCTATTTCCCCCCATGAGAACTGGTTGGAAAATATTTGGCCATTTTTAGTATATTAGTTGACTGTTCAGGGTATGTTTTGGTTCAAAGTACAACAATACATTTGAAACCTATAAATTTCTCAACATCCATCCTTCAACTAACAAGCAAAAGAAACTCGAATCAACCATGAAATTATCATTGCAGATTTGGCTTTGGAAGATTTACAACAGTTGCTGAAACAGATTACACTGCAGAGAAAACCATAAGGCATGTGGAGCGCCTTCGTGAGATGAGCCCGCTGTGGGAAATGGTTCAGGAAGGTGTAGATATCAAAACTATTAAATGGTCACAGCACTAAATGTAAAATCAATGTGTTTCCGCAATAAGTGGTAAGTAGTGACGCTAAAAACATGTACATAATATCAGGGTCATGGTGTTGCGTAATCCATTGGCTACACAGTTTTTGGTTAAAAGATCTGGATATGTTTACAATCTGTTACTCAATGAGAAAATACTTCATTATGTATGTATGACATAGGATGTTTAGTATCTTTTTCGAGCTAGTTATTAAAGAAACAGACAAAAGATAAATATTGTTACTTTATAAAATAAATATTCTGTGATAGTGCAGGTTTAGTAAGTAGGTATCAATCAATATTTTTGTAAATGAAAACTTCACATTGTTTCACTGTTTTGAACATAGTAATATCTAGATTTATTGCATTCTCAAATTGTTTTGTAAAACATGAAATAATAATTTGTCATATTTATTGTTAAAGATATTAAAGCTATCTATGATTAATTGTTAATTAAATGCTGCTTTCTAAAAACGTTGTCTATTATTTCGTTATTATGCATTATACATATTTTAACTTAGAATATAAGTTAACTATGTAAACGATTACAAAATGTTAGAAGGAAATTACATGAAGTAAATAATATCTAACGAACGCTCAAATTAGTGAATAAAATAATGATGTAGCACTTTGTAGCACCATACCATGGCAAAATATTATCTTGATATTTGTATTTCCATCAACTTCCACTTACAAATGCCTATAGTATCGTAAATGTGATAAATTTCAAACTACATATATATTTTTTAATTTTACTGATTTTTCTCAAGATATTGACACCAAATGCAAAATATAAATTATCAAGTGACAACCAAGTTATTTGTTCTTAGATCGAAATAATGTAGTCAATCAATGCTAAACGTGGCCTTTGTTTCCTTAGGCTCTGTCTACCCCATAAGGGATAAGACGATTTATGTATGTACCAATGATCAATGGATCTTAATAAAATAACTCAAATTTCATTGGGTACTTTTAGATCCCTGAATATCCATAACATAAAACAAGTATACCTACCTTCAATTGAGAATTAAAGCTTTTAAATATATACAAATAAAATTTGAATAAAAAGAACCTGAGGATCTATTAAATTGTACCTAATTTTATAGTTACATTAAATTATTTCACTCTTTGTTCGTTTAATTTAAAAAGAAAGGCAGATATGCGAAAGGGTATGGCAGACTCAACGATACAGCAAGGCAAGGTGGGTGGCCTAGGGCGGCGGTTGAGGGCGTATAGTTACCGTCGGCCAGACACATCATCTGACCCTTACCCCCGTCCTAGCGGTTTTCCGTTCCACTGAACCTGGAAAGGGGAGGACGAGTGTGTGCACCTGCATTTGCGCATACGCTTGTGCACCTTAATATCTCTATTTTTTTTAATCATGAAACTTGATGCAGTTTTTTTGACTCTTTAGTGTAGTACAAATAATGTTTCAGACAACCACACAATAACTTAACTTAAACCAAGAATGAGTATGGTTTTTTCCTATACTTATACTTACATAATAATTATACTTTGAAATAGCATAGCAGACCTCACAAGTTGAGAAAATCTTACCATTATATATTGGCATACAAAATGTGTGCATGCATGCAATCTATTTTAATAACTAATCATATCTTTAGTGGGAAAGCTAGTCACACTTAAAGCTAATATTAGTATTTTAAACTATTTTCTTCTAAACTTCAACACATTGAATGCCATGCTATCAGCAGTATTAGGGCTGGAAATGTCTGTAAACTACTGACTATTAGTACAGCTGTACTTGGCACAATATAAAACTTATTACTTAGTTATTTTTTTGATGTAAAAATATATTTTTTAAGGAATTAAAATTTAAATGGGTATGATACTGGAATTTTCAAAAAATGTTCCAATGCATTTTATCAAATAAAATTAAAAAATTGACTAGGCCTTATCGGTTAATTAAGCCCAAATTAAGCCCTATTGAGTTGTATGACCGGCAGTCAATGTGTCAAGCATGTTACACATTCAGCAACTACAGCTAGGATCCTCAGGCGGTTCGGGATTAGATATTTTAAAACTGTCATGATCTAACGTCTGCAACTCAATTCTTGATCGGTTTGACTCCACCAGTTGTAAAGCAATGTCAGAGAACATTTCTTCAATGCCTTTTCCATTCTTACATGATGTTTTGTATGTGGTGCTAATGAGATTATGGCATTGTTCACTGTAAATAAAAAAATAAGGATTGAATAAACCTGAAGACAGTCACTATTTTTAATAAGAATTAAATAAATGGCCCAGGGTTAGTACAAACTTTCTGCATTCACAATTACCTAGCCTGCTTAGTAGGCTAATGTTAGTGATTTCTCTAATATAACCAGCATTATAGGTTGTGATAAAGACATTTCTTTCCTCTTAGTTCCATGGGTTTGACCCATGCTACACATCTGTTATCACATATACTAGGTAATGGAGTATATTTTTTAAACAAGTAAAAGCAATTACCAGAATGTTTCTATATCAGCGTCGGTCACTTGTGGTGCAGATCCTTCAAGATCGGATTTGTTCCCACACAAGTATATTTTGGCATTTTCGGCGTATGTCACAATATCCAGCAGGTGTTGGCTTAGCACATGGAATGATGAGGAATTGTCCAATGAAAATACTAAGATGGCAGCCTCAGCAAATTTGTAGTAGCTGGAAGTTACCGATGCAATTCTTTCCATGCCTCCTGTGTCCCATAGCTGTAACTATTTTGTAAACGTTATATTTTATGAACAAAGAAGTAAAATGTTACAGACAACACAAAGATTCTTCACAAGAATTTACCTTAATTTCTTTGTCTCCAACTTGATATAACTTTTCGAAGTGGTCTAAGCCCAAAGTAGCTCTTCTATCCGCAGTCGGGACAAAGGTATCATTGATAAATCGACGGAATATAGAGCTTTTACCAACCCCATACTCGCCACATAAAATTACTTTAAGAACTGGGGTTTTAACAACAGCCATGGTCAATCTCGTTGGCAAGGTTACTCGGAAACTAAATTGAATACTTAATTAAGACGATTAAACGGATCATCTTCAATGAGACATAAAATTCGTCCACACAGCGTTTTAACTTAAGTGCTGACTTGTTGATGAGTGGGTTTAAAAGCAGATTAGAAAGTAACCAAATATTATTTGTCACTTAGATGGTTTGATAATGATACATTACATTAGCCATTGAGCAAAAATAACAAAATAAACATTACTATTTTACGAACAACACACAGAAATCAGAATACAGACAGTGTCGTAATCGAAACGAAACGGCATCTAGTCTAGAGTAACTTTTTATATACAAACGGTGTCTGTGGTGTGATGTGTGTGATGGGTCGAATCGCATCAAGCGAGTCCTTCCAGTCTCGACTCGAGTCGAGGCGATTTTATTGCGTTTCGACTCGACTCCATCGATTCAATGTCAAAATTATTTGCAATACGTAATGAAACATCAGTGAAATGTCAAAATGTTTTATTTTTCACATCAGAAAAGCTAAAAAACATCCATCCATACAGCCAAATCGTATAATTATATTATTATTTACTAGCGACCCGCCCCGGCTTAGCACAGATCTCGTACGGAGAACATGTTGGTTAATAAACTGTAAGTATAAAAATCCTTTTGATCATTCTGTCTATTGATAAAAGTCGCATTACAATCTGTCGCTTAGTTTAAAAGATTAACCATATCATGTTCCATATTCCAATCCAATGTTTTTGAACTTTGTAGTCTTGTCACAGATACGTAAAAATTGTTGACATTGAATTAACAATTGAGTTGTTCACTTCACTCAGTTCACAGAGTACATTATACATACTGAGAATAGAGTTGTCACTCTCCTTGAATAGGCAGCGCTATCTTTATCGCTGTGTTTCAACTATTAACCTCTAATACATATGGATAGGTACAGCTAGCTATGCGTTACTACGATAGAACCCTTGTTATGCGGCATTAGGGTGGTGGCGACATAAAAGAACACTGATTTCATTAATAGAACATATATTAAACAGGGAAATGTAATCTAATAAACAAACTCTAAGAATGAGTATAAGTACTTAAACTAACTTAACGCTAAACTATAGACTAAATGGAAATGTTGAGCGCCAGGAGGGTTCTGGGTTCAACACGGACCCCTGCCAATCCTAACACTAGAAGAAAAGTAGATATGTCCGTATGCCGCCGGCTAGCGTGATGCACTACTCGCGTTCAATAAAGTTTGAAACGGACGAACTTCGAAGGGCATGACCAAAAGCTAAAACAATTAAGGGATGTCCGTTAAGTCTAGCCGTTAATGCCACAAAACTTAGTTAGCAGCTTACATTGCTAAACTTACCCCTTCGCCGTAATGATGTGCCAAACACAAACAAAATATAATCTATTGACTATTTTATAATTTCCACATCACGATCTTAGGTAGTTATTCGGACATTAGTGGGTATATGCCTCTCAAGCGTTCACTGCGAATTGCCCTGTGAAACACCAGTCCGTTCTCCTCGAGATATCCGCAGGAATGCCTCATTTAACAATTTGACTTAACTTTATATGAGACGACCCAACAACCCATGCCATAACTTAACTTAAATAAATACAAAAAGATACATTCAGGTAGTTGGAATCGAACCGGCGTCACTAGGATGAAAAGCTGCGAGACCTCCACCGCGCCACCGTTTACTTACAAGTTGCGGTGAATTTAGTGATCGCTTGCGTCTTATAAGCATCGCCACTACGTCACTACACTAATCCTTCATACCTGCTTATCGTAAAGTAAATAAAATCATAACATACCCTCTCCCTCAGGAAAATAAATAACCTGTATATTTATTTTTTACCGAAGTACTCCTTTAAATCTTTGATATGCCAATTACCGATCATTTTACCGTGAACATTGTTTAATTGGAAAATGTTATTCGAGAGTTTACCCACAACGATAGCTTTTTCAAATTTAGGTGCTAGTTTGGCCATAAATTTCGTGTTAGCATTTGATAAATATTTGGTTTTTTTTCAGACTGTGTCTCCGATGTGAAAGGTTCCCGGTCTAGTTTTGTTGTTATAATGTTTACTACTCTTATGATGAGCCGCTTGAATCCTATTTTTTACATTCCTGTAGATCTGATCTCTTTTCTGTAAGTCCTGAATATAACTAGCCGTATTTAGCTGAAAGTTGGTATTGCCTATGTCATCAGTAAGGGTGCCTTGGATAGCATTCAGATTGGGAACTGAAGTTTCTCTGCCAAAAAAAAGAAAAGACGGTGTAAAACCTGTGGCTTCATGTACTGCTGTCCTAATTGCATGACCTATTTCCTCCAAATCCCATTCGTTATGCTTGTTAGATTTAGTATAAGTTGAAATCATTGTACCAATAACCCTATTCACGCGTTCCGTAGGGTTGCTTTGTGGGTGGTAGTGGGGTGTGTACCATATCTTGGAGTTAAATTTAATGGCTACTTCCTTAAAAGCCTGCGATTGAAATTGTCTACCATTATCACAGATAATGAACTTGGGTGCCCCATACACTAGAAATTGTGTGCTTACTATCTCACAAATTTTGTCGGCTTTACCAGTACGAAGCGGAAACAACAATGAAAATTTGCTAAACAAGCATGTGATTACTAACAACATAGTATTGCATTTCTTGCTTTTAGGGAAGGGGCCCATCAAGTCCAGAGCCACTCCTTGCCAGGGTTGACTTAAATCCCTATGCTGCCCCATTTGTCCTAATGGTAATTTCTGTGATACTTTGTGGCTAGCACAAGCGTCACATGCCTTTATGTATTGTTTTACATCTTCAAGCATATTATGCCAGTAATATTTCTGCCTTATCTTAAAGTAAGTTTTTCTAACTCCCAAATGTCCTGATGTAGGATCATCATGGCATTCCTTAAAAACTCTAATCCGTAATGTTTCGGGTACAAATAATTTCCATAAATCATCTCTATTCGGAAACTGTTTCATTGAAATCTTTCTAAAAAGCAATCCATTTTCCACTCTCCAGTTTTCATTCTGGTTATGTGTTTGCACTTCTGTGACTTTCCGCTTATACCACATGTCTTTGTGTTGATCGTTTATTTCAATGTTATTCACCTCCATGGCAGCCTTTGTGGTACCTCTAGACAATGCATCCGGAACAACGTGGCATTTGCCTGGTCTATGAATTACCTCGAAATCAAATTGCTGTAACTTCATAGCCCAACGTGCAAGCCTGCCATGCGGGTCCCTCATCTTATGCAGCCAAAGCAGCGCACTATGATCAGTCACAACCGTAAAGTGAGCTCCATCAATGTAAGGCCTAAATTTATCAATCGCATGGACAATACTCAACAATTCTCTTTCCGAAGTTGAGTACTTAGCTTCCCGATCACTTAGCTTACGACTTAAATAAGAAATAGGCTGTTCCGCCCCATTTAACTCCTGACACAGTACCGCCCCTATGCCTACACTAGACGCATCACACTGAATTATAAAGGGTTTAGTGTAATCTGGGCAAGTCACAATCGGTGTAGTTGTAAGCAATGTTTTTAAATTCACGAATGCCAGTTCTGCCTCTTTTGTCCATACAAGTGCTTTTGTTTTCTTGCCTTTAGTCAAATTATGCAAAGGGGCTGCTACTACCGAAAAGTCCTTCACAAACCTTCTGTACCAGCTTGCAAGTCCAATGAAGCGCTTCAGCTCAGTGAACGTTTTCGGCCTTGGGAAGTTTACTATTGCCTCCACCTTTTCTGGATCTGTTCTGAGGCCATCCTTATCTACAATATACCCAAGGTAACGCAGACTGGGTCTAGCAAACTGACATTTGTCCACATTTATTGTCAAGTTTGCTGCCTTTAAAATACCTGTAATTTTCTTTAATAGCCGCAAATGCTCGTCAAAGTCTGCTAAGCAGACTACGATGTCATCCAGGTATGCCCATACCCTATCTTCTTCAGAATGAAATAGAATGTCCATTAGTCTCTGCTGAGTCTGGGAAGCATTCACCAACCCAAATGGCATTACTCTAAATTGATACAGTCCTTTGCCTGGAACCGCAAAAGCTGTCTTCTCTTTGCTGGTATCCTCTAACTGGATCTGCCAAAAGGCAGATTTCAAATCTATAGTACTTAGATACCTCGCATTGCGCAAATTATCTATGATACTGGCAACTCTAGGCAGAGGATAAGTGTCTCTTTTTGTGATCTTGTTTAGCTGTCGGCTATCCAAACATAGTCTGTTAGCCCCATTAGGTTTTTTTACAATCAGCACCGGCGAGCACCATGAACTAAAAGAGGGTTCTATAACTCCTAGTTTGATCATATCATCGATCTCCTTTTCAATCTCCTTTTTTATAACAGGTGAGAAGTTATATTGCTTTTGGTGTATAGGCTTACTGTCTGACGTATCTATGTTATGTTTTAGAACACTAGTTTGGCCCAACCCAACGCCCACGGTTTGTTTCATCTGATATATGACCTCAGCTAGTGCCTCTTGTTGCTCAAAGTTGAGACCCTGCCTGGAGATGATGACCGGATCTTTTAATTCTATTGCTTCTAAATATGATGTGCGACATGTATTATCATTCTTGAACTGAAATTCTATACCGAACTTTTCAAAAAAATCTTTACCTAAGATTAACTTTTGCGTGAGGTGTGGCATAATCATTACCGGAAAGACCTGGAAATGACCGTTAACACGCATAGGCACATCGATAATTTCCGTAATACTGTGTGCGAATCCGTCCGCTGTCGCAACGCTCACTGGCTGCACTTTGGTGGCTCTCAAGCCTAGATTGGACAAAGTCTCAGCAAACTGCCGGTTCATTACCGTTCTATTTGCACCAGAATCGAGAAGCCCCACACACTGCGAACCCAAGATTTCTACCCCTAAATAAGACCTATTATCATTCTGTTTCTTAATCAATAATGGACATAGCTCGCTATCACTGTTATTAAAAAATATCTTTATCGTCGACAGCCATTCCTGCCAGTCTTTAGAACTCTTGTAAAGGGAGAGATTTAACTGGCGGCTTCTAAATTTCTCCCTTCTGCGTTTCCCTTACACGCACACTCTTTTGTTGTGATCCCGAAACGACCACATCTATAACAAAATAATCGTTGTTTTGGCACGCTACATTCCCTAAACAAATGACCACTTTCACGACAATTCCAGCAACGCTTGGCTGGGACCGACCCAGATCCACCTTGTCCTGTCCCCATATTTTTTACTTCAAATATGACTGCCTCTTCTGATTTATACGCCAGATCTGGTTCCAGCACATTTCTCGGAGCCTTAGGTTGCTGGAAGTTATCGCAGTTAATTTTTGTCCTCTCTACTACTCTAAGCACATTCACTAGGTCCGGTACCGAACTGAATATGTCCCTACAGACCGCTCTTTGGTAGTAAGGCTGTAAATTTTTCAAAATTATTTGTACTTGTTCAGTTTCTGTTAATTTATTTGGTAACCTCTTAAACATGTTTTGCATTACAGCGATAAATATCAGCACTGACTCCTCAAGCCCTTGCGTTCTAGCCCGTATCTCCCCTAAAAGTTCCTCTTGATAAAACGGCCTCTGAAAAGCGCGTTTCAAGAGCACCACTAATTCGTCCCAGTTATACGCATATTCTTTGTTTGCCCTATACCAAATAAGGGCGTCCCCTTCAAAGAAATCAATTGCATACCGCCATAAGTCAGTGTCTGTGGCATTTCTGGCATCTTTTAGTTCAGACACCCTTTCCAAAAATGCATTCACACTCATGTTATTACCGCCTGAGAACTTGAGACCCCATTGATGTATTGGTACTAGTTTGCGTATGGGGAAGTCTTCTTCCACCGTTGAGTGCCTAAATAAAGGAGCCCTTCTGCCTCTTTCGCTTTCCCAATGACCTGTCCTGAAACTGACACTTTTGTCCTTATCGCCCTCGTCTGGCTCCTTTGAACCCCCGCTACCAGTGTGCCTGCTTTCTAACTTCTTTATAATCTGTGTTCCTAGGTCCCCTAATGTCTCCTGTAATGCCTCCTTGTCACCCGTTGTTAAAATATCCTCCTCATCTAAATCATCCTGTCCTTCTAACTTTTGTAACAACACGTGACACTGTTGCTTTAAACCTTCTTTCCGAATACCATTGTCTTCTGTATCGTGAACCAAAAGATTTAACCTATTCTCAACGTGATACAGCCTGGAAACTAATCGCTTAAACAAAGGCCTGTCCGGTTTACCCACAATCTCAGAAATGTAGTTCGCGAGGGTACTGAGCTTCGCCGAGCATACCTCTAATTCACTGCTTACGTTTTGAACACTGCGTTCCGACGCTGCCATATCTTTTAAAAACGCCCCATCCTGCTCACTGAGCATTAACTCTCTTAACACCTTTCGCATTATAGGCGCAGTACTCGTAACTTTTAATCCGCGGGACACTAGTTCGTATTCCAGCTCATCTTTCAATAAATAGGTAGGATCCATTATATTGCAACAAAATTTTAAATAACTCTAAAAGTATAAACAATAAAACCCCTAAGATCAAAAAACGTGAGATTATTTAGGGGGTATATTTATATTCACCCCTAAAAGCAAAAAAAACCGCTTATATACTACAAACTTAAATACTGCAAAAAAAAAAAAAATATGCACAAAAAATCAAATACAAAATAGTACAATGTTGTACAAATATGCCACTAAAACTACAAAATACACTCTACAACATCACACAAGCACTAATACACCACCCACGATTACAGAATATCTAACTGTTATTTTACGTTGGGCGCTATTTGTTATGCGGCATTAGGGTGGTGGCGACATAAAAGAACACTGATTTCATTAATAGAACATATATTAAACAGGGAAATGTAATCTAATAAACAAACTCTAAGAATGAGTATAAGTACTTAAACTAACTTAACGCTAAACTATAGACTAAATGGAAATGTTGAGCGCCAGGAGGGTTCTGGGTTCAACACGGACCCCTGCCAATCCTAACACTAGAAGAAAAGTAGATATGTCCGTATGCCGCCGGCTAGCGTGATGCACTACTCGCGTTCAATAAAGTTTGAAACGGACGAACTTCGAAGGGCATGACCAAAAGCTAAAACAATTAAGGGATGTCCGTTAAGTCTAGCCGTTAATGCCACAAAACTTAGTTAGCAGCTTACATTGCTAAACTTACCCCTTCGCCGTAATGATGTGCCAAACACAAACAAAATATAATCTATTGACTATTTTATAATTTCCACATCACGATCTTAGGTAGTTATTCGGACATTAGTGGGTATATGCCTCTCAAGCGTTCACTGCGAATTGCCCTGTGAAACACCAGTCCGTTCTCCTCGAGATATCCGCAGGAATGCCTCATTTAACAATTTGACTTAACTTTATATGAGACGACCCAACAACCCATGCCATAACTTAACTTAAATAAATACAAAAAGATACATTCAGGTAGTTGGAATCGAACCGGCGTCACTAGGATGAAAAGCTGCGAGACCTCCACCGCGCCACCGTTTACTTACAAGTTGCGGTGAATTTAGTGATCGCTTGCGTCTTATAAGCATCGCCACTACGTCACTACACTAATCCTTCATACCTGCTTATCGTAAAGTAAATAAAATCATAACACCCTATCCAGATCTTTTTTGTTATTTTATTATTATTTTTTCATTGTCATTAGATGTATCAAAACAAGCGAAAAAAATACACAAATATATATACACAAATCACGTCTTTATTCCTAAAGTGTAGTGTCGAAGATGGTGATCGGTCCAATGTTCAAAGCCTAGAATCGTCTTTTTCGCAGGTAATCGGTGTCCATGATAAAGCCAGTGGTCAAAATTACTTTAAAAATCCACTTATAAACTTGAAAGAATCCGAAAGCAACCGACGAATAAAGCAGTCAGAGTACGTACTGTCAAAAGCTGTGATGCCATATTAAAGAGAACAATAAACACTACTATTCCGGGCCAAGTCAATGGGGAATATATTATCAGAAAAAAATACATTTTCATATCCTGTAACGTAAAATTAGTATAAATTAAAAAAGCTACTCCATTTGATTGGTGTGTGATAGAATAATTGAACAGAACATTTTTGTTGTGTTATTTGAAGTGTGAAATCGACTAAAAGCCCTCAACGTGGCAACACTGAACACAAAATATTTCGTTTAGTAACACACAGATTATTGAGCTTTTCTCAAAGCTTTCAATTTCTGAACGTAATCTTCCGTCGAGGCTGCCATCTATATAGAAAAGATGGAACTAATTTCCATTCCCACTTTTGTATGAAGAGTAAAAATGTTCTAAGTCAAATTGCCCTGACTCAGTTGTCAAACAAACAATGGCTGGCTTGATGTAGCGTTGGCCGATTGTATTTATCGTTATTTCGTGAATTTACTTATAATAATGAATGAAATAATAGTGCAGATACAGAAGGTGTTATAAACGCCTAACACTACCTTTACGTGTGTTAATCTGATAATACATTGAGAGGAGCTTTTAACAACAAGAGTAATATAAAAATTGGACGAGTTGTATGATTTAATGCTATATTAACTATATCTAAAGTAAGAATGGATTTGCAAACTTCACATTTAGCAGCAGCTTTGATGTCGGGTTCAAATGCTTACAGCAGTAATACTTTGTCGGAACCCGTAGCCAAAAATGCCGCTGATGACAATAAACATGATAAACCTAATGAAAGTCAAAAAGAAACAGAAGAGGAGAAAGAAGAAATTGGAAGTGGTGAAGAATTTTCAGATGAGGTGGGCATTATTTTATCAATTATTAGAAGAAAGTTAGGAAACTAGAGATAGCCATTAGTTAAAGCTAAAATACCTGGTAACGTCAACACATTCAATCATATCCATTTTGTGAAATGTTTATGACCAGCATACTTATTCGTTCTCCAAGAGTTGTAATTTTTGACACTAAAGCCATTATTTAAATATTATACTTAAATACATTATAAATTTCAAGCATGAACTGTATTTAAAGGTGGGTATTAACTTATTTCCGAAGTGAGCAAGAATTCATTAACAAAGTTAATAACCTGGTGAATGGATTAAATTATAATTTAACTTCAAAAAAGGTTAGCGCTAGTGTGAACTTTCTTAAATTGAACTTCCATTAACTTTAGTCAGTCACATTAGTTGTTTTATTAAATATAACACTGCTATCCCATGCTCTACTGATTATGAAAGTTAACGTTTTGACTAATGAATTAACAATTTAAAGAAGTTAACTTTTGGATTAACCATGCCCATCTATGACTGTGTTATATACAGTTAATCTAAATCAGGACCCCTAGCTCTGCCTATGTGCAGGGCAAAATTCCCTGTCGCTCCTCAGTATTAATAATAGTTAAACCTCTCCTTAGATAGTCTGCAAGTTTTGGGTCACTAACTGCTATGTTTTCTGTAAATATGAACTACTCTAAAATGTGTCAATATTTTTGTTCTTCCAACTTAAAACATAAAAATGTGGTATGAGCTTAAGACAATAATTTTCCTTAAACAAAGATAAATTAATAGGTACTAATGTTTTGTTCTAATCATATTATTATGTCATTATTCAGGAATCTGAGGCACAGCCAGGAAACAAGTCAACACCAGGCCGCGGTGTGACTTTGCAAATGTTGTTGGCTGAAAAAATGTTGGAGCCGGGCAATGCAGCTATGACCATTGAATATTTGGTAAGATATTACTGTGTGGAACTGATGATTTACTCGGAAATATTAAATATATCTAGTTAACATTAAAGGTGTGAAAAGCAGTCACTGCTGAGAGCCAATTTCCAGAGAACATACCTATAATCACACCAGTTCACCAGGGGTTACCCAACAGAGTTAAGTTGGGAACTTGGTTTTGCTAAGCAGGCATACTGCTAAAGGTATAAACAAACTATACAATAGCATTTAGTTTTTTATTTTTTTCTTTCAGGGCCAAAAGTTTGTTGGTGATTTGCAGACTGATGGAAAGATTAAATCACATGAGACTGAAACTATATTCTGCTCTCCGTCAGCCTGGGCTATACATTGCAAGAGAATTATAAACCCCGACAAGAGATCAGGGTGTGGTTGGGCTTCTGTAAAGTACAGGGGCAAGAAATTAGATACAATCAAGGCAACATATCTAAGGAAGAAGCAGATCCAAAGGGATAACATGCATACTGATGGTTTGTTCTTTTGCCTGCAACTATGTAGTCTCCAACTTTATATTTGACTACACACTAATTGGTTGAACTCACAATTATCACCGCATGCTGAAAAGCATTGCTGAGTGTGCCTCCATACTTTAGACTAAAATTATATTTTTATTTGCAGAGGAAACAGAAATGGAAGTAGAATGTCCCCCTGAGCCACCGCCACAGAGAATTGTTATGAAACACAATACTATCCCTAATAGAATGATGCAGCAGTAAGTTTAAACTATTTAAAATGCCAGTTTTATAGTCAAGTATTTGTAATTTAGACATTTTGGTTTCTTTTGTCCCCTTTCCACTTCATGTGGAATATTATTTGAAGAATTGGGTGAAATGGAAGAATTTTATACACTGTACCTTGGTATTGGGTTTAAATGTGTATAAATTGTGTATTTTTGTAAGTTTACCATTCTAAATTTCCACATTATAGAGCTGTTTTCCACCTTACCCTCCCTTAACCTGGTCTCGTGGTTCATTCACAATGTCATTAAAAAACTCTTCAGTCTCAACTAAACTTTTCCTTTCTATTTTCAGTGATGCTAATATGCTCATAGAAGCTGTATCTTTCTCGTCTGTTGGGAAGGTCCAACCATTTTTGGTCTCAGTAAGTTCTAATGCTTGTCTTATTCTTGACATTCACTGTCATTTGAAAAAGCAAGAAGTGTATGGATACCTTGCCGGCACTTGGGACCTCAACAGCCATAGTAAGTAAAATTTAGATTTCATTGGATTTATAATTTGTCTGACTGTTAAAAGTCATTAGAGTGCTCCTTGTATAGTACTTAAAAGTTCACAAACAAAAAAAAACATGAAGCATGTGGATATGGACTGAAATGGTTTTTTATTTATTGATATTAAAAAAAAAATATATAATCAGTAACGTTTCTGTTATAGACGTCATGATCACGCACACATTCCCATGTCTCATAAGCAAAAATGATCCACGCCCAAAAGTTCTAGTTGAACTAGAGATCCAGATGGAAATTGAAAAACTTGGCCTCACCCTGCTGGGGTGGTATCATTCGCACCCTACAAACCCAGCCATGCCAAGTCTGAGGGATTGTGACAATCAGCTGGAATACCAGATCAAAATGAGAGGGCCATCAGAAATATCTTATATTCCATGCATTGGTGTTATATGCTGTAAGTAACTGTGTATTTTGTCTTGTTGTCTTAAGTTGCTTTGCTTGGTAAATTATTCTATCTTTGTGAAATCATTGATTAAAAACAGGTTTGATAAAAATCATGATCTTTTTTAAAAAATTTCGAGGGTCCGGGTTCGATTCCCGGCCATACTGTTCGGATTTTTCTGTGTTCTAATTTTCAGTGTCGTTGAGAAATTAAAAATCATAATAATCAGATGAATTTGATTTAAATCGAATTTAATTGGTTTAAATAAATTTTTATAGTTTTTTTTAATTTATTGTCTTTTTTTTATTAACTTAATAGTCACTTACAGTTATTAACAGTTATTTATTAAAACGCAAACAACGTATTTTGATTGAAATAAACCTCCACAATTACCTTTTTTCTTCGAGACATCTTCTTGTTGTATTTACTCTTTCACTAGTCAATTTCGAATGACCGGGCGAAAAATGAAATGCGTCGCGATTTGATAGTTTCGGGGAATCCCGGAACTGTGTCGGTAATCATTTGCATGGCATTTCACACGTGCGTGCGCCGTAGTCTATGTCGGGGGAAGTCCCTAGACAATTTTGGCCGATTTGGTTACAGTAAAAATTTATTGATTGAATTCATTGATTTAAATCATATCAACCTTGATTCAAAAATGTTCTTGTTTCAGCACCCTACAATCCTGAAAGTCCTGTTCTGGAGTCCTCATTAACTTGTTTCTGGGTGATGCCGCCTCCTGAACAGAGGCCCACCGAGTACCCGCGCCCTCTGTTGCTCCAGTACAGCATGATTCACGACAGCCACCTGTCAACACATGCCATGGAACAAATCAAAAGCAGCATCAAATATTACTTTGCGTATCCGGACGACACATGTGTTGAGTTCAAGGATAGTTTTAAACCCGATATTACTTACTTGGACAAGTTGAAATGTACGCTGACGCCTAAATTCCCGCGCGAGCAAAGTGACGGGTTGTTATGGCACTTTATACGTGACGAACTAGGATGCTCGTCTGAACACGATGATAAAATAGATCTAGATGCTCTGTTGGCTGTGCCTCAGCCGATACCCGTCTCTAAACCAAGTCAGTCTACATCCATACCTAACTTTCCCTCAGTTAGTACTTTGCAACAAATGGTCAGCAGACCGGCTGGGGTTCCGCCTATTAATGTATCTTCTGGTCTTGGATCAGGTTCTCCACATAAGTTTGAAACTCCACCTTTGAACATTCCATTAATGCCCACTTCATCAAAATCATCAAAATCGAATACACCATCTTTGCCATCAGGTTATCCCACAGGGTTAGATATGCTAACAAGTATGGCCTTAGGCTTGGGTTCGTCAAACATGCCTCTGCCAATGGGCGCGAGTAGTCTGGAGAGTCTCGCTGCTGCCAACAGTTTGTTGACTGGGCTATCACCTGGAATGTCTTCCAGTTTAGCAGCAAGTCTTGCCAGCGGAAAACTTCCTGACCCTCCTTCCTATGCTGCTTCATTGCACAACTTAACGAGTAGTATCGGCAGCTATGATAAAACGTCCACCAGTACATCGACTAGCACCACTTCTGCAGCTCCTATCCCCGCCAGTATTGCATCGAATCTCATGATGAGTTCAGCAGACATAGCTAACGCATTATTCTCAGCAAGTAAATATTCAAGTGCAGGGATACTAGGAATTCCTGATCCAATGTCAAAGTCCACACTGGCCGCCAATAACATGTTCTTATCGCCATCTCTAATGAAGATGCAGGAGTCGTTAATGAAGCCTCTTTCAAGCAGTAGTCCGATCAGTACTAGAGTTGGTTTGGAACAGAGTCCCCTGATGAAATCTCCTCATGATTTAATCAAAGGTAGCAAAGACTACTTGCCACCTGATTTTGGTAGTATAGGCAAAGGGAAATCAGATATACCTCTTGATCCGATGAAGCTAAGTGAGACGAGTACTTCATCAAAGGTAGAGACATCAAAATCTGATAACTTGGATCCACAGGCAACTGATTTTAGCATGCCTTCTCGGGTGGGTGGCGAATCGTTCTTGAATCAGATGTTAGAACTTACTAAGAAGACAACAATGACTGATTATCTTGATTATAGTCAGCCTTTAAAATTGTCAAAGGCTGACGAGCTATCTGCGCCAGCTCCTAGTCACTCGTACTCAAATCCGGGGAGTATCGCAGACACGATATCACAAGTTGCCATGGGCAACTACGCTGGACACGACGAACCCCTTGATTATGGGAAGGAGCAAGATTACAGTACTACTCAAAGTACGACGAGTGAAAATACCAATTAAGTCTAGTAGTTGACTTATTCAGTCTGGTTTTTTTATGACCCTAAGTACTAAGTTCTAATAATAAGTTTTAACGAAGTTTGTCGGCATAAAACTAATTTTATGTATGAACTTTTACGTGTGTGTGATTGAATTTTTAAACTGTGTTTAATCGTATGAATCTATGATTGCAGCTGATCATATTGTAGTGGATTCTAAGTTTGAATACTCGTTTGTAGTCAAGCGCTCCAGATTTTTGAGCAAATATTAAAGTAACCTATGAATGAGTATTGAGGAGTGTGGCGTGGCATATTTGTCAAATTAGAAATGTAATATCTTCAGTATTTATTTTAACAGTCAAATAAATGATGACTAACCCGAATTCATAATATTGTGTTATTTTATTGATCTGCTGCGTCTTAAATTGTACTGTACAAAAATTATCGTAAAAGGTATTTTTGTTTATCAATGTGACTTAAATTACAAGATAAAGAGGGAAGTCCCTAGAGACCATAAAACAATTAGTAAATCCGTATACGTTCGGTTTATTTCGATTTAAAAACTTTTTTTTTAGATGCTAAAAACAGTGTTAGGGCTTTTTACTGTAACAAGAATCTGGAGAGGATGTCATTAAAAGATATAACTGATAGCAATTGTGATAATGAAATTGTTATTTCCTTTGAAATCGTAGGAACAGAAATCACGGTCGCTTTAATGATCCAAGATAGTCGATAAGTATGTAATCAAATCCTGATAATACAATGACGACTGAATGATAATTATTTTCATACCATTACTGTATTGCAGGTCGACACTTGCATATTAGTCTTGATCTTTATAACAAGCAGTCACTTTTAGAATTAAGTGGCCACTACATAGGGACAAAGACTCCCTAAAAATGGTGAAGTGATTATTATTGTGATGTTTAACAACAATTTATCAGTGAATACGCAAAGGACATTTTAGTTTAAGTTTAAGAGATTTCTCAAAAAGGTGAGTGTGAGTTTTGTTTTCTGTTTATGCTTTATAAAACATTGGCAAAGCTTTATAGTTTGTAACTGAAGCTTTTGAACGAGTGTTTTTTTCCGATAAACATAATGTATCAGTCAATCAAGTCGCACTTTGTTCTTCACAGACCGAATTTACGCTATACCTTGAAGGTAGATACTAGTCTTTATTAGCAACAACTTCAAGGGCAACGGCTAGAACGACTCGACTCGACGAATCGACTCCAAGCAACATTGCATCATAGAATTAGTCAATAGCTTTTCATAGCTGGATCAAAGTGAGCCTTCTTACTCGTAACTTAGGCTTATTGGTTCACTTTGAAAGAAGGCGAAAGACATTACCTATCGACGTTTGTCCAGAGCGGTCAAAACGTTCGAATATTCATCGAAAAAGAAGAATCTGGCTCTAATGACGCAGAAGGACGATTATGCAAACTTACACAGCACACACACGTAGGTTGCTATTGCAAGTTGCAATTCTCGAATATTCACTGAAAAAAAAGAAGCTAGCTTTAACGACGCTGACGCATTCATAAGTTGGTGTTTTATACGCCACGTCGCCATAAAGGACTATATGCAAACTTACAAAGCACACATACACGTAGGTTGCTATTGCACAATGCAATTCGGGAGAATAAGTAGGTATATAATTATGACTAGGTACGTTACAGAAACGACAGCTCGTAGGTACTATTTATTTATTTATCAAGGAGAACCAACAGCTTTCAATATCAATTACAAGATAGCTAAAAGAGCAAATTACAGGATCTCATACATACATACATACCGTCACGCCTCTTTCCCACAGGGGTAGGCAGAGACTACTTTGTTCCACTTGCTACGATCCTGACATACTTCTTTCGCTTCATCCACATTCATCAGTCTCTTGTTTTGTTTTTATAAGGCAGGATCTCACGGTTAGTAATAAAATAAAGTTAAGCCTAAACATAACTAAAAGTAGGTAACGCGCATTATGCCAGAATACACAATATTATGCAAGAGAACATTATACAGTTATACAGCGACCGCTTAACCGAGTCCTCGCCCGCGCGGGTACAGTGCCGTAGGGTAGGACGACTAAGGGGACCGAGAGAGGTACCCGCGCCGCTGTACCGAGCGGACGAGGACTCATTTAAATGGTCGGTCTATACATTCTCACACTTAACAGTATTAGAACCTAAAATGTGACTAACGCTGCGTTGTAAATCAGCGTTGAAAAAGCACACTCAATCAACGCACTTCATCACCAAACTACGCTTCACAGACCTTTGCTCTCACTCTCCTATTATTGGTGTGAATAGAACCGCATGATACGAACTTTAAATTTCTAACTTCGTTGTTCGTTGAAGGTAGATACCTACATGTAGGTATTCCTTGTTTATGTCAGTACTGAATGCCTTAAATATACGTAGGTATGTATATAATCTTTAAAAGTTTTCGGTCAAAGTTTCACCTTAGACTGGTTATTTCAGGTGATGGCCACGTCTTCCGGTCTCAAAGGTGTACGGAGAGACAGTGGTGACGACGATTCTGACGTCTACACGCCGTTTTTCGACGATCAAGAGGAATTTGAGTAAGATCTCAAATAATCTTAATTAATATCAGAAATAGAGGAATTAAACAATAGAGTGGTAAATACGAGCTATTCAATTCCGAAACTCGTTCCAGCTTCACTTTTCGGATTTTTCCGTGTTCTAATTTTCAGTGTCGTTTAGATTTTTTTTTGTAACTAGATGCCCATAACCTATTATAATTATACAAAGACTGAAACACGTTTGAAGGGCGTTGGCGTGCGTTGTATGCGAGCTACAGGAAGTACCGCTTGATAAAATGCTACTTAAACATTTTTAGCTGTACCTAATTTTTCTTATCATGGCCAGATAGCTACCTATACAATATTTTCAGTAAAAAAAGTACCTTTTACAAATTAAACACAAAGTTTTACCCAAAGTGAAGCTTATTTCTTTATGCCTGCTCAGAGTATGAACTCATTTATTGATTTCAATAATTGATTGTATGAACAACGCTTATAAATTGTTGAACCCATAATAAAATATAGTCTTTGTATTTTGCTTGATAAAATAGTTTAGATAACGCACTTATCTATATACTTACATGTTTTTTACCGGAATATTGTTTTCTCATCATTGATAATGATAATGCTTGTATGATTATTTGACTAAATTAGGCTCTTGTTGATTTTATAATTCTAAACTAAATCCTTCCGAATAATATTAATCCTTACTTCCCAATTGTTATTTACGAGACAATATTAGATAGGTACTATATGCTTTCCTTATTTTCTGTTAAGAAGTCTAGGAATTAAAACACATTTTTTTTAAACATTGCTTTATTTGAACTTTGAACGTAATCTATTGGACGGACCTCGCACGATGTCCTAGCACCTGATAGCTAAATATACTCAACAACAGAATCAGTGTAATATACTGAGCCGAACTGAGTCGCAATTAAATGTTTTGTATTACGCATTTGAAGTCGCCCTATATCCTGTATCTATAGACTAGCTTTTGCCCGCGACTTCGTCCGCGCAGATATTTCTCATCAATATATAAATATTTCCTGTCCGGTCCTTTTATCCCGTAGAAAATTTGCAAAATCCCGTCTGAGTGCTGCTCATTGATTTTGAAGGAATATATGCAAAATACCAAGGATCTGTATTAAGTAGCAAAACCTATGATGAATCTTTGTTTCTTATCCCACGGGAATTTCGCAAGGTGCAAAAATCAGTTTTCAGATATCATAATCGGCATGCGAAATTTAAAGATTCTAGAGAAAAAAAAGTATCCTATCACCGTCTCCTGGTTCTAAGGTACCTCCCCACCAATTTTCAGCCAAATCGGTTTAACCGTTCTTAAGTTATAAGTAGTGTAACTAACACGACATTTTCTTTTATATATATATAGCCTTATCATTTTGTAACAACAGCCCGAGAACCGCACAAGAAACAAAAGGATGGAACCTTTTCCAAGAGATCCCCGTGAAGACGGAGAGTGGGTCGATGGCTTCATCAGATTGGATCGACGTCAGCGTGAAGTTCCTCAAACTACTGGCATACATCTTAGTATTCATAGTAGTTCTTGGCGCGGCGGTCCTAGCAAAAGGGACATTACTATTCATCACGTCACAGCTTAAGAAAGATCGTCAGATCACGCATTGCAATAAAGCTTTGGGTAAGTTACCTCAGTGCTAGAGTTACTAGAGTTACCTAGATGGCGTTGAAACGAAATGATATATTTAAAACAACTACTGTGATTATATTTTCTGTAACTAGCTAAAAGTTTTATGCGTTTTTGTTACCAGCTTTAGATCAGCAGTTCATAACAGTCCTTCCCTTGGAAGAGCGAATAGCGTGGCTATGGGCTATCCTTATTGTTTTTGGAGCCCCAGAAATGGGCATATTTCTACGATCAGTGAGAATTTGTTTCTTTAAAACTGCAACTAAGCCGTCCAGAACGCAGTTCCTTGTGGTAAGTTGAGGATCGTACAAATTTTATTAAAATTATTTTATTAAATATTAAGTAGGCAGCTACTAAGTTGTGGTTGAATTGTTTAGTATATAACTAAAAAAAATGTAGACTACTACTTATTTATACATTAAGTTTACAAGGTCAACATATTTTTTTCTGTTTATAGGCACTCTTTGTGGACACAATTCAAACAATAGGCATCGCTATCCTTCTTCTGCTCATTCTCCCAGAATTAGATGTAGTTAAGGGAGCGATGTTGATGAACGCATTGTGCGTTGTCCCTGGTCTCTTGAACGCAATGACCAGGGATCGCAATGATCCACGCTACATCATCAAACTGATCCTGGACGTGTTCGCTGTCTCAGCACAAGTTACTGCCTTCTTCGTGTGGCCTCTATTAGATGGAACTCCTGTTCTATGGATGACGTCAGCTGCCGCCATTATGATATCCCTCGGCTGGTGGGAAAATTATGTCAACGCTAATTTAAAAACCTCATGTAAGTTCGTTTATATTTTTTATAATGTAACCTAGTTTTTTTTTGTTTACCAGGAATAACTTTAATCGGATTATTTTTTATTGCAGCGCCGTCTATTCTTTATCTAAGTAGGCTGCGTGAGGGTATTAAGAAAACGCGATATTACACGCAAAGATTCCTTACACTATGGAAGATTATCGTCTTTATGATTTGTATTATGATACACTTGCATATAAACGGCGATGATGCGATGGCGTTCTTTACATCTGTCGGGGATGCGTTCAATGAACGTACCTACACCGCTTACGAAGTAAGTACAACCAGGGCAACATTTCATGGCGACCTATATTATTTATTAATATACGGACTTTGATGAAAGTTATTTTTGCATTTTGTTTCTACCATATACTGTTGGCCGTTCTGCTTAGACTAGGTACCATAGGATAAATAGGATTGAAAGCGCTAATTCGTTATTTTTGGAAATTCCAGGTCCAAGTTATCATAAGGGATGCTTTCGAAGGGATACTAGACTATGAAGTTACTGGCGGCACCTTCGAGTTGCCAGTATCCTGGCCATCCTCACTTTGGGTAGCCCTCATCCAGGTGGCATCAGCGTACGTCTGCTTCGGTGCCGCTAAATTCGCGTGCAAGATTCTCATACAAAATGTCAGTTTTACATTTGCGCTGAGTCTGGTAGGACCAGTTACAATAAACCTGCTCATAGTATTCTGTGGCCTCAGAAATTCGGACCCATGCGCATTCCATAGGACGATTCCGGACTATTTGTTCTTCGAAATACCTCCAGGTTTGTAATAGTTATTCTAAAACGTATGTCTCAATGTCTGTGTTAACTATATACCCATTACTTATCAGAAGTCGATAAAACACAAATTTTTGCAATGTACCGCCATTTTGGGCAATTCTTTAATTACCTAAATTGAACATTTAACGACCAACCGAAAGCGGGCTGTTGGAAGATTTCCCACACCGAATGATGATCCTTACAAAGCTATCGGTAATGGATAGACGCAGCAAAGAGCGATCGTTCATAGTGGTGTTAAGAGATAACAGTTTTTAAAAATGCAGCGTAAATATCGGTTATAGTTCTAGATCATCGTGGACACCAAAGAAACGCGCATTTTCGTTTCTTTCAGTATATTTCCTCAAACACTACGTGGGCCGGGAAATGGCCTGGATCTGGCTGCTCTGGCTGATCTCACAGGCGTGGATCACTTTCCACGCGTGGCAGCCTCGCTGCGAGCGCCTCGCCGCCACCGAAAAGTTGTTCGCCAAGCCTTGGTACAGCGGGCCGCTCATCGACCAGTGTTTACTCATGAATAGGACTAAAGATACTGAGACCGACGTTCAGTTTGATGTACGTATTTACCTGGAAAATTATTCACTCTTTTAACATTTAAAGTTACACTTCACTGAATTGGAATGCTATTTTTGGTAGAATATTTTTGGAAGGTTAATCTTAAATTTCATTTGTTATAGGACCTCAAAGACCCTGATGACAGTACTGTTGTGAGTTCTGAGAAACCAGCAGCGCATCTTCTCCATCCATCTGACAACGTTACAAGGTACCTTCGTGTGAGATATTAACATCAAGCTGTCTAATTTTTCGAACTGTTTTAAGTTGGATCTTATGATATGTATTGCCTTGTCTTAAATTTACAGAATTTACATCTGCGCTACGATGTGGCATGAAACCAAGGACGAAATGATGGAGTTTTTGAAGTCCATATTACGGTTGGACGCGCATCAGTGTGAACAAAGATTAGCGCAAAAGTATTTCAACATCGTCACACCAGATTATTATGAGCTCGAGGCACACATTTTCATGGACGACGCCTTCGAAGTGTCGGATCACAGCCACGAAGATTCGCAAGTCAATCGCTTCGTGAGGTGCTTAGTCGAGACTATAGACGAAGCGGCATCAGAAGTTCACACGGCGAACATTAAATTAAGATCTCCCAAAAAATTCCCTGCTCCGTACGGAGGCAGGCTCGTATGGACGTTGCCGGGTAAAAACAAGCTCATTTGCCATCTGAAGGACAAGACAAAAATAAGACATAGGAAACGTTGGTCGCAAGTAATGTACATGTATTACTTCCTCGGCCATCGGTTAATGGACCTGCAAATACCATTGGAACGCAAAGAAGTTATCGCGGAAAACACGTACCTTCTAGCCCTGGATGGTGACATTGACTTCCAGCCTTCTGCTGTTACTCTGCTCATCGATTTAATGAAGAAAGATAAGAACTTGGGGGCGGCGTGTGGTCGTATTCATCCTGTTGGGTCAGGTTTTATGGCGTGGTACCAGATGTTCGAGTACGCCATCGGCCATTGGCTGCAGAAGGCGACTGAACACATGATCGGCTGTGTGCTGTGTAGTCCTGGTTGCTTCTCCCTCTTCCGGGGCAAAGCTCTTATGGACGATAACGTTATGAAGAAATATACCCTGACTTCCCACGAGGCGCGGCATTATGTACAATACGATCAAGGTATGCCCTCTCCATGAACTTATAGAATAGGCGAATCAATACCAGTTACAATATTAGTTTGATAATTAGTCCATTGTTTTGTATATGGATTTATGGATTCAGTTCAACAGATACATTTTGAGTCAATATCAGGCCTAGTAGGACTGGAAATAATTTCTTATTTTATATCCTTTAATGCAGGCGAAGACCGATGGTTGTGTACATTGCTGCTGCAGCGTGGCTACAGAGTGGAGTACTCGGCGGCATCCGACGCGTACACGCACTGTCCGGAGCAGTTCGGGGAGTTCTACAACCAGCGTCGACGATGGGTGCCCTCCACTATGGCCAATATCTTCGATTTACTTGCTGACTCGAAGCGGACCGTTCGAGTCAATGACAACATCTCTACTATGTATATTGCTTATCAGGTAAAAGTTGTCTTTGTCGTTGCAGTTAGGTTTTTGGTTGTTTTTATTTTTACATTTTGTAAGTATGGGATGACAAACGAGCCTGATGATAATCAATCACCTCTGGCCATAGATATTCACAAAGTTTGTGCTTCGCAGAAGCGTTGCCAGCCTTGAGAGCTAAGATAAAATACCTAAAATCCCAGTAATTTTACACTCTCCATAGTGAAACCACTTTTTTTTTTTTTTTTTTTTATGTTAGAGAGGCCAGACAAACGAACTAGTGGGTCACCTGATGGTAAATGATCACCACTGTCCATAGACACCCGCAGCACTTTACGCGATGCCAGTGCGATGTCGGCCCTGCAGAAAATTGTACACTTGCTTGGCGGCCGGGTTAGCGAGTGCGACCTTGCTCAAGATCTTACCCGACTATCTTTTTCTCTGTTGCTGAACACTTAATTTGAATGATTCCAGATGATGTTGATGGTGGGTACGATTCTGGGCCCAGGCACCATCTTCCTGATGATGATCGGGGCCATGAACGCCATCACAGGCATGAGCATGGGCAACGCGCTGCTCCTCAACCTCATCCCTGTCGTCGTGTTCATCGCCGTTTGCATGACGTGCAAGTCCGAGATACAGGTACCACTTATGTATTTCTATACTAATGTTATAAGATTTGTAAATTTGTGACGAATGAACTCAAAAACTACTGGATCGGTTTCAATAAATTTTTCACCATTAAAATGCTACATTAATCAAAGGCGCGGGCAACTGTTAGTCAGAAATAAATACATAACAGAGGGAAAAAACGAACGTCATATGAAGGCCAATGATCGCATATTGGAAAAACCTAAAATTTACATACATACTTAAATTAGACGGGTAGACAGAGCCTAAGGTAACAAGACCTAAAGGCCACGTTTAGCGTGATTGTCGTATAGGTGAAAAAGATAATCAAAATAGTGATGGGTTGCTAGGCGCATCGCCTAGAACACGATTCCTAAGATTTTCGCCCATTCCCTCGATGGGCTTTTACCATCTGCGCGGGAAGAGAAGCAACTGGTACATTCTATGTTTTTTCTTTACTCCCAGACTAGCATGGAAGCTAAAATTTTCCACAAAATAAACATTATCATTCATACCTATAGCATAAATAAATGCTGTGAGTATTTTATTATACAGATCAGAAAGGATATTAATGCATCATTTATCTTACCACCATTTATAGACCACGAAAACTAACAAACACTTTCGTAGTTTGTCTTTAACCATCTGATACAATAAATACCATACTTTGTCCGCAGCTGCTGCTCGCAACCGCTATAACGTGTGTCTACGCTATGTTGATGATGTTGGTTATAGTGGGTATAGCACTGCAAATCGTAGAAGACGGATGGCTGGCTCCGTCCAGTATCTTCACCATAGTAACATTTGGTATATTCTTCGTCACGGCTGCGCTGCATCCGCAAGAGATCGTGTGCCTTATGTACCTGCTTGTATACTATATCACCATCCCGAGCATGTACATGTTGTTGATTATATACTCGTTGTGCAACTTGAACAACGTCACGTGGGGTACCCGGGAAGTGGCGCAGAAAAAGACGAAAAAGGTCAGTTGTAATATCAAATAAATATTGTAGACATGTGTGCGTATGTGGAACGGATTGGATATTTTCGGTTCAATAACGAAGTTTTTTATCTGTCTTCAATTTTTTAGCCTAAATTACTTAGCCTTAAAATAATGCCCTTTCCCTAATAGGGTATTTAACACCATGAACTAGTATCGAAGCCAATGTTACCAAATACATTTTGTTTTAGCCCCGAAAACCAATTGATTTTCATTTAACTGTAATTTTTTTATCCGTTTGTAATAAATAGTTGGTCAACTAATTGACATCACATTTCCAGCTCATAAAAGTATGACCATTCATTGGTGCTGTCAAATACCCTATTGGTACCTGATTGTACAAACCTGTTTCTAAAAAAAACTCTGGCTTATAGGAAATCGAACAAGAGAGCAAGGAAGCGGAGGAAGCGAAAAAGAAAATGGACGCTCAAGGTGTTAGAAAAATGTTCGGTGGCTCTGCTGAAACAACTGGCAGTATGGAGATAGGCGTTGCAGGCTTATTTAAGTGCATGTGTTGCACAAACCCGAAAGATCATAAAGAAGATTTACATTTGCTGCAAATCGCTCATTCGCTTGAAAAGCTGGAAAAGAAAATGGATTCGCTGTAAGTAATCACTGACTTTATAAAAGTGTGCTAAAGACATGAAATATGACAGACTTCTTATGTCTTTCTTATGACTCATAGAGGCGCATTATTCTAAATTCCCACGGAAAGGAAAGTAAACACTATCCCACCTAGACGTTCTACTGTTTCTTAGTAAGATATAATAGTTGAAGTGTCATCAAATTTTCATTGAATAAAATTTTGCAAAACCTCGGCAGCATTTGTGGTACTGTGATTGACTGACCCATGATCAAGACACTAGTTGGACAAGAAGATTTTATGAATATTATGATTTATAGCCGATATCTATAGTAAATGTTTAGTAGTTAATTGCGTGGCATAGTAAATAAAACTCAATTATTATTTTTTGTAAAAAAAACTTGCCTGAAGTATAGAGACAAACTATCGTGAAAAACCAGTACTAGTATGGTGTAAGTGACAAATCATTAATAAGTTACGTTACGGAATTAGATAGCCCGTATACTCTATTTTGATTTGATATTTTGCCGTTTTCGCAGAGGTGCTCAAACAGAGGCGCCTGAAGCTGCGCCGATGCGCCGGCGCTCATCGCTCCCGCTTCGCGAAACACTCTCCTTGCTACCGGAGTATCCCGAGAGTGACCTATCCGCTGACATACAGAAGGTACCATGTAATTTTATGCAGATGTCGTTAACTAACAATTTTTAACTTCATACCTCGAAATTGTAGGGAGGTGACAGAGCAGCTGCTACATTGCTCGACTTACATTGCCCTACTGTCGTGAAAGCGTATGATATTGGCATTTGTTGAACACTGGTACAGAACTGCACTGCAATGTTCGACCAACTCCCCTCTCTACAACGTTCTAAGTGAAATGTTATTTTATTCAAGGCTTACCTTAACTTAAACATCGTATTTTTTTGACTGTCGTTTGATTTCGAGGGAACATTCTGCAGGTCTAATAAAGTTATTATCTCCAAACATTTTCGTTTTTTATATTAGCAAAAAAATATTTAAGTTTCGGTGAACGTACCTATCAAGAAACATACCGAAGTAAGCGGAAATAATAAAAAATAATATCCCCTGTACTTTTAAAAATAGTCATGAACATGGTCTACTCCCTGACATATTAAATTATTTTTTATTGTTTTAACAGGAAGAACGAGATGACTTGATCAACCCGTACTGGATAGAAGATCCAGATGTCAAGAAAGGAGAAGTAGACTTCTTGACCACCGCCGAAACACAGTTCTGGAAAGATCTTATCGATGCCTATCTACGACCTATAGACGAGGACAAGGAGGAACTAGTAAGTTTTTGCGGGACAACTAAAAAAACGTTTTTGAGTACAAACCGTGAGAAGTAATGACACGACACGACGTCACGGGCTGGAAACATGTCTGTCTCTTTTGTTCTCAAGCGTTTTAGATTACATTGCGAAAGGGACATATATATTGTTATCAAAGCGCAGTCGAAACACTACTGAACCAATACTCTGCGCAATAGACGCGTCGTGCAGACTTGTGCTTCCGACAGTTTTTGACCGTGATTGGGAGTCTAGTTGTTTATTGTACGTCAATGAATGAAAATGATTAAACCTTTTTACAAGAAAGAAGCATGATCTCGCGTCAAGCCCAGAATCGCACAGGGCGAGTGCGGGTGCAGCGATGTTCGGGCGCGGCGCACCCCTCCCGCTTCCCCAAACTGTAAGCAACTGTACCTACTAAAAAATCCTAATAAATAATTTCGTTACCCAACAGGCGCGTATCAAGCGGGACCTAAAGGACCTTCGCGACAAGATGGTGTTTGCGTTCGTGATGCTGAACTCACTGTTCGTGCTCGTAATCTTCTTGCTGCAGCTCAACCAGGACCAACTGCATTTCCAGTGGCCGTTTGGACAGCATATGGATATTTCTTATGACGACGACTCTAATACTGTAAGTGGTGTACATGATTTTAAAGGGTGAACAAAAACACTTATCAAGCTTTTTACTGACTCGCAATGTATGTATGTATGTAACTATGTATGTTTGTCCGGGTGTAATCTTGCAACTCAGTTTTGTAGCAGATATCTTCATCCGATTGAGCTAAAATTTTGCATATTTGTGTGTCAGGTGACAATACATAGTTTCCTTTATATTTATACTAGCTTTTGCCCGCGACTTCGTCTGCGTAGAATTATACATAAAAACCTTCCTCTTGAATCACTCTATCTATTAAAAAAAAACCGCATCAAAATCCGTTGTGTAGTTTTGAAGATATAAGCATACATAGGGATGTATAGGGATATATGCTTATATCTTCATAGGGACATAGGGACAGAGAAAGCGACTTTGTTTTATACTATGTAGTGATGATGAAGATATAAGCATACATAGGGACAGAGAAAGCGACTTTGTTTTATACTATGTAGTGATAACTCGTGTTTTTTTATTACCTCGGCAATGCCTGCGTGGCGTATCGGGATTTTCAAAATAGCCCTTGGAGCAATACCAGTTGGGCACCAGCACCACTGATTTAGGCCTTCCCCTTCCAACACACCCACTCACACTCACCATATAAATTGGTTTAGTTAACCTTCTTTCATCCACCCTACCCACGTCACCAACTCAACCAAGCATACTTTAACAGTACAACAAACTCAAGTTAGTTCCTATAATAGTTATATGTTACATTCAACATGAAACTACCGTGAGACTCAATCATAATTACACATAAACGGATAACTCACGTATAAAAGTCGAGTGATGCTCGACATGTTTCGGACTATTTCGAAGTCCTTTTTCCAAGAGCGCTCGCCCCGGCGGCAGCGACACGAACACTGCGCGCCAGCGCTCTGCTCGCGCGGCTGTTCGACACAACTGACAGCGGCGCACAACTACCCTCGTTTTCATCGTCATTTTTATTATTGTCAAATGTCGGGCAGCACACAACACTGATCACGTCACTCCGTAAAGGTTCGCTCACACTCACCGTTTGGTCAATATTTAAAACAGTTTTCCAACTCGGGGGCACCGACCATCCACTATCCCGGTTGAAATTGGGATACCGACTTATTTCAATGGCTTCACGTACTTTCCGCGGAATGAAAAACTTTTCTCTCGCCAGTACGGACACCTTACGGACCTTACGGACACCTCGAGCATCACTCGACTTTTATACGTGAGTTATCCGTTTATGTGTAATTATATGTTACATTGTTTGGATTTCTATATCAGATCACAATCGACCGCGAGTACCTGATGTTGGAGCCTATCGGGTCGCTGTTCCTGGTGTTCTTCGGGTCGGTGATGCTCGTGCAGTTCACCGGCATGCTGTTCCATCGCATGGGCACCCTGACGCATCTCTTGTCCACTGTCAAGCTCGACTGGTACTTCACTAAGTCGGTGAGTAACATTTATTGCTATAACTCAGACGTACGAAACTCTTTCGAGGCCATTAGTTCTAGTTTTTTTTTCATACAAAAAACACACTTTTCATACAAAATCGTTCGGATTTTTCTATGTGTTCTAATTTTCAGTGTCGTTTAGAAATTAATTTGTTACGGTGAAACCGTAAAAGTTAACTTAAAAAATCAAGAAGTAAAAATTTTTGATTCATTTGATAGTACCTATCATTTGAAAAACAGCGCCTTCTCTCGTCCGTGGTGAGCAGTAGATGTTCCACGGGAGTTTGTAATTGTGTCGTACAGACACATCATTCAAACAGATGACGCTTAGCGACAAAAAAATCGCATAGTACCAAGGTCACGGGGTACACAAGGATCCGGGTTCGATTCCCGGCCATAGCTTTACTTTTCGGAATTTTCTATGTGTTCTAATTTTCAGTGTCGTTTAGAAATTTAACTTGTTACGGTAAAACCGTAAAAGTAAACATAAAAAATCAAGAAGTAAAAAATCTTGAATCATTTGATAATAAATAGGTTAATCTTAATTGTTAAATGCTAGTCGATTACATTTTACCTATCTCTGGTGTAAAAAACATCTTCGGATCGATTTTAAAGTGTATAAATTTTGACGACCGGATAGCCTAGTGGTTAGTGACCCTGACTATGAAGCTAGAGGTCCTGGGTTCGAATCCCGGTAGGGGCAGACAGTTGTATGATAAATACGAATGCTTGTGCCCGAGTCATGGATGTTGTATGTATTTAAGTATGTATTTATCTACATTATATAAGTATGTTTATCCGTTGCCTAGTACCCATAGTACAAGCTTTGCTTAGTTTGGGGCTGGGTCAATTGGTGTAATTTGTCCCAAGATATTTATTTATTTATTTATTTAGATTGCAAATATTAAAACCTTAAATTAATTTTTAAAGCTACACCATTTTGTAGATCATTATTTTTACGATATCGATAAAATCTAATGACCTATTTGTAAATGTATGTTTATTTTAATTTAATTCACACCTTGTCCACAGCCCAATGATCAAACGCATCACGCGATGGTCGAGAACAGTGCCTTCAAGTTCATCAGTGAAGTGCAGCAACTTAATACTGATGAGATGGAAGGCCAGGGTGTCGACGACACACACGTCTCCAGAAGGAAGACCATATTCAACTTGGAACGGCGAAGGACCGCCAAACAGAATGTCGTGAATCTTGAGAGCAATTTTGAGAAGAGACTTTCTACGGTCATACAAAACCCAGGTAGGGCCAGTGTGTTACGGTGTAGTTATTAAATTAGAAAACACGTGTCACGCGCATTCATCACACAAATCACGTCTTCATCCCTTACGGGGTAGACAGAGGCTAAGGTAACAGGTACCTACAGGCCACATTTAGCAATATTGTGGGTGTATAGGTTGAAAATGGAATTAAAATAGTGATGGGTTGCTAGCCTCATTGCTTATAACATGATTCCTATTATAATCGCCCATCGCCCTCGATGGGCTTTTACCATCTGCGCGGGTAGAGAAGCAACTGGTACATTCAATGTTTTTCCTTTGCTCCCATACCAGCATGGAAGAGGCATTCATCTCAACTAAAAATTTTACGGCTAACACTATTATATATTGGGAACGATCATTTCGGAAGACTTTTCTCAAGGAATTGTTCCTTCTTCTACTCTACCAAACTTTCTCCATATTCTAATTTCAGTATAATTTAGTGAATACTATTTAACAGATATGCTGGCGCGGTTGCCGTCGCTAGGCAGCAGCGCGGCGACGCGGCGACTGACGCTGCGCGCGCTGCAGACGCGGCGCGACTCGGTGGTCGCCGAGCGTCGCCGCTCGCAGTCGCAGTTGCAGTTTGCAAAGGAAGGCCAGACGATGCCGGTGAGTACAGTGAACTATGCTGTGCTTGGGAGTTGACACTGGTACCCTCTAAAACAGGGGTTCCCAAACTTATTCATTACGCGCCCCCTCTCTAAAAAGGTAAAACTCTGTGCCCCCCCTATTTCAGCCGTAAGCTGTTAGGTATAAACACAAGGATTTTGTTAATAAGGTTCTATAAGGTCCTGTATCGTACCCCATGCCCCCCTTTGCAGGCCACTGCGCCCCCCTAGTGTGGCGCGCCCCCCACTTTGAAAATCACTGCTCTAAAATGACCATTCGGAGGAGTATACAAGTAGTCTTTTTTTTATGAAACTTAGTAGATGCCTGCTCTAGAGAAAGTACCGAGGATACGGGCGCGACATAAGTCTTCTTGGTTTTCTTATAATAGGATTTTTTACGATATTGTTTTTATTATTATATCTATTTAATTAGTATATCCAAATATTTCGATCCTAACGTAAGCATGCACTGTTTTTCCAACAGCGGCAAGACTTAGGGCGTCCGTCCACCTCAGGTGCATACGTGAACCAAAGCTACGAGCCGGCATTTGACAGCGACGAGGACTCGCCTCGCCCCCCTCGTCGTAGCACCGTAAGATTCCGAGATATGTACAACGATTAAGACTATTCCAAATTATATTTAAATTTAAAAAAATGTTTTTCTTTTTTTTTCTCTTTGGGTTTGGCCAGTGATTAGCTACGTACTAAAGTGTTCCATTTTTTATTATTGTACTATGCTTGCCTTGGTTTTGCCAGAAAATAGCGTGGGTTTGATTTGATTTAAATAATGTAGAGACGAGTTGAGTAACTTTTCCTGGTTTTAAGTTGGTTAAAGCTCAGCATGATGTCACATGAATTAGATTAGTTCCATTTTAGTACAAATATGACGTATGACGTATCAACTCTGACATTATAGTTTCTTAGGCATTACATTTTTTGATATTAACTTTTATTTTATTGAGTTTGTAGTTGTATCTGATCTGGAAAGCTTTGAACTACTTAAGCTTAAGCTTGGAAAACAAAAAAAACTTTAAAGGAAAAAAATCAGATGCACCTCACAACAATTCAGAATTTAAAATGGTAGACGAACAAGTACTGAAATCGACACTAGAATGCAGTTAACATTTAGAAATTTGACTCGACCGTGAAGTAAGTATTCGGAGGTCAGATGTATTGTTTTATTTCTCGCATTTGAAGGGCTCATTCCAACATTGGTGACTGTGACCTCTCGGCGCTCGTCATTGAAGTCGTTAAGTAATGATTTACAAAATGACATAGTTGTTCTCATTTTGACCCTTCTCGCCACGGATGAATCTGACCTTATTTGAAACAATGCTTATCTCAAAATCAAATTCGGTTCTGGGAAAATTCAGTTGGGACATACTCGTAGAGTAAGGTAAGGTCTGTCTGAGTCACTGAGACCGGGGGTCCGCTGGCTGCGCGGGCGCAGTGATCGCGCCGCGGCCCCAGCGAGCGCACGCGCAAACCATGCGCACTGACAACACGCGAGTGCACTCTACGCCTTCCTCAAACATTGTGAAGTGATATTTTCAAAACAGGATTTTTCACGCACACGCTGTATCATCAATAAGGTAAGACTGAGTTATTTTAATCAAAAACTTAAGAATTACGTTCGCGATTGACCTTTCACGCAGCTTTAAGATCGATCAGCTGCGAAAGTATGCAAAGTTTCGATTCTTGTAACAAAATGTTAAATTGCATAATAGTTTGCGTATACCAGTTCTGCAGTAACGTGTTACAAAGCTTTCAGTCATACGAAAGTTCAATCGAGTTTTGTGCTGGTTCGGTTTCACTCGAGAAAGTTGCGAAACGGTTTCTCTTTATAGGAATTCTGGTAATCAGGTTAATTCTATGACACCAAAATACCAAAATTTCTATGAGCAAAACTAGTATATCCTCATGGTAAAGCATAGCTGGCATACGAAGGTAAACAAAAGTGAATGTAGGCGTTAGGTGTATGAATGGGAAACAAGGACAAGAGTTATTAAAATTTCTATACGCCTTAGGAATGCTTGACTCGCGTGTAATATAATAGAGTACTAATTTTATATGAAATTTGGACGTTATTACTACACACTAAAACAATGAGCTCTGTAAGGTCACAATCAGAAAAATCCAATTGGAAATGGCGTGCACCCTTGTGCAAGTACATACCACTTACTTATAATTATAATTATAGACTTTAGAGAATTCCAATACATTTGATAGTTTAACGTAGGTATAGTTGGCAGTTCAAACTATCTTCATAGGCTCTTACCTTCCTGGAGGTAGAGTCGTGTGTATATTTTATGGTTACATCTAATGCCGAGGGTTCGTAGCAATAAAAAAAAAATGCTAAACATTATTATGGTTCATACTAAGCAAGCGCTTTCTGAAAATAAAGTACGACTAAGTAAATCTGGAAATAAATTTATAATTTGAATTGAAATGCATATTTTAGCTCGTCCTAAACATTGTTTGGAGTAAATAGTAGAGTATTTCAGGAGAGCGACCTTCATCAACCTGATAGCCAAAGTCAGTTTTTTTATTAAAGTTGTGGTCATATCTTGTTAGGCAACGCTTTTGCATTATTAAGAAACAGATTATCTTTGATATGAAATAGTCTTTATCTGGCTATGAGCTCGGTGGAGGCTTTTAAGCGGAATCTTCGAGCATAAGCTGTAGATAGATACTTTATTTATGTGTCTTAGTTATACATCTATGTAAATAGTTCTTATTAGACATGTCATCAAAAACCAGCCGTAATTTTTAATATGTGCATATCGAATGGAACGTCAGCCCTGCAAAAGGCCTCGCTCACATCCGGTTCCGGCAGAGGGTCGTTCTCACTTCGAGCAAGAACAATTTTGTGATTTCCGCGACCATAATTAAATGCAATTAACATCCGACCTTACGCACACGGTTCACGTGAAATTAATATATTTTATAATGCGTAATTTTTACATTCTAGCAACATTATTTCGGACATTAGCGCTGCTTGCGTAAGGCTTCACACAATGTTCGTTATTGCCAGTATTAAGCCGTGATCCGTGGTGCAAGCAATTGCTTATTCCCATGAATGCGATTAAACGCGTCTACGTACACGTCTACGTCTGGCTGTATACAATATTGTGGTTGACTTTTTTTTTTGAAAATAGAAAGGTGGCCGAGCAATTGGCATTGTTCATTTTTTTTAAGCTGTGCTTTTAACACCTTAATTTGATAAAATGGACTATTTCAAGCAACTAATTTGAATATTATGCTTTTTCGTAGCTTTGTTAATTAATAATAAATATTTTTTCGCTGTTTGATAATTCGTGAATTTAGACAGAATCCCAATCGCCTTCGTTCGGCTGGCTATAAAAAAAACGGCTTTGTCTATGGTTTTGTCGATTTGACAGTGACACGTGACAGTTTGCCATAGCTAAACTTTTTTTTTTCATTTTTGTGGCAAACATTCGATGCTGGATTCTGTCTAAAAACCGGGTCGTTCGGTCAAACAAAGGTTCAAAGTACTTTTACAAAAATATCTGCAATCATAAAGTATTTTTGAAATCGGACAAGATAAATCGGATAAATGATGGTTTTCCTCGAAATGGTTTTCGGATTGGAGCATACTAAAAAAAATTAACAATGCCAATTGTGTTTGATGCTGGCAAGCAATCACCATTCCCATGGACATCCCCTATATTGGACCATTACAGTCTAGATGGCGAAGATAACTTACCTTATGTGCCAGTAATTTCACCGGCCGTCCTCTCCATGCTGGAGTTTATTTTTGAATCTGCTCCGTCTTGTAATACATATGATTGTGCTGGACCACTTTAATAATGGGAAGAAAGTTAAGTAAGTTAAGTTAGCTGCTAGTTTAAAAAAACACATGTAAAAGAACCCTTTGCGGCCTATTTGCAAAATAAAGTTTTAATGTTGATTTTTAATTTTGAATAGTGCATCAGTGATTTTAATATTTTCTACGCATTTTTTATATCACGTTGGTAGCAAAACAAGCGTAGGTACGGGACGCTGATGATAAGCATTATTCCCAAGGGCGCTTTCCATTCAATGAAGTTTTCACGAACCTGTACACTAATTACTTAAAGAAACCCATACTACAGTCCTTCGGGAAAACTAGGGCTGAGATCTCATGCAGCTGGTGTTTGTTGTAGCTAGGAAATTAAAAAAAAAACAAAGCAATAATTGAATGTACCTATCTATTATAATGTTAATCGCCTTACTTAATACCCTGCATTTGATGTCCCACTAATCAAAATTTTCGTTCCAAACAGTATAAACTCGAAGTAACGGGTGACCTTTAGCTCAAAAAACTATGTTATAAATAGAACGACCAGACGCGCCTCTGACATTCTAAACCTGTACTGTCGCAATAAAAGTTAGCACTGAGAAATCATCACCATCACATCACAGTTTCATAACGACGAGGATCTTCAACACATCAGTGACTGGGTAACACTAAAATATAGGTATTGCCGCAACCACAATGGGTGTCTCAAACGTAATTATGTACACACAGTATCCAAAGAAACGCATCTAAGGTCGTCTGCCGCGTTATAAGCTAGACGCTGGATGCAATTGTCTCTGTAGCTAACTTTTTAATATTAAGAATAGCTTTAGTCATACAGTATAAGGTCATATTATTTTTATTAAAATACGCCACAGGCATTTTCATTTTGTGAAATAACCTTGCCGCAAAAATATGTATGTTTTTACTACGTCAAGAAAAATATCAGATTAATTTCACAGACAAACTGATAAAAGTATTCATTCAAGTTAACCTTAAACACTTTAAAAGACAAACCTTAAACACTGATAAAAAACACAAACCACAAACACTTATAAATGCCATATAATTTATCACCGTTTTGAGAAAACCTTGATGCCGAAATGCCGATACCAGCGAATGTCTCTGTTTACTCTCTCTATTCATTAAAGCATAGTGTTTAGTAAAGTTGACTCCGTCGCAGTGACGGGCCGCTGACCAGTGTAAACACAACGTTACAGTCTAACAGACACACTTTCCCTTGTTCTCTGTGCTCGACCTTGTCCATCGATCATTTACTGATTAGTCACAAATCGTGGTTCCCTTTCTAATACTCCGCAGACTCCGCTTGCAACCACAGTAAAGTAATTTGACGTCACATCGATATACTCGTCGCCGACGTGCACGTTAATTAGTAGTGAAATCGCCGATGGAGCGTTAATCGAATGTTAAGTTGGAAATAGGCTGTTAATCGCTTATTGGTTTCAAAGGCTTACTAGCAATATTTTTAGGTTTATTTTCATAATTAACGTGATTATAATCTGTTTTGACGGTTCTGTAAGTAATCACCAAAAAACCTTTATTTTACGTGAAATAAGCTAAAGGCTTAAGGGTTGTTGGAATCAGGAAACTGTTATTTGGCATTGGTATAATGTAGATAATTAATCAGGTCAGAAAGCTGGTAAAAAAAAATCCTACCACCAGCAAATTGTGAAATTGGGTTGAATTCATGATCTTCCCTCTCCGCCGGAAACCTTGTTATACATTGTTATATATTGTGAAATAAAATACGGTGGTGAGGTAGTGCATAAATAAGAAAAACTATAAAAATCAATTAGAGTTCACAAGTTAGCCGAGTAATAGAATAAACTACGAATTGCGGGCAACTACGGAACCGTGCATGACCGTGGCCCGACGTGCACTTGGCCGGCTTTAAACTATAATTTAATGGAGGGATAATTAGATAGGTAGCTATAGACACTAGGCAGTGGCAAAATATTTATATTTTAAACTGTGACGCAAATATCCTGCCAAATTAATTCAAACAGCCAACCATTAATGAACTGGTTTGCAGAAACGAGTGGAACAAAGATCGGCGACAAAAACAGCTGCAATAATGAACTGTATTTCAAATGTGGTAGTGAGTTTGCCGGAGACAAATATTTTACGCTGAGACGCAAATTGCATTTGGCAGCGATTCAAGATTTAAGTAAACTAATATTTAGGGTCCTAAAAGCGAAACTTGCTTTTACTGTTTCTAGTTTCTACTCCAGTTTAAAAGGTAGGTACAGCCTTGTGACAAATGGACGTACACGTAAAACTGAGTCTTGATATTAAAGTTGGCAACTTTTTAAATAAATATCACTACATATAAAACAAAGTCCTCCGCCGCGTCTGTCTGTTTGAGATAAACTCAAAAAGTAGTAGACGGATTTTCATGTCGTTTTCGCCATTAGATAGAGTGATTCATGAGGATGGCAGATATATAATTTAGCAGGGTTTTTTTGTGTATATTGGTGGAAATATAACGAAAATTGTGACCGCGCCGTGTTAGACCCGTGCGAAGGTCGCTAGCAGAACACTGAAGAATAAAAAGGCTACCGTAAAGACTTTATACTGGATGCCAGTATCCGAAATCGGTACTCCCTAATCATGCATATATTAGTTTTAAAACCGGTAATGGAACCTGTCGTTGGGTTGCACAGAAGATCATTAGGTATCATTAACGCGGTGGCGTAGGAAAGCGCATTTAGTATTTAGTTAGCGTGTGAGAGCGACAGTTCTGCCAGTTTATAATAAACAAAGAAACAGTTTAAATACAACATACAAATATAACCGACAACTTTAGAAAACAAAGTATATCTTTAATCTTAAAATCTGATTAAAAAAGCGTAACAGCAGAGAGAAGAATAATTAAGGAGTGCTGACACAACACATTTCGACGGGTTTTAGTAGCTTTAGTGAAAAAGTGAAGATGTGTGCTGAAGTGAATATGCTTTAACATGTGTGTCAAACTTACTTGGAGCAACATAATACGCAGGCATAGTATTATATCAATCGATTGTCGGGAAAAGACACATTTTCATTAAACGTATAAAATGTATAAATTTAAAAGTAGTCGTTCTTCTAAAAGCAAAAAATTAAAAAAAAGAAGGTGATCATGTGTAACTATAATCATGCTTAATATATTTTATACTCGAAGATGTGAAGCTTAAAATGGAAAGTGAAGTGTATAAACTGAAAGTCAGCTATAAAAATCAGTAATTTCGTGTTCATATATACAACAGCAACGTCATTTCAAACATAATTAAAGTAAAAGTACAAGTTTGCAACACAGTATACAATATAAATATACTATACAGTGTTACAAGTTCCTGGTGTGCTGACGCCGATACAAAAGACATCAACGCGCACCCACACGGCTGGAGATTATAATGTCAGACTTGTAAAATAAACTGTATTCCTTGCACAATGTATTGCATTTTTATTTGTGCAGTGAATTGCAAGTCTTCCGTCATTTTGTGTATCCTTTGAAATCAATTTTAACGTGCAACTATTCGTGAGATTCATAATGTGAATGTAGGTAGCTCGACATGCTGAAACGGGCCTTATACTCTGAAATTCGATTTTCGAGATTCGTTTCGTACCGTTCCGTTCCCGATAATAGTCATTAATTTGATAGTGAAAGGAACGGTATAAAACAAACTTCGAAAAACGAATTTTGGAATAGCCCCCGGGCTTATTATCGTGTCAACTAAAGTGCTGAATAAAGTTTTCCATTTAGATTTACAACATGAATGTCGGAAAAGAGAATGACAATTGTTTAATGTGCGGCTTTTCTATTGCGGAATTTATTACGGTTCGAAAAATATCTTTAATATATTCGGGTCAGAAAACGCAATATTACAGTCGAGTTGAATAACTGTTAATGGTACGGAATTTAGGATTCTCAATTTCGCAGACATAATCTGAATCTAACCGGAATTTCACAGAAATGTTGTAGATTATTTGTTTTGATCTGTGCGATTGTAAACTATTTAGGTTAAAAAATAAGATACACGTTTTTGTTCACGTTACTTGACATTAGGTCTTCATAAACGTGCCAAAGATCAGGTCAATTTGACCGGGTAGTAAAGGTTTAAAACTTTAGAATTAGAATCAATTGTCCACTGACTTTTTTATTTCATTAACATTGTCATCAGACTCCTCTTTCCCATTGTGATGCGAATAAAAGCGAATTAATACACTAACAACTCAAAATTAAACAGATAGACCTTTTTTTTTTTTTTTTTTTTACCTTTACTTATCTTCAGAGATAAAAAGTGATTTAATCCAAATCCATGAAGCCGCGTTATTCAATCACAGACACACGAAGTAAGTTGAATTACGAGTGTTAATAGGACTATAGCATTACCGCCCAGTGTTAAGTAATAGCTTACTTTCTGCCCCCGCATGATTAACTGCAGCTGCCAACAACCATGTAACCAGAATAATAGTTACCGCAACAAGGTAACGTCAATAGGTAATTATTGTTATCTAGATAACAAATTATCAATAGGCTGTGGTGTTACCTGCAGCGATTCAGTGAAGTGTACTATAAAATTGTAATTGTTGTAATGTTGTATGTATATTAATTTATGTTTAGTGAAATTGTCGTTTAATTAAAAAATAAGATTTGCATGTCGTTCTCTTGCGTCTGTACTGTACTTGAAATACATCAATGTCTTATATTTATTATAATTATGTGAATTCTGGCAAATAAATTATTCTTACCGTATCTTCAATCGCGTAATATTGTGGTACCTTTTCACTGTAAATTCGATATTGACTTACCATGCATCTGTCAATGAAATCATTGTTAATTTTTCTGCGAAAATGTTCCATAAAGCTACGCGTCTATTATTTAACGTTTTGTTCTGAATAATAATTTCAGCGCTTGTAAATGATTGATATTGAGCTGGAACATGCCCAATCTTCACTATAGTTAAGTATGAATACTAAGCTACAATGTAAGTACACTAAATATAATCTAAACAAAAACAATATAAAACTTAGAAGCTAAATGTAATTTCATTTAACTCTATGGGCTCTGTTGCCTAGCAAAGATAGAAAGCTACACTACCTTATCCGGGAAAGTACAAACTTCATTCGGGACAGAGACTAAGTAGCAAGCAACAGCTAGTAACCCAATGAAAATGTTTATAAAATATAAGAACAATGTTTTGTCGACCTCTATTGAGACCCAAATCCCAAGCTCTCAAGCAAGTAGAGCGGAGAAATTAACAGCACGTTCACTCATAGCTACTGTTTGATAATTAGGCAGAATAGAATGCATAATGCACTAACTGTCTTAGACAGCTGCTAAACGTGTTGCAAGGCATGGCCAGTACAACACAAATATTTTTTTAGAATTCCGTGCTCAAAGGGTGTCTTCTCTTTCTTTACAGTCTTTCTCTACCAAGTTCTTGGCGTAAGCCATCTTCTACCGCCTCTAGTGTAAAACTCTTAGATGCGTTCAGGTAAACGTCTCAATTACTATGCTAACGGTATGCTTAGTGTAAGTTTCCAGTCGCAAAATCCGTCTCAAACGCGTTTACATTAAAATGTCAAATATAGATATTGTTGCTGTTTCGATCCGCAGGTGGCGCAGCCAATTTATCCATTATGTTTGAGTACATACACTAGAGGGTCGGTCTTGTGACGTTTTACATTGATCAACGAATCACACCCATGTGCCTTTTACTATAATTTGACAAAATCAATATAAATTCTCTGACATTCAATTTCAAGTAAATGATGATGGTAATCTTACATTAAAAGAAAAAAAGAAAAAGGTTGAATGATACGAGTAAAATAAACATAAATAATTAAAACTTAATAACTAGACTTGAAATTAATTAGATTTGAAATTTCCTAAGTTTTTGGCTACTGTAAATCCTGTTTTCAGCATCGCTGCTAAATAACTGGGAATAAATCTCATTTGTATATGATGCAATAACTGTGAAAAGGGGCTTTGTTTAAACAAAATCTCATACAGCATCTGTATCTGTGTAAATGATTTTCAAGACTCAAATGCCAGATTTTATAACTGTTGCATTATATTAAGTTCAACCAACGACCTTTATTTGACCTTGCTACATTCTAGCATAAAAGACATCAACGCGCTCAGTGCAATTAATTCGTTTGCTAGCGGAAAGCAACATCAAATAGCAGTCCAGTAGTAGGTGTAATAATGATCCCTCCATGGAATCTCTTCCAGTTAACCTTTGGTAAGTAAGTCATGCTGGCAGCGAGCGGACGCGACGAGGCCGCAGTTCCGACCACGCTCCGGCGCGTTTCTGGCACGATGCTATATTACTCGCTCGTTACGACGGTATGATTACACAGGGTGTAGTAAAGCATTCCAAGGTGTTGTAGGACGTAAAAATACCTATGTTCGTATGCATATTGATTGGCAATGTGGTGGAAAACGCAAATGTGATTGTCACTTCCACGCGAATTTTTCTTTCTAACAGATACGTTTCGGCGGGTGCCGTTTGCATTTTGCACGCATCAGATGTACACTAATTATTGATGTGTAAAATTAGTGTCTGTGCGACTAAGACTAGCTAGTTGTTTGCAAAATCACAAAAACAAGTTCTTCTAAAGATCACCAGCAAACATTCTTAGCAAATAGAATTTGGGTCCATTTGTACAGCCTAAATACTTAAGTAGTTAAAAGAAAGGCAAGTATAAATCAGCTGCACTTTATTGTTATTTGCAGAACTACGTCTTTACTTTTTATTTGGCGGCCTCCATATGATCATTTGATAATAATAATTAATGCATTAAACCGGATTACTTAAGTGTTAAAATATCGGTTAGTCGTAGTTCAGTGTTAGCTGTGACCCGCGACGTACTCCAAGAATATCCCGAATATATTCGAAACTGTCGGACGATAAGCCAATATTTCGATACGCCAGCAATTAGTGCATTAAGTTTTCTATTTCAAAATGATGAAAATACTGAGCTAAGAACACATGTGACTTAGGTATTATATTTTACAAAACGCAAAAGAAAAACACTAACTGCATTTTGTTTTTTGTTAAGTCCGCTAACAACGCCGCTTATTGCATCAAACACTTCCTGATAAGCTATTAACAAAGCGTTCTCCGAGTGCACACGTACTAGCCCAACGAATGTAAGGCAGTGTTGCGTCGAAGGCTGTATCGATGGGGGAGGGGGGGGGGGAGCCAGCTGGCGGCCGGGCAGTGAAAGTGCGCGGGACCTCGCTCGTAGCTAAGTATTAAATGGTATTAACTTGACTGTATGCGCCAAGAACGTGAGGCTTAAAAAAGTATTAAGATTTTTTAACACTGACTACTATTTTGTTTATGTAGGCACATTACGAGTACCTATAATAAACCAGTACAGAGAAATAATCTTTACTACAAATATTTTAGAAAACTACAGTCTAAAACAGCAACTAAAATACGGGTATAGAAACGTTGACAAAATATGTTATTACAGGTAAATTAACCTTATCCTGGAGTAAAATACATACATATACGATTTCGAAGAAGAAAGTAATATTGTCATTAAACTATTAAAAATAGTTCAAAATGTGTCAATCAATCAACGGTAGTTAGTCTAAAAGAAATTCTCTGATGATTTTGGTGACTAATGTACTACCTACGGATATACCAGCTGGGTAAGAAAGAAACGAGCGTGTCAGGCTGTTTCCTAATTTAGAATCGACTTACAATGGTGACGTATATATTAAAGAGTAAAATCATCGCTACATTTAGGTAAATCCCACGTCACCACGTAGTTTTATGACCTTGCAATTTGAAATAGATTTGTGGTCATTTATTTTAAGAGTAGGTATACATATATCGTAGATTAAAGTCGTGATACAGTTAGGTAAGTACATGAAAAATTATCATTTCCAGGTAACTATGATACAAACATGATCTAGTAATATAAAATGTAGCTAGAAACAGCTGAAATTTAGATACAAGGCGATTTTTGTACTTTTAATATATCCTATGAAAGTAGTTTTGCAAAACCCGTAGGATAGTGAACTATTGTGTATTTTATTAATTTAAAAGGGTGAAGCCACGGGCGCAATCAAGTACTTATAACGCTGGCTATTATATTTTCTGAAAATAAATAAGACTTTAAGCAAAGTCCTAGAAACTGGAAGAAAACAAAGCCAAAATTAGTAGTTTTACAACAAAATTAATTAATACACCCGGAAGGTGCTCTAGCTAGGCTGAATAAAAACCAGCTTATAAGTGAATAAGTCAGCTTTTTGAAACGAACAAAGAAAACTTATTTACTTATGAGTATTGACATCAATTTCTAGCTCGCATAAACCTAAAACCTATACCGAATGCGGAAATGTTACACGTAGTTCTATCTCGAAGTTCAGGTATTGCAATATTTGCAATTTCGCTAGAGCTACAAGATAAAGACAAAGCCGGACTGGTATTGCCTTTGAAGTATTCGCGAGGGCGAGGCGCATTGTCCAGTTGGCTCTACTCATACAAGTCGCTGACCTTGCCGGACCCAGCGCGCTGAACTATCGCTGGAACTTGGCTTTATCAATACAAGGTTTTTAGAACTGTTCTGAAATATTTCTGCAGGTAGTTGAGTTAGTTTGACCGAACGGCCCTGTAAATGTTTTTCAGGGCATTTTATGTATGGGCAGAGGCGACTCAATTTTGAATCAAAATTTATGAGATAAACCTTGAAATTTCGTCGGTTTCGGGTACTCTTGACCTGACCTTTTTCAAAACTTAATTGATGAATGTGGATGAAGAGAAAGAGGTAGGTATGTCAGGAACATAGCAACTGGAACAAAGTAGTCTCTGCCTGCCCCTGTGGGAGGGAGTCGAAACGGTATGTATGTATGTACCTTGGCAGGAGTGTTAAAATAAGCTAAACCAACCACTTACCCGAAATATTCCACAATTCTAAGAGACCACTAGTTGTTACCTACAACTTTGTCTGCTTCCAGCCTGAACTGTACTTCCGTGGAATAAAAAGTAGCCTATGCTGATCATGGATATTTTTCAGAGTAGCTTTTTATTAGTGAAAGAATTAGTTCTTTACATACGGGTCACTTGCCATCCAAAGTGAGATGAAAAGTGACCCATATGTAAAGAACTAATTCGTTATTTTTGCTCGTCGGTAGGTATAGTACCTACAAAACAAAAGTTCCTCCGAGCCTTCTGTTGGTATGTATATACCTATACACGCTTATATCTTTTAAACTATGTAACGGAATTTAATGTGGTTGCGAATAGTTGATATCACCTATTAAAAGTAAACATAAAAAGAGAGCTACTTATTGCCATTACGCTACTGTTTAGGATGCCAATGGTCTGTAAACGATCGTATAGTTACTTATTTAGTTGCACGCCATTAAGGCTTGTCGATTAACGAGACGTTTTAAACGTATCCAAGTTTGAAAGTCATATAAAAAACTAAGTCCAGGGATGGCGTTGGCGTCTAGCTTGAGTAAAGTACCAATAAAAGATGTTGGAATTCCCTTGAATAATGGCCTGCAAGGGATGAACGACCGGCAAGGTCAGGGATCGAGTGGAATGCGCGCCGTGATTCACGCGATTCGACCAATACCTAGGCTTTCAGAACAAATAAAAAGTAAAGACAGAGTTCTGCGAACGGCAAAGGCCGGTTTAGAGTACGTCTCGCCGTGTGCATATGCAACAGTGCAACCAAATTTCACGAAGTAAACTGGTTTGAGCTGCGCACCCGAATACGAGGCGAGGCGTATTTTAAATCGGTATCACTTAGTTCGTAGAACTTCGTCTTTAATTTTTATTTGGTCCGAGACTTTACTAAAAGCTAGTTCATCACCCTGGCCCCTATTTCACCATCTCGACCATAGTCGGTGACAAGTGACAATTCTGTTTACATTACAAACTCGACAAGCCTACTTCTTCTACGCCGATTACTTTTATATTGACCACACATAGCAATTCGAATTGTCATTTGTCTCCGACAATTGTCGACCTAGTGAAATAGGTGCCTGGTCTTATAATTACTCTGAAATTCTACATTCGAAGTTGGAATAGAGCCTTCTCACTCACATTAATAGTGTTTTACATTAGAATGAGAGGTAAAGTTTAAGTACGAACTTCGAATTTAATTAAAGTTAAAGTTGCAATTTGACATACAATTTTTTTTCATGAATTATCCGCGTTGTTTTCCCCGAGCACGACTTGTTTTGAGTAGGATCGTCACGTTCCGGGTCCCGTTGCGTGCGCACTTGAGTCGTGATTTATGATCGTGTAAAGTGCATCAATAAAGACATGGCCGTCCATACTCACGAAAGGCGGTTTTCTAATTTTGAAAAAAGCATTTTTTTTATTTTAATTTATTACGTTTCACTCAAGTTTAACCGAAAGCTGTGTCACACGGAAGCGAATACAGCAGACTTGATGTGTGCATCTCTTACGCTCACATTCTTTAGAAAGGGAGGCTTGCTTTATGTCCGCGACTGAATCTGACATTTAATTATATTATTTACATATTTTCGATGCCCGATATTTGTAAATCGCATCACTCGCAAAATAGTACTTTCGCGTGATGTCATTCACAAATTTTGGGCCTCATTTTAACATGTTACCCACTGACAAAGTTGATTCATTCATTATTAATTAAAATTGATTTATTAAACGTCCGAAGATTTTGTCTATGTCATCTAAAAACCACACTTTGGTTTTAGTACAAAATAAATAATGGTGACATCACGTCTGTCTGTGGTTTTCACCAAAACCTGACTGGAATTTCACACAATGATGACTTCATTTAAATTACCATCAGTTCTTTAAAATATAAGATTTTCTTTTGGTTTTAGTTGGTCTTACTTTAGCAAATAAAAACATTGTAGATTTTTGTAATTTCATCAGATAACCCTTTAGGTCTCCTAGCCAGACAAATATTTAAATTAGGTACTTACATCTTATTTTTAAGACTATTTAATTTTATTTTATTTACGACATAATCGAAATAAATTATTTATGAAAAAGAAACTCTATTAGTTAAATGTGAAGAATGATATCAATACAGTTACATAAAATGTTCAAATACATAATTAAGGAGGGAAAAATTTGCGCGCGTTGACATCTTTAGTATAGGCAGCCGTGTATGTTATGCCTTTGGTTTGTTTAATTATTTATTGGACTACTAGCTTCTGGCCGCGACTTCGTCTGCGTAGAATTATACTACCAACCTTCCTCTTGAATCACTCCATCTATTTAAAAAAAACCGCATCAAAATCCGTTGCGTAGTTTTAAAGATCTAAGCCTATGTATATAGGGATAGACAGACAGCGGAATTTTCTCTTCTAATTTACAGTGTCGTTTAGAAATTTACTATGTTATGGTTAGATTCACTGTACTTAATATTATTTATAGGTACTAAAATGATCAAAGAACTCGCTTTAAGAGGAATAGAAAAAATACATACATACATATATCATGTCTTTATTGCAGGGTCGTGAAAGATGGCGACTTCCGGCGGGAAGCGCCGGGAAGAGGGCAGCGACAACTCCGACGACGAGCTCACGCCATTGGGCAACGAAATATACGGCGGCAGGTCAGTATCCATCTAGCATGTTACTGATACAATGGCAATATTAGCAATTTAATTCCTAAATAAAACAGTCTTGTCACTAGCAAAGTTCTTTATCCCCTACATGGAACAAAACCATTTCAGTTATTAGCAGAACTATGCTTATACAATTATGTATAAATTAATTATGCTTTATACAATATAGTGTTTTTAAACAGGGTAGAAAACAAGCAAGTGAGTCACCTGATGGTATGTGAACACAACCCATAGACACCCGCAACGCCAGATGATTGTAGATTCGTTGCCAAGCCTGAGGGCCAAGATAGTGCATCATGTGCATCGTGCAGTAAGAATCTTCCCTGATTGTCTACTCTCCACTCCGGAACACAGTAGGCAGCGCAAACAAAATAACAAGTTTGTATAAATTACGCGTGGAAAGCGTGGGTGATTATTCGCTATGTGTTGACTACACATCGACAATCGGTATCGATAATATCTGCTTGCCCAACTCTAGTGTTATGCTTGGCTTTACGCCGACCAATCAGAATGAAGCAATCGCAGCAGTTCAGTTAGGAAACAAATTAAATACACCCATTTTGTTAGCATTCCATTGGCCCTACGAAACTGTTCGTATCCTTAGGAATGAAATGCGCTTCCATGTCTATATTTCCGGGCAAATACAGCATAGGGCACAAGGCTACAGTGAATATTAGAATTTCCATCTGGTCATCAGTCCATCTGCTGTACAACAAAAATACACTCTATTCGGCCAGTACACTACAAAGTAACTGTCTAACTGTACTAACACACTGTTTATTTTTACCACAAAAACAGTACAGTATATTCAGTTAGCTTTACTATGGCTTGGTGGGTGTCGAACAGTAAAGCGAGTTGATTACGTGAACGTTATGCGTATGACATCACCCGCGCGTCTCGGCGTCATAGGGTCATCGTATCGAGATTCCGCCGTTTTTTACCTTCGACCATTGGGGCGCGTAAATACTTCCTTATTAGAACTGTCGATAAGCTGTTATATCAACGAACAAATTTACACCAATCGACCTATTCCCTAAGTAAGCAGAGCTTGTACTATAATGCTTGAAGTCGATTCCCACCGGCTTGCCTATTTTAAGGCAGTTGGGCACTTTTGTTGTGCAGAATTAGAGGAAAAGGCTAGTTAAATGTCCTTCGGCTTGCCTTCTGATATACTCGACGCCACGCCACTGCTATACACTATACAATACATATAACATCCACGACTCGGGTACAAACATTCATATCATCATACGAAGTGCCTGCACCTACCGGGATTCGAACTCAGGACCTTTAGCTTTAAAGTCAGGATCACTAAGTTCTAGGCTGTCGGGTCGTCAATACAAATTAAAGACAATAAAAAGCAAGGCAAGCAAATGACCATGTGAATTACTTATACCTGATTTCAGTAACCACTGCTTATGGATATCCGCAACACTATAGTTTTGCTGGCGTTGCCAACCTAGAGGGCTAAGATTGAATTGCTACCTCCACGCCGGAACACAGCAGCGCAAGTACTGATTCATGACAAAGTCAATGTGTATTGCAATTGTGAAACGTAAACTATGGGTTATCTTTGATCGAATTTGCATTTTGCAATCTCTGCACTGTTTTTAGACTGTCTAAAAACTTTCATGTCGTATTAGTAACCTCTATTAGGCTGATAGTCTATCGCGTAAACGGTATGAGTTCGATGTAGAAAGTGCTGGCGGGCGCGATTGCGAGCGCCGTCGTCTTAGACAATTTAGTCTTTGGGCCTACTGGCACAGTAAATAAATAGAGCAGTATGGAAGCTAGGCTTAATTTTTGAAATAAATACCTACGCTCCAATAGAGAGTTAGGGTTGTCGATTTATTTTTGTAAAATTGAAAAGCTTTTCGTGTAGAGCGCTATCTCAGCTAGTAAAGCCTGTTTTAAAGTATCTAGTTACACTTTATTAATAGTTTTAGGGTTGGCACCCTTCATTTCCGTAAAAAAGAAACAAACGCTTATTTGGGTTTTATAATCACTACATAGTATAAAATAAAATCGCTTTCTCTGTCCCTATGTATGCTTATATCTTCAAAACTACACAACGGATTTTGATGCGGTTTTTTTGACGTGACAACGTCTTATAATTCGATGGAGCCGGCTGCACGCACGAAAAAACATGACTCATGCGGCGTTACCTCGCTCTGAGGCGTTCCATTTAAGGCTTGAAGTGCAAGCGAGAGCGCGGAACGAGCGACAAAGAGGCACAATCGGCCTCCGCGTTCGGCAGCGTTCGATATCTGTCTCTCTCCTACTTGAGTGAGCGATGCGTTCGCGTGGACAGCTGCTATACAATAATACATTTACATAATTGTTTTCGTCAATTGTGAAGTGCAGTGAAAAGTGAATGAAGTGTCAATTGTTTATAGCAACGATAATTGCAGTGATAAAGGTAATGATTCTTTCGATATTAAATATATGTTCAGTGATATATTGTCGAATATTCGTGCTTTCATCATTAAAATAAATAGCATCGGTCCGCTAGTACAGCGATTGTAGGCTATGCTATAATTGTCAAAACTATAACAAGTCTTATTGTTCCGAAGGACATGAAAGGGAGTGTTTCGAGTGTAATGTGTCTACGTTACACTCGAAACACTCCTTTTCATTTCCTACTTCTCCTATCATCCTCCTATTCTCAACAGAATAACACAAATTGTAAGAAGTTAAATATCACACATGTTTAAAAGTTGTAAAACATTTGCTCAACGCACATTCATACTTGTAAAAACTATGTAGGTACATTGTAAAAAAATATATATATTGACATACCTAATTGTATTTAGGCGTACAAATAAATGTAACTTGATCAATTCAATTTTGATTTCCATTTACCTCCTTCTCTATATCCATACAAAATATCTATCAAACAAATAAAATTAAAAAATTCTTTTGAAAAATGCAACCATTCCATCAGTATTTTCTTATGACGTCACGTTCAACTATCGTCAGTAAACCGACTTTACAGACAACCGATTTTTTAATAGATAGAGTGATTCAAGAGGAAGGTTTTTATGTATAATTCTACGCAGACGAAGTCGCGGGAAGAAGCTAGTAATTAAATAATCAAATAAATTAGCAGCTTTCTCGCACAAAGACTCGCAATTGCGATACAACGAGGGAATGCTGCCTGTGTGATGAGGACCCTACCTAAGGGTTAAAATTTACTTTAATTTTAATTTTTTAGCCTAAGTTTTATTTTGTTAAGTTATTTTAAAGGTAGCCTTAGTTTATATTTTAATCAATACTTTTGTAATTATTTACGAAATAAAGTTCATACTCAATAAATTAACTCGTTTATAAATAAAATAGGGTAATTAAAAAAACTCACTGAAATATACTTTCGCCTGCTACGATACGTTCGGGAAGCTCTATTATTAAATTTTATGGTATAAAAAATTATCATCCGAATGAATAGCTTTCTTAAATAAACTATTGGGAAACATGGAGACACTCCGCATTTCGCTCTTGGCATATTTAAAACGAAAAGATCGCGGACTGCCTGGGCGCACATAACAGACGGCCACTCGTCTCAATGCGGCACTCGAGCCTGACGGCACCGCGGCATCCGCTTAGGGGTCTTGTAGAAGCGCGCGTCTATGTGTGCGTTCGTTTCAACCGTTTTGTTCGTAGTTTTCTTACTGCTTTACCTTATATATATATACTGTGCTACTGGACCAAGCAGTACCAACGAGTATATCAAACTGCGCAAGAGTGACCTGAGTCTCTAGTGTAAGTTTTTGACACGAAAACGTCTCGAAGGCGTTCACGTAAACGTATCAATTATTATGTAAAAAATGGCAGCGGTATTGGGGAATCGAAACGGCAACAAACGAGAAGCGAGAGAAGTTAAGAACTGGGGGTTACGTGACGTCTTAATGCGATTCAATTCCGACTAGTTCAGGTTTTAGCTGTCATTTTTAGTATGCATCTGACAGCGAGTGGTCCTAAACTGAATCGAAATTGAATCGCATTAAGACGTCACGGTAACCCCCTAGTTCACAACTTCTCATAGTGTTTGGCGTTCTAACGCAAACGCCACCGCGACGTATTTTGTGGTCGAAAACTTAGACAAAACATACTGCATCTTATTTTTACATGCAGTAAAAAGTAGTCTATGCGCTAGTCCAAACTGTAATCTTTCTCTATGCCAAATTTCATCTGAGTCTATATAGCCTTTTTGGCGTGATTGAGTAGGTAACAAACATCAATCCATCCATCTCGCATTTATAATAGTGGTGGAGACAAAAAGCTATTGCTTGTCCATAGGTGCCCCGATGCTCTTGATTCCATTCTGTCCGTCGTGATTACAAAAGGTTACAAGTGGCAAGCCGAGCTAAACTATTATGATATCTGTATAAAAGCAGCTTAACCTGTAAAAGTCTGCATTCTCAGAGGCAAGATATCATACAAAAAGTGATTACCATAAGCATTGTATATATATGTTTTTATGTAACTTCCACACAAGCAGTGCAGCGCGCAGTGAAACCATGTGAATTTGTTCTACACGATCGCAAAGTGAAAGTGTGAATATTTGGTAACGAAGTAAAGAGATGACAACGTTTCACGCGTCACGTTTATGTTTACGAAATTAAAATCTTATGGGAATTTTCTTTTACGTAATGTTACCGCGAAAATGTGACCATTTTAATGAAACCGGATATAGTTTAGCTGAAATCATGTTTCGTTTCGAGTCGCCGATCAAATACTATATATCGACTTAGAGCAAACGTTTTTCTCGTTATACCTAGTCACGGCATTAATTATCCAAAATTCCAAAATGAAATTTGTTATGGGCGTTAATTTGTTATCTTTTAATTTAAATATAATAGAAATAGGGTGGCAAACGAACATGTGGGTCGCTTATCATCAAGTGGTGTGTGAGTATGCACCCATTGTCACCCGCAACAACAAAGGATTGTAGTAGCGTTGTCAGGGGCTAAGATGGAATAAGATGTCTATAGACGTTACAGTTGTCAATTTTAACACTAGGTTACAGATTTTGTTGCCGAATCATGGCCAATTGAAAAAACTTTTTAATAAGACAAGTGAAACTCGTAGGTATTGTGGATAAAAAAAGCAATCTTAAAATATCTTTTATTAGCTACCAGTGACACATACACGCGTGATAAAAAAGCATTAGAATCACATAGAGGCAATTAAAGCGAACCGCTAATCGTTTAATTATTACATGACAAAGTGTTGAGTTTCCTTCGCTGTTAGGATCCGTGGGTGAGAATAGTTCTCAGACTAGTCATCTTAGACAACAGGATTTAATAAAGCGTTTCACTGTTGCACTCACGCCGTCGTGCAACATGTAATCGTAATTGGTAACAAATTTTTAAGACTACGATGACTAGTGAAGGGTTGCTAGCCGCATCGCCTATATATAACACTAGCTTCTGCCCGCGACTTCGTCTGCGCAGAATTATACATAAAACCTTCCTCTTGAATCACTCTATCTATTAAAAAAAACCGCACCAAAATCCGTTGTGTAGTTTTGAAGATATAAGCATACATAGGGACATAGGGACAGAGAAAGCGACTTTATTTTATACTATGTAGTGATAGTGATGATTCCTAAGATTTTCCCCCATTCCCTCGATGAGATTTTACGATTTACGGGGGAAGCAGGTATTACATTCTACCTATGTCTTCTCTTTGCTCCCAGACCAGCATGGAAGTTAGTTAGTGCAAATCATGCATTAAACACTGAATTCATTAATTGGTACTTAACTTCCCGTCAGTACCATACACACTCATACAATACAGTAACAGGAAGCAGAGCAACCGACGTACAAGTTCCGGTTAAAAAGGCTATCAACTTTTTATTCGATCATTACATTAATCGTCGATTACCTACTTGTTTGTAAACATAAAGAAGCATGTTAAAATGTTATTTTTATTAAATTAGGTATTTCGGTAGTCTAATGATAATGATTGGGAATTATTTTCGTTTTATTGTTGACCCCAAAACTTGTATTTTTTAATCACAAAAATAATTTATGTACTTATCCAAAACCACTCGCCGCTTTGGGTTATTAATGCGAAAGTACTTATTTATATCCGCTTATCTGTGTGATAGGTACCTTTCACGAAAAAGCTAGTGAAAAGAGTAAAAAAAAATGAATAATATTAGAACAAAGCACTTGAAACAAAAGTCACGCCAATTCTCCACCTGTGCGAAACTGAGCAAAAGCCATACTAATGTTTTAAACGCAAAAGTGTATCTTCACGATTAAACCGCTAATCCGATTTATTCCGGATTTGGTAAAGAGATGGTATCAGTCTCGTGTCTCGTCATAGGATAGATTTTATCCCGGAAAATCGATATCGGGATATCGATAAGCGGATTCTACGCAAACGGAGCCGCGGGCAACAGCTAGTTTTCTATACAGATATCGTCGTATTTCTATATAGTTACGCGGTATTGCACTATCCCCGACGATATCTATTAATACCTACTCTAATAATGTTTATGTTGTTATAATCTCTAGAACTCCTGAAACGAAATTCATTTAATTAGAACTCTTCACTATCACTGATTAATATAGTCAACTTTTTATCCTGGGGAAAGTGCAAAATTTCCACGGGACGCAAACAAAATCGCGGGCAACAGCTAGTAGGTATATTCAGACAACTTAATTTTTTAAATCCTATTTCAAAACTTCACCTCGGTCTCCTTATTTTTAGTATAAACCCACGAACAATAGTATTAAAGGCAAGTCATAGTCAGTTTTTGTTCTCGGGCCACGTTCACCGATCGGTCACCCGCCCGGAACACGCTCAAATGCCAAGGTTGACAACTTCGACGACACAACTTTCGATCGCCTGCGCCACATTTTTGCGCCCCACTTCAAACTGTATTATATGTATCCACATAAACAAGAACGCTGGCCATTCATCATTTTAAATATGCGTTATTACAGTAGTAACCTAAATTCGTCTTTAGAAAAAAATCCTATATTAGGTAGGTATAGGCATAAATGTTTTCTCTCTTAGGTTAGTTAGTTTGGGCTTATTTATACAAGCTTTATGATGTGGCATGTACAGCACTAACCATAGCCTAGAATTACAGAAGGATTTAAGAAGTTGCTATGTGTATGAGTTGCGCTACTTATTTGAATAAAATTACTTTCGTCGAGCGTATGTACCTATACGTGCAATTGGACCTTAGCGAGCGTGGGTCACGCGTGAATAGAATATCATTTAACGGTCCAAACTGATGTGCTCTGTAGCAAATTATAAGTAGCTACTAGACACGCTGAGCGTCGAAGTGGCTCCAAAACCAGCACATTAATACACATCTATTCAATGACTTCAATATGGAAATCGGTTTATAAAGGCCAATAGTTTAAATAAATCACAGTCGAGTCTCTATGAGTAGTTCGGAAAAATGTAACAGAACTCATAAATGTTGTAAGCACGGTAAGTGTCGAAGTTATTTTATTATTCAACACGTTGCGTGCGACAGACAATCAATCATAACCACCACAAGTCTGTTGCGAATGCGACTAACAAGTTTCATAGACAACATAGCAAAAGAAACCTAACTAAATATAGCGCTTAAATAACAAAAGCTCCAGTTATGGGAATCAGACGTGCATTGCGCTTTATGGAGCTTTTAACCGAACGAAATTATGGTCGTTGACCTCCGCTAACGCTGGGCATTGGGCAAGAATCTGAAGATGTTGCGGCTTGCATACTAAGTAATAAACACTATGCGCCGGTTTTGTGTTTATGGTTTTTACCGTACGTTACGTACTTTGATGTTAAATATTTACAAACAGAATTTCGCTGGTGAAGCTCTTTGGTTATTCCATGTGACCAATATACATTTATTTTGCGTATGTACCTAATGAGCTTAATTCTAAACATTCTAATCAACATCAAGTAAATATATATATACTAGCTGTTGCCCGCAACTTCGTCTGCATAGAATTCGTTTATCGCTATCCTCCAAGAATTACGCCATTTTCCGGGATAAAAAGTAGCCTATGTAAGTTTTCTTATTCTTATTCCTATGTGTTATTCCAGACTATAATCAGTATGTTCCAAATTTCATCCAAATCTGTCCAGCCATTCTGGCGTGAAAGAGTAACAAACATTCATACATCCATAGTCACAAACTTTCGCGTTTATAATATTAATAGGATATATATAGATATGGCATAGGCCGATGTCGGAGCTGATACTCACACCATGCCAATTAAAATTCACAAATTATTTTGTGAACATTGCAAGTATTGCAAATTATTACTATTGTTCGAGGATCTGCGGCTACTGTGAAGAAATGAGGCGTTCAAGCGTGTACAAAATTTGGATACCTACTTATTTCATCTGAGAAACCTTTCAAGCTAAGCTGTAACGTCGCTGCGTTATTTTTTCAGAGAATAGAAACTCAGTAACATAAACATAAGGTACAACAATGAGGATGCGAGTAACTAGCGATTCGCTCTAGGCACATTCTCTAAAGCATCTTGCTCTTACAACATTGCCGGCGTACACAGACAAGTGGAGGATTGACACGAAGTTGCTTTCGTAAGTTTTCGTGCGCGCGCGACATTGAACGATCTATTGTTCGGAAACACGCGACGCAAGCGTCGCGGGCGCGGGCTCACATGCCCCATACGTGCCAGTCTGGATCGTGTTGGAGGAAGGTCATGCCATTTTGTTAGCACGATTCGGATTAAACACTGACCTCGCCGTCGGATTAAGCCACTCTTAAAAAAACAAATCCATAAATTTGAGATTGGTTTTGATCTAGGACGACTCTATCTTATTCTTTAGTCATCAGCTCATGAACCATGCACTGTATTATCGAAGAAGCGTTTGCACCGGTTTTTACGAAGGTGACATAAATCCATAAAAGCGTTTTGTTATTGCTGGGGGTTGTCGTGGACACAACGTAAATAAATTATCCCATGATGTTGATGTTGTTGTGGGGACGCCTGGCTGGATCAGGCTGGCTGTCGATCCGCTATGGCGATCATTCAGCCCAGTTCCCCTTGGCTGGAGCCGCCAAATTATCCCTTAGTAAAAATTAGTTTCTCAAAGGTATAACTGCTTTATAGGTATACTAGCTTCTGCCCGCGACTTCGTCTGCGTAGAATTATACATAAAAACCTTCCTCTTGAATCACTCTATCTATTTAAAAAAACCGCATCAAAATCCGTTGTGTAGTTTTGAAGATATAAGCATACATAGGGACATAGGGACAGAGAAAGCGACTTTATTTTATACTATGTAGTGATGATATGCTGCGAATGTTTAATAAGGCGGATATGAAGCGTCTTAACAGTATTGCTGTACATGTTACTACTACCTAGGTACTGCTTTTAGAGTCTAAAATTCTAACGGAAAATAGATTAAACTTCGCTTGTATTATAATAATACTTTTTTATGTAATAAACAATAAATAATCTCTATGGAAAAAGTAGTAAAACTATGTCAATAAAAAGTGACTTTCATTTGATTTGATTTACTTGTGTACGCGACCATTTACTCGCAATTAACTAGCCGACGGCGGTGCAGTTTCTCGAAGCCACTGCTGCAGAACGAAGAACTCACTGCACACTGAGTTCACTTCACACTCTATTGCGGGACAAAATTAATTATTAAAAACAATCAATATTTAGTCCGTTTTGAAAGAAGACGATTATGTAGAGGGTTGCTATATTTGGTTCCTTTTTATCAGGTTCATTTGATTCCTGAAATAATACACGATCGCCATTTAAAACAGCCTAATTCGAAACTATTTGAAGATTTTGATGAATGCCATTTTCTAAAACATAAATCCCCTTTTTTACCAAACGAATGTTTTTAATTAATGGATATCTACGGGGTGTGATTTGTTAACTTCTAGTTAGACACGTGTTAAGTTACTTTACGATATTGTGTATTTCATTAAATCATAAAATACGCCCTTCACATTTGAAAATAGTGAAATATCTATCTGTTTATTTTAGATAGCCATAATAAACAGCCGACAAAATTTGGCAAACATTTTTAACACTCTTAATTAATTTCATAGTGGAAGAAAAAATACGTTAGTTTGCTCTATCAACTGAATTGATTATTTTTTATACGGAGGCACAATAAAATCAGTATTCATAATAAACTTTACGCTATTATTTAAATGAACGATGATAGACCTACGCGTCAATTAGCCATTAGAGGGCTAGGTAATTAATTTATAATTTAGACGACGCAACAACATAAAATGGCGGATATAATAACTTTTTAAACCTAAATTTCATTATACCAGTGGAGAATACCGTCTTGTGCGGCTGTTTGTGAAGCGTTTCCGTTTATGCTTTCTTAAGTTCACTGTTTGTTAATCTATCAATAAGAAATTAATATTTTGTCCACATGTGGACGATAGCGAATCACCATTCGGTGCGGTGGTCGCACGCCGCCCCAAGCAGTCGCTATTGCGATCGCACCGTTCGCTGTCCTCAATCAAATACAACAATGAGTTATTGAACAATATTCGTACTGACAGGACACGTATTTGCCTCCTGTGAGATCCTTGCAAACATTCGGGTACTTTCTTCGTATCCTGCAGTGATGTGTGACTTTTATGTGACTGATATTAACTACGTGGTGCGTTTTTTTAATTAATTATGAGTGTAAAAGATCAGAAGGCTTACTGTGAACAAGAAGGCTTAAACCTGGTACTGGACCAAAACCTGAACCAATACCAGAACCAAGAAGTAGACCAAGACCTGAACCAAACCCTGGGAAAAGGCCTGAACCTAGACCGGGAACAAAACCTGAACCAGTACCAGAACCAAAAAGTGGACAAAGACCTGGATCAAAACCTGGACAAAGACAAGAAGCAAGAAGAGCCAATTTACGCGCCGAATAACAATTCCTTGTATAGTAATGGGACCCCTTATTACAGTAGCATTTACAGGTAAAACCAATAGCTATCCAATGACTTTGATAAATGAAAATTGCACAATTGATAAGAATTATAAAACAATACCTGTCTTATAACAGCTCACGTTTGATTGAAGGCCTTACGTACCACATGTAATCAATGCACGACTTTCTAATTTCAAATGGTCGTTATGGGCCGGTGCTGCCCTACTTGATATCACGGGAGCATTAATTAATGAGCGCATTTAGTAATGAGCTGCAAATGCAATAGATATATTGAATTAATTTAGATATAAATATAACACATTTTGTTTTTTTAAAGAAATCCATGAACTTTTAAGTAAATTTCGTTTCAAATATTTCGCGCGTTCACTACGCCATAGAACATAGTGGTAGTTCGGTAGATAGGATGTGCAGTGATAGGAGCTATAAACGTGTTTGAGAAAAATTTTACATTCATGGTAGCTGATAGCATGCTGTATGCAGTGCGACCGTTGTAATGCCTAATTGGGTTACCGCCGACCAACCAGCTATTAGTCTTACGTAAACCCCCTGTCACAACTAAGGTACCGAACCGCGGGGTCTGGCGAAACCGCTCAACATTGTAACCATTTTCTAAGCAAGAATAATGGCGCGGGGAAAGAGCACGCGCCACTGATTTGCGAAATTTGACAAACATCGTTTTTTATTAACATGGAAATGTGAACTTTTTGTACATGGTTGACTGTGTGCACGTGTGCAGAGACTATAAATATAATTATTGACATAGTATTAAGAAAACTTTTAATAATGGTTGCGTTGCTAGGTACGCACAAATCCACAACGAATGTGAATTCAGTATTTACTTTTGACGACCCGTTTGCCAAATGGTTAGATAACCTGACGAACAAGCCTCGAAGTCCCGGTTCCGATTTCCGGTCGGGGCAGATTACTGTGTATGAAAAATATGAATGTTTGTTCTCGAGTATTCGGAGTTTCATATGTATTTAAGTTGGTATGTATTTATCTATGTACAGTGCAAGCTTTGCTTAGTTTGTGACTAGGTCAACTGGTATAAATTTCTTATTGACATAATATTTATTTTTATATATATTGTTTATATGAAATACATATTTATATACACACACACATAAGTGTCCCGGACTGGAAAAGTAGGACACGCACTGAAAAATATATATTTTTTGGGGCGACCCATTTAAGTGAGCAAACCCTGTACCTACGCAAAGATAGTCGGTCGAAGTCAAGTCAAGACAATAGTAATTTAGATAAACAATGACTTCAACGACAAACGGGATGCCGATTTTAAAACGGAAGGAAGTCGTATTCTTAACGTGAGCGTTACGCAGTTTTCTCTCTCGCCTCTGCGAGACGCGTGTGAAAGTTGTTTTTCTTGCTCAAACGTCGATGGCATTCGCGTCGGCTGACAGGTTTTGATCTGCTAGCTGATTGATGTTCTGTTCTATTAATAGGCAAAGCAAGATCAGTATTCTGAGTGAGTATTGTTATTAACGCAGTAGAATGTTAAGCACTGTTTAAGCGATACATTTCTTAGGTCAAGGTATTGTCCAATTATTGGACGATCTAGGCTTAAAATAATAACCACCAAATTAATCAAAATAAAATATTTGATTGTCGTATCCTATTTGCATTTAAACCCCAATATTTTTTAAACGTATCGGCTGAACCATTTTCTTTTCAAATTCCAGCCAAAGGACAATCCATGAAACCAAACAATGGGACGTGTTTCGGGAATTCCCACCGAAGCAGGACAGCGGGTCTATGGAGACACAGGAATGCCTGGAATTCACAGTTCGGCTGCTCAAAATCCTAGCATACGCCATCACATTCATCGTGGTGCTTGGGTCTGGCGTGGTCGCCAAAGGGACGGTGCTCTTCATGACTTCACAGTTGAAGAAAGATCGACGCCTCGCTTATTGCAATAAGAATTTAGGTGAGCATTGTTATTGGGGCAGTTAAGAATCAATTAAGAAAAAATACTTCAGATTCGTACATTTCATTCTATCTCTTCTTCTTCTTCTGGTGCCATCTCCTATCGGAGGTCGGCGATCATTATAGCTATTTTTACTTCATTCTATAAGGCGAAATAAAAATTGAATGATTAACAAAAGAGACGAATTAATATGATGTACCGGATTTATGACTAAAGCTAGGTTTAATTATTCCAGCAATTGGCTCTAAAATGTCTTAGACGTTAAATCCAATGTATTAAGTATGCCTTATTGTGTGCCTAAGTTTCATGAAAATCCGTCCAGCCTTTTTAACGTAAAAGAGTAACACGCAGGTACTTATTCACAAACTTATATTTTAATAATTATACATATATAAGTTCGTGTTTTTAAACAAGTTACTCATCCAGCTATTAGTTACTTCCCAGGCCTCGGCATTGTTCTACTATTTCTATATAGCTATCTGTACATATATTGTGCTTTTTAAAGTATTCGCATCCAGTTCCAATAATCGCTAATTTTATTAATTTATTGTGAAAAATAATTCACTACTCACCCCTTAAGCACGATGCGTGATCCTATTACTCCTGTACTATTTCCTTTTTCAGGTAGAGATAAGCAGTTCATTGTCAGCCTGCCAGATGAGGAGAGAGTTGCTTGGATGTGGGTGTTGCTTGCGGTGTTCGCGATCCCGGAGATTGGCGCGCTTATTCGATCCATCAGGATATGCTTCTTCAAGACTTCAAAACGGCCGACGAGTGCGCAGTTCATCGTGGTAAATTATAAATGGCATTGCATATCCTGCTTAATTAGAGCAAATACAATCTATGATAACGTGTCGTATTTCATAGAAATTTGTATAGATGGTGACCCCTTAGTGAGCAAAAGCTCTTCAGTGTACGAGTATTCTGATCTTCTCCCAGGATAATTCCTAAAGGTCAATTGCAGTAAAAAATCTGATAAAGTCGCTAAAGCCGACTCGCTTGGCGGGAAATCAGCTAGAGTAAATCATGGTAATCAATTGAATTTTTGTTTCTGTGCTTAATATTATTTCGTGGATAGTAAAGATAGAACAAATAACCATGTTAGTGCCTAGCCAATGAGAATTCAAGTGAAAACACGTATTCTCTCTGTAGGTATGTTACTCCCAAGAAGCCGCGGACTTCTAGCAGTCCATGTCAATGAAGCAAAACCCTTGCTACACTGCAACCACACGTGCAAGACAGCTAAGTCTTTTAGCATAAGATCATCGTTTTCGCATAAATCGACGTAGGTAGACAATATTACTATTACCCATGATATTGTTCCTAAACAGTGCCTGCTTACGGCAAAATTGAGTGTTAGTTTAATTAAAATAATACGTAATTTTGCCTGAATAATTATTGGTTAGTGTGTAAGACTGTAAACGTCGGTTTTTATAGCGTCATAATAATAATTATTATTATTATAACAACGCACAGTTTTAATCTGATTGTGAGATGCGTTAGGGTCTTGCTTGTGTGATGTTGGCGATAGGTGAGTCTGTGACATATTATGTTGATTTATGAGGAAGCGCAGGCAAACAGGATTTAGCATAACGACATGTTTGTCTCACAGACGTAACTGTCTTGTACGTGTGGTCAAGGAGTATTAAAGTACGTAAGTGGTTTTAGTTCATTCGGTTTCATGCCGCAAGTGGTGAAATTAGCAAATTGAATCGAAAAAAATTCATTAAACGTGTACACTTCGTTTTTCAGGTATTGGTTGCTGAATCCCTTCACACCATAGGACTAGCGTTGCTATTCTTCAAAATCCTCCCGGAGCTGGATGTTGTCAAAGGCGCGATGATAACGAATTGCCTCTGCATCATTCCCGGGATACTGGGCCTCCTCTCACGCAGTTCACGTGAATCAAAACGCTTTTTGAAAGTCATTGCAGACATGGCGGCCATAGTGGCTCAAGTCACCGGGTTTATTGTGTGGCCATTGCTGGAAGGCAAGCCTGTGCTGTGGCTGATACCGATCGCCTCTTTGTGCATTTCTTTGGGATGGTGGGAAAACTATGTCTCTCGTAAAAGTCCTATTGGTAAGCATAACATTTAACTCAGGTCCAAACAAAAATTGTTGTTCAACATTTATGGAAATGTAAAGCTTTTGGAATAAAGACTATTAAGGGAGTGGACATCGAGTTTAAAATTGACGCTAAATCATCAACGTTATCACCTTTTTAACATATAACTTACATTATCAACCTTGGTTTCAGGTATAATAAAGAGTCTGGGTCGATTGAAGGAAGAGTTAAGTCTGGCTCGATACTATATTTACAGGTTCATGTCAGTGTGGAAAATAGTGCTGTTTATGGTTTGCATCCTCTTAAGTATATGGTTTGATGGCGACGATCCCGCTATGTTCTTCCAGCTATTCAGCGAAGGGTTTGGTCCTCATAACATCGTAGTCGAAGAGGTATGTAAAACATGTTTATAGTAGTCATATGTTATATATGTTATTTGGATAATTTGATGATTTTGTAACTGTACTTATTCTTTTGTTTTATTGTTTCAGATTCAAATCCAAAGCGGCGGAACTATGATACCAGATTTAGTGAATGCCACATTAACCGGAGATTCCGTGGAAGTAGCTGCCGTATATAAATCTGCGTTTTACGTTCTGCTTATACAAATGTTTGCGGCCTATTTCTGTTACATATTCGGAAAGTTCGCGTGTAAAATCGTCATACAAGGTTTCAGTTATGCATTCCCCATCAATCTAGTCATCCCGTTGGTTGTTAATTTCTTGATCGCCGCTTGTGGAATTAGGAATGGAGATAATTGTTTCTTCCACGGAACCATACCCGATTATCTGTTCTTTGAAAGTCCACCTGGTAAGTAGTTTTATGCTCGGGTCGGGATACTAATGCACTTGCCTGCACAGAGGTACAGAATGGCACAGTAATTGACGACATTGATTAAAAACCAGATACCTCGTCTTAAGACCTATCGAATATATTTTAAGCATGTTCAGAGTTTTTTGATAGTTTACATAGGAGTTACGAATTTATAAGGGATTATTTAACGAATTGCCAGTTTGAAGCAGTTTTTGATAATAGCGCTTAGAATAATCTATACTCCATTCCAATACATTTTAACGCCTTTGTAAACAAACCAATTTCATCTAAACTCCACACAATCACCCATTGGCATGCAATTAGCATCACATACTTAATATTATTAAGAATTATAATTATTATATTTAATTTTTACTTGAACGTGAGGCGAGACTTATTTGTTTACAAAAGCATTAAATGGTCTAAAATGGACTATACATAGACATTCAGTTTTTTGACAATGTAGCTCATAAATTGAGCTTGCCAATACAATAAAAAATCTCATTGCGGTTAAAGCACAAACTATCAAAAATCGCTGAACATACGCATGGGGATGATTTCGAAAGGTGAAGCTATCTGGTTTTTAATTATAACTGGTCCACCCTGTATCTGCTGGTCATACAAATTAAATCTGATCCAAAATATAAGAATTATTATTTTAAATTATATTAATGTTTCATTCACAGTATACACATTAAGCGATTTCATTTCGCGGCAAATGGCGTGGGTATGGCTCCTGTGGATGCTATCGCAGACATGGATAACAATACACATCTGGACACCGAAGGCAGAACGTTTGGCTTCTACCGAAAAGTTGTTTGTGCTGCCTATGTACAACGGCTTGCTCATCGACCAAAGCATGGCAATGAACCGAAAAAGGGATGACCAAAAGGATGTAAAGACGGAGGTAAACCATTTACATTAGCAGAGATTATAGGAGAAAGAATAATAAAATATGAGATCTTAAAAACGACAATGCAGAGACTGTATATAAAGTAAATTCATCAGGCGATTAAGATTTTTAACGTTGTTTTTTACAGGATCTAGCTGAAATCGAAAAGGAAAAGGGCGACGAATACTATGAAACCATATCGGTCCACACAGACAATACTGGTGCGTCACCGAAAGCTATCAAGTCATCCGATCAAATCACGAGGATATACGCCTGCGCCACTATGTGGCACGAGACGAGAGACGAAATGATGGAGTTTTTAAAATCTATTCTGAGGCTTGATGAAGACCAGTGCGCTCGCCGCGTCGCACAGAAGTATTTGCGTGTCGTCGATCCCGATTATTATGAATTTGAAAGTAAGTAACCTTTGCCTTGACATAACTAGTGTATTTATTATTTATTGTACAGAAAGTAGTCTAAGCAATTTTAATACTACTATTAGAGAGTGGATTAGGCATACCAGATTTTTTCCGTGTTAATGTTAGATAAGCTTTTGTATAATCTACTAACTTTGTCCAAATTGATGCCAAACTATGGGGTTGGTGGTGCAAAACCTGTTGATAATTTCTTATATCTCCTCGCATCTCTATTTAATCTATTCTTCAGGTTTAGTAATTTAACCTCCTTCATTGCAGCGCACATTTTCTTGGACGACGCTTTCGAAATATCGGACCACAGTGACGACGATTCCCAAGTTAATCGGTTCGTGAAACTTCTAATCGATACAATAGATGAAGCCGCTTCCGAGGTGCATCAGACTAACATTAGAATTCGACCGGCTAAGAAATACCCTGCGCCTTACGGTGGTCGGCTGACTTGGGTACTACCAGGAAAGACGAAAATGATCTGCCATTTGAAGGACAAAGCCAAGATTCGACACAGGAAACGTTGGTCCCAGGTAACCATAGAGGAAATAATCAATTAGAGTTATCACTTATTATCATAAGATCTATCCAATTCTGGCAATTCTATTTTAACCGACCTTAAAAAAAGGAGGAGGTTCTCAATTCGGTTGTATTAAAAGGAAAACTTCCAGTTTGGTCCCATTAACACCAAATCAGGATCTGATGATGAAATCTTGGAGGAACTGAAGGAACTCTTTAAATCTTATAGGCATAGCGTAGGTGTGTTGTCCTGTACCTATTCATCTTTTTCTTGTGTTTTATGTACAATAAAGAGTTATAGGTACATACATACATAGCGATAGCTATTTAGGTATATTTTAATATAACGATGTGGTGAATTGTAACTGATTATAAAGACCACAAAATGGTCATCGGATTTTATAAGTAATTTAGGGATTGCGATTCGATTATGTAATATGCTTGCCGAGCACGGCATAGTCGTAAAATGTATAGGTACATTTTCCACATTACCATATAAATATGGTAGGTATAGTAGAGCTGATAAAGGAAGTACCTACAAAGAGAGTTCCACCGTAAGTAACTAACGTTCTTGCACCGGGAAACGTAATATTTAGTCAAGTAATGAACAGTTGACAAGTGCGTATAACTTGTGGTCCCACTGTTATAACAAATCCTCACTAGATAATAAAATTAGGTTAGGCTTGTTAGGTATCTTCAAAGCCTGAATGGCAAACCGCATAGAAATAGAAATCCCGCGAGAGTAGGGTTCCATCGACCTTGTAGTGGAGTGTAATGCGACATTTATAAAACAGTGGAACCACAAGTCCGTAGCGGGCATTATGCATTATAAGTTGGATAAATAACAAACGATTCACTAAAAAGCGTGAAAAAAATTGCATATTAATATATCCAATACAGTAAGAAACAGTACTAAAATGTATATATTTTTCAGGTGATGTACATGTACTACCTTCTTGGCCACCGTCTAATGGAGCTGCCCATATCCGTCGACCGTAAAGAAGTGATGGCTGAAAACACTTATCTGCTGACATTGGACGGAGACATTGATTTTCAGCCTCACGCTGTCAGACTGCTTATAGATTTGATGAAGAAGAACAAAAATTTGGGAGCGGCTTGTGGTCGTATTCATCCAGTTGGGTCAGGTTGGTAAAATAATGGTTCTCAACGACAACAACGTGTTTGTAATAAGCGTTAGCGCAATTTCATTTCCGAAAGGAATGTATATTTAATCATTTGTGAGCGTTTCTGCGCTTCGACCTTTCGAAATCCATTCACCGAAACTTTATCTATAGTCTTTAACATTATGTGCTTCAGGTCCTATGGTATGGTATCAGTTGTTCGAATACGCTATCGGCCATTGGCTGCAGAAGGCGACAGAACACATGATTGGCTGCGTGCTATGTAGTCCAGGTTGCTTCTCGCTTTTCCGTGGAAAGGCTCTTATGGACGATAACGTTATGAAGAAATACACCTTGCGATCGGACGAAGCCCGTCATTACGTGCAATACGATCAAGGTAAGCTGGATTTCAACTCCCTAAATGAGTATTTGATTAGCGTTGAGTAGTTCATGTATCCAATTTTTTTTCTTGTAGGAGAAGATCGTTGGTTGTGTACGTTATTGCTTCAACGTGGATATAGAGTAGAATACTCGGCTGCTTCAGATGCTTACACCCACTGCCCTGAAGGCTTTAGTGAGTTCTACAACCAACGGCGTCGATGGGTGCCCTCTACTATCGCCAACATTATGGACTTGCTGGTCGACTACAAACATACAATCAAAATCAACGACAATATTTCGTCCCCGTATATCGCGTACCAGGTAAATTTATTTGCCCTCATTCAAATGAAAGAAAAATTCTTAATTTCGATCGTTAATTAAATGAATTTAATTTTCATTTTAGATGATGTTAATGGGCGGAACGATCTTGGGACCTGGCACTATATTCCTTATGTTGGTGGGTGCCTTCGTGGCTGCTTTCCGAATTGACAATTGGACTTCGTTTGAGTATAATTTGTATCCCATTCTTCTATTCATGTTCGTTTGCTTCACAATGAAATCAGAGATCCAGGTAAATATGAATTTTTTTTTTGTGAATGTCAAAAATAGGTACTCTTAATGGTTCGTTGTTTTAATGTTAATGTTTCTTTTATTTTAGTTGCTGGTGGCTCAAATTTTATCGACGGCATATGCAATGATAATGATGGCTGTAATAGTGGGTACCGCGCTTCAGTTGGGCGAGGACGGTATCGGATCACCCTCAGCCATCTTCTTGATAGCCCTTTCGAGTTCGTTCTTTATAGCTGCGTGTCTCCATCCACAAGAGTTTTGGTGTATAGTTCCTGGCATAATATACCTTTTGTCTATACCATCTATGTATTTGCTCTTGATTTTATACTCTGTTATCAATTTGAACGTCGTATCGTGGGGCACTCGAGAAGTACAAACTAAGAAAACCAAAAAGGTAATGATAACAAATAGACCAGATGTTGATATATAAGATGAGATAAGATAGATAAGAATAGTAATGCTAATCAGTGACCTATGAACCAAAAAAGTAGCTCCAAACGAAAATGATAAGGCTGCGCATCAACCAGGGATGTGCGAGTAAGAGGAGTGGTGCGTGAGAAAAAATGCTGAGAGGAAATCAGCAAAGCTAGTGAAGTGAAGTAATTAATCAAATTGATGTTCTTGTTTGATAGATCATCTCTTCTTCGTACATAATGTGGTGGATGCCCAGCCTAATCGAAGTAGCAAGAGCTCCTATTTATTCAGCCTATTCTACCATCTAAGAGAACTCACTCAATCCATAATTATTTACATTTCTATAATGTTTAAACTCACTCATTTTCAGGAAATCGAACAAGAAAAGAAAGATGCCGAAGAAGCTAAGAAAAAAGTCAAGCAGAAGTCTTTGCTCGGCTTTTTGCAAAGCGTAAACAGCAATGACGAAGAGGGATCGATTGAGTTTTCATTCGCCGGACTGTTTAAGTGTTTACTTTGTACGCATCCTAAAGGAAACGAAGAAAAAGTGCAGCTGTTACATATTGCATCAACACTCGAGAAATTAGAGAAAAAATTAGAAGTCGTGGAAAGGTATTTAGTTGCAACTTATATTGAGTGAAGGCGACGCCCACTGCTGCGCACACTGCACGGACACGCTATACAAGTCACCCACGTGGGCCCATTGTTAATTTCGTGCATATGCACTGCTATGGAAACGACCGCCTACATTTTGATAAGGAGCGTACCTGTATGTACCCACGTGCGTAACGTGACCGTGCGCTGCAGTGGAACTTCGCCTTAATGTTATGTAAAAGGTTCAGAAACTAATGAAATTGTATTTTTTCAGAGCGGTTGATCCCCACGGGCTTAGTAGAGGACGAAAGTTATCAATTCGCGGAAGCATTAACGGCGAACACCAACTTAACGCTTTAGCTGAAGATCCGGAAAACGATAATAGCTCTGACTCCGAAACCGAAACCTTGTCTACATCGCCGAGGGTAACGACATTCAAGATAGATTATGAATATGGCGACTGCGATGCAGTTTATAGGATTTACTTAAAGATTATTTTTGTTCAATTCAATAGTTAAGTAATGAAATAGTAGTTACGCAAGTTAAAAACTCTACCACAATTCAATTTCCAAGATTTTATATTTTTGTTCGAAAAAATTTATGACGCTAATATTCTATTTTCAGGAACGAAGAGACGACCTTACAAATCCATACTGGATCGAAGACCCTGACTTGAAAAAGGGTGAAGTTGACTTTTTGAGTCCAGGAGAACTCCAATTTTGGAAAGATCTGTTAGACAAGTATCTATATCCTATTGACGCTAACAAAGAAGAACAGGTAAAGTTCCATACATGGTTAAGTGTTGTAGTGGGCCAGACTCTTTGATAGCATTGAAGGATAAGAATTTTATCGAGCTTAAAAACACGAGACCAAGACTTTGGCATTTTTTATGTTTATATTAAATTACTGTTCGAACATTAATTGAAAATACTTGATCGACTTACAGCTTCAGAAGCTTTTATGACGACTAAACCAGCGGTGGTGCCTAATATGAAATGAAATAAAATGAAATGATTTTATTCCAGACTTACATCCATATTAGAATTTACAAATAATTAAATTTAACTCCATTTAATATGGGTTCGATCCCCATGTTATGCTGTTTAGGTTACAGGAAATACGTTGATGTTGTTAATTACGCTTACAAAATTTTTCTCAGAATGGTTTTTTTTATTACACTAATTAGTATTTTTTCAGGTGTAAATGTTTTGTTTCAACTAAATGTGTTCATGCTATTCTTCCCCTAATTTTAGGACCGTATTACCAAAGATCTTAAAGAATTGAGAGACTCGTCCGTGTTTTCATTCTTTATGATCAATGCCCTTTTTGTCCTCATTGTGTTCTTACTGCAACTGAATAAGGACAATCTTCATTTTAAATGGCCGCTTGGAGTCAAAACTAACATTACGTACGATGAGGTTACACAAGAGGTAAAGTGACTATCCACTATAACCCGCTCGGCCTTCAATGATGACTCGGGACAAAGACATTAAGAACAACCTCACATTGTTATGAAAAGACGTCTATCGCCCCGCTCACCCTTGAAAGTTGATGCAATTTTTCTAAATATTTGTTGTTTTATGTAATTTTCCAGGCTCGCATTGCAGCAGAGTTGATAGAACTTCGTAATAAGTCAGTTTTTGCATTCGTTATGTTCAATGCTTTATTCATATTGATAGTGTTTTTGTTACAACTCAACAAAGATCAACTCCACGTGGATTGGCCTTTGGGGATTAAGACAAATATTACGTACATCGAGGAGACAGGCGAGGTACAGCCAAAGTTAACAAAGATTGTGTGTCACTTCACAATTCTAACGACCTTCTTCTAACCGGTTTGTCCTGGTACGGCACACCAGCATGGAGTCCAAATACACTCAGGGCTAAACCACTTCGGCGTCACTTCTATGGTTTCACACATATTCTAATTCATACCCAAAATCTAGACACCTCCTTGTTTTGAAAATTTAGTGAACCTTAAGAAAAACAAATGGAACAAGATTAATCCTGAAACAGTAGCGTTAGGTACTCAAATAAAGGATAGGTCCAATAATGGTACCTCGTGCCCGTTACTGTAAAACCCCAACGACTTTCCCAAATTAATTCACTCTCCTGAAATTTCCCTGCAATTTATTCACTTAAATTAGTCAACTTGGAAGATCAACATTTTCTTTCTTTGGTTAATAAGGTGGCGGAGGTTTTTTCTATTAATTAAACACGGTAACTGGGTCACTACCCTCCCTTGTATATACTTTACACCTCGGAAGACGTGGTGATTTGTATAACCGGATTATGTCGTTTCCTATCTAGACATAATGGAAGTGTCAACAATTAATTATTTAACTTTTAAGTTACTATTGAAATCTAGGTTTACTCTGTCGTGCCGTGTGTGATGTCAACAGCATAGATACAGATGTTGTCAAAACTATCTAATTAATCTGAGTTCTAACCATAAACCTCAAACAAATTTGTACTTTAAACATCAATCACAGAGGTGCACTGCATTATTTGTTGTTGATATTACACATATAATTTGGTTCAAGTTTCCTAATAATTTGCACATGTCAGTAACAAATCCACAACTCTTTCAATTTCAATCACACATATCTAAATTTTTCGTTTTCACTTCTAATACTTATCTACCTACTCGTATTTTTTGTCATTTGTGCATATCACACAATATTTTAAATTTTTCAGGTGTTAATTTCAAAAGAATTTTTACAATTGGAGCCAATCGGTCTTGTATTTGTATTCTTCTTCGCGTTAATCTTGTTCATCCAATTCACTGCCATGTTGTTCCATCGATTTGGAACCATTTCGCACATCTTGTCATCCATAGATTTAAACTGGTTCTGTACAAAGAAGGTACGTACAAACAATAGCTGAACCAAATTCTAATAGTAGCAAATTAAAGTACAAGTTCAGAACAATAATTATGCTTTTTTCACAGGCGGAAGACTTATCTCAAGACGCATTTTTAGACAAAAATGCAATAGCAATAGTCAAAGATTTACAAAAGTTAAATGGATTGGATGACGAATACGACAATGATTCGGGTTCGGGACCACACAATGTGGGCAGAAGAAAGACTATCCATAACTTAGAAAAGGCAAGACAGAAGAAGAGGCATGTAGGCACACTCGACGTTGCGTTCAAAAAACGTTTCTTCAATATGCGCTCCAATAATGAAGCTAATGGGGCTCTTGGTAATATTTTTGGGAGATTCATCTCGGGTCCCTTTTTGTCCCATATTTTTCAGTTGTCATAATAATCGTTAGTCATATTTATTTTTTCATAATTCATGAAACCCATATTTATCAGGAATTTTAGTAAGTCACCTCAATGCATTAGGTTAGATCAGATCAGTTTATTATCAATTCTAATTTAAATTCTGTTTGAGAAATAGAACGCTTTATAACTAACGAATATTATGTTAAACTATACATTCGGAACTGCAATTTTATGGGGCAAAATAAAGACTCAATTCATCCATTCAATGTCACTTTATATCATGTGGTTCACCTTTATCTGGCATGAAATTTACCCCGTTATCATATCACTATTGCAGGTCCGTTGAAACTAAGTCATAGGGTTGTGGCACAACATTTATTTCGTTGTCAGTGTGACATACATATTGGTATTTTAAATGTTTTTGTTAGACAAATATTTTTACTCTTTTATTTTTGTCGTCTATACTGCAGATAATTTTAAATATGAAAATGATCGCTCTACTTACTGCAGCTTTCTTATTATTAATTAATTTAAAATTACTTACGGGGTAGACGGAGCCTAGGGTAATAAGACCCAAAGGCCACGCTTAGCTCGATTGTGGGCGTACACGAGGAAAGGGAGTTTTTTAAAAGTTGTATTCGACTTTATAATGTATACAGAATTTTTCCTTTGGAGTGGACATCTCTCTAAGAATAGGTACCATTAACAATGCTCACAATTCCAATTCGACGGTACTCTGATTCAACCTCGTATATGTATATGGAATTTTATAAAATGTTACCTTAGGCTCTGTCTACCCCGTAAGGGATAAAGACGTGATATGTGTATGTATGTATGTATGTATGTATGTAATTTTATAAAATTGGAATAAACATTTTAGACTGTGGACTAAGGTGCTTAATCTAATGTCGTCAAAAGTTGGGATATTTGAGGTTAAGTCAGAGTACCTAACCGTCGAATTGCAGTAATCAATAATTCACAACTATAAAGTCAATATCGTGCTGTATATTCAGACTACAAAATATGTGCAGTGCCCACCCTAGCGTTTTCAATGATTCTGTAACACTGATAACGGGGTTTGGTAAGAATTCTGTTTAGCATATCATCCTTTTACCCGACTGCGCCAGCAGGAGAGTTATGTTTCGTACATAAAATATTAGATTCGTCTGAGTCGTAAGAGTGACACTAGGTAAAAATCTTCTTTATCTTGATGTACCTACATCAAAATTTAAAAGAAATACGATCGACGCAGTCGTGATTTTTGTTTTTTTAAATAATTAATTATTTCAGAATATTCATTTCGCAGTATTTGTTTGATAAAACAGTCTTTCGCATAATACTAATAGGCAGAATACTCCTATGGCCGAATAGTCGCATCGCCGGACATCTTATTGCAGAGTAACTAGGGTAGACTGGGTACGGTTGTGACAATTTTGGTTTGATCGCCAATAATTTTGTTAATTTACTAGTTAGCTGCTAGAAAAGTAATTTAAATCTTAATTTGTACTTTTGTCTACGTAAAAATACTAAACTTTTGTCCTTAAATACGCTGTATTAATTATAGCATCAAATTTTAAAAAAAAGAGAAAGTGTCACAACCGACCACATCCCAAGGACAGTTGTGACAGTGGCCGGGGTCAGTAGTGACAGACCCATTTATTTAAATGATTCACGTAATTTTCTCCGAGGTATAGCTTACATATATTGTATTCATACTTTCCCGCTTTACAGCATTTAAATTTTAAAAAATCTTTTAAATTTAAACACTGTAAAGCGGGAAAGTATGAATACAATATATGTAAGCTATATCTCGGAGAAAATTACGTGAAGAATTCCAAGATTACGTAGAAATATAGGTTGATAGGAGCGAAGGGGGTAGGAAATGAAGAAACCACCTCAATGGGAGCTTATAGATATACTTAGAAAAAATCGGATAGTTCGGACATAAAAAATATATGTCACAACCGTACCCACAACATTTGTCACAACCGTACCCAACGCATACTTTCGAAAACAAACAATCGCCATGACTAGGCCAAGTAATCTACGTAAAAACGAATTACTCGTAATTAACTACTAATATTCAACTTATAACAAAAAAATATATGATATAATCTATCTGTATACAAATAACAGGAAATATTAAAAAAGAATAAACAAAAAAAAATACTTTTGACTGTTAAAAAGCAATGTAGGCTCCTGATTACGTTAGCGTCGCGCGCTGGCTAACGCAATCTGGGGACACGCATTTAGGCACCCATGCCGCTTCTTTCTCCCTTTGCACCCTTTCCCATATTCCGTATAGTTTTGCTGTTATGACGACTGTCACTACCGTACCCTGGCACAACCGTACCCAGTCTACCCTACACCGTGTGCGGGAGCAACTGTACAAACTTTAACAACTTATTCCTGAGATTATTTAGAGACAAAAATGTAGTATAAACTTTGGTCGTTTCGACGTGATATTCAACTTTTTGAGAAAAATAATCTTGAAGAATTCATCAGTGGAACACACCCTAAAAAATAGGTTACGTTGTCGCACTTCAAGCTTGAAAGGTCGTTTTACCACATAACATGACGTCAAAACAATTCAGAAAATTCATACAAAGCAATAGTTATCGTTAAAATCAAAGTTCACAACGCTAATTAGATCCATATAAGTTTTTCCCCCGTGAGGGTCTCGGGAATGTATAGTTTAATTTTGACAAGTAGCTCCCGCACACGGACAAGGGTAAACTTAACGAATTTATTGCCGCCGCAATGTAACACCGGATTGAAATCTGGCGTTACATTGCAAATTTTACATTGCAGTAGAAATGAGAGCGTTAAGGAGTATGGAAGGTGTATCACTGAAAGATAGAATAAGGAACAGTGTGATAAGAGAACGTGCTGGTGTGAAAGAGGATATAGTGACTAGGATAGAAAAAAGTATGCTTAGTTGGTTTGGGCATGTAGAGCGGATGGATGAAAGTAGACTAACTAAACAGATCTATATGGGGAGTGTGAATGGTTACGTTGGGAGGGGAAGGCCTAGACGGACGTTCCAAGACCAAATAGGAGACGTATTGGAAAAAGGTCAGGTCAGGAGTACCCGAAACCGACGAGCATGTATGGAGAGATTGATGACTGTGGATGAAGCGAAAGAAATATGTCAGGACCGTAGCAAGTGGAATAAAGTAGTCTCTGCCTACCCCTGTGGGAAAGAGGCGTGACGGTATGTATGTATGTACATTGCAAAGGTCCATTTCAATGAGTTAAAAAAATTACCTCGCTACTCCGCTACTACATCATGCTAGTAGTAGCGGTAATCCGCTACTACTAGCATGATGTAGTTGCTAATGCAACTCCAAGTGTTTTTTGTTGCTTTATCTCATATGCCGATTGTCTTATTTCTTATTCTCATCCCGCACAGATGGCAAAAGCCCTTCGAGGGAATCGGCGAAAATGTTATGTATTATGATCTAGGCGTTGCGGCTAGCAATCCATCACTATTTTGATTCCAATTTCCACCTTTTGCTAAACGTGGCCTTTAAGTCTTGTTATCTTTAGCACGGTCTACCCCGTACGGGACAAAGACGTGATTTATGTATATATGCACAGTGGATGTATTGTTGATGCACGGTGCTACGGTGTGTACCCCAACATACCCACTTTGTTGATATAACTCGACTATACAAATTATTAAATTCCAATAGATAGATTTAACTCAATCCTTTTTAAAACTGTTATCTTACCAGTTATGCTTTATGAAGCTACGCTGTAGTTATGCTAGGTACTTAAAGTTACGCCTCATAAAGTTATGCTAGATATGCTACATAAAGTTATGCCAATTATTATTATGCGTATTCATTATTATGTGGAAGTTACTATTATGCCACTTCAACGTTATGCTTAATGACGTTATGCCAAGTTTGTTATGTGTTTACAAATTTGGACATTTAATGTTATGCGAATTAAGGGAGACCATGTTCTGCTATATAAAAATCGGCCGATTGAAAGTCAGTGTCAATAATACTCTGCTATTTAAATCGATGTAAAAACAGTCAAAATAAATTCGACAATAATAATATTCTGATGCTGCTTAAAAACTGCCAAATAAAAGTCGGCGACAATAATATTTTGCCAAATAAAAATCTACCAAAAGTAAGTCGTCAATAAGAATAATCTTTTGCGACACGTGTTACGAGAAATAAGTTTCAAATCAAAATCAATTTCTTTCCAGATAAAGGGCACCCTACAATAAGTAAATACGTTAGTGAAGCCGGGTACTCATTTGCTAGCTGTAACCGTAACTCTTGCACGTAACAGTAACCTCAAACCCTAGTGCGGACGTGGCTCGCGAGCCTGCGGCGAGCGGAACGCGACGCCACACTAGCGTCTTTGGTTACTGCAACGCGCAACAGTTACGTCTACAGCTCGCAGATGACTACCCGGCTTGAATTGTTTTAAAAATCAAAATATTTATCAGGTACACCTGTGCTTAATCGCAAGATGACAATGCGAAGCGAAACACTTAAGGCTCTAGAAATAAGGAGGAACTCGGTAATGGCAGAGCGACGAAAGTCTAATATGCAAACACTTGGTGCCAACAATGAGTACGGCGTCACTGGAATGGTAAATAAAACATACCTACTTGTATAAGCTACTAGAGTCTGGGGGGCTACTCCGAAATTCTAAATTCGTATCATACCGTCCCTCTCACTCTTATTAATAATTATTAGTGTGAACGGAACGGCATGAAACGAACTTCGATTTTTTTACTTCGGAGAAGGCTCGCAGATAGAAATCTTTGTAAATAACTTGTACTATACAGTTGAGATCTCCAATATCTATACAGTAAACAGTTCCAAAAAATGTTGGCTACATATCCTACTAATATTATAAATGCAAAAGTTTGTGAGTATGGGTGTTTGATATTATTTCACGCAAAAACGGCTGGACTGATCTGGATCATATTTGGCACAGAGATACATTATAGTCTGGAACAACACATGCTACTTTTTAGCTCGGACAATTGCGTAGCTCCCGCAGGATAGCGATAAATGAATTATTTGCAGACAAAGTCGCGGGCAACAGCTAGTGTTTAGATATTTTTGAACGGTTGGTTGTATAAGATATTGGAGAACTCGACTTTACGTTACGCCATATTATCATTTTAGATGAACAATAACCTTGTGGCACCACGGCATCGGACGTCGACTGCTAACATTTCAGTCCAGGATGTATTTGCCGAACCCAACGGGGGGCAAGTAAACAGAGGCTACGAGACTACAGTCGGCGACGACATCGACAGCAACTCTATTAGGCTACAGCCAAGACCAAACCAGGTATCCTTCCAGGGTAGATATCAATGAGCAAGCTTGTGAGGCCACTCACAAATCCTAAGAGTTGCCAAAACTACATTTATTGTCAATGGCTAGGTTAAACAAACTGTAGATACTCATTATTAGAATACGAATTTTGTTACTAAGTTGAAATTAAACTCATTTTTTTGTAAGCATCATGTTGCTTGTGATATATGAATCAAGAGTTTGTTATGAAACAGGAAAGTCGCTAATTAGGTTATTTATATTAAAAATAGGGACCACTTTAGGAAATATTCAATATAACTACACATAAACGGATAACTCACGTATAAAAAGTCGAGTGATGCTCGACATGTTTCGGACTATTTCGTAGTCCTTCTTTGGTACGTGAGTTATCCGTTTATGTGTAATTATGGTTAAGTCTCACGATAGTTTCATGTTGAAATATTCAATATGATAATGTATAAAAAAAAATCAAAATGACACTAAAAATTAGAACACATAGAAAAATCCGAAAAGTAAAGCTATGGCCGGGAATCGAACCCGGGTCCTCATCATTGCGTGATGCGTATACCCCTACACGACCCATAGCAGGTGGATAAGCCTTCGAATTATTCTATCTGTAACATAAAATCAATGTCTGAAAGGAGGTGAAAAGGTCGTACCACAACGGAATCAATTAACTTTTGTTTTAATTAAGGCCCTTAACTGCGTACTAGTGATGTAACGAATATTCGCATTCGCGGATATTCGCGTATTTTTGGATATTCGTATTCGCATTCACATTCGCAAAATTTCTGCGAATGTTTTGCGAATATATATGAATATCAAAAAAAAACAATTTGAAGATAATGATAGGTTAATAAAATCAAAAACCCATTCATTTCTTATGTTTTTAACGCAAGAAAAAGAAACTTAACCTCATAAGCACATTAACAGTCTTCACTTTATCATTTGGTATTTATTCATTATTTTACGGAATAACAGTTCAGTCGGATGAGTTCGTATCAACTCGGCAATTCTCGGAACAAAATACAAACGGAACGCACCTGTAACTGCCAGCAAAGCCATAGACAATTGGCGCCAAATTTGAACACTTCTACATTCGCATTCGCATTCGCATCCGCGAATGTCAGTAGCGGACATTTGCATGTTTAAAAAATGACATTCGTTACATCACTAACGTACATGTGTTTTGAAAACGACTCGCTTATGATTATGTATGTTCAGTGGCGGATTTACCAGAAGGCTGAGTAGGCTCGAGCCTAGGGCGGCAGATTTTGGGGGCGGCAAATTTGGGATTTTGGGGGCGGCAAATTTGGGGAACGAGCTTTTTTTACCTCAAATTTTTTCTTCTTCTTCTTATGGTGCCTCTCCAACTAGTGAAGGTTGGCAGTCAGCTCCGCATACTTTACACGGTCCCTGGCCAGGTTGAAAAGCTCCGCTGCACTTGTTTCTTAGAAGTTTGCAACAAATTTTGCAAGGGCGGCAAAAACACTATTCAGCCTATACCTTGAAAATTTGTAAATCCGCCACTGTGTATGTTAGAATTTAATAGGTTTAATTAAGTTTATACACTGCCACTAAATATAATACTTTTGTATTTACTTTTTTTATGAAACATTTAGACGATTATAAAATAAATCGAAAGCAACTTGTTAATTTGTTTAACCATTTATCCCTATCCTTTAATAGTATTTTATACAATCGTTGCATGTAACTATTGTATACAATACTTTTTCTACGAGTCATCATCATCATCGTCTATCGAGGTACATACATAAGCTTTTGTAAAGTACACTGGGTTAAGTTTGAAAGTTGTACCTTCCACTTATGAATTAATAGTAGTTAGTTATCTCCTCTGGAGTAGCGGCGAAACAAATCTCGTGACTGTCACTCATGTTTAATTCGAATTAGGGATTATTTATTTAACACCATCGATTTCGCGTCAATTAACAAACAAAACTTTGAAATTTTCGTAGCACAAAAAATAACTAATGAGACGTCGTTATAAGACTGTTTCTGATTGGCCAATTACTTCAATTACTAACCAATCACGTAACAGAAGCAAAAAGTTAGTGTGTTCAAATGGAAGCAAATTTGCCAGATATTTCCAACTTTACATTGGGTGCGTTCCACTAAGCGCTCACGACGCTCAATTGAAGTAACTAAGTTCTAATTTTGAAATTATTATAGCCGTCTAGAGCGTTGTATAATAATCATTATAGTTGAGTCCGAAGTGCCATAGACTATCCAAGATTAAAACGTATGTGATTGCAATTTTGTCTATAAACACATAATTGGGAATGGATGATTATTTTAAAAGTGCTTGGTGATTTTTCTATTGATAGGAATAACCATCCTTAGCTACGGAAAAAAGTTTCAGATTTTTCCGTCGAGCCATATATTTTATAAAAATAAAAACATTTTACTCAGTCACTCGGCGGCCCCTATACGGAAGTAAGCAGTACGCCAATGACATAATCAAATTAAAAAAAAAATGCTGCTTGAATCTGTGGTACACGATGGCACGATGGATCAACGAGTAGAAAAAGATATTTTACAGGTCTAATCTGATAACAGCAACGCGTCATTGTATAGCCAAGACACGCCGGACAGCACCTGATTGGTTGACGATAATTTCAGGCACTGCATTCATTAATCACGCAAACTATTAAAATAATTAAATGATAACTCTTAAGGTATTATGTTGACAATTTATTTAAAAGCGTAATCAACACAATTTGACACTTGGGCTGCGCTACCACCAGAAACGTGAAAGGAACCAGTGGCGTCTAAGAAAAAAATCGTACTTAACATCTTTAAACGAGTTATTCTAGTACATTTATTCGGAGATTTCTGGAACGGTTCTAACAACTTCGATGATATCTGTTATATAGAAATTCTGAGCGAAAAATCGATCTTGCTAGGTGTCATCTCTAGAGAAAGGAGTTTTTCCGAGAATTGCCAACACCGATCTTTTCTTGGTCGCCCATGTACTCCACCAGAAAGAAAACAGCGCTAAGCAAGGCTAGGATAATGTAATCGTCCCATTGGTCGATTTTTTTGCACACTCCTCTGCTTCCTCGCAGGTATCTGGTGGACGCATCCTTAACCTTAACATAAGAACCACTTACTTACTTAATTTTCTAAGAAGGAGACAAACTCTGTGAGTTTGAACAATTGGTCTTCGCTTGAGGTATGGAGTGGCGCGGGCTGCGTCGGCGGCGTAGGGTTGACGGTGGCTCCATCGTCGCTCAGTACCCATTTGCGATCAGCGCATGCGCGCAACACCGTGTCTCGGCTCAGCCCCGTCATCGACACCACTGTATCCAAAGATATTGAACTGTAGGAACGTCCAACCAGGTGGAATGCTCGCTCGCGAACTCGTTCTGCAATAGGATATGGTTAGGTATAAGGCAGAGAAAATAACTGCTTGAGTTTATTAGATTCAAAATATAGAAATAAAGTATTTATTCCACAGAATTAGTACACCTTTTATAAAACGACTACTATGAGATTTATCATATTTGCGGATGGGTCAGTCAAACATGTTTTAGTTGTGGTTTTTTTTGGATCAATCCATCAACAAACATGTCAAGCATCAAAAATATGTGGAATGTAACGTAAGAGGGTGTGAAGGTGACGGATGATATACTATGAGTGAGACGACCAATATTCGGTTTGAAGAATGAGGTGACGTCTGTAAGATGTTAGGGTTTAGTTAGATTCAGTCTGCGATACGATTTTGATATGTAAATATGTAAAGAACACTAAATAAAATTATATTTTACTAGTAATTTAGTCCCATACATTTAATTTAAATATTAGTAAAGTCAATTTAGGGCTCTGTTGCCTGTGGTCCTAGTAAAGTTTGTCCAACTGGTTTTTGACGGAACTCCGCCCAAGGGCGAAGCTCCTTTTTCTGGGTATTTTGCCCTTCGGGCAACTGAAGATATCTAACTATTGAATGATTCAAAATAATGGCAGCATGTTTTCCGAGTAGGATAAATTAGTAGGACCACGGCAATACACTAACTTAGGACTCATTTTGGCAAATTAATTGTTCTTCACTCATGTTCAGTGGATATACTGGATATACTTTTAAGGCGTGAAGAGAAACTATGTTTTTCGGTAAAGCTGCCCAAGATTAACACGGAGCATTAGTGGCAATCGCAATTAGTTGCCTCCTCAATTAATTAAAACAAAATAAAAATATCAATCCCTACAATATCATCATCTGGTCACCCTACTCGGCCCTTTTCAAATAATAAGACAGATAATGTTATGATGTGTAACAGATTGTCATTATCAATGATATTTAACATTATCACCAGTTTCCTGACAGTAGTATGAAGAAGGTTTAATGAATTAATAAGTTCACATTTCAATTAAAATAGGGTTCAAGTGATTTTTTTAATAAATCAATATATTTTTACTGCAACCGAAACGGCCAAAAATTGTCTAGGAACTTCCCCTGCCATAGACTACGGCGCGCACACATTTGCAACGGCCATGCGAGCGATTTCCGACACAGTTCCGGGATTCCCCGAAGTTAAAAAACGCGACGCATTTCGCTTTTCGCCCGATCATTCGTAATAAAAATGCGACTATTGAAATAGTGAATAATAAAAAAATGTTTGGATGAAAAAAAGATGAAGTGTGGGTTTATTTCGATCAAAATACATTGTTTTCGTTTTAATAAATAACTGAACTGTCTATTACATTAATAAAAAAGACAAGAACCTAAAAAAATAAAAAAAAACTGAATTTTAATGAAATAAATCCGATTTAAATCAAATTAATTTGATTATTGTGATTTTTATCAACCCTAAATTAAACGTAGGGTGACCAAAAGTAATGATGAATTATAAAATCTAACAAAATTTAATTTGGAAAATTAAAGTTAAGTATAGTCAGGACATATAGAAATCAAAGATAGGACTCAAAATTTAGTATTAAAGTTTTCTATTTAGTACCTTCAAGTGCTCTTATTATGTTAGCTACGGGCTCTGTCCAATTGTAGGTAGCTAGTGCTTGGTATGTCCCAGCGAGGTCCTTCTTCCACAATTTCTGTCCAACAGACCATATGGCGGCTATCTCCGGGTTACTGCTTGTGATGGTTGCAGGGATCCTTTTCCATAGAAATTTGGCATTGCATCTGGAAATGTAGGTATACAATTTAAGCATAATTTTACTCAACAGTATTAAAGCTTACTTTTGTAGATACTTGTATAAAAATAACTTTTATTAAGTAATTGTGAAAAATGTCATTTTTTATTCACCATTTTTGGTGATGGTACTTAGTTCCGGTGTCAAAGGAGCTCTACACATGTACCTACCAAATGTAAGTCAATCAGACCATTTCATATAAATCTAGTTGCAAGATTTAATTAATTTAAACATTAGTTATTTAGTTACAAGTGAAGGAAGGATATTAAAAAGGATGTTTTAAATAAAAACTTCTTGAAAGTTTTTAGTGACAATTGTTTTGCACAAAACAGAAACTATAAAGTAAGTAGTCCTGTTTTTTAACATAATTATCTATACTTCTATACTATAATATTATAAAGAGGAAAGATTTGATTGTTTGTTTGTTTGAATTGAATAGGCTCCGAAACTACTGGACCCATTTCAAAAATTCTTTTGCCGTTAGAAAGCTACATTATCTCTGAGTGACATAGGCTACTTTTTACCGCGGGAAAATACCTTTTCCTACTGGAAAATTAATTTATCGCGGGCGAAGCTGCGGACGGGAGGCTAGTAACTGATAAACCAGCCAACCTGTTGTTATGTGATACCTAAAGCGCACATGGGACTGCCGATGCATTGCTGCCCTTGCAAAGCCTAGCCTTTTAAAGGTATAAATGTTGTAGAAAGTTGGAAAAACCTCAGCCGTCAGTTCATTTCCAATTTTGCATGTAAGTACAGGCGAAGAAATGCCTCTTTAACCATACAGTGGAGGACTAGGCACAATTAATTAGTAAGCAAGTAGTAAATGAATAATGGGCAATATGGCAATAGATTTGTTCAATTAATTGAATGAGGTACTGGCTTTGCATTTTGTTAAACTAGTTGATTTAACACACTAGAGAAATGAACCAACACTAAACTTAACAGTCAGTTCTTTGTTGACCTTTCCAGTATTTTTTCAAGATTTTGAATCTGGGACTCAGGCCTTTTTCATTATGAAATGATGCATTTGGGAAATGGTGTTTGCGAAGTAATATTGATTAGCCTTTAAGATGCACACAGTGGCGTAACTATAGGGTGGCAGGGGTGGCAAGATGCCAGGGGCCCCTAGCTGTATGGGGCCCCCAACTGGCTTGGTTTAGAGCACAGAAGGGACGCTGATGCACTTCTTTATATTGAGAAAGGAGCCCCATCTGGCGAATTTGCCACGGGCCCCAGACGTTATAGTTACGCCACTGGATTCATCCAGTTGCTGGATTAGAAATTTGGTACATATTGTATAGAGCTCAGATCATAATGCACAAAATTAACTATAGGCAAAAGAATTAACAGGCATAGACATGATTTCAGCTTAAATTCTACAGTTTTAGATAACTTAACAAATGCCAGTTCTACATTATTAGCGACTTCATCTCCATAGAATCAAATATAGCCTATGTCAGGCATAATGTACCGTTCTAACCGCAAATAAATATGAATGATTTCGTCATTACAACTACTTTTTAGAGTCTCTCGGTAAATCAAAGTCACCCCTGTCTACGGTATATAATAAACACTAAGCATTGAATCACTTACAGATCATTCTGATACAAGTATATAACTAGCAGCTGAGCATATGTTGAAGGTGAAGCAACGCCATTTGGGGCCTGAAATACAGAATAACGTCTGTGTAAGCTTGACTAGTTAACAGCAAGGTTATGTTACCATTTTTAATGATGTTCAGACCTATTTCACGTCAAACATACCTCTAATTCTTGTTTTTCTAGTTCAACACAGAGTTTATCGAAATTGGAAATCATACTTAATTCTATTAATTTCCACTTTACTTAGGCTAAAATGAAGCCGCTCTAATGCGAATATCTGTATGCAAGATTCTGTTTTTGTTTCCTTTCCGTTCCGTCCCGTCATTTAGTTGTCATTTTGTCATCTTGCTGTCAAGTTGAAATTGACAGCTATAAGATGTTTTTCCATCGTCAACTGATTTTTGGTTTGCCCGTCACTTGCCTGGTGTTGGTCGTGTTTATTGACTATACGGGACGGGGGATCAGATCTGCTAGAAATACTTAATCGATTCTAAATAATTATTTAAAAGCCAAACTCGTGGCCCACTAATCTTAGGAGTAATCATTTTTTTTATTTTAATGCTTTTACAACATTTTTAATGAGTTTGATGTAAAATGAAAAAAGAGTGGAAACTTCACAAAATCCATCTGGTAGACTAATGGACGTCAAAATGATTTACTATTATAGTCAGAGAATAAATACCACTACGTTTTATTATTATTATAGTTCTGATTAATTTGCAATTAACGTTCTAATTGATACGTCAGATTATTTTGTTTTTAAGACTTATTTTTAAATTACTACCTACTAAACTACGTACCTTACCTAAACAAAACTTCGGGAAAAGAACAATCGTTTGTGCTCGAATCCAATAGGCTAACCACTAAACAAAAGCTACCTACCATGCTCCTAATAACGTGGTGTATTGCTAAAATTGGATAAACCTATCTGTTTATAGTATTTTTTGCGGCAGTTTTTTTAAATTACGTCTAAAAAGGCAAACGAATGATGGATAACTAGGTACCTAGTAAGTGTCTAAGTGAGCACCACCACCCATAGACACCCGCAACGCTAGAGGATTGCAGATGCGTTGGCAGCCTGGAGGGCTAAAATAGAATACCTACCTACATCATGTGCCAGTAATTTCACCGGCTATCTTACTTTCCACCCCGCAGCACAACAGTGCAATTAATGCTGTTTGGCAGCAGCATTAGTAAGAGACGGGTAAGCATCCAGGCCTCTTTAACCCGATAATGTCATAGCGTAGGTAAAGGAAGCTTTATGATACGAAACTCATACGTTACCTATGGCATTACTATCTGTATTAGATTTATGAGAATTATTTCTTGACTTTGGTCCATACATGCATATACCACGTCTTTTTCCCGTACGGGGTAGACAGAGCCGAAGGTAACAAAACCTTAAGGCCGCGTTTAGCATGATAAAGGGCGTATAGCTGGAAACGGAAATCAAAATAGTGATGGGTTGCTAGCCGCATCGCCTATAACATGATTCTATAAGACTTTCGCCCATTCCCTCGGTGGGCTTTTGCCATCTGCGCGGGGAGAGAAGCAACTATTAGTTTCACGTTTCACGTTCAAATGTTCAAATTCTACGTTTTTTCTTCACTCCCAGACCAGCATGGAAGAAAATCCCTAAGGATGTTAATATCCAAAAAACTTTTTAACATTTGCAATTATTTGGTTTCATCTACATAGTTACAACGTTTGGCGATAGCAGAGCTCTCTTTAAGATCGCATCTTACGAGTTTAAGCTGCAACGGTAAAACGTTGTGCAATTGAATTTTCGATCCATTGTAAATGTACAAGTGTAGGTACAAATAAATGCGTTCGTTTTATTATTTAGGCAATGCGACCTACATTGTTATAATTGAATTTCACGGCTATTGACGGAGGGCCTGGGCGGGCTTGCTATTCGACTTGTCGACTTGCGCTTGCGTCACCCATAGGGTTGCCAACCAGAAAAAAACAAGGCTTTTTTGTCAAAAAAAAAGTTTGGAGCCAAACTCAAATTTAGAGCGTTTAAGCTCCGTGCTGTAATTAAGTACTGACCAACTTCAGTACCTTGATCTAGGCACTTTTACTTTGTAAAATATAGCTTAATCCTACTTGCTGTAGATTGTCTTTAACCTTCTCTTTCCCAAGGTCTTTGACGGACTCAAAAGGATGTTATTATTATGGTTACGTACCCACAAAAAAGACACGGTCGCCAGCCCTAGCAGCAATAAACCGGAGCTGACGGACTGACACGCTGAGTCACCCTTCCATATTATTATTGTCGCTCATAATGCTAATGTTCTCGTTATGCTTGTACCAAATTAGCATCTTAATGCTTTTTATGACACTTACAAAATCATATTAATATTTTGTATAAGTGTGGTTTCCAAAAATGACAACTTCTGATAATGACGCATTGACACTCAACCTATCAAAAATCTCTTTTAGCAAGTGGTTTAAAATGGTTTACGTATTTCCCCACCTACCGAGCTCTAATTCGGTACCCTACCTACATTAAAAAAGCAGGCACGATGTCAGCGGAAAATAACATAAAAGAGTGGGTAAACTAAATTGTTAGGTAAGTAGATCTCTAGGGCTTCTTATCAACTTCTTTGCGAACTCCAAGTCTTCCGATCTTTTTTCTTTAACAAAGTGCAGTGTTGAGTGTAGAACAGGGCTGTCAGTGACTAAGTATACTTAAGTAGCGTTTTTTTCTAATGAAACGTATTCTGAGTAGATATATTGGTAATTAAGTAAGTAAGTAGGTACTAATACTAATAATAGTATGAAGTTAAAATATTTAAATTTTTTATGGAGGTATATAGGTACCTACTGGACTAGGAAGACTAAACATTGTCTATCCGATATTTTTTTCAAATCAAATCAGAACAACATTTTTCGCTAAACCATATTAACGTTTGTACCTATAATAGAACTACTATTTAGATACCTAATTAGTCGTTAAACTCTGCAGGTTTCAAGTGTCTTTATTTCGTATTTCTTGGAAGAGGGCAAGCTTAGTTAAAGTCCATGGCATGGGTAGGCACATAAACATAAGTAATTATTACCTAAACAGGTTGGAACACCAATAAAAACATTAGTAATTGGTAAGCACAAATTTTGCCATATCTATCTACAACTAACTTCATGACAAATTAATCCGACAATACTCGTAACCCATGAACTGTGTAGGTACAAAGTTTATATGGGTCAATTGAACTTACGCAAGGTGTTGGGCACGAAGAAGGAACGTTTCGTCACTTTCACTTCTTGTCGAATTGTCCAATGGAACTTGTCACGGTTTGGCGGCAACCAATGGCCGCCCACCGCCCCGCCTCGCAGGATAGGCGTGTGCCGCGGCCCCGGCCCAGTTAGCTCCAACAATAGGCACAATAGCTTCCGTAATCGTCATAGCACTTGCCCCAAACTGCCAAACTAGATGTAGAAGAACTTCATATATTATATTTACTTAAAGCTACATGCCACGTTTTATCGCCATCATAACGCGTATTATGCAAAGGTGCATATGTATGTGCAGGAGGGATTGATGTTTTATGTCAATTCCTTGCTCGCTGAAAGCTAGGGCGCGCTAAGCATTCAGTCTACGCGCTGCATGAAACAAAAACACAAATAGGTAGGTACTTAATAATTATTGGTATTGGATGAATGTAAATGTTGAGATGTATACGAACGTTTGATTCCGGTTCCGAACTTTTACTTGAAGTCACCCTCCGATTTCGATTCGGTTCCGACACTTATACGGGGAGGTCCGCGGAGGTTATATTCGGAGCGCAGAAGCGGCCGCCGCGGACAGCGCGTACGCACGTTTATGCTGGTCGCGTGGAAAACTCCCTCAGGTGCTTTTTATTGACTTATTTTTATGTATTTTATTCTGATTCAAATTAGTTTTAACCAGTGTTATCTGTAAATTGTAAATAAATGTCGTTTATTCAATTTAATTTAATCTCTTCTCCGACTCCGACTGCGATTCCGTTTCGGTTTCGATTTCGCCATAACAAATTTATAAACTCCGTAAAACCACTGCTGTTATTCCAATTTATTATTTAAAAATGAAGATACGAACTCAACAAAACGTGGCTCATCCCTTTAGAGGATCTTTCTTCAATCATCTGAAAGGCATAGAACACTCCTCGACAATAGGTATAGGTACTCGTATACCTAATATTGTATTAGAGGTACACTCTGTCCAAAAGTCCTGCTGCGAGATAAACAATTTCGACATATTTGCATACTATTAATGCTATTAAATATACAAGTTGCAGACTATGACATCAGAGCTATAGGCAGCAAATCGCACTTACTTGAATGAATTAATCAAAAAGTTGGGCTATTAGCTACAGAGTCCGAGAGTCACAGGTTAACTATTTCTGCTGCTCGACAGTTGAAGGCAACACACGACAAAGGGAAATCAGAAATCATAAATTTATTTGTCAAACGTATGTCAATATGTGTTACATGGAAGCTAAACGCACAATTCGCACCCTTCGTGGAAGAAAGACGTAAGTCCCATTGTAAGTCAATAGGACTTACGTCTTTCTTCCACGAAGGGTGCGAATTATTAAAAAATATTAGGAGAATAAGCCAATAGAGTGTGAGTAGGTTCTATGACGACGCAATTATCTATTTCATAAGTACCTATCGTCACCAAACATTTAAATTATATTACCAATGTTAAAAGCTACGTTAAAACGGCAAGATATTTCGTCAAAACATGATGCTATTAAACTAACAAGTGCGTCTGACGCTCCTACCGGAATGCAGTTCTATAAACGACAACCTCGTGATTGGTAGATATATTCCTTACACAGAAGCAATTTACTGAGTCTAAGTTTAAACCTAAGATGCGCAACAAATTATCGAGAGTTCAAGAGATTACTAAACATAAGGCGCATGTAAACATGTAGCAACTAACGTTTTACTTACTGTAATAAGATTTTATGGTGCAAGAGGGCCGGCCGGTTCCTGCGACCCGCGTGGGTCACCGGGCATGCGCCCGCGCCGCTCGCCTGCGCCGACAGCGCTGTACAAAATCGCTAATTACATTCAATCTCGGTCTCGCTTCACGCTGCATTATGAAGCACACACGTGCCGCCGACTTACAATTACAACCGGGTTTTCAATTATTTAATTTAATTTGTCATGATTATTTCGAAAATTGTTTAAGAAAATATACAAAACTATGAGTTATAATAGCGTTTAAATAAATAGTTTAGTACTTAGCAGAATCATGTAGGCACTCAACAAAAGTCAAAGGTTGTAGTAGCTTTATCAAATATTCATGTTGGCAATTCAACCCTTGTTTCGTTTTCATATTTCGATCAATGATGAATGTCGATCGTTCACGTAAGAACCGAGAAACATGAAAATGACAAGATACTTTCATACATGCTCAGACCAAATAAAAGTACCTACCCAAAGACGGAGTTATGCGAACTGCATAGTGAAGTCGGTAAAATTACGCCTCGCAATGTTTATTTATATTCCTTTGTATGTGTGTACTCATGTAGATACATTTTAAGTCATGTTCATTTTCATTTTGGTATACCTAGGTGTTATGGGACATGACACCCTGTCAGGGTATATAATGCCTATACTAAAGCTACAAATTATACTAAAAACGATTACAACCATTACCTAATTAATTACGGATTAAATATTTCATGTCAAGAATAATAAATAGGTATTTATAACAAAAACATACAATCGCTCGCACCCTAGTTTTACTAAACTTCGTCAAGTAAACTGGTTAAACTAAGCAACATGAACGAGACGAGGCGTGGTTTCATATAGCCTCACTTTGTTGTTCACGAAATTCTGTCTGAACTTTTTATTTGGTCTGAGTATTCGTAGATGAAACCCTTAAGAAAATATTTTGCAGCGCTTATTTTATTTATTTAGAATATGATACAATAGAAAATTTAAGTAAATTATCGGTACGGTAGAAACCCCAAGTACTTAGGTACTATATACCTACTTGAGTGTTTTATAAAAAAATACACTTTTCCTTTTTTCTAAATATGGACGTTTTGGATTTTTCTGAAACCGTATCACCAGCTCTATTCATTTTTGTTAAGAAAAAAAGGCTTTTTTGTCAGTTTCGTGTCATTTCTTTTAATACGAATTATATGGATCGCCACAAAACTGCCACGGAAAATGAAGCTCAAAAAATGTCCACATATTTGAATAAGTATTACAAGCTATTGTCTTAAACTATATCAACACTATATAGTGGTAAATAACGGATAATATACGAGTAGGTGACCATTTCGACCCCTAGCATAATGTGCATAATTAATACAATTAGCTCTCGGCAAATTGCACGTAAGAATGAAATAATGAGCGTAAATTGAGGCAACTTTACACTTCTGATTTATTGTGCTGCACTTGCACGATTTCGTCGAAAGAGAAAACGGACCAGTTCCGACGGATATTACGGACGGTATATAAAATTGATAATGAATATTTATAAAAACCTTAATCACGGTTCACAGTATTTCCCACCGGGTCAAGAGAAACCATTAATCAGAACATTTCCACTTAATCATGCAAATGGCGTTGTTCCTTACCGGCAATTATTTTTCACTTTAAACTTTTTCTGGCGTACCACCGAAAATATATCAATTATAAACTTCACCAAAATTGACCTATAGATTATTGAAAAATACCTGCTGTTCTTGCTTCGCTTGTGCCTTACTTAATTTGTCGCTTTTGGAATTTTATAGCAATAATTTAGTTACGTTTAAGGTCATGAAGTCATAAACAATACTATTAGTAATACATTTTCGCAAGACATGTCTAATGACACATGACAAAGTTTAATTCTTTGTTTAGGGTTCCGTCCCGTGCCCAAGGGGTAAAAACGGGACCCTATTACTGAGACTTCACTTTCCGTCCGTCTGTCTGTCTGTCCGTCTGCCAATACGCTGTATCTCATGAACCGTGATAGCAAGAGAGTTGAAATTTTTACTGATGATGTATTGCTGTTGCCGCTACAAGAACAAGTACTAAAATCAGAATATTTTAATGTCTGTCTGTCTACATAAAATTCCAATATAAAATGGCTTACACTGCCTACATTTTGCTTAAGACCAGGGCTCTGTTTACACTGGATTTGATACTAACTTCGCGAAGTTGTACGGAACCGAATAACTTTAGAAACCGTCCGACTCGCACTTGGCCGGTTTTTCTTTTTTTTTACTTGGACAGGAACACATAAAACGCCAGAATAACAAAGTTAGAGCTCGGGATCGAACTCTGAATCTTCGTCATACCGCTACGCTAGCTCTGCTTAACATTTTAGTAAATCTATCATTTGTCTGCCATAACAATCGGGAAGAATTTTAACGACACAAATTATCCGTAGGTAGTCTAAACCCGGAAAGTGTAACCTTTACTTCTACCTGACATTCCTATATACCTCACGCTATACTAGCGCCTCTAGCAGCGAAGTCATACCCGGTAGCCCTCATTAATTAAGTAAGTAATTAATAATTATTGTCTTGCTTTTAGTGGCAGTAAAGTAGCGTACAAAGCTGGCGTACTTTGATGTGTTAAGTTAGGTGCGTAGCTGCGGCGCATAAGCCTACGACCTGAGCTAGAATATTCATAACGCAACAGCAAAATAACGTCTATAAGTTACAAAATGAATGGTCAGGTGCAATACGAAATTCAAATGTGATAGCACATCGCTGCGTGTTTGTAAACGCTCAATCCAAGGCCTGCGACACGTAGCTTTCTAGCTCACGTGACACTTCTATGTATGCCTCTTATTAACTCATCCTTAAAAAAATTAGAACCGCCTTCAAATATGTAGCCTAAATCCGCATATAGATTTCCAAATAAGTTGTATTAATTACGCTACTTTAGAAATAACAAACTCAAATATATTTCGGTGTGCGCTACCTACTTAATTATATGTTTGAAGCCGATGCCTGCAAACTTTGATATGAAATTACCATTAGACTCGGACATAGTCATTGTGTAATTTAAAAACGGATCATTCCCGTAGCTATTTTTAGCCAAACTAGGCACGACATGTTTCGAACCAGTCCTTAAACTAATTTATAAACATTATCAAACCATTACTTAATAGAAGACGAATTGTTATGAGTGTTTCGATATGGATTAGTGTGGGTGGTAATCCGTAATGGCTTCGGAGCGTCGACAGAAGCGCATGTTTTTCGACAGCTAACAAAATGTCGCAACGGTGGCCAGCGACGCATTTCGGGTGTAACGTTATCGCTAAACATTTAATTTAAAACGTTAAAATGGTGGTCAGATGATGGAGTGGCTCTAAAAATCGTGCCAAGGGTCCCGGCACAATAGAACTAATAACAGTAGGCGAACGACGCGCGCCGCGGTCATTTACCTAAGCGCCAACACGGCCGCCGCTCGACGTGTTCCAACAATAAGTAAAATACCCGGTTGAATATGTAACGTTTTTAAGCGCTCGGGTCGTACGTCATTATCCTCTCTCAGTTATTAGGTAGGTACTACAACGGAAGGAGATGTAATAAATTTGAGCAAACCAGATCCAGGATCGGTACCTAGGTACTAAGTATTATTTGTTTTAATAATTATTTAACTCTGAGCAACGTCTCTTCTAACAAAAAATTTTTGAGAGAATAATGATTAAAAAAAACGCTGCTAAACCGCTGAATTTTGATTCTCCTACTCTTATGAAGATAGCAGCCAACATCTGAAAACGCTGTGGAATTCTATACCGTCCAGTTGCGTATCTTCGCCTGTGCTACCTATCTTCGCCCAATTTGACATAAGTTAACACTACCGAAATGTTTTTAGTGCTAGCCTTACATAAAACTGCTAAATACAAAGTATTTTTCATGGCGGTCAACATTCTTCGAACGATCTGCGACTAACTTCTCACAATTGATGTTCAGTGAGATTTTTTCGCGACGCCGACCACGTGTTTTTTTTTACCAGCGTTTTAACTTTGGTTTTAAACAGTGATATAGACCAGATAATGTTAAACTTTTTACATGATTATATCGTATAACTATTTCTTTTTCATGTGACACTAGTATTTAATGGCTAACTTACGTCTAGAAATCACAATTGGATAAAACGTTGGGGAGGGTATTTATCGTTCAACTTGTTGCCAAATTTCGCCTGCCCCACAGTGCGATGAAACCCCGATCTAGGTGGACAATATTATTTAAGCCTCAAAACCGACTCTGGTAGGTCATATTATGATGTCAAAATAGAAATGAAATGAAAGAAATTACAAAATCACATTAAAATTAAAACCAATATAAGCTGACCTATTGGTACTAGGAATTACTACACGCGTGAAGGCCAATTTATATTGGTCATTGTTTTAGGCAGTATAAAAGTAGTTTTTGACACACATTTTATATTCATATTATTTTTCACAGCACTATGAAGTAAATAAAACAACACTAATAATTTATGCGGTTTATTAGGTAAGTACCTTACTCTGAATCGCTAATTCTAATAATTTCCCAGAAATACGAGCTATATTTCTCTTGAAATTTCTTAGTGAATCTGGCGTGACTCTGCTGAAATCAAATTTAATTGAAAAATAATCGAAAAGACGGTTATTTTTATCCTTTTTAGCGTGTTTTAACCATTCTTCATAAAACTCCCTCCTAGGTACGGATAGTTCGATTTCTAAAAAAAAGTCAAAGACTCGCATCAGATCGCAGTTTCTAACATGCATCAAACGAAAGAACATTAAAAACTCTATCATTAAAAAAAAATCCAGCCCGGGGGCAAGGGGGGGCATCCTTTTCCTTGTCTATGAAACACGAAACTCATGCAAAAAAATTGGAAGTTTTTACGTTGAAGTTGATTTTTATTGGCAAAGGAATATCCGTTTTTAACAATTAATATTTTAAAATGTAGTCCTTACCATTTACTTCACGATCCATGACTAGAAGTAGCACGATCTAATTGGTAATTATTATAAAATATTGATAAGCGAAGAGCAGTAAAACGCACGATTTCACTATCGATGACAGTGTTTCGGTTCGCTTCGACATTATTTATTAATTTTATGAGGGTAGTAGGACAAAACTATTACTGGAATCATTCCTTCTAGGATGTTGGCTATCGCTATAGCCACCACAGATAATGAAATAGCGTGACCCTTTTTGTCCACCTAGATCGGGGTTTCATCGCACAGTGTGCCCCTAGGGTTGTCAAATTTATTGTTAGCACATTAATTAGTGGATGATATTACTTTTTTGCCAATTTAAATATTTTCTTTTGTTTTGTTTTACGGAAATGGCTTTAACGATTTGGAGGAAAGTTAATAAGTAGTTTAAATTATATAAATATTTTATAGGCATAGGTTGATTGGATTTCAATTAAAAACATATTATAGCAGAAAAACATACGTTTTGTTTAAGTAATAAAAAAAAGTTTGAAAATATTTTTTTTATTGTAAACCATTACTCCCCTTTGTTTGGCATGTTGGGTAATTTTTGGCAGCCCTAGCATCGTTTTAGAAAATGTATGAAACAACTTCAAACTGCAGCCAATCTTCGCCTACCACACATTTTCTTTAAAATATGCCTAGTCCGGTGTAGTTAAGCTTCATATTGTGTTAACACAGTCCAAGTAGATAAGACTTAACATGTGTAAGTCATGGAAAAGTTTAGTATTAGCGGTAAGGCATGCCATAGGCGAAGATAGGGAAAAGTACCCATACTTCGCCTATTGCCTTTGGGGCCATTTATTACCAAGTTAACGAGTGAAATTCAAAGCTTTAGTGATTTATACTGATAGCCAGGAGTACTAAAAAAGGTTTTTTTTGCGACAATGGACTAAAATTCTTTCAAATATGAAAGATATTTTGGAAAAAGTGTCAAAATCCAGGCGAAGATACGCAACTGGACGGTACTCACGAGCAAAAATAATGGGTAACTTTTCATACAACTTTGTATGGAAGGCGACCCTTAATTTTTGCTCGTCAGTGTAGGTTAAAGTTAATTGGTTTTATTAATAACTAGTTGTTCCCCACGACATCGCCCGTCCCATTTTTTTCCGATTTTTTATGATTTTTTCCATTAAGAACTTCCGAACCGTGGAACTTCAGGAACATATTATGAAAAAAAAGAATTATTTTTATTTATTTCATACAACATTCATTCATACATATATAATAAGTAATAGTTATTGCAGATCAATATAATTATAACCTGTAATATTATTATAATGCCTAATAAACAAAAAAATAGTTACCTGTGCGTGTTTGTCCCGTACGAACACTTGACTAACTAAGTAAATTGTATTATTATGCACATTTCTGTCGTAAGTTTTTAACACATCTTAATTACTTCAGTTAACCATATTGTATTGTACACGTGCACACTGTTCATGAGTTAGATAGATTGGTGAAGTTTCATTACTTGAAGTTTAGTATGCTACTGTAGCTTGTCTCTTGTGTGGTCCATCTGTTTGCTACTGACAGGTTTTGAACGATCGCCGCAGCAGCTTCCTACACCGACGCCGCATTGTCACAAAACAATGGTCTCGAGCTATCTTTAATCGCCACAAAATGGATTCTAATTGGATCCGCAAACTCCGTCCGGTTCTTGTTGTTCGACCGTGAATGTATCTGCTAACTAATCGTTCAAGCCAAGGTTGTGATAACTACAAACGTGAAAGTCAATCGTTAAACACATTCTTATCCCACTTTATTCCCTATCACTAAGTACGCTTACTGAATTCATTAAACACGTATGCATAAAAAACAAAACGGAGCTCACCTCTTGACATTTAAGTACTTATGCCAAAATTCATACGAAACTATGCCTCGAGAATAATATCCATTTAATTAACCAGCAATGTGTTGCTGTAAATAACCAAGATGTGGATGTGATGGCTGCTGCATTGCGCCATGATTTTCACCTCATTAACTTTATTTATGTGCATTCAGGTCAATCCATCGATAAATGTCCCAGGACATATGGAAAAAATGCACGGTGAGAATTTCGCGTCGATTAAACCGACTGCACCTATAATTCGGAGTTAAATGAATGATAAAAGTCGAGTATGCGTACGGTGATTCAATGTGTCGTTTAGTACAACAAAGATGTATGGAAAGTTTCTGTCGAAGGTTGTATAATGTAATGAGTTCTTTCGACGATGACTGTCTGAATTGCCTCTACACTTTAATTTTACCCGCAAATTGACATTGATTGCCAACCTCCCAGTAAGTAGCTTTTGTACCGCTGTGAATAGTGTCCATACTTATACGCATGCAGTCTGCGAAGTTGAATTTAGCCTAACATGCATTCGCCTTTTGTGCTTTAAACACATTCATCGTCTTTTGATGCAATGTAATGTAATATTTTCCATCTCCCGCAACATTAATATTTGTGTAGAGTCGGGGTATTAAGGCCCCGCATCTCATCACTACGAGTAAAGGCTTAAATAGATTGAGTGACCGGCGTCGCCGATCAAAGGATGATCGATGGCCACGCTGCGCATGAACTGTGCGCCTGGGCACGCGAAAGTACATTTTCTGTCAGATTTACGGACCGCCTGAGTGCTCGTAAATTTCCCACTATCTGTGAATAATGTAATACTTTACATATAAAAGTCCATTAACGGTTATTGAGTATTATATTTTTGCTCCGTTGTATTCGAATGTGCATTAAGATTTTTGATAATATTGTGTACTACGAGTTAAAACAGGCACATGATTGTGTTGTAGGGCTATGCGCAATATTTTTTTTTTGATTTTCATAATGATGTCGTGTTGAGTGAAATTAACAATGTTTGTACTATTTAGCGTTAGTTACATACTTAAGTACTTTCCATTGTTTTACAAAAATGCCTCTCCGTATCACTACCTAACCACTGTCTTACTTGGTAATCCTTGCGAAAGATTGCCGGTGATATTTGATTTTATATTTTTAATCCAACCACTATTTCAACTTTGATTATTATACACTTTAATATACATAATTTTTTATACTCAAGTCAAGATATAGGTAACATCAACATCAATCACTCGAAAGTGTACCAGCAAAACTATACGCAAAGTTGCCTTGAGAACTGTTTTCGACACAGTCGCGAGTGGACCACCGATACAAAGCGATGACATATTTAAAAATATCGAAATTGTTGACAATGCTGTATCTAGAGTTGGTGTAAATGATCGAAGACAATAAAGAACAAACATTATACTTTCCTAGCGTTAGGGGCTATCACAAGTCAATGTCAAATCGTGGTAGGAAAACATAATGGCAGCTTATCACATGAACAATATTTTCTTACCGTCTAAAGATTGCAGCGGATTTCACACCGAAAGTGGCGTGAAATGGCCAGTTAGTGAGTAATATCATGTTATTTGGAGGCGACGAGGGCGCGAGGGCGGTCGTGACGGCGCGGCGCGCTGCCTTGGTCACGAGTCGCTCTGCTGACCCTACCAACCTAACCCTGTCTCCCTTCTCAAGACCTGAACGACCAAAACAAACTATCAAGTAACTGTACCACCTCTATATCTCACAAACTTCTCAAACTGCCAGCCCTACTTAATCAGAACATTTACAAACAGGTGTCACGAAACTAAATAGCAGTAATGTCTTAATATCATCCCGTAATGTTAAGTATAAATTAAACCGAACACGAGTGCATTAGACAGAACTCTTAACTTCGCCGGCTTAACTAGTCGCATTAAACGTTACGTGAGCGGTACCGCTGCAATTTTATTAACATTTTATTGAGCCGGCGCGGCTCTGGCAGCGGCCGACTACACAATCAGTAATCAGCAGACACGTAAATTGTACGGCCGCAGTCCGCCTCGTAAACAGCTGCACACTTCAAACTAAATCTGACGGGATTGGGTGTTACCTACTCGCAGCTTCACCCGGATCATAAGACATAGAAAGTGACGATTTTGTTTTTATTTCACCAACGGCGAATTTAGAAAACAATTGGTGGCATATATTTATGAACTTATATTAAGTAATGCCTCCTATTTTATGAATACAAAACAATTATTCGTCCGTCTTTATCTGCCACTTTGTTTGACACAGCAAAAACCAAATTTTTATTATAGAACGTTTGTAACGTTTTACTATTAAGGGGGCTTTCTGGTACAGCGAGCTAACCGTGCTGTGTACTATTATCCGTTTTCGTGCTTGTAATCTGAATGGGAGCAGGCTTGCGGTGGCGTTGCTGTGCGCATCGCTTAATAGAGGCGGGCAAGCTTTCTTCGGCCCTAACTATAAATTATCACGAAGATCATGTTCTGATATTGTAGTCTTGAGCCAGCATCTACAGTGTATGGGAACCTAGCACACGACACGATGCGACGGTACTATGTGTACATGTGCGCGGTTCTATCGTGTTTTCGTGCCCGAGAACGATCTGAGGTAAGCACCTTTGCGGGAGCGTAGTTGAAGGTTATTTTAGTAAAGAAAGATGATTTTTTTCTTCTTTTAACTCAGCCTTATTTATCTTGTTCATTGAGTTTACGACAGAACCTTGATTCTTGTTAGTCGCTATATAATTAGTTTACTCGTATCTTGTCAGACTTGCAATAAAAATTAATTCATCGTAATTTCAATTTCTACAGGTACTTCTAGGAAACGGAGTGACATGCTGGGTGGTATACTCAGGCACGGCCACTCTACTTTCCAAAATGGTCATTACAGACGCTCCTACGTAATGTAGAATTATTAAAAGAAGCGTAATAAATTAAAACTGCTGTATAATTTCTGTGAGCAAAATTGCATGACATGGCGGGGCGTGGTGGGGACATATGTAATTTGGTGATTTATATTATGAATCTCGGTAATTATCTCCATTACGTTTACGCTGTCAAAAATCGGTGCAGGGCTTGCGACGGCCAGCCACGATTTAAATCGATGTCCAAGTCGTGCATGTTAGGGCCGTCACGGGTAATCTTTTATTGGCGAATCTTAAAAGGCTTTTAAGGATAGCGTGTTATTTGGGAGATTTGTGGTGCATTTTTGCGCTTGTAACAGGCGTGGCGGTTACGCAAGGATGCCAGGGAACTGGTCCGACCGGCTGCGGAACTGGGGCAGGGCAGAGGAATCTCTCGGGCAAGATATTACCGCTAATAGATATTGAACATCCCGCTAGCCGTCCGTCGCCGCACTGCTGCCGACGCTTTGCTAATTCAATTCGCTTCTTGTGCGAGCTTTTACTACTGCATTACGTTGTCAAAGGTAAACGGAAATTGTTGAAACTTTAAAGTAAGTTTTGGGATCGTTTAGTAAAATTGTCGCCAACCACTTAAGTACTTTTTTCCTCTTAAGTAAGACGTGACCAATCTATACTTTTGTGTGACATGATTTAAAATAAGATAGTTCAAAGAATACACAAAGCCATGGCGTGTAATTACTATAAAATAGAAGTCTTACGATATTTTAACAGTATGTATAGTGACTTTAATAGCAGTTGGTACTACATAATTAATACCTATACATGTGAATATTGGATAACTTTATACTGAACCTTCGCAATTGAACTGGTCATTGTTTTCTTCGTTTCGTAAACAATCGGGCAGTAAAGAAGGGACCAGCACCGTTCGCCTTGCTCAACGTAGGTTTCACTAAGTGCTGACATTTCATTAAAATATATTGAAATCGTGAAATGGGGCTTGCATCCTATTGATTGAAGCGGCGCGCCGGCGGCCTGCGCGTGCGTTCGTTGTAATACACCCCGATATTGATTTGTTTCGTGTTACGACACGATATTCGATTATTTTGCTTAATGGCTCTGCAAGGCTGCATTGTGCACACTTCAACGGTGAGTGGGGTTAATTCATAAAATTGCAGTTCCCAGTAATCTTCATAACATACAGTTGAACGCAGATTCACAAATTCAATGGATATTAATGAATGCATATAACATTGGCACGTAGTAAAATACATATTTGTGTTATCGATTTGGCACCAATAACTACTACATTTTACTATTGCAAATTATCTTTGGCTATTGTCATGGTAGAAGTTGGTTGTATTTTTCATTTTGAATCTAGATTTTTCCTCGTTAGAGGAGGTTGGTCGCCCTTGATAATCATTAATTGGAGCCTATAAATGAACTCTTAGGCTCACATTGCGGACCACATTGCTTCGATTAATCTTTATGACCCACTGCTGGCAACAGGCCTCCTTTCAGAAATATTTAGAGATACTACCCACTACATAGCTTACTTTACGATTTTGACGCGGGTCTATAAGTCCCATAAAAGTACCTGAATAAACTTGAAGTTGTCATACTTTTCGTTAGTCATAAAGCGTTTTATATCTGAAACAGAAGTTACTTTTTAAACTAGTACCTAAACCTTAGAGGATTTAGACTTCCTTATTTTTTATCTGAGTAGTAAACTAACTAACCTAAATCTTCTCCCGTTTCCAAAATTCCTGAAAAATGGCGATTTTATGTGTTATAAAAAACCTACCAATATTATGACCAATAAAAATTATGGGACAAAAAAGAGTCGTTTTGACACAAACCTACCCTAATTTATAGAAATAGAGTTAGAAAATATTAAGCAACTAACATGTCGTATATTTCTTCTGGCTGATAAATCTAATTTATTGGTAGCTCGTGCAATCATGCGCATGTTCCCGGTAAACACGGAGTTTATCTCAGCAAATAACAAGACAGCGGGGAGATTCATTAGGCGTCGATCCGTGTCTGGCTGCGCCGTAATCGAAGCAATTGTTCTCCGGGAAATTCAATTTAGACACGTGGTACCGTACTGGCCAAGTTCGGAAGGAAAAGGGCGCGGCAAACTGACATCAACATTTTAGACAATTTACATCGCTTCCAAGCTGGTTTGGGAGCAAAGAAAACACATAGGTAGAATGTACCAGTTGCTTCTCTTTCCGCGCAGATGGTAAAAGCATATCGAGGGATTGGCCGAAAATCTTAGGAATCATGTTATAGGCGACGCGGCAAGCAACCCATCACTATTTTGATTTTCCTTTCCACCTATACGCCCACAATTACGTTAAACGTGGCCTTTAGGTTTGGTTACCTTAAGCTCTGTCTACTCCGTAAGAGATAAAGACGTGATTTATGTATGTATGCTTGTACGTCGCTTTATAGATCTACTTGACGGTTGCCAATTTATTTAGATCTGTTTTCATAGTTTTTATATTCCTTTATTATTCGTTTACTAATATTTGTATAACGTTTTACTAAAGTTTTGGCTCTCTGGATAAGTGTTATTTTTAAAACCAAAGAAGACATCAAAGAGTGCAAAACCAAAGGCAAAGTTAACTCTATTTTTAATTCCATTGTCTCTTTAAAAATAATAATACGTCTAAAATAGGTGTGAACCGTATTATAAAACTCTCAACCAACCTGCTGACATCGAGTAGCATTGTACCTACTTGGCTCTTTTTCATTCTGGAGGAACTACCACTCGTGGACGTCGCGCGTACCTACTAGCGGCCATTGGGCAACCCGCGTTAGAATTAGAAATAATTGCTCGCGATTTATCTCCGCACTTGACTATAATTAAACGCTTAATAATTGAAGGAGCGTTGGTCTGTGGCACCAATAAATAGTTACTAGTCGTCCGATTTTGCCGCGATCGTGCGCCAGCGCAGGAATGGTGTACCGGGAGGGTAGATTCTCACGCTTCCAATGACTGGTGTAATCGTTTTATGCGACCTGTTATTAGAATCATTAGTTTATTGTATTAGAAATTGGACTTCAGCTCAGCAATAATTAGATTTCACAATACGTTTCAACGATAGTCTTTACTTTATAATCAGTTGTACATTTTACACAGCTGGCGCCCGCGACTTCGGTCATGTGAGCTTAATTTTAGAAGAGGACGAATTTTAAATTGTTTAAAAGCTTTTAGTGAATTCTCTTTCGGTTGCGAGATACAATGTAGGTGAAGTAAGACCTATATGTTGCTCCTGGCTAAACTTAACCACCCCGTAAAAATAGTAGTAGCCATAGTTTCTAAGGCCAGAGTGAACACAAAGACAAACAGACAGAGGTTCTTAACATAATCGAAATGAATTCTTGGTACTGTTCTACAGATAGGTATAGATACCTTCTAAACCACCTAATTATAACACTGACCCCCTTTTGAACGCTATGATTATTTTAAACATTTTCGACTATACTATCGGCAAAGCGAATGTAACTTGACATCGGGTACATCGGCATCGGGTAGACTCGGTTCAATTGTTTGAATTCATTCTTCTATAAATTATTCACTCCCTTAAAAGGGCATAACACTGAAACATTTGCCTAGCCTGCCTAGGCAGCCGCGGCCCACACCACGGCCCGCAATAAACTCTCCCGCGTGGAATACAAAAGAGCTCGGAAGCCTAGCTTCATTGTAAACAATCAGGAGTATGGAAAACGTGATGCTAACTGTAAATTTATGTGTAACACACTACGCTTAAACTCCTTTATAAATTTCAATTGTCTCTTGTCATTTGTTATTCCGAGTAATAAATCAAAGTTTATCGGAGATCGTCGTCGGAACGTAACGGGTCCTATATCGCAAATAATTCAACGTTATCGGTAGGGGTGTCAGGGACAAAGCTGTTGTATTAATATGCATGAACATTATAGCGCATTATCTAACGTTATAATGTGAGATGAACTTTTACTACGCTCGACATCATTAATGAGATACGAAATAGCAGATTATCATTTTACGCCTTTTTTTGTTGATATCAAAAATGTTATATATATATTTTTACATGTATTTATTTATATATAGTACATGTTTATGTATACACATATATTTAAGTTAGTGATGAAAGAAGAGTATCATTAAAAGAGCAATAAAACAATGTCTGAAACGCAAATTTCTGCAGTTAATTTTATGTGAGTAAATGTCAAAAGTAGGTGAAAGTATTTTTAGTTAGGTGGGTTCGATATTAAAATTAACTGCGGGTGTGATATGTCCAAATATATGTATAATACTGTAATATTATATTATGTACTGTAACACATAAAGTTGAAAATTATGATCAAATTGCATTCGGTGCATTGTTATCATTACTGAAAGAGGCACTCTTTAATGCAGTTCTCAATAAGTTTTCACGCCAAAACTAGGTTTGGATCCCGTGTTAGTCGCGTAATACCCGAGCTGACATCGGCGCCAGTATTGGTATAAACCGTGAGATGCCGCTAAAGATTTGGGTGCCATTTTACCAACGATAATAATTACGATGTGCGAATATTGCGGTTCCTTAGATTATGCTTTGACAAATCACGACTTTGCAATTCCAATGCAGCAGATTTAATGTATGGGCGGCAGTTTGCATTCTAACCGCGACCCCACGGGCCACCTCTTTCCTAATGCACGCTTATTTGAGCTTTTTAACCTTTCATCCGCTGTATGGTTTGAGCATTGAGGGACAATAAGCATAATGTAGTTATTGTTCCCGAATAAACACAATGCGATTGCTACTTGGGATCATTAGTGAATGCTAAGCGTCTCGACTTCTCGGGTATGTGATACCAATAAGCATTACTTAGGCCAAGCGAACTTACCTTTGAGAATAAGTAAGCAAGAGTGCACAAGTAAATTATACGTAAGTACCATTAGTAGTTCATTGGGTGTCCATTTTTATGCCTTTAGGTACTGATAAGATTCATAATAGAGTTGAAAATGTTCAAAAGTTCGTTAAAAGAAGGTTACAATAACCATAATAAGATTTGCTATTACATAGGTTAACCAAGTGCTCAAATTATTCTGATTGCAGCGCAAAGATTTAATTAAATGATCAGCGATTTCAAATTGAACCCTGCTCTAACAATTTAGACGGCGATCGTGCAACAATACCCACCTATTTGCTAATGCACGATATTACTTACGGCTTGTACTTACTCTGCGGAGGGTTGGAAGGCTCCGTATTGAGTCTTGCGTTTTGTAACAGAGCCATTTTCTATAACATGCTCAACGGGGCAAGCCCCGAGGCGTTGGTTTCCATTCGGGGGAATGGTGCTTACGTAATGTGCAACGTTTATGAGGTTGTCAGCCGTGAAAATAAATTATACAGAACCGAAGTGTCCTAAAGCTTTGCGTTAAGTACACGGATACGAATATTTTATAGGATATTAAAGTATGCAGTTTTGTTAGCACTTATTGTGGATTGACTCTTCAGTAAGGCATTTGCATTTCCAGTCACATAAATGTTATAAGTACTTTATATCGCCTATCATATAGGTTGTAGGTAGTGAAGTTACTGAACGATTATCAAAGACGGTAACATAGACTCTGGATGACGCATAAGGGGTAGACTTGACAGTGGCGTAGCTACCTAGGGACTAAGCGGGGCAGTGCCCCGGGGCCCTCAAGCCCAGAGGGCCCTCGAATCCTTACCAGAAAATCTCGATCAAGCTGTTATTATTAAAACGTAACCAGTTTAGATAGTATTGGGGTCCCATTTTTTTATTTACACCAGGGCCCTTGGTTACCTAGCTACGCCACTGAGACTTGAAAGTTTTTTTGGGGCTGATGGTAGCCCTAAGTGCTGGTGGTTGCCGAGGGGGTAAGAGGGTGGGGAGAAGGGGCGGGGCGCCGCGGGCGGGCGACGGTGAAAGGGCTGGGCGTAGCGGCGTGCGCGGCACCGCCCACTAGCATTTCACCACCGCGGACGACGTTCCTCGCGCGTCCTACTTCTTGGGGCTTCGATCTTGGTGTTCCATTGTTTGCCAACATCTATGACCCATTTGAAGCGGGATATGCAGGCGAGGTTATTAAAGGGTTTTCACTATCAGACCAGTCCTGCAACCACCTAACTTAAACTTTATCCTTACTCAACTACCACATACCTAAGTGTGTCTAATTTTTGGACTCATAACGTGAGTGTTGGGGACTGGCAGCGTTAAAAGATATATTTCGCAAACGAATTCCTGAATGGAAAGCTGCAATGTTTTATGACTTATCTAATGACACTCCACACCATGGGGTGAGAAAAAACCTGCTTTACATATACTCGTACTTACTTCGGAGAGTTGCCCTGTAACAATGCCTTTAAAATTACGTCTGTCTCGTTGTCAACGTAATTATCATACATTTATGTCTAGTTACATGTATCTCGTACAAATAAGTGTTTCTGAGCTAAACCTCGGATAGACAGACACGCAAACAAGACGAAACTATAAGGGTTCCATTTTTGCCACGTCGGCTACGGGGCTCTAAAAGAGTCACTTTGTTTCCTCCTTGAAAATTAGAAGCTTATAATGATTTAGCTTTCTACATAAATACATCAAAGATCAACCAACGGGTAATAATATACTGGATTAATTTTTTACACCACCCACAGGCGGTGTCACATTCTTTGCCTTAAAATAGTTTTAGTGTCTAGACTGTTTTCATAAAAGCTGTCCACAAGGTTACCTACAAAACAAGTTCTCCAACAATTAGGACACGACCCATTTGGTGGATTTGTGACTAAGATGCAGTTTTAATGGTCGTATTATAAATATGACGCACTGAATTGCTAATAAAGCAACCAATATTTTTTGTCGTAGGATGTTCTACTTTCGCTTACATAGTTCAACCTTTAGCCGGGGTATCGCCGAGTAGGTACTTAGGTATGTACGACTAAAACTATTTTGGTACCTAATGATTATTTTGCACTGCACCTACAATTCTTCAGAGTGGCTGTAATTGCTTACCACCACCTAACTCCCTAAATCTTAGTAGAAAAGTACCTACTGCGCGACTGCAAGAATGATGTAAATCTTATGTTGCAGCTAGTAGATAAAGAGTGAAGATTAAGATGAAATGCTTCTGGAGGTTCGTGCGCTTTTGACACGTTGACTGTTTATCTGCCCATTGTCGCTGGTAAACAATTTATAGTCTTTTTGTTCAAAGAAGCTCCGCGTTGAAAACGAGACGCTTACAGGTTACATGCCTACATCGTTACTGCTTTAGGATAGCAATTACACCGTTATATGCCTAGAGTACTACATTGGAAACAAACAATGGAGTTCACTGACCCTTTAACTGTTTCAAGTGGAAGATGTAGCACCTCTTCTTATTCGTTTCCTTTAACGCTATATTGTTATCGACTCCATTAGCGCTATGCACAGTCCTTTTACAGAACCTATTGCCACCTTGCAATGAAGCAAATCGTGAACATGATTATAGATCTGATAGGTATTTACGCGAACGCCATCAAAACTCGTAATATGCTAATTTGATGGGCAACTAGCGGGGTGGTTGAGCAGCGAACGCTGATTTGATAGTCGGCTGCTAAACGCGCACCGTTGCTCGCGAGGTAATTGCGCTGAAAGGCTTCAATTTGAGGCGCGATTGTGGCGCGTTTGTGTTCTAAATAAGACGTCGTTGCACGGAGCGGTAAAGAGGCCGCATTACTCTCATTGGAACCCCGGGCCTGCATTACCTGCCCGCCGGAGGCGTCTGCTCGCGCCGCACGAGGGAGCGGCCGGCTAATGTCGGTCTAACCACTCAGCCACATGCTTCTCAAAATTGCCGTAGTTGCAAATTTAGGTGTCTGCTTATCACGACACGCTTGCATAACTATCCCGTGGCATACCATTTTATACCCGTAGATGATCGATGTCTTTATAGAGCTCGTATTTTGACAGGAGATATTTAAGAAAAGTGGTCGTGATTTATTCGCAAAAGACTCGTGCTGCCTTGAACAGCTGAACGATTTGTCATTTCTATATCAGAATCTTGATATCTCAATCTGCATGCGCTGCAATCATGCACTGTCTCAGTCATAATAGGTAAGGCAAAGCTTATTTCAATTTTCAATGACAGGTATATTAACTTCCTCGCGGGTGAGTTACAGGCTAATAAAGCACGTCATAACAATTACACGACCAGGTACGTATAGGTACGTAATCTAATTTGGAATTCACCTTCGTGGTGCATTAATCGTTAGGGGCGGACTCGGGCACGACGCGCACCATTCTTCGCGTCGTCATCTCGTCCGCGCTGCCGACACTTGTACGCAACGCTCGCGCTATGCTGTGCTGTGCCCATATTTTCGCGGCGATGTCACAGATCCCGAAAGGTCGGTGAACCAAAACTCCATTGTTTTGCGTTGCGTCAACGAAGCGTCTGCCTCTCGCGAGATACAATGAATTGAATTTGTACCGTACTATTGTTACAGCAATTGCGTGACTGGTATACCTAACAATTTATAAACTAACTACAGATATTATTATTACGTACATAATTCTAATTGCGTGAAATGCTGATTTAGCTGATGTACAAACAACTGTGAAGCAGTCTTGGAATCTTCGAGCATTGAAGTTACAGCTTCGATTTAAATTTACAGCGCTCTCAAGCACACCTGACATTTACCGCAGATTCCTACCGTTACCTACTGCTCAATGTTTAGTTTATATGGGAAATTAATTCACGGCAATTATAAAAAGATGTCGAAAAGCCAAGAATAAGATCGCATAAAAATATTAAGGTAGGTAGGTACATTACTTAGCAATTTTTAAATTTGAACCAAGGGTTTACTTCTTGAGAAAGAAAAAATAATTTTGTTCATTACATTTAAAACACCCATTTATAGCTATTGTTTAGGAAGTAAAAGGAAGTGAAACAACAAGCGTATAAGCGTTGCTTTTGGTAGTAGGTCCTACTATCGAACTAATTGATTCATGACCCACCGCAGAACGCTCTCTCATTAATGTCACAATGATTTTCCTTGTCAATTCAATGTGACGTCACACATTTTCTGCGACAAGGTTCCACGATCTGTTGATACATATTATTAGTATTTGGTACTTACTTTGTTATTAACCCAGGCTTGGTTAATAGATAGAATAGAACCTAAAAACTTTAATAAGTTATTTTTTAATCACAGTGGTCATACAAGTGGCTAGATTTAAGTTTCATTTTGTCTCAACATTTTTGCAGGTAACATTAACTTACGACAATGTAACGGCTACGTTCCAAAAAACCACTAAATGTAGATATAATAATATTTTGGGTCTAGAGTTGGTTCCGTTCATGTAGATCACCTTCATCTTATAATCAAGTACTTACCAACGTGATCGAGCTCGGATTAAGCACAGATTAATATTTACATCCAGGATCTAGTTTTTATAGCATAAGTAATACATGATTCTACCTAATAGTATACCTAGCTTGTAATAAAGCTATAAGGACATCCTATTTGCCGACATGGCGATTTGGTAATGCTGACACGTCCACCAAAATGACATTTAAACTCGACTCCTAAATCTTTTTTCACAGGTACCTCAGTGTACCTATGATTATAATAAAATATGATAGCGGGAAATTCATATTGGTGGAAAAGGTTTCTTAGTGTCCTATCAAAATGAAGTAGCGAGCGCGACGCATCAGCAGGCACGAGTTGACAATAAGAGCAAAGTTCAGCGGGTTCAGCCCAGGACCCGAGAGGAATGCAGGGGGGTGGCGAGGTGCCACGGTACAAATACCGATTACAATGCACCTACTTATTGAATTTCGTCATCGTCTCAAACTGAACCGATAGCGAAATTACTGGGTGCCCTATTGAGATGGTGAGTTGGCGATAAACCGTTGACTCTTTGCTGGGTTCGCTAGGGTTCAAATTGAAACTAAAGTATAACTTCGTTGCGGTTTAAAACACTTTATTGTACATTGAACCATTTGAGTCTGTTATATAAATGGTTGATTGAATACAATACCAACAAGGCAGGTGCCCAGTTGAACAGAACGCTACTTAAAATGAAGCTTATTATTTTCAAAAATAACAATACGGTAAAAATGGCCAGTGATATGGACGTCTGTCATTCATTACGCGATTGACAATATAATAGGTGGTTCAGGTGCCGGGTCACTGGGTCACCCGTACAATGCAGCTTTATTTGCTGCCCTAAAAACGAGATCGTCTTCTAGGAGAGCGGCTCTTGGCGGGGCGGTTGCGGCTAGCGAGCTGGCGAAAGTTACAGCGGAATGCTATAACAGACTTCACGCGTGACCCGCGGGTCAGCTGCACACATTCTGACACATGTCAATTAAGGCTCACCGCCGCCGGGCGCGGATTGAGTGCTTGGACATGTTTGTGGAAAACCTTCGTCACCCAGATTGATTCATTACTCTATTCGTTTAGTCGTCGGTCTTGATGACGATTTACGCTCCACCGGCTTCTGCGCTCTTTAAATACGCGGATTATAACTCACCAGAGAATAGGTCATAATTATTTTTCCTATAACTTGCGTTCAAGTATGAATGGCTCCTTATTTAGAGTCAATTACGGTTCTAACTACAGGCTTTGTGATCGCCTAGTCATACCTTTTCAATTGTGTCGTAAATTGAGTGCACCTGTAGCGAGAATATAATATATGTTAAACAGAGTATAAAACATTATTTAAAGGGAGATGAATCCTTTTATTTATATATTAACATAATTGGTCCCAGAAAATAACTCCTAAGCTGTCTTATTTGCAGAAACAATGACAATTATAGCGTATTCGAAATACACGTTTGTTATTGGAGGTCTCATTATGGCAGTACAATGTGCCGGTTCGTTATTTCCCAAGTGCGTCTGTAGTTGGCAATTTACCGCCTCGTAGATCGATCAGCTCCTATTATTGGAAGAGGTCGGACGTGTACAAACATCGATTTCGCGTCGTTAATCTGCCGCTCAGTCTCCGGAGGTGAGAGCACTGCAGCCTAACCTCACGTATCCCCATAAACAGCGACCTGCAGCTATTCACAAGGATACTCTCTAAAATTATCGAGAGCCCAATCATTATAGCAATAACTACCAATTATACACGACTGCACATCATTGTAACTATAATCAGTGTCTACTTAGGTGTAGAAGCGCGCTTACCGAATAACATATTTCGATATTTATGTTACTTTAATTATAGGCTAAGAGTGTTACTGGTTTGTTTGTAATCCCTTTCCATTTTAAAGCAGGTATTTTAATATCGTAATGTGCTATAACGTAAAGTGGTTATTATTATCGTATTATTAAAATGCATTCATTAACAGGCACAAAAATCGCAGTATTAAACGGTAGCCCCTACTACCGTAAAATGTATATTAAATAACTGTTTATGAGTCTGGTATGAGAGAAGCCAGTGTTTTCCCCTTTTCTTATTATTTCGGTGATCACGTTTAATTAAGCCGCATTTGGTCGCACATCTGTTTTAAAAAAATACTTTTCATCGCACTTGCTCGTAAAGGGTGTTATTACACGCTGGCGTATAGAGCCTTAGTAGCTGATGTTTTACTCCCGAGTTAAGTACTTTATTTTTGTATGGATTATCAGAATTCCCTCGGGAGGAAAAGTTTTGTTTTAAAATTATGAACTCATTGTACCTACGTATTTCAGACAAAAAGGTTTCAAATCAGCCAGGTTCGTTTAATATCGCCAAAAAATGGCTACGAAATAATTTTATAAAAATTGACTATTAAATATATATTTATCTACTGTTTAGGACCCAAGATGGCAGATGACAATAGTGACACTAAATATGTAATAGATGCTTTCGAGTAATATATACTAAGCCCGATTTTGTCAATTTTTTGGATCCAAGATGGCGGATGACATTTTGACACTATTGGCACAAAAATGTTAATGGGATTCGTTTTTGGGGAATGTTGTAGTGTCTTGACTTATTGAATTATGTTACTAATTTACATAAATGTGTACGCATATGCAAGCCTCAAAATCTACCCGACCTGCGTAGCAGGTATGGTCGGTTCTTACTTACTTTTTCGTTAACACCTAGGTCTAGCTACTTACTTCATACAAAACTGGATAGGTACTTAAGTTCGAGGACCGACTGTAGATACATCACCTAATATTTGTCATTACAGGTATTAAAGATTCACTATATTTGCTAATCATAATGCCAAACAGATGTCATATTTTTCTAATTTATCAATAATGGTTTAGACGGGAGAAAAACACACCATTTGGCATTTTTTCTCAAAAGGGAGACTTAACCGTTCAAACCGTTTTCAAATACTATAAGATTATAATGTACCTACTATTTGCACACTTTCACGTGCCACTAGTGGCGCTGCCAAGCTTTCCGTTTTTCTTTTTTCAAAAACGAACATTAGAGGCTCTAGTAAAATACTTATCTAAAAATCCTCGCTCAACCTTGCTAGCGTTGCGTATGTTCAAGTCTCAGCCTCGGTCCCAGCCTAGAGTAGCATTGTAAACAGACTCTCACCACTGATACTATGAGTTACGAGCCGGCATTTGGCCGATAACATTAGCGTTAATTGGACGCTCCAGGGCTTAATTTACGGTGCAAATTAATAACTACGATTGTCAGTTTATTAATTGAGATTAATAATTTATTTCAATCTAAATTCCGAATGACTCAATCTTAATCGTGATTTAGTTACATAAATTAAACATAATGCAAATTTTTAATTTCAATTTGTTTTTTTGGTAGGCTCGAATTTGAGTTGAATCTAGTAGCGATTAACCTGTATGGCGTTAATAGAGCAAGTTGAATGAAACACGTTCGGTTATTTTTCACTCTCCGTGAGAAGTAGGTGTTTTCTGTAAGTACACCGATTTGTTCGAGTTGTTTGTTTGATCGATGAGACGCGCTTGCGCAAGGCTTTGTTGTCAGACTCGTAGACTGACCCATGACCTGGACGCGGTATGATTGAATTGTAAAATTTTGCAACAAACGTGAACTAGTTTTGAGTGGCACGCTAAAAGGGTATTAATGTTTAATGACAGTTTAAAGTAAGCACGAGTTGAGGCCGAATTTATGACTTAGTACCTATGAAGCAATTTGTTTATGACCAGATGAATCAAAATCAAAGAGAAGGGAATGCTTTTATGCTGTTTGAAAACGGATTAAAGGTAGATAGCATGATTTGTTGTGCAATTTTTTTTAAATATTTATTTGTTGTATTTGATTGAGTGCAATTTATAATTTAAGTCAGTAAAGTGATTCGCTATGATTTTACTACTGTGTTAGTTCTAAAAAATTATAGATGAATTTAACTGTCAGATCAAACCTTGCACCAAAGATGTAATATTATAAAAGTAAAAGCTTAAAGTTCACTATAAAAGGTTAACTGAAAGAGTTCCCTTAAATTTCGAAGGATAAGTTTGACTTTGTACTATACTGTACCTTACTTTCTGTAACTGATCTTTGAGAAGTCGAATTGAAGTGATCCTGCATCAGCGACTGAGAAAATATTTATATTTACATAAATATATTTAAAGTCGGTACCTGTTAAGGATTGAAGCGTTCTAATAATAACTAAAGTGTACCCAACTTTAACTTATTGATAAAAAGCGAGATACAAGACATATAATAGATAAGATAAGTTTTGGTTTGTCTTTGTCTGGTGTTGTCTAGTAAAGACAAATGATAAAGTGACAGACAAAGATTAAAGACAAACAATGACATCTTAACAGTAGCACAACAAGCGTTGAAGCGATGAAGGGGCTAAGTGATAATCTGCAACCACTCTGATTATCAAACGATACATTTCCCGCGCAATAAACAACGATAACCACGCCGTTACAAAATATATCGACACGGCTCCGTTAGCTCTCACCAATTAAGGTATATATCTTTAATTGTGTCACGATTTTCTGTTAATGCGTTAGTCTCATTAAGAATGTAGCCTATTTTAGCCGTCAGAGGGCTTCCGCTAAGCGATCGCGGCGCCGCCCCGGCACGTTCGCTATAGCTCGTGATTGCGGCCAATTATTTTCTGTTTATCTCTAATTACGCATGCGCTGCCATTGCTGCCAACGTCGGCGGCTTATCTCGGATCTGCCCTTCGCCCTAAGATTCGATCGCTTCTGCTAATCAGCCCTCAAATCCTTTACATGGACCATCACTGCAGTTTTGTGATAGGGAAAACTTCGACGCCTCATGTAAAAAAGGCTTTTGTATGTTTAATTTTCAGATTACGATCAAATTAGGTTTAAGATGCTCTTGTTTTTCTTTTGCAGTTCCCCAATATGGATGGTGTTCATTTAAATAAATGCATGTTCCTACATCTATCTGCTATTCATGATCCTCATCTACTTGCAACTAACAATTTGTGGTTGAACGCGACCGTCTTAGGAAAAATAGATTCTTATTTTGCGTTCCGAAATTGCGATGCAGTTCCAAGAAGACCGTCTAAAAATATGTACGTGAGACTTCCGACCTCAAGATGCCACATTGCGCTATATAATTTCGAGGTATTCGTGATTCAGAGCGCGCGCGAATAGACAATCCTTTCTCTTTATTATTATTGATTTCAGTTAGTTAAGTTTAGGACTTTAAGTTGGGGTGCGAGTCGGGTTACCTCCACGTGTGAACAAGAGCTGCGGTTCGTTTTCGGATCCGTCCGGGGGGAAGAGCAGTGCTTGGTCCGGTGCACCCTGGGCAACGGCTAATGATTTCCTGGCAGTATCTGAGGGATATCATTGACCGTTGGCTAAGAGCCCGACAGGGGGGTAGGGGGGTCTTTGACCGTGTTACCGTACAACGTTGCCGACATTTTGTCACAAGATTTTATGATTAAAATTTTTTACCGACATTGGCGAAGTTGTCGTCGCTATAACGACTTGTAACGCCACAATCAAGAAGAAGAAGAAGAAGACTTTAAGTTTTAACTAAGTACATTATTTTTACTTGTGAGTAGAAAAAAAGCGTATTTCGCGCTATAAGTGGCAAACTGTACTGTACTCTTATTTGAAAGAAAAAGTGAGTTAGGTATAATTTAGACATCAGGCCCTCTCGATAAGCGAGTATGAAATCACCTACTGGTAGATAATGTCGACATTCTGTGAAAAGTGGTACTATACCAACTTAGCTATAGTATAGTGTGACTCTACCACTACTAAATCTGAATTCCAGTTTGATAGTTATAAATAGGTAATTAGCTTTTAAACTTCAAATATAAAAGCACATCAAAAGTATTTTTGTTATAAATATAAAAAAACAATCAAATACTAACGTATTACTTTTGCACGACAAAACGTCTCTTAAACTGTCTCACGTTGTTACGTACAGTCTCGCCATCCGCATGGGGATTACTCAGAGTTACAATTTTCGAAGTTCGTATCGTACCGTCCCTCTCACTCTCAAATTAATGACTGTTAGTGTGAGCGGAACCGCACGAAACGCACTTTAAAAATCGAATTTCGGAGTCTCCCCGCAGGATCCGTGACCAGAGTGCGTGCGCGCCGGCGCGGCCAGTATTAATTCACGGGCAAGTCGTGCAAACAGGCTGACATGTCAGTTTTTCGCTGCGCATTCATGCCGGTGAAATTAGGGTGCATTAACGCAACAAGGTTAACACGGCCGACATGTCCTGTTTGAGACCACATTCGTTCGAAAAAGTTAAATATTTGTCCATTAAAAATAAGGGCCCTGTTGGGGTTGCGGTTTATAGTTTCCGCTGCAAGTTAGCCAAAATGGCTCTTGAAACATAATAACCATTTAATATTAAAATTTACTTACTATACAGACAGGATGAAATAGAATTCTGTGTTGCCTTTTCATCACATCGACATAAATTTTAAATACTTACGTGTTTTTCAGAATCTGTATAGGTTTCTGCGCTGGAATTGTTTTGTTCCATTATCGGGCATGGTTAACTGCTACTATAATAGCTAGGTACATGTGGTATAATATATTAATGCTAGCATTACTAGTGGTTACGACTAAACAGTAAGTAGCTTACTCGTAAAAAATAAACGGCAGTTTCTAATCTCACGTAGCTGGGAACATCTTTAAAATCACATCAGTCTAGATCGGATCAGTTAGTCATCGACGGCGAGGCTTATCTGACGCATTTATCGGCAGCCGTGTGAGAAAAAGCCAATCAAGCACCAGCCGCCGCATAATCCTTGAATGAGGTGACTAACTGTACAGTTATGAAACTCTATTTAGCCAGACGAGCGTACTGATGCGATCTGACGGGCTTAGCGCTGTAGCCAATGCTTTGTATCAACATTGCATCGATGATGAAGGTTTACGGCTGGTTAATAACGAAATATTGGATGTAGTTTGCAATATACTGAAGCTTACTATCAGTTACGACCGAGGCTTGGCTATAAAACAAGCAAGCTTAACGCAGTTTGTTTATTATTATTATTACTGACATCTAAAAGTTATTTCTACTTGTCAATAAAACTTAGCTAAATATGTCGTAAATTGTATGATACATTATATTGGTTGATATCTTATTTTCAACTATTTACAGAACTTTATTTGCTACCTGCACAGAATTGAAAATTTACGTAATAAAAGACGGACCACACATGGTAAAGATATTTATAACATAAATATGGACTTGGTTTAGTCTATTTTGATACTGAAAACATGGTATCAATATTAACCTGTAAATGTAGTTGTGAAAACTGTAGTCAAACGACTTCATTATTTTGCAATGCCACAAATAATATTCAACGCAACGTTCCAAACATATCATTAACAGTTACAAATGTATTGCACTCGTATTTTTAGATGTTATCGGATGAGGTGAGACGGTCGTTAGATGAGATTAGCGAGATCAATTACTCAGTTCTCACGGGCGGCGCGGGCGTCGCCGATGCTACCGTGTGCACTACGCTTACGCTGCACAATCTAGTACCTACCACGGGAACACGCGTGCTCTACGTTCGACTAACTTAACTACACGTTTAACACTATAAAATATTTATTTTAAGTTGATCGGGTGTAGGTTAGTGGTGAGTGGATTTGACTACAACGCTTTAGGTCGGTCGTGTCAGATTTGTGTATGATGAATACTAATGTTTGCTCTCGAATCTTAGATGTTTATTTTAAATAAAGATATTAGTACCTACGTGCCTAGTGCAAGCTTATATTTTACTCAGTTTTTAACAGTTAAGTATAAATGAATTGAGCCAGTATCGAGTAAGGTAAGGTAAGGTTGTTAGAGCAAGATTATTGATTCAGTATATTAGGTGACAAGGGGGTTTTCAGTTTTGTCATATGTGTCAACATCATCAATAATGTACCTGGTCTAACGAGAATCTAATTTAGTAATACTAAAATTCTGAATTTTAAATAGTCTGTCTTTGCTCAGTTCATTAAAAATACGAGTGACTAAATTACTTATAGCAACGTAGGTAAATTTTTCAATAGAGATAAATCTTAGCTATTTATTAACTTGAAAAAAAACTCTTTTTACCTCTAGTAAATGATGACTGCTAATATTTTATGATAATTATGTCATCAAAATTTGTAACTCACATAATTTACAGTAATTTAAATATGGCGGCCACTTTTCTTGTCAGGTCCATATATCGCAGCTCAAATTAGCGAATGGGTATTAATAGTGAGTGCTGCGCTCCCACGATGCGCCGATAAGATTGCGAGTGACTGATGCATAGGACAATATGTAATAGATCAGCTACGGACGAAAATATGAAGCCAGTTGTCTCGAATAATGGCTCATTTATTGAGATAAGTGTCTCCCTCGACTTCATTATGCTTCGGACTTACTTGAATAATTACGCAACACATTTTCTGAGAAAATGAGATAGGCACATGCAAATAAGAGGAAAGGCTGATGGGGAGTAAGTCACTGAGATTCTAATATCTTATTTCAGGATCGGTTGTAGTTACAAGCAATTGCTGTATACCAAGTAACATCACCAATTAAACCTAATTCTGCACTTAAACAAACTGACTGCTTAATTTATAATTTTAAAATGCACATTATAATTTTTCGTATTTGCATCATCCCGCCATTAAAATCAGACAATAAATGCTCGCTGTCCGATGTCGGTGAGTTATTGGCGGGGTCCACTCAAGTGACCTAGACACTAGCATGCCCCTCTCGAATGGCATATAATGAGGTACAAATGTTAATAACTATACTTGTCAGACGCCAAATAATAAACACATATCTTAAACTGTGTACGCATTCTGAAAGATCATTAAGAACGCAGTGGGAAGCACTTCACTTACGTCACGAATAATTTAAAAGTTTGTGCGCAAGTATCAGGCAATACTTACTTGTAACATTTTACGCCTTTATGTAGGAAGATAATTGCAATACCTGCCTATAAATTAGTTGTTGCGTGAATTTTGCTACATTCTTAAGTATCAAAATTATTGGTAGTCGTACCTAGTTTTACCCCCTTATTCATAAACGCTCTATATAGGCTTCTGCTAACTACTAAAAGGTAAACGTCAAACTGACAGAAAAGGACAAACGATTGCTAAGTTAGCAGAAGCCTACAGAGCGTTTATGAATAAGGGGGTTATTGTACAGGGAAAGCGAAGTTATATGTTTGATAATTAGATTCGATTTGAATTGACCACTGTCAGCAACCCACTGGACTCTCGTGGACTTACAAACCTGGATAGGATTACAAATACATGTCATATGACGCTATTTCTCCGGGTGGCAGGACCTGTTGTGTAAGAACCATCCCGATTGCTATCACCGTGTTACTCGCCAATCCTGCCGCCTTGCAGCAGTGCTTGCGCTGTTGTTTCCGCCGTGGAGAGTAAGACAACTAATGAAATTACTGGTACATGAGGTTATGCTAACTTAGCCCTTTAAGCGGCAACGCATCTGCAATCTAGTGTCGCAGGTGTCCATGGGTGATGGTACTCACTTACCATCGGGTGACCCGCGTGCTCATTTTCCTTTATTGTCGTAAAGGCTTTGGTGATTGAGTTAGTCTGACTCAATACCCCTAGTAATTGCTTTTCAGGTTTTTTTGTAATTGAAGTAGACAAATATTTCCATACATGGTCGGAGGTGAACTCGGCCTCGAAGAGGAGATTTAATGTTAAATAAAAAATGACGTCTAAAAAAATCACAGTTCACAGCCACTGCTCAATCTAACTATCGCACCACCGACTGAAACATTAATGAATAAATTACCTTGGACTTTTTTTTTTACTTGTATTCTTTGTTCTTTGTTTTGTTACACGTTACACTAAACATTGCCTGAATCTGACCTCTGAACATGCGACTAAAATCCATCTAGTCATCTCATACCGCGGATAGACACGACACGAGATGTCTCTCTTGTCCTCGTCACGGTATCGCAATGATGATGCAAATCCAGTCGAGAAATCTCGTATCGCACACTTTCATAACAATCCGGTGATTGATTACATAAATTTGAATACTATGCTGTTAAAACCGAATTAAATTCATCCGCGGCATGGGATAAAACGTCGCAGCGGCCTGATAAATTACGAGAGGCGAGATTAAACGTCGATTGCGATGTGCAGCTATCATATTAAGCCTGTCATTATGCATATTTCGTAGTTTTTAGCCAGGCCTTAATTGATATGAGATGGAAACTTAAACACCGATTAATAACGCATTTTGTAATGTATCACCGATCTTGGTCAAGTGCGACGACAACGCCATCCAGTGGCCCATTTATGAAGATATGTTATGATATGACAATTGGGTTAATCATAATAATGCCCTACCAATGTAGCACAACTTGATAAATAGTTTGATCTTGTGACATTGTACTCGCACCAGATTTTTTAAGTGGGTATGGGATGCCCTTGGAAAAAATATTATTGCCGGTGACGGAGTGCGACAAAAAATAGCATAAGATTTAAATTTGTATTAGTTTGAATTTTGCTGTTTGTGTGTTTGTATGTAAATCTTTAACAAATAAAGAATTTATTATTATTATCAAATAGCTTAAAATTAAATAAGTTTGCCACTTTCTACGTAATTTTATATTTTGCCGCCAAATTCTTGAACAAGGCAACAAATTTGTGTAAAATTTTACTTTTCTACTCTTTATTGTTGTAGGTACTCTACTTGCGCTAGAGTTACCTAATCTTAGTAAGTTATAATCTACCATAGATAACTTATACTATACCAATAATAGAATCGCTCATCTTCAAAATACGTATAAAAAATTTGACGGACTGAGTCATCAAAATCCAGACCAAACCCCTGAAAATGGAATGCCGAAATTCTGTATAGAGTGTCACTTTACGATGTAAAATCAGAATTAATAGTTGACTAGTGTTATTCCAAGGATGCTAAATTTTATCCAGATTTATCCAGCCCTTCTAGCGTCACAAAGTCGCAAACATACACATAGCACTTACTCATAAATTTTCACGTTTATAATATTAGTAGGATTATTTATTATTCGTATTTGGGTAGCGCCGGACATCACAAATTAGCCGGAAGCAGTGAAGCGCGAAGTAGCCACAATAACCCCATATTTACGTCTTATTATAGTAATTAAGCCCATATAAAAGCCACCAGTAATTATTTTAATGATTAAACACGTGCGCATGAAGTGCGCTGAAGTGAAGCGTAGTCGGTTTGCCGGACAATGGTTCCGGACAATTATCGCCATTGATTCTGCGGTCGGACGCAGCATGGAAAAAGCAGGTGGGCGGTGGGAAAGCAGGGAAACACCGGCCGCTCCCGTCATTATGGCTTACTAAGTATATTAATGGTATTGCAAGTTAATTATTTTATCGGTGATTGACAAGTGCATGTTACAAATGCGGGGTGAAATTTTAGTCGTGGATCGAAATAGTATTTTCTTATTACATACGGAACTAATATTAACACCCGCTGATAATTAGCTCAATTAGTTCACTTTTGGTATTGTTTTATCCTAATTTGTAGAAAGTTCTACGATCCAAAAAATCTATGATCGCAGTAAGTACCGTCATTATGATATTATTATAATGCATAGTATATTGCATACTCAAAAAATACATATAATACGTAAATCACGTCTTTATCCCTTACGCAGTAGACAGAGCCCAGGGTAACAAGACCCAAAGGCCACGCTTAACATGATTGTGGGCGCATAGGTGGAAGTGGAAAGGGGAAAAAGTTTCTTTCAGTGGTCGGGTTGTCCTAAAAAGTATATAAAATGCTAGAAAATTAGGGCGTATATTTTCAGGGTATGTAACTGATGTCATAAAAATCAATTAAAAACATAAGTTACTCGTATCTAAGTATTGTGTAGTAATATTTTTTTGTATTATACAATAGTATTTTATGCAACAGTTGTATTAGAGGGTTCAAAAAAAGCGAGTGGTCTGGGTTACGATGTGAGAGTAGCGAACGTGGTAAGATATCTCTTATCATTATCATTTCTTACCATGATCGCCACGAGCTTTTTTGACTTGCTTATAATACTACAACGTTGCATAAAATACTTTTTCTACGACTAAGTTCTTAATAAATGAAAGTTCTCCGAAAATTACGAAGTCCGGGGTTCCAGTCCTCTACCCCATGAAATTCTCGTAGGCTTTATCATTTTTCCATCACTTTTCCCACAAATTTTCCATCACTTCCTGGGCCGCCGCCGATATTTCTTCCGGTGTTGATTTAATTTCGTTTTCATTCCTATTCCTATTGCAATCAAACAACAAACAAGTCAAACAAGACACGAGCGGGAAACATGAAAACGACAAATGACAAAATTGAAGGTGTGTTTATAGTAAACTTTGTTTTTAATTCACGTTTACTTTTTTTAATAGCCTTGCGTTCTTGGCGCATTTAGCCAAAACGTTTACCAACTTGCCAGTGACGTTATTAAAAAATCTTATTTGTTATGTTGGCAGCTATGCATTTAGTTCTATATAAAAACATATAAATGACATAATTTGTTAAGTTTTTAGTCATACATTTTCATCGGAAATGTAATGTTGATCGTGTAAAAGTTTTACCTAGGTCTGGTAGTCTATGGCTGGCAGAGTAACGCTGGAGCACTTTTAGAGCGGCATAAGCCAACAAGAGCTTTAAGAGGGAATAGACAATATACACTTATCCAAAGTCTTATTATGAGTGCTCTTACAGTGGTGCTCATGATGAAATACATAAATCACAGACAAAGGATTAGGAAAAAAACATAATTAACATTACCGTCCATAGATAATCACCCTTGCATTAGATACTGTACTTAATAAAGTATGCTTTAAAAAACTAATTAACAACGATTCAAATAATCGATCCTCGAAATATCCGCATACTTACCAATGGATGGCAATGCAAGCAGGTACAGTCAACATAAAGTACTGAGCGAAAAAGCTTGTCATCTCCAGCATATATACGTCCCACTGCTGGACATAGGCCTCCTCTCAGAATGAGAAGGCTTGGGCACGGAACTTCACACACACCATTGAATTGCTTCGCAGATGTGTGCAAATTTCCTCACGATGTTTTCCTTCACCGTAAAGCTCATTGTAAATTTCAAACGTAAAATCGCACATAAATTCCGGGAAACTCAGAGGTGCGGACCCAGGCTCGAACCCACGACCCTCTGCTTGAGAGGCCATAGGTCAAACCACTTAGGCTACCATGGCTTTTTGTAAAAGCTTGTAGGTATTCAAAATGAAATCCTATTACATGCGATTATCTTAACGGGAATTTACTATTGAGACTAGGTATTGTCTAATAGGTTCAGTACCTATTCGTAGATTGAGGAGTTAATGAATTATCCATTGTATGTTTTCGACTTATTTATCATTTTAAACTGGCTCTAGTTCATTTAAATTTCCTGATAACAAGGTTTCGTAAAGGTCACTTGCCAAAAATTCTTACGGAGTTAATCTGCATTTATATCTTAAGCCAGAATTCTTTAAAGGTAGGTGTTGCTATAGCTAATTAAAAACTTTAATTCGAAAAATTACTAAATCGCAAATGTTGGAGTGTTCTAAATGTTAAGCAACGAAGTAACAGTGAATTATAATATCGAAGTTCAAAAGACAGAATTCAGTAAGACACACTTCAAAAAACATGCAATAGGTAAATTTGCTTGAAAGTTATTACTCCTGAAAGTGCATTTGACCGAAAACTTAAAAGACCTAAAACGGTGTGAGCATGTACTATACTTACGAGCAAAATTTTGTAAGAAAATTTACCCCTTATTTTTGCTCGTCAGTGAATGTGTGCATTAAATAAGTATTCAACGTAACGTTTTTAACGTAACCTAGCTTTTTGGTTTCGGTCATTTGATAATAGTTAGCTAGTTCAAGCTTCAGTTTATTGATATTGATGTTCGAAATGTTTAACATGTTTTATCAACTTTTAGATCTTGTAAATAATTATGTTTGTTTAAATAAATACTAGTTTATCTTAAAATTGATTTTTGTTTCAGGTATTATTATTATTCACTACGAACATGTTCTGCCTAACTAAGAAATACTATAAAACAATGTCGTAACATAAGGCGTTCTTAATACATGTCAATATATGTACATAGAAAACGGACATTTCAGGTATGTCCAAGAGGTATTCAAGTTTTTTGTGGTTAGGCTATTAAAGTTTAATCACACATTTCCGCAAACACAGTCGCCACGATAGAATAGAATAGAATAGAATCGTTTATTGCAAGTCACATTACAGTATAAAGGTGGAAATCATAATCATAAAGTAGTACAGATGTGACACCCTGCAAGGGCGTAGCAACAAAAATATTTTATATCTAGAGCTTCATGTTATACAATTTGAATTAAGCATACTACAAAAAATACTGAATTATACATTTAATAATATTACTGTACTAACAATCTTCGTCAAAAAACTCGTTCAAACTATAGTAGCATTTATTCAGTAGGAAAGCTTTCAACTGTTTATGAAACGAATTATATTCCGACAGGTCTTTTAGGGAATTCGGTAGATGATTATAAATTTTGATAGTCATATAGTGACATCCTTTACAATTATCTTTACTTTGCTATCTCCGCGATATAGTGAACTCAAGTCTGAAACCATACATTGTAATAAGCTCGCAAGTTCCGCCAACGATCAGCCAAGTTAGCGAGCGTTGACGACAGTCTAGAGTCTAGACATTGATTTCTTAGGTCAGAGTATTCGACATCTCTGTTATGCCGCTGCCAAATTGCCAGGCTAAAAGAAGGCTCATTGTTGTATGATGGTACGGTGTCAAGCATTAGATTGGCGGGCTCATTAACATTGACACGAATGATCCATCAGAACATAAGATGAGATGCGCAAGCGTTGAGCACATTGTGTCTATATCTAACTTATCCGCATGTCGAATCTTCCGTTCACACGTATATGTTAATTAAATGACAGCTGTTTATTGCTATTTAATAGACTACGACCACACAATATTTTGCGTACGTGTCAAAATATTTGGTGTGTTTTAGCATCAATTCTGACGCTATGCAATCGAGCTTTTTCCACACAAGGACACATAATTCAAGAAAAAAGCACATGCTCAAAGCTACTTGTAGTTCAAAAGGGTACCAACTCAGTGACTAAAAACTATTAGGATAAATCCAGGCATACCTTACAAAAGGAAAATCTTTAGTCGTTGTGAAGCTTCGTGACCGAAGTTGTGAAGCCCTCTTGCTGTTACGAGAAAATGAAAACTCAAGACTGACTTCGGGATAAGCAAGACTGACCGATGTGAGACATCATGTCGACGCAAACCTGATAGTACCTATCTCATAGTCTATGCAAATTACTTCCATGCTGGTCTGGGAGCAAAGGAAAAACATAGAATGTACCAGTTGCTTCTCGTCTCGTGCAGATGGTAAAAGCCCATCGAGGGCATGGGCGAAATTCTTAGGAATCATGTTATAGGCGATGCGGCTAGCAACCCATCACTAGTTTGATTCCTTTTCCCACCTATACGCCTACAATCATGCTAAACGTGGCCTTTAGGTTTTGTTACCTCAGACTCTGTCCACCCCGTAAGGGATATAGACGTGATTTGTGTATGTATGTATGCAAATTAGAAGCGCCTAAAACACAACAAATCTTAGAGTTTAACTCTGCAAACTCTCCCTAACCCCCAACTGGCATTAGCAGAAAATAAATTACATTTGAACTTAGCCGATAGTCAAAGGCGTGAACATTGCATTGTGAAATAGTTGGCTGGCGGCGCAAACGCTCCGTGTCGTAAATAATTGGAAGCGCAGTGTTTGTACTAATGCTCGATCTAGGCGCATAATTCCTCTTTTTGAATTGAGTCATAAATTTGTTATTGGAAACGTAGCAGGCCGCGGTTCGCAGGCTTCAGAACGTGGGTTGGACGCGAAATGCCTCAACTAATAGCTAAAACCCAACTGCAAATTTGTTAGTCAAGCAACCATGTTGCAGCATGCAGTAAATTGATGTGCTTGCGACGTACCGACATGACGTTAATGATGAACAGAAGCGCATCAATACCCCGTGCTGCGCAGTCAGAACTAATCCATAACCGCAAGTACGATGAGATTTATGATTATTTTTAACTAAATTTTACCCGCAAACTATCAGATCTGGGAACTTTTAAGAAATACTAGTAAAAAAATTTGAAAAATTATACTGAATTAATAAAACAAAAATGACCGCTCTAATTAATCGTGCCAAATGGTTTTTATTTTATTTTAACGGTACCTAAGTAGTATGGTAGCTATAACCAGACAGGTTCTTTCGAGTGATGTGCTTTCAAAAATCGGAACCCTGGCCGTGTTAACAAAAAAATTTTGGGAATTCATGAAAATCTCAACACAGGTTAGTTTTTATTTATGTTGTATGTTCTTTTGCGAAGACACACAACGCTGATGATCTATTTTTCATGTCTATGTTTTTTTGTTTTACCTTGTTTATTTTCTATAAAATTGTGTATATTATCTTATATTTGTGTGTCTTGCAAAAAGGAATAAATGTCTTCTTTCTTTTCTTTCTTTTTCTAACTTTGTGCAAAATTACTATGTCACTTTAGTCTAGTCTAGACTAAGCCTCTGAGATTTCGGGTTTAGCATGCGTAAATCTCAGTCCCGCGGAAATATTATAATATAAAGCAACCTACGTTAGTGTACTATTCCGGAAACATTGGAGTCTACGCACCAAATTTGAAAAAGAAATCATACATATAGACCGACAGGCAGAAATACTCACAACTTTTGCATTTATGATAGTAGGATTAGAGTTTCTTTATAGAACTCTAGTACTTACTCGCGGTAGTAAGATTCTTTAACAAAGGGCTTGAATAGACGTTGTAGCAACTCTTAAACAGAAATAAACAATACTCAAAGACCTGAATATTGTGAATCAATTGAACCTGCATTGCAAGACGCGTATAATATTAGTGGTACTAAATGGAAGTTACAGTTTAACAGTTACACGGCTTAACAAGACGTATTGAGTGATCTCGTCCGTATTCCCATCGTAAAAGGGTCATGCAGATTGGCAATTTGACCCGTTCGAGCACTTACGGCACCGATCGGATTTATTCGCATTACGTGTAATGGCAATACGTCGGCTCGTGACGGCGCTCGCAGCCATTGTTCTTCGACAGCTCCGCTCGCCGAGCTTTCGCTGCTAACCGCCCGGTTAATTGTACGGTTAATCAAAGTCGAAGGGTTCTACGAAGATTACAATTTAATGGTTATTTTTTATCGATTGAAAAGTGTTTGGTGAGGAGGAAGGAGTAGAACAAAATGTGTTTCATTTTTAATTAGTTGTTCCTCGCGGCTTTGCACCCGTTCCATTTACTTCATAATTTTTTTCGTTATCCATAAAACATTCCGTGTGCCCTAAAGAACATATGAAAAAAAATGCCAATTTGGTCCGGCCGTCCTCAAGTTTTGCGCTTAGCAACATTATTTTTATATATAGAAGAAGAGGATATTGGTATTTGCATTACAAAATTAAACAGTATATGTATGCTAATACTAAAGCGCCAGTTCATGAAAACATAAAGTAAAGTTATGTATTGTGGCTCTCAGTGTCTGCAATTTTTAAACTCACTCGTCCATCCCTAATATAATATTCCTTTCATCCACTCAAAGGTTGACTGGAAGAGATCCCTTAAAGGGATAAGTCCGCCTTTGTGCATGTATCTCAGTGTTTGTCAATTGTATTTTGTCGTGTTTATTTTGCACAATAAAGAGTTTACATACATACATACATACATAAATTATTTATCATGTAAAATGTAAGAAATCATTCCAAACAAGCATTGTAAATTTAACGTCTTTTCCATAAAGATAAGGCAATCGACTTCATTTGCGGCCATTTAAATTCAAACGATCCGTTAAGTTATCGTAAAAAATAAACACTTGGATGCTCCACATAATATTACACGGCACGGCGAATTCTATAAAGCTCACGCATCAAATTCGTGTTTAAAACTTTAAAACTAATGCAGAATTGATGTTCGCGATGCCACGTCTAGACGCGTCCGGCAAGAACAAGTTCTACCGATTCGTTCTTGTAATATTGCAGTAATTTATTTAATGTTAGAAATAGACCTCGCTCAGCGCGGTAAAGAATATTGGCTTTCACAACGGAACCTGGCAAATTTATGTGCTGCGAGATTTAGCCAACAGTCCGCGCGCCGAATCACGAGAACAGCGACCACTTGAAAATACGAGCACTTTTGCACTTTTACGTCTGTAATACAAAGAGACCACAAATATGCCTTTTTATTACATTTATGTTAGTTTACGCACCCGTTCAGCGCTGTTAACAGTAACTGTCATTCACCGTATCCTCATGAAAATGTAAACGTCTTATTAACTAGGTACCTAAGCAACGCGCTAAAGGTGTTTATAGAATTAAATAGGGATCGATTATATACGCGTAGTTGACTAGCAATTCTACTGCCTACTACCACATTTCCCTAGTATCGCCCTAAGCCAATTCCGTTACTAGGAATTATGAGTGGTGGTCGCAGTCTTACACCTGCTCTTGAAAAAAGCCCACGTAATTGCGTTTATAATTGTATTTCACTTACTTATTATTACATGTGCTAAAACATTTCTAGTTGAAACGGGAGCGGGCTAAATTCCCCTTTAATGACGGAAACGGTTTTTCTGAAGAAGAATGTTGGTTTTTAATAAGGCGAGGCTTCGAAAAGTTAGCACGATATCAATGTTACCTTTTTATTTATTTTTGAAGAAGGAGGACGCGTTATTCCGGAAAAAGTTTTTAATTGGATCGCACTATAAATAACTAGTTATTTATGAAACTTATTCTGTTATTACGGCAGTCATTAAGATCTCGTTTTATCAGCAAATTGCATCGTGTGTCCAGTAGCGGGCTGCAACGGGTTCCAAACAAGATGCGCCAGCGGCAGTCTGTCGCCTAATTGATGACACGAGGCGTTACTGCGATACAGTTACCGCGTCAACTTCGTAATTGGCACCAGCCAACGTTGATCTAGGCGCACAACGGAGCACACACTCGTGTGGACAAGCACCAATGTGGATAGTTAGTAAATTTTTCATTAAGATAAGATAAGATAAGATAAGATAATTTATTTTGCAAATTGGCCGCTAAGGGCTCTTTTACATGTCTTTTGAAACTACCAGCACATTCGGAAAGACCATCATTGCCAAGAAGAATGCGCCGCAAGAAACTTGGCAGAAAGTCATTTTTTCAAATAAAAATACAGTAACTAAGAATACTTAAATTCTACTTACATTAAATACATTTATATAAGGGATGTATAAGGTCCCCGAGCCTTAAATTATATTAATCTATAATTATAGTAGAGATGTATAAAGTCTCTACTGGTCAAAAAAAAATAAAAAACAAAAAAAATAATAATAATAGTAAGTTCAGTGGAGGTGTAAAACGCCTCCACCGTCAGATAAACTAATTGGAGATGTCTCCAATGTCGCAGGAAAAAAAAAATTATATATAAAACAAAATTATGAAATATACATTTCATGTCAAGTAAGTAACCAATAAGCTTTTGGATTCCGAAGGCAAGCTTACGTCTGCCGCCCCTAATGTTGGCTTTCACGCACTCATGTCCTGCTCTGAAAGCAGAGCGGTACCGAGGGCATGTCTCGCTTCCGTCCCCACAGGCACACTATGGGAACGTTTTAGGAACTTCGACGTCGCTAGCCTGCAACTAAACAGTAAAAGAAAAAAAGTAAAAGAAATAAACCGGAAATCCATAAGCTTAACAATATACCTACCTAATACCTAGTTTAATACACATACGACATAGCAATATTTATGTCATTGTAAAAATTAATCATTATGAAAAATAGAATAAATATTTAAATAAACAATTACAATAGGTACAATATTTATATTGATAATACCTATCTTAATTAATAATTTTAATTAATACAGCTATACAATTTGGAATCTTAATTAATCAAGATCAGCTAACCTCAACAGCAGACGGTAGCAACAGGGCCAGAGACCGTATCTAGTCGACACTACACGCATACACTCATACACACACACACACGCACACATACACACGCACTACAGGATCACTCACAAAACACTGGATGCTTACGGTAATTTTTCCAAAGATGGCCATGTCATGTTATTATCACACATGTACTCATCGACTGTGTAATATGCTTTCTTTAAGAGCGTGTTCTTTATGTATTTCTTGAATAACACATATGACAATTTCCACGCATCTACAGGCACTTTGTTGTAGAACCTGACACAATTTCCCAGGAAAGATTTACTTACTTTCCGTAGACGAAATTTAGGAACGAGAAGCTTGTGTTTATTACGAGTGTTGATATCATGGATGTCCGACACTTTCTTAAAGGAATTGAAATTCCTGTGTGTGTACATAATCACGTCGTGTATGTACTGCGAAGCTACTGTGAGAATTTCTATCTCTTTAAAGCGCTCTTTTAATGACTCTCGGGAGTTCAGATTGTAGATGGACCGAACTGCCCTCTTCTGTAAAATGAAGATACTCTGAATGTCAGCTGCTCTTCCCCAAATCAGAATGCCGTAAGACAAAATGCTATGAAAATAGCTGAAATAAACCAGTCGAGTCGAGCAGTTTCCACGTTGGTGAATTGTCTAATTCTTCGTACAGCATAGGCGGCAGAACTCAATCTACCAGCAAGAGCAGAGATATGTGGGCTCCACTGTAAGTTTCGATCCAGGGTAAGACCAAGAAAAACGGTGTCATCAACGAGGTTCAGCTTCTCTCCGTTTATGGAAATAGCTGTTTCAACCTGTCGTACATTTGGTAACGAAAATTTTATGCATTTCGTTTTAGCTGCGTTTAGTAGTAGATTGTTCGCAGTAAACCATTGAAGCACTTCTGTTAGAGTCTCATTGATGTGACTTTGATCTTCCTGTTGCCTTAAAATAAGGACGCGGAATTAAAGTTTCAGTAACTAGCTTATTTAGATACTTACTAAGAATTGGCCCTTTTAAAAAAAATGTTGATTTATGTAGTTATGTATTTATTTATTTATTACATCAAAACACAATTATCCGTAGGTACAGACTATAATACTCTAGTTCGATATTGTGGCACTTAATTATTGTTAAAATTTAAAAAAGCCCTAGGTGGCATAAAACAAACATTCAATATAACTTCGGGTAACTAACTATACATTATTGGAATAATATAAAGTATACAGCGCCACCTTTGTGAATTCATTCAAATCCAGATCGTAAGAAAAAAGATCCAACTCGATTGCTATTCGATTAAGTGTGCGCAGTGCCCTAGTAAACGGTGCCTGACGAAGCAGCTGCGTCCGAGCGCGCAGCTCCGCCAACAGGCTCGGCCTCCGCCGGCGCCACACGAACCGACCGATCCGGCAAGTTCAGATGCACCTCCGCCAGCACCCCAGGATTAGACAATTTACCCTGAAACAACTTGAATATATACAGAGCAAGTCCCAGTTCTCTTCTAATTTCTAGTTTGTTGTATCCTACCATTCCTAATACGAATAAGGTAGGATACATTAACGGATAAAATGGGTTCGCCCCATATAGTTTCCAATATAAGAACCTAGTGAATTTATTTAACTTATGTTTTGTCTTTCTTTGGAAAGAACAAATGTCAAGGAGGTAGATAGAGAAAAACTAATGACTGAAAGAGGTAAGGTCATTTAGGTGCTCTCTTTAGTATTTCTTATTGTAGAATTACGATGAAAAACGAGCAATTGAGTCACCTGATGGTAGTTGAACACCACCACCCATAGACACCCATTACAGGAAAGGAGGCTAGAGCGCTTAGATGGTGTACCGCACTTTAGAATAGATAAAAACATTTGCATTTTTTTATCAACGAAAATTATGTTTCACCTACAATCCTCGTATAATGTCATCAAGTATTAAAATTGTGTCTACCTACTTATCCAGAGTACAAAAATAAAAGTACAATTTTTTTATTCATCAATGTCCAGTTATTTTATTTTCAGTCGCACGGTGCAGTGTCCATGCTCCGGCGCAGCGGGTCGCGTGCGCGTAACGGTCCGCAGCTGATCCTTGCTATTGTCCTTTAATTAAACTCCGTAATAATCCACGAGCTGCTCTAGTTATTTATAAAGCAGGTAAATAATTAGACAATTACTAACGAGCGGCTGAAAAAATAATTAGTGTCAATTTATTCGCTCGACTTAGGAGTATGAACAGATATTTCTAACTGCGCATTTATAAATTAAGTAATTTTAGTCCCTTAATTATGTATACTTATTGATTATTATATTTGCATCTGGATCCCATTCTGCTATATTTTACTATAATAATTACATAAAATAAATATTAAATAGTATGACAAAATTTGGGAAAACGTTTGTATAGATTTTGATGTTGGTTTTGATTTTGACGTTGGCACATAGATAGGTAGTTCATAACTTGTAGGTTTATTACCTAACTCGCTCACAATCGCCATTGTGATCATTTTGACAGTTCATGTATGGGCTGACAATTGGCATCGGAATCACCTAGCTGTCACATTCATACAAGAACTGTCAAAATGAACACGATGGCGATTGCGAGCGAGTTAGACAATAAGCCTATTGGATAATACCGATATCTGAATATTTGATATTTTATCGTCATCAATGTAAAAAAATAATTTTACTCGACTGTGTCTAATACAGCTCCCTCTTTTATCAAGGCACCTTAATTTATGAAACAGCTCTAAAAGCTATCTCGGTATCATCTCCCATTGCGTCAAGTGAAATGATATCTAATGGCAACCCTAATGGCTAGAGACGCTGTCTAATTAAGCGCGGCGCTGGCTAATTTGACGCGTGAGACTGCGCCCGCGCCGCCTAATGAATGGTATCGCACACGTTCATCGCGCCACGTCGCTTCGTGCCCGGCTGCCCGGCCCAGGGTTACCAGCACCCGTGAATGTGTGAAGGGTGTGAGCGAATCTGTCTTACGCATGAGGCTTGCATTTTAGGCGTCTTGTGAAAGTCCTGTCCGTCCGGTGCTCAACGAATGTGATTTTAATATCTTGTAGGGATCTAAAAGCGGCAGAAGCTCAAGCTATGATTTAGCAAGCTAGGACCTCGGTTCCTTAAAATTTCGGTTCACTTTCACTGCAGGTTGATGCGTGTAGGTAAATCACTGAATTTTAGTTACTACTAAGAATTGGATATTTAACTTCAGAGTTTTATTAGGTATAGTTAGTTATTTTTAGACAACTCTATCCGGATTCTTAATCGAGTTCAGTTATTTTTTAATCTCATATGGTAACCCTGCCTTGCGCCTGCGCAAACGGGAATCTAATGACTGCTCTCCGAAAACATTAAAGCCGATCGTATTAATCGGATCTCGTACCTATTTAGCGAAACATTTCGATACTTGAGCTTAATCAGCACGTTCTGATATTTGAATAGATATCTTAATTAAGGAATATGAGCCAACCCATAAACTGTCAATATAAAATGATAAACTATGTCGTAAAATAGATTACGTAATCGCCGAGCTACACAATAATAGGAATGACTCGTTTGACAAGACGTTGCATTTATTTACGATCTCTCAAAATCATTGAGGTAGGTACGGTACTTTTATTGGCCTTAGGTTATATTGAAGCATTAAAATGCACTTATTAGTTAGTATAAGTAGTATGGAGAAGTTGGTGCCGACAGAGAGCTAGCCGTTCTCTGAGAAACGCGAGGTTAATGTTCATTCAGCGTTTGCATCAACCCGCGGTGCTGATTATAGTCATCGCCTCGTCGAGTGCAGCTACGCTGTGCACTGATGTATTTATGCACGCACAAAGCCAGTTGTAAGTTGTAAATACTAATGGACGAGATATTTAATAAGCATTTGTCTAATGCTGAAGTAAGTGGTGTGCTTAAATCTTAAACATTGCGAACTGCTGAGTTAATGTCTTACAAAGGTCTATACAAAGATACCTACTACCTACTTCGAAAATTTCGAAAATATATTTGTTTATTTCGAAGTATGCCCCAAATTCGTTCACTGATAACATCTTCACACAAAAGATGCTATCAGTATGTGGCCCATTATATTATAGGCTTTTATGCTGTAAAACTGTCGATATCAACATATCAACTCAACACGCTTAAGATCTAGTTCTGCTAATTTAGCTGATATTATCATAGAAATATTTCGTCATATGTGCGTTTTATGGCTCTCGTGAATAAATTAATGAATAAAAAGATTTTCTCAACCAAAACGCCGAAAGCCGAGCTATAAAATCCGAATACAACAAATGGCGTAACTAGTTTATGGCTCTACAATGTAAATTTAACTTGCCGACAATTATGTTATTAACTTTAATTTGGCACCGTTAAATAAAACAAAATGTCGACTCTTTTAATGAGGTACTGTCCGTTTCGAAACCGCATTGTGCAACAACATGTATGAGGCTTCTAATTACATGAAGAAGTAATTAGGATTGGAGATAAAAAGTGGCCCAAAGAGTAAGTATGTGTCTGGCAACAGGGCGAGGAGCGGACTCCCGTTAGGGCGCGATGCTATCGCCCTAAGCGGCCGCATCACAATTTTTTCTCGTATAATTAATTATAATTCTACAGGAGAGGCAATTACTGGTATAGTACTACGATGGCAGAATACGTTTACGGAAATTAATATGCCAACTGCTTGCTCAACCCTCTTCTAGCATTATGAAACCACTAACATGTCCATCAGGTACCTACATACATAGGTTGTAATCTTACATTGTTGATTAAACTTTAGCGGTTGATTAGCCATGATATAACGTAAGAAACGGTTTGTATGTATTTTTTTACACAACTTTTTATACAACTTTCTATGGAAGTGATCCATTATTTTCGCTCGCCATTATAGTTGAGTTATTATTTAAGAGCTTAATAATTAATGTATTGCCAAGGATGATGCTGAGTATTCAGTTTTATATAGTACTATATTTATAATTTTACGTGATCGTGCGCGGAGTTTCCTCTCTTTGATCAATAATTAAAGATCTGCTCTTATTTTAAACTGGAAAAAACTGTGCAGCTGAACGTTTATCGCGATTGGCGGCGCTTCGCGAACAAATTCATGCCCGCACTTATCGCGCAATTTGTCAACAAACTGACAACATTTTCGGCCACTGATCAAAGATCAGACACCGTAATACGGAACAGATGAGCCAGTTCTATGATCACTAAAGACTACAATCTATTTACACTTGCACTCGGATACCAGGTAGGTATTTAAGTTATTTAGTTGTAGCTCTCACGCATATAAAAATCGTGGGCTACTATTAAGCGTCCTAATTTGTGAGGAAAACTTTGTCAACTCAAGTTGCTTACTTCATGTGAATTCCTACTCATTAGCTCACAGATTTGCCTGCGATAAATTTATTTAACTCGTGTCATTCGAACTTCATTAGCTTACTCCATTAATCTTGGAAAATTAAAATTTTAATGAATAATCCATCACGTCCCGGAACATTCAGTATACTTCTTCTGTAACCGGTTTTTGCTAAAAAGATGACACTGATTTTATTATTTGTGTTCTAAAATTAAATGTTGCTCAATAAACTTTTATAAAATTATGTTTTAGGATGAATTAGACAGGAGGTTGCACTCGTAGATTAGATGACAATGCACGTAAGTATCTACAGTTAACGAGCTTGTATTAAAATAGTCATTTAATAAAAAAGTTAGCAATGAATATTCTACATACGTGTCAGTCTGTGCAAAACGCCTCAGACGCAATCAGCGCGGGCGCGGGTTAATTACTCCAGCGGGGACTCACGACTCTGCTAAAAGGCTTTAGCAGAGCTTTAAGCTGTGTCATTTGTTTGGCCATAATGGACTGATAACGGATACAATTGGCGCTTTTTGAGTTAAACTCTCGTGGTCGTGCTATTTCGACGGGCTTAATGAGTGATGATCTTGCTGTGTTGCTGTAGTTTTAAGGCGAGAATAGTTAATAATTAGGTACCTTCTTAAGCCCTTGTAATATGATCTTAAGTCAGTTGCTGAGTTTTTTCGACAAATAGAATTATAATACAGAAATAAACATAAATTGGACTGAGTTTTACGATTGTAATAATTTGGCAATTACTATAAAACAATAGGCTCTATGTATTAGTAAAATAAATATAGTAATACATAATAATTCAATCAATCGCTACTATAATTCAATGATAATATTTGCATTTATAATATATTACTAGAGACCGGATTATATGCATTTGCATATTTGCATATGCATTTGCATATTTAAGGCATTCTCAGCGGTAATTGCATATTTTACCCAAAATCTAGTTATGATGCATATTATCGGTACATTTACAATATTTTTCCGAGTGCGAGCACTCACCCTGCGTTTCAAAATGCGATAAAAGTGATAATATCGCGAATTCGACCAAATTTAATCGTCACAAAACATATAAGGTAAGGGCTATTGAGTAATAACAAAATTATGACTTTGGCCGGATACGTGATATTATCCTTTTTACTACATTTCTGAACGAAGACTACCGACTCTGTGGCTCTGTAACTGTCAAAACAAAAAACGCGCGCGGCTGCTGAGATGCGTGCGTCTTTTGTTTTGACAGTTTAATAAAATAGAAGAGCATCGCGCTAGTACCTACTACAAAGTCCTTTCACCTATTACGCATATAAATTGTTACTTGTTCGTACTTAGCGTGCGTGTTCATTGATCTGCAGTTTAGTTTTTTTATTTATTTGTGTGAAATTTGATGCGTACTTACTAATTGTATGCTAATTTTAAATTAAAAAAATTAAAGCTTACTTTCTCGTTTTTTTGGGTTCCTAAAATGTATCATTTCATTTTGCATATTTTGCATATTTTGCCAATTTTCGTGCATATTTCAAGCATTTTTCATGCATATTTGCATGCATATAACGAGCTTTTTATGTTGCATATAATCCGGTCTCTATATATTACCATCTAAAGACCGCGAGACCCAGAAAAGCTTACACACAAAAGATTTATGTTACCTGATATCTCGGACAATAAACAACGCAACACCATTGCGGTTGACAATCAAGATACCTAGGCTCGAAACATTTAACGAATTTAACGCATTTAAGGGCGTGATATTGTGACATCCATTTAATTCTGAACCAAAATTATAATAATTTCACTTAATTACGGCATTCGTTGCGGCGCGAGGCCGTATCTCGTAGCACCAGAAATTATCGCATGCGATACTCTGCGCAGGCTCCGTACTTAAACCCCAACACAATGAATTAAGGTAAATTAAAAGCTTTTCCGTGTCATGTTTTCCGCAAACAGGCGCTTTATCTTCTCGCTTTGTCTTCCTGCAAAAAAGTTACAAAAACAGATATAAGCGTCGCAGCGTGAACAAATAAAAATTTGTTAAACGAGTACATTTATCGAACGCATTACATGTTAATCTATGCACTTCAATAAAAACACGAGGACCTCGTCCACATTGTGCGAAGGCTCCGTAACCGAATTATTCGATTGTTTTATTAGACAAGTGATCGTAAAGACGACAGTTTAGTGTGGGACAGTGCTCTCGCGCCCCGCGTGTGCGCCGCCATAATCGTCATAAGAAGTGATTTTTGTGTACAAACTCTGGTAGATCAATAAAGCTTCATGTTTATGGCCACCTCTCTCGCAATATCAATTTTGATCACCTGATTCAGATTATCATTAGCTATGTTATAGCCGATACGACCTTATTCATGAAAGTTCAATTTGCTATATAGTAAGCAATAAAAACCGTTTTTTTATGCGAATATTATTTATCGCGTTACTTCCTACATTTATGTATGTAACTATTTAAAGGCAGCGCAAAAAATGTTTGCGTTTAAACATTCCATGACGCTTAGCGCAGTGTGAGCGAGCTTATTCATCGCACCACTATTTAATGAGAATGTTACATTATTTCCTGCGCAGCCGCAACTAACAACAGCTCAATTAACCTTAACAATACCGGTACATGGCATTTGCTGACACATGGACACGTATTTGTACTGATGTTGTAGAAACTGGCAGAATGTGTGGTGGTAAAGTGGTTCCTATCAACAAAGATTAGATGGCGTCTTTGGAGATTCAAAAAGCAGAGGTAATTTTTAAAAACGACGATGAATAAAATTTCTGTAGTAACATCCCTGTATCAAATAACGGGATCGAAAGCTTAAGATAAAGAAACAAATCGAGGTAGTTACTTACTACAATGATGAAGATGGCTTGCAAATTCTATGGCGACCAAAACATCAATTTAGATTAGAGCTATTGAATCGATCTTCCTTCGGAGCTTACGGAGATTGGATCTACTATCGATGTTATTAATAAATTCATTTTTCATAGCGATAATCATCGGCGTAATCCGGAGACGGTTAATGATGGTTCCCACGTCATACTGACAACAATTCCTGTCATTTAGATGAAAATATATTTTTTAACTACAACTTAGTATACCAAAATGACAGATAATGGAAGCAGTTTTCAATTACCAACTAAATTGTTAAAGATGTAGAACTGAAGTACAAGGACGTCCCCGGCAGCGCAAACTCCGTCATAGTTAGTAAGTGCTGCTTACTCACAACACCTTACTGAGCTTGGCACGTTAATCACTTTATTAACAGAACGTATCTTATAAACTTATTTAAACTATACCTACTTACAACGTGTGAATAAAGTCAAGTCAATTATCAATAACAAATAATAGTCAATACATCTTAAAGTAAACCGAATCAATTGCTCCGGCTCATTAGTTACAATTGAATAATGGAACATGGCACGACGTCAAATCGCAAGGCCAGGTCGCTCGCGACGAGCACGGATCCACACTCACCTCTGAATCCTTGACCCATCCAGAAGAGGCTACTAGCAGAATGCATCTCTGTCCTGTCGCCGTACGTAGATAAATAGGTATTTAAAATACCGCTCTCCGTGGGAACTGTGACGGGCGCCCCGGCCGCGATAACCCTGCGCGCGCGCCGCTGCAGGAACCACGTCGCGAATCAAACAATGAACTTTAATATCGAAATCTATTTGGTTGCTTAATTTCGTAACTACTTTAGCCTATCAGCCTTTTTTATCTCCGCTTTTATTTTCTATAAGCGAAATAGACTGTTTAGAATTAAACTCTAAAGCGTCTGTTGTAAGGACTGTGGGGAATAGCAAAGAATATGCACGATGGATATTGAACTTTGTGAGTAGTTTGTTGAGTTGAAAGTTCGCCGCGAAGCCGCGCGGTTTTCATAGAGGTATGGCTGCACGTTGCGAGATGTCATCTCGACCCCCGCCGCGACTCGCGAACAATATTGTCTCCGCTTTTGATACATCGTGAATTTTAAAATCCATTCATATTCCCCCACTGAATTACAATCATGATAGAAAATGTATTCAAAGTTTTATAGTATGTAACACCACGAGTAAGATAATATGTATGTTTATTATTATAATATAATCGTAAGTGGCTACTTGGGAACTCAAACTTTTAGCACTAAACTGAAACGGTACCAATAACATTAAGCAATTAAAGTTTTTTTAAATTAACTAAATATTACTGTAATAATTTTAAGCCAATGATCTACAAAACATACTTAGCTGTTCGGTGCACCTACTTTGTATAATAGGTAGAGAAGACGCGCTAACGCAACATATTTAATTACTAACATACTCGTATAACAAATGTATAATAAAGAAAAACTTTTTTAATATAAAAATTAATGAATACGTGAATAAGTCTCAGATAACCCTTACATGACATGAAGTAGAAAAACGTATTTCTTGCATAAGATTTGTAAGTAGGTACAGACTTTATTTACTTCGGGTAACATTATCTTTAACGTCCTCGGACTATGTAGGTAAGTATCATTTTTCTCACACAATGTCGAACATTTTGAGTCCATATCGTTTCATATCCTGCTCCATAAAATACGTATAAAAGATTGCAAGAACCAGCAAATACTAAAATATTTGTAGTTATTACATGACACTAAAATAAAGTACATCACAGTAAAACATTCGACTTTCACTGGAATGGGTTTGAGACAAGAGGTGGATTACAAGGAAACTTTGAGAACGCGTTTGATGTTCCATTTCATTTGCAGTTAATTATTTACAAATGATTGAAGCTACAACAAAAATTTATACTTAAAACTTCACCGTGGTGGCAGCATAATGGCAACACGTCCAAGTTTTCCTCTCCTAAGAGACTCCTAAGAGCGACCGTAAAACTACGACTAGATTACTATTAGCAAAAATAAAAGTTACAACGTTAATGTAAATGTAACGTTACGTTATTACATGCATATTTGTATTGACACATTACAAAAATATCCGATAACGTCAACAAAAACATGTCGATTGCTTAATTTCTAGTTAACCTTTTATGGTGAAAAGCAATAAATAACCTTAAGAGCAAAATGAGCCGTACACCCTATTAAAGCGCAGTACGTGTTATCTGTATTCGGATCTTATTATATTAAATAATGGACGATATCCATGTTTATAAGTTGAGTGGATTAGGATACTAACGAAGCGAGATGGGAGATGCCACATAAAGATATGGCACCATTAAAGAACGCCACTCGCAAACGTTTTAATGCGTACACTCAATTGTTATCATAATACTGTTGTCTATTATTTTTATGACTTTGAAAATGGCTTTTTGAGAGTCCAAATCTGGATTTGATGATAAACGCTATAAATCATAGGCGCGTGATAGAAAGTGTTTTAAAAAAGAAATATAGTAAATAAATCCAGAGAAATTAAAAGCGCTACCAAATTAACAACGTTTTTACGATAACTGCATAAAATTGAAAGCTTTTGATAATCGGTACACAAATTGAAGTAACGTCAAAATATTTTCTCGCGCTGCAATCCCACGATCGGTCTCGATTTGTAATAGATATCTATCGCAAAATAGAGAGGCGCTTCGTATTTTGCATAAGTGACGCTTGTAAGTTGTGGCACAATGCCCCATGGCCTACAATAAATCGAGTGCAGTGCGATGCGGAGCCTCGCCGATGTTCGTAGGTCAGCCGCCGAACGCTCGCAGGCCCTTCGCTCTCCGCACGAACCTTACGGGTCTCCATTACCTGAGCTAGAACATAAAGAACTAACTGATTTATGCACTCAACTTGATTTAAATTTATCAACGATCATTTAGGACTTACCGAATCCGACCGGTACCTAATTGATTATATGTTGTCCGTATAATTTTCGCGACAGACGACAAAAAAATATTGTAATCAGGTTTCGGATTTTAAAAACTCCCATAAATCTTTATTGTTGTCCAATTGACTGAACTTCCTGTTGCGACCAGTCGCCCGGCTCGCTGGTGCCGCACTTCCAAATAGGTATTCTGATATTCTTTTTCTTCACGAATAAAAATAGAGCAAAACACTCCGCCGAGTTTTTTATACCTGATGACCTTGCAGCTGAGTGGTTTACTGATTGTGAAACAGTTGCTAACAGAAACGGCGAAAATAGTGGTCGATTTGCGGCGATTAAAAAGTGTCAATTTCTGTGAAAAACACTACCGGCGGTCGATTTATTGCTAAGTCATCAATTATTTTTTATAAGATGTATTATCATAAAATGTTTACTGCTACTTCCTTAAATCAAAAGATGGCAGCAGTAGCATGTCAATTAATCAGCAGTCATCTATTTGACCTTAGAGGATTCACTTTTACTTTTATTCAATAACTCACTCGTTGAATATGTATGAGGAAGCTGTGGGTAATAACATCATTCATCAGTTATGGTGTGTTTCGATTTTGTTATTTTATTCATCAAGCGGCCGTGCGGCCGTCTCCCGCGCCGGCGCTGCTTTTGATTGCTCGCTTGTTTTCTAGCGGACATGTTCGCCTTGTGGATGACGAGTTTATTTAATCGTTTAAACATGTCAGTTTGTTAACACTTAAAAGAAAATACGGTTATTTATCTCAATATTTTGTAAATAACATCTGTCAGTATGTATTAGTCTATTGTAACAGTAGGATGTATTGATCTAGGCATGTACTATAAGTACCTACTTACTGACTTTTGTTGTTTTAATTAAGGGGCTGACAAGACTGTTGTGTGGCCATTGTTCTTTTTTATACGACAAGGAAGGCAAACGAACATGTGGGTCACCTGATGGTAAATTAGCACCACCACCTACGGGCACCGGGATTGCAACACTGGGATTGCAGATGCATTGCCAGCCTAGAGAGCTAAGACAGAGAATCTCATGTATCAGTAATTTCACTGCCTGTCTTACTCTCCACGCCAGAAGACAGCGGCAACACTGCTGCTTGGCTTTCTGGGTTCTTCTTTAATTTAAAAAGACATTATTATTAGTTATTATTGTAGCTGCAGAAAGCTAGTAAAGTGTCTGAAGCGCTTGTTTTGGCCATAGGCAACGCGGGCGCAGCTTTGAGCGCGAGACAATGGCGCGCTCGCAGCCTCCCGGAGCCGCTAGAAAGTCGCTTATCAATTCAATTGTCAGCGCCACGCCCGCGCTCGCGGACCCGCCACCGAGCTAGGAAACTAAAACTGCCCGAGCTTTATGCTCTACTGGAATAAATGATCATAAATCTACCAGCTTAAATATGAATAAACCCAAACTGGGTATTTTTCCAGCGCTTTAATCATACTTGAAGGTTGTGTTACATTTTTAAAACAACTAGCGACCTTGTTCAAGTGAAACTCAGCTCGAAGAACCAATTCAACATCTTACTCGCTAATCCTGCTGCCAAGCAACAACGCTTGCGCTGCTGTGTTCCGAAGTGACGAATAGGCAGCCAATGTACGAACTATCTATATTTTATCTTACCTATAGGCTGGCAACGCATCTGTATTGCCCCGGTGTTGCGGATGTCCATGGGAAGTAGTGATTACATATCATCAGGTAACTCATTTGCTCGCTTGCCTTTCTTGTTGTAGGAAAAACAAAGATACTGTTTGCTGCCTAAACAGTAAAATTTTTCACCTTTTCCTTACAAATTAACACAGAGCTGATTTTGCAAAGTTATTATATTTTGTTTCCTCGCATGCCTCCACCAGGATTGAACCAAATCTAACGGACAGGTAGCCAGAGTAAATGACATTGGGTTGATACTCAAACAAGCCATTGAGATTTCTTAAAAAGGAAGGTGCTGAATGCGCTTTAAATGTAAATTTCAAAATGCTCCTGATTACTAAAACATCCTGAATACATTTACACTACGACTGATAAATAACGGTACAAGGTATAAAGTTAATGCGGATTTCATCTCATGACAATTATCTAAGACATCTCCAATATTTTGTAATATTAAAAGCGTTGCGTTGTTATTTTAGTATAAGGTTACTTGTGACCACATGACACAAATTGTGCCGCTAAAGAGCAGAGTTTGCACTATTGGGTTCTAATCTAATGCGGAGAGTAGGTATGATAGCCAGGGAAATACGAGCACAACCGTCATCACCGCATCCCTCTAGGTTGATAGGGCAAGTGCGGTTACTTATCACCGAAGCCAATAAGTACCATTTCTTTACCTTCCGAGTTTTGTAAAAAACATTTGCCTCATTTTTTACCCTGGATAAACTACTAATCTAAGTAGTTTGGCTAGGGTAAATAATACTAGTACGATGTTACTGGATGATTTATTGTGATTCGATTTGCGTCTTTTTTAATTTCTTACAAAACTTCTAACTTTACTAGTACTCGGAGTAAGCAAGATTCTCTAACGCCCACAATCTTAAGCGATATGTAATGTATTAGTCATCGCTATGTCATCTCCGCTCCGGTTCCGCGCTCTATAGCGGCCTATCTCATTGTAACGATAATTTCAATCGTCTTTCATACAAATCAATGACCCAACAAATTGGATTCTTTATAAGAAATAATGCCTCATCTGCAGCCTCGTCACACTAATCCAATAGACGTAGGGTTACCATATCGAAATATTACATACCGTTACAATAATACAGAAGTTCTTATTAAAATTTAGGGAAATAAAAAATCAGTTCACAAAACTGAATTCTGGCACTAAGAAGGAATACGGCAAAATCTTATTTGGAAAAACAAGGTGTCCAAGCAGGGCCGAAGTAAGATTTATGAGAACCCTAAAAAGAAGTCAATTATCGAGCCAATTATTAAGAGGAAATCTTTTTAGGCGTGCGTTGCAGCGCTAAGGTATTATGTTATGCACAATGAGCTTTCAGTGCGCTAGTGAAACCGCAACGCTTTCTCTTGTTCATAACTAAATCGAGCGAGAAATTTGTGATTACTGGCAAGTCTGCTAATTGGGACGATTGGTTTTCCAAGCACAGATTTAGACTTCAAAAATAGTGAAAAACCTTTCCATAAGGATCCTATCCCCCCCCCCCCTGCCTTTACTCTTGTTATGATACTAGTTAGGGTACGTTCAAAACGTTCACAACGTACTTACCTAACACAACGTAGTGATGATAAGCATTCCAATATCGAATTTTTCGCTATAGGTCAAATAAGCCAGACAAGTTTATCATTTTGATACAGAAATTAAATACAGTATTAGATAAATGCATTCGGCATTTCCTGATACCCATCGATAGCCCAAGGTCCGCGTCGTTGGATCAAGCCGCATGTCTTTGTTTGACAAGGCTGGCACACGAGGCCATGATGTGCCTAAATTTAAAACTAAATTATAGATTGTGTACAAATACTTGAATCATAATAAGAAGAATTTAGGGGCCGACGTATCGCGACGCACGCATAACGACCTTAATTATTGATAACAATAACAAAACCAATTCAATAACCAATCTAAACATAAACAAGATTGAGTCGTTAGACCAAGCTGGCGGCGTTGATGTCTTTTGTACCGCGATCCGTTAATAAAATAAAATAAAGTTAAATTGCGGTCACATCTTACTGCTTATAAAAAGAATAATATAAAAACGGCAACTGCGTGTCCGAGCCGTTGATAATAAAAATAGACAGGCACGCGGTATCTAGTAACTAAGAGTCATTCGACGCGATCGCGAATTAATGAGCATATTTTAAATTGGCCAGAAGGCTCACCCAGGGCGAGCCTGTCGAGACCTGCCTAGTCCAGGGTCCAGCCGCATGAAATCCTACATCACAGGAAAGACCAATAAAACTTTATAGTTAAGTACACAGGCGAATAGATACTGTGCGTTATCCTAGTGTACAACGCAACATGTTCAACCCGAGCAAACCTTAATAAATTGGAGACGTGTTTTCATATATTCAATTTAATCCCGCTGCTAAATGTTTAATAATCAACAGATCTATGATTTAAGTAAGTAAGCAATTGTTATATTGTTTAAAAATAAAGAAACAAACATGACTGACAAAAAAAATACAATGTAGGTACAAAGACGCATTTAATTTGTATAAAGGGTTCCTATATGCACCAGTTTACATTATATGACGTAAATTGACAGGGAATAATATTGCACTGGAAGACTTAATTTCTTGATTCGTGGTGTAAATAAATTATATACTATAGAAAAATACTGACAAATAAAAAAAAACATACATAATTTAAACGTAACGGTAGTCCAGGACCTTACGCAAGTTTGTGCTACTCAAGCAAGTGTATTCCATAAGTGCACTGAGAGTAAGTAAATCCATGCGTTGTTCCAAATAATCTTAAATATCTAATGACTTAACATTTCACGCAGCCAGACCTGTACCTACTCTTTGTCCAAGTCCTAGGCATTCATGCATAGTAAATAATTACAGTGATCAACGGCAGGTGCCGCGCACGCGTCGCATAGAAATAGAAAGCCACATTGCAGTAATTATTAAGTACAGTTATCCCTAATGGGCCGTTTTACGAAAGCTGTTGGGTAAATAAGTAGCGTCCTGGTCCGAGCACCGGGCGGCCGGCTGAGGAGTCATAACAGGAATTCTTTAGCGGTTCATTTTACCGGCCTATGCAGGGTTACCTGTTAGCAGGAGTTTTTTTTTGTTTGTCATAAAATGCAGGAATGTTAGCTCTTGTCAGGACACTTTGATTTTGAGACGAACTGAAATCCATTTAGTTTTTTCTATTGGATTGCATCTTCGGGTTTCGATTTTTTCAGAAGTTTTTGCGTTCAACTACAAAAGCAAAGGAGAAGAATGTCCAGCCAATGCGTTTTGTTATGTATGACCACCTCTTAACGTTTTCCAAACTATTCCTATATAACTCAATGGCTTTTTGTTAGACTTAAAAATAATACCAATTTAATAAAAAAAAAAAATAAGGGTTAAGCGACAATAAGGAACTATGTTTTTTTCCCACTGGAATGTTCTGTTCTCAGTTTTGTTTTCGTTAAAGACTTTTACCAAAAATTATTAATCTAAATACTAACTAGTCATACATATATTGGAAGTTTTTCTTTTCATAATCTGTATTTTCGGATTTTTTTAATTTTGCTTTTGTTAACCCTAGCCTTGAGTAGCGCTATCCAAGCGATCTTATTAAGCGACGGAGAAAAAACTCAACTTTAATGCAGTTTATCACGAAATGAGCAATGCAAAACGCTTATTTAAAATATTCATGTTTTCTATATTTTATTATTTAAACATAATGATGGCAGATTACACATGCTTGTTTTATTGCCTGTCTTTCAAAACGCAATAGTACCTACTAAGCAATAGGAAATAAATGTACATGTATGTCTTTCTTCATAACAAACTTATTACACCCTTTGCAGATGGAATACATGTCTATCATTTTATACTGCAATACAATAAACTGCAAGTGCTATAAACGTCGGATTAACATGGAATAGAGATAATAGACAGGTTCTATTTTTATTATATTCTGACTTTAATAAAATTCTAAATATGAACTAAATCCAATTGCCATACATGTGCAGGTCGTTTGTGTGAAAAATTTAATATTTTTATGAAAAAACGCCACACCACAGCCTCTACCTACTACTACCTCAACGATTGCCACAAGGAACGGTTGTGGTTTAATCCTTTGATAATGTACTCATAAAATTGTAGTGGTGGTTAGTTGGATCTGTGTGGTGTAATAATTATATTATTGAAGGGATTGGGAGGTGAATTTTGCGTGAATATAGGTACTTAAATTTGCCACGCATAGTTATATTTTTTACAAAACATTCCACGCATTACCTTTGACATAGGCTGCGCCAAAACAAATGCAAAGCTAGGAACACGACATTATATGGTTATAGAGAAAACAGTTTTCATCGAGTAGCGATTGTCAATTGTTTGGTGATGCATCTCGCCGAGCGGGCAGTGGCGATGGCGCTCCCGCGGGCGCGGGCGCCGCTCGCGGCAGCGGGTCACGGGTTAAGCGATACTTTATTTTGAATAATTTATATGTCGGACCGCGATAGACGGCGTGCCCTCCAGCTTGTACTGTTTATGGTAATGCGGGATATCTCGCATTGCAAATGCGCTGAATGTGTCGCCTCTAGAGGGAGCCACGATAAGCCGCTCGGAATTTTCCCACATGTACGTTGGAATGGGAACCATGAAAACATGCAATATTGACGACTCACTCACTCTTAAAAGTTTCTCCGCTCCGCAGGCTTTAGCGGGTGTAATTATTAAGTACAGTACGTCTTATGCAACCTTTTCGTACGCACCCTTCTGGCTGGCATAATCATTTTAATGGATGTTGAGTTATTGTGTGTTCATTAAAGACGTCAGAGGAAATTTTTAAATGGCAATCGAAACAAGAACAATCGGTCAAAAACACAAAGTTAATTAAAATGTAGAGGGTCGCTGCCATCCACGGTAAGACAACTCGTACGTGCGCCGTGATAGTAAGTTAAAATTCACTTTTAAGAAATGGTCATTAATCAAAATTAATGGAGTTATTATCGCACTCGGACTTTCAAAAAATATTTATTGCAGACATAAATCAGTCTTAAGGGCCGTAACGAAGCAGTGCAGCCAGCTTTCTAGGACGAGGGGGCGCGCCGCCGGGAGCGCTAAGTAAAGCGGTCTGGGGCCCATTTCCCTACTTTTCCAAATATTCACTTATGTAGGTCGTGTTTGCCTTTATTCTTATATAAGTACTTCAGCATCTTATTATTTTTACAACCAATGAAAACCCTCGATTCACCCAGTTATTACAAATGTGCAGATACATTGCAGAATCAGTATTGTAAAGGATGATTCCATTATATTAAGTTTTACATATTTATCTAAATAAAAACAACAGTATGATAAGTGGCACATAACTAACAATGAATTACTTAAAACTGCAGCATCATATCCTAAAATACATGCAAAGTACGTAATTCCCAACAAAATTACGCCAATAAATTAGTTTATCAAAATCAAGTGCGTGCAACATCCTCTAAAATTCAGTCTTTGTTTAGTTGCGTGCCAATACTTAAAGCAAGCTGAGTAAGAAGTGAGGAGCGGGTGTTTCGTAATTACTATTATGGTGATTTATGAGTATTTCAAGATAATGCTCCGATAACCAACTCGACGCAGAAAGTAACTTTATACAAAATAGCGAACAATCTGACGTGATATTTTTAATAGATAATAATGTTGATGGACGACAGCGGCCGCCACGGCCGCGCGGGCGCACCGTGGGAATTATATTTCGGCTCGGAGATCACGATGTTTTGCAATCGCTTACTATATTTAGTGATATCAGCCTCTAACTGTTATTATGATTCGTAAAGAACCATTGTGTTCCGTTCCATTTAATCGCGATAAATGTAATGATGACAGAAACGTAAACACCCATCGCCAGCGAGAGTGAAAAGAAGACGAGTATTATCGCGAATGAAGTTATAAAGCATCCCAGAAATGGTAGTGCGAATCGATTACGCGGATACGATGCGCGCACAAGGTCTGCGTCGAGTTTCTTCAGATACGGAAACGAAGTCGACATGTAAAAGATTAAGAAATTGACGCGCCGAGAGTGGCCGACAGTGGCGAGTTAACTTTGATTATAATTGGCAGTATATTAACAAACAAAGTAGTGCGAGGGGCGGGCCGGTGACATGTTTATGTGCCCCGCGGTGACCCGGGCCAAGGGCCGTTGCCAATTTACCGAAAGCGCGCGCGCAGGTCGCGAGACACTTTCTACAGCCGCTGCCCGCTGCCCTGCATGCGTACCACCATTTTCATTATCGATCGCTTTCATAATTCAACTGACATTTTTGTTCCACTCAATTGCTGTGCAGAAATAAATTCCGATTCGACCGCCGATGCCGGACAGAGATATTGGGTCAGTATTTTAGGTGGAATGAAACTTACGATCTGTACCGAATGTTAATTCTTGGGAATTCAATTTAACTTTAATAGTGGCTACTTTGATGTTATAATGTACTATAATCCTTTAATCCTACATATGTATTGAAATTAAACTGGTTCTCTATGTAATTTTTCATAGGTAGGTACCAAACAATATCAAATGCACAAAAAAGACCTGGGGCCTTACCATGACGTCTTAATGCGATTCAATTCCGATTCAGTTTAGGTGCGCTCGCTGTCAGATCCATACTAAAAATGACAGCTATAACCTGAACTGAGCCGGAATTGAATCGCATTAAGACGTCATGGTAAGGCCCCTGTAATGTTTTGACAGTTTTCCTACGTTAATCCACATTGCAATTTTAGTTGTTTTTTGTGGCTAACTAGTATGGAATTTTTAGTTTCGGCATCCAAATTTGCATATCTGTATGATATCAATGTCGAATTGGCTTATACATATTTATTAATGTTATTTATTGCCCCATTTATTTAAAAACAAAATGTCTCGAGTGATTTAAATGAATGTTTACATAAAGCGGCTATTGTGTTTTCACTTAAGAGTAATTGCTGACTTGTAACTGGACCACGATTCTGCAATTTTATTTCAAGCAGGTAATCCGTTTGCATTCTCAAAAGGTAATATGAAATGAGCTTCCGCGAAGACGACGACATTTATATTCCACAGCTTTAAAATGTAATATTTTTTATTATTTATGAAACTAGTAGTTATGACATAATTTTATTAAATACATACCTAACATTATTTGTAGTTTTAATCTGCTTAGCGCTTAGAGCGGAGCAGCAAAAAATCGATTCAGGTAGACACCAACAGACATTATTTACCATAATTGCAATATAATATTGGCATCCAGCATGCAGCGAGAGTAAAGTTTTAAAATGGACGCGATCAGACCGAACGTCAGCACAAAGACGACCTTGCGGGAAATGTTTTTTTGCTTTGTTTTTTATCATATTATCCCACTGCACCAGTTTTACTGAAGTTGGTTGTGAAGTTTATTTTTATAACTATCCTACTAATATTATTAACGCGAAGGTTTGTAAGTATGGATGGATGTTTGTTACTCTTTCACGCCAGAACGGCTTCACAGATCTGGATGAAATTTGAAACATAGATAGATTATAGTCTGGAATAACACATAGGCTACTTTTTATCCCGGAAAATTGCGTAATTCCTGTGGGATAGCGATAAATGAATTCTATGTTAGACGAAGTTGCGAGCAACAGCTAGAACATAATAACAATAACATGTAAGTATTGATGACTCTATCTTCCTAAAATTAAAACATTACAAGCTTTTCAAATTTAGTTGGGTACTTTATTTGGCTTTACTGTGTATAATTTGTTTGTTACTTGTTTTCTTCAATCACACAACTGAATGTATGTAGAATGAAATGTTGTTCCAATGCAATAATCAAGTAACTGCAGCCAACAGGTTGCGTTAAAAATAATATTCTTAGCAAAGATAGATTACGCTGCAGAATTTACACGTAAGAAGTAGACTGAAAAACGCAGCTATTGTTTAGGTCAGCGGGTTACATTAGTCTTTACAAAAAAAATACATAGGTATAGTCGAACTTAGAACCTCCGCCTTTTTTTGAAGTCTGTTATGAATAAAAGTTGATTCGCAAACGACAGTAATAAAAATAATATTATCTTAGGACAGTTGTCACCAATTGACCTAGTCCCAAACTAAGCAAACCACAGACAGTATTTTGTCTTGACTAACCAAATTTAAACGTTTCACTTGAACATTTTACTTAAGAATGGCGGCAATACGAAATTGATATGATCGACAACCGGTAGTAAAATATTATATTGAATGTTTATAGTCAAAATAACGGCATATACGGGTAATTTAATTATATGATTATGACCGGCGCAAAGAGGAACGTCAATGCGTTCTTCGTACGGAGAAAGTCCGAAATGGGAATAAATCATCGCGGTGGGGACAAGTTCGAGATAGCGTCGATGAAATAATGTGTGTTGTGGTCGGTTGGCGACAGGGACATGCGGGGCACGGCGACTACAGCGACGACAAGCGACAAGTGACACGGCGCGGCGTGTGCGCATGCGCAACCTGACGCGGCGCCCGCTGCGTGGTATGCGCACTGCCAATTTACACGACGTCCTAACAACCCATCATCCTTTCAACAAATACTATTAACGCATCAAAATCTTTCCTATTAATCCTATTAATGAATCAAATTCTGATTAATCAATTACGATTTGGGTATTATGATAACCATAACAGTGACCTGATAATTTTATCGTAGGCTTATTCGAACGCGCACTCGGTCGCAATCACAACCATAATTCCCATCTGTCAAACGGTACAATAATATATTGCGGTGAAAAGAGACGGAACTTGTTTAAGAGCACTTTTGTTAGAGTACTTTTGAGGATGATTGTAACATGTGGATATTAGTAACATCTTGATTCAATATAAATTCCGGTTCATACATAGGCACTCAACAGAGTACTACAGAAATGGGTTTAAGTACATCCAGAAGCTATAAACCTAAGCGCGAATGGTGCAATCGCGTAACTGTAAATTATCAAAGCTCACGCACTGAGCACTGGTTTATTTGCGAAAGTTCAGGTTAATTTTGTACTGAGACGCCGGTAAATCTTTATTTTATGCCCAACTAAAAGGTTTAGGGTAATGTTTGTGTAAAATTTTAGAAATATGCAATTAGAACTTTTAATACGTACAATATACATATAACAGCATATTCTTAAGCTCAGTCCTCATATCGTCTAACGCGCGGTTGCTTGCAAACACATTCATTGTCTCTTTCTTAGTATATTTTGACTAACATACTCGGAATAGTAATCACATTCACCATTACTTTCTGTCAAACAGCTGAGGGTAGAAAGTGATGATGAATACGATTGCGAGAGCCCGCACGTTAGAAAAGAAGTCCTCAAGTTTAGGTTTCATTTCTGATTGAATGTTATCTCTTTCTTCAAATCACTTTGACAGTATTTTTGTAATATACTGATAATGTAAAGTTATAGTTATTTGGTCCCGAATAATTCGCGCTGAGGTAACATTTACCTGGTAGTAGGTATTGAGATATTATTATATTCAAGGTATGAAATCCAATTCCCAAAACAAGTAAAGTAGGTCAATCTGATATAAAGGGGCTATTGAAAAACGAAACCGTAGCAATAATCAAATCAGGCAAAAAGCTCTCGGCGCGAGTCGCTCTTACGACAGCGCGCCCGCCATATTGTACTCGCTGCAACGTACGTTTGCAAAGAAATGATCAATAAATTTGTGCCGTCAATAAAGATATCGATCAAAATTACAGGGTTCCGATGATTTAACAAATATGAGTGGCTCGCCTGCGTGGAGCGCGCAGGGTGGCCGCATGGCTCTTCCGTGAAATTGTAATGTAATGGGCCCTTAACAATAATTTAGCTTGTCCATGAAAGCTGAACCAATTTCTTTAATTACCATCCGAATTGAGCTGTTGGAATCACTTAATTAAACCCAAGAATTTCTTTATTTGTACAGATTTTACGATGATATTCGTAAGAAACGCTCAATAATGCGTAGTTTGTAAACACGATCAGGGTTAATGACTTCCATTGCTTTACACTTATACTGAAGAAAAAAAAGTATTATTGAACAACTGGATCCGGAACACGACTACGTCGCGCCAATTTGTTCTGACTTCGCAAACATAAATCACTTTCAGGTTTATCATTTTCCCTGCGTGATTTCAGAGTTGGTTCAACTGCAAAATAAGTAGAACGGCTTCATAAATAAGTAATATGCGATAACAGCACGCAAAAACCATTAAGTGACCAGTCATCTATATGAAGATTTACGGTCGTTATTTCTCCACTAACGATACGATTTCTTAATAAGCTTATTTTTCATAAATTTCTCGTTTCCGATACTCCTGAATATGGAAAGTAAGGTATCAACTGCAATCGACTTTGTGAGCTGGTGGTCTAATTTTTGATGTAGGTATGTCTATAACAATAAAATCCCCTAAATCTGAATTAAAAAAGATCATCATTGAAGTGGATGCGCGGCGATTAATAAAGTTCATGACGGAGCTAACTTTCTATGCACAGTAATTGAATAACCGCGGCGATGGCGGGCAGCGGGCAGCCGGCAGCGGGCACGTAACAATGAGCGGCAGCCATCCTAGCGGTGTGCCTTACACCCAATAAAAAGTTGACACGAGCCTCATTAACGCCTTGCGCAAGCTCGAAAGCGGCCCTTGGGGCACTCGTTGCCAGAGACAAGCAACGCAAATTACTTTGGCACCGTTTGACGGCGGGAAATTTCATTACCACGAGCACATATCATTATTATCTCGCCGGCAATCTACATATTTTACTCGGTAATAAATGCGCGGGTAGTTTCACTTTCCGACACTGGTTTTCGAAAATGACCCGACTTTATAAATTTGCTGCGGCGCGGGTCTCGTGAAGGGCGCGTTACAGTTTTAAGTGAATTTCTTTTTGACCTCTTGCTCCAAGGTGCTGCTCGTAATTACTTGCACAATGACATGTAATTTCGCGAAAAGAACAAAAATTGACATTTACACAAGTAACACGGGTGGGTTAATTAAAAGTAAAATCTGATACTTCGGTTTACATTTATGTCAATCACACCCTCTGCTCGGAATAATTGTTGCGTGTGCGAGGTTAAGTTAAGACGTCTTGTAAAATCCAACACGCTGCTGACATAAGCGTGGTTGTGAAGACATTTAATTAATCCAGATTTGATTGACAGAATACAATAGAAGTAAGTTACTCAAGTTAAGGCAACTGTGACAAAATTTTACAAATCCTGTTTTTGCTACTATATGTAAGTAGCACTGGTGGTTGGTCTTATATTTAAATGGTAGATCATTTTGTCCTCTTATTAATGGTAGCGTTATTGGCAATGATTAAAATTATTTTTTTAGTCAAGCAACGACTAACTCATCATTATTTAAGGTTAGGGCACCTAAATATGGCAACGTTAGGTAAGAACTAACTAACTATACTCACGAGCAAAAATAACGGGTCGTTTTACATGGAACTTTGAATAAAAAGTGACCCGTCATTTTTGCTCATCAGTGTAGTAACTACTTACCAAATTAACATATAAATAAACATTTAAAATTTCATTAGCAATAAAAGTGGAACTGGTAGCTCAAGTCACTCCATCCATCACCAAAGGTCGCGAACGTACAATCTCGACCTTTGTTCCTGCAAGTTTTAGCAACTTGTTATTGCCAATATCTATATACATACGAGTAGTACCAACTTGGTTCATGTTTATGCTTGAATTTAAATAAGTACATCGAGAACAAATTTACATTTAATAAAATACTCAAAAAATTGCAGTGCGTGAGCTAAGTAGGTACACCGTTGTAATATTTGAAGTACCTTTTTAAGTAATGTGTGGTCATATCAAGAGGTAGAGTTGTCTTCCACGTAAATGGAGATATTGAAAATGATAATCAACCTGATCTAATTTACAAATTCCAAGTCATTTATATTCAAAATGCAATAATGTGCCTTTATTTTGCATCAGTACTTAGGTACCTCATGCTAATTTGCGTACGTAAAACTATCAAAATTAATTTACATAAATACCATGACGCTTAAGTAAAGTAAATTCAAAATGTATTTAATTTTGACATAAAAGTGTTGCTTTCGAATTCGATCAAGCGGTGGCAGGGCTCGTTAGCTGGCCCCCAAAAGCCGACAGCGTAATGACAGGGCCCGCCCCTTGTAATCAGCAGAGCGTGATTTTTGCCTACCCCACATCACACTTGAAAATCATTTTGTGAATTTATTTTTTTGGAAGTTATCAAAGTCTTCACACGTTTCGGCTCGCCGCCCGCTAAGCGTATCATTACGTGCCCTGAAGCCGCCAATTACCTGCTCGTGTGATGAAAAGAGGCTTTCACAAACTACCTACTGTGCGCGCAAACTTAAATGGGTGTTCATGAAAATATTTGGAGCTGCAATTGATTATCAGACCGGTCAGTATTTTAAATTGTACCGTTGCAGCTTTAAGTAATACTCTGTAAAACTGTGCTATGCATCGTACTATAGGAAGTACTTATTAGGGATTAAATTGTTTGTTGTGCCTGCCGGCAAACATGACTTGCGGCTCCGCTCGCTGGCTGGATCTCGCGTGAGATCACGATAGGCAGCAGCTGTCATCGCAGCCTTGCCGCGCGAACAGCTCGAGATGCCGTCACTAATTATTCCACGTCGTTGAAAAATTAAAGCAACACGATGAACCCAAAAATTAATGCGATAAAACACCGCCACAAGGAAACCGCCCGAGCGGAATGCGACGTCAACTCCGAACTTCATGCTGTCACTGAGGGCAGGAATGACTGCTCGTTGTTCAAAAAACGAGCAAAATTTAAATGGATTTCCGACGCTACTTATTTTCTCCTGCGATTGCGTGACAAGCTTTAATTACCAGAAGGTGTCGATACGAAAATTGGTATACAAGAACAACTTTAAACGTTTTTACAAATCATAGTTATTAAACAAGCTGAGAGCATATTATTATTTATTTTATATTTTTGAGGTATTACTCCCTGCAGTAATAATTGTGTTCACATATTTTTATATACATTGTGGTAAAATGGATAGGTATGAACAAGATAAATTTAACCGGCCAAGATTAAATGCTAGGGACGTAGGTAGGTATGTGTTTAATCACGTAAAATTTTGAAAGTTCTGATGTACTTTAATATGTAGTACCTAAGTGGAAACCACAATCATACTTATCTCTTGCGAACATTTGTTTAAAACGAGCAAGAGGGAAATATAATTATAAGTTCTACTTACGTGCCAGCTAATTTTGGATGCAGTCCTTTGATATTAGGACTCAATCGACATTTCTGATATTAACAGCATGTAATCTATCACCGTCATCGATTAAATGAGCAAAGACATTTTCAAAAGTATAAGGCCAAAAAAACTGCATAAAAAGTGAAAAAGGTGAAGGATAGGTCAAATTCAGAGAACGAGGAAGTGAACCGTATCTTGTTTTTAATGACTGCATTTAAATTCGAAATGTAAAACCATCCAATTTCATTAAGCACATTTTTTACTAAGGTCCCGCTTACTGTTTATGTTATGGTTTGTTTTAATCGCAGGTTCATGCAAGTGTTTTTTGCAATACCTACTTCAAGGAAGCGAATTCGTGCGAAGATATACAATGAATCAGAGTTATCACAATGCTAAATATTTTAATTGGATAAAATATAATAAAAAAAAGTTTTTCTGTGATTCCGAAGTGTGCAAAATATTCTTTTGTTGTACGGGGCGCAGGGTAGGACGACAAAGGGGACCGAGAGCAGTGCGGGCGGGTTGTGCGCCTGCCGTCCGCACCTCTCTCGACCCCCGCGGTCGTCGCACCCCGCGCCCCTGCACCGCGCGGGCGAGGACTCATTTAAGCGGTCGGTCTACACGACCCATCACTGCAAATGAACATCGGCAAATAACATTCTTAGCTTATAATTTAGCGTAGTATTTTAGCCATAACGTGTATTTCTAACATAGGATAAACATTTTAAGCTAGTGAATTTCGCATTTCAGTTGATCAGGTTGCATCGCTGCAGCGCGCGCAGTGAAGCGCGCCGGCTGCGCCCGCGCCGCCTGCGCGGTATCAGCCGCTCTATCTCACGCCCTGTTACCACGTTTCTCACCTCCAGACGCCACCTCACCCGCCTGAGCCCGCCTCGATATTTTATCGTCCGCAATCGCACCACTCATCTGTTAGTCGAACCTTACCCACTAAACCAAATGTCGATCGGATGACCTACTCAACCTTATCCGTCCTTATGAGGAGTTACGAGTGACAGCCACGCCGAGTGACTGTTACTGACGCCCTGTGACGGTGGTGTGTTTTGACAGCTTTTATTTTTTTTAATAATTATTATTATTTGCTAAAAATTGTATAATAAATAACAGCTTCGTGTTTTCTCATCATAAATGTACTTACAAATATATTTTTTGAAAATATTCTTTGATTTTGGAAGGCGTACTGCATTATGCTATTAGTAGGTACAGTTATTTATCGGAGTCATACAGTTTTAGCAGCTGCTGAATATAAAAGAAAAGAACATTAACTTCACTTATAATAAACTCATTGACTTCGAGTTCTGACAAATTTTATCCGTCGCATTATGCTGAAATTGGTAGCTATGAAAACACAATGACAATCCAGTAAAAATACTGTCAGAAAAAAACGTGTAAGTACGAGAAGTGTTGTTATTTTTCGTCAATAACTCATTTTACTTTACTGTTCTGTTCGTTCAATATTCAAGCCTTGTTACGATATAATAATTATGTTATCGTAAACACCCAATTAAATTAGCTTTTCCTTAAGTCCTTGCGTAGGTACTTCCTTAAGTACAAAATTAATAAGTACCTAGTAAGAATAACCGCCGAATGCACTATATGGAGTACAAATCATTTAAAAATGGAAAAGTAAAATATGCTAAAATTCAATCTAAAATCACAGAACTGAGAATCGGCTTCTGGGAACCGACTTGAAATGTATCTGTACCTATTCGACGATTCTGAAAAATTAAACCAAATTTTAACTTATGGTCTGCAACCAAAAATTACTTAAACTAAGAGACAAATGATCGATGGATACGCATGGCGAGGTTCACTAACAGCTATACGTAACTTATATATGCACTAAGATAATATAGACAGGTAGGTATTATGAAGTGTCAAACAGTTAAAATCCTTTTACATTATACCTGACTGCACTCATGTGAATTTAATCAAAATTTCGTGGGATTAAATCTGTACGATATAAATGACAGCTAGTAAGTTCTAACAAAATATGTTATTGAACTAAGTCACTGGGAATCTGGCATTTAATGTGTAGTAGTATCTAGGCCGATCACTCAAGCAGTAACATCTAGATTGACTAAGCCGTTTTATTAGTCTAATCCTGATTCAAAATCGCTTTTGGTGTGTCTGAGTTTGAGCTAAGAGTTGCTCAATTATCTAGAATCTAGAAACATCTCAGGCCGACTTTCGCTAGCTAATTGTCTATAATGTAACTTGAACCATTTTGATAACATAATGTCAACATGTCTGCCCACATTTTGCGCAATCTATAAAAGGTAATTTATTTATTTTGAGTCATGTCTGCTATTTTAAGCTCGAACCTAAGTGTGTTGGTGCCTAGTGCATTAAGCTGTCATGCTGTGGATTAACCTCAAACTTTATCATTCATTTCACTCTAAGACATTTTTTATAGGTTTTTCCTTGACTAAATAAGAAGACGGATTTCTGTACCTACAAAGAAATGATGGTGTTATAATTAATAACAGCTTAAAGAGATGAATTAGTTTTAGCTGGCAATGTGTTATTAAGCAGTGTAATCGGTCATTATTAAACCGATTAAGACAGTTTGCTCAAAAGAAGCCTCTACTTTATCAAAATGATCCTCGGTCTGACAGGTTGCAGCCTTGTAAGGTGCTGTTTAAATTACAGGTCGAGGATTTGATAAAGCGCACCTACTAGCAACATCTTAAAAACAGCCAAAGACGAAGGTTGCATTCTTCTACTTCCATAATAAATAAATCAAAGATTTCGAATTTTCTAAAAAAGGTGGGACCTTTCAATTTGTGCAAACAGTAGCTCCACATTGACCGTAACAAACCTTGATCATCGCAATTACTTTTGATAGAATGTAATTTGTTGAGCGCTTGCTTGGTGGCCGCCACTGCGCAGTGACCGCGACTGCCACCGTTAGCTCACCATGTCATCCCATCTGAGCAGGATTAAGTAGACGAGTTTAATTCATACGGTCTAAATACACCGGCCATCACAATGCATCAGCGCAACCAAAGTGAAGGGCACTTGGAATTCTCGGATTATTTTAACTTGTCTTTTTCAATGTCAGCGTTTAAAATAATTGCATCACAATTTTAAAATGCGAGGCTTTTGCTTTTAAGACGGTTTAAAGCGTCGTGTAATAAGATTATTTCCTGGAAATCACGAGACACTTCTTTGTCGGACTGTGGGTAGGTATTTGCAAATAACCCATTGTGCGCGAACATGCCTTGCTTAATTTTCCTACTTGAATTCTTAGTGTCGTGTTCTTCGTGAAAATAGAATGAAACGACTTGAAACGTGTTCAGGTGAATAAAATATAAAAATACACTTTACATTATTGTTATTGTAGGTTTGTAACGTAGTTCCGGGACTTCCCCATTTACCGTATGCTTAAAAAACTAGAGAAGACAACAACGTATATTCGTGACCAGCCGGCGGCCTTCCATAGCGGACCACAATTACTTATTTACTTTACAATTACGGAAAATCACTTTCTCTCGCGGACTTATCGTCCATTGTTTGATGTCGAAAATGATTTTGACTATGTAGTCAGATCAATGCAACCGTCGACCCTTACGGTAATTTACTGCTTGAAATTTTTACATATCTTTGAGAGAAGAGACATACCTATCTATACAATAATAATATACCCAACGAAGGTTACAGATCTGTATAAATAAAAAATAATGACTAAATGTGTTACTCAATTCAAAACTGTTTTGTAAACCATTAGTTGAAATCTCAGGAACATCTTTATATCTATATATAGTATAATGCTTTGTCCTAAATAACGGACTGACTGACGGATCAACGCACAGCCTAAACCGCTGATCGCAGTGACCTAAATCTTGGAGGGTGTGTTTTTTGTGTAACGAAGGCATTTGATAAGAATAGATTTTCCGAAATTCTTCCCCTATATGGGTGGAAAAGGGGAGCAAATTTTGCGTAAACATTCTTTAACAGAATCGATGGAAGTCGTGTTTCGTATTTTATTGAAATTCATTCCCTGAAGGTGTTAAAAATCGGTAGAAAGTTATTATGGAGGTGATTTTCTGAATTTGGTGTTGATATCAATACTCCGTAGTGCTTTTTAAATTAAAGTACATTTTATTTTGACACATGTTTTCAAACTCAACCCGATTTTATTTTAAAAAGGTGGAACTCCCATAAAAGCTTGGTGCAATACCAATAGTCTGCTGAAATAGGCTCTACCTACCTACGAATCTTTTCGTATTAAGGAAGGACTCGCCTTTGCCCAGTGGATGTACCTTTTCGATGGGAGAGGAAGAAGTTTTGCCGCAAATTTTGATTATACGCGAACGAAGCCGCGGGCAAGAGCTAGTCAGTAAATATGAAGAGAAAAATTTGAAACATTTCTTGGTAAAACACAATAACGAACGAGCTTGCAAACAATATTGCGGGCGCCAGCTATTGTTGCAAATATTTTCGTTATATTATATTTATGACATGTCCAGTTCATTCGAAATTGTGAAATGGTAACGTATCGGCTCTACATTTACTCTATCGCGCTTCGATCAACAATACAACTAGATTCACGGTGATAGCTCTGAAAACGGCTCCGACAAATAAGACCACAAAATAAATTTGTGGTCTTATTTCTGACAGTATGCGCCAACCTCGGCCAACGTGAGGACGTGTCAAAATGCCACAATGCGCGTTCAAAAATTGCAAAAACAGCCACCGAAACACTAAGGTTTCGAAAGAAATATCTTTCTTTAAGTAAGTAAAAGTCGGTATTTCATAAAGTACGTAAAAATTTGCAGTTTACATTTTAAAATCAATAATTTATTGTTTGGCCAATGTTGGCCCACCATCTTGACAATAATCGGTGGTTTTAGAACAAGAAATTCATGGAGTAGTTCTCGTTTTAAAATAAAATATATATTGTGTCTTTTTGTAGATTTCCTAGTGATCCTTTTTACTGTGCGGAATGGATAACTATTGTCGCGAGAGAAAGAGAAGAAGAACTTTACAGGACTTACAGAACTTACAAAAATCTGCTATACGTTCGATTCATTTTGCCAAATTCGACATAACTGGAAATAGCCAAATATATTGTAAAAAAGAATCCTCTCAGGCAAAAAAACTGCTCTAAAAGACAGCTATATATCAAATTAAATTTATTTAAGGGTAATTAATAAACAGATAATTTCACAGCCATCATTTAAGTTCTTCGCCGATCTGTGCAGGTTTCCTCACGATGTTTTCCTTCACCATTAGCTTATAATAGTAAATTTCAAATTAAATTTTGCACATAAATTCCGAAAAACTCAGGAGGTGCGAGGCCTGGTTTGAAACCACGACTTTCTGCTTGAGAGGCGGTAGGTCGAACAACTAGGCTACTACGGCTGTTGCCTGGCTGGGCCTGCGTGGCAACTATGGCTCAATCCCTCTCGTTGTTAAAGGAAGCCTGTGTTCAGCAGTGGTGGAAGTGTGAGTAGGCTTAATTATTAAAATTCATGTTATTATTTTGTATTTGTAAATATCTCTCAAATAAAAAAAAACGAGTTATATACTTAATTGCGACTCCATTATTACACTGTTCCTCAAATAGAATGACATCTTTTTGAAACGAAGGTAGTTCTTTTGTTTATCGAACGCTTTCGCACGTCTCGTGACGAAACGTCGTAAGTATTATATACAATTATAACTATTTGGATCTTTGTTGCTTAGATTTAAGGTTTATTTTACGTTAATAAAGAAGGTAAAAAAGATATAGCTATAAGCATAAGCAACACGACCATTTTTTCGCTTTGATTTTGTATGGGACTGTGAATCTAGTTGTATTCTTTATCGAAGCTATCGCGTTACAAATTTGATTTAGTAGAGTCCTTATGAAAAAGGCCGTATTATTTGTAGTAGTAGTGGATGGCCAGGTAGCTCGCGGTAAGTGCATTGAAAACAACGTGGGCCGCGCTCTATTGTAAGCCGATTTAAACACAGCTTAATTCCGATGACGTCGAATGATTTCTGGAATGAGATTGCTACATCGCAGATGAACATTGCGAAAGAGTTTTGTAATGGTATTCAAATTATTCCGAACGAAAATGAGTATTGCAATTACGATTTGAATATTCCGCTATAGTGAAGCTGGTGTAGGTATTTAATAGTCTGCTAGTTACCCAATGTTTGTACGCATCCATAGGTACGTGGTTAATGCGAAGCGTCAGTTTGCGGCGAGCGACTGCCGTGAAGGTGTCAGTCTGCGATGGGAACCGCCCCGGGCCGAATAGCTCACTCGTTCGTAAAAAATAACGCTGAGCGCCAATTTGCTCGAAACTTCCATTATTACGTATATATTGTATTTTATGGGCATATTCAATTGATAGCGCCACCTTGAATCCTCAAATCAGAAAAGAATCAATACCTACCCACATTTATAAAAAAATAATGACAAAACTGCTTACAAAATATATTTTTTTATAATCTTAGTGTAGTTTATTTATAGTTTCATGAGCTTTCATTCAATTACATAATTACGGTTTTCTGTAATTGGAAGTAAAAATACAGTTGCATGTAGCATTACCAATTGATTATCAAAGATTTGGCAGTCTTCTATGCTTCGTAAAATTAAAATTAATCTTAATTTCTAGGGTTTCTGTGAAAAAGTCACAAGATCTAATAAATGATTGGATCAAAAAAAATGTTTGTGCAAACATTATAATTTCAGACAGGCTGAAACTCAGAGCTGTTATTACCGAACTTTACAGTATGTGTCCTTAAATTAAGGAAAGACAGTATGAAACTAATTATGAAACTTCAATCAAACCGAATCGCAATGAGGAGTTTCACATGATCACATATAATAATTGCATGCAGCGTACGATATAATGTGACATGACACCAGTGGCGTAGCTAGGTAACCAAAGGCCCTGGGGCAAGAAATAAACCAGGGCCCCAACTAAACTATTTAACCCTTTGCATGTTTTTTTTTATTTGTGATAATTTAAGTTTAGTGCTGTTGAAACGCGCTAGTTCAATTTGTAGTATGTAAGTCAGAGTCCGAGGGGCCCCCTGAGCTTGGGGGCCCCGGGGCACTGCCCCGTCTAGCCGTCCGATAGCTACGCCACTGCATGACACAAAGTAGCTGCAAGCCCGGCGGCCTGCCGCTGCTCGGCGAGAACATTGATATTTCACTACATGTTTACTTTACAGGGAAGTTAGTACTTTGGTACCTACCGTAAGACTAAAGACTAGAAATAAAACCAAGACTGCTTAAACATGCACAGATACTTGCGGCACGCATTTTAACAATGAGTTAATCCCTGTTGAACTATGAAAACGTACAATAAACAACCGTTGAACGTTATGTGTATTTAGCACTGGCCAGTTTTTAGAAAACTGTCATTTTAGGCATGTCTAAGACGTGTGCTGCCTCAGTTTTCTGAACCACTATTTTTTCATAATAATGATATTTTGTAGTAGATATAGATATTTTGTAGTTTCTTGAGAACTTACTTATACCTGCCAGTATACCGGTGTTAAACTGAATTAAAAACTTAGCAAAGTTATTTGTGTCAAAAAATATCCATGATGCATTTAAAGCACTTGCATTAAGTTTTCTATAATTAATAGTTCCCAATTTTGTAAAATTATTCAATAACGTATTACGTTTTCAGGAAACCTATCATTAAATTAACCTAAGGGACTTATATTAAATACATAAAAAAGGACAATTCGAGTATCCCGTGAAAAACGTGTTTGTTTATAGCGTTTATATTATATTGCAAATTAATTATTATATTAGTAATCAAAGCAATGCATTCATATCCAGAGTATTATTATATTTATAATGTCTTAGTGCAAATCTGAGTCCCAAGAGACGAGTATGAGTCAGACAAAGACGACTGAATGAATATTTAAAGGATGAAAATGCTTTATTAGATGTAGCGTGCAATAATTTTGATCTTATTACCTTCTATTAGTTACTCCATCAGCTAAGAGCGGCGCCAGCGCCGACACGAGATTTACTAAGATAAGCTTTCAAAATAACGAGCTGCATTTGCGTTTTGAAAGAGCGCCCGAAGCTACCACTTTCCAGGAAAGCTGTGTCATGGGTCGCCAGCGACACGCAATATCTACGTACGCGTCATTACAAGATAATTAATTTGTGCTCTAACATAACTTCAGTAGCCAATTAAGAAGCTGTTTACTTAGCGGTGGTACCTTACACGCCTGACCTAACCTAAGCACAGACAAGACAGTGAGTGACGTCGACATTACATTAGATTTAAATAAAATGTCTATGCGGGTGTTAACACGGATACATAATGCATATTCACACGGATGCTTTTAATAGTTCTAGTCAATGTCACCTTGATTAATATATAGCTCAATAAAATTCTGTAGCGGATCCGAAGACCTGCATAAATAATTTTTCTTCACATCATTTACTCATAAATAAAAGCAGCACTATCATTAGTGTGCCAAAACGTGGTAACGTACGAAGGCTACATGTACAATACGCACAGACCGACCGCAATACATTACTTTGCTTTAGAGGGTGCTATCAATCTTCATTACCGCGTGTAACCGGCGCCTCGCGATTAATTTTACATAATAATGTACAGTGCGTGAAAGTCGAACGTCTTTCGTCGTCGGTGCATTCGATAAATAAGCTAATTGAAATGCTCTTTGTACATATGTACGAACACAAAAAAAACTCAGAAACAAAGAAATTAAGTCTTTGCTCTAAATATATTATTATTGTTTTATTGGAATTTTCTAAAAATATCATGAGTATGTAATTGAATGTAATAAACATCAAAAGAAATAATTAACATGACGCAACCGATAAACAGAATTCATCAGAAAAACAACAAGAAAATTGCCATTCCGCTTCTTTTAAATAAGTCAGCAACTAAATTCAATATTCGGACCGCCTTGTTAAAATTAGTAGTCACTCAGCTTTATTTATTTTGAAATTCTGTTTGTTTGTTCCTAAATTCACTTACTTGCTCCGCTGTTGCCCCATTTGGAAATTCCCCCTTTTGATCACACCTATTGACAGTATCATGAAATCCCAAATTGAAAACATTTTGAACATTCACCTCAGCGAGCAGGCATGGACCCAAGCCGCTTTACCGATAAGGAACGGCGGCTTGGGAGCCCGCAAAATTTCAAGCGTGGCTCTGCCGGCATTCCTGTCTTCGATTCACAGCACGCTAGATCTCACAGGTAAAATACTAAAAGCCTCAGCGGGCATTAACTGTGAGATTGCATGCTTGAACGAGGCCACGGATGCCTGGCTAGCTGGACCGAGCCCAAATCTCCCGACGAAACCACACAGACAAAGGGCTTGGGATACAATAGCCTCCGTCGCCACCTTACATTCCTTAATACAGCCTTCTACAGGCAGAGACCGGGCCAGGCTGTTAGCTGTGTCCAAGCCAGAATCTGGTCACTGGCTACATGCATATCCCTCGCCCAACACTGGAACCTTTATAGACCCCGACACTCTACGCATAGCTGCCGGTCTCCGGCTGGGAGCTGGGATCTGCACAGGACACAACTGTGTTTCTTGTGGGGCTTCAGTGGACCAACTCGGCCACCATGGCCTTTCCTGCTCCTCGGGCGCCGGCCGCCTGTCCCGCCATGCCGCTCTCAACGACATTCTTCGAAGGGCGCTCGTCAGTGCCAACGTGCCCGCTGCCATGGAGCCCCAGATTGTGCGGAGCGACGGCAAGCGCCCGGACGGAATGTCTTTGATACCCTGGAAGACGGGCCGTGCGCTGGTGTGGGACGCCACTTGTACTGACACCGTGGCGGCGTCTTACCTACCCGCAACTACCAAACGTGCGGGGGCTGCGGCGGACGCCCGGGAACGCCTCAAGGTCTCAAAATACAGCTGTCTCGGCACCCAATATCATTTCTTTGCTTTCGGTGTCGAGACTCTAGGTCCTTGGGGTAAGGGTGCGCTGGAGCTACACAAAGAGCTCAGCAAGAGGTTGAGAGAGGCAACAGGCGACCCTCGCGCTGGCAGCCTTCTCGCGCAAAGAATCGCAATCGCAGTTCAGCGCGGGAATGCTGCTTGCGTGATGGGCACCCTGCCAAGAGGCCCACCTCTCTTATATAATTAATTTTTAAGTTTATTTAGTTATTTAGTTATTTTAATTTAATAGTAGTTTTAGTTTTGTATTAACATTTTAAGCAAATAAATATTCCGGTAGATACGTGTAAAAAAAAAAAAAAAAAAAAACAAGAAAATTGGGGCGTTAAATATGCATTTCCTGTTTCATTGAGCAAGAAAAAGGATAATAAAAATAAACTATTCCAATCTGATTGCCGTTATTTTGATACTAAATCTACCATTAAGGTCGTTACAGAATCGTTAGTTTGAAGTCGGGAGATTGTTTTGGTGTGCTTGGTTAGAGCGCTCGCGTCTGCGCGGCGATGCTATGTCGCCGCAGCCCGTGCGCGGGCGCCTTTCACCGCGGGTCGCAGGTCAGGGCGCGCTCAGGTGCTCCGCCCTCGGCCGCGCACCCCCCGCCGCTCCCCGCGCCGCCCGCGCCACCCCGCGCCGCTAACGGCCCGCCACCATTGCCCTATTCAGCTGTCGTCGCGTGAACAACGGCGCGCCGCCGCTACGAACAACCACACTTATGAATTATTCCAATGCTCTACACCGTTTAGAAATTACAAAACAATACGAATTGTATGTAATCATAAATTTGAATGTAGTCTTTGTTAGCTTTCCGTAAGTACACGGTCTTAGGCAACCGTGTACCTTTCAGGTTCGAGTCACAATCCGCGCAGAATGAAAACATTACATGTGCAAGCTTATGTATTATGTTTACGACGGCCAGTAATCAGGTAGCGCAGCGAAAGTGGCACTTTACTTCAGCAATCAAGCTTTAAAATAATAACCGAGTGTGAATGTTTTGTGAGATTAACGTGATAATTTCCTGTTACCGAAGATAATGCGAGAATCAATTTGTGTTGAGAGCAAGTTTGTGGTGCTGTGGCGTGCGAGATGCGTCGTTAGGGTAATGCGAGCGTAGCGGCGGAAGCTGCGCGCGGCGAGCTTTCGGAGGTTCCCACGGTCCCCCGCGCCCGCGCCGGTTGCACAATGAGAGGTGAACGCGGATCTAAGCAATCGCTTAACCTCGCCCACTGCGCGCGCCGATCTGTACCGTACTGCTCTGCTGTGCAAAAGCCGAGATACACAAAACCTGTGCCTACGTAACTCTTAATCTGGTCCTAAAATCTAAGCTAGATTTTGACTTGCATTTTATGGCTCAATGCTGATGTTATTATCTTTCGTGCATGTCTTCATCTTAGCTGATTACTTACTTAATTGACTAGTTATGTAGCACTTTATTTCTCGTAGGTATTTTCATCCACTTTCCCGTATTCGAATATTTTTAAATTTGGTGTGTGTGTGTGTTTTTTTTGTATTTTTTATTTCGTTCCCGTGTTTTATTTTCATTACATCCTAGCTGTTGTCTCCGACTCCGCCTGTGCAGAATCCACTTATCGCCATAACATGCGATGCGATTAAATTTTCAAGTGTCCACCCATTATACCTACAAACATAGAACTCTGTAACACACACACAGACAAGACAGAGAAGGTTCAGTTAGGTTCCGTTGACACCCTTCAGACAGGGATATGTAATAATGTTTTTTTAACCGAAGATCGTAATATTTGTAGTAAATATACTAGTCTGTTTATTTGAATATGAAAAAAACTGTAACATTTGAATTACACATACATGTATGTACATTATACTGAGTTAGCAACAATTTAACGAGTATGGGTATTGCATCATTTTTTTCTGTTCCGCAAACACAATGTCAACAAGCCTTTCTAATTACCGCAATGCAAGTCATCAATATCAATTGATCCTCTTGCTATATTTACTAAAGTGCATTTAATGACAAAATCTCGTAACATTGCTAACAAGCAAGCCGAACGTTTGCCTACGCGCTCAGACCTAGTAATCAGCAAATGCACCATAATACGATTTTGTTTATTCGGCATTGTTTACAATCATATATTTTATTAAATCACTTTCAACTTTCACATTACCCGGTGCGGTGAATCCAATGAGCTTTTATGTTTAGTACTTACAAATAAAGATATGTTCGATATGTACTCGTATCATGTCTTTCATAGACCAATCACGAAAATGCTTCGGAACTATGTCATCATTCGTTCAGATAAAGACGCTTTTAGGGGATTTCACTAAAACTTCATCAACTTTCTTCGTGTCATAGGATCAAAAATGTTTTTAATTAAGGTGCCTTAATTAGCTTTAAAGCTAAGCTATAAAAGTCTCCTTAAGTGTTCATCAAAGTTAGCATATAAAACGCTTTCACCATAATCCGTTATTTTTACCTCCAGCCTCGGTAAAACGTGAAACAAACCAAGATGATGTTAATATCTATGGGAATAATAGCTAATTAGCGTTTAAAATACAAGACGTTAATCAATATGAGTAATATTAGGCGCAGACAAAGACAAACATCGTAGAGGTACAGTGATGGTCAGAATTCACAGACAATATTTTCATAATGGAAGTGAGACGGGCGAGGCGGCGGGCCGGTGATGGTTACTTTCGATACATCCGGCAGGTCGCCGGGTCGTGACCGCGGTTTTTTGTCCGGCACCTATGCCGAGTGCACGCGACGCGTGATTATGTTCGACGCGCTTAATTATGCTGTCACATCGTCACTTGATGGGCAATAGTGAAAGCGAACGATACCTATTATACTTGTCGTAATGATAGGGAACTTTGTAGGCAATATCGCAAGATTTATAATGCTGTCTATTTTTATATTACAATGCTATCTCATCTCCTATTATGTGCTATTATGATTGACTGTCGTGAAATGCAAAAAGGAAACTATTAATTTTCATCTAGGACTCGCTTCCGTGACATAACTTCGTTTTTTGAAATGTTTTGTAGTAGCTCAAAATAAAATTGATGGTTAATACGACATTTTGTTTTACTTCATTTCACAATGCATGTTTAAAAAACCCTCATAATTTAGTTCTCGCAATAGATAACTAACTACCTACGTTGTCCTTATTAAGTTCTCTCTTACACGTTACTAATTGCTAGCTCGTAGCGTATAGCGGTTTGTATTTTTATTTTACTAAAGTATAGTTCATACGAGCATCGATGTTAAAACGACAAAAAAAAACAACGAGTTACTCCGCAAGCTCAACCAAGCGAAACCACATACTAAATACTGTTGCTCTCATAGAAAGAAAAAAATACACCGTACCATTTCAGATTTCCAAGCGAATTCGATACGGCACTAACCTACCGTTCGGCAATGTAGATCTTTATAATATTATATACGTTATATTTATAAAGATTGCGGTCTGGGCGCGTCGGATCCAACAGCTCAAGGATGACCGGGCCATTCCGGTCCCGGAACCGAACCGCGCCGCGAAATTGCTGCTCGTATCTACCAAACCGAGGACTGCTCTTAATAATTAATGATCTTTATTGCAGTGCATATTTTAAAAATGTTTTTACTGTTTATAAGCGCCATATGCGATGAGAGATAATACCCTATACATTAATATGTACAAAATATTTTAATACACGGAAAGATAAGAAGTTAATTGATAGCACGTGAAATCATTTCATAGCGAGGAAACCTTTTCATGAAAAGGATTTCTTAGAAAAACTGCAACTTATTTAAATTTCATTTGTGTGATCATGATCTCTCGCTTACATTTGCAAAGTAGGTACAGTTTTCATAACTCTACCTCTTCTTTTAAGCTATCACTAACTCCTAGTACGGACACGCCGTACCGCACAGTTTAGCCTAAACTAATGTAGCACATATTTTACTTTCGCACTGGTTCCTAATGGTTAAATTTAATTTTACGCGGACGAAGTCGCGGGCAACAGCTAGTCTAAAATATTTTACTATTTACCGTCCGCTCTGAATCCAATGAAAATTGTCATTGTTTTCACGACTCTTACTTATTTAATATATTAATATGGATAGTGAAACTTATTTGAAATGTAAGTGTATGTTAAATAATTTGATCAAAAACAGCATGCAAATACAGCAAGCACCGGGTAGTTGCAATTTGATCTTACGGAATCCCTGAATAGATGAATACTAAGTGCATCTTTATATTTACTAGCTATTGCCCGCGACTTCCTCTTCGAAAAAACAAGTATAGCCGATGTTACTCAGGTATAATGAAGCATTCTAATGGTGAAAGATTTTTTTAAATCGGGAAAGTTCTTTTTAAGTTTATTCGTTACCAACATACAAAAATATAAATCATAAATGAATTAAATCTTTCCTCTTCATAATATTAGTATAGGTTATCGCCGACAATATAACTAGAGTTTGACAAGTAAAAATTTCGGTACAATCAATTTAATAAAATTCAATAAACGTTCAATATAAATCAAAAAATCTTGCTCTAGGCATTGAGATAGGTATTACATTAATTTGAATACTTAAACGAATAAGAATATGTTTGCGAGAGATACGGCACGGCAAACACGTTTGAATGCTGTAGACTACTAGTATGGTCGTATGCAAATGAACGGCCTAAAAGTTATATAATAAAAGCATACATAAATCAAATGATCAATTTACACTTGCTTGTCGCGTGGGCACACAGGCTACTTGATTTTCACATATATTATACGACAGGTATTGTTTGGATTTCAAAATAAATTTGAGAAGCTTTTAAATTGAAAGTCGATTTATCACACCGTCTTATTTAAATAAGTATAATATCTAAATAGGATACGTGACATCCCACACAAATAAAGCTAACCTAGTTGGAACCTGTACACAATTTTTATACCAGTAGTTAAATTTTTTTCGTTAGGTACCCACCTATAATTATAGTGAACTGTAACTAAGTAATTTGATAAAATACTTGTTGTATACGATTTAATGGTAACTGGGTCCTTGAATTAATTCACGGAATGTTCTTCAATTAAGACGGCCGTAGCTGCGTAATGACAAAACTATATGCACAAGGAAAAAGAAAAACCTCTTTTTGTGGTTAAAGTTACCACAAACTAAGTGAGTATGCCTCGAAAACTTTTTGTATCTCTGACAGCTTGAAGTGTTCGTAGAACAATCTTCTATGAAAAGTTTTGCTTATTCTTCCTCACTACAGAGAGCATGTAAAAATATCTTTATGACATATTATGAGTTATTTTGCCACTCCGCAATCACAATTCAGTTCATGAGACTCGAGATCGGATTCAAATACGTACCGGTATAGTCCGACATCAGAGAGGCATATGAATCCGATGCAAATTCTGGAAATTATTGAGATTGGCTTAACTAGATACAGATGCCTTGGAAAATAATTTTCAACTCACGAGAAAATACACGTCTTTTAAGTAAATTGACATACATACATAAATCGCGTCTTTAGCCCGTACGGGGTAGACGGAGCGAAAGCTAACAAGACCTAAAAGCTACGTTTGGCATGATTGTGAGCGTATAGGCGAAAAGGGTAATCAAAGTAAATGTACCCAGTTTATTAATCATTCATTCGGTCAGCAGTACAGTGAAATGTGTAATAAGTAACTACTTCAAAATAAGTCTCAAATTCTATATTTAAAACAGTCCTGTAAACGAATAATAAAAATGCAAATTAACAGGAAAACCGTGAAATAAATATTATCTAATAGCCTGGGGAATGTAGTACTCTCAATCGTACTCATGATTATGACTGTTTCACTGTGAACTTAAGAGGAAGCGGTACTTACAAATACAACGTATTTTTTTTTCGATATTCCGTACACTAACTATATTATGAACCTCAGGCATTGTCTTTTAGGCTTCCAGTTTAGACTTGCAAGAAAAAACCTGCCATCACAGCCTGGTAATGTAATAACATACATACGTCATTCGACGTAAATCACGTCTTTAACCCTTACGGGGTAGACAGAGCGTAGGGTAACAAGACCCAAAGGCCACGCTTAGCATGATTCTGGGCGTATAGGTGAATCAAAATAGTGATCACAATAATTGAATTAAGTATAACTACACGGTACAGGTATCAGTGCTTTATTAAACCATATTGTGTCCACACGGTAAATTATGAAGTTATTATAAACAAATTCAAACTACAATACTTGGACAAATTTTCTAGCAGGTCTAAAATGGACTTACAAAATGTATCTTATACCTAATAAATCTCGTACGCTTTCGCGTTAAGGCTCCATTACTATGGTCACACTTAGCAGCGCCACTAGCGGAACGAAACGGCAACAAACAGTTCTCTTAACAATTCACATTTTAACGCAATCGCGTTGGGAACGTTACTTTGTGACAGAAAACTTACACTTATCATACTGCCGTCGCATCCTCTTAAACGTTGCGGGCCAAATAACATTTACGCGTCTGTCTGTACCGATCGATGTAGAGTCAACAAAGTATTTCATTAGTAGACGCTTGCTAGGTAACGCGAAGTGACTTGCGTAATGACTAGACAGTCAATCTATGTAACCATAGATTTAATAAATTCCTTTTAGGTGTTGCTTGTCTCATTCCTATATCATGATGTCTTAAAATAATACTAGAAGTATTGCTTCAGAGTCAAGTAAACGCATGCGTAGGTTCCATAATATCTCAAGAAAAAAAATGAACCCTTAGGTACCTACAGGATCACTTCATTATACATCTGTCTGTATATCAAGGCCCTTTATTCAGTGAACCGTGGAAGTATCAAGTTAAAATAAAATTAAAATAAAGTTCTCTTTATATTCTTTTTATTTATTGTCTCTTAAAATGCTTGTACAATACTGAGAATGAAAATGCATAGCGTACCGCCTCTTGACATACATTAAAATTATAATTGAAGTTAAAAGAAAAAAGAAACACGAAACTTCCATTTCTAATGACAATTTATTGGTATTTTTCACGTATAAAACATTTTTAGGGTTCCGTACCTCAAAAGGAAAAAACGGAACCCTTATAGGATCACTTTTTTGTCCGTCTGTCCGTCCGTCTGTCAAGACCCTTTTTCTCAGGAACGCGTGGAGGTATGAAGCTGAAATTTATATCAATTACTCAAGTCTACTGTCCCTTGAAGCTGTGAAAAAATCAAACTTCTAAGCCAACGCAATCAAAAGATACAGCCGTTTATGCCGCAAATTTCCGCAAATTTTCAACTCTCAAGGGAATCAAAACCTACAAGGTAGTTCCCGTGAACGCAGAATCTTGAAATTTGGTATGAAGGTAGGTCTTATAGCACAGATTAAAGAATAATTGCGAAACCGTAAATGTGTATGTATGTCTGTATATAGCAGTGACCAATATAAAGTAACCCCACACTGCGTACATTTTGCTTTGGAACAGGGCTCTGCTTACACTGGTTTTAGATATTTATAGATAATGATACGGAACCCTCGGTGCGCGAGTCCGACTCGCACTTGACCGGTTTTTTTTTAGCATTAAATACCATACGATTTAGTTTTGAAATTTATTCAAAACCTTCGAGGCGTGAGCCCGACTCACGCTTGACCCGTTGTTTTACACATACATATAGCATTTCCGTTAGCTAATCACCGTACGAATTAAAACGCACTGTACCTACTGTGTCAGTTGATAAAAATGTCGGTTGAATGGTTGAATAGAGGAGTAGTTTCTTTATCTACTTCATGTATAAACTATAATCAATGACATGATATTCATTCATAATAACATGAATTAAATAGATTAGTTCTTACTACTTGTCTTCATAAAATTCAATCGACATAATTATTTTTTTGTTTGTTGTTTCAAAGTGTTCTCAAAAGTGGTAATGTTTCTATTTTCTATTGACTAGACCAGCGTTTCTCAAACTATGCCACTTTTGTTTCCCATTTATCGCTCGCAAACTTGTGGGTGCCCTAAAATAAGTTAAAGCAATAAAATCCCTCCTAGTCACCATTGGGTGGATAGCGTTTTTTAGCGTAGTCGCGGCCGTGCGGCCGGGCCGTTAACTAGTGACCTAACAGTTATTATTTTATACTTAGATTTAGACGAGTCGCGTTCCGAATAAATTTGAGAACCATTGAATTATTATTCTTTAATTACCTGTCTAGCTGTCCTTATGAAAGAGAAATCAAACAACAACAACGACCAGAAATATAGAAATTAAGTTGCAAGTAGAAACATATTATTGTGCTATGTTATTATATCATCGCTTGTAAAGTTTCACTTTGTTGTCAAACAAAATTACATTACGTAAATAGATACTCACTGTCTTCGCATCTCAAAATATGTACTTCCTTACTGCGCGCACTTCAAACGCAGGTGCTAATATCTTGTGCAAATTTTCCTTAAGGATCGTCGCAGCGCGCTGAGGCAGTTTTCACCAAAAACTTTTGTTTGGCCGTGGTGGCATAAGATTACTATTTTATATAAGTAGTAAAATAGTAACTTTAACTAAGATACAGTATTAGTAGACTATCTTCAATTTCCATTTTAAATCTAACGTGACGTGATCTTTCATAAAATTGGATCAAAATGAACAAGCGACGTGACTAATCCAATTTTTAATTAAAAGGAATTTACTTTTTACCTATGTGCGTGTGTGTGTGTGTTTTTTCTGTTAAATGACTTTTATACTTCAGTTATTACACCGTAAGTATATATTACACACAAATATGTACTTTTTTTTGATAATTCAGTTTTTGTAGAAAACTGCGAGAACTTATTTCACGGAGTGCAATGAAAATTGTTGTCTTTTCATCTATTGCCTAGTACTCATAGTAGAAACATTGCTTTGTTTAGGACTAGGGCACTTAGTCGCAAATTAATATTGTATAGGTACTCCACGAAGAATAGCCCTCCTAACGGTTTTGTCGCCGTTAGATAACTGGCAGTACAAGACAAGTCCCTAATACAATTTAGTCGTCAGCTGTATGCAACTTATCACGAATGTTTTCTCGACCCGCGTATCGGTCACTGTCTGCGGTGACTCGCGAGTATAGGCGTTTTTAATAGCTGTGTCAGGGGGTCATCGACTGCCTCCCAATCGCTATGACATAAGCTTCACTACTTAGGATTACAAAATGCTGACACTTGTTTACGTAATACCTACAACAACTGAGCTAGGTTTTACGATATTTTCAATAAATTCTGCAATAACTTAACCCAAAAGCACTGATGGATTTCCACTTCAATTTTATGATCTGTGTTTTAACTTCATCGTATTGGCAGGTGATACCGTGCTTGACGTGACTACCGTATTGTATTACTTTACATTACAACCGCTATTCAAATATTTCATTCATATCACACTAAAAACAAATACTTGCATGTGTTTTTATAAATAAATAAATAAATAAATAATAAATTTACTTGGTTTTGTACACACCTACTGCTACTTTTCGACAGCATACAATATTCAAATAGTCTTTTACCTACAGTTAAATTGCATGCATATATTTTGTTCAATGAAAAAAGTTAACATTTAGATTTTAATATTTTAAAGATTAACAACATAAGAATTTTTCCTATTTTTAACGTTTAAACAAAACACCGAAAATAAAAATGCAAAGTAACTGTTTAAACTTGTGATGTAAAGAAATGATGAAATACTTAGTTAATTAGTCTAACGTACAGACAGTAATAAAATTTTATTTTCAAACCCCGAAATCCATATGTTACCGGTCACAAACAACACGATCGCACTTTTACTTTTGTTAAGAAAATAATTTACTATGATATTTAAATATAACGAGTTCCATTTATAAACGCTAGAGATGTCTACTCAAATCTAGCCTTAGGCATGTTAGTTACAGCCAACATAATCACAGAATTTAAAAAGTAATCAATCCATTTTCTCTTTGGCAAGATTACAAATTGTGTCTTCAATGACTCGTAAAATCTCGTGGCTCTCACTATACGAAATATGGTGAAACATTTTTAACTTCGTTCGACCAATCATAACGCACGTTTACTTTCAAACACTTTTGGTTTATCTTCTTCACCTACCTATGCAATAGCGCTGCACGGGTGGTAACGTTGCATTGTTTTGTAAAATTATTTCTATTTTACTCTGGGCACTATTTTAACTGCTTAAATTTTGTTCTGAATTTAAATTACATAAATTTTGGCCAAGCTTGTGTGGGGCGATGTACAGTACAGGGTTCGATACTAAAATGTGTCAAATGATATTGAGTTATAATAATCTACGTATTCGTTAACTTGCAAAACCTTCATATCTGTGATAGTTCATATACCTACTGCTGTGATATTTTTAAGTATATAAGTAAGTATTAAAAACGTTCTTGACGGGTTGCTAGCCGCATCGCCTATGACGTGACACTAAGAAAAATGTAAACTTTAAATCATTTACGGGAATTTTTAATTTACCCAAACCTGCATCATCCCTATTTTATGTTTAGGGGAGCCAGCCAGCCGCAGATAGGTAAATCGTAGCGAGCAAAGTGACCAAGAGAGTTTATTAGGTAAAGTTATATATTAAGGAAACTCTAAAGTGTATTATTATTATCATGTTCTTAATTGGCCACATAATAGTATGCACGTGCTATGCACCAATCCGTGACACAACGCATTAGACTTTTATTCGGGGCGCTCATACGCCATATCGTCAGCACATCGCTGCGTATAGCGTCTAGTGTTTATACGCGTCTTATGAGAGAGATGAAAATATCCATTGAGTCTGCGGCGATATCACCTGTATGCGCTCCGAATACAGGCCTCGAGGTGAAATATCCGCTATAGTCGTATTGGCAGACGAGTCCGTCACGAGACTGGCCAGCGTTCGCCTGAACATTACTTTTAAATTACATAACAATGGGTCAAGTACCTCTATCGCTGCCTACGGTCATTCGTCAAGTTACGTTCCGCTTAGAGGCTTAGTTGGATACCTTTTTACGTCCGATATAGAACCTGATGTAAACAAGTAGGTACGTATAAAATTGGTCTAGATATTATATTGTCTTGATTTACCTTTGAAATGGAGTGCAAGGATTTCAAAAGTATTGTGATGTCTACTGCTGCTAATAGTTAAAGAAATAATTAATTAATATCATATGGGACAATTGATATACTTAATTTACCTATGAGCCCCCGGCCGTTAAGAAGTCAATCCTGACACATTGCACAACTATGAAGTTTCTGATTATTGTTAATGTCAAGCCTTTGTCAACCACATGAGAAAAATGTTAGACTTGCTTATTGCGTGTGATAGAATAGTGGGTGGCAATAATACCACACAATATTCACGCTAAAAATGTTCGTTTAGCAAAAATAGTGTCTATGATATATTATGTGCATTAATAACAATTAAATTTATTGATTGTAAAATATATTAGTAATATTCTATTCCATTTACACTACTATTATAAAGAGGAAGGATTCGAATAAATGCGTATGTTTCTTTATTGGTAACTTCTAAGAACAGAACCTTTTTGAGGGAACAGGTAGATACCTGCCTAGAGAAACCTTTTGTAATGGGAATGCAAATTTCTTTCTTTGTTTACCATATTTCCTATCAATTAATTCTGTAAAACATCAATATGATAAAACAATTTAAGTAGGTATTGCCTTGACATCGCTTCCAACGGTTCATAAGTTTGTGTGCTAAACTTGTGTCGGATTTTGCCTATAGGTAGATAGATACTGCCTAATGCTTCAGTATCACGAATTGATGATTTGATGAATACAAACGATTTCAGTGTAGTGATAGTGATGGTGATTTGGAAAGTAACTCTAGGTATATAATGAAGTAATGAATATACGTATTATCTCTAGATGGTTTTTTTATACTTTCCTTCATATACGTCTGATAAATATTTTATATTATAGTTCCATTCAGCTCGACTCACGCTAAAATTTTATCGATATAATGATTGAAAGTATATCAAACAGCCCATATCAGGATTTACTTCTAAGCGGCTGGGCACACTATAGGCCCACCTAAACACAGCTTGGGTACTAAGTAATAGGTAAACATACTTACGAATATATAAATAAATACATACCAATTCTCCAATCCAAATACAATCCAAGACTCGGACTCGAGAATATTTTTTCTATTTCAAAAACAATATCTGCGGACGGGGATCTAAAGCGGGATGTCAAGTTACGTAGTCAAGTCCTCTTACTAGGTTCTAGACTATTCGGTCGTTCTGAATACTGAAACTAACCTGATTTTTGTATGACATAAATTATTCATTAACGTGGGAGACTTTACTACCTATATAATTAATTTCAGTTTTATTATAATTTTCTTGAACAAGAGTAATTAATTTGGAGATATTCAAATTTTACTGTTTAGCTAGATTACATAATAACAAGAAAATGTATTCTTTAAATACAGTGAATTATTGCGTTAGCCTTGAATACTGCATAAATAATATAAATGAGAGGTAGCACCTAATCCGGAATCGTTAGCGCAGATGTCCACTATACGACCTCTGTTTGATCGATTCGTCCATTCTCCTTCACCTAAAGCAATGGTTTCATTAAAATTTGTTTAAGTGATTTTATAATAATTAACGATCAGTGTTATTTTTATCCTCGAGCAGCGGAAATTTACATGGACATGTGTTATCTTACACAATAACCGTACAGGTTTACAAGACCTTCAGTTATCATACTTATTAGCAGGTTATCCACCTCGCGAGAAAAGGCAACTTGTCTTCCAATAGGGTTCCCAAATGACAACTTGGGTTGGAGCGTTACGATTTTTTAAAATATTTATCTAGGGCGGACATACATACTTTGAAAATTTTGCGAATTGTTTTATTACGCGACCCTCTTGAGGCGTGATAAAATAAAAGTACTTCACACAATTATCACGTAAGTACCTACTGCATGAATTTATTATAACAAGTTATTTACTTACGCTTAACAGACATTAAAACTTTATTCAGAACAGTTTTGAAAAATGGTAACCCTATCTTTGGGTAAAGAGTTTATGCAAGGGCCTAGATCCATAATAATGTGGAGGAGTGTGTCGGTCGGCCGCGTGTAGGCAGATTCGCCGCGGCCGCAACGGACAAGCTTCCATATTTACTGGCAGGTGACTTACCGGTCCGACACGTGTGGGCTGCGACGTGCCTCGTTTGTTTCTTATAATAATTTGGCGACCAGTTTAGAACGAAAGGAAAAACATTAACATTCCATCCACAAGAACCGGACTCGGACTTTTTCTAAAGGTCCTTTATCTTATCTCAATAAGCACGCGACTAAAAAGGCAGGTGAGCGAACAAAAATAACCCATCAATCGGAAGCGCAAACAGCTCAACAAAGAAAATCGCCGGTTCCCTAATTAATTACAATTAATGTCGGACGGAATACAGGTAAAAATTGGCGAAGTAACAAATGAATTCAGCTGCGCTAAATGGGAGATAAACAAAGCAACCTTGGGGCGAAGTGGTTCGTTCCGGGTTCGGTCCTCCACCTCCGCGCGACCGGTCCTGCGCCTGCACTTCCACGCATCTGTGTTAACTGTTGCATTTCATTAAATTTTTATTTTGTACAAACCCAACTTTACCTTGCAGGTCCGACAAGTATTTCTTTGAATGATCACTGACTTATTCTTATATGCCAATATTCTTATACGTCAATACATCTCTAATAATCTAATCTGTACATGTTTATATTATGTACTACTAATATTATAAATGCGAAAGTTTGTGACGATGTGAGCGAGCGATTTGAGTGTGTATGTTTGTTCCTTCTTCACGCTGAAACGACTGGACGGATTTGGATCAAATTCGGAACAGAGATAGCTGGAACCCTGGATAAAAAATAGGGTACTTTTATCCCGAAAAATTGCAGTTCCCGCGGGATAGTGATAAATATTTCAAAGGTCGTAGCTGCCTAGAGTCGCGTCGTAAATAATTTTGCAAATGAATCGCTAATTCCACGTGGACAAAGTCGCGGGCAGAAGCTAGTGCTAAATAAGGCTCAAAATATTTTTTTACACTTTTGTAGAACCAGTAACCACCGTCACAAGTCATGTTTTTTTTAAATCAATACTTTGACAATTGACTATATGTGACCTAATCCCCAACTAAGCATAACTGGTACATAATATATACATATATCCTATATAGTATATACGTGTACACACGTATATACTATGTAGATACTAGAGAACGGAAAAATATTAAAATGTTCGTATTTTCTGTATACATTTACTATCAGCCCCGACCGGAAAGCGAACCCGAAACCCCATTTGCACACTCAGGTTCTATAAAAAATATGCTCTTCAGTTGCCATGAGATCTTTAAAAGTAAAAAGAACTTCATTCATGCACTACATATTCAAGAGGTACTTTTGATTTCATACTTCACAAAAGATAAGCTATAAAAATACTCAGCTCTTCACTCCTCTGCTCCAATCGAATGTAATTTTATACGAATAAAAAATAAATAATATTCGCCAAGACAACGCAGTGTCCTTGCGATTTCATTTAACAGGTTTCTGTTCCAAATGAAGTCCGCTCCGGCGACGCCACAATCGAGATACATTTTGTTTATTATTCGTCTGCACCTACGTACCCAAACAAAATGAAGTTTTTGCAATATGTTGTTTTGAAAGGAATGATAAAAGGGAAAAACGTATCATTAAAAGAAGAAAAAGCTGACAGGAGTCAAGGTGTACTTAAGGGAAATTACAGAATTTAAATCAAATTCAGAATTGCTAAAATATTTTATTGAATTCAGCAATGTTAATAATGAATTAAATAATGATTAAGGCAATCACGTGGTATTTGATGCAACTATTAACGATTACGAAGTTAAATTACAATATTATAATTTATTACAAGCATAAAGCGATCTATGAGATTAATACACTGATTCGGCGGTTTCACCTATCACATTTTCTTTGGAATAATATGTGTTCCTATCCTTCCATCATATAATACGAATCTTTCTCAACGATTTATGAGGTTGGTAGTTATTAGACGAGGCTGTGCATAATCAAACATATTTAATTTGTACTTAACTCTTCCACTTTGACATCTACTCCACTGTCTGTCAATATTTCGCTATCTACGACTGTGTTCTCGTCAACTTCGTTATCGACGGTATTTGGTACGTCAAGAGTACCTTCATCTGCTTCCGCCAGCGAATGCCGATCAAAATTCGGTACCGGTATTGATATAACTTCGTTTTCAGTTTCCTTTGCTGATTCGTCTACTTTATTTTCCTCAAGTGGCCTAAATATTTCTTGAAGCGAAGAAACCTTTTTCTCTGTTGGAATTATTCTATTTAAATATACTAAAATATCTGACAACGAAACAATTCCTATTAGTCTATTTTCCTTATTCACTAGCAATAATCGATGACTCTCTGTCCTAACTATGACTTCTAAGGCCTCGTATAAAGAAATACTCGATCGGCATTTCTGTAATTTTTCTTCCCAGTCTTTCTTTTTGTTCCTTACCTCACCTATTGTCAAAGACAAGTCTGAATAAAGCTTTTCATTAACTAAATTCAATACTTCGCATTTAGCATAAACATCAATCAGCTTACTCTCTTCATCTAAAACAGGCAAGGCAGATATATCTTTATCTAAAAGTAACTGAAATGCCGTTTTAATACTAGTATTATCGGTCACAGATACAATCTCATCGAATGTACCAATTTTCAGTTCCGTTAATGATTTATGGAAAAAAGTTAATTCTGGAAATTCGTTCAAATACACGAACAGGAATCTCAAGATTCTTTTATGGGACAGTATGTACAAAACATCACCATTCAGCGGATCAATCAGCAAAAGCCGATGGACACGATTTTTACTGAGCATATTTATGGCCTCGTGTAGAGATTGATCGGGACCGACGGTGCATAAAGGTTTACGGGTCGGGCGCAATATCTTTTTCCAATTATGAAGTGAATGCTTCTCTAATTCGTCAACTGGTAAATTTTCACTTTCAAGATGAAGTAGTATTCTTATAAAGTCAGTAACAGTTATCATACCAACAAGCTGTTTTTTATTAGCATCCCATAGCGGGGCAGACCGTATCCCATGAGAGATAAGCGTAGGAAACGTCTTCTTTACCAAGAATTGTGTATCAAATATGATAACTTTAGCTGATTTAGGAAGTATTTCGTAACATTTATGGTATTTGAAAAAGTTTAGTAACAGCCTCGTCTTGTCTCTACCACCTAGAGATATTTGGACTATTGATAAATAAGGATCGTATTTCGGAAGTCCACGAACTTCTCTAAACAGCTGCTTAGCTTGCGAAGGATCTAATGAGGCGTATGAGTTCTTATGATAAGTAGGTGAAGTAGTGCCGATAGAAGACCGACGAGGTTTCTTATCAGTATTCTTAGTCTTTTTTGGAGGATCTGAAGCCGGCTGGTTAGCCTCAACATGTGGTTTCCTCCAAAAAATATCCATTACTCTTGTAATGGGACTAGACTTTCTTGAGGAAGCTCCTGTTACGGTATGATAATATTTCTTATGAGATTCTTTTGAATCCTCTGCATTAGGTTCATCTTTGGGACTTTCAGCAGTTTCTGTTGATTTTGAACTTGTTCCTAATGCTGCTTTAACATTATGCATCAAAGATTGATGTTTTTTAGAATCACTCTTTCTTCTGAGTCGAAAAATATCAAATATAGAGCTCCGCGGGCTTGATGTCGTTCCGTGGAAAGTTTCATAGCCTTTGACATCGGCTGATGCTTCTCTTTCAGCACTTGATGATCTCGATGTATCTGCAGGTTTGTCTTTGAAAATTGATCTAACGTGCGGTCTTTGAGATTCCACTCCACGTGTCCCAAAATGGACAGTATGCACATTTTGTGCAACGGATGTAGACGGAATATCTTTGTCATCATTTGTTGATAATTTGGTCACCACGAACTTTTTTCTTTCTCCTACCACGGTCTGGTTATCTTTCTGAACATCGGCGTGGTTCTTTTTCTTCTTATGTTTTGACTTGCCAAATTTAGGAGAGGAATCTGCCGTAGCAGATTCGTTTTCCAATATTGGGTCCATTTTTGCCTTATTCGTTGTATAAATGTATACCTTTATAATGGACCATAATCCGAGGAAATGGATGGCAGTACCTGAAATATAAGAAAATTAAATTAAATTTTGTGTAGTATAGCTACTTATTACACTGTCAACATTTTTATACTTATTACTTAATTTATAACGTCATTTTTAATTTAATGTTGTTTAAAGGATAGAGCACATATAGTTAGTGTAATCTTATTGGGGTTCAAGAATTGTCAGTACCTAAAAAAAACTTAGGTTCACTTCTGAGCACTTGCATAGTGCATGATAACTTAAAATTGACACAACGGCGCTACCGTCTACGTAAAAGTGACACTCGACATACGAAATTGCTTGATTAATTTAGAAACCATTGCCAGCCAAATTTTTCACACACAGTAACACTTGGATATCTGTAGAACCCTTCTACATGCAGAAGATAATTCATGGTAGGTGTAACTAGAAAAAATTACATTTTCTCCTTACTTTATTTTAATTTGCTGATCTCATATTAAAATGTTCTTTTTATTTATCCAAGTCATTTTATTTCTAATTTTTACTTGTCGAAACGGTAAATTTCCACTACAAATATCTGTCTACAGCAGTATAACCTAAAACATGGAGAAATGACATAGGGGAGAACGCCGTTGCTAAGCAACGTAATGACGCCGGTGCAGTATCGAATGCGTCAAAATGGTTAAACCCAGGTGCTAATACTAGACTCAGTTACATGTTGCGTAACCTGTACTATTTGAGGAACAATTGTCAGAAGACCAAATTTTGTAATGTTGACGCATGCATGGAAGGAGAAAGCTACCTAAACGTGAATATATGTCATTTCACGCGCAATCAATACTTTAGAACGTCATGATATGTGATAATTTAATAATAAATCACAGTGAACGAATAAGTGGATAGCATACCTTACGGTGATGTTTCATCTTTGAACTAGTTATCACTAATATTAGGCCTCAAATACTTATTTATAAAACACTTCATTTTAATTTTTCTTAAGTAAAATCGGTGCGATGTGCGCCGACAAAACGTGCCAGGCGAGTTTAACCGTGCTTCGCCATATTGCCGAAAGACGGGCGGGAGGTTAGCAACGACATCTGTTGGCGGGTGAGGGAAACGCTTTACCGGGAACACCTCGCCTAAAGTGGAGATGTAGCGTTACGTTTAGCAAGCTAAGCGTAAGATGTCATAGTAAACCGGTTTTTATAACATCGGTTGCGGCTTTTTTTGTTTTCTGAGACTTTTATCTTCACTTCACATCTTCAATACCTAACTTGTGTTTAGAGTATTAAGTAGATGCTTTTACTATATTAAAGCCACGTTCGAATATTTTTTTGCTACAAAACTTATACATAACACAACAAGTGCTTTTCGGGGGAATAGACAATATAAACTTATCCAAAGTCTTATTATGTATGTTCCTATAATAGTGTTCGTGATTATTTAAATCATAGATACAGGAGTAGAAAAAATGTATTAATCAAATTTGTGGACTATAAAAATAGTTTTCGCAATTATAAAAATAAGATTGTATTGTCTTAGTGGGAACGTGCAAAGTGTTTGGTGGGGGTATAGAAAACGACAACAGCGCTTGCCGTTGCAGAAATGTGCAACAATGGGGGCTTAGTGAAACTTGTCAATGTGGCTTTGAAAATGGATCATTATTAAACTTGTTTTATAGGGTGTTAAGGTCGCCGCTGTTTTTCGAATTATGTTGGCTCGTATTAAATAACTATTTCCATTAGTTCTTAGTTCTTCTGAACGTGATCTGGTAAAACCAATTTATTTCCTTTCAGCATAGTTTGGGGCTGGGAACTTATTTTGTTTTTACACTCTCAAAACCAGTAGTTTTATCATAACATGCATTTTTCCTATTACAGTTTGTAACAAATGCCACTAAAAATACTACTTATTATCTTTGTATATATTAACTATTTAATTAGGTACTTTATTTTATATAAAATGATTTGACAAACACCCCTAAAGTTGCGTTTGCGAGATGGCGCTACTATCGTGCACGATTAATGCCAGTTAAGCCTCTTGGAAATTTTAAAAATCCTTCGAAATTTGCAAATTGAAACTAATTACATTGTCGAGACATGTGTGCTCAAAGAATGAGTTACTAAGACCAAAGATTTGACGACAGTTGGTAAATATGGAATGGGTATATTACCGTTCAGGTCTATAGCACGAATATATAAACAAGTATCATTCGCTTGCTATATTTGACGATTGAACTATTTTACGGACTCAAACTTAGGTGAACTTGTAAAGATATTTTTTCATTGAAACTTTGTTTATTGAAACTCTCCCTAAAAAATCAATTTCTGATATTTCGAATATCACTGAATAAACGATGATGGTGTAAAGAAAACATAATTATACATAAATCCTGCATACTATTTCCTTCTCAAGCCGTTAATTTACTTACGCCTAATTGATACGGGAAAGTACAATTTCGGACGTACAGTTTACGCTAACAGGCTTTATTTAGACAACATTACCCGGAACCAGTACGAGGATACGCATGCGCCAAATGTGATGTCGTCATCAAATTTCATGTCGTCATCAATTCGTGACGTCACTGTTGCTAACACGAGGCAACGATGACGTCGTCGTTGGCAGAGCAAGGGGAGGAAGGGGAGTCGGACCGGATGATCGATACCGCCTCTATGATAATAATAATCCAGCTCAGTGGAGCTCGACTAACGGCGCCACGGGCGAAGATACAGCCTTTCAATAAGCCACGGGTCGGTTGCTCTTATGCCCAGCACTGGATGCATTCTAAAATACGGGTCAGTAAATTTATAGCATAGTTTGCGTCACCTGACATTTCGTAATATCAAAAGGACCCCCGGGAGACAAGAGTGGGCTACCTTGATGACCTTGGCATTGATCCATTGCACGATTTGGTCTAGGCTTGATTTATGTCAGTCAGGCAGGAATTTTACATTTACAAATAGGAGATGAGTACCTTCTACCTACACTTTATGGATTTGCTTTTATTTTAATACATATTTTGGAATAAATATTTTTTCAGTTCAAAGTCTTCGAAGTTAACTCAAATATTCAGTAAGTATTGTTATAAAAAATTGAAAATTGAAGCATTTCTAATAAATATTTCCTTTGTCTTAACCCAAATTGAAATACCCTATTATGTCTATTTTCGTTTGTTTTGCCATTAAAGAGACCTTTTTTTTTCAGTGACAACGTGTACCATCCCCTCCAAACCTCCCTTCACATTTAACACGCTTTTATTTAAACGAACTACGCCTAACTAATTATTTATTCATTTGTGGGTCTCAATTATTTTAAAATTCCTACTATGGTCCTAAGAGGAACTAATTTGCCTTGTTTACGTCATCAATTTGGCCAAGTGATCGTCAGAGGTTTAATTAAAAGGACTCTACATTGTGACCGTGTTGTAACCCTTAAGTTCTTTTAGTATATAATGGGAATGGCTCATTTGTTTATCCTAGATAATAATAGTTAATGACGAACGTAATTTAATGAAGAAGGACGTAGTCAATTGAGAAAATAATATTTAGTTAAATAATAGGGAAATGTTTGTGATTTTATTTCTTACAAGAATTGTTAATGACGAAGTAAATTGAGTTCTTAGATAACTGTCAGTCAGGGACCTCTATAAGATGTCTTATTGGATTAGTTAGATGCCTCTTGATAACTTTTAAGCAGTAAGATCCCAGAGCCCCGCCCCGCTCTGAGAAGTGATCCTCGTCACCTGACAGGACAGACCTCCTCTGCTTTTATTCAGAAAGAGCATTCTACATCTTCTTATCATGTAGATAAGCAAATTGCTTTGTTGTAAAGAGGGAATTTCTTTAAAAGGGAATGTCAGTTAATAAGCTGATGCTGTATCTAGACCATCCTGTGATCTTGCAATAATCGATTAAATGATTTGTTTGGTTGTCCATTATATGGATATCGAATCTCCTGGATCCGATCAGCTTTTGAACTTGCAATGCCTTAGTTCTAGCAAGGGTTTAGTATGTGGAAAGTATAAATGGCTCTTACCATTGAATTTGTAATAAGATTACGAATACTGCAAGGCCTTGAGATTCAACCAGAAACCGCAACAGCCCTTTCAAGGAGATACTACTTCATCAAATAAATATTGTTCTTTATGGGTTGTAGAGTTATTTCTGTCCCACATATATGAAGCTACCAGCGTTTACTATATGGACTTAGAACGAGGGCATGACGCCGAAAGCCATCGTCCGTCGGAAGGTAAATACGTCGGTCAGTAGGTGTGTCATGATTTAGAGTAACTAAATAAATACCTCCACCACCTCAAACCAACCCTAGCAGTTAGTTAAATCCTCTCACCATCCTATAAATTAACCAAAGAATCTATTCCTACCCGATCCTAACCTATCCTACTTCTAAACTAGCCAATCTACTCTAAAACGAATTATGCAAACTGGGAACCCGGGTTCCACATTTAATTTACCCGCGAGCTCTTCCAAAGGGGTGCTGCAGTGGAAGAGTGCTAATCTAGAGCTAAGCCTACGGCGAGTTGGGTTAGACTCGGCTTTCCTGATTCCTAGAACCCGTGTGCTGCTGGTTCTGATAGAGGGGATTGGGTTTATCAGAGGTCCAGCTCGATGTATATAGATAAATATATATTTGCGGACTGAACTATGTAGAGTTTACTATGCCGGGTATGGCACAGCAACTCTCTACACAGCCCAGGGGGTACTAGGCCTGTCTCTTGAAGTAAATTACAGGCCCCGCCATCACCCCAATTAGGCGACTAGACTACGTTAAATGACGTATCCGGAGAAAATTAGCCTTTCCGTTAACACCGCAAGGTTTCCAAGCTATTTAACTCCAGATATCAGCTATTACTGAGCTGAAACTCGGTAGGTTCTCCACTACCCCAAGAGTATACGACATATTACACTAAAACCCAACGAAATTAGCAATAAACTCCCCTTTAAATTAAACACGAAACTCCCAAATGAATGAATATCAATAATTAATTTGACACAAAAATGAACTCTAAACCCAAGTAAAATCCCGACAAAATAACGTTAAACCCCTTAAGTAACCTGGAGAGAACCTTCCCGAATCCGTAGCAAAACAATAATGATCCAGTATTAAATCCCGCGCCCCTTTTATACCCAAACCTTAGTTACAGTGGCCACACTGGCCACAATCGCTACATTGCCGACATTAGCTACATTGGCGACATAAGCTACATTGGCTACATTAGTTACAAGGGTTACATTGGCGTCAAAATCGTGTTTAGCAAGGTCGTATCTCGAAGCTGTCAAAGAAAACGCCGTATTCTGATAAAGCGGTCTTGCTCGAGTTTTTCCTTAGTAAATTAAATATGTTATGGACAGATTAATAATTATGGATTGATTGGTTTATAAATTAACTCTTATTTAATGGAATAAATTATTTTAATCTCTTTATCTATGTATAAATATAGGTATTATTATGTTCACATAAGATGGAACATTACAGGCCGACGTCTGTAAGGTTACAAACGCCAAGGTTTTAAACTAAGGCATACTGTGCGTGACAATATAAATATACTTAATTAAGTTGCAATCAGCAGAGCTACTTACTCATAGGCACCTCATGAGGCAGTTATGAGATTCAAGTTAGCTTTAGTAAATTTTATGGAACAAAATCAATTTTCGAGTTCATCTACTGTTGGCATTAAAAAGTGACCTATGTCAACTTACGTTCGCATCGGTACTCCAGCCTTTTATGATTACACTTTATCTCAAGATTGTAGGATTTTTCGAGTGCAGTAAATCTCAACTAATCCCATCTCCTTCATGCAGCGTGTTGACATCACTTATGTACTCACGTTAAATAAGTAAGTACGTAACTTACGTAGTTAATCGTGTTATCATAAAATGGCTATCAGATAAGATATCAAGCTCCAATAAAATACAGATTGTAATTGTAACACAACTAATATAAGGTTCATTATTTTAAATACACCATTCATGTTTCTGCCTAGTTTTCCACTAGGTTAGTATCTGGTAACAGATATCAATATACATTATTATATCAAATAGTTTACTGTTTAAAAAAGAAAATAACAAGAATATACTACCTACTGCTAAATATGTATATTAGAAGATCCTCTCTGTGACAAGATAGATACCGGCACGTGTGTGTCTAAGAAAATAAACTTATTCCTTTCATTCAAGGGCGTAACTATGATCATACAAGTTCACAGCGTGTGAAAAAATAGGTCTCGTCTATCTATCTCCGCTTAACATACGCGTGTTACCTATATATTTTTCTTGCATCGAAAGTATTTAGGTACGGTACTATACTCTAAATATACGAAAATGACTAACTCGTGCTTGCCAGTTCTTTTTGTTTTAATATTTTCAATTTCGTCTGTAACATCAATACCTATCATGTGAATCCTGGAGTGGGTCACACTGTCATATTAATAGTTAGGACTACAGTTCATTTAAACGAAATTATTTGTTTTTGTTCCAAACTCAAAGTATGTAACTGAACAAATCACTCTGATGTACTTGCATGGGAAAAAATCTAGTTGAATGTTTAATTTCACGTGGCGATAAAATTTAGGATATCGCTCCCCGACTTCGTGCTCGCAGGCACCATAAACTAGAAGCAATGGGTGGTGTTGCTCATCCACTTGGTCGTTTGCCTCTCTCAGTGTCGTATATAAAACTATTGATTTTGTATGATATATATTTTCTACATAAAAATATATCTGTACAAAAATATTCGTCATTTACGTATCTGCTGATGTATCTTTGCCCCCTACGTGACGCTCACCTTTACCTTACCTACTTTGCATTATTTGCATTTTCTATTCTTATCTCCGTCCATGATTCTGCGTGTTATTCACTGAATTCTCAGATTGTCTCATAGGTATTAATACTGTGAGCTGTATTATTCTTATACTTATAGTTGAATTTAAAATCATTTGAAACACGTTAAATAAAAATGTAAATATGTCTTCTTTTTACATATATTTACAAGTTTTAAATCAAGAATTTTTTAATCCGAAATGAAAATAAAGACTCCATGAATTCCACGATCCACCCTGTTTACTACCGAACTAATTGTGTGCTTGTTGATGAGCAACTACTGTAACTAACTCCCCTATTGAAGAAGGTATTCGAGCTTACTGATAAGGTAAAATAGAATATTAAACTTTGAAAAACAAGACTTACATAATTAGGTATTAAATAGCTTTGCTTTGGATGTACATAAATGAACCTACTTATTTATGAATCGTAAAAAGTTACTTTCAGCAGAAAAAGGTACCCATTTCAATTGTTGTCATTGCTACCTATTAATTAACATGTTTATAAACATGTACCTTGGTATTAGTTCTTAACGGAAGCTATGGTATTTGTGACAGTTAATAATTACAAATTTTAATACGGAACTTATTACAAATAACACCTAGTAACATTCCTCAGCTATAAAATTTTCCTTAACAACAAACTGATGCAGCACAAACTCAAATCTATTTAGGTATCTCAGCTCAGACCTATTAAGTACCTAACGTTGTAGCTAATTCCTTGGTTATTTGCCAAATAATCAAGTCCTACGACCATCTTATTGAAAGGGATATATAACGTAATAAACCCAGATATGTATTTTCGTCTTTGGACTCGTTTCATTTTTAAACATAACCTCAAAATGCTGCGGGTATACAAATTGATCGAATTGAATGCATTATACTCACAATAACAATCATTTCAACTTCTTTTGCACTATTTATGGCCACTTCACGCACACACTGACAATTATAATGTACATAACGTCTGCGATGAAGATGTATAGTTAAAGTCCGGAGTTAAACTGTGTCGCTCGATGTTAACTGATAACACGGAGTGGACGGGCCGCGGGTGTTGTGTAACATAGGCGTTAGGGCAGTAATAGACGAAGCCACTGTTTTGCTCGCCGAGCCCGTGCCTAATTAGTACAATTTACAAATGCACTCAGAATGTTCCGACGAGCTGACGGCATCGAATCGAAACAAACGAGTTGCGTTCACGTTATCGAATTCTCGGGCGAGTTGCTAGCGCTGCGTTCGCGCACCGCGCTACAGTATAAGCTCACGCACACACGCAAACACCCCAACACCCGTATAGCGGCAAATATAGACGACGTGCCGGCTGACTATCCCCTACGCTGCGCACTGGCATGTGCGCTGTGACTGATAATATCTGTTATCATTTCTCATGCTAATCCCCGAGACAAAATAGTGACGCGCTTAATTATTTTGTCAGGTGTTAATGTTGACTAAAATATTCAATAACATACCCTATGCGGCATTACTTATCAACTAAAATGGCATGTAATTGGTTGGTGGTTTTATTCGACAGTAGGTCGATGGGTGGTAAGCGCCAAGTCTCCACCACTCGTTAGACCAAAATTATATTATTAAATCCAACTCACTGCGAATTTATAAGGCTTAAAAGCTGCACAAACCAGACACATATTACATTAAAATAATCATGACTATTCATGACCCACTGTGAAACTGCTCACAATTAATTGTGACTGCTTAAAATATTGTGACCAGCTTTTACCCGCAACTTCGTCCGCGCAGGTAACGTCAAAGTGACATACCACCTTCATCTAATGATTTCTTCAAATATTAAGTCATTATTTCCAATCCCGTCCGTTTACCTTATAGTAATTTATCCCCTTTTAAATGCTCCTTTTTATCCTCAAAAAACATGTCGGCCAAATACCAAGGATCTTAATCATATATAATGATCCTTGTTATTTCTATTCCAGGGGCATTTTACAAAATACAAAAATCAGTTTTCAGATATTATAATTTACCAATTGCTATGCCAAGTTCAAAGATTCTAGTAATAAAGCTATGGAGATAGGACCATTTCAAAGTAAGAATATAAATCCCTTTTACTCCCTAACCCGCGCGAATTTCGGAAAGTCCTGGAATTCATTTTTAGCAGTTATGATTCCTTACTTGTGTGTCAAATTTCTAGACTAGTAATTATAGTTACGGAGATAGGGCGCCTTTGCAGCGGAGTTAATATAAGCCCCATTCCTTATATTCCAAAGGGAATTTCTAAAAATCATATGACCTCTCTAAAGTTTAAAAAGCTTCATAATGCGGTACTACGACTTTCGAGACACTCCAACTTTAAAGATTATTTGCCTTGTACCAGGCTTTTATGAGAGTTCAACCTTTTTTGAATAAAATCGGATTGAGTTTTCAAACATGACTGTGTCAAAATAAAATGTACCTACGTAATTTAAATCAAAAGCACTAATGAGTATCGATATCAACTTCGAAGCAAATCACCCCCAAAACAACTGTCTACCCCTTTTAAACCCCGTTAGGGAAAATTTTTCAAGAAAATACGAAACATGTATTCCATAAATTTTAATTAGATCGGACCAAGGAATCACGTCGTCCCATACAAACTTTGCCCCCCTTTTTCACCCCCTTAGAGGTAGAATTGCTTGTCTTTTACTAAGAGAACATACCATTTTGAATCTCAATTTTACACATAACATTAAATATCAGGTGGTTAGGTATTTTATAAAAAAATCCATATATACATAAATCACGTCTTTATCCCTTACGGGGTAGACCGAGCCCAGGGTAACAAAACCTAAAGGTCACGTTTAGCATGATTGGATTGTGGGAGTATAGGTGGAAAGGGGAATCAAAATAGTGATGGGTTGTTAGCCGCATCGCCTCTAACATGATTCCTAAGATTTTTGCCCATTCCATCGATGGGCTTTTAGTATATGCGCGGGAAGAGAAGCAACTGGTACATTCTACATTTTTCTTTACTCCCAGTCCCAGACCAGCATGAAAGAAAGATGAATATTGCAAGTCAATTCAAATATTTTCCAATGATTCCAGAACTCATTTAATAGATTATGTTACCTAAAACGTGCAAAGAGTAGACATTTGAGAAATCTTTCCAGGACGTTTTTATTTCAACACACAAACACAGTCCACAAAATCAAATATTTAACACACTAGTATGCATTTTAACAGTGGCTGCTAAAATTCAACAGCACAACACTAAAATATGTAAGTTATTTATTTTAGTACGTAATGTTTATTCGTTGAGCTATTGCTGGCTGCGCTAGCCGCGGCGACTGCATTACTACGTTTTCTGCCTACATACAGGTAGTACAGGTAGTACTAAAACAATGTTTAGCGACACCGTGCGCAATATTTGATTTATGTAAGTATAATATCGTAAGGAACTAGAAGAAAAGGTTCATAGTTAATGTATTACTAGAAAACTCATACCTAAGATAAAAACATAGAATATACCAGTTGCTTCTCTTCCGGCGCAGATGGTAAAAGCCCATCGAGAGAATGGCCGAAAATCATAGGAATCATGTCATAGGCGATGCGGCTACCAACCCAGCACTATTTTGATTCCATTTTTTGCCATCTATACGCCCACAATCTTGCTAATTGTGGCCCAGGTCTCGCCACCTTAGGCTCTGTCTACCCTGTAAGGGATAAAGACGTGATTGGTGTATGTAAGATAAAAAATATTATAGTCGTCATATAATTCCGTACCTATGTGTTCTCTTTGACATAAAACTAACGTGAATTTAACGGAGTACATAGGTCACCACATTTTTTAGTCTAGGTAGGCCCGACATGTTTTGAACCATCCCGTGGTTCATTCTCAAAGCGTACAAAGGAATAGCCAACCGGGACCTGCTAGCGCCAGCGATGTGATTAGCGTGCAACTATATTTATTACACTTATATTATATAAAACAATAATACCTAATTGTGAAGAAAACGAGGGTAGTTTGTCGCCGCCGACGGGTGCGCACACACCATCCTTACTATCCTTAACTAATATTATAAATGCGAAAGTAACTCTGTCTGTCTGTCTGTCTGTTACTTTTTCACGCTTAAACCGCTGGGCCGATTTAGTTGAAATTTGGTATACAGATAGTTTGAGTCCCGGGAAAGGACATAGGATAGTTTTTATCCCGGAAAATTGCATAGTTCCCGCGGGATAGCACAGCCCAAACCACTGGAATTTTTCAAATTTAAGGCGGAATAAAGTTCGCCGGGTCAGCTAGTTTCTAATAACTTAATTGGTTTGCAACCGCCGCCGCACCTAGATCGGAAGAATATTCCTAATTCTCAAAAAAGTGCAATTTCGGGTGCAATTTTGACTTTTAGGACCTAAATTTGGATGTAGTCACGGCCGGCCGGCCAAGTGTAAGTGGGTGCGAACCGTGTGAGTGAACGAGACAGTGGCGTCTTTGCTGACCATCCATCCCAACCTGGAACCTGAAGAAGAGTTCCCGCCTCAAGCTCCACCTCAGTTCACTTCGCATTCTCAAATCAAAAATCAACCCAAATGTGACGAAACTCAAAACAAACGACACGTCATTTTGTTACATTTTACAAGCTTGCCCTTCAAGCTCACGTTTTTGAGCATTTGAGCTCTAGTTTTGTAGCCATTCATAGATTTTATCTCTTTCAAATGGTTTTTTGAGCTTTCAATAATTGCGTCCCTGTATGCCTAGCACGAAAGCATACGAAAGTCGCGTCGCGCGCGAGATAGATTACCCATCTCTTTCTGAAACGAATAGTAAGAAAAAGACGGGCAATCTGATTCGCGCGCGACGCGACATTTGTACGCTTTCGTGCTAGACGTACTGGAAATGTTCACGTGATTGTTAATAGGTACAGTCAACAACTTTAATTGTTGTGCATACATGGAACGTTGTCACAGTGATATGATTGCTTGTTAGTGTTTAAAACTCGTTGCTAAAGTTTGGCAATGTCAATATGACAGCGTTCCATAGTGGTTCAACAATTAAAGTAGTTGAACGTACCTACCTTAGTCTCACAAAATGACGCACTATATACTATTTATATATCTTGATCCCCTTCCATTTGTGAAAGACTGCAAAACCAACCTACTAATATTATAAATGTGAAAGTTTGTGAGTATGTTTGGATGTTTGTTACTCTTTCACGCCAGAACGGCTGGACAGAGCTGGATGAAATTTGGAACATAGATAGATTATAGCCTGGAATAACACATAGGCTACTTTTTATCCCGGAAAATTGCGTAATTCCTGCGGGATAGCGATAAACGAATTCTATGCAGACGAAGCTGCGGGCAACAGCTAGTTTATAATAATAATAATAATAATTTATGAAGTTAGTTGCGTTTTTGATGGTTTTCTCTATGGTTTTAAAATTTATTTGATTATACTTTGCGTAGTAAAAGGGTGTGCTACCTTTTCATACCCTTAAACAATTTATAGTTTTTTCTTAAATAAGTGCAGACACTAAACGCTTAAACAGTCCTTGGCCCGTATATGGGCCATAGACTGTAACTCTCAGGTGGTGCCTATTGACCCTTTATAAGTTTTCCACGTTAGGTTGAGTCATGAGATAAACGTGTGTGATTCAATGCATGAGACACAAGCTATCACTATGCCTGACGCATTGTTGAGCCTGTAGTTCGAGTAGAATAAAACTACAACTGGGTATTAACTTTTTGTCACAGTACTTTCAACGAGATATTTACTCCTGGAAAGGGAAACTGGAGAAACAATCGCGTAGGTATCACCCCAACGAGAAATAATATACAATACAATACAAACAATACAAATACTCTTTATTGAAAACCACAAATCAGTACAAAACTGTGTAGAAACAAAGAGCAAGGTAGACAATAAGCTAATATGTATAGAACGGCAACAATCGTGTTCACTATTTTTATCTATATTCTTCTAGCGCCTATGAGCAAGATAATGAAAATTATATTACTTAGGTACCTTACCTATGGATTACTGAATTAGATTATTTTCTACGAATATTTTTTTTCCAAGAATTATGAAGTTTTAGTCATGCACATAAATAGACAGCTATCCATATAAACCTTAGTGGAAATTATATATTTAAGTATTTACAGAGAAAAAAAATAATAATAAATAGTAAAACAAAGCAAGATTTAAAAAAAAACTAAAACTATATAGTAAATGCGTCGTCAAAATATTCCGGCACAGGGATCGACCCCAAGACGCTGGCCGCATTGCCTCTCTGAAATTCCTAACCTTTGAGAGAGGTAAGCGCCAGCCCTAGGGTCACCTGTGGCCAGCACTAAACGTGTCGAAAGATCTTTTTGTGGTGTTCAATAAAGAGTATTTGTATTGTATTGTATATTTTTGATGTCCGCCGACCAAGGTCCCATTCTTTCGAAAGCAAGCGCCGCAAACACATGGTAGTTCGTTAATGTAGAATATTTGCGAAGCTTGCTCGTTTGGACGTGTTCGGCAGGCGGTGCTTTGTATGTGTGACGCGGCAAAAGTGTTAACACACATCGCGTCCCACACCAAAGAACGCCCCAGCATCCATTGCACCAGGGTGGCACCATCTGGCCTCTTGCTGTCGTCCCTCAACGAGCCGTAAGCTTTCAGAGTGGCTGGAATCGATGCGGTGGCGAGGGCTCGACGGATAAGGTCGTTAAGTGCACCGCGAAACAAACGGCCAGCACTCTTCACGTAGGACATTCCGTGACTGCCTAAATGATTCACCTCCTTTCCACAACGGCATCGGTGAGGCTCGCAGGCTCTAGCTCCCAAGCGCAAGTAGACGGCTATGCGCCAATGTGCTGGATCTAGAGCCGTGCCCAGGTTCGTGGAAGGCAAAACGTGCAGCCACTGACCTGACTCCCTTTCTGAGACAGCTAGAATTCTTGCTCGGTCAGCGGCATCTGAGGACTGAAGGAAAAGTTGGTTGTGGACTTCACTTTTCCATAAACCTTAAAATTTCTACTTCAGGTTTTCCAGCACTGCGGTATCTAGTTCCATAGATACAGAAAAAAAATTTGAAGTTAAAAAAAAGCCTAACGAATAGTTTAGTTTAGTTTATTTATTCTCTCAGCATAAAATTACTGTATAAACGAGTTTGATGTACAATGATTTATGTTGAGATCGTCAATGTCGAATACAAAACAATACTTAATCTATTTAATAATCTTCTTCGTCTTTTTATTTGTTTAATAGGCTAATGTTTTGTGTTTTCACTTGCTAATACTTGCAATTTCTCGCTCAACTTGCTCTATAAGTAAGTTCTGTCGCGGGTGCCTTTGGTGATGCTGCTTACATACCATCAGGTGTGCCACTTACTCGTTTGCCGTCTTTGTTGAATAAAAATATGAAAAATAATATCAAACTCTCTTTTAAAAATAAATTTTATAACTTACACCACGTAAATTAAAGTAGGTGCTACGAGTGCTACGTCGTAGCAATAGTATCAGCAAAAGCTTTTTTCCTTAATTCATTTATTCTAGATAAATAATAATAGCTACCGTATATTCCATTAACCAAGTTCAAACCAATTCGAGGCATATTTTACTTGTGTAGACCAAAATGACAGATTAGGAGGCACTTTCGGATGATGGTATTAGTACACTGAACAAAAACTTGTTATTTTCCAACTTTATTGTTACTCACAATCATCAATTAAAGACGGCTTTGAAGGTGGTTTGTAGTATGTGTGGTGTAATGAGGCAGTTTAAAGTGTTTTGAAAGTCAATATTCAGTTTTTAAGGATGGACAAGTAATTTGTCGGTAAGTCGGCGATGCGACCGCTTCGATTATAAGTAAAATTAGAATAACTGGACGCTTGCCCGCTCCGGGAGCAACAAATAGTACTGGGGCATGCGACCAATCGTAACAGCCGCAAATACATGCGCCTGCGCGCCGCGGACATACCAGGGGATACAACTACCCCCCGAAATAATTAAATTTTACTCCTGATTAACCTGTGCACTTAAAAATATAAAATAAAAACTAATGGAACAATTGACGACAATTTATTGACGTAGACCCAAACTAACCAAAGGTTGTGCCATGGGTACCACGCAACGGGTGATTAGACTGTTATTGTAAACATAATACCTAAATATTCGTTTTTTTCATACATCTACGCAACATTACTGGATCGACCAAAGATCGAACCCGGGACCTCAAATTTCGTATTCAGGTTCTCTAACCCCCAGGCTATTCGGTATAAAGATTCCAAAGTTGCCAGAAGACAGCGCTTTATCTTGCTCACACTAATTTGTCAATGAACAATACATACGCAAGTTGAAACTATATCACTTTAGTCGACACAAACTAAATTATTAAGTGATTATTAAGATGTATGAAATTAAAAGGATGACCAGTAGAGTGGCGTCTCTTACATTATTATAGTGATAAATTGGATTTAATTTAAACTTAGGTAAACCGATTGTTTATGCCAATAGCACATTATGATTGTTCAACTAGCATGTTGTCCAGTAATAGCCACCTTCTTTGCAAAAAGAAGCCTAAATGTATCATAAACATAGGTAGATCTTAAAGCGGTGTATAACTTTCAATGCAGTGAGTTAGTGGTGATGCATTAACGTTCGGTAGCACACCAGTTTCTCTTATAATAAATCGTTCTAGCCACCCTATGTGTGTCCCTTGCGACGGCGAAGTCAATGCGGAAACGTTCCCGGTCTGCTCCGAATGGGAGCACGGGATGCGCCGCTGGACGACGCGCCGACGGCCGCGTCGCATGCAGCTTCGTCATCGATGCATTCGTCTGCGAACCCAGTTTGATAGCTCTGAAATATTCAAAGGTGATGTGATACAGCGTTTAGTTTTTACATGGCTTCTGTAAAGCTTGGGTGTTGCAGAATTGGTACCCTTGTAAATTTTAAAGCGTTTTATAAAGCAAATGTTGTTTTAGACCTTATTCGATCGTATAGTCTGAATCAGATATTTTTAGTCGTGTAGGAAACTGAAGAACTCAACATCAGTAATATGTTTAATTTTCATAAAAAACTAACCGTGAGCATTTTTTGTTTTAGTAATATTCATCAAATCGTCAATCAAAACCTGAGCCATTGCGAGAGGAAGCTTGTACCCGTCCGAACAAAATTGTGCCGGCTATAGCCACGTTGATTATAAATAATAACTAGGAGGTAGACAGGAGTAAATAATGAAAACATCAATGAATTACGATATCGTACGTTGATTGCAAATTATAATTTGCAGCTAGGCAACACATGCTGGAAATAACCTGATGTCCATGAGAAACAAAACCATAAACAGTTAAAAATAGAAACTTATAAATAGGCCGCCTGCGTACCTACACAATGCAATGCTAGTGCATTCGCATTAAACGAAACATCCTAGTTTGAGGTAAGTTTATGAGCTGAAAGCGTTCAAATTCATGTATACCTTTTAACAACGATTATGGTTATAATTTCTTCTCATATTGTTACTGGCTTCTGTTAAAAAAGTGTCCCTACAGGTAGAAAAGTTTTATTTTAATACAAACGAAACGAAACTACGAAACCTAAATAAAACACAGAAAAATTCAAAAAGTAAAGCTATATCCTGGAATCGAACGCCCTCATCAATCCATGAGGCGTGCTTTTACCCCTACACCACCCATATTTGACTAAGCGATTTTTTGTCGCCAAGTTGTTGTGGGAGTTTGTAATTGTGTCGTACAGACATTCACAGATGGCGCTTTACTCGCCTGTGTCAGTCTAAGTACGCGTACTTTTAGTTTCTATCATTCTGTTTTAGTATATCCCTTTTGCTGCATAACATTTGTATTTCATCATACAAGTGCATCTATCGGATTCGAACCCAAGGCCTCAACCTTCATAGCCAGGATCGCTAACAATTAGGCTGTCAGGTCATTTAATAATTATTACTCATTTTTATTTAGTGTCTATTGGGACGAAGACATACTTGCGGGCGTCGGCTGGTGTTAAATAAAAGGTAAATAAAAGAAACAAAGATAAAGGTAACGGGATAATTATACCTAATTGTAATCAGACGCGTTCATCCCTTACAGGCATATAAGCAGTGCTTGTAAGCATACTTAAATGTGCCTGCCACGCTTCGTACCAATATGGGTTTTGTTGTCAATATGCCTACCCTCTGTCAGAACCCACTGCACGCCCCTGATTGTAATAACCATAAAAAACCACTCCCTATGGACAGCATCTTGATCACACGAGCCCCTTTGATCGTAGTCCTAAACTACGACCGCTTACAGCAAATGCAAGATGCCAAATTTATTTATACTTCAATCGTTTCCTTGTCAATTCAATGCAACGTCACTATGACTTTAACTGTGAGAGGGCTCCACGGTGGTCCGCTGTCAATTTGTTCGATAGTATAGTCGAGGGCATAAATATCGATACTACAATCATGTGAAATATATTTATCACCGATCTTATTGTTTGTGGCATAAACATGTATAGATGTTTTTGATGTCTTGGTAACGTACATTGTTAATGCCTGTGACTGTACAAGTGTTCATATGTTATGTTACTGCGCAATGAGGTAACCGATTTAAAACTGTAATACCTGTATTTGAAAAATATTTTGCCTGAAAGCTTTATCCATGTCATTGACAATATTTTTCGAGTTAAATCATGACATCGTGCTTATAAAAAAATTATGAAAGCACCTACAATCTTTCTGACCAACAACTTTTGGTATATATCTTTAGTTAGTACCTAAATAAAAAAAATAGTTTTAAATATTAGAGTTATTGCAACCGGAACACGCAAAAATTAACTAATACCTCTTTGTCGCTATCGCGGGTAAAAACTACATCAATGGAACATGAAAACTGCAATTGTGCAAGATTTAGTTGTTGACCAGGTATTGACGAATTAAATTATATTTCAAATATTGCATTTTTGCATCCACAACACATCATTAGTAGATTATTTGGTAGGTAATACAAATTAACTTTTTCGTCACATCCTCATGTTGCACTGAACTTCTGTTGATGCAGGTTGGGAAAAAGAAATCAATGAAATTGTTCCCGGTGAGGCTGAGGGGGGCGTGCGCTCGCAACCTGTGCGGGTGCGGGAGCGGGCGGCGGGCGTCTGAAAGCTCCGTTCCACGCGTGGTGCCGTTAGCGCAGGCTCGGGCGGGCGGCGCGCCGGGCGGCCCGTGGGAGGTACCGTTAGTGACGTCGCCGGTGACGTCCCCGTCGTGACGTCAGGCGGCGCGATATAGCCGCCAGCCTCGGCGGCGGCGGCCTCAGTAACGTACCGCCCGTCCGCCAGCGCGTACCTCCGCGCGCCTCTTGCGATTCGCATACTTCCGACAGACTGTGTAGTGAGTGCGCGTGCAGTGAGTGGGATGTGCCCGGCCGCATGAGGATCCTGCTAAGCGAGCTGGGACTGTCTGGCGCGTGCTTCGGCCTGACCCTGGAGCCGCGCGCCCACGACCTCCACGACGGCGACAAGCCTGCGCCAGGTCAGCGCCCACGACCACCGCGTACCTCCACTTCTGTGTTTATTTTCGCTTTCGTTGTGTAGAGCTTCTGGGTGTTGTAGACTCTGTGTGGAACTGTCGTGACCATGGCTATCGGCTAGAATGCGAGGTGTGTTGCTGACCAGCAAACACTGTGCCCTTAGACAATTCCAAAACACACGTACGTACCTTCCTTTTATGATTTTTTTAATTTATTAATTTATGATTTAAGATTTGTAACCTGAATTTTATATTGTTATTTTTAAGCATGCATCCCTTGGCTGTATTATTAGCCTGAATACCTATTTAGGTTAAGTTTAAAAAATCCCTGTTAATTTAAGTTACTCAATATAATTTAAGTTTTCCCATTATAAAAACACGATAAGAATGGTTTGACACCCATTAAAAATAGCGCTGATAAACTTTTTTTAAGCCTTTTTTGAACTTTCAAGTTTATAATCAGCACTGACATATCATAAACAATTTAGTTTATAATTAAATTCGTTATAAAAAACGACTCTACATGGACTCTACCGACAATTTTTAAGTTAGGTACTTAAGTACTTTTTGCCGCCCTAAACTTCAAGCGTAGTGTAATAGTAAATAATTATTTATTAAACACACATTTTGTCGTAATGTCGAAAGCTTGATTAAGTGAGCTTTACTACTAATAAAGTGCGCCAACCATGTAGCTCAACTTAATAAACGAATAATCACGCAAACTGGTTTGGGAGCCGGCTAATTTAATTTAGTTTTATATTCTGGCGCTATTTAAATTTTGTTATGAATACTTGATCGAAGGACTAGGTTATAAGTTTGATACTTAACTTGAACAACTCTTAAATCAACATTGCTAAATAGATATTATACATAGTTGGCCAGGTAATACGAATGAGATCTTTAAATTAACTTCCAAATAACACCGGGTCTTTTTCTGTCAGGTGACTAGAGATAAAATTTATTTTAAGTTTTTAGTTAGACGGTTTAAATATTATTTTTGACGGGTTTTATTGATTTTCCAGCAGTTTCAACCACTCATTGAGTGTTTTTTGGCGCGTAAATTTGTAAATTAGACAGAGAGATTCACTTTCTCATTCAAGAATATTATTTACGACGACAAAACAAAATCTTTGCAAAATTCCAATAATTAAGTATTTACTTAACTGCTATCCTATCAGATAGTGATAGGACCTGACTAAATTCGAGCCAAGAAATTAGTCACAATTACAACTGCTATATTAAGTTAAATTGAATTCTACATAGACACGTGACCGTGTACACCAATTATCTGAACGTATGTAAAAAAATATAATATCTAACCTATTTAGCATTTTTGCACTGATAACCAGTCCAATATCAATAAATAACGTAAATATAGGCGAACAAGCGTGATGAAATCTAAGAACATTTCAACAGAGCCCCGCGGACCGGTCCGCGGAGATCCACGCTGGCACACATTATGCTACAGCGAGCTGACCACACGCGCATGGCGCAACCGTCATAACATCACACGCAGTAAACTTACGATTGTTTCATCGAAAGTTATTGTTTTTAACGGACATGTTCAAGTAATTACTATTGCTTCGGCTGCTGCGGTTACAATGTAGGTTTATAGCCTAAGTTTTTGAGTGATAAAACCTTATGTTGTATTAATATTTAGCTGACAATTTTATAAAGTAAAAGATTTTTAGTCAATTTTGCCCGGATATAGCTTGTCGTATATCATCATCAGCTACCAATCCAATTTATTTAATCTAGTAAAGCCCTTCAAGTAACGTTTAAATAATTAGGGATGTAACAGCCTCCTTCAGCTTGTGCTTTGATGTGTCTGTCGGCTATTTTGAGAAAAGTAGCATCCGATGGAAGATCTCGTATAATAATTACGGGCTGGGACCCTGTCGGTGGCCTTGCCCAATCATTGCTGCAACCGGCGCACCTGCCTGATGCGAACCGTGCAAATTAGCGGCAATATTAAATGCCTTGCATGAGCTCAATATTCTTCTAAAACAGTTGCGTCTATGCAGACTTGTATAAGTTAGGTTTAATTTGTTAAAGCAGATTGCATTAAATTCAGTTTCACTTGATTGGTGTCTAGAATAATGAATAATAACTAAGTATGTATGCAACTTAAGCAAATGTGGTATAGGTACCTATATGAATTTTAAAACTCTACGTTTGTCTATTGTAGAGTAAATTTAAAATCGAAAACTAGTCTTATTAAGTTACTTTTGTACTAAAAGTATAAAATCTATCAAAATCTAGTTGAGCACATGCAACTTCCTAGGTACCTACGAGCAGCCTTCAGTAGGTACGGGCCTAAGTTCCAAAAAAATGATCACAGAGCTCTAACAGTGCAATAGCTAAATAGAGCTTGAATTGTAAAAGCATTTACTGACAGTCAGACAACGATAACACGCTATCGCCAGCTGGGATGACGTCACGCCGCAACCCCGTCACGGCGCGCCCCCCTTCTCCCATCGCCACCCCGTCCCGCGTCACGCCGAAATTCCCATCTCGCAGGCTCCTCGCATCCGGACGCGTCATTCCCGTCGTGCGAGGATGTTTGTATCCCGGTCATAATACTATAGCGGAAAACGTCATACTTATTATATGTATATATGGACTTCGCGTCACGTCAGGTTCACGTAATTTGGTAAAGGTACTTCCTTTGTTTTTATTATTATAATCCAATATGATCTAAGCCCAATGCAATTGCCACGCTTAGTTTCAAGTTATTATGCTACTTATATTGCTACTACGTATATTATATTTGTGGTAATAAAACTTGATTCTGTTCTATTATATATAGGTATAAGAGGAGTGAGAAGTATTTTGTATTACTACACTTTAATGTATTTGCCCTCAATATTTTTGATTATTTATTTACGCCATTTTTTAACTAGGTATGACTGTAGCTAAGATAATAATAAAAAACGAAAAATCATTACTGTCAAGATTTATTCTGAGATGAATAGAAAAACTGTACCTACTGTACTAAATAAAAAGCCCTAGTTGAATTATTAGTAATTATGGCAATTTTGTAAAAGTTAAGTCACCACATTGCTATTCTTTCCCAATGCTAGGTGCCTGCCTATAATGTGACCCACTAGGGTACCACCTTACAGGCTTGTTCTTACCTACTTGTTCAAACATCGGAAGAAAAACTCCATTGAAAAATTTAATACATAGGTAATCAAAAGAAAAAACAATTGCGAAAAACTTGTATACAGTGTAAGTGATAAATCACGAATGTGCGGCAGTATTGAATACTCCGTATTACCACTCTATTATTTGGCTAGTTCCTCGATGAAAAGCTCCGACTAACTTAGATACAAACCATTTTAAATAATTTGATCCGCCTTTACATGCAACTTTGTTAACAGGAAAATAGACACGGCTAGACCTGACTTGTTAATCACTTTAAATTTAAACGTGCCTATTTTTATTTAGCTCTTCGTTTTCTAGCCGTCTGCTGTAAAAGAGGCCAATTACGTCACAGTCTAAAAATACCAGGGTGGCGTGAAACGGCAGCGAGGGGTTGAGGCGGCAATTCACACCCCGTGCCGTGCAACTATCGGAAGAAAGTTAAAGAAAAACATACGCGTATATGACAAAACTGTATCGACATAAATCAAGTTACCTTATTTATTATTAGCTATAGATATAAGTTTTTATCAGTTGTAGTTGTTTTTAAACGGGGTAAAGTCCATTGAACGTTGTGTTGTGTGACGAGAGGGTGGTGTGGGGCGCGCGGCCTCGGCCTCCGCATCGAGCGCCTGTGACATCACGCGTTACGTCACGCATCGACCGGAGCCGCGGTCGCCTTCAAGGACGCCCTTGCTTACTGCCGTCCGGCTACAACTTAGCGACGAGGGCAGGTCCTAAACTTTCCTACCGGTCACAGATACCTACGAAGATTTTTACTACTTCTTTTAACAGCTGTCCATACAATTTCTAAACATATAACACCAAAATTGTACCAGACTGACAGCTGTTAGCGGCAACAAGAACCTCAGTAGTTACAAAACTTGTAAAAACCGTCTTCCTAAATGACCAATAACTTTTATATCTACAGATAAGTACAGATTAGACTAGTAAAACTAGCTTTAGAGCCGACTATGTGAATAACGATATTTCAACAGCTTAGCTAATGAAATGTCTATTTGCGTTATGACTACTGTTTCGTCACGAGCCGAATCCTAGATGTCTTCTTTTGAGCACAGACTTTTATGTAAGAGGTTAACAAACTGATTTAAAAGCGTGTTATGTCTTCTTTATTTGGGTATAGTCTTCTAATATAGTCTTCTAATCAGGCACCTAGAAAGCCTGAGCCTGTCGCAACGTAATCCTTAGTCATTTATCATTTTTCTCATCTTCCCTTTATTTATGTCATCATTTTATGTTTATTTCCAACTGTGTTACCACAGGATAGGACATAGTCTTATTCTTTCACTCCCTTAACCACCATTTGAAAACGATGCAATGGGAATTTATCCCCATCAGAATCCCCAATCTAAGTAAACTAATATCTAGGAGTTTGAGAGAAATCCTAGGAGACCTTTTATGTTAGCAACCCGTTGCCTAGACTGAAAATTGGAACTCAAGATACTTTAAAAGTCTCTACATAGAACCTATTTATTGTGACCGGTCCAAAAGTCCACTCTCTCCTGGCCCCCGGCCGCCTGTTCACGGACTGCAGGCGATCGTTACGCGGCTCTGACGTCACGCCAACCACTCCCCTCGAGTTCCCGAGTTCAACGGTTTCCGACGTGCGTTGGCGGATAGTTTGAAGATATTAATACTATTGCGGATATATTTAATCACGCGTCACATATAATTTATTGCACATGTGTAGAGCCTATGAAAGGCTAACCCTAGGCAGACAACTAAAACTAAAATCTACGCTCTTATTGTTAAGTAAATTGACGTTTGTTTGCCATCAAAGCAGATTAGCAGAGCCAAGTAAGTTTTAGAGAAATGAGAATTAGAATGGCCGCTATCTCTACCATGTTTACATTTGGAAAGCGCCTTAAAACACATACAAGAGATGCCCATTCATAGATTGTTTGACACCCACAATTTATATAGTCTGGCAGATAAAACAATGCAGTAAAATGACACTTTCAGTGTGGTCAGTTTTTGGCGAATGTTGAACGAAGTGATGGGACGTAGTGAGTGAATAAAGAAATGAACAATGTAATTAAATTAATTTTCGTCATTTATGATGAAATAGAGAATTTTCAAAGATTATTTTAATAAAACGATTTGTTCAATAAGGTTTTCTATGTGTTTTTAGTTAGTTGTATTGCAACAGGGCGATTAGGAAATGTGCGGAAGCGTGTCAAATCAGTTTTCCGCTCATTCCCAATTTCGCTATAATTAAAACAACAATTATCACATTAATGTTTATTTCTACCTCTGTACTTGACTCAGTTTCACTGCTGTTATCATTCATACAATATTTCGTTCGCTCTATAATCCTATTTCCTAAAATGACATTTGGAGTTGTCATTTGGCTGCAGTAATTTTTCTGCCAGACTATAGCACTCAAGACGTGATAGGTACGTTGAATTCAACTTCGTCGATATTATAATAACAGTAGTCACCAACTACCAATTAAACCATTTAAACAAACAATATTTTTAAATCGTGTACTCATAATCATCATAATGTAATCGTGTACCCACCGATAGAAAACACGAGTCCTCCTGCCATTTTCCTTATAATCTCGAATACTAAACAATCAGTTGAAAGTATTTGCGAATGCTAAACTATGATTACCTAATAGATTACTTCATCTTTTTACAAACTTTTTACTAACTTGCAATGTATGTATGTATGTTACCTCTCATTTGGCAGTTTGGAATCCTCATTTTCGTTATTAGGCCTTAATTTTTTTTGCAACTTTATTTTTAAAATAAAGCAAGATTGTTATTAAGTATCAGAAATTTATACCACTGCAAATTTTAATTGGCTCTCCTATATAGGAAATAATAGTCTTCACAATAAATAGCAGCAATTATTTGAATTATTAGCTTTTCACCGAGGACTAGTTGAAATGTAACTGTGCGCAAACAATAAATTAAAACTTCTTAAAGGACAACGCACAGTTACCGCAGACCAATAAATCGTCGCATGCGTTATGAAATAAACACTCAAGATTTTTTCATACGCCTGTTTCCTTGCGCGTGTGAAAATGAGGAAAAGTGTACGTAAATACGACGACGATAAGGGGGTGTGACGTTCAACAGAATGACGTCACAACTCCCCCCCCCTTGCGCCCTCCGCCCCGCCCACCCACGCACCACCCTACAACTGATAATTCACTATACATTGTACTCAAAACAAAATTACTACGAAAATTATTTCTATGTGCAAAAACTTAGTTTAAAAAAAATGTTAGGCGTAATATATTCTGCAACTTGGCAATCTTGGCGTAGTTTAAACAAATATTAAACAAAGTCTAATATTAGCACTGATACCGCTTAATAGCAATTACGAAAGTTTTTAAAATAAATAGGTTTATGCAAAATCTTTCCTTATGATTTATGATGCACTTCAATTGTAATTTAACTTACTGCATGAGTCGGTAACGTGGGATTATTGTCCGACATACTACGTAAAGGAATCCTATACCTATGACATAGATTACTTAATACTGTATCCAGTAAAGGGGCGTACTTAAGTAAATCAACGGGTATATTTTAACCTCATAGTAATAAAAAAAAATAAACAACTAATTCTGTGTCCCTCGGGAACTTTGCATTAAAACTATCCTGTGTTATTAAAACTTCTAGTAACTTTCTATCAATAAATTGTTCCTAAAATCGGTGCACTAGTCTCATAAATAATAAGTTTAACTCTTCATTAAAATTTAATTCACAATCAAAACTAGTGTGAACATATACTTCTATTAAAAAAAAAGAAAATCAATAGCTATATACCTAGCTATAGACGCATGTGTTCGGCCACACCTATATACCAATAATAGATATCATGCGAGATAGAGTCAGTTACAGGCTAAAGATCATTGCTTGATTAATTGGTCTCTGATTATCAATTAATCAATCATTAGAACAATGCCCCTTGTAAGAAGTGCCAGACAGAATTTAATTGGATGTGTGTAAATATCAATTAAAGGCTAACACTTATTCAATAATGACGTGACTAATAGGAACCAAGATCGGCGGCAAATCTTACAGCTGAAAATCCGGGACACCATATTTCTTTGATTCTTACAAGCGGATTCGCCGCAGGCGGGGTAGCCGATACATGACGCAAACACCCGTCACTGCTGGTCTGTAGACGTCAACTGCGTCACGCGGCAACGTTTCCCCAAACAGTACATTTATAGCTGTAAGAAGCGTCACATATTCATATAAACATACCTGTACATAGGGAATCGAATTTGATGACGTTGATAGGAACTGCAATCAATACCGGTGTGCTTGTGTCGCTTGTAATATCATCAAAGCGCCATCTATGATGCGTTCGCGGTATGATTAGAAAAGAAAGAACCCTACAAGGTGAGAACTAACTTTCCTTTCTAACGCTTAACGTTTTGATGTCTGACTTGCACAACACTGGAAAGATGGCGCGACTGACGTTATGCTAGATTCTAAGTGCTATTGGCACTACTGCAGTTTTAAACTTTCTCTGGGGATTGGAGTTGAAAATCCGGTAATAAAACATTAATGGCAATAATTTGAATTAAGAACATATATGTAATTACAATATTATTGTTGCTCCATGCATCATTATAACTAATACATAATCATATAAGTACGTTTTATGGGATTAAAAGTTTTCTCTAAAATCATAACATCGTCTTCATAGTTTCGTTTAACAGAAAGTTTATGCCGTGAAAAACAAAACTTCATACAATAACTTCCGCTACCATTTTTGTTCAAATTATCGCACTTTAGGAGTTAAGCATGTTCAAAGACGGAAGATTTTGCTTCGAGTTAAGTTAATTGTTTATTTTATAGAGTTTACGAGTAGCCAACTAGCCAAAAGCCGTGGTAGCCTAGTGGTTTGACCTGTGGCCACTCAAGCAGAGCGTCGTGGGTTCAAATCCCGGGCGCGCACCTCTGAGTTTTTCGGAATTTATGTGCGCAAATTACATTTGCAATTTGCCATGAGCTTTTCGGTGAAGGAAAACATCGTGAGGAAACCTGCACACATCTGCGAAGAAATTCAATGGTGTGTGTTAAGTTCCCAATCCGCACTGGGCGCGCGTGGGAACTATAGCCCAAACCCTCCAATACACGGAGGAGGCCTATGCCATGAGGCACGCCGAATTACGCGACAATTGAATAATAATAAAAAAAAAACAACAACATACTACTGAAATTGTAGCGAATTCGGAATAAAAAGGCTATAATAAAAAAACGAGTACTAGCCAAGCTACAGGCTAACTATATGTGAGTAAACTTCATTCTGTAGTAACAGTGACCTCGGGCTAATTTAATTAATTCTGGTCTTAGATGCAGTGACCCATACATTTTCATATTCTTCCAAATGAAATCAAATACCTATCTACTTATGTACTTAATCGTTTTAGTAAGACTTAGACTTACTACAATATTGCACTGGCATAAAATTCACTGTAGAATATATTTTACTAAATACTAAATACGTAGTATTTCTGTAGGTCTATGTGAGAAAAATACATGGCTACCAATAGACGTCTGGAGAAAGAAGAAATCTATGATGTCTAAATATTAGTCAACTTTTGGTTATCCAATCACCACCTAACGTAGGTACTGGTACTAACTGGTAGACGAAAGATTTTTGCTTGAAAATAAGAATTCGTTGAAAGCGATAGAGCCCCATCCTATAACTGTATGAGTATTTGTAATTGTATTGAGATGTATATCTTTTTAAACAGTAGTCAGAAACTGACTCTGGATTCAGAAGTTACAACTGACAATAAAATAAAAATAAAATATCTTAACTATCAGACAACTTTGAGGTCCATAGGATGTTAGTAAACAAATTGAAAAATCTACAATAAGAGCCGTAAAAAAGCTCTACCTTTTAGAAACCGGTTTGGTTTACTTAGAAATAAGACGAGACTGCTACATTTTTTCTTTATCTACGTATACGTTGTGGATACTTAGTATAAAAAAGCTTCAAAAAGTTTGGGTTTTGTGCTATACTTTTATAATATTAAAGTTTCTAAAAATATATACATATAGTCCTGAAGAAAATCGACGAAGACGTCGACCGGAAGTACAAAATGCAAATAAATGAGTAAATTGTAATACATAAATATGTGAAACGCTTATATTTACCACTAGTATAGAGTAGTTCTACTAATAGTATTATAGTAGATTATGAGCGGTTCAAACGGTCAATTTGGCTACGAAAGTACATCGCACATGCGGTGGAGTATCAATAGCAAAATGCTGTAAATAATATTGTAGTCTAATAGAAAGAAAGAGAAGAAAGAAAGAAAATATATTTATTTGGTCACATTATTACAGTATAATAAACTTCACCGGTACCTAGGTACTAAATGAAGCAAAATGGACACAAAAAGGGAAGCTGCCTCAGCACTATGCTCAGGTTAACTGGAAGAAATCCCTTCTTAGGGATAAGTTCGCCTTTGTACTATTTTCTGTGTATTTTTGTATTTTTTTTTTAATTTTTATGTGCAATAAAGAGTTTACATACATACATACATACTATGTCCCGAATTGCTTCGAGACGCTGATATTCTGCCAGAACCTTGGCCTTAAGGGCTACTAAAACTAAAACTAAGACTAAAAATAAATCTAATATAACGTTCAACTATACGGGAAGGAAAGACGGATCACAATGAGCAGACAGCAGTGAAATATAACAACATTACAGCACAAGTAAACAAAACAATATGCGTGTGTGTGATATTAGCCACTTAAGAGTATGACATTACAGATTCGCTACTTGGACATTACTGAAGTAAGAAGACAGTAGTGTCTTATTCCATGTTTAAGTCTGCAAAAAAGGCAGTGTGTGTTAAATATCTAGTGATTTGACCCGTCCATGGCCGCTCAAGCAGATGGTCGTGGGTTCGACCACGGGCGTCAATGAGATTATCTATGTACTCGTATATCGGAAAACAGTTTAATGTTCTGTGGGAATTTCCCAATTTGAACTTGGTCCGAATGGGAACTACAATCCAAACCATTTTTGAGACAAGGCAAGTAACCAACAGCGAGGTGTGTATGTATATAGACTAGAGACGACGACGATGTATAAACTTCGATGTGTTATACTACATGGGTAGGTAAGGTAATTAAAGAACAGGGAGCGAAAATTGATTGTAAAAAATTAAACCAGGATAATGGGCTAAAATCGGTAGATAGGAACCTACAAAATGTTGACACATAATTAATTTATTTAAAGACTGTTTTTAAAATCTGTTGCTGGCCAGAAGATAAATAATACAAGCTGTTTTGCTGACCGTACTTGCATTGTCATCCGTCCTACATATCAAATTTTAAGTCAATCGGACCAACCGTTGAAGAGTTCCCTCGTGCGGAGACGATCCTGGCTGGGGCACCAGAACTCTCCTGGCAGATTATTGTATTATCATCCAACTTACTCAAGTATGCAAAATTTCACCTCAATCGGTTGAAGCAGATATGTTTCAAAATTGAGTCGCAAGATTCCACTCGGACAAACATACTTGCATAAATACATACATACTTACATACATACATACATATATACTTACATACATACATACATACATACAGAGTATACATACATGTACATGGCAAGTTAATTAAAAAGTTTATAAAAAATCTGTTTATTTACTAGCAAAAATTAATAAAAGGCTTGTCGAGCAGCAAATGTCAGTATGAATTTAACACAACCGATCGCAATATGACAAAAATCATTCGAACAAAAAAGTAATTTGTTTAATTTATTCCAAATTTATGCAATCGTATGCATCGCGACATTGAACATAATTTTATTTTTATGTGACCGGTTCTATCGTAAAATACGTAAAGCAAAATGAAGACTGAGATGAATGTTAACACGATTTCCATACCATTAAAATTAAATTAAATTAACGCTTTTATTATTTTTGTAATACTTCTACACTACAATTAGTTTCGAAATTTTAATATGGGCAGTAACTCATAATAATCCATTATGAGGACTTTAATCTCTGAGTTTAATTGGTAATTTACTGTAAATTGTAACATTGGAGGTGACATTGTTACATTTCGATTAATCAATTATTTTTACAATATCACATTTTATATTGACGTGTTACATCATTTTTTACATCATAAAAATCATATCACTACCATAACTTACCGTGAAACCTTTTCGCATTAAATCCCGCACTTACTGATGTTTTTAGGATTCCATACCTTAAGAGGAAAAAATAATAAATACCCTTCGTCATCATGAATGCTTGTTAGGCTTTCATAACTTAATATTTTCTGTTAACATTGTCACTTGACTTTATGGTATTTATCCCTCTGTGAGGCAAATCTAATTCGTTTGAATCATTTCAGGAAATAATAAAAAGTTATTTAATACATAAGAAATTATTTTTAGGGTTCAGTGACCTAAGAGTGCCAACGGGTACATAATCACTAAGACTCCGCTGTCCCTCCATCCGTCCATTTGTCACAAGGATTTATCATTTGAACTGAATAAGTAGGCAGCTTAATTTTTTACAAAAGGCTATGGCCTGTTACATAGGTAGCAGTTACAAGTAAAAAACAAAAAGAGTCCCTAAACGAGAACGTACAGTTGTCCGAGCTCTGCATATTGAATCCGACGCGCGCTTGGCCGGTCGCTTTTAATAGTTCCTGATCGTTAATATTTTGAATCCTTACTTTTTAGCCAAAAAATCGCCATTTGCTTAGATTTTTTACCACTTGAAATATTCGGCTACTATAAGATACGAACTTGCATGTACTCTTCTTTTCAGAAAACAATTAAGGCGCTAAATTACCCAATAGGATCTTCTAACAATGAATATACTCAAATAAGTAGCTAAATCAAAAAGACACGTTTAATAAGTACAACTTAAGAATAGTTTCTTTAAGTGTTAGGTACATTCAATTTATATGTATACCATTTATTTACGTTACCAAAACGTCAAAAACATCTATACACCTTAATGCCGTGATACAATGTTTGACATGATAGCTGTATCGATATTTTATGCTCTCGACTGTACATTTTTGCGTCATAGTCAACTTCCCTTTGATGTTCTAAAGCGTACGAAAATACGAATTTCCCCAACAAAAGCCTGGACGTTTTGTTTATAACTTATTAAGACTGGAATTAATGGTTCCTAACATAATAGAAACTGCAAATGCCACTGATTTCATAACCTCCCTGGGGATCCATCGCCTTTTCGCCCCAAAAATTATCTGTATTATGAGTTCTTCAAATATAGACTCTATCTGTGTATGTTGAGAGCCACAATTGTTTAAATGTAAAAGCGGTTAACGTCGTTTCTGCCGTAACAATAAGCTAGGTGTATACATAGAATTCAATTTTCGGGGCGTGGCGAATCAAGCACCGTGACACGATGTATTCAAAACGCCAATATTTGGTAGCTAAAACTGCAGTATAAATTAGGAGACCTTTCTTTTTCGCCGTCATTGTTGGTTGTAGAAGGGTAGCGAATGGTTATCAGTGGGAGCCGGCGAGAGTAGATATTGATTAGGCAATTACGAGTGCTTGTGTGGAAGGAAGAATCAAAGTATGTTCGCCGAGGGTAAATATAAATGATGCATGGGCTGTGTAGCGTGATAGTTCAAAGCTCGACGGCCACTTGCAGCCGCCTTGCTCACTCACTGCCCGCGCGCGCTCGCCGTCGATACACGCTTCCTGGGAAAATCATCATACTATTCTATTATATTTCATTCACGATTAGAAATAAATAACGTGGCTAAAGTGGGAAAACTTTATCATTAATATTGTAACTCTTGAATAAGTAACTCAAGTGGGATGTTCGTTTGTTGCAGGGCCGAGCGCCATAGAGCCGCGCTCGCCAAGTGCTTTCACGACCAACTCTTCCAGCATGCTACTGCTGCAGACACATGTAAGTATTACAGCTTCAGAACAGTTATTCACAGTAATTGTAAATTGGCCACCCCATAATTCAAAAGTAATATGTTCCAGTAATAGTGTTAACGACAACACAATACGAAATAAGTAATGAATCAATCCTTTTTTTCCGTATTTTATATCTGCCTACCTACCTACTCAAAATCATTGAACATAGGATTGCTGTCATATAACTACAAACGGATTGTATAGACAAATAAATGACACAGAAACAACGCATGCTATTGGCTGAGCGAGTCGCCCTCCGGCGGTCTCTACCGCCTACCGCTTCAGCAACGCCTCTATTATCGATTATTTTTTTAATTTCAGAGCAACTACGGTTCGTCCTTCACTGATTTGCTATCACCCCAGTATCAAGAGGATTCTTCTGAAATCTTAGAAGAAAACTTAGACCCATTTCCGGACGTCGAGTTCCACGCCCCGATTCCTCCTGAAGTCAAATCCCATCGTACGACCCCCATCAGCGAGGCCCCGTCCCCAACCCTAGGCCCAGCTCTGCCTAGCTTTGAAGAAACTTATTCAGTTCGTTATCCAAAACCAGACATGGCGGAATTTGGATTAAAAATGGAGGAAGACTGCTACAACGTCAGCGCGTACTCTCATCAAGGGCATGCGTCCTCGCAGCTCTTGTACCAATACCATCAACCTTCGATGCCATACGTACCCTCGCCGTACTACGCGCCAGCGCAACCATGCAGCCCCACATTCGATACGGGTGGAGTGGCTCATAACCAGGATTCCTATTCCCTGCCACCATTCTCTGGTTCAGTAGACTTGCATTTGTCTACTGATCAAAATGCGAGGCAAAGAAGAGCATCTTTGCCAGTTCAAAGGTCTGAATCGAACAGTTCAATTGACAGCCCAAAGCTGCATGGCACCAAGGTGCATTGCATGCAAGCGTCGGCGCCGAGTTCGGCATCCAGCTCGCCAGGAGGCGCGCCGCCCGAGGGTGCCGTCGGCGGCCTACGCGCCGCGCCTCCCTCGCCCAGCCAGCTCTGTGCCGTCTGTGGCGATACCGCAGCTTGTCAGCACTACGGAGTCCGCACATGTGAAGGGTGCAAAGGATTTTTTAAGAGGACTGTCCAAAAAGGATCTAAATATGTATGCTTAGCTGAGAAATCATGCCCCGTGGACAAAAGAAGACGAAACCGATGCCAATTTTGTCGATTCCAAAAATGTCTCACCGTCGGTATGGTCAAGGAAGTAGTAAGAACAGATTCCTTAAAAGGAAGGCGTGGGAGATTACCCTCCAAGCCGAAATGTCCACAGGAGTCGCCACCGAGCCCACCCATTTCACTGATCACCGCACTCGTCAGGGCTCACGTTGATACATCGCCTGACTTTTCTAATCTCGATTACTCTCAATACCGAGAACCTAACCCCATGGAACCTCTGATGTCAGATTCGGAAGTGATTCAGCAATTTTATTCACTGGTGACGACATCGATCGACATGATAAAGGTTTTTGCGGAGAAAGTGCCCGGATATGGGGAACTCTGCGCCGAAGATCGCGATCAACTCTTTGCGTCAGCGCGACTGGAACTTTTTGTTTTGAGACTCGCCTATCGCACGAGACCTGAAGACACGAAGCTTACTTTTTGCAACGGACTAGTCCTAGACAAGCGACAATGCCAGAGGTCATTCGGGGATTGGCTGCATGCAGTGCTCGACTTCAGCAACACACTGCACTCAATGGACATCGACATTTCAACATTTGCGTGTCTTTGCGCACTAACTCTGATAACAGGTATTTTCTACCTTCATATTTCGTAGTATCAGTTATTAAAATATTTTAAATCAATTAATCTTGAATACCTAATCAATAATCAAAAACTTGGTACCTATTTAAATTTGATTTGATAAGATTATTCCTGAAAATATAAAGTTTAAAAGTACTTAGCGAATAAAGTAACAAACTTCATTTAAAAAACATTATTGCATTCGATCATTGCATCTGAATTACAAAGAAAACTTCTTTTTGTTACAGAGAGACATGGGTTGAAAGAACCACATCGGGTGGAGCAGTTACAGATGAAGATCATAGGGTGCCTGCGCGCACACATGCCAAACGGCGCCGGCTGCGGCGGCGCGCCGCACTTCAGCCGTGTGCTCGGCTCGCTGCCCGAGCTGCGTTCGCTGTCCGTGCAGGGCCTCCAGCGCATCTTCTATCTCAAGCTGGAAGACCTCGTCCCGGCTCCTCCCCTCATCGAGAACATGTTCCGCACCAGCTTGCCCTTCTAAGCGCTGGGACCCCGTCGCCGCGCGACTCCTGAGGACCACTCCAGCCTTCGAACGCATCATCTTGTATTATCTAAATCCATTTCTATTATTTTTATAAGTGTTTAGATTAGAACATAATATATTTTTCTAGGCGATAAATGAATTGAACACTATAGGACTCGATCTCCCGGTATCGATTTTAAACCTTTGAATAAAAACCCTATAGAATAATTATTTTGAGCAAACAAGACAATCGTACCGCTTAAGTATAGGTAAGCTTAATTTATTGTAAATGTAGAAACTTGGTCGTATTTTGGTGTGATTTTGTTTACTTATGTCGTTATGTGTATACCTTTAGTAGTCTGCATTTGAGTTACCGCTCGTGATCGATGGCATCTTGTCGTACAAAATATTCCTATGTTATTTACTTGCGTATTATATAGATAAGAAAAATCTAGTCAAAAGACTTAGAAATGTTACAATATTTGGCTCGTGATCTTCGAGCTTTTATAGTAAAATTAATAAAAGTTACTTTACGAATTATACCTAAAGGCATTTGATATGTGTATTGTTTGTCCTGTTGTTGAGTGTTGTTGAGTGTTGTTGGGTGGAGAGCGCGACTCGTCCGCGCCCGACGGAGAGACTAATTGTTGGAAGTTACCTTTTAGGTTTAAATTATTTTATAATATTTAGACGCTAGGAAGTTAAGGTAATTTTGTTAAAATAAATAAGGCCAGAGGGAAAGTTCAGCATCACTAATATGACTCCTTACTCCAACGTGTCTTAAAGAGTACCTTTTAGGTAGAGTATTTTGTTTTCTCGTGAACAAACGTACCTTGTCTAAGCTTTAAGGTAATACATACATATTATATATGTATGTTATATAATTATCTATACCCTAAAAGAAAACATATCACTTATTCGGCCTGTGCTTTATATAATTAACAACATCGCATTGAAACTGAAACTGGTAAATCAGCTCGGTGCTTTTTTTTTCAACCCCATGACCCAAGGTAAAACTCAGTTAAAGCATTGCATAGAACTTATTCGTCTGTTTTATACTTAGTGTTAAATGGTTTGCGAGACGCGAGCCGATCAAACATACTCCTAATTATGTAGGTATAGATCTACTCATTATTGGTATTCAACCAAATAAGATTTGGAAGAACTAGTGTAATATCACTGGACCAATACATTCAGTAACTTATATGGAATGGCATGACCGACGCGTAAGTAGTTGTATATTATAAATCGCAAGTACCTAATAAAATTATCGTACTTGTGTGTTGAGATTGAACGTTGCCTTGATAGATTTTCATACAATAACTCTAAATACATACGCAGTTTGTCAATACCTAAGAAGATTGTGTGTGACGCAACGTCAGTTAACTTTCACCCTTAAACAGATAGATGTGTCGTCTATAATACTATGCTTGAATGTTAACACTAGTTGATAAGAGATAAGAAATGTGCGTAAGTTGATAATTTTTTACAATGTTGGTAAATTAACTATAGAATATTCTAATGCTGGACTTTTTACTCGACAGGCAGGGCTCTTTTATTCGTGTCTATTAGTTAGATAGATAATTAAGTAAATGCGTCACCATCCTAGATTTCTACCTTCAACTTACGCATAGCGCATTTGCGCAACTACTGATAAATTCTTGGTTGTGTTTCACGATGTTGTAGTTAGTCAATAACTACCGCACATCCTTTGTATGACATAGAACTTACCGCATACTTATAGGTGCTTACTTCGAAACTCCGCGCCTGTCGACGCTACATAGTTAACTACTGTTCGTGTAAAAGTGCACATAATTAAATATTTTTCTAGAGCACGTAGTATAAGTAAAATGAAACACTCCGTCATTTAGATATATTTTGATAAAGTAAATTCAAGAATAATACGTAGTATTTGACCATTATGTGGCTAACACAGGCGCCCACACTCTGGATTTTATTGTCCTTTCAAATAAGTAAGTAAAGCTCCGTGAACAAAAATGATTTTTCTATATACCTACTGTATTGCATTTCTTTTTTAACTTGAAATAGGTATAATATGCTTATGTTGTTCTTATGTACTTACCTACGTTTGTATGTAACACATTTTTATTTCCTTGTAAATATTTCGACATACCTAATAATACTGATGCAGCTGCGTCTACTGAAATTGAATCTTTTTATTTATTTTCAAACTATATTTATTCACGAACCTGATCTACAACCACAACAGAATACCTATCTATAAAAGCGTGAACAATATAATATATCCTACCTCTACCCCTAATAAACATGTGGTCCGAAAGGTTGCATCCTATCCCTTCAGCTAGTTGAATACATATACCTAATGTCGATAGGCCGTGCGTGTCAACTGGAAAGTTCGACTTTAGCGACATTTTCACTTCATAGGAACTTTGGTGAAAAGTGATAGATCTGGGAGCACGGTAGTCTCCCGGCAAAACGAAAAAAAAGAATCCGGGCCACTATCACTTATTCATACCAATAGACAAAACTCCATACCTTTTTTTATGAATGTCCTTGGATAATGTGAATAGCTTCATATAGGTAAGTATTCGGATTTCATGAATATTTACCTCTTCATTGCTAATGATCGCTCATTTATAGTTCTCGCAATATCTGATATGCTTAGGTACTCATAAATAATGAATTACTGAGACTGAGACCAACAATCTTAAAATAGTAAAAAACACTATGTATGTGTTGTGTCTGACAGGACCGAAATAAATATGCAAAAAAGCTATGACGTCACTCGATTTGGACGAATATTCATGACTGAAAGTGGAGTTCCGTACGTGGATGGCAAGCACAAAATCTATCCTACCGTTATGAAAATTAATTGAATTATTTCCCAACCGTTGACATAATGCATGTTAGACGTAGAGGACTGAAACCATGCCATCTGTATTTACGGGATACCTATGTCAATATTGGTCCCTTCAAACGGATTTTGAGCTCTTGCATAGTAATTATGAGTAAGTATATTACTAGCTACATATACCACAAACTGCGTACAGAAGGACCATTCAAATCTGTTAAACTTGTATTTGACTCAACTTAATGCTGCTTTGTTCCCGGTCTCAGTACCGTACCTACTCCGTCAAACCCTTACTATAACACAAGGGATTCCTAAAAATCCATGTGCCACAATGATCTCGTAAACGGCTCTAACTGTGTTGTGTATGGTGGCGTCATCTTTAGCCAAATAGGTGAACTAAACAACAGAATAGTCCGTAATAGTTTTATACGTGAGTTATCCGTTTATGTGTAACTAGCTGTTGCCCGCGACTTCGTCCGCGTGTGTTTTTGTGATACTTACGGCTTTTCTCGATATCAAAATTATTATTATTATGACTATTAACTTCGTCACGTGAACCACTGAAAGTGTGTACGAAACTATACTTTTAGAATTACGTCATGAAAATAATAATTTGTGACACGGAATCTTGAAAAAAAAACAGGTGTGAACTGGTTAATGACTCATCACATTTATTTATACCTTATTTTACAAAATAGTTTAATTTATAGTTTTGTTTATAGTTTCTTTATTCAAAAAAAGCTAAGTACAGTTTTAGTTACCTAAATCACTATTAATTTCGCCGAACTATGACGCTTATTGGCGAATACTGCGCTCACTTTAACGATATTTGTACACTGATTAATTTAAAAAATATATATATATTATAATCAAATAATAGGTGAGTAAATGTTTACCTGTTTTTACCTTGCGACTAACAATTCATTTACTAATCCGTTTTAATTAATATTTTGCGACTCAATTTTTTCTAGCAGAAGTTTTTTTATTTATTTTCTTGGTTTAAGTAGGTAGCTACAGATTATTATCTTTATCTACAAATTAATTACCTACAGAGGCCTTATCATGACGTCGTAATGCGATTCAGTTAAGATTCATACTAAAAGCACAAACTTTTTTCACAATAAAATTCTGACATGTTCGTAGCGCAGACGTAAACGCGCCTTTTGATTTTGATTTTTTTAGGCAAAGATATTAAGAGCATACAGCCAAGCGTTTCACGCTGCCCTCATAATATATCAGGTTTTCAAATAAGAGTGCGTTCAAAAACCGAACGCGTTGTGAGCACATAAATAACAACAAAGTAACGGTATTGCATATTGAACTTTAGGTGTTAGGTAAAGAACACAATTTAGGACGCCAATTTAGGTTGATTTAGGTTTGACGAAAATGTCTTCGTTGAAAAATACCTGTACAGCATGTAATTATTTTATTAATGTTTTTTCACAATTGACACAGTTTTCCGGCTTTATGTCTTATGTACATTCGTATCTATCTATTTTCTCCGTAGTATTATTTTGTTTGTAATTATTACCAACTACTTATACCGAGGAAAGCTGATTTTCTTGAGTTCCGCTATTTTGTGCGTAATCACCTTAAAAATTAAATTTCAAGAAAACTGAGAAATTATATTTACCTGTATTAAATTGGAAGTATTATTTAGCAATTTTAAAAGGTTACACTTCATTGGTTTTTATTGTATAGGTGTATGAAGTTAATTAATTTTAAACACAAAACCCTCTTTTTTGCGCCTCTGGGTGAGATTTAAAAAAAATGCTAAAACAGGTATTTCCTTATTTTTATTACTAAGTATTTATTCTGAGTTTCATGATTCTAGAACAATCTAATTTTATTTTTTCATACAAACTTTAACCCCCCTTTTCACCCCCTTTTTCCAAAAAATTCCAAAATTTCTGTAGCCTATATCCTATTCTGAATTTATTGAAATAGATTTGTGAACATTTCAACAATATCCGTTCAGTAGTTTTTACGTGATGCTCAGTCAAACAAACAAACAAACAAACAAAAAATTTAAAAATTGATTTATTATGTTCAGTTACCGATTTTAAGTCACCCTGGTCGGTTTTTTTTTTTTAATCTTCAATGTACAGATTTTTTGGTCTCAACGATTTTATTATATGTATAGATAGATAGATTATGATTGAGTCTCACGGTAGTTTCATGTTGAAAACAGAATAGTCCCCTTATTCCATTGCAGTAAGAGTGAAAAAGTTGTAACACAAAGAAATCAATTTAAACTACTTTTATTTTAATTAAACCCCTTAATTAGTTATGTACATTTTTTTAAACGAATGTAATATAACGATTTCAATTCTGCGACGCGATGCTTGTGCGTCTCAGCGACGGTGTCTACGCTTTGTTACTTTACTAGTGTTACGCAGTTAAACTGGTCACACATTTTCGACTTTAGCTAATTTGTCCAGTTAATAAATAACATAACATTCACATTCGGTACAGAGTAGGTAGAGCCCAAAATAAGCCAAAATAATTTTACAGATTCTTCCTTGAAGGAAAGGCAACGAGCCCGTACAACTAAGCGTGGCCCGAGTGGCGAGTGTCCAGCGGAGCGTTTGCCGGGGCGGGGCGGGCAGCGGCAAAGGGCTCTGTGCAGTGTCCACTCAGGACGCTCACTTACATTTGCTGACCTGATTATACCTGACACTTCGTTGGAGCGTCTGATGTTGAGTTTAATCTTTTCTCACAGTCAGAATCGTCTTGGTCTGACCTAGTCATGTTCTATCAGCTTTACGGTGTGACGCAGCTAGTGGCACTTTGAGAGCAACAATCAGCTAATAGACACTACGACACTAATATAATGATATATACATAGGTATATTTTATTCCTAATAATATGCCGATTCGGTTTAACAATTCCATTTAGTTAGGCATTGTTTCTCGACATTGTCGTGTCACTATTTCGCTGGTATGACATCACAATAAGGGCATGAGCGGGGCGCGTCCTACGTTTAATAATGCCACGCTTGTTTTCATTTAGTACGTCCATGGTTTTCATTGCCATTCTATCTTGATTTATTTCTGTGGTGCCATCTCTAGCCGAGTAGCATTACATTTTTAACATTTACTTGACAAGATTATAAAAATGAACTCTAAAGACACGAATCTTTTTCTACCCGGGTAGGTACTTATCCGTACTTTATTTGTAGTGAAAATCTCTTTATCATAAGGTGAATGGGCATTTTCCAAAAAAAAGTCCACATGTGCCATTTTTCCAGAATTTAAATATTTTGGGTTTTTCTTAACCAGAATCGTTTACCCTATCGATTCTCATACAAGAAAAAATGTGTCCCAGATTGTACTATGGATTTTTTTCCTGTTTGTCACGTTTCATACATAATGAAAAAAGTGACGAACTGGAGTGGAAATGAAGGGTCAATTTTTTCCTTGTATAAAGATCGATAGGGTAAACGATTCTGACTAAGAAAAATCCGAAACAATTAAATTCTGGAAAAAAAATATCATATGGACTTTTTTTGGAAAACGCTCGAATAAGGGCTGATTTCGCTGACCGTTATTTTATTTTTACAGTTGTGAACTTAGAGAATTTAGGCGTTGTGAACAACCCATAGTTTGGACATTTTCCAAACTGACATTTCATTTCTGACAGTGGCATGACAGCAGGTGAGGTACAGTAAAACACAGATTAGAGAGATATAGTCAGTAAAAGTTGTGTAGTGTTATTACGCTTTGATTTATACGATATCTAAAATAAATTTATCTGGTCGTTTGTTCGAAGTGTAACAACAATTTTATTAATAGCTTAAATACGTAAAAACGGTATATAATGCATTATCCAGTTTAGATTAGAACACAGCAAGTTTTTAAATTGTCTTCTTTCGAAAGTAAGGGCCTGAGAGCCTATCAGTATGGCGGAATCGACACAAATGAAAGATGTACTAGACAAGAATCTCGAGGATTTTGAGATTCAAGAAGTACTTAATAACGGTACAGATCTCAGGGAATACGCACTGCAAGTTGACAAAGGTATAAAGGAGGCTGAAAAAAACTCTGTGGCAGACTACCTGAAGGAAAGTGGGAACATAAGTTCACTTCACAACCAAATCGAAGAGTGTGATGGCATACTCGCTCGCATGGAGAGTATGCTGATGGTTTTCCAGGTAAGTCTGAAATATTTACACACATACTTGATAGTTAATTATCAAGCACTAGCTGTTGCCCGCTACTTTGTCCGTGATGAATTCGGTTACCGCTATCCTCCGGGAATTTGCAATTTTCCGGAAAAAACTACAGCTATTCCAGATTATAATTTATATTTGTGCCAAATTTCACCTAGATCTGTTCAGCCTCCTGTGAAGGAATAACAAACATTCATACATCCCCACAATGTTTCACCTTTGTAATATTAATACTATTACTAATATATATACACCATGACCAATTTCATAATTAACTCTGATTGTAGATTGTTGTTCTTGGTAAGCCTTTTTTCACACAAAGATATTCCAAATAATTAATGTGTCTGGCTAAGTATGTTCTGAGTAGTTTTATTTTTCCTCACTGTTCCTATTTTTTAGAATGACTTGGGAAGCATAAGCAATGAAATAATCAGCCTGCAGAAGCGTTCCGTCAGTATGTCTGTCCAACTGTCCAACAGACAGGTTGTCAAAGGACCGCTATCCTCCTTCATAGAAGACATGGCTGTCTCTGAAACACTCATTTTGTAAGTATTTATCTGAAGCACAAAATGCTGCATATCGTCCTATGAGCCTATTAATTACAAATAGTAATCTGATGTTTATTTTTTTCAGTGGCATAAATAATGTACCAGTTATTGATAAAGAGTTCATGATCCAGTTGGCCATATTAAGTCAAAAGTTGAATTTTGTGAAAGAACAAGATTTCAAGGAAACCAAAGCTTGTCATGATGTCAAGGATGTGCTAGAAAAACTAAAAATAAAAGCTGTAGCTAAAATAAGAACTTACATACTAGAACAGATATATAAATTTAGGAAGCCCATGGCTAATTATCAAATGCCTCAAAATGCTATGTTGAAGTACAAGTTTTTCTTTGAATTTATATTAGCCAATGAGAGAAATGTGGCCCAAGAAATATGTAATGAATATATAGATACATTGAGCAAGGTGTACTACTCATACTTTAAATCATATGCCTCTAGGCTAGATAAACTGAAGTATGAGGAAGCACCAACTAAGGATGACCTCATGGGGATAGAAGATGGAATAAAAGGAAGCTTCTTCCAAAAATCTAATTTAAAAAATAAAAGCACCATATTCACCATAGGCAATAGAGGGGATGTTCTGGCTCAACAACTTGAAGCTCCTATTATAGTACCACATGCTCAACAAAAAACCAAAGTAAGTTATTGGTATATTGGCTTATAAAACAAACTCAACTTTGCTTGACCAAAAAATCTAAGCGCAAGTTAAGACTTTTTATGATAGGCAAAACCTTGTTATGCCATCCTCTTAAACACAAATCTGTGATATAAATCCTAATCCAAAATACAACATTTTTTATTTTTAGTATTCATATGAAGCTTTATTCAGAAGCCTCCAATATGCTCTTGTGGACAACAGCTGCAGGGAATATTTGTTCACAACGGAGTTCTTCCATGTAAAGGCAGCCCATGCTCAGGAACTATTTGACAGAATACTTGGAAAAACTTTATCATTGCTTGTGGTGAGTAGTTTCAATTTAATAGACAAAATTTGAATGACTGAACAACATTGGATTTGGCATAGTTACAAAGATTTTCACTTATTTTTTTTTACAGAAAAATGTTGAAAATTATGTTGTTGAATGTTTTGACTGCCTGGCACTATTTTTATGCATTCAGCTAATAAATAGATACCGATGGATGTGTCACAAAAGAGCAGTAGCGGCATTAGACAGGTAACATTATTATTTTATGCAAATGAAACAAAAGCATTTAGCGCTCTTACACACTAGCGATTTGTCCCGCGTTTTGCACGCGAAACGCGCTTACGCCGCGAGATCGCGGCGTAAGCGCGTGATAATCGCTGAGCAATCGCTGACAAATCGCCGGACAAATCGCTTAGTGTGTAAGGGCCCTTAGGATAATCATGTATACTGTAGCGTCATGGCATCAGTTGTTTGTTCCTAAACTTTGAATTGGATGGATAACTAATTACCTAAATAAAAATATTTTTTTCAGTTACTGGGATTCTTTACACAGCATAATTTGGCCAAGATTAGATCTCGTATTAAGATTAAATATTCAAAGCGTAAGAGAGTGTGATCCGGCTAAATTATCCAACAAAGAACTGGGACCCCATTACGTAAGCTCATTTTCAATTGATTCATAAAAAGTAGTGTTATTGATGTATTTCTATTCAGTATTGTTTTGACGACTTGACACACCAGTTAGTGATAGACTGACACCTGCCCACAGTTAGCAACATGCTAGTTTGTGCAAGTCGAAAACTCCTTAATTAATAAAATAGTATCTACTTAGCACTTTTCAAATACCTAAGTGTATAATACTTTTCAAAAAAAAACGCAATGACCAACACATATTAATTACTATAAATTTGTTTCAGATTACTCGTCGCTACGCAGAATTTTCGGCTGCAATGTTAAGTCTCAGTGAACAGTTTCCTTCTGAAGACCTGAGTAATTTGCTTTTGAATCTTCAAGATGAAGTCAATTGCTTTTTGCTCAAAATGGCGGCTGAATTTTCGCAACGTATACAACAATTAATATTCCTGATAAATAACTATGATATGATTCTCAGTATATTAATGGAGAGAACTAGAGATAACACCAAAGAAGCAGAAAACTTCAGGGATCAGTTGCAAGCCAGGAGTGCTGAATATGTGGAAGAGATACTAAGTCCACATTTTGGGGGTATGATGCAATTTGTAAAAGAAGGGGAATTGCTACTCGAAAATGATAAGAAACCGGAACTTCTAAGTATGGAGAAAAAGACGCTGTCGCTTGTGGCATCCTTTAGTGCCAGCTGGAAGCAAAGTCTAGAAGAGATACACCGAGAAGTGCTAGTGTCTTTCCCCAACTTGGTCACAGGATCAGGTTTACTGCAAATGGCACTGACTAACTTTGTGCAATACTATAACAAATTTGTAAAGCTACTAACACCCAATGCTAGAACACAACTTGTAAATATTCATGTCATTATGGTAGAAATAAAAAAATACAAAACTAATTATTAGGACCATAAAATGTATTTTTTATTTTTATTTATGTAGCATTCCACTTGTGTTAAGAATGACTTTATTGTTTGTTTTCAGACTTTACTCATTAACATAACTTTATTTATATGACGAAATAAAATTATTACTGTTAAAATAATTAAAGAATCACTGAATATAATTAATTTACTTAATACGGCCTGAGGCAATTTGTATTGTATTGTAACTAAATATAATTCTAGCACAATGAACCTATCTTTTATTATTAGACCATTATCTGCGCTTACAGTGAAGTAGAAGTGAAGTAGGGTGTAGAGGTGGAAACTAGAAAATTGATGCCAACTCCAAAGATCCAAATTGCTATGTTATGAGTCCAATGTAAAAAGCCGGTAAACTGGCTACATCGCTAGAAAACCCGTCTCGCCCGCTACAGTGGACGATCAACTAATCTCTATTTATTAATACTTGGTCCTATAAATAGAATTTTAATCCTTAATAGGAATGGGATTGATTCGGGTTAAAAAAAATGTTCTCAAAATTTACATGTGAATGTAAATTGTTATCACTTAAAAAGATTAAAGAGGTCTCCTAAGAACATTTTCTCATGGCAGCAGGGGATCTAGTAGCTGCCCTTACTGACCCATCTCAACTTTTCACCCTGTGTATATTATGATATGCATTAAAATTAAAATAAAACTATGTTAAATTTTATAATTAAAATTTACTCCACTTCCAAAATGAAGTAGTTAATCTTACGCGATCACAGATGTAGTATAATATGTACTTACATTCTATACACTTAACAATTACTTACACTTTTATAAAGTTAAATAAAACTATTTCACAATCACATACTTGCGTACCATGATTAGTAAAACAAAGGAAATTTATCCAGTAACTTTCCAGAAGTTAAATTTGAATCTCACTGACCGCAAATTGAATCTCACTGGTTGCAACTTGAACCATGTCAGTGGTCTAATTCAGGTGTGCTGTAGATTTATTTTTGATAAAACCGTCTTCCATGATTTCATGGGTCTTTCTTTGACATAACTTTTCAGTAAATCTTCAAGCTCTGAAGAAACATTATCCGGTTTCCAGAAGAGCAATGCTTTGATGACACGATTTTGATTGTGCCGACTCATGTATATCAGACTCGTGAAAATTGCTTCTTCCATTTGTTTTGAAGCTAAAAATAGATTTAAAAAAAATTTGGTTAGACAGTTTTTATCTATGAAATAGCACACTATAGCCTCGGCCACACACTCGACAAATAGTGCGGGAAGTGGCGAGGGAAGGAGACAGAGAAGTCGTGGGGCCTCGATACTCATTAAACATTCTGCCTCGCATATTTCCACTCGCAATGCCCAGCTCAGTACAGAAGGAGCTCTGTTGTAAATTTTTGGGCGGGAGTCAAACTGGCGGCAATATCGGAGCCACAGCCCGCGCACTCCACAGTCCGTACTAAGCGCTCGTTGAGTGAACTTCCTAATAATGCCTTGGCATCGCGTGACCGTAGGGTATAATTTTATTATTTCTAATCTAAAAGACAAAAGCTACTTACGATTTCTATTCAGCATATCCGATAATTGGTTCATAACTATTTCGCAATTGACTTTCATTTCGGTGGGATAGGGTTTCAGCAAGGGTCCCAGCAGCGACACACAGAAGCACTTGACGCGCTCCGGCACCCCTGCCTGCTCCATAATTGGCAATAGCATATTTTTGACTATGTAGTTTTGACACCACCGCGCACCGTGCCTTTTTGCAACAATAATAAGCGCCATTCTTAACATCTTCTTCTCGACCGCAATATCTGTAAATAATTCGTCGGTTTGTTTATTCTATTTTCATACATAACAAAGTTATATTTTGTATATCATACATAAAAAAATTATGTAATGTAACAAAGTCGTTTGCTAGTTTGCATGCCCTAATCTCAGAAACCGCCGTCTCAGAAGCCGTGGTAGCCTAGTGGTTTGACCTGTGGCCTCTCAAGCAGAGCGTCGTGGGTTCAAATCCCGGGCGCGCACCTCTGAGTTTTTCGGAATTTATGTGCGCAAATTACATTTGCAATTTGCCATGAGCTTTTCGGTGAAGGAAAACATCGTGAGGAAACCTGCACACATCTGCGAAGAAATTCAATGGTGTGTGTTAAGTTCCCAATCCGCACTGGGCGCGCGTGGGAACTATAGCCCAAACCCTCCAATACACGGAGGAGGTCTATGCCATGAGGCACGCCGAATTACGCGACAATGTAATAATAAAAAAAAATTAAAAACAACAACAACATACTTACTGAAATTGTAGCGAATTCGGAATAAATGAATAAAAAAAACACATAACTGGAAAGCACCAGGAACTGATCACATACATAACTACTGGTACAAAAAATTTACTTCACTGCACCCCACGCTACATAGGCACATTAATAACTTCATACAGTCTCCCAGCACCATGCCTGAATTTATCACACAAGGAATCACTTACATGCTACCAAAAGATAATAACGATCGACTAAACCCAGCAAAATATCGCCCAATAACTTGTTTGCAAACAATCTACAAAATACTTACAGCTTGCCTCACAGAACTCATATACCAACACGTCACAGAGCACAATCTATTAGCAGAAGAACAGAAAGGTTGCCGCAAGAGCAGCCAGGGCTGTAAAGAACAGCTTATTATAGATTCTGTCACAATGAAATCAGCAATAAAACGTAAACAAGACATTACCACCATGTATATAGACTATCAAAAAGCCTTTGACTCTGTGCCCCATAGCTGGCTTATATATATATTAAACCATTATAAAATTAATCCAACAATAATAACGTTTTTACATGACGCAATGCAACACTGGAAAACCAAGCTTAAGTTAGTTAACTGCCCCACACCAATGCAGACTACAGACATACTCATTAAACGAGGCATTTTCCAAGGTGATGCATTGAGCCCACTTTGGTTCTGTCTCGCTCTTAACCCCCTTTCAAGCATGCTAAACAGACAGGGCACCGGATTCCCAATATCGCATGACCAAACTGCCGGAACGTTAACACATCTTATGTACATGGATGACATAAAATTATACAGTACGGATATAGAGTCACTAAATCAACTCGCAGACATTACACAAAACTTTTCAAACGACATTCGCATGGAATTTGGCATTGACAAGTGCAAGACGTTGTCTGTCCGTCAGGGAGCTGTGGTGCAGAATAGCTATGAGCTTGACAACGGCAACCTTATTTTACCATTGGGCGAAGACACTCCATACAAATACCTAGGATTCCAGCAATCACAGCAAATTCATCATAACGAAACCAAAGCTGAGTTAATAAAAAACTTCAAACATCGACTTAATGCACTCCTCCGATCACAATTAAACTCTCGCAACATAGTTAAAGCTGTTAACACTTACGCAATACCGGTCCTCACGTACAGCTTCGGCATAATAAACTGGACGAAAACTGATCTCCAAAAACTACAATGCACAATCAGCAAGCTAATGACCTCACACCGTAAGTACCATCCACGATCATGTGTACAACGACTAACTCTACCACGAAGCCAAGGGGGCAGGGGCTTAATAGATATAATTAATTTACACAACAAACAGATTACAAACCTAAGACAGTTTTTTTATAGACGAGCACAGAATTCTATTTTACACACAACAGTCACACACGCCGACACACGACTCACTCCTTTAAACCTGCAAGACACGAGCAAACAACGCAACGAGCACATCACAGACCCCAAACAGAAAATCACCGCATGGCAGCTCAAGTCTCTACACGGAAGACACTACAACGACCTGCAGCAGCCACATGTCGACAATATGGCGTCGAACGCATGGCTGCGTCGTGGTGAACTCTTCCCGGAGACTGAGGCGTTCTTAATAGCCATCCAGGATCAAATAATTAACACCAAAAACTACCAAAAGCACATCATACGTAGACCAGGATCTGATCACTGCCGTCATTGCCACGCTAGCCCAGAAACCATACAACACATCACAGGCGCTTGCCGCTCCATAGCCCAGACTGACTACAAACACCGACATGACCAAGTAGCAGCAATAATTCACCAGTACCTAGCATCACATTACAAACTGATTAAAGACAAAGTTCCTTACTACAAATACCAGCCCCAGACAGTATTAGAAAATAACGACTTCAAGATATATTGGGACCGAACTATTATAACTGACAACCACTGCAATAGACCAGACATCACCATTTTAGACAAAAAAGAAAAATTAGTATATTTAATTGATATTGCCATCTGCAATACACACAACCTACAGAACACTCACACAGAAAAGATAGCCAAATACACCGACCTGTCGATAGAAATCAAAACACAATGGCAAGTCCGTACTGTAAGAACAATTCCCATCATACTCTCCACAACAGGCGTCATACCAAAATCACTCCATACAAGCCTCCGCACACTCAACATACATTCATCTATTTACACTCTTTTACAAAAAGCTGTAATCTTAAATACATGCCGCATAGTACGCAAATTCCTCTCAATATAAGTAGGTATAGTTACAGAATAAGTAGGTTTAAGTAAATTAACAAACTCAGAGAAGCGCTTGGCTTCGGCCCGCGCAAAAACTTACCTCCTGGCTTAGGAGAGAAAAAAAAAATGTATAAATATAAATAATAATAATAATCTCAGAAACTACTGAATGAATTCTTAAACAGTTTTCACCAACCACTGATAGAAAGCTCCACTTACATAAGCTAGTTTTCATTCCAGCAAAGTAAGTTCCGCGGTATACAGACAAAGTTACATGCAATAGCTAGTAATCACTACATAGTATAAAATAAAGTCGCTTTTTCTGTCCCAGTGTCCCGATGTATGCTTATATCTTCAAAACCACACAACGGGTTTTGATGCGGTTTTTTTTAATAGATAGAGTGATTCAAGAGGAAGGTTTATATGTATAATACATGCATAATATACCGTGCGAAGCCGGGGCGGGTCGCTAGTACAATATAAATCAAAAATGCAAAGTAAATACCTCGTAATTCAATTATAGAAGATCTAAGCATTTCGAGGATTCGTGTTTCATTCCACTCCGACATTTCATAGAAATACTTTCTATTTAAAATATTCCTAATCTCCTGTACTCGGTTGAATCTGTCTTCGCATTTATAGAAGTGCAGCAGGTACACAAGACACGTCACCAGAGGGTTTTTAGCTGCGAAAAGCATAAAAAATAATTAGTTAACAAGATGAACAGTTTAATTAAATGCTTGATTTATTATTGAACCATGCAATTGGTTACATACCAATTCCCATATGCGCCAATGGCAAAATATGCATCCACACATCCAAGCATTGCCTAATGAGTGGGACAGCTTTGTATTGCAGACAATACATTGCGTCTATGACAAACAACCGCAATCGATTTCTATTCTTGTCGTATCTACACAATATCGCGTAAAAATGAGAGAGCGATTCAATAGCATCAAACTCCGGTGTTCGGTTGAGCATAAATAATGAATATTCAATATTTTTCAAAATGCTCTCCACAATATTTGGCGAGGTAACTTTGAGCTGTGACACTACATAAATGAGTATCTGTTCGGCCTTCGTCATGGGCGGCGCCGGTGGCACGTAAACTTTGTTATATAGTTCTATTTTCCTCTCAGGGTCCTTCAAGTACTTTATCAATCCTGATAGTAACTGTAATTGCTTCCAGCTCTGCAAATCCTGGACCAATTTATCCATTGCCTGTTTCGACTCTTTAGGGGATAACTTTTGAATTTCTGTAATACCATCTTCCAGTTTTTTACATATTGTGTTTATGACATTTTCTGAAAAAAAAAAACATTAATGTTTGACCAGTATAGTTTCTTGTAAAAGCTTAAAACAACATGCTATTACACACACGCACACACACACACACAAATCAATGAACTAGCTTACCTGATACTTTTGGAGCTGACGATTTTTGAGATTTCCTGCCATATTTATCCAGATAAGCGCATAAAATGCCAAATTTAGGATTCTCTGCTCGCCTTGCTACATCACACTTTTCCGTGGGCTTTCCCAGATCACCAATTTGTCTTTCTTCATCTGAGGATTCATTGAACATGTCTAAATCGTCATAATTTAAAAGTCTTTCATTTACACGTGGTATTTTGTCTTTTTCCGTTTCAGGCTCACTGTAAGTAACTTCACTTTCAGAATGTAGTACTGATGTACTCCGTAACATCCTCTTAGCAGAGAGATTGGGTTTATCCACCGATGGACGCTTGCGCCTTTTACGGCTTTCTGGCGACTGCACTGCGTCTCTACTATCCTTTATTTCTTCTTTGACAGTTGGGATATATGGCTTTTCAAAATTACTAACACTAATGTTCTTACTATTCGTTAAACTGCTGTCATTATTAGTTTTGTTGCGATTTCGCCCATACATTTTGAGAACTGGTTGTGTTTGACTTGGTGATAACGGTTGTGGTGAGATGGGCTTGTCAAAGCTCACTTCTTTGTTATGGACAACCAAATATTTTCCATTAAGATCTTGGATCGTCTCTGACGCCGAATTATCATTACTAATACTTTTACTATGACAACGAGTTCCGTCAGTACTTTGGCGCGCTTGTAAAGGTTTAGAATGTTGTTTTGAAATATCTTGTACATTTTTATATATGTTACAGATTTTATTCGTAACTACTGTAGATGATAGATTCTCGGTACACTCATCAAGACCATCATGAACGACACTTTGACTATGCTTGACAATATTATTTTCATGGTTATCCAATTGGTTACTGGTAGTTGATAGGTGTGTGGCTTTAGAGGTTCTCACAGCATTTTTCTTCCGAGATAGTGGTAACCTGCGGGCAACAACCCTTTTTCTGTCGATTTCTTCCTTAGATTTTATCTCAGCCATCACCTTACAAGCTTTTTCGTAAGCAGCTTGACTATCGGTGATATTATCAGATTTTAATCTTTCTTTACATGATGTCAAGTGCTTTGGTTGTATACGTTTATTTCTTTTACTCAGAATGTCAACTTTCTTGATCTTACTTTTAGGCATCATCTTCTTTCGCAGTTTTTCTAATTGCGTTGTTTTCCTCATCTTGGGTAATTTCTTCATGTTATTTTCCTCAAATGGTTCCTTTTCTTTCGACACCTGTTCCTTTAAGATCTCGTGTAGACTATTAGTATCACTTTCGAGGCAATCTGGTCCTAATTCAATTACAATTTCATGTTCATATATATCGTGATCTGACAACGTATCATCCGATAAAATGCTTAGATTTGATAAGGGCTCTTCAAATTGTAACGTTTCTTTTGTTTTAACATTATTATAATCTTCATAATCGTCATTGGAACTCGCGTGGTCAGTGTCAATAATCAGGCGTTCAGGGGTGTATCGTGACGCAGGAGGCGAGCACGACACGGAGGATCTTGACGACATCGGTGGTGGTGACGATGCCAGTGGCGGTGGCGATGCCGGTGGCGGTGGCGATACCGCTGGCGATGGCGATGCCGGTGGCGGTGGCGATACTGGTGGCGGTGACGTTGCGGCAAGTGCTGGCGACAGCGCGGATACTGTGGCTGGCGCAGGTGGCGGTAACGACGCGGGCGGCGGTGGCGACTCTGATGGTGACAGCGAGGATAGCGGAGGCGTTGGAGAAAATAATGATGTTGGTGCCCGGCGTCGCGGTGGCGAGAAGCCAACACTTGGAATAGGTGGTGACGAATCAGCAAACAGTAAACTGTTTAAGCTCTTCAATTTCGATTTCCTGTCAGTGTAATCTAACTTTTCTATACCGCTAAGCATTTCATCTGACACTTGAACTAGATTATTCTGTGCAAAATCATGTTCCGGTTTTTCATGTACAATGTTGGTGTCATTAACAGTTGCTTTAGTATCAGTTGATATTAACGGAGCGATTCCAGTCTTCATGAATGCCGCATTGTCAATTAACGGACTAAGTTTATGAAGGAAATTATTAATATTCAAAATATCGTTTGCAAGTTTGTCTACAGTGGCTTGCAAAGTAATGTTTTCATCTTTAATTTTCGCTGCATCCGGACACATACTGCTATGCAATACTGTTTGAGCTGCAGTGGTACCAGTTACTTGTAAGGTGCGTGTTTTTGCAGGTGTAGTTGGGAGAGGCGTAATTAATTTTTGGTTGAATCGCATTGTGTCCAATATCATTTGTATTTCGCCATCATTGCTATTTTCATCTTCTAAACAATTGCTGTTATTTAATTCCAAGCATTGTTTCTCTTGAATATTTTGATGTTTGTCATTATTATAACTGTCTGCTGTGGTTTCACCTAACTTAAGTGGACTAGTAGCAACAGAAATATCTTTAGTAACGTTTTTGATAGGACTTGTTGATTTTTCTACAGATTGAGTTACAATGATGGGACTCACTACTCTATCAATCACAATGGTAGGCATGCTGCTACTTGCTTTTATGTTTTTGCATGAACTGTTTATGGTGTGACTAGGACTTTTCTTCTCTATTCCTGGCAAACCCTCAAACATAACTGGGCTTGTAGCAACACTAATATACTGTCTTATTGGGATGGGGCTTGTAGCAGTATCAATGGTTACTTTATCTTTACTTCTTATAACTTCTGCACTGAGAGGACTATGTTGACTGAAATATTCTGGACTATTAAAACATTTATCGCTGTCTGAAAACGCCAAAGATGATCCTCGGCCAGTGTCTAAGCTCACTACTTCATTACTGCATTCGGAATCATGATCATTATCATCCCTTGTGGGTGTATTTCCTGAAAATAAAAGAAAACGTAAACATTTAAATATTCAAGTGAAATTGCCTTACTTGAATGCATAAAGGATAATAAGAGTACAACAATAATAAGATAAGCCTTCCCATAATTATAATAAATCAATGTTCGAAATCCAATTTATTTAAACACTGATATTTAGCCCACAAGTTCTAACATTTCAAGCTTTTCATAAGAATAACAAACTTATATAATATTATAAATTGTCAGCGCTAAGCTTACCTTCAATAATATTAAGAGCTTCTAATTTGGCTTCAATTTTATTCTCTCTTTCCTTTGTTGCAGTCAGAATCTGATGAAAAAACATTGCAAGATATAATTGTAATTATTAAAAAGGTAAAACTTCTCATTTGTAAGAAAATCTATAACACTTACAAGTTCCTCATTACATTCACCAGCATCTGAGAGAGGTGACATAGGCGTATGGAAGCTCTCTCCCTCATCGCAGCAATGTTCTTCTGGCTCACAATCATTAACAACAGATGTTCCATATTTTGTCAAAAATAATTTTAGTTCTTTTGTTAGCTTTTCTGAAAAGATAAACACATAATTCAACTTATTAAATGTAAATAATTAAGAGCATGCCTAAGTGGCAGGCTCTTAATTATTAAATTTATTAAAACTTTATTAAAACTTTTTCATTATTTTATGAAATTGATCCATATCTCTTACTTTTTCCAAGAACAACTTTGCTGATACTGCAGATATTTTTTATTAGTAGCTCTTGTTCTCTTTGAAGATTTGAAAATTTCTTCTCTTGTTCTTTAGAATTTGCCTTTTCTAGTTTCTGTTCAATCTTTAGGGATTCAATCTGAGTCTCGTTTTCTTTTACTAGTTGCTGTGAACAAATAAATAATTACAACAGAATAATAAGGCAGATACAATGTATACACAATATAAGCGTGAATGAAAGATGACAAGCAAGGTGACAGTTAATCCTGAAAAATATGTACAGGATTGTTTAGTCAATATAACCCATCTCAGCTACATGCTAAAATATTCCAAATTAATAAGTAAGACACAGCTAGTTTATGCCCGCAGCTTCAGCCTCGCGAAAAAATACAATATACCTATACCAAGGGAATTCACGGATATTTAAAGCGTTTTAGGTTTAGGGTGCTAGCTCCTAGCACAATCTGTCAGCACTTTTCCAAGCTGAATTTGACAAGCCGCTTGTCAAATTCAAGCCTGCAGAGTGCCCTATGAGCACATTGGTCTTGAAGTAGTGTCCCATGATCTTCATTTAAAAAGATTTCCCAAATTTTGTGATTCAATTTTATTCTAATCAAGTTATTTACAACTGAATAGATAATTGAAGGGATGACTTACCTGTAACTGTTTGGCATGTGACTGCATCCCATCATATCGGTTATTAGCCATTGTAGATTTTTCTTCCAATTCTAAATTTGAGGCTTGCAATTTTGTTATTTCCTGTGAACAAAACGAATGTAAATAAGGTTTGTATGGTATCCAATTTTTACAAACTATTATCGAATTTGCAATTTATGTACATGTAAGTATGTTTGTAAGAGTGGAATCTTGTGACTCAATTTTGAAGCAGATATCTTCACCCGATTGATCTGAAATCTTGCATACTTGAGTAAATCGGATGACAATTCAATAATATGGTAGTGGAGTTCTGGTGACCCAGCCAGGATTGTCTCCACAAGAGGGAACTCTACAACGACTGGACGATTGACTTGAAATTTGGTACACATATGTAGGACGGATGACAATGCACTTAGTCAGCAACAAAAAGGTTGTAAAAAAAATTTTTGACAGTAACTTATTTTATTCTTATTAAATGACTTACTTTATCTTGTCGAAAGTTAAGGGAAGTTTACTAGTCCATCAACATTTTTAGTCCACCAAAATCGTAACTCCATTAGTTATAGTTTAACACAATATTTCTTAAGCTTTTTGTGGCCATGGACCCCTGTAAAAGCTTATTACAGAAAAAGAAAACAAAGCCCAATATTTAAGAATCACTAAGTACATTATGTTAAGGGTTAACAGAGTTGCTGCACACATGTTATGTATCCATAAGGGGTCCACGGACCTCACTTTAAAAATCTCAGGTTCAATAAATTATAACACCTTTGAAAGTGTAGCTCAGTTATGAATATTTATTTTTATTTATTTATTTTATTAGCCTTACAATTCAGTTATGAGTATAATTCTCAAAATGCATATGAATTATTCTATGAAAAATCTACCAAATACAGTATTTTTCTGTTACAACAATGTTGAAGGGACCACTTTAATGTTGTAGTCACTACATTCATAAATGTGAAACTCCTAATTGTTTATGAAACACTCTTAATTTACTGGAAATTACTGTGTAACTCATTCATAAGTTCAACATTGTAAACAAGTACAGAATCAGTCACAATATGCGCATGGGATTCCTAGGAATCTGTCACAAATGGTTCATTAGGGGGCGTTCAAGTGTTATGTAAGCGCTTGAGGGGGGCAGGGGGGTCTTTGCTTTGCTTATTTTTGATGACATGGTGGGTGGGGGGGTCGATATGGTGATTATGTCAGCAGTTTCGATTTGAACTGCTGCTCATGAATCAATAGACTTCCTATGAAATAATATGCTTTAAATTCAAGAGACATAGGTGTGATGTTGCTATAACCAGCAACAAATGCAAGACTTACTTCCTCTAATGCTGTGCATTTTTCCCGATATTCCATGCTTTCTATACAGGCTTGTTTGTATTCTTCTTTTGAAGTGAGGATACATCTTTCTAATGCTCTGCAGCCCAGTCTTTTATCATAGAACTTTCTGATGAGGGAGCTGAAATTAAAATTTAAATATTTATAATGTAAATAGAATAACTATAATTTTAATGAAGAACTTTAATTTTGAAGTACAAATTAGTACTAAGTCAAATAATAACTAGACATTATGTCCATTGCACTCATTAAATTCCACAACACAAATCAACATGATCAATTTTGTGCATATGTGGAATCTGCATTTAACACTGTTAGCATCACATTCCACTGTGTTAATTAATTAATTATTGCTTAAAAGTATGTAAAATTGAATTCAAAGCAACTTACTCAGTGGACATTATTTTGCGCTTTGAAATAAATATTGCCTTGCGGACTTTTTCTTTATTGGTCTGAACCTGAAACACAAATCACAACATTATGAATCTTTAGATAGGTAGTATAAAACAAAGTTGCCGAACACCATCTCTGTGTATGTATGTATGTATGAATGATTGTATCTTTTCAACTCTAGAACAGATTTTAATGAAGATTTCACCAATAGATAGAATGGTTCATGAGAAATACATACAAATAGATATATAACATGTGGAAAGCCGGGGCGAGTCGTTAATTAGGCATAATTTTCTAATGGAGCTTAAACAAACATAATAAAACTGTTGTCTTTTTGGGGAAAACAAAGTTGTCAGCAGCAGCAACATTAGTTCCGAAGCGTCGAAGCTTTTAGTACTACCGTCGAGTGCGGTTAGGTAGAATTGCGCAGACAGCGACTTCATGAAAATAGCCTAACTATAGCAGGAAGCAAAAGACAATACTTAGCGCCCAATTTCCATTAAATAACGATGAAAGAGTTTTAGTTACTCAAGCTGATTAAGTAAATACTCAGGGAATACTAAAAAAAACCCACTGATTTATTAATGAACGGATATTATTCAGTGGTACATTATTTTGATTATAACCTAACTTACCACAGCATTATTTGATGATTGTTGGAAGAGATTTATATCAAAATCTAAAACTGAATCCTCAAATGTAGAAGTCATACTGTTAACCACTAATTACAATCACTGTTAAATCATTTTCAAGCCATTATCTTCACTTCATAATAAAACACGATCTCAAACCCGGCAAACGTCGAGGACTCAAACCATAGACCAGATGCTCTAGATATTTCTTTTTCACTCGTTATTGATTTTAACAAATTCATATGGCGGGAAGATGACAACATTCGGCTATTATTGACATCACAGATTAGATAGATATAGTAGGTTGACATGTGTATACAGCTTTATTTCAATAGACATGATATGTTTCCTTGCTGAGAAAGACAAGAAAGTCTAGCTTGTACAGCTACCATGCCCTTGGGTGCGTTCAGTTTGATCACCCGACGACGCCCGACGCCGGACCCGTTCAGTAAGTCAGTGGGATCATCGGATGATCAAACCAAATCGTTCAGTAACATCGTCGAGCGTCGTCGGGCGATCGCACCGGTCACCCCATAAAATAGATGGGTAAAAAAAGCCCAGACGTCACTTCGACAGTTGAAAAAACGGCAAAATTTATAATTCGAACGCTGGGGATATAAACTTATTATTACGAATACGAAATCGCGGTTAATCCTGCGGTGTAGTGTGAAAAAAAAATGAAATTTAAAATTTCGATTCTGAATTCTTCACTGTTCTTCCAATCATTAAGTTTCTCGATGACAGCTCCCGTAGAATGTAACTGCGCTTTTTACGCAAAAATTAACTTTTAAATGCGAGGTATAAAAAATATGACAACTGCCTAATTTTGTTCCTTGATCTCATATAATATTCATCTAAGACAAATTGAGTCCATATATGCATTGATATTTTTTTAAAGTGCGATAAACAATAAACGTTTTCATAAAGTTACATTCTATGGGATTACAATTACAATGATTAATCCCATAGAATGTAACTTTATGAAAATGTTTATTGTTTATCGCACTTTAAAAAAATATCACTGCATATATGGACTCAATTTGTCTTAGATGAGTATTATATGAGATCAAGGAACAAAATTAGGCAATTGTCATATTTTTTATACCTCGCATTTAAAAGTTAATTTTTGCGTAAAAAGCGCAGTTACATTCTACGGGAGCTGTCATCGAGAAACTTAATGATTGGAAGAACTATAGTTTTGATTTGAATATTTGAATTGACACTTCTGACAGAAGAACGTCCCAACTCGTTCAGTAAGTGTGTTCATGATCGGTCGATTTTCATCCGACGATAATCACACTGAGCACTGACACTTTAGTTACTGAAACTGAACGTAGCCCTTGTATACTTTTTGTACTTGTTTACTTTTTTTACAGTACGTCGTGTTTGGGACTTGAGTATGATATGTCGCCGTGTACGTGCTATCAGTTCGTTTTTGTGGCATCAATTTGTAATAGAAACTTCTAAACCATCATTGTCATCTTGTAAAATGCCTTAAAAAAACATCATATTCCACTTATGAGAAGTTTGCGGTGACCAGGGCCATTTCACTTAGAACATTTTTACTCTTCATACAAAAGTGGGAATGGAAATTAGTTCGGACTTTTCTATATAGATGGCAGCCTCGACGGAAGATTACGTTCAGAAATTGAAAGCTTTGAGGAAAGCTCAATAATCTGTGTGTTACTAAACGAAATATTTTGTGTTCAGTGCTGCCACGTTGAGGGCTTTTAGTCGATTTGGACACTTCAAATAACACAACAAAATGTTCTGTTCCATTATTCTATCACACACCAATCAAATGAAGTAGCTTTTTTAATTCATATTATTTTTACGTTACAGGATATGAAAATGTATTTTTTTCTGATAATATATTCCCCATTGACTTGGTTCGGAATAGTAGTGTTTATTGTTCTCTTTGATATGGCATCACTGCTGTTGACGGTAACAGTACGTACTCTGACTGCTTTCTGATTCTTTTAAGTTTATAAGTGGATTTTTAAAGTAATTTTGACCACTGGCTTTATCTTAGACACCGATTACCTGAGAAAAAGACGATTTTAGGCTTTGAACATTGGACTGATCATCATCTTCGACACTACACTTTAGGAAAAAAGACGTGATTTGTGTATATAAAAAAAGGAATAAATGTCTTCTTTCTTTCTTTCTATATATGTGTATTTTTTTCGCTTGTTTTGATACATTACAAAAAATAATAATATAATAATAAAAAAGATCTGGATAGAGTGCTATCGTTGTAACGCATAGCTAGCTGTACCTATCCATATGAATTAGAGGTTAATAGTTCAAACACAATGATAAAGATGGCGCTGCCTATTCAAGGAGAGTGACAACTCTATTCTCAGTATGTATAATGTACTCTGTGGCGGTGACAGCTGTCACTACTGTCACTAGTTTCGTTTCGATAATACCATAAATTATACCGTCACCTTGTCGATTTGTCGATACCTCACCCCACCCCACTACGGCTACAATACTATACGAAGCGAAGGACTGTAAAACTGTAAACAAAACAAGTAAAGCAAAGCACATTTTTATTAGACTCCTAGTGCGCGAGATTGGTTTTTAAATTATCCCTACAAATTCTCGTGATATTTTCAATTACGCTATTGACATTCTCAAGGTGTATCTTGTATTTTCTTACGTTATATTTATGTATAATTTTGTGTTAACTTTGCGATAATCGTGCGTAAATTAATTCAGTGCTATCAAGTCCCGCAAGTATTGAGATCATTCAAACCCACCTCCACCTGATCAAGTTCAAGGTTGTCAAGTTTGAGTTCATCTAAAGTAGATAAACGGTTCGTATAAGTCTACTTAATCATGTTTTGTGTTATCATAATTTGACTTCTCTTCTGAAAATAATTTATTTGGATCTATTTTGTAAAATTGTCTTCTACACCTAGGTACTAATCTTTTTAACCTTCAGTTTCTTCATACTTCCTTTATCAACAACAGGAAATATTTGAATATGAACAATTTTGTACAATGTTTGATTTGTGTGCACTGATATACCTACCTAACAAAGTTCCTCGTGAGGACTGGGTGGGCCCAACAAATTCCCCAAGCCTTGTGTCCTAAGTACCCATGTTAATTTAGCTCTTTAATGGCTGTTATTAACATGCTTATGTTTTAATTTTTTGACTAAATAAGCTTACTTATTATTGGCTTGATAGACACAGATATGTTCTTGCTTTCTTGCCTTTCATTTTGCAATGTTCTGTACTTGCCTACTTTCTCCACATTTTTTTTGTTTACCTATTAGTTTGTTTTGTTTCAGATGCTTTATCAGAATAGTGTATTCAGGCACAGTAGCCTGTATGATCGAGTGGAAAAACTGCTTCTTTCATATGAATGGAGTGATTGCCGATTCACAGTGGCTGGAAAAGATTTCAAAGCGCATAAATTGATTTTAGGCATCAGTAGCCCTGTGTTCGAGGCAATGTTTTATGGCGCACTTTCAAGTAATGAAGAGATTGCTATTACTGACATAGAACCAGATGTATTTCAGCTGCTCCTGAATTATATTTATACTGATAAAGTGGAAATACCTACCATTGAACAAGCATTTGAGCTTTTATATGCTTCCAGAAAATATTTGCTGGAGCATCTAACTGATGTATGCATTTCTTACATACAAGCAAATATAAGCACAGACAATGTGATAAGAGTTCTAAACTATCCAGATTATCTGCAAGATCAACAGCTGGTTGCATTCTCACTTAAACTTTTTTGCGAGCATGCCAACTATCTATTACAAGAACATAAAAGCTTGATTTCAAGCTCCTGCTTAAAAACAATTTTACAAAGCAATGATATGAATGTCACAGAAAAAGATCTGATTACTCATGTTTTTCAGTGGACTCTACAGTATTGTAAACGGAACAATCTGCCTCAAGATCTGAAAACTAGATTTGAAATTTTGATTGAGAAAGACTTATTGAAGTTTCTAAGATTTTCTGCTCTCACAGTGGATGAATTTGACAACTTAATTGTGAGTTCTGATAATATTCTACTGCCTAAGGAATCTTCAGTGATAAGGAGTTTGATTAAAAAGGATCAAAATGTAAATAGTCACATAGTCAAATCAATTTGTACAAGCTCTGTGCCACGGTGCCCCATGAAGCTACAGTGGGATCTGTGTCTTCGCAGGCCCCTTAGATCAGCAGCTCCTATAGTGATAGATTCTAGTAACAGTATTATTAATGGTAGACTTAAAGCTAACAAATCTGTGTTCATAAATTCTCTTTGCATACCCACAAGGATGGCTCCAGTGCTTAACTTCCGCAATAACATAGGCAATTCATATTCTGAACAATTCTCTGTCACTGTAGAATGTGAATCTGACAAATGTATTACTAAACTAACTAATTTTATGAACACAGTTGACTACGATGCATCAGTAGAAATTGAGTTAACTGAACCCTATTTTATAAAAAAAGATAATTGGTATAAAATAACTTTCCAATGGCCTCAAACGTTTGATACTATTACATATGTGGTGGAGTATCGTGATAGAGTGTTCACGGATTATAGAGTCAGCTTTGAATTTGATGATATGTCACCTATTGCTAGGTCAGGTGGTAGTTTTCTTGGGGGATTAAAGTATTGTTTGTAAGTAGACCAGTATTTAGATTAAATGTCAGTATTTCAGCCACCTTTATCAACTAAATAACATAAGCATATTAGTTTTTAGCAAATAGATCTGATTATAAGTTTATTTATTTGTGACATCTCTTATGTATCCTTTATTTCGCAAAAATTTAAAATTCTCAAATTTAACTTTTATTAATTTTAAATCCTTATAAAATAATGAATAGGAAACTACGTTTGTTGCGAATTAAAGAGGAATGAGTTAGTTTTAAAATTATTTCTGTGATTGGTTTTAGGAGAGGAATTTGTTTTGTTGAACAAAACTAAGTTGATACACACCCAGATTTCTCAGAGTAAATCAAAATCTGATATTTATTTATTCTACAAATAAGCCACTAAAGGGCTTATAATCGTATTGCATTTTTTTTGCCAGATCTTTCAGAAAGACTATTAGCCAAGGAGAAGGCGCCGTAAGAAACTTGGCAGTAAGTCATTTGAAGAATTAGTTAATTAGGTAGGTACTAATTTGTCTTGCTTCCATTGGTAGGAACGCATTCTTGCGCACTTAGTAGAAAATTCTGTAAATAAAACGGGGGTTGTTAAATCCGGACTATCTAGTCTTATGTAGTAGCTATATGATGTGGCTAAGTGGAAGTAAGAATCTGAAAAAATAGCAAGAGTTTTGCTCCTCAATTCGAAACAAAGTTACGCAGATGGAAATTGTGGACAATTGAAAAAAACTCATAGCCTAAGGCCCTACACTAAGTATTATTATTAAATAAATAATGATTTTTCGTGAAAAGTTTCCACTGTGGTTCCTTTTTATTGGTTCGATAGTAGGTACACGGCGTAACAGTTTCTGCAAAAATATCCATTCCAGACAATTCGCAAACGTCTACCTCTGTATGTTTGTATATACACATATATATATATATATATTCTTCTGGGATATCCTATCCCCATACATATGCGATAAGAAATCCAAATAGCCAACTATCAGTTTGATAGTGTAAGTAGCTGCCTACCTATATTTTATTCCTTTACGTACCCTGACCTGTTCGGGTAACAGGATATTGTACAGTACCTACCCGGCCATAAAAATTGCACATCGGTCTTTTCGCTAATTTCGGCTTCGTAGAGCGTTGTCTCGTACTAATTTACGTGACGCCAATCGTCTCTTTCTCTCAAGACCGAAGTGCAATCTTTATGGCCGGGTACTGTACTCAATTTTTCTTTTAAATTTAATGTATTTTACTCCAGGAGTTTATTTAATGTATTTTGTTCAGATAAGTGCAATAAATATATAATAATTCAACAAATCATTTTATTTTTTAAATACTTTAGGTGCCCTATACCATAAAGCCGTGCATTTTACAGTGTTAGTCATTCTAATCAATGAAAAGTTGCTACGTTTATTTAAATGACGTTTACTTAGTACACTAAATTATTTCGACTTTTTAATTCAACTCAACAGCAACACTTAAAACACATGAGCGTAACATCACTCTGATGGCGGCCCTTCGAACTTTTTAGTGAGGATAACTACACGTTCGGCTTCACGGATTCCACTAAGCCTTGCTCCGTGCACAGTTGCAAAATACCCAGGAACAGTAGCTTCACCTGCAAATAAAAGCTTCGGCGGCTGGGCGTCGCAGGGACCGGGCACGGGCGTACCAAGCTCGCATTGGTGACTAACAGTGGAGCAGCAACTCATATAAGAGTAAGAACCGCAGAAATGCGGGTCGGACGCCCATCGCGACCGAAGCATCATTCGTGGGTATGGCAAACACGGGTTGCCCGTAAACCGTCGCAACAAGGTCGTTATACCTTCAGCCACATCATTATCAGCCATAGACTCCATAGCAGCGGCCTCTTGTCCTGAGATCCAAGCGCATAGAACGTGCTTACTACCCGGCATTTCGTCAATCGCACAAACACCGCGCGTCCAGTCACTTCTGCACTGTAATTCCTCGGCAGACCAAGCCAATTTTAAGTTTCCTTCATGGCACACCCAGAAAGGTTCATCATATTCAAGGAATATCTTATCACTTAGTCCATAGCCTAAATTACAAATGGCGTCCAGCTTGCAAACCGGGAGTGGCGGTGCAAACAGTTTATCGGCCTGACATTTTAAACAACCCAGAGACATCGTAAGAATTACGTAGTCGGCAAATAGTTCCTCGCCGTCACAGCATTTAACCATCACTCTGCCGGGGCCTGAAGCGCCTGCTCCCCAACGAATTACGTTTGCAGGTTTACTGTAGCGAATACAGTTATCTGGGAGCCCTCGTAGGAGCGGTGCCATTACTCCTACGTATCCTAATGGGACTCTGACGCTTCCGCCAGGTAGTTCAATATAGCTGCCGTACTGATCCGCACTGACGAGCGATAAGTCATCACCACATCTATTCCTTAAAATATTACTTAAACCAAACATCACGCGAGCAGCGTCATACCTCTGATCTTCTGGGAAGTTATGCAACTCCTGTTGTATACGCAAACCAATGAAGTTGAGGAGAGTGCCATGACATCGTTCCCCTCCAAACCTAAAAAGATTTGCTGCCTGTTGCTCTATTTGCCGAAACGTGTGATAGGACGTAATAGTTACTGGCAAATCAACCGGACGTCCCTCGCTTGTACAAAATAGGCCACGTGATGGGTCCAAACGAGGTAAGGGCATTTGCAGGAGCCTGTCTTGTGACGCTAGAGTGTATACAGAATTCGGCAGGCAAGCGCCGTAAATCCATTCAGCGCCCATTTCGATAATTGAATCGCCAAGCCAACATGAATGTATTCTTCCACCCGGTCTGCAAAAACAAGTGTCGGTATTGTTTACAGTCTGCTCAAAATAATAGATTCATAGGTAAGCAAAATAAATCATTTTTTACCTTTCCTTGGCCTCCAGAACAACAAAGTTACGGATCCCGCATTGTGTGAGGCGATGTGCCGCCGAGAGGCCGGCCATGCCCGCGCCGACTATGACGACGCGCGGCTCCTTGCAGCACGGCCCGATGTTGCATGAGTCCATGATGCACTGCTGCCCCGCCGCACTCACAGCACAACTTGCTCGCCGTTTCCATACTATTGAGAACCCATTCCCATTTTCTACTTCTCTCGCAACGAACCATTTTAACGTAAGTTGTTTATTTTTATTGAATAATAGTTTAATACGGGATAATTTCATCCTAACTGTTATACTTTACAGTGAATTTAGAATTATATTTACATCATCGATAATTATTTGACACTTTCTAATTTTGTTTGAATATCATTATAAATTTGATTGTGCCTGAAAAGACAGTTCTATTTCCATAGGCAACCATAAGCATGAAGGAAGAACGTAACTAGTACTCTGTTTATTTTATTTTTTTTACTTTAAGCGGTTTTTGTTGGAAATTTCTTCTGTGTAGTAAATAAATAGGTGCGTTAATCCAATTACAACTTGCCAGATTCATAAAATGCTTGAAAGAAAGGAGATAACATTAAAAAGAGTGATGTCCACATCTGTTCTCTAGTTTTTTTTGTAATACCTATGTTGAAGCCAAAGATCATACTTAATATAAATGTAACCACTAGGTTTTAGCTAAAGCCGTAGCGAGCGTTTTCTCGGTTCATTGCTGTGCTGCCAGCTGCCAGGTATAACCCGCTGCCTGCGGGGTGAACGTCTTGGCCGTGCAATTAACAGACAGAATACTTAGTCGTGGCCATTAGGACACAAATTCCAATTCTTTAAATACATAATTATGTAAATATGTAGTCCCTATAAATAGGTACAATACCTTTCTTATTGTTAAATCATAATTGGTTAAATTTACCTACTTAAGCATACTAATCTAGGAAAATTATTGTTTGCTGTTTACTTTAAGTATCTATCAGTTTGCCCAATAGAAAACGTATACCTACTTATATAAGGAAGCATATCGTCCGTCCGTGTTGATCAAGGTTGTTGGTCAGCATGGATCGTATTTGATTGGCATATGTATGTTACATTATGATCACGGGCGGGTTATAATTATTGTGTTCTATGTAGTTATGTATTTAGTTGCTTTTTGCAACGTAGTAAGACATCGTTCGTAACGTTACTAAGTAGCTACGACAGTATTCTATAAGTAGGTAAAAGACAAACCACTAATAATATATAACCATGCGCCATGTTACGAAATTTCATTCGAACTAATTTCTTACACTAAACTGATGGCAGTAAATATAGGTACAATTATGATAAATATGATAATACCGATAATAGCGCCCTCTTGGCAATAGTCATAATTATAGTTTACCTTCAATATCAATCAATCAATAGATACATACATACATCACTATCACTACAACATAGTATAAAACAAAGTCGCTTTTTCTGTCCCCAAATCCGTATGTATGCTTATAATCTTTAAAACTACACAACGGATTTTGATGCGGTTTTTTTTAATAGATAGAGTGATTCAAGAGGAAGGTTTATATGTATAATACATGCATAATATACCGTGCGAAGCCGGGGCGGGTCGCTAGTTTGGTAATATTTTTCTCAGCTCTCAGCTTTAAAAACCCGAGATTAGGAAGTGGGTTTAACCCTTAGTAGGACTAGGTAGACTTAGACGATTAAACAGGCCAAACTAGGATGTTGGATAGGTATGTAATATTAATGAATGAGTAAAATTTCATCAAGATGATATTTATTTTTAACTTTATTGTAGTATAATCGCCTACTGGACAATAAATATACGAGTACCTACAGACATTAGGATAAAACATTATTATTATTTAACATGCCTACTAAACTTGATCACATCACATATATGATTATTGTCACAGTAATTATATTTATCATGAAAGATGTTTCTTTTGTAACTGAAAGTAAAATAGATCTAAGCACATATTCTAATAAGTTATATCTCTTCTCTTGCATAGGTTTGTTTGTGTTATTAATAGTGGATAGGTAGGTATTACCTACGTCGAGAAAATTACATGCAGGCATGGTCTATAACTTTCAAAATTAGAAGTATAGAGACGCGTATTTTCATAAAATAAACATTTAATAACCAAGTATGTGCGTGTTGGTACACATACATACCTATTTACATTGCAAAATTGTAATTAAAAATTAATAGTCAAGTTAAATTATTATAGTTCTGACGCATAAATGCGGGTTAATATACTAAAACCAGATATTACAGAAGCACAGTCATCGACGTCACCGTCCTAGACGTAGCTAGCTACTAGGTACGCTCGATATACCTATATGAACAAAAAAAACGTACTTATTCGTATTTATCATTTTGTACTAGGTAGGTATACTTACTAAATATGTGGGTATTTTGCTAAGTAGGTTTCCACAAAGCAAACTTTTAATAAACAGGTCAACCAAGATTTCCATTGGTACTTAACTACACAATAACATGACGTACCTACCTATATCATCGAGATGTTTAGGTAGGTAAGTACTTATTTTTATTTCATGATAAATATTTATTACGTGTAGTTATAGTGTGTATATTAAATGACATTTATATTACACGACGGTTAAATATGTGCCGAATTTATTACATATGTACTTACTCGTAAATATTATATTTGTAACTTGCTTGCTAATGCGTCATCATAAATATGTATCTAAATAATCAATGTAAATAAATAAAAATCCATCCCTTGTAGTTATGGTCCCATTCTTTTGAAGGAAAGTTCAATCAATAGTCCGTCTCAATTCTCGATCGGAAATCGAATCTCATAACAATTAGTGTTACGTATCATATCATATACCTAAATTTATTTCAAGAAACACATCTTCTGAAACCCTTTTTGGTCAAGAAGTCTACGTATTAGTTTACGTTGGTAACTATGTGATTCAGTGGCGTGGCGTCAAGTAGATCAGAAGGCAAGGCGAAGGGAATTTAACTAGCAAAGGCTAATCTAATCCTCTAATACTGCACAGTAAAAGTGCCCAACTGCCTTAAAATAGGCAAGCCGGTGGGAATCGAGTTCTATGGACGCCACGCCACTGAATGATTAGACCTCGTTTTAAGTTTAAAGAAACCAGTCACGTTTGTTTTTGTTTTGCGTTCAATCAAAGGTCACTAATAGTAAGTAATAGTTTTACTTCTTTAGATTTTTTAATACTTCATCAGCAGAAGCTTTAACTTCCTCCCACGATATCTGGATATCTTTTTCCTCAGTATAACGTGAGCATATTGCGAGTCTCAGGAAATACACGTCGTCGATCTTGGAAGGAACGAGATGAATTTTGCCACGACCATTAATCATTCGCAACAATGCCTCACTAGCTTCATTGCCCTCTTTTAACTTAAAGCAAACGAGCCCCATCGTGACTTCTTCATAAATTTCAAATCGCTCATCTTCGAGACAGAGTTTTTCAAAGAGATGGGCCAATGCGATGTGCTTTCTAATGTATTTCTGAAGATTCTCTACTCCGTACAACCTTAAGACAAACCACAGCTTAAGAGCTCTGAATCGACGTCCTAAAGGAATTTGCCAATGGCGGTAGTCCGGGGCAGATCCTTGCTGGTCATGTTTCAAGTAAAGGGGGTCTACGTTGAACGCGTCGACGATCCATCTAGGTTCCTTGAGCCACATGGCGGAACAATCAAAATTAACCAAGAGCCACTTATGCGGATTGAAGTTGAAAGAATCTGCTTTTTCAACGCCTTTCATCAGATACCGGTACTCTGGGCAAATGAATGCAGAGCCGGCATAAGCTGCATCTACGTGGAGCCACAGTTTATCATCGGTCTTGCACAAGTCTCCGATCTCGTCCAGGGCGTCGAAAGTGCAAGATGACGTCGTACCCAGAGTTGCTACAACCTGAAACAATGTTCAAATGACATGTTATGTATGAGGATCACCATAGAACATGATAATTGTTTCCATCAGTCATTATAAGAAGCGAAACTGCGAGAAGCCGTAGCTATAATGCTAAAACGTGTATCTTCATATCCGACTTGTTCCTTTTAGCCACACGGGAGTGAGTTTGTGGAATCCGTTTGGTCCGGGTACGGGCAAAGGGTTTTCATTAGGCAATTCTGCTTGCTCATTAATCCCCATTTAAGTGAATAGTATAAACTCACGTAAAAGGGTATAAGTCCATTGCGTTTGTCTTCCTCCATGGCTTCGTGCAAGATTTCAGCAGTGAGGCTCCTCTTGTGATTCGGTTGCAAGGTACGAAGCTTGACGCCACCTAAGAGGCCGGCACGCTCTACTGATGAGTGTGCTTGCTCTGTAAAAGTATTAGATCGCGTTAGGATTAAATTAACCGCTAAACTATCCTAATGTGCTTTTCGGGAGGAAGGACCATTGAGTAAAACGTGATACTCACAAGGTCCGGTCAGATTGCTACCACGATTTTTACCGCTAAGAATCAGTATAGGTATCTAAGTGTAACTTTTCGTTCGCAAAATAAGTCTCGATCGCGTTTGCGTTAAAATGTCAAATAATTGCTAAGGATACAGTACGCTTAGTGTAAGTTTTCGTTAACAAAACACGTCTGGAATGCGTTCCGTCAAAAACTATGAGAACAAATTAGAGGCTCAGTTCCTTTGTTTCCGTTTCGATCCACGGGTGGCGCTGCTAATTTTTCCTTAGTAGGTAGATAACAGACATTTACGTGAACGTATTAGAGTCGTTTTTCAACTGAGCCTCTACTCCTCTGATGTAAGTTTTCATATGGAAAAACCAGTACCTTACTTGCATGATTTATTTACTTTTTTTGTGGTCCAAAAAAGCAAGCTTGTCCTAACGTAGTTTTAATTAAGATGTGTCTGTCATATTTTCTGTTCTATGGGATTTTGGTCCTAAAATAACTGATTTTTGATTTTTAATTATGTTTTTCGCTAAAGTACTTGATTACTTATATTAAATATGAGCAAGAGGCATTCTATCATAGCCCTTTTTAGGCCACCAACGTATCTCCAATCCCTCGGCGATGTAGACAAAAAATATTCTTATTTGTACTTACTATTGCAGTATCCCACAAGCTTTGAAAGAATTTCGAACTCAGTCCATTCGGGGTGCTCTTCCCGAACTATCTTCATGGCACGGGACTTGGCTCCGAGCAGAGCGACCAGGGTGGCTTCGCTGGCGGTGCCTTGGATGACGCCACCGGCCTCGCCGCCCGAGCGAGCTAAGAAGCACTCCGGGAGGCCAAGCATCTGGCCCAACCAGTCCAACATCACAACCTCCAGCTCAGTGCACGCCGGACTGGCGATCTGAAAGGTAAGCAAAACCAACGTGATATTTCTACGGAGCATAGATTAGTCGCCACCTTATCGCAGCTTATTTGCGATCAACTATATGTTCTATGTGTTACCGAGGCCGGATAGTTTGAGGCTGGTAACTTCTTTCTACGCCGAGGTAAGTATATTAAAATGCTTTTCTTAAACATATGCCATACCTAACATGACATAAAATAAAAAAAGAGTCCAAGAAATCAATATTAAGTAAATGTACTAATATTTTAGTTGAAAGGCATTTAAATTAATGCTAAATCAGACTTAAATTATAATTTACATAGAATGTACCAGTTGCTTCTCTTCCAGCGCAGATGTTTAAATTAAAGCTTATCGAGGGAATTGGCGAAAATCTTTAGAATCATGTTATAGGGCATAGGCGATGCTGCTAGCAACCTATCACTACTTTGAGTCCCCTTTTCACCTATACGCCCATGCACAATCATGCCAAACGTGGCCTTTAGGTCTTGTTAACTTAGGCTCTGTCTACCCCGTAAGGGATAAAGACGTGGTTTATGTAGGTATGTTATGTTATGAAATTGGCTTCGTCGAACAATATCAGTCACCAGACAAACTGACCATTGTGGTAACAATAAGCGAGCAAAACGTTAAAGGTAACATTATTCTCGGAAGAACGGGACCGGTTTTCCTTGTTCGCATTTCTTGAACTTGACACTGACATTGATTTTATAAATTTCAAGTCAATTTAAAGAATTAGTAATTAAAATGTCGACACTCACAATAAAACGACCTTAAAATGTCCTGGTAACTTTCCTTTTTCAATGTATCTAACTAAAACTAAACCTACTCCTAGACATTAAGCTGTCCTAGTAGTGTTCGTAAAAGGGCGGCCTTCACTGGTCTGATAACCGTACGAAAACCATGTAATATCACATATAATGTGTTTTAAATATTATATGTATTGCAAACAGAGTGCCTAAAAACACATGGTCAACACTGTTATGACTTAAATTAACTTTTTATGTAGCTATTGTATAAGGCATTTAGAACCTTTTACCGGGTTAGGTAGATAGACAGATTTTAGACCCGACGACTTAAATTCCAACCGTGCGTCGTTGTTTTTCTCTGCGTCTATTCACCACTACTAATGTATTATTTCATTGCCATCTTCGTTTTTAAATGTTCTCGTCTGTTGTCGTTCAGTTCGAGAACGAAACTCAAATTCCCCAATTAAGATGGATAAGGACAAACTAAGGGACATTACAGTCTTGAGTGTTAAAATATCGTACCCAAGTGAATCCGATGCAGGCGATAGCCCCGCTGAGCATGTCTGCTACGATGCCGGGGTAAGAGTTGGCTGTCGGGAAGTAGGCGTGGAACCGAGGGGATTGCCAATGGGTGACTCCAGTCATGACGACTCGCTCGATGTCAGCCATCACGGCCGTCCACGGCTCGGCCTGCTGCGGCGCTTGCTCGGGCACCAGCGGCCGCAGGTACCCCGGCTTCACTGAAGGGACCACTTGCCTTCAAATGAGAATGAAACATTGATCCATCAGATATAGTATAGAAATAAAAATTATCTGCAAAAAGATACGTCATTCGGACAAATCCAGAAGTTCCTCCTATCAAAAAATAAAACCTTTTCAAAACTTATTTAATACAAAAACTGTGGAAATCAAAACCAACAGGGAACTTCCCATTGATAAATAATTATGAAATTTGCCATGAAGCAAAACAAACAGGAAAAAATCTGAAAATACCATATGATTTTTATGAAAAACTAAGTTAGGTATTTTTGTTTGTGTTAAAAATAAATATCTTGGGACAATTAACACCAATTGACCTCGTCCCAAACTAAACGATGTGTGTTAGAACGAACCCATTTAAAAATATCATATCATATTAAGTAGGTACATATGTAATTATGTAAGCCTCAGTGCGCGAATTCGACTTTATCGGCTTTTATGTCATGGAACCAACCTTTCTCTTATGTTTTCCAAATACTCCACGATGTAGTCCGACATCGCCTTGGCGAAATCTTTGAAGTCACCTGCCTCCATGGTGTCTGGAAAGTGCATTTTTACATTGGGTTACAATAAGTTACTTAACTAACTTAGTACCTAATGACCCGCGTAAGCAACTCCGAAAGTTGCATTGAAGTGAAGTCTCAACGGTAGGCAAGTATCTGAATTGTCCGTTTAACCAGACTTGATAATTAAGTTGAGCAGTCTTGGTATATTCTATACATGCCTGAGAGAACTATACAATTTGCGGGGTTAAAAATATTCTACTTAAGTGACTTAAGTGACTAAGTCCTTCCCAAGGTCTCAAGGTGTCTCCTTATCAATTTTTAAAGTGATTAGTTAAGTAGTTTACGCGTGAAAGCGTAACAAACAAACTCACATTAGCATTCATAATATTAGTTAGTAGAATTCTATACCTACACACTTCCTGGGTCTGTGAACAACACCCACCAACAAACAAGTCAGTCCGATCGAAATGATTAAGTCGCACCCTTCGTGGAAGAAAGACGTAAGTCCCATTGTAAGTCAATAGGACTTACGTCTTTCTTCCACGAAGGGTGCGAAGTGATAGTACGGGAGGATTGAATTAATTATCACTAGGTACTTACACGAAAATTCAGTCGTTTTAGAGTTAGGGATTAACAATTTTTGCTACGCTACTTCTCATACTAGAGTTAGCTCAAACCTAATTTACGACGGCGCAAGCGAGCGATTTTCCATCCCCTTTTACTGAATACAAGCAATTTGCCGCACGTAGTCAAATAGAAGCAAAATGTAACATGTTGAATGTTGCAGTCAATTGAAACAAAACTAGCACCTAATGTCAGCATAATCAATGGATTATTCAAAGACAAGAACTACTAAGTAAGATACAAGACAACGCAAACTCATGCTAAATCAATAGGCGCTGCATTCAAAAGTGAAAATTATTTGATGTGCAGTCAGCGTCATATAGTATGATATGAAACGTCCAAGGTAACCAAAAAGTTCGGCACGTCTTGCTATTTCTATGGTGTACCGAACTATTTGGCTGCCTGGAATCCTTCAAACTATAGATATGACGCAGACTGTACCTACCTATATGTATTGTAAAAGCTTCAGTAAAAAGGGGTTGTACAGCCAAAAAGATAAAAATAATGAGATTTTTTTTTTAATTAGATACAGGTGCAGGCTAGCAAAAGATGTATAATACTATGTAGTAAGCAAATATACTTCTATAAAAATTTGACAAACCAAATTTGAGTGTTGTGTCCTGATGCGTCATGTTAAAGTGTTGTTACCTAGAATTAGAAGTAATTAAAGGAATCCTTAATTCAATTTTTTAAGCAAAATTTGATTCGTCAGCTGCAGAACATTGCTTATTATTTGTTTCTTGGTCTTAATTAGGTTTCTGCTGATTTTGTGATATTATAGAACATTGATAATATCTTTACTCCTGGTATACCTACCTACGTCCTTTTCAATGATTCAAACAGATGAAACAATACCTACCTATAGATTTTTCTCAACTTACTTATTTAGCTACACATACTTAAATACAGTGTTGTAGGGAAAAGTGTTGTTTCCCCAAATCTTTATTTTTCGCATTCTTCTACCGGATATGAAGTAATACGGGTGCGATAACTAATTGTGTACCTTAGCTTGAGTGCCTAGGTCAGAAATTTCATTTAAATTCGTGGTCCTTGTTCAATGTCGAGAGAACGGCAGCGGTGCTTGCGCAACGCCGGGCAGCGAGCAAGTGGTGCGAGGTTATAAACAGACCTCGCGAACGCTGGTTCGCTGTAGGCCGTTCCATACACGTTCAACAATCATCGATTTTATATTATTTCACATTATTACACATAAAGTCAAGCAAAGATTTATTTCCGTTAAACAGTCACATCCCTTGTTTTCTTTTAGTTTCCTTGGGTACCTAACTACTTCAAAATTCCATGTTCCTGCTTACAATCACAAATTTTGAATTAATCAATTGTAATCTATCTATTACAAGGTAATCTATACATATAATAAAATCGTTGAGACCAAAAAATCTGTACATTGAAGATTAAAAAAAAAAACCGACCAGGGTGACTTAAAATCGGTAACTGAACATATTAAAACCATTTTTAAAATTTTTGTTTGTTTGTTTGTTTGTTTGTTTGACTGAGCATCACGTAAAAACTACTGAACGGATATTGTTGAAATGTTCACAAATCTATTTCAATAAATTCAGAATAGGATATAGGCTACAGAAATTTTGGAATTTTTTGGAAAAAGGGGGTGAAAAGGGGGGTTAAAGTTTGTATGAAAAAATAAAATTAGATTGTTCTAGAATCATGAAACTCAGAATAAATACTTAGTAATAAAAATAAGGAACTACCTGTTTTAGCATTTTTTTTAAATCTTACCCAGAAGCGCAAAAAAGAGGGTTTTGTGTTTAAAATTAATTAACTTCATACACCTATACAATAAAAACCAATGAAGTGTAACCTTTTAAAATTGCTAAATAATACTTCCAATTTAATACAGGTAAATATAATTTCTCAGTTTTCTTGAAATTTAATTTTTGAGGTGATTACGCACAAAATAGCGGAACTCAAGAAAATCAGCTTTCCTCGGTATAAGTAGTTGGTAATAATTACAAACAAAATAATACTACGGAGAAAATAGATAGATACGAATGTACATAAGGCATAAAGCCGGAAAACTGTGTCAATTGTGAAAAAACATTAATAAAATAATTACATGCTGCACAGGTATTTTTCAACGAAGACATTTTCGTCAAACCTAAATCAACCTAAATTGGCGTCCTAAATTGTGTTCTTTACCTAACACCTAAAGTTCAATATGCAATACCGTTACTTTGTTTTTATTTATGTGCTATTATTCACAACGCGTTCGGTATTTGAAAACCTAATATATTATGAAGGCGGCGTGAAACGCTTGGCTGTATGCTCTTAATATCTTTGCCTAAAAAAATCAAAATCAAAAGGCGCGTTTACGTCTGCGCTACGAACATGTCAGAATTTTATTGTGAAAAAAGTTTGTGCTTTTAGTATGAATCTGACAGCGAGCGAACCTTAACTGAATCGCATTACGACGTCATGGTAAGGCCTCTGTAGGTAATTAATTTGTAGATAAAGATAATAAGTGTTAATAATCTGTAGCTACCTACTTAAACCAAGAAAATAAATAAAAAAACTTCTGCTAGAAAAAAATTAGTCGCAAAATATTAATTAAAACTAAATGAATTGTTAGTCATAAGGTAAAAACAGGTAAACATTTATGTACCTATTATTTGATTAGAATATATTTATTTTTTTTAATTAATCAGGGTACAAATATCGTTAAAGTGAGCGCAGTATTCGCCAATAAGCGTCATAGTTCGGCGAAATTAATAGTGATGTAGGTAACTAAAAATGTACTTAGCTTTTTTTGAATAAAGAAACTATAAACAAAACTGTAAATAAAACTATTTTGTAAAATAAGGTATAAATAAATGTGATGAGTCATTATCCAGTTCACACCTGTTTTTTTTTTTCAAGATTCCGTGTCACAAATTATTATTTTCATGACGTAATTCTAAAAGTATAGTTTCGTAGGTACACACTTTCAGTGGTTCACGTGACGAAGTTAATAGTCATAATAATAATAATTTTGATATCGAGAAAAGCCGTAAGTATCACAAAAACACACGCGGACGAAGTCGCGGGCAACAGCTAGTATACATATAAATCGGCTAGATAGCGAATTAAACTCTCACTTCATCAAAACAATATATTTTATCGGTAACTGATTTAATATCTAGTTTCAACAAATGCTAAAAATATTTTGAATACATATTTCATTTGCCAAAACTAAACGTTTCACAATTTATTCCGCGCAGTACCAAATGATCGCAGACTTGAAGTTTACGCTACCAAATTGCCAATTGTTGGCTAAGACAAATTGTAACTAAATTCTTGTCGAGACGCTGCGCAGTGTTAGCAACTGTTCCTGTTTCTTATCCGTTGTACAAAATTTACATTATATATCCGTTTGATAATCGCAACTGTCCAGGGTTCTATGAATTATTACCTCCGCAAATATTTCATGAGACACAATTACATCGAGTCTCAATGTCGAATCAATATAAATACTAAATGGTTCAGAGCAATATTGAGAATTCAATTCAAATTCTATCTTTATTGGATCGTTACAGATTCTCGGCAGTAATTACTCATCATCGTCACGGTTTAATACGTACCTACTTAGATACTTAGTAGGGTAGATAGACCAAGGCAAGGGATGCACGCGATCTTGTACGAAAATTAAACGTTTTGACTAAGTGCCTTAAGTGATTTCTTTGTTGTAGTAAGGTCAAATAGAAAATTGTGCATTCCATTTGCTGTTTTAATATTAGTGATTCTAAATACTGGCATCTATTAAGGCCATTATTATGTTACCACGTCGGCGTAGGCGTATTCGAAATAAATTTGTATAAAAATAATAACGCTCACCATAATTCTTACTTTTTGACTTTGTCGTAGTCGGGTAAGAAAGCAAAATAAAATACGTTACGTTTTTTTATTGCAAATTGATCACTTAATTAGTTAAGTAACTATTGTTTGTTTTGCACACGCAAGACACCGCACCTCGATCATTTTGTTAATTAACTGAGGGCAATCTTAGTGAAGTAAAGGCGTGGAACTTCGTAGGTATTAGTCTGTTTAGGGTCCCGTAGTAAAAATAGCAAAAACGGGACCCCTATAGTTTCGCCATGTCTGTCTGTCTTAGAGACTACTAGAAATGCTTATTATGTATAATCTAAAAAAATCTTACTCTGCATGAAAAGTGGGATGTTGTTTTTATCAACTATCTCATGGTGTGGTTATTTTTGGATAGGGCTTTTAAAAATATTGGGTAGTATGTTTGCGAAATGTAAGCTCTAAAGTTCTAATTTGTGTTAGTGTCAAAGCTAAATGGTTATTTTTAGCTACGTGGCAAATTTCACGGTAATACTACACGGAAAACGACGCTAAGTAAGACACAGTTAAGTAGGCTTTGCAAGTTGACCAATGATAGTCGACCGGAAATTGAATATCTGCCGCATATTAACTGCAGAACCCTCACCAGTTCGTAACCCGATACGCACTTGGCCGGTAGTAATAACCTTAATCGCAGGAAATCAACAAGTGTGACACCTCATAACCCCATAACCTATATATAACTATATCAGAATCGGGGTATTCCCTCGCCTCCATTTGCTAATGACAGCAACTTTACCTTTACTCTACCGTTCTACCGTGTGCGTCACCATTTGGTTTTATCCTCAAACGTTAAATAAGTTGTAACGTCGAAAGGGGAAAACCCCAGTTGCAGGGTGCATTCCGGTAGCTCTGGAGCAAGTAGCAATATGTTCAATTAATTGAAATGATCTGGTTATGCTTACCATTAGGTAATTACCATTAGATCACGTGTTGATATTGCCAAAAATTTACGATTCGTTAACAATCAATTACAGCTCGAATTTTCCATGTCATATTAATACATCCGAAATACAAGATTTTTGAAGCTCCTTTTCCGCATAATTTTATAAAATTGGATGATTATGTAAAAAAATGTACGACCATAAATTAGCCAGCAACACAAAAACAACTCGTTTCCATTCATAAAAAAAATAGTTAATACAATCATCGTAATAAATACGCGCTTCACAAAATTCCGTGTAACGGAATTGTTTACAATTAGCTAACATAGCAGATACCTACAGCATCTACACATAATTAAATAACAGAACCTGACTACAAAACTCAAGCGTTATGATAAGAAACAGTGAATAAGAAATATCGAAATATTATGAAGTTCTTAATTTCACGAGTTAAAAATAAGAATACCCGTTTTACCTTATTTACCTTTCGCATAAAGCTTTCAAGCTAATATAAATAGGTATAATACAACTATTTATTAACACAGAGGCTTCCAAACTGTACGACGCGAGTGCCGCGACCCCCTAGGATGCTGTGCAGACCAAACAGACGCTGTTAGAAGCTGTATTTTTTACTATAAACTTAATTTGTAGTGAATAATTTTAAAAAGGTGGTGCAATTACATACTAACATGTTAAGGTACTCCGCGATCTAATAGTTTGGGAACGCTTGCGCTTAAGTAATCTCAATGTTTCGGTCAAGGTAATTAGTTGACAGTGTGCACAGTGATCGTGTCATAGACCAGTTTAATGTAATTTTCGAAAGGCAACAAAAAACGACCTTCGTACAATATTATGGTTATGACCATAAAATAAGTATACCTACCTACTACCATTAGATTAATTTTGCAAATATTTGCAATGAAAACAAATGAAATTGATCGTACCATGAAAAATAAATGAAGTTGATTGTATTTAGTCTAAATTTACAGAAACATATACTTAGGTTAATACATATTTACGTAGTGGGTACGATATTGACAAAACTGCGTTTGAAGTTCTGTCTTTTTGATTGCTTTAACAGGTTGGGGCTATTGACTCTTGGTAAAATCATGCCATAAATATTACCAGTGCCCTGTTCAAACTCACAAATTTACAAGTTCACAAGTTATACTTTTCACTGATTTTCAGTTAAAAGTGGTGGTTGAAGTACTAAGCACGACACTCGTAAACTTGTAGGGCGGAATGGAAAGTCGTTGGACACCCATACGACTTGCCATGACTATCTATCTATAAGTGGTAACTATTACTTACACAAGATTATATGATAAAAAAATCACGAGTAAAAGTAGAAAATATACTTGTGAAGTATAGAACTTCACTTGTAGCTCGTAATTCACACGTGTAGGTACTTTCGATAAAAATATAAAAGAATGACAAAATCAAATGAAAAATATAAACAAGTCGTTTAGAAAATTAATACAACCGCGCATGATAAACATAGGTTCCTAAAGTTCCCGACAAAGCGGAGAGTAGAGTATTTAAGAGAAACAAAGGAGAACATAACAGAAAAAGAAATTGTAAACTAAACTAATAAGAACGCCATATGTTACATAGAAGTAAATAGACCGCGTTTGATTTTTATTCAATGGAAAATATTTTTATTGCAGTTCCTAAACAAAACAAATAGGTACAGATAACGAGATGTTCTTAATTTAGCAGACAAGAACGATTTTTCACTTTCCTCTTTGCAAACGTTTACGAACGTGACTTTTACTTGTTCAAGAGACTTTTCCTTCGCTTTTATCGATATATCAGTGATGTTTTTCTTTTTATCAAATGTTGGATTACTAGGTTGTCTCAGGAATGTAGGTACTTACTTAATATTATGTTATTCGCAAAAATATTCATGTAATGTTTTTAGAAAATCAAATAATTACAATTACACACGTTGCGTATATGGATACTATTATTCAAATTAATCCAATCCAACCTATCTGTTTATTATATTTCGTACTATCAAATTGATAATATCTGCATAATCTGTATGAATAATCCCACAAATATGTTTACATTTTTTTACTGCAATTCAAGTCTAATTGTTTTGGAAATAAAATAAAATTCACGGTGCGTCTAGACACAAAAGAAATTTTACTTTGTCACTTTGTCATAAGTTCATAATTGGGTAAAAGTTACAGGTAGGTAGATATTTATTATTCGCATGAAAAAAAAACAACCTTGACATGTAAAATACTCATAGAAATAAGAGCAATCAAAAAAACAAGACAACAAAGTTATTTATACTATTATGCTTTAATAAATGTGATAAAATGTTCATAAGAAATGGTTGTGCATTTTTAACATCGGCCAAGTGCGTGACCACCCTCGCGCAATGTAGAGTTCAGTATTATATGTTATTTTTGATCAGCTATTACTAGTCAACTTGAAGAACCTACAACATTGTTGTGATAGTTTTGCTTTTAGTTAAATATATTTTTTTCCATTTTTTTTTCACGTACCTATTAAAAACCAACTATACTTATCGTAATCGGGAACATTTGACATTAAAAAACTTCGTACTTTAATGCAATGCACTGTGTGACACGCCTATTCTCAATGAACGACCTTAAAACAGAACAATTCATCGCGAAAATTTCAATAAAATATAATTGAATAAACTTAACTCTTCACTCGCGAAAAAGTTAATTGTCGATTTAATATAATGTTTAAATTATGATGGCATTGAGATAGCGCGATAACTTTTATGTAGCTGATAGCCACTAAAATTAGAAGTTAAAATGAGCTGGAAAACCAAATTGATTACCTAGCTACATTGACAAAAACAACTAGACGTCTGTCTATTTTATTTCAGTCGCTATTACCAAAAACTGCTTTTAACACGAAAATCGTTATATTATCACAAAAAAAAACAATCGAACTCATGAATTACCAAAAGTAACTAAACATACATAAGGATAACTTCGATAGGCCTTAAAATCGAATTTTAAATACCTAGTTAACGTTAGTAACTGGGGACCCCTATACTAAGATAAAAATAAGCCTCAGTAAAATTATTCTAAATTATACTGAACCTTTCAAGTTGAATTTAGCAGAATTACTAAGTATCTAATCTACTGCGATTCTGGATATAATTAACCGCGCCTAATATAACTAATATAAGCTAGTATCCGCTCTGTAAATGTATAGACCGCCACCACTTACCCTCTAATAAACAGTTTCGGCACAAAAACGAGACTTGGGAACAAAAACACAACCTTCACCCGGTAATTTATAATTACAACAGAAATTAAAGTGGGTACCTAATTGATTTGATTGAGTTCGTGCGATCGTTCGTTCGCGCTGCGGTCGCACGTTACGTAGCTTCCACTGCCACCTTAACACTACGCTGCGGCAGGCCTTCGTAGCTTTTATATACCGCGTATACACTCAGTATAAGATACTCCATCAGGAAGATTAGCTGTGCGCATGAGCCGTCGTCAGGCTGCATTGTGAGATTATAGAGGACCGCACTAAATCTGATAGGAAGAACGTGTGGACAGGGCTGTATCTAATTTAAGTATTTTAAATAGCTATTTATCGCCTTCAATTTTATCTGTACTTAAGTAGCTGTAGCTACCCAGTTTTACTATGACTGTAAAGGTGACTATGTGGTGTTCTTCACTCGAGAGTACCAATCGAAACTGGTGTAAAACTGTCCTGATTGCAATTTTCCTTGTCGCAGTTTGCGTATTACAATTGGTACCTACCTTCCTAAAAAACGCACAACATGCATTTGCGCCATAGGTTAACCTATCCGAGTTCGGATCCAGTAATTAGTGAATATTAGCAAGTATCAAAATAATTAAAAAAAATACTTCCTTATTTTTATATTTATATGTACTTTGCCCGTTAGAAATTAAATTTCTAAACGACACTGAAAACTAGAACACATAAAAAATCTGAAAGTAACACAACCAGCCACCCCCACCCTATACCCCCATAGACAAGGGTTTACTTTTCGGATTTTTCCAAGTGTTCTAGTTTTCAGTGCCGTTTAGAAAGTTGAATATTTGCGAGATCGATACGCACTTGGCCGATTCTAATTCTTTACTCTAAAATTGAGAGATAGAGTTGATAATGGATTGATAATCGCCATACCAAATCATTATCAGTTTTCAGGGATTTTAATTATACTGATGTTGTCAGTATGATTGTGAATCTACGTCAATAGCAAACAAACATATAATATCTATCTTCACATTTTGAGGGTACCGTAGTCAACAAGGAACCCTTATTAGTTTCTCTATTCCGTCCGCCCGTCCATCTGTCTTGTCTGTCTGTCCGCGGCTTAGGTCAGAGATTCTTTAGTACTATAAAGCTGAAATTTGGCATGGGTGGACATATTAACTACGCCAACAAAGTGGTAAAATAAAATCACTATCACTACATAGTATAAAACAAAGTCGCTTTCCGCTGTCTGCCCGGTCCCTTCTTTAAAACTACGCAACGGATTTTGATGCGGTTTTTTTAATAAGTAGATAGAGTGATTCAAGAGGAAGGTTTATATGTATAATTCTACGCAGACGAAGTTGCGGGCACAAGCTATTCTTGGATATATTTTATTTTTAGGGTACAAGTAAAGTGGGGATGAATTTTTTCACGTTTTTCCCCATAGTGTGGGGTGTCGTTGGAAAGGTTGTTCAAAAATATTGTGGGTGCGGAAAAAAAAAAGGATCCGTTTGCGAAATATTAAGCCTTAAAAGTTCTAATTATTGTTTGAGTCAAGTGTTCCCCCCTCCCTTGCCAGCTAAACGGTTGTATTTGGATAGGTGAAAAAAATATAATAGTAGTATTGTATATAACGAAGCTTGAAGGAAAACTATCACAGCTAGGTTGGGTTTACGATTTAAGGAGTAATAAGTCGACCAACGCTGGATTAGCCTTAAAACCGTGAACTAGTTCATAGTACCTATCGAATAAAAATGAAAAATAATTAATATTTTCATTGTATCCGCTTATTGTGATAGCCAACTACAGAATCCTACACTGCGCGTGGCCCGACACACACTTGGCCGGTTTTTAATATTAGTTATGATGAAGATTAATTTTACAAGCTACCGAGATCCCATTCATATTTATTCTACGTGAATTGAACAAAGACCTCGGACACGTGTGAAGCAATTATTTTTGATGTTTTTTTTGAAATATGTAAACACTAGTTATTACTAGGTGTTTTAATCCTATCTCCTACTAATATTATAAATGTGAAAGTTTGTGAGTATGGATGTTTGTATGTTTGTTACTCTTTCACGCCATAACGGCTGGACAGATCGGGATGAAATTTGGAACGTACATAGATTATAGTCTGGAATAACTCATAGGCTACTTTTTATCCCGGAAAATTGCGTAATTCCCACGGGATAGCGATAAACGAATTCTATGCAGACGAAGTTGCGGGCAACAGCTAGTGAGCAATAAATCAAACTACTAGGTACCTACTTTTATGTATGTATGTAAACTCTTTATTGTGAAAAATAAACAAGACAAATACAATTGACAAACACTGAGAAACATGCACACATGCGGACTTCTCCCTTTAAGGGATCTCTTCCAGCCAACCTTTGAGTGAATGAAAGGAGTATTATAATGAGTATTTTATTACGAGAGCGACGCAGATGCGAATACTCGTATTTAAGAATAAGAAAAGCGAAATTGCGAAAATATCCTGTGCAATCTCGTATGGAGTGTTAACGACCACTAGGTCAGTCAAGACACATATGTATGCGCATCTTATTACATAAAATACCGTTACGGCTCCTTTCCTGCCTAACGCTCTTCACAGATGAGATGATACGTACACAAATCAGATATCATTTGATTTTCGTCCGTTTTTTTTTGTTTTTGTAAGTGTTGTATTTTCTAAATAAAACTTCAACACTTTCAACCCAGGCAGTTCCTGGTAGGTAATTCAAATAGGTACTTAGAATATTTGACGAAAAAAAATAAAAATTGAAAAACAACCCTTTCTTAATCTACGATGGATTGCAACAGCTATTTAGGACCACATTAGTTTTATTTTTATTATTTCTATTGGGTTTTATTGTTCATACTTCTGAATTTCACAAATTCTCGTTGCCTGAATAACACAACACACTTTGGACGGTAACTTAAAATCGTCTGAGATTTTAAATAAACAGCTATTATAGCATGTCATTTTATAATAAGTTAACTGAGTCATAGTAAACATAGTTACAAAACCGACACCGAATTGAAACTAAACCAATCACAAGAAGTAAAGCATGCGCCCAGCTTCATGTAAAGAAATAAGTTATCGGTCATTTTTAAACCCGACACATAAATATAAATAAACCTTTCAATAGTATCTAGCGCTGCTATACAATGTACTTCATCCATTTTCATAGAAATGTGTATCTTTGAAGAGAATATAAAGTGGTGTGGTGTGGGGGCCCGCCCAGACCCCACTGCCCCAGTGCCAGCCGAGCCGGGCCGTGGGGAATTGAATCAATTCCCTTTAAGCCTCGACAACTTGAGGGAATCCGTCTCGAAAAGTGCTCAATAAAAGGCATTAAATGTTACCGTACTATTCATTCGAGTTCACTCTTCTTTACAATTTATAAGCGCCTATAATGTCAGGTTTACATTATTTTAGTACATATTTTCCACTCGAGCTCTTTAGTTAGGTACTATTTATCAAGAACTTAGTCGTTTACGCACGTTGATGTTAGGGAATGCTACTTTACACATTAATAAAAGAGACAATACACTCCTAAGAATACGAACCCACTGCCCACAGCAACAATAAGTGGGTATGTATTTAAAAATTAAATTCGAAGGTAAATAGGATCGGCTTCTATTTGCTTGCACTTGATCATTAACATATGTTTACATGCAAAGTATGTATGTATGTATGTAAACTCTTTATTGCACATAAAATTTTAAAAAAATACAGAAAGAACAAACAACAACACAACTACAATACAAAGTCTTGATGATGATGATGTGTGTGGGGACGCCTGGCTGGATCAGGCGGGCTGTCGATCCGCTGTGGCGATCATTCAGCCCAGTTCCCCTTGCAATATAAATACAAAGTCTTAGTGAAAGCGATGTACTTAAGCATATACTAAGCACTGTGATTATAAGCTCGTGTAAACCTGGTATAACAGTAGCATTAGTGAAGTGGGTACCTAACAAACCTAATTTACTGAAGATCCTCTACTCCTTATACAGTTGTACAAGGCTTCTCAGACCTTTTCTGGAATGTTTCAGCAGGTCGAACTAAGCCATGAAAAATCTTTTTTGAAATGAAATTTTAATTTTTGATTCAAAATTTAGTCTCGGCCTTGACGCGGTTCACTTTGGCCCATTGATCAATGTATGGAAACATTTGCCAACTATGATTAAAAAAACCTGAAAGTATTTGCAGGGCTATGTAGTCAAAGTAACCAAGCACCTGCTGAAATATCCTGGAATAATTTTAAGAGGTCCTGTATTGAGAGAAGTCTGAAAACGTGAAACTAGAAAAAATAAGCTATACGTCTGTCAGCGTATTGATACAAAATTCTAATTACTTTTTTGAATAGGGAACGAATGAATTATAGCAGTAAGTAATTTTCTACTACTCCACTCACGTGTATTTCAAATACAACGAAATTTTTATGATCGTGATTTTAAATATCACTTCTGTGAAAATATCACTTGAAGTGCAAAATAAATAAAACTGGGTAGTAATAGAAAATTACAGCTCTAATTAATTATGTCAAGTAAGTGCTTTGTGTTTTTTCCCTTTTTCAGTGGTATTTTCTCATCCGTGACTTAAAAATCAGCTTCCTCAAAAAACAATTTAAACTATCACCGCATTTAATAGATAAGAAACAGTTTTCTTGTTCCGATTTCCTTATGATAAGAAATGTAAACATCTGGATATGATAAACAATTTTTGAAATCATTTTCCTCAAACTTCGGCTTTGTAGTAGCGCAGATGAGGAAACGGAGGAAACGGTGGGAAAGGACGACATCTGTAGATATAGGTGGGTGGAAGTGACTTTGATTCTTGAAACTGAAAATAGAGGAGCGCCATATCACTACATATGAAGTATTATAAAACTAATTATAAAGTCCTCCGCCGCATCTGTCTGTCTGTTCGCAATAAACTTAAAAACTACTGAACGAATTTTCATGCGTTTTTCATTAATAACTAGCTTCTGCCCGCGACTTTGTCTGCGTAGAATTATACCTATAGACCTTCCTCTTGAATCAATCTATCTATTAAAAAAACCGCATTAAAATAAAATCCGTTGCGTAGTTTTATAGATCTAAGCATACATAGGGACAGACAGCTGAGAGCGACTTTGTTTTATACTGTGTAGTGATGATGTAATAGATATAGCGATTTCATGAGGAAGGTGTAGTTTTTTTGTAAATTGGTTTAAATGTGTCGGCAATTGTGGCAGCGCTGTGTTAGTATCTATACATTGCATCCGTAAGACGCCGGGGCGGGTCGCTAGTGAGTAACATGAAGAAGAGATAGATACATTAATGGTGCTGGTCATTATGTAGACATAATGCCTATACTTAGATGACAATTCTATTTTTATTCAACTCAATAATTGGATACGTAACATGACATTACATCATTGACTCGTTTGAGTGTAATCTTGGTATAAATAAAGGCCTAGCAATTTTTAAGGTTGCGTAGCCTAAATAGCAAAAATGGAACTCTTTAAGTTTCTTTCTGCCCGTCTATCTGTCTGTCCGTATGTGAAAGGCATTTTCTCGGAAACTATGTAAATGAAAATTTTATGGTTAGGGTATTTTTTTGACTGCTACATATTTCAAGTGGATTTAAAGAGTTTACAAAGCTTCGAAAGATGCAAAAATTGTGGTCTGTATTGCTTGACATAGACCGTGCGTTGACGTTGAGAACAAGACACCTGGCTCCGAATTAATGCATACGAACGAAAGGGTCAAAAACGATTGTCTCCCGAGCGCAGCGATCAGTTCAAGGACACGGTTCGTTCAAAGAATCACACGGCAGAAATGACAACGTGCCGTACGGCTGAATTTATCCCGAATCCTATCACCGGAATATTGTGACCCTGCTCTGGTCTATCGCTTAAAGCGGGTTTCAGATGTGTAATTACCGCCATGACGCGAGACCACTCTCTGCTCTTGACTTCACAAGAGGCAGGGCGGAAGTCAGGGTGTGAGGAGGGGGCAAATGGACGGACGGTTGCCATGGCTACGGGGGTGGTTACAGGCTACAGCCTCGCAGCAATTGCAACAAGTGGGATATCGTGATAAATGCTAACTGCAGGGTGATTTATTACTCACACGAGGGTTGCGATGTTTTATATATGTAGTTTTAGTAGGTAGTTTTATGATAATGAAATGATATCTCGTGTGTGGCAGTGGCGTAACTATAACGTCTGGGGCCCGTGGCAAATTCGTCAGATTGGAGCTCCTTCCTCATAAAGAAGTGCATCAGCGTCCCTTCTGTGCTCTAAACCAAGTTAGTTCGGGGCCCCGTAGAGCGAGGGGCCCGTGGCATTTTGCCACCCCTGCCACCCTATAGTTACGCCACTGGTGTGTGGATAGTTCCGCTTGCTTCTTAACCTCTTTCAGTATCCTGTCACATATACATATACCTTATTATGTACCTATATAATGAAGAAATGAGCTACAGTTATCAAATTTTGACGAATAGATATTGTACCGCGAGCACACTATATGAAACCCTTACGCTCGTTGTGGCACATGTTTTCAATATAAGCGACAGAATACTGAACTTATTAACAGGCCATACGATTTATTTATAGTAATTCTTAACATTCTTCTTCTTAACGTTTTTTCTTTACTCCCAGACTAGCATGGAAGATTGATCTGCTAAATTGTCTCAAACATTAGAATCTAGTGTTTGTTGTTTATTTTTGTATAAAGTTTTTAAATATACAAACACACTTGCTGACTCAACAGACGTTGTCATATTAAAAGCTGTTTTTCCAATCTTCTCAATCTCAATTCTTCTCATTACAGAACCTTTTTTTGAGACTTCAGAGAGTGCTTATTAGTTTAAAAAAAAGTTCATCCAAATCGGTCCACCAGTTGTAGATTTCTGAGCTTCAATTTCGCGGTTGGCGTTCAAAATACCATCTATATCTACCTCAGTAGGTAGTACAGCAAATAGAAGATACAAAATAATTCCTAATTATACTTACATATATCGTTGTAATATTATAATTTAGATTATTTACATGTTACTTGTACATAATCAAAATAGAAATACCTACGGAAGTTTATGAAGATTGCGCGGATTTTGCTGAAATTTGAAGCACAGATACTTTATAACCTGGATTAACATAGATATAGGGTGAAGGAAAATTGTACAGTAGCTATGGATAATTACTTCGTAGGCATCAGCTAGTTCAAGATACTTCTACATAATAAGGAAACTATTCTCGGGCTCAGGACGTTTCTAATGTTGATAGAAATCGTTTCAATGGTTTTTTAAGATTTTTTTTCTATGATAGCGAGCGCAGCGCACCTAGTGGAAGCAACCACCGTCGCCCATAGCCACTCATAACAAAGGGCGTTAAGAGTGTGTAGCCTGCGGTTTGGTTTGTCTTGGTTGCTTGTTCATTAATCTTTGAACGCTACTGAACAGACTTTCATAGACCTTAGCTTTAGCAACATACATACTGGCTTTGTTTGATCTAAATCGGGAGACATCGGAAAGAAAATATATAATTATCAAAAGTTTAAAAACAAAGAATGAAGCTACACCAACGAGCTGAACAGCTAGTGTAAGTTAATTAAGATGAATAATGTTACGCTCCACAATCTAATACTTCGAATAAAAAAGCGAATGTAAAGTAAATTGTACCTATAGGCATCAGTTATTAGGGTTCGTACTTCATAAGGAAAAACCGGCCAAGGGTGAGTCGGACTCCCGCACCGAGGGCTCCGTACAAATTCTGCAAGTGAATATAAAATCCAGTGTTAGCAGAGTCCTGCTCATAAGGAAAATGTAGGCAGTGTGAGGTCAGTTTATATTGGTTATTTTGTACAGTCAAGAGCAAAAGTAAGGCATCACCATGTGCCTAGTCACAATGGAATAAAAATTATCAGTTAGGTACTGTTGTACTGTTTTGCTGTTGAGTACATAGGCTGACATTAAAAAAAATAGAATAAATTCATTAAATGTGCTGTAAGTCGCTGACTATAAGAGCTACCTTTATACCAAACTTCAAATTTCTGGGACAACTGGAAGTACTCCCTATTATTTAGGAGCTCGGCAATTTCGTATGGAAACTCCTAATCCGATGACTATCTTTTAATTGAGTTGACATATAGAGTTTTGATTTAATCACAGCTCTAGGGGCCACAGATCTAAGTATTTGGTATTAATTTTAACTTTATACCTCTACGCGTTCCTGAAAAAAAGAGTTTTGACAGACGAGCAACAAAGTGATCTTATGAGGGTTCCCTTTTTTCCTTTTGAGGTACGGAACCCCAAAGACGGAACTCGTATATCACTCGTGTGTCTGTCTGTCACATCCAATTAATTTGCTTTGAAACTACTGGGCATTAAGTTGAAATTTGGTACACAGGTATTCATTTATGTAAGTCGGTGACTCAAAGACGAATGTGTAACGCGCAATGCAAATGAATTTTAAAATGAAAGCTACGTTGGCATGGAAGTTACGAGTTTCGGTTTTTTTTAACAGCTCCGAACATAGTTACAAATTTTTCACATGATTTTCCTGTACCTACTGATTCTAAATGGGTGTTACGTTACATACATTCAACAAATAATATCCTTTGTTCATTATTTAGCACCGCTCACGGGCTAGGAGTAGGGCGTGGGTTGTTCCTAATAAGTTAAATACTTTGGAATTACCCAGCAGAAAAGGCAACTATGCAAGTCCTTAGAATACTATCCTACTAATCCTACTATACATATCGCCCTATTACTGCAAATACCAGTTAAGTGACGATATGTCAAAAATGATTTTATTACACCATTAGAATGTACTCTTCAAGCTCTACAAACTGGTAAAACCCGTTTTTCGATAGCTCATTCCGTTGCGAAGATAGCTAAGCCACGCTAAATGCTTATAGTCCCTTAACAGTCATTTAACAGCAAAATAGTAGGGAAGAAACTGTGACGTGTATGTTAATATAACGATTTTTGTTTACGAGTACAGGTAAAACAATATATTGTTATTTAATGCTTTATTGCATTCCAATTTTCCAAGCCAAAACCAGTTAAGTGTCGAGGAAAACCCGACTGCGTTATATAAATCGCATTTTTCTCAGCAACATGCCCAAATATTAAAATTTTCACTAGGAAGCTAGAATATATTGAGATAAACTAAAGAAAAGACATAATTGGAATGACTAATACACGCGCTTGTTGGTAAAAAAAAAACTCACGAACATTAAAATTGAATTATCTCGAAATGACTGTTTTGCAGATAACTGGTATTTGCAGTAATAAGACGATATGTATATATCCTATCCTTTACTACTAATATTATATTTGCGAAAGTTTGTGAGGATGTATGGACGTTTGTTACTCTTTCATGCCGGAACGACAAAACAGATCTGGAGAAATTTGGAACAAAGATACATTATGGTCTGGAATAGCATGTTTATGCCGGAAAATTGCGTAGTTCCCGCGGGATAGCGATAAACAAAATTTTTGCAGACGAAGTCACGGGCAACGGCTAGTACAGAATAAAGCTAACTTTGACTTTTGTATGTATAATGGATTAGCCGCGGTATAACCTCCTTTATTGTTTATCGTAGTATAAATAAAAAACCGGCCAAGTGCGAGTTGGACACACGCACCAAGGGTTCTGAAAAAGTTAGCAGATCCCTGCTCCTAAGCACAATGGATCGAAAGGGAATCAAAATAGTGATGGGTTGCTAGCCGTAGCGCCTATAACATAATTCCTAAGATTGCCCATTCCCTCGATTTGATTTTACCAACTGCGCGGGAAGAGAAGCAACTAGTACATTCTATGTTTTTCTTTACTTCCATGCTGGTCCAAAAATCAGTTTTCAGATATCTAACTGGAATGCGAAATTTAAGGATTCTAGAAAAAAAAGTATCCTATTACCGTCTACCGGTTCTAAGCTACCTCCCACCAATTTTCAGCCAAATCGGTTCAGCCTTTCTTGAGTTATAAATAGTGTAACTAACACGACTTTCTTTATGTAGATATATAGATTACCGTGAATTATTGTGATACTGACGTTATCCAAGTTACAGTGCAAAATTGTAATACTTTTTTGGTGTTGAATTTACTACTTACTTTAGTTAATTATCCAAGACAGTTTCATTCAATGTCCGAATCCCATTTATTTTTCCACGTTAAATACACAATTTAGACTAGTCTTGAAGTCTTGACCCTTTAAATTCTTTAAATTCTTCCTTTTTAGGGTTCCGTACCTCAAAAGGAAAAAACGGAACCCTTATAGGATCACTTTGTTGTCCGTCTGTCTGTCCGTCCGTCCGTCTGTCAAGACCCTTTTTCTCAGGAACGCGTGGAGGTATGAAGCTGAAATTTATATCAATTACTCAAGTCTACTGTCCCTTGAAGCTGTGAAAAAATCAAACTTCTAAGCCAACGCAATCAAAAGATACAGCCGTTTATGCCGCAAATTTCCGCAAATTTTCAACTCTCAAGGGAATCAAAACCTACAAGGTAGTTCCCGTGAACGCAGAATCTTGAAATTTGGTATGAAGGTAGGTCTTATAGCACAGATTAAAGAATAATTGCGAAAACCGTAAATGTGTATGTATGTCTGTATATAGCAGTGACCAATATAAAGTAACCCCACACTGCGTACATTTTGCTTTGGAACAGGGCTCTGCTTACACTGGTTTTAGATATTTATAGATAATGATACGGAACCCTCGGTGCGCGAGTCCGACTCGCACTTGACCGGTTTTTTTTATTATTATATTCATGAAATAAAAAACATCAATCAGACATGACTGTGTGGGCTTAGTTCCCTTTGCCTTTCTCATAAGGAATAAAACAAAAAAACTTTGACACCTCTGTTCTTCATTCATTCATTCAGTTCACTCGTCGGTCAATTTATCGCCCCTTCCCCCCGCTCGAACACCCTTCCGACATCGTAATCCACGACGAAACTTTTAGGTTCAAAGTCTGGCTCTAAAATTATTAAGTAGCTATTTAGTTTATTATTTCTTTGATTTAGTTAGGTCCTCAAAAAATGGCTAACCAAAGGTTAATAAGTGCACTTAAGATCCTGAAAAATAGAAACGATGCCAAGTTTCTTACAGGTAAGATCACAGTTGGACTTTTTAAACTTTTCGGGTGCCAATACAATTTCGTGACATAGTTACGACTGATCCAGAGATTTTTATTGTAATTATGGTTTCCTAGGGTTCCAAAGCCGAAACTATGCAGCAGCGGCAGCTGGTCATGTTCACACCAAGTGCAAAATAGTCAATGGTGTCTATGTGGTGACACTGGACTCCCCTAATGTTAAGGTCAGTACAAATTGCTTATTATCATTGTTACTAAGTAATTCTTAAATTACATTATACTATTAGCTTTCTACTTCATCAGGAAAAAAGTGTGAAAGTAGCTAATTAGAATTAGTGTTATTTTGTACAGGTGAATCAAGTTTTAGAATCAGTTCAGTAGTTCCAACGATTACCTCATATTTTATATACAAACAGAGTTTACTTCCTTGTTAAAATGTATGAACTAGTAGGTATTCCAATAGCAACAGAACTCGTGACACATATTTTGATCGAAAATGCTAAATAATTTTTTATGTTATAGGACCGTGTAGTGTCGTATTTTGTATTAAGAATATTGAGTTATGTCGTTTAGCTTCTAACTTAATTAAAGCTAATTCTGAAATTTATATAATTTGAATCTTAAGTATAAAAGAGAATTTTAAGATTCAAATCCTAAAAAATCTGAACTGAATTTATCTGAGTTTGAAGTTAAGCAAGTCAATTATTCAATTAAAACTCTTAAGTTTCAAAAACGAATCCCTCCTAACATTATAAATGTGAAAGTAACTCTGTCTCTCGGTGTCAGGCACATTGTATGACAGCAGACTTAGTTCAAATTCAAGCTCCATGATCATTATACTGACTGTGGTTCCAGCTATTTAAGTAAGTAAGTAAGTAAGTAAATGCTTTATTGTACAAATATAAAGAAACACCCAACCCATAGTGTTTTTAATTAGTCTAAATTTTTCATGCATTTCAATATGGATTTTCCCAGGACTTCCCAACCAGATGGGCATAAAGAACTGTCAAGGGGCATAATAAACGGACCCATTTGCATTTCTTAAGAAAATGCATAGGTAAATTAACTGTTTTGACTTGCCATATTTGCCATTATATAAAAAAATGTTTCTTATTTTTGTTGTAACTTAAGGAGGGGCATGAAAATATTATTTTTGAGGCTTGTCAAAATAAAGGTTGGGAAATTCTGGATTACATAGTAAGGGGTCTATTCTATTATATTATGGCTAAAGAATGTTAAAATGTCGGAATAAGCGATGGATTAATTGCTAATAATAAGAAGGTATAATAAATTTAATATGTTTTCTTAACAAAATCAAAATGTCCTTTGTAGGTAAACTCCCTTAATACTGAGGTGATGAATGAAGTGACCAGCATCTTAAATGAAGTTGAATCCAATCCATCCATTGAAGCTGCAGTGCTGATATCCGGCAAACCAGGGTGCTTCATCGCTGGTGCTGATATCTCCATGATTGAAGCCTGCAAAACAAAAGAAGAAGTAGTAACCTTGTCCAAAAATGGTAAATTACCTATGACGGTCTTTAACTGTATGAAATATTTATTGGCATGGTAACAAATTATGTAATGAAACATAAATGCATTTATGTAATCGTTTTGATAAAAGTCCAATAAATGCCGGCAGCTGACCTATACCAACACATACATACTTAATTCCATGATACATAATGGCTTAAAGCCAAAACTCATATGATCAACTTCTGCTTGATGATGGCTTTGATGTAACTAACTATAATTTTAGATGTGTTGAACATAAGAACCAGATAAGAACACAGTTACAGAAAATAATAATTAAAAGCCTGACTGGGTTTATAAATTAGAGAAACCTGATATTATGTATTATCAACATATTATGACATTGTTTTCATCTTAGGTACATATACACTTGTTAAACTGAAGCAGAACTAATCTGCTAATGAAATAAAATATAAAGAATATTTTTATGTGATAAAATGACAGTCATGTAATATTTATTAAATTTTGATAAAACTTTCATGTGATATAGAATATGACACTAACTAGTTAAAACAACAACCAGAACAGATACAATACTTATAATAACAATAATAATAGATCTTATTAAAGTTTTATGTAACAGTAACGGGTGTCCCAAAAATGACGCAAGATTTAAATTTGCACCCATTTGCATTTTAGTGCTGGAAACCCTAAAATAACTGTTTGGCAGCTGAATGTTTAGGTTTTTAAAAATGACGAGTTACAAGAACAACGCGTTTTCATAATTGAACCATATTTCAAAAGTAATCAAAGTTTGGCGGGCAGATAGAAAATTTCGTGGTCAGAAAATCAATAGTCCGACCATATTGCCCGCCAAACTTTCATAACTTTTGAAATATCAATAATAAAGACGCGATTTTCTTTCGTATAACCCGCCATTTTTATAAACCTTAAACATACAGCTGTCAAATAGTTTTTAAAGGTTGCCAGTACTAAAATGCAAAATGGCGGCAAATTCAATTCTTGCGTCCTTTTTGTGACACCCGTTACAATATGCAAATAATTTGTAGGCCATGAAATATTCCGAAGAATGGAGGCGTCTCGCAAGCCATTTATTGCAGCTATTCAAGGAAGCTGTCTTGGAGGAGGCCTGGAAACTGCTTTAGCTTGTAAATACCGCATAGCAGTCAAGGACCAAAAGACCGGATTTGGGCTTCCTGAAGTTATGCTGGGACTTCTGCCTGGCGGCGGTGGCACTCAAAGGTTATAATAAAAAATCTTTCCTATTACATAATATATTTTAATATGGTCATGTCAAAATCTATGAAAACATCAAATTACTTTGAAAAAACAGGACTCCCTAAGTTCTTTTTTTTTTCAGATTGCCTGCTCTCACTTCCATTCCTACGACTTTGGACCTAGCACTTACAGGCAAAACAGTGAAAGCTGATAAAGCCAAAAAACTTGGAATCGTCGATTTACTAGTTTCTCCACTTGGACCCGGTAAAAAATATCCTACATAGTTAATTTTCTTCTTTCATTAAAAAAAAACAATATTGAGTAGAAAACTTTGATTTCTAGGTTTGGGTCTTCCCGCTGATAATACAATGAGATATCTAGAGACTGTAGCTATCCAAATCGCGAAAGACATTGCGTCTGGTAAGCTAAAAGTTGACAGAACCAAATCTGGTCTTGTGAACAAAATCACAGCAACTGTCATGGAGTGGGATATGGTTAAAAACATGATATTCAACAAGGCTAAAGAGCAAGTTATGAAGGCATCTCGCGGCCTTTATCCAGCTCCACTGAAGGTAAGATATTATCACTACATATTATAAAACAATAAGTCGCTTTTTCTGTCCCCAAATCCGTATGTATGCTTATATCTTCAAAACTACACAACGGATTTTGATGCGGTTTTTTTTAATAGATAGAGTGATTCAAGAGGAAGGTTTATAATGTATAATACATGCATAATATACCGTGCGAAGCCGGGGCGGGTCGCTAGTAATTAATAATCATTGGCCACAAGTATGCCTTATCATAAGATCCTTATTACCTTATTATGCGAATTACTTTATGCGCCCACTGATCACGCGTGGCCTCTACTTGACTATTATATATATATATATATATTTATGGTTGGTGTTTTTTAGATCCTTGAAGTAGTCAGGACTGGTGTGGACAAAGGCCGCGCGGCGGGATATGAGGCCGAAGCACAGGGCTTCGGTGAGCTCGCCATGACCCCACAGAGCAAGGGACTGATTGGGCTATTCAGAGGACAAACTGAATGCAAGAAAAACAGATTTGGCAAGTCCGAAGTTGATGTTAAGACTGTGAGTATGCTTATTAAGTAATGTAAGCACATTTTGAACAGCTCCAAATCACAGAAATTTCCCGATATTGAGAAATGCAACAAACGGAATACCTACCTTGTTTCAAGCTTCATCAGCATCAGCTTTTCGGTGAAGGAGATAATCTTGAGGAATCGTGCACATGTCTGTGGATCAAGAAATAAATACTTTAAAACATTCCTTGTTCACAGATTGGTGTGTTGGGTGCTGGATTGATGGGAGCCGGTATTGTCCATGTTTCCATTGATAAGGGTTACAAGGTGGTTATGAAAGATGCCACCAATGCTGGCCTCTACAGAGGAGTGGGACAGATCCAAACTGGGCTGGGCAACGCTGTTAAAAGGAAGAGGATCTCAGGGTAATTTATTGCTAATTTTTGTAAGAATGTTGTCCTAATTCGGATATTAGAAGTGCAACAGCTTTTTGACAAAGTAACTTTTTTGTGCAGAGCGTCATCCTAATTCTTATCGCATCGCACTTGCTTACGATTTTGCTGAAAGAACGAGTTGTTGCACCTATTACAGGATCCAGAAGGATAAATTTTTGGGAAACCTGCTGCCTACATTAGATTATGCTAAGTTCAAGAATGCTGACTGTGTCATTGAAGCTGTGTTTGAGAATATTGACATCAAGCATAAGGTCATAAAGGAACTCGAAGCTGTTGTGCCCAAACATTGCATCATCGCGACCAACACCAGCGCCATTCCTATCACGAAAATCGCAGCTGGTAGCAGCAGGCCTGAGAAAGTCATAGGTATGTTGCTTTTTCTAATTTGTTTTATAATGAGAACATTAAGAACAGCCGAGAATCATAGTTTAACACGGTAATCGGAGCCAAGCCAATGACACACGACTGTTATCAAAAAAATCTTACTCCTATGGTGGTATGACATGATGAGTGATTTGATTTCATAATAACAAATTGTATAGTAAAGAGTACCGAATATGTATTGAATTGCGCCGCGGTTTCTAATTCTGTAGATTTTTAATTTAAAGAATAAAATTACGTGCGGTGCCACTGGACACGTACCTTGTACCGATACCCTTACTCTTACCGAGGCTGAACGGGTTTATTACAAATATTTACAATTGCAGGCATGCATTACTTCTCCCCGGTGGACAAGATGCAACTGTTAGAGATCATCACGCACCCGGGCACAAGCAAGGATACATCGGCGGCCGCCGTGGCCGTGGGGCTCCGCCAGGGCAAGGTCGTCATCACCGTGGGCGACGGGCCCGGCTTCTACACGACGCGCATTCTGTCCACCATGCTTAGCGAAGCCATCAGGTCAGTAGGAGCCGCTGGATAAAGCCACTCCTCTAACATATTCAAACTTACATAAAACTTTCGTGTCGCCAAAATAACACAAGAGGCAACTTTTTTATCCCGTTAAATTGCACTATTTCCTCGGAATATGGATATAAACGAAATCTTCGCAGATGGAATCGCGAACAACTAGTCTGAAATAAAAGAACAAGCAAATTGTAGTTGGTTGCATTCCGGTCGGTTAAACTTGAAACTCCCGCTTCACACGCGGCAAGGTGTACCGTTATGTTTACGAAGAATAAGAGAATTTAAAGAAACGATTTTATAAGCAATTATTCATTTAACTTTAATATAAACACTCGTATATTATAGGCTACTCCAAGAGGGAGTAGACCCTAAGGAGCTCGACAAAATGACAACGCAGTTCGGATTCCCGGTTGGAGCCGCGACACTGGCCGACGAAGTGGGCATCGACGTCGGCTCGCACATCGCGGCTGACCTCGCCAAGGTAACTTTAAAACTGAGAGCAACAACTGAATTACATCATAATTATCATGTGTACTTGGTTGACTCGGAAAGAACATTTTTAATTCCTCATTACGGCCACTCACAATGCTAAATTTAATATCATCGGAAGCCAAGGGCATACTTCTAGGAGAACAGAACAGCACATAACTACTGATCTGTAATTTATTTGTAATTATTATAGCCGTTTCTCCTTTTCAGGCGTTCGGCGAACGCATCAGTGGTGGCAATATCAACATTATGCAAGACTTGGTGAAAGCGGGATTTATGGGTCGTAAATCTGGCAAGGGCTTCTACGTCTACGAGAAGGGATCCAAAAACAAGGAAATCAACCAGGACGCGGTCACGTTGGTGAAGAACTATTCGCTGGAACCGCGCGGAGCCAACACTGTTGAGGATCAGCAGTTGAGGATGGTGTCAAGGTAACGGCAGCATCAAATATGTGGGTTGATTTAAGTAACATCAAGTTTTCAAAAAGTTGACTTGCCAATTACAACAGTAGCCTATTATTGCAATTACAAAAGCAACACAACCCAGTTGTATTTTCCTGGAGTTCCTTTCCCTGATGACACCTCAAATTGAAGCGCCTATTCAGCCTGCTTGACTTAAAAGAGCATTAGGTTTATAATACCTAGCCTAGAGAATACCTTTTTCATCTCGCAACTTCGCATGCTTTCAGATTTGTTAATGAGGCCGTATTGTCTCTGGAAGAAAAGATCCTGCATAGTCCTCTGGAAGGTGATGTGGGCGCTGTGTTCGGTCTCGGATTCCCGCCATTCACTGGTGGACCGTTCAGGTATTTATATGTATTTATTATAGCAACATTGTTTTGCCAAGTTTGATGCCACAAAACCAGCACACATCCACTGTGGCTAGTTATTGAAGATTTACACCACATTTACTCATATTTACTTTGTTTTTAAACATAATTAACGAATTATTTCATTTTTATGGTCCGTTTTTTTTATGCTGGCATAACATAGCATCTCAATAATATCGTAATCTTCTATTTCGTTTGCAGGTGGGTTGATCAATTTGGAGCTGACAAGTTGGTGAAGAAGATGGAAGAATTCCAAGGACATTATGGAGCACCATTCAAGCCTGCTCAGACCCTTGTTGATATGGCCAAAGACACAAGCAAGAAATTCCACAAGTAATCCTACTGCCAACTTTTACTATTTATAAATGAATAATATGTTGTATTAGAGCTTTTGTGGTCATGACAAACGGAATCACGAATGCTCGAGGATATTTTGTAATAGCAAGTGTATGATTAATAGATAAGATAGCCAAGTAACATAGTAAACAAGTATGTAAATGAAAACCCAGACTTTTTGAATGTTTTATCAGGCTTATATTGGCACTTATTTATTCATATTTATAATTCTGCTAGAAAGCTATTTTTATCTGTCTGCAGTATTTTATAGATATCAGAAAACTCTATATTGCATCAATGTAAATTAATAAATTATTATTTTATACTTGGTCGTTTTAATCCGAATTAATAATGTATGTTTCGTAATCATAAAGTAAATGATCTAATAGAAGTAATAAATAAAGCTATCCCATGACATTTTGTTGAATAGATTGCTGTTTTCAACTTAAAAAACGTATATATAAGGTTCTTATTTATAAAACAATTTAAGCTGACAACTGCGTTGTATACACACAATTTAATGAAATTATATTACAGTTGAAAATTGGATAACTATAATTCAACGAAATGTCATGGGAAAACTTTATTCACTACACCTGTACTAATACTAACTAGTTTATCTATCGGTTTAGGCTGGCCGCAGACGCACGGAATCCTGATTCGGTTTCCTGACCAGGAATTCAGAAACCGTTCGGAAACTTTACGAAACGCGTGCGCTTTGTTAAACATTTTGTATGAAAGGTTTGCATTCGGGTTTCACGAATCTGAATTCCTGGTCAGGAAACCGAATCAGGATTCCGTGCGTCTGTGGCCAGCCTTATACTCAGTTAGAAATTCTAGTTCGTATTTCAGCCATCTCGCTTACACTAATACGCATTAATGAAAAAGTAAAAAAATGGAATGATGCAAACTTCGGAGTAGTCCCTTGATCTATGAATTCAATTACGTTCGGAAACACAACAAAAATTGTGCTGTCATGTGACAGTTCTGTTCTGATTGGTTCTGATTTGACACACACGACTGTCACTGTCAGCGTCTACTTACTTTTTATTTCAAACAACAAATGACTAAATAACACGTGTTTATCGTGTTTGATTTAGTCGGATCGGATCAGCTGTCGCTGAGTTTCACAAGGAATGCGGTGGTATTATTATTTGCCTTACAGTATTCGATGCTATTAGGCTGCAGCGTTCTCAGAAGACATTGATCTCAAGGTAAGCTGCTATAAACACTTGTTTATTATGTTTAATTTTAAGTTGAACAGTTTTGTTTTCATTTACAGGTAGTCCTTGAATAAGATAAGGTGTGGCATGACTAGAAAAGAATAGATCAAACAGTATTTTAAGTTTTATTTCTGTATGTTAACTCATTTTACGTTGGCATGATTTTTGTTTGGATGCTTTAAACCTGTTATTGGTTTCTTAGTATCATCAAGTACTGGTTTGATAACAGTAAGAAGAATGTTGATAAAATTAGATTCTATCTCGAATAGAACTCTTAAACGAGTTCTAGAACACTTGTTTTATATTATATTATTAATTGTCCTGATTCCAGGCTTTTTGTACTTTGAATTGTGTGTTGTGTTACCAGCCATTGTTGAAAATAGAATTACTCAACTAATTCACATGTGTGTTGCATTCTTTTTACTACTTAATATCATGGGAAACATGATATATGGAATGTTAACCGATAGTAGTATTAAAGGAAAACATTTGAATTATCTTAATAATGCTGATTGGACTTTTTGTTCTGTATGCGAATGTTTTAGGCCACCACGAGCTTGGCACTGTGACATTTGTAACATCTGCATTTTAAAAAGAGATCATCATTGCACATACCTTACTTCATGCATTGGTTATTTTAACTATAGGTATTTTTTACTCTTTACTCTGGATATTTTTATTTCAATGGTGTATGCATTTTATTACAATGTTTTATTCATGGCTAAATTTGTTTCATGGAACCATGGCCTGGCTATTCTTAAGTTTATATTTCCATTAGCGAGCTTTGTAGTGGATTTTGGTAATGAAAGTCTGTATATTTTAATGTTTGTAATTAATATACTAGTAGGGCTTTTTTCGGGATTCTTGGTTTACTATCATTTCAATAATGTTTTTAGAGGCCAAACTACAGCAGAACGGAAACACACCTCTAAGGAATACAGTAAAGGATTGAAAACAAACATAGTAGAAGTGTTTGGAACCAAATGGTATTTAACTTGGATTTTACCATTTATCAATAGCCCACTCCCAGGCAACGGCTTTCAATGGCACATTGTAGATAAGTTGAAATAATAATAGAGAACTCATGAATATATTCATCATGTCCACAGAAGAGAAATCACAAGTGTTCGTTTTTGGTCGTAGTTTTCCATTCACCAAGTTGAACTAGTTTTAGTTTTTAAACAGTTTTCCTCTCCCTCCACTGAAAATGATACTGATTGAGTAGTAGACTTTTGATAGCAAACAATTGACAGTCTAAAATAAAGTGTTCTGTGATCATATCATTTTTATATACATATTTTGCAATTTATGGCATTAATCTATTGTAAAGGATACATAGAAGTCAGACTTTAACCAATCTACTAACCAGATGAAAACTGTAACATATAAAAGATAATAGTTATGTTTCTGAAATGCGCAAAAAGATACGGTTGACACCAAAATTTCATGTATTTTTTTTCAAAATCTCACTTGCATTTTTCAATTGAGTTAGATTTCAATTGAAAGTATAATATAAAGGAACAATCAGTCAGCAACAGCAGAATCACAGGCTTAGGCATCGTTTTTGCAATATAAAGGTTGTCGCAGACATAGTCGCTCGGCACCGGAACGGCAGCGCCTCGCTTCATCAGCTCGCCGTCAATCATACGCAAGCTCGTAATGAAAGCGGCTCGGGGCCTTCGAGGCGTCCGCGCGGCTACAGTGCGCTTACCGCGAGCCGGCGACTTGTTGGCGGCTAGCGGTCAACGTCGACGGTCGGCGATGTCAGAGAGGCAAGCGGCACGGCGTTCACTAGCCGTTCGTGGGGGAAATACCCGAGGTCCACGCGCCTTTAAGGGATGAAAAGTAGAGAAACGTGAGATATGAATTATTTTAATTAGCGGCGAGCTTTGACAATACAAATTCAAATTCGAAGACAGGAAGCTTCTGCGGCTGCGCGACGTATAGTTTTTCTGCGCATCGCTAGGGGGCGTAGCGGCGCTGTTGCCACATCTCTCCCCTCCAGAGACCGTCTACGGGCGATAATAATGAGGCAGGTTCACTTGTCTGCCCGATCTAGTAAACCTTACGTGCTTCTCTGTCGCTTTCTTCTGTTCTGGTTGTAAACTTTGCTTAACCGCCGGCTTGATAATAACAGCTGGGGTAGTATCTGTTTCGAGCAGATAAGCTGGTTTTAATCGATCTATCGATACTGTGACTGTCTTGCCATTAACTCTAATTTTGAAAGTCTTTTCACCTCGATCTAGCACTGCGTGTGGTCCCGTGTATGCAGGGGTTAGCGCGCCACGTAGAGCGTCTTCTCTTAAGAAAACATGAGTAGCTGATGCTAAATCCTTAAAAACAAATATCTTCCTCTGTCTAGAAGTAGGTGCAGGTTGAAGTTGCTGGGCAATGTTGCGCAATCGTGCGGTGAAATCTGTAATATCGGTAGTAGATTCTGTGCTGGGATGAAAGAGTTCTCCAGGTAATCTTAGTGTCTCTCCGTATACTAGCTCTGCCGATGAGGTTTGCAGATCTTCTTTAAACGCACTTCTAATACCGAGTAGGACTAGTGGTAAGGCTTCTGTCCAGTTATTTTGTGCGTGACAGACAATGGCGGCTTTCAGCTGCCTGTGGAATCTTTCAATAATCCCGTTACAGGCAGGGTGATAAGAAGTAGTCCGTCGGTGTTGAAAACCTGTGATTTTCGACAAATGGTTAAAGAGTGCTGACTCGAATTGAGCTCCACGATCCGTTACTATGACTTCAGGACAGCCAAATCTGGATATCCAAATGGTAAGAAGCGATTTTGCTACTGTTTCAGCTGTAATGTCCATCATGGGAATAGCTTCAGGCCAGCGTGTAAACCGGTCAATGGCAGTAAGGCAGTAACGATAACCTTGAGATGGCGGCATCGGACCGATTATGTCGATATGCACGTGTGTGAATCTCGCCTTGGGTAAATTATAAGTTCCTAAAGGTGCATGCACGTGTCTAGTTACTTTCGACCGCTGACAAGCTAAACATGAACGAGCCCATTCGCGGCAATCTCTATTCATGTTAGGCCAGATAAAACGCTCAGACACAAGTCTTACAGATGTTCTCATTCCTGGGTGACTGAGTGAATGTAGGCTATTGAAGACTTGCCTTCGAAATCTTGGCGTTACATACGGTCTTAGGGTCGAGGTACTAATGTCGCAGTACAGTTCGGTGAGGGAACCAGGTATCATCATTTTTTTCAGTTTGATGCTGTAGGTTGTGTCACCGCTCAAAATTTGCTTCAACTCCTCGTCCTCAAGTTGTGATTCAGCCAGTTGTATTAAGTCGATTGGTTTTTCAAGCTCTTCTATTCTTGATAAGGTATCTGCGACTACGTTGTTTTTACCCGAAATATGTCTAATGTCAGTCGTAAATTGTGAAATCAAATCAAGATGGCGAAATTGTCTGGGCGAGCAGTTTGACTTATTTGATGTAAAAGCGAAACATAATGGTTTATGATCTGTGAAAATGGTGAATACTCGTGCTTCTAGCCAGTGTCTGAAGTATTTAATGGCGCTGTATATGGCGAGCAGTTCACGATCATATGGTGAGTACTTCTGCTGAGCTGGACTGAGTTTCTTGGAATAGAATGCTAATGGCTGCCATGAATCTCCTTTTTTCTGCTGTAGGACTGCGCCTAAAGCTGTATCTGAGGCATCCGTCACAAGCGCAAGGTATACATTGCAGTCTGGATGTGCTAGGAGAGCTGCTTCACATAGGCTTGATTTACATTCCAAGAAAGCTTGAAAAGTGTCCTCCTTCAAGTCTATTGGATGCGATCCTTTTACAGAACCAGTCAGAAGTCTGTTTAATGGGCTTTGAATTTCGGCTGCTCGTGGTATAAAACGGCGGTAGAAATTTATCATGCCTAAAAATCGCCTCAACTCTTTGACAGTCTTTGGAGCTGGAAATGACTTAATGGCTTCGATTTTGTTCTCTAATGGTTTCGTACCTTCTGCTGTGATGTGATAGCCAAGAAATTTTACTTCTGTTACTCCAAACGTGCATTTAGAAGGGTTTATGACAATACCGTATTCTTTCAGCTTGGTGAACAGCTGCCGTAAGTGACCTTCATGTGCTTTTTCGTCTTCAGAGAATATCAAAAAATCGTCTAAATATGTAAAAACGAAATCTAGGCCTCTTGTCACTTCGTCGACAAATCGTTGGAAGGTCTGGGCTGCATTCCTGAGACCAAATGTCATAAATGGAAATTCATATAATCCAAATGGAGTAGTAATGGCTGTTTTTTCAATATCTGCAGCATTGACTGGAATTTGGTTATATGCCTTTACAAGGTCGATGGTAGAAAAAATTTTGCTGCCTGACAGGTTATGGGCAAAGTCATGAATGTGACGTATGGGATACCGGTCTGGAACGGTTCGTGCATTCAGTTGCCGGTAGTCACCACATGGTCTCCAGCTCTTGTCTTTCTTTGGGACTAGGTGGAGTGGCGATGACCAGGGACTGAGTGATGGTCTAGCAGTTCCACTCTTGATCATAGCTTCAAATTCTTCCTTAGCAATTTTGAGTTTGTCCGGCGCTAGTCTTCTAGGTGTGCAGTGAATCGGTGGGCCATCAATCGTTGTGATGAAATGTACCGTATTGTGCTTTATTTCCCGATGAATGCCAGGGGGACGAGTTATTTCTGGGTAATCTCGTAGAATGTCATTGTACTTTGTATCTCCATGAAGTGTCTTGACAGAAGAAATAGTGTTCGCCGTGATGTTGGATATGGCTGTTATTGAAAGCGTCGTTGTGTTGTCTAGTAAGCATTTGTTTCGACAATCGACAGCTAAATTGTAGAAAGATAGAAAGTCGACGCCGATTATAGCTTTAGTGACGTCAGCCACAACGAATTGCCATCTGAATTCTCTTCGGAGACCAAGATCCAGGTTGAGTTGTGCATAACCATATGTGCTGATTATAGATCCATTTGCAGCAAATAGTTGATATGTTGTTTTAGGTCGGTATTCGCGTAATGCAGATCGTGGAAAAACACAAAGATCGCTTCCTGTATCGACGAGAAATTGCATTTTTGATCGTTGATCTGTGACAAATAAGCGACCGGAACTGTGGCAATCGCTGGCCGCCATTAACGATTGCCCGGTGCGTTTCCCGAGGCAAAGTCGCACGGCTTCACGCATTTAGTTGCTTGCGATTGAAATTTCGAATGATACCAACATACTGGATATTTGCGGTAGCTTGACTGCGATCGGCTGTGGCTGCGTTCTTGACGTCGGCTCTTGCTGCGATCACGATATTGTTGCTTGCCTCCTCGTCTTGATGTAGAGCGGGATCTTGCATGCATTTCGGTCGTCAAAGCGTGCACTTGTCTGGAGAGCTCGGCGATCTGGTTAGCCATCTGATCCATAACAGGGTTAGCTGAGGTAGCTATCAATGGTGGGATTTTAACGCCGACCCGAAAAGATTCAGTGCGAAATGGGATCTCATTTTCGTGTCCGTCATCTGACAGCGCATTTGAAAATTCGTCTTTGGCGGACGACATTTTGAAAATTATATTGTAGACTCACGGTTTGATTTCAACCCTTGATTACACTTCCACAAAAGGCTGCGTTTTTTTTCTTATCTAGGGCGTCACCAGTTTAAGGGATGAAAAGTAGAGAAACGTGAGATATGAATTATTTTAATTAGCGGCGAGCTTTGACAATACAAATTCAAATTCGAAGACAGGAAGCTTCTGCGGCTGCGCGACGTATAGTTTTTCTGCGCATCGCTAGGGGGCGTAGCGGCGCTGTTGCCACACGCCGTCCCGCGGCGGCTACTCGACGTAAGCGCTATGACGGCGAGTTGCCCACGCACTGCTAGCTTGTGCAAAGGCGAGGCGTTGCCGTTCCGATCGCGATAAGTCAGCGTGAAAGTATGAAGTTTCATACAGAGAATACTGAACGGCTCGAGTTAAGGTGGTGCTGAATGCTGATCCGGGGCCGAGCGGTTGTGCGTGTCAACCTTACATACTTCGAAACAGATTATCTTTGATATAAAATAGTTTTCAAATGGTTAAACAATATGTGGGTCGTGATTTAAAACCACTAAAGTAAGATAATACTCAAGTGCCTCTTCAATTCTACTTGTATATGTGATACTATTATGCACAAATAATGTAGAATAAATAATAAGCTAAAGAATAGAGTTCAGTGACAAATAAATTAAACATAGCTAAGTCCAATTGTCTAAATGTTTTATTACAATAGGTATATGATAACTTTTACTTATAAATTATAACATTTAATTACGCATTAGTCAGGATTAACTCAAGTGAGATTACAAATATCTACAAAAATAAATTTATTTACAAAAGTTAATTATGTGTCATGTAAACTATGGTCTGTCAGGAATGTTTGAGTTTGGCAATATTTGTGCGAGGTATCTACTGCGTATTCTGTCTGACTGAACTTGCGCGATATCTTGAGAAGAGGTAACTTCCTCTTCCCATTCCTGGGGCCTGGAGTCTGTCTCCTCCTGGTCAGTGTATTCTTCAGTATCCAACAAGTTCGCAGTTTCATCAATCACTCTAGTCCTGTAATTAAAATGTAAGTTTTAAGTCTAGTTATTTGCGATTACACCCACACAATGTAGTTCAGTGATTAGCGTGTACTTACGGCTTAATGGAATCTCTAACACTTGGAGAGAGGTTTAGTATACCGTTGTTGGCCGAATCAATTATGTAAATAAGCACAGCTGCTATCAAAGACACTGAAAATGAAAAACAACATTAACATAACGTAAAATTTGCACCTACCAACCAAACCAAAGAGATATTTGTAGCTGACTGTCTCACCAAACAGGCAGCCCAAGAAGAACATTTCCAGCATCAAATATCCATATTTGTCAACAATCACTCCTGCCAATAGTATAACAGTAGCCAATCCCAAGTTCTGGACAGCCTGACAACTAAAACAAGGAACAAATTCTTGTGAGTTTTCAGTATTAAAACCGCATTTAAATTAAGTTTGTATTTGTTAGTATAGCAGATAGATTACTTAAACAAGGAGCTTACATGCCATATGCTGTACCCAGCTGGTTCTCTGGTACAATCAGCGCGACCAAGGGCCACAGACCAGCGGCTAAAAGTGAATACGAAATTCCCAACAACACCTGAAATAATTGTAACACATAAATTTGTAATATAAATATTTATAATTATAAATAAAGTTAATAAGATATGACAGCACAAATTACAAATCTTTTTATTTTTTTTATGCCTAACATTTCCACATAGTATCTATTGAGATATGCTTACTAAGTATAAAGATACATAAATACTACTTACTACTCCAGTATATGGATTAAAGAAGGTAAATGCCAACAAGCAGTGAGCTCCAATAGTAGTGACGTTACTGATAATGACCCACATCACGTTCCTGCCAGTTTTATCAATAAGTACACCAAAAAATGGACTTAGCGCTGCTGATAGTAAGTACACCATAGAATTGACAGTGTTAGCATCTTGCGGGATAAAATCGAATTTTCGTTCGAAGAATAATCTGAAAAATATATCCAAGTATTTCAATTGATTAATATATCCACATAGATAGATACATTTGTGATTTTTTTTTCAAATTTCCCCCTTATCTTATTATTTTACACATTTGTATTGTATACAACAATGGAAGCACAGTATATATATAAGCTAAAGCGGTAAGGAAACTACGAACAAAACGGTCGAAACGAACGCACACATAGAGGCGCGTTTCTACAAGGCCCCTAAGCAGATCTCGCGGTGCCGTCAGTCGCGAGTGCCGCGTTGAGACGAGTGGCCGTCTGCGACGTGCGCCCAGACAGTCCGCGATCTTTTCGTTTTCAACATGCAAACAGCGTGTTGCGTAGTGTGTATGATTCCCAATAGTTTATTTAAGAAAGCTATTCATTCGGATGATAATTTTTCATACAATAAAATTTAATAATACTGCTTTCCGAACGTGTCGTAGTAGGCGAAAGTATTTTTCAGTAATATAAAATACTTACCTACCTACCTTTAGATTTCTTTATTCATCGGTATGAATAAAGAAATCTTAAACTGTTGAAGTATGTATGTATGTTCTCACCCTAATACTCTTAATTAAGTGTAACTTAAGTTACTTTAAAACATGCCTTACTAGCTGAGATACCGCTAACTAAACAAAATAGCGTTTCAATTTTACAAAAATTAAATCGACAACCCTAACGCTCTATTGGAGCGTAGGTATTTATTTCAAAAAATAAGCCTAGTTTCCATACTGCTCTATTTATTTACTGTGATGGAATTTTATTCACATAAAATACACACACACCCACATCAACCAGTCCACCCCCGATAAGGTAGTATGTGTATATCGAGCTTAAAATCCCGTTATTCTAGACATCTATCAATTACACACAAAATTAATTCAATACTCACTTTCCTAAGGCTATGAATGGGAATATAGCCAAATAATAGGCCACACATATCACAGAAACAAGCCAAAATACTGATTTGAAGTGGAGTATGTCTTTCAAATGGAATGGTTCACTGTTCTCTGATTCCTCAAGCCTACCCAGAATCTTCTCAGCTCTATAATCCATCCACCCAAGAACAAGTCCACATATGAGAGAAATGAGGCAAGTGAGGGCAGCTGAAAGTAAAGATATGAATTGTAGTGTTTAGTTATGGGGTAATTTTTAACATTTTAGAGCAAACTTAATCTGTGTGAATTTTGTTTACCACTATCGTTTTTTTCTCAATGTATAAACATTCAACTTCATTCAAATTGGTTCAAAGGTTTTATTGCGAAGGGCTAACATGCAGATAGATCAACTGAGTTGCTTTCACATTTATAATAGAAGTGTGGATGATTAAAAGAAGTAGTTATACTTACCAATGAACAAAGTGACCCCCAGTCGCTCATAACCAACAAAGTATGTGGCAACCCATTTGTATATGGGTTCCATTACCCAGAAATTGACAGTGCTGCCAAACCTGGAGAAGGAGAGCTGCAGGCCAAAGACCATGTTAAGTTCCTTGCCCTTGAACCAGAGCACCACATAGTTGTTTACTGCCACCTGCAGTGATTCTCCGCCAATACTGTAAGATGAATATACAAAATGATGATATATTAATTAATGTGTGTTGTGTAATGTTACAGTACTGGCTTGAATTAGCTAGCATTGTACAGAAATTTTCGTACATGTGTAAGTTTCATCTTTCAAAGGTTAAATGGAAGAGATCTGCCATCTGGGACACTAACTACAACATAATGCTCACAGAAAAAAAACTGTTACCTGGTTCTGGTGTATTGCATTACCCAAGCCAGACTCGGGCTTTCAAATAAAATAAAATATGCATGAAAGACTATAGAGAAACTACTCACCCAAATATAAATCTACCAAGTATGATCAACCAGAATGCATTCACATATGCTCCGAGTGCAAATATCATCGCTCCAATAAAGACAATGGTCATGTAAATAACTGTGCCTAATCTCACCCCAAAGTACCTGCAATATGATAAATATTACATTTAAATCGGATACTGCATTGAATTGATATTTTATGGCTGCAAGCCGCAAATAATATCTTGTCAGATACATTTTGTCTCTGTGGATATTTTATAGAAGCACAAGAAAAACAGTTTTTTTTTAAATCCAAAGACATAATTTGTCAGCTTAAGAATACCCTCTCAATGCATTAAAAAATATTTTATATTATAGACATTTATTTCTCTATTTGTCATTTGTCTAGTAATCAAAAATCAAAAGCAATGAAATGCTTTGTTTGATAAGAAGACCAAAGGTTACGAACTTATGACTTAATGTAAATAAATTAAAGTTCAACATTACAAGGACTTATAAATTAATTAAACTACATTAGTTAGTTTTAGTTCCCACTCATTGATAACAGATTTAGGTCACAAAACTGCACATAATGTAAGCACAATCATTACTACATAGTATAAAACGTCGCTTTCCACTGTCTGTCTATCTGTCTGTCTAAATGTATGCTTAGATCTTTAAAACTACTACACAACGGATTTTGATGCAGTTTTTTTAATAGATATAGTGATACAAGAGGAAGGTTTATGTGTATAATTCTATGCAGCACCTATTATATAATATAACACAACATATTAGCTTAATGGGTCACAACAGCAACTCTTACAATTCAAGTTCCTACCTACTTAAGTACAGCCTTTCTGCATAGCCATTACTAATCTCTGTTTAGTGTGAAATTTAAAGCTAAAATCTTTGGTTATCCAAAGATTGATAATACCTTATAGTAGGTATTAAATTATCAACAAATTGAGACCATCATCCTTTTTGGAAGTCTGTTCAATATCAAAGTAGTAAACATACCTGTCCACTAAATATCCACCAATAAAACATAATATCACATTTGGCCAAGAGTAAATGGAGTATATGAGTGTGAACTGAGACGTGTTCAGATGCAGGTCATCTTTGAAATTATCTGCTAGAGCTCCTGGTGTGTCATAGCAGAAATAGGAACCTGCAAAATTTTAAATCCCTAATTATATTATAAATGCGAAAGTATCTATCTGTCTGTCAGTTACACTTTCACACCTAAACCAGTGAACTGAATTTTAATGAAATTTGCTACAGGATAGTTTCAGTCCCAGAGAAGGACATAGGATAGTGTTTACTCTGAAAAATCACAGTTTTTATGAAATCGCGGGCAACCTCTAGTTATTGATAATTGAATAACATGCCAGCCAATTGGTCAAGGATTATCATGATATGCTCCAAAATGTTTTAATGTTGGACATGCCAGACAATTTCAGCCTTTTCTGGGACATTTGTAACAATATTCAAATGCTAGGCAGATAACATCCAGGATGATTCATGACCTTAGGCATACTGAACTTTATATCTTTGAAGATATAATAGATTTGAATAATCCAAGGAAAGGTTATTTTATCTTACCAAAACAAAGGAAACACATTAACATCAGCGCCAGAAATCGGTGCACTTTGTTTGCTGGGTGGCACCATGATGAGGTGGACAGGGTAGTCCTGTTACTCCCACTGGCTTCTGGATTATCCATCGTACTTCATAAAAAAATAAACACATAATAATGTAGATTTACATGAAAATCAAGCATTAACTTCAACAAGACATAAATTATACTCACAAGAAAGTTCGCCCAGTTTTCGCAAAGCAATGTCTTTTCAATCAGAGTACAAAGCTCTGAGTCACTTATAAATAATAAAATGTAATACTACTCCACGCATTGATAAATTATTAAAGTCACATTATCGACTAACGCCACATAAACACGACCGAGCGAGTCTGTTTTATTACACACAAGCACACATGATAATAAGAGGGATGTGGGCGAGATTAATATTTATTGATAATAAAGGAACTAATCATAAAATGGATTGATCAATAAACAAACAATACACAGCCTGTTGCGATATTTTGCCTGCACACACACAGTCCAGTCCAGTCAGTACAATACATACAAAAGATAAGACCGACAGTACGTACACTCAACCTGTCAAATAAACGTCAAATAAGTTTTTTATTTCTTTTGCAAAGGAATGTAACTCATACAGTACGGACAGCCTTAACTGCACTCCCACACTCTCTGTTTGAAGTATCAAAAAGTCAAAGCCACTTTGTTCTCAAAGTGATACATGCCACACTTTTTGGCACTTGAAACCTCTAGGCGTAGAAAAAGAGTTTGGTTGCACACATACATAATATCAACACACTTTCCGAAAATTCGCGCCCACACGGTCGGAATAATAATATTGACGTTCTATAACAAATCCAAACAATAATATTCGGTTGAGCAGGTAAGTAATTAAGATAAATGCAGATATTATTTACTATTTATTTTTGTTGAAAATTACCTAAAATAACAAGTGAAACTAAAATCCATTTAATATTTATCGGTTATTCACGAACCGAAATTGAGGAGCAGCATTGTTTGTTTTAAGCTGGTCACATTATTTTTATTTTTGACATTTGTAGTTTTAATTTTAGGCTACGGAACTAATAAATAGACTATAGATATGAAAAAATACGCCATTCAAAAATAAAATAAAATACAAAAGACAAAAAATACAAAAATAAATAGGGGTTGAAAATGTGTATAGACGTTTTTGTGATTTTAATTTGAAACTTTAATTTTACACTAATGATTACACACACAATACACATAAAAACCCGTTATAAGGTTTAAAAAAAAAACTTGGTAAAACTAGGGTCGACGGCGGTGATTTATGATAGGGATGCGAGTCGGGTTACCTCCACGTGTGATCAAGAGCTGCGGTTCCTTTTTAGATCCGTCCGGGGGGAAGAGCAGTGCTTGGTCCGGTGCACCCTGGGCATCTGCTAATGATTTCCTGGCAGTTTCTGAGGGATATCATTGACCGTTGGCTAAGAACCCGACAGGGGGGGAGGGGGGTCTTTGACCATTACCGTACAACGTTGCCGACATTTTGTCACAAGATTTTTTAATTATACTTTTGTTACTTTGACATTGGCGAAGTTGTCGCTATAACGACTTGATACGCCACAAATAAGAAGATTTATGATAGTTTTGAGGCACAGCCTGGCTTTTAGCTGAAGTTTTTCACATGAGTTTCTTTTAGGATAACGATACAATACAATACAATACATAATATACTCTTTATTGAATACAACAAATCAGTACCTACAACAATACAGAAACAAAACACAATATAGACAATAGGCGGTCTAAATTTGGCGAGCTAATTTAAGTCCAGTGTTAGCAGAGCCCTGCCTCCTAAGCCAAATGTAGGCAGTGTGAAGTCATTTTATATTGGTTAATTCCACGCAGGCGAAGGTGCGGGCAAAAGTTAGAGTTCTTATTATATTTGCGCTTGCTATATCCTATACTTAGTCCTCAAAACTCGGGAATTGAGTAGCGAAGGTGCAATAATTTAAGAGTAAGGTACCTACTGCCTGGGCACGACTCGCGATGGCACATTTACTATACATATATATATTGGCAGCGCCACTTATATGAGGATAGCAACGACAAGAAAGTGATCTTTAAGTATTATTTGCTATTTAAGTAAATAAAGTATTTGATATTTTAACGCAAATGCGTTGGAGACGTATTTTGTGACCAACAACTTACACTATCATTACACATGAACGGATAACTCACGTATAAAAAGTGAGTGTTCGTTTCGCTGCCGCCGGGGCGAGCGCTCTAGGAAGAAGGACTACGAAATAGTCCGAAACATGTCGAGCATCACTCGACTTTTTATACGTGAGTTATCCGTTCATGTGCAATGATGATTAAGTCTCACTCTAGTTTCATGTTGAAACTTACACAATGCATACCGTTGGTAGAGCCAAAGTAATCGCAGTAAATTGAAAGCATACTAACTTACCGGGCATTCAGATTCTTTTGTAGACGTAAATTAGTAGGTCTGTATAGTTTATGCTTACTAGTAATTTTAAACTTACTTAGGTATCTAGTTACCAACTCTTCTACCTACCTACTTACACGATCGTCGGTTTAGGGTAGTCTTAACCTGATCTTTTGTCAAAACGTCCCCAATTTGGACCCCAAATTTATACTAGCAGGTACGCATTGTACCTAAGTATACGAGACCACGTTGCTTCAAACAACGCAACAAAATTTCCTGAAGTTTTACTAATTTATGTTAACCTTTAACCATTTTTGTTGGCTAAAACCGAGTCCCCAACAAATGGCGTGACTTTAGAGTGGGGCGGCCGCCCCTGGGACCCGACCCCTTATCGCCATGGCTATGCGGAAGTCTACCTACTTACGAATAAACAAGGTGTCACTAGATTGCCTGTTTTCTAAATTTGTATGATAAAGATGGTAGAGATGTTATTTGCTATCGCAAACTTATAGGTTAGGTTATAAGTACTCGTACCTACATATAAAATGCTATGTCCTGAATGACTGACTGACAGATCAATGCATAGCCTAAGCCGCTGATCGTAGAGACCTGAAACTTGCGAGGTGTGTTCTTTGTAAGACATAGGCATCCGATAAGAAAGGATTTACCGAAAATTCTACCTTTAAGGGTGTAAAAAAGGTGAGTTAAGTTTGTATGGGACAACGTGATTCCTAGGTCTGATCTACTTGAAATTCTGGATAAACATTCTTTAAGAGAATTGATGGAAGATGTATTTCGTATTTTCGTAAAAAATATCGGGGTTAAAAGTTGTAGAAAGTTGTTTTGGGGGTGATTTACTTCGAAGTTGATATCAAAACTTATTATGCATTGATGTTTAAATTAAATTTTCTCAAACATGCTCGGAAATGTATGCGTTAATGTACCGATATGAGGACATGAAGTTTCTCGTTTATGGCTCCCTACATTACTTCTTGGCTTAGGCCACAAAAGTTAGTATGAAAATCCATTTTTGTCCGCTGCTCTAATTTTTTAAATTTCTATACTAAAATTAAATTGGCAAAGGAAAAAATTACATACAGCCAACCACCACCACAATCTGTACCTAAGCATAATTGCGACATAAAAAAAAAATCTATGGTACTATATTTATGTGCGGTTAAACATGGTGCTCAAATAGCTGGATCAAATTAGTACATTTAAAAAATAAAAAAGGTGGCAAATCGAAAATCTTTTTTTCTGCTTATGCGTATTTCGTAGTGATTGTTATTATAATTTAACAGAAATAAAAATGACTTCTAGTGATGAAAGTGACGGGGAACTTATGAACTGTACTCCGCCTCATTTAAAAAAGGAGGCAAATTTAGCTATGCAAAATATGCTACCGGAAAAAAGTAAAGAGATTTTAATTTTAATATTTCCTCACATTGTTTGAGAAAAGCACTATACAAGCTTTGGCCGGAACAGGGATTGCAGGACTCGTTCTATCTGGCCTCGTCTTCGACTCGGCCACCTACCCCAAACTCGTCCAGCAATCCCTTACTTCACGGCCTCTGCAGTAATGTACTATTTATTTTGACAGGTTGAACTCGCTTAAATACTTACAAGACAATAATCTTTAAAGTTGGAATGTCTCGAAGTCACCGTATTATATTAGTACCGCATTTTGAAGGTATATAGACTTTAGAGAGGTCATGCGATTTTTAGAAATTAGGTACCTACCTAATTTTTGATTTTTTTTCTTGGTATTTGGCAGGCATATTCCTTGAGGATCAAAGAGGTGCATTACAAAGGAATAATATAGTAATATAGTAAATTCATAAGCCAAAACAGTTTCCACTTATAATTCATACATCTGTTTGCTCGAAAAGTAACACATGCCATATATTAAAAAAAAAACAAAATACAATTTAGAAAAACAAAAAGACAACGAAAACAAAAGGACAAAGATATTGAAACAGTAACGGGTTGCAAGCTCCTGAGCTAAACCAAAAACATCCACAGAGACACAGGTTTTCTAATCTAGACCTTATACATCCCTTTTATGAATGTATTTAATTTCAGTAGAATTTAAGTACATATTCTTACTGTATTTTATTATAAAAAAATGACTTTCTGCCAAGTTTCTTGCGGCGCATTCTTCTTGGCAATGATGGTCTTTCCGAATGTGCTGGTAGTTTCAAAAAAGGCCAATTTGCAAAAATAAATTTTCATTTTCATTTACATTAGAATTCCTCTCCCGATTGCAGAAGCAAATTTGCGATGGTTGAGTTGCAACAAATGAAAATGAAAATGAAAATGAAAATTTATTTTTGCAAATCAATATTTGAGTATTTTTCATTATAAATTGTGCACGCTCTTGCCAAATATTTGTTACCTACATATTTAGTGCGACTGAAAGGCACTGAGAATAGACGAGTAGACCGAGTTGGAAAACTCGGGCATCTACATGAAACCTTGCTCAGAAGATCTTGGGAGTCAATTAAATGATTTAGTAATTTTTACAAAAATGTAATACCTTTTGTCTCTCTTAGCAGTTCAAGAGACTCGACATTTTCGTACTCGAAGTGCTTAAATTTGTACTTCATTCTTTTAATAAATTTATTTTGTATTCGATCTATCTATGCACTGAAAAGTGTGAACTCCAAACCGTAGATGCATATTCTAAACGTGATCTTACAAAGGCATTATATAAAAAAGTATTAAAGTACTAGGGTCTTTAAAATTATTGTGGCGAAATATGAAACCGAGCATTTGTATACCTTAGATGTAATTTTTGCAACATGAGACGTCAGCTGAATCTCGCTATCAATGAATATGCCTAAATCTTTAATCTCATTAACCCTCTTTAAGTATTTGGTTCCCAAACGAATAACTAAATTGTACAGGATACTTCTTGCGAGTGAAAGTTATTACAGAACACTTCGCAACATTCAAGTGTACTTTATTCATGACACAATAATCACTGAGTCTATACAGGTCGCTCTGCAAATTTACACAGTCATTATCGGATCTTACGATTGTTAAAACTAATGTGTTATCGGCGTACAACAAGATCTTGGAATGCAAAAACAGTTTATGACATCATTAATATAGACATTAAATAGTAGTGGACCCAAATGTGGCCCTTGTGAGATAATTTCCTTGTGATCATTTCCTTGAGATCAGTGCCTTAAAAACTAAAAAGACGTTAGTAGAATTTGACTTGCAGATGATTTCAGGAACATCACCGTTTTCTTAGCTATCTAAAAATGCATATAACTAGGAAATTATTTTAAAGCAACTGAAAAAAAATGTCCACAAAGGATGTTTTACAATCGATCTTAAGTTTCGAATATGAATTCGAAACTTAAGATCGATTGTAAAATTTCCATATAATTAGTTAAATTATTTTTAGTTTTATTTTACATTGGGAAATCGGCAATTTGCCGCCTACCCTCTTCCCATTTTAATTATTACTTATTTATATATCCAATTAAAAAAAAAAACATGGCGCTTTTTGCCGACCCCTTGCATGTGCCGCCTTTCCCGGGGCCTTATGGAATGGAAAATTTATCATTCATTATATTTTATGTACCTAAACAAGAAAATCATGTAAAGTTGCTGCAGATATCTTTCATCTTTCATAAAATTTAGCGGAGGAAGTGATTGTGTGAGCAGTCTGGCAGCAAAGGTCAGGTGCGGGGTCCGTGGTAACTGGTAAGCCTGCGGAGTTTACGGACGGCCATAGCGGAGTATTCGCGGCGGGGCAAAGCGAGCACAATGAACGGCGCAGTGCGGGCGGCGGGCGAGGGCGGCGGGGTGGAGGGCGGGCGGGCGCGCGGCGGCCGGAGGCGCAGTCCTCAGCGCGCAGGACGGGAGCGGTGTTCACTCGGCGGCGCGCCGCGGCGCGACATGCCCAGCTGATGTTTATTTATACCACGAGCTCGGTGGAGGGCGCGCGCGGGAGGCCCTCCCCTCCGCGGCACCACGGGTCCGCGTGATGCAGCCGAGCGAGCCAGCCGACGCCGCGCTCGCCGCTAGCGGAAACCCCCCGCAGCGAACCCTTAACGGCGGTCGCTTCGACTTTGACGACGGCGGGACTTACTGCGGCGACTGGGAGGACGGCAAGGCCCACGGCCATGGTGTGTGCACTGGACCCAAAAGCCAAGGGGCCTATGCAGGCTCCTGGCACTTCGGGTTCGAAGTTTCCGGCGTCTACACCTGGCCCAGGTGAGAGAGTGACTTCGCCCGGGCCTCGCACATGCCTGAGCGCGAATCGGCGTCCGAAGCCGCTCCAAAAATAGGCTGCTATTAATAATTGAGTTCGGTGTTTCGCTAGAAAACGCGTGTAACGGCGGTGAAAGTGCCTCATGGCCTAATAGCGGCGAAAATGTTCATATCGATCTATAGCCATTGATAGCGAGTATAGCGACACGTGATAACAGTGGTATCGCATCTTGCCTGCTCTACAATATCAATTAACTTGCTGTCAATGCTGCATACATGCCCGTTACAAGTTCAATAGGAAGTCATGGCTGAAATCATTGTTTTATCGCTTCTGATTGGGAACAATTTAACACGTGCGTCAATTCTTCTGCGTGATGTCTCAAAATTAAATCATCAACACTGTCAACAACATTGTCACTAGGTATCTCTTATACTCGTATGGCTGTTTGACTGTTGGTACATAAGGCAGAAAAATCCTCAAAATATTTATAAATGGGTTTCGTCCTCAATATCTCTTATAAAATAAAGATGATCAAAAAATTACTAAGTAATTAAAATTGCTCTAAATACTGTATACATACATACTACATGTACCCTCTGTTCACAATAAAAAGATACGAGGAGAATAACCATAGAACCTAACTTAACTCAATTTTAAATTTAAATTTAAACATATTTCTGAGAATTGGAACTATTCTAAATAAACCGTCCTGTAACTTTCGCCGTTGGACTTGTCAGGCTATAGGTACGATAGGTTGGTATTTGAACTGGTTAGTTATATTGGATTGTAAGGAAGAACCGATGTATCGATACCGGCTCTTTCAGAATGCGTCTCTGTGCCAGGCCTTCCGGTTTCTTCGTCCAGCTAGCCTTTACCGACGCAGCCCACTTTAGTCAGGTCATTGATCCATCGAAACTTGGGATATCCCGACGTCACTGATATGCTCTCTTCGTGACCTCAACACAATAATATTATTATGACAGGTTACCCATTTACATCCAATGCCATACATCGAGGTTGTCATATCGAATGCCTATAAAGCAGTAATATGAGATCGTGCGGTATTATTTTCCTAGCTATAAGGATATTGTTTACTGCAGATTGATTTACCGAAGGCAGTCGGCTCTATGCAGTAGTGTAGTCATACGGAGCTGTATCTATTTGCATACGTACATCTGTTCGCATCTATTTTCCTGGATGGATCAGTCGGACACATGGCGACTGCGGCTGTTACCATTGTGGTACTTGAAACACATTCGCTGTTGTGACTGTTCGTGAGTAAATCCATTTTCCTAGTGACCGGGAATAATTTAACAAATCCGGTTTGAGTTGTATTTTTTTAAAGTAACATCAATTCGTAACTAGGTACATTATTATTGTAACAGTTACTTCATCTATGACTCAGTCAGTATTTAACTGAATATCAAAGAGTATTGTATAAAAATTGTGTACAAACGGTTTTACCCTTTGTCTTCCAAATTCAAACAACAAAACTATTTTCACTCGGATTAACTGGCTTCATAAATTACTAAATAATGGTTCGTAATAAAATTTAACTTTTAGAACCAAATCACAGCGCCATCCACATTCATATCGAATGAGACAATCCATAGAGTAATCTCAGCCAACCTATGTGGTCTGCTACCCTAACGACATTTTAATTTGATAGGAAGTTGAATGAAAAGTGATGGAACCCTTATTTGGCCGACCGTGCAATAGCATAATAGAGATTGAATGAAAAAATTAGATATAACTTAATACATACCCACAGTCACGGCTCTTTCCCAAAGGCGTAGGCAGACACTACTGGTGTTCCACTTGCTACGATTCTGATATACCTCTTTCGCTTCATCCACATTCATCAATCTCTTCATAAATGCTCACCGGTTTCGGGTACTCCTGACCTGCCCTTTTTCAAAACGTCTCCTACTTAGTCCCGGAACGTCCGTCTAGATCATCCCCTCTCAACGCAACCATTCATACTCCCCATATAGAATAGATCTGTTTAGTTAGTCTACTTTCTTCCAGTCTCTCTACGTGACCAAACCAACTAAGCATACTTTTTTCTATCCTAGTCACTTTATCTTCTATCTTCTATAGATTTATAAAATTTCTTAATAGAGTCACGGGGGTACTACTCCGAAATTCGAAGTTCATATCATTCTGTCCGAACTGCGAATTTAAGTGTAAATAAGTATAAGGCCAGGGTATCCGTGTCACTGAAAATTGCGGCCCTGTACTTGACCACCACTTGTTTGTAACAGGCGTTACTATGCGGAGGTATATTAATAATAGCAATCTTATTAAATTATTAAAGTTTGAAACGCGTTAGCCTCTTGTATGGTGTAGGTGATATTTGGGTATGTCTGACATGTTGCTGTATATGGGGAAGCGGAGGGGGTTTTAAATGTAAACATATAAGTGTCGCACGGACATAACTATCTTACACTTGTTATACCAGTGAAGCAAAGTGAATTCTTTTGTTCATTGATCCCTACTGTAATTTTGGAGCTTCTTGTTACTTAGCTTATAGCTACGTAGCTAAATCTCTGAAGGTACTCATTCACTTTGTTACTCAAGGACGTTTCGGAAGCCTCTCAAGTATTTTCAACTTGAATATTTTAAGGGTTAGTTACTTATTATAAATTGAACAAGCGCCTCAGTAGCTACTTGAGGCAAAATTCCACTTGAAATATGTTCAGCAATTTTTTTTAAACGAGATTTACTAGTGATGTGACCTTGGATAGAAAGAAATCAAACGCAAACAAAGGTAACTAGTTACCACAGGGTAGTTCACAACATCCACTGAATAAAAATCTTAGCAGTCGCCGTGTATGAGTGAAATGTTTCTATGCGAGTTGACCACATTTATCAGAACGAATATACAATCGTTTTTGACGTGTCTGCGGTTGTTGGCTGCTGGGTGCTGTTAAAATTCTCGATAATAATCTAATCTCACATTTGACAACTTGTTCTTAGAAAGTGCATAGTATTTCTTTACTATTTATGACAGGAATCAATGTAGAAAGGAGGAAAAACATTAGGCACAGAATAGTTTCTAGTTTGTTAGGAGTTACCTTAGAATGTCTACATTTAATTACTACCTGCATTAAACTTTTACCTTATTCTATGTTTTCTTTCTGCCACGTTTTTTGCGGCGAATTCTTCTTGATGTTCATTTATTTTGTGTATCTAGTTGCTCTGACTGTGAGTTACCTCTAACAAAAAAGTACGTAGGAAGGTTAGTCCCTTGAATTTTAATCATTGGTACCGCAAATGCACTTGAACTCCTTGCAATTGAATTTATTTCACTTTGATTTCCCTTTAAACATGAAGAACTTCTAGTTTAATTGCACTCTCATGTGAAGTCGTCAAGCTCTTGTCTTTATAAAAGTTGATAACTGTTAAGTGTCAAACCATGTTGGTCTAATTAACGAAATATTGTCACTAGATATACCCCATCAAAGCAGATAATTAAGAGTAAAGTTGGGAAATCTGGCTTGCTGAGTGTTAGGTACAGTCTCGAAGTTCTTTTCAGAACCAATATGACACTTCTTAACTTAAAAGAAGATTGAAAGTAATCTACTTAAAGATGACGGAATAATATAAAGACATGACCGTGAGAAAAATGTTAAGCGACTCAGTCATATTCTTGCCGCTAAGTATATTTTATGGACTGGCATATGGCAGTAATACCTACTATGCTCAGTGAGCGCTATAAAGGGCAATATCTATACTAATATTATAAAGAGGAAAAATTTGATTGTTTGTTTGTTTATTTGAATTGAATAGGCTCCGAAACTACTGGACGGATTTCAAAAATTATTTTGCCGTTAGAAAGCTACATTATCACTGAGTGACATAGGCTACTTTTTACCGCGGGAAAATACCTTTTCCTACGGGAAAATTAATTTATCGCGGGCGAAGCTGCGGACGGAAGGCTAGTTTTCTATAAGTTGGACAGGTGCGGCGCGTGGCTGTGGTCGCAGGCTAGGTCGATTGTTACCCTTTTTAGGTCAAGTTGACTCTGCTGAACGTGGACTACATTCGCTCTATTGAGCTCGCGCGATTGAAGAAAAGCAACAAGTCGGCCATTGTTGCTACTTAAATTACAGGTATCATATATGAAAACCTTGATTAGAATTTCTTGTAAGTAGGCCTCTTTCAAATAGTAATTATCGACATCGTACAGTGAGCCAAAGTCAGCCAAATCAGTAAAATTACGTCTATGATCAAAATCACACACAAGACAAAATCCCTTGATTATGTTAACTGATAAAAATTTCGTCTACTTTTCTACGGTCTGTAAAATGTCATATGACAATGACCTAAAATATCCAATAGCGTTTTAATATTCTTCGACACTTTCGAAATGTGAACACGCAGAGGCATTTTTCAAACTTACTTTGCAATAAAAAAAACAGGATCATGTCGATTTCTACATCGTAATTGGAGGTCCTAAATTAGTGATGGTCTTCTCTAGTGATCTTTAAATTCATTTAGTTGTGAGCCTCAGTAGGTATATCAAATTGCGTAAGCCCCTTACCCTGTTGCTACTAAAATTGAGTGCCAACACAACACTACGCCGCGTGACGACCTTGTAAGTTTTACCTGAAGAAGTAGGAAAGCAGATTGAATTCGATGTACTCATAAAAATGCTGAAAACATTGTTTTTCTTACCTCAGTGGCCGATTGTTCTTGTTTAAACAATACACTGCAAAAGCGTATTGTCTAAGTTTAAAACGAATTGTTTCTTTGGAAAGAATTCGTTTCTTTTCCCTGTTACTTCGCCCTCTTGAGAACGTTTGCGAAGGTCACTTTGTAGAGGATCCTTGAGGGGTGTTATTTGCCGTTGTTATTTGCAGGGTGTGCTGTCAAGTCAATGTCGATAAAATACAGAATTTTGATAAGAAGTAGTAAGTAAAAGGTATTCAATTACGACTGATCACTTTTTTAGTCAAATGTAAATAATACTGTACAGATTAGAATAAAAGTGCTGAACAAAAGCGAGGTTCCAAGATCGTTGATATTCAGAAACATTTTTGCATTGCTAACTGTGAGTTTATATACGACTAGCGACCCGCCCCGGCTTCGCACGGTATATCATGCATGTATTAGACATTATAAACCTTCCTCTTGAATCACTCTATCTATTAAAAAAAACCGCGTCAAAATCCGTTGTGTTAGTTTTGAAGATATAAGCATACATACGGATTTGGGGACAGAAAAAGCGACTTTATTTTATACTATGTAGTGATAGTGATGAATAATGACACGGACTAAATAGTTTGTAGTAGGAATTGTACGTCTTTAGGTAAAGACGTGGCGTATTTAAATGAGGAGCACAATGCAACTATTTTGTTTATGTAAAAAGATGTAGTATACGCCTAAATTAATACGATAACCGCGACTTAACATTACTCCCTGCAACATGTGACGCACGTAATTGAATAATAGCCAGTAAGCATTAATTAGGTAATAAATGTTTAAGTACGTTCTTATACTTGGTCTACCGAGAATACAACATCTCTGGTACTATGGGTGTTTTTACTTAAACCTCCTCGTCCACCCTCAACCTATCTCATGGCGACCCTCAACATATCTCAAAGATACCATGATCTTTCTTCGTTTGTCTTAAGATAAACGATAATTTAAAAAAAAACGAATATTTGTTTTATGACTGTTAGATTCTTCTTTTTCTCGAAACGATTTGACAAAAAGTTTCAAGGAAGTTTATATACATACATATATGTATATAACGTTATCAAGGCCTAAAAACCGGTCAAGAGCGTGTCGGGTGACGCACAGTGTGGGGTTCCGTAGTTGCCTGTTACAATATGTGCATAACTCGTTAAATTGTAAAGCCAACCTAGCTGTGATAGCTTTCCCTTAAACTTCGTTATATGTATATAGCTGGTATATACTACTCAACCATCAATTTTTTTACCCATCCAAATACAACCGTTTAGCTAGCAAGGAGGGCGATAATTGACTCTAACGATAATTAGAACTTTAAAGCTTAGAAAAATAGTTTTCCCACTGCACCCACAATACCTACTATTGAACGGCCTTTCCAACGACGCCCTACACTATGGGGAAAAACGAAAAAAAGTCATCCTTACTTTACGGGGAGATACCCTAAAAAAATGATTCAAGATTTTATTTTACCACTTTGTCGGCATAGTTAATTGTACAACGATGCCAAATTACAGCTTTCTAGTACCAAGAATATCTGAGCTAAGCCGCGGACAAACAGACGGACGGGCGGACGGACAGACATAGCGAAATTTTAAGGGTTCCTTGTTGACTACGGAACCCTACAAATTAATTGAACACCCACTTATTTGCACAATATGCTAACGCTAAATGTTGAACTACTAAGTACCTATTTAAGTACCTAGATAAAATGTTATAACCTGCATTATAAAATCTCTATAGATCTCTCTCTATACATTATATCTTGACACCATTCACCTTGAATATTCAAGTTACATAATTATTATCTAGAACGAGAGAAGAAACTACCTTGCTATATACCGACATAAGAAAACTACAAAAGGCGCTACAAGCTACAAATATGCTACGCCGTAGATGGTCGTAGCATCATGTCAACGTAGCGTCGCCGTTGTATTATGAGCACATATTATATAAACTAATATAAATAACTATATGAAATGGTAATTTGGCAAGAACTTATCACTGTACCTAATGCTATCAGTCAAAACGCTCTTTAGAAGGAGTATTTACTGTCAGAACTGATAGTCGCAATGACGTTTTGGGTAGCATGGACGGTGTGACCTTCTACATAATTATCGCTATCCCGCGGGAACTATGCAATTTTCCGGGATAATAAATAGCCTATAACCTGGCCGGTGATTTTTTCAACTGATTACTAAAGTTTGCATCAAAATCCGTTCAGTCGTTTTCAGACAAACAGATCAACAGATAAACAGACAAAAATTCCGAAAACTGTTTGAACATGTTCTGTTGTCGATTTTAAGTATCCCCAGCCAATTTATGTTAAATGTCTTCCATGTTCACACCTTCGACCCTCTTCAGCTTTATTATATAGAATCAGATTTACGACTAAGAATTCTCTTTCAGTACCTGTTTATTATTAAGTGTAGGTTACGAATCAAAGTGTACTACCGTCGTGTACAACATTATAACAAGTGTTCAGTCGACACGCTAAGCCGTCGTTCCGTCAACCGTCAATTCGCATCTCGTCACTCGGTGCCGCTAGCTGCTACATTTCTAAACGCAGCTATTACGGGCACGCACTTTATACTCGTACTCCCTAAGTACCGTTTGTTTTTGTGTGCATTGTTTAGGTCCAACTACAGCAAAAAGTGCTACGGATTTTTTTATGACCGGATAATTGATTTAATTTAACATTAATATCTATTAATGTTAAATTATTATTATTTATTTATTTATTTATTTTATTTAAGAAGAAGAAACCTTTATTAGGAGCTTCTTTGCTGCCGGTACTTGATAATCGCGCATAATGTACAATTACCAACTTTCAGAAGGGGGAGCGAGTCAAATTTAAAAATGCTAGCTTAATTACTTAAGTGTAGTCGGCCCATGAAAATGTCGGGCATACTTAGAACAATGTCATATTGTTTAGAAACGAAAATTGAAAGAAAGAAGAAAGAAAAGAAAATATGACCAAATCTCACACTCATTATCTATCAATAAACATAAACAGGTTGGCAGTGATAACGATCCAATTAATTACTAAACATTAATTGACGTTCCTTAACGCAGCAACACAGTACCTAGTAATTTCTAAAGCGGTTACAGCGCTCGCTCTACATCCCAGTAACCTGCAGAGCGAATGTGTTCATTCGAAGCGTTTCCCAAGGCTTGACCTCTATTCAAGATCCTAGACGGGATACGATCGATAAACACTCGGCCGCCGCTTTACTAGACATTATCCATTTCATAACGCGGCTTTGCAGGACAACGAGGCGGGCTGTAGGGGTATATAAATGTATACCAGTACAGTACAGTAATAAGTTTAGCGACCCGCCCTCATTATAACCCTCAAGGCCGGAGCTCTTTACAACTGAAGTCTGTTGATTTAACTTGTATTATTCAGTTACGCTACCACAGAATGTGTAACAGCGATATAAATAGAGGTTAAGCTCGAACGTTCCGCCGCTTGAGCCGAGAACAGGCCGGTCCATTATCTCGCTGCAACTATTAAAAAGATACATACTGTATTAAGTACTTTGCTTAACTGCACAGCAGTGTATTATACCCATTTTGGAGATTGACTGATTAAGCTGGGTTATTTAGTTGTTGGTTGAATGAATAATGACGGATTTCAAAATAGTTGACTACGACATTGATTTTCAGTCACGAGTTTTCATCGTAGTGCCTTACCTCGGAATTCATAGGAATTGCATGAGTCATGATTAGTGGCAAATATATACATGCGAGAATTTACTGCCTACCACTTATTAAGTAGGCGAAAACGAAACGGTGGGTCGGTAGTTTTATTCGCTTTAAAGGTCACTAAAGACATACATAGATACATAAATCACGTCTTTATCCCTTACGGGGTGGACAGAGCCTAAAACACCAAGAACTAAAACCCACGCTTAGCATCATTTTAAGCGTATAGGTGGAAATGGGAATCAAAATAGTGATGGGTTGCTAGCCACATTGCCTATAACATGATTCCTATGCCCATTCCCTCGATGGACTTTTACCATCTGCGCAGGAAGAGAAGCAACTGGTACATTCTATGTTTTTTCTTTACTCCCAGACCAGCATGGTAGCAAATTCACTAAAGACCTACCTACACAAATACTCTTAAAATATTTAAGAAACAGATATGGAATCATGAATTGCTGTTGCTGCCAGTCGTAATAAATGTAGACTCTTACAAGTATGCGTGGCTATCTCTGCTCGTAAATAATATCTGGGAATACATTTCTTTAGGTACTCGTAATGTTTTACGGTCACCATGAGTTATATTTATTGCGCCTAGTTTAAATACTTCATTTACTTCTAGTGCGTAAGATGATGATGACTAAGTATTAATCGATGGCGATCCTCAAAGATTTCACTCATGAGCTCGGATATGGCTGGAAAAGCTGAGTTTAATCTATAAGACTTGGTCGCAGGTGCAACCTATAACTTTATAACTGCAGATAACTACAGTTGTCCATTACAAATGTACCTACATGAATTAGGTAAATATAGTATAGCTTTAGAACGGGTCTTGCGAAGTTGGTGTTTGGCTTCAAGGATTTAAGATGTGCCTCATTATAGTTTTAATGCCTTCTCCACGATTATGTTTTCCAGTTGAGACCTCCTAAAAAAAGATTGCTTTAGGCACTTGTACATATCCATACGATCACTAATGAACATATAGGTTATATTTAATTATGCGCGTACGAAGTCGCGGGCAACAGCTGATTATTATATAATGAGCAATGAGGTAACAATACAACTCTTGGTGTATTTTGCTGCCCCTATCTAAGAAACTTCATCTATGAAGAGATTGATGAATGTGGATGAAGCGAAAGAGCTATGTCAGGATCGTAGCAAGTGGATCAAAGTAGTATCTGCCTACCCCTGTGGGAAAGAGGCGTGACGGTATATATGTATGTATGTATGTATCTGAGAAACGCTAAAGACATTTTTGATTATCTAATTATAAACAGCCCGCACATTTATAACGACAATGATTATTTTGAGTATATTATTTTACCGAAACAATAACATTATATTTCTATTCACAAGCATGATATGATATCTTTAGGAATTCAAACTACCAACTGCAAAAATGTTAAGTCTCTATTGTTTTTGGTGAAAGTACATAGTAGTATGTTATTAAATGTAAAGAGAAATAGCGAAGTGTAGAGAGCTCTCACTATTGTGACCTCTCCCCGCACTATAAACTAAATATTTTGTTAGAGAATGCGTTTCGTAATTTTTTGCTAGCTACCATTGCTAGTACACCTACACAGAAGCGATATTATGTATTGTTTTAAATAAAATCATTATTTATTATAAAGACCCTTGTTTGTTCCACAGCGGAAGTTCATTCGAGGGACAGTGGCAAAACGGCAAGCGGCATGGGCTGGGCGTGGAGACGCGCGGGCGGTGGCTGTACCGCGGCGAGTGGACACAAGGCTACAAGGGCCGCTACGGCGTGCGCCAGAGCACCACGAGCAACGCCAAGTATGAGGGCACCTGGGCCAACGGCCTGCAAGATGGCTACGGCTCCGAGACTTACGCCGATGGCGGTCAGTATTCTTTTTTATACCACTTTAATGACCTTGATCTATAATCTATGGCCGCTTGCCTTGAGCATTTACATGTTGTATAGTTTATAGATTAGAGTTTATATGATCAAAGACTGCCTGCCATATTGTAGCATTAAGATAGATACTTACCCATATAAATAAATGTACTTTTATTATTATAATATTTAAATAATTCTTTAACAAATACCACCACGAAAGTTCGCATAGGTTTAAAATAGCGAAAGTTGTATTAAACGCTATTCAAACAACGTTCCACGCATGCCTGAGTAGGGAAGCCGAAATCAGCTAGCGGCTAAATAAAATTAACTTACGTCCTCGGTAAAGAATGCCGACAATAAAAGCTGTAGTAAATTGTCGATGAACTAATTTTCTCAGATCTCATCCTGCCAAAACGACCGCGGTGCTTTCAAGACGAGCCTCGGTCGGCAACATCGACCGCGGCATCCTCGTATTGAGAAATATAGCTATTCTATTATTTTCGTCGAAAATCGTGCCAACTGACACTGTGTCTGCAAACTAATTAGGATTAATTCAGCCTTGAAACATCGAAAAGATGGGAAGCGTGTCCGAGCAACACCATGAACCAACGTCACACCAATTTTACACAAAAGGTGACTCATAATGGAGATTGGTCATTCATAAATTCGCTAAGTGACTACATTTGACATCTTCGTCGTATATTAGTCATCATAATGCGTAGCTCATCCGGCCAGAGTGTTGTCCTAGCACGGATTGCTCCATTCATGTCCCGGCTCACGCAGCGAGAGCCATTCACGACTTACTATTACACACAAACCCTCTTCCATTATACTAGCAACCTCAATAAAAGTTGGCGATGTGAGAGAACTTTCGATGCCTTAGCGTGGGTAACGTTATTGTATAGTAAACGTTAAAAGATGAGAACCTATTTTTGAATCATGAAATAAATTGATTACATTCATTGTAAGAGTAATAATGGACCCTTTCAATTTCCAACTCCATATTTTTTATTCACATGACTTAGAACATTCTGAACATTTTTCATCCAACTATAATTTTATAACGACCTAAGATTTTCAGTAATTATTTAACTCCGCTGCATCGTTGTTATGGTTTTGCGGCTTTTGGCAATCGAAAATTAGACGATGACCGGCCGCCGAGCTGACGTCATCACCTTAGTCCCCATTATAGAACTCCCTCAGACGTGTGAGTTTTTAATGTTTTCTTACCTTTCTAGTGCCAAAATATGCACAATACGTACACGGATAATGACACCTCAAAATGAGCTCAACTTGTGATGTCATTTGAACGTGCTTCATGACATTGGGGATGATTTGAAAATGCGTCCTGTTTTGCTTGGAGTTCCGGTGTCAAACAAAGAGTAGATGGAAGTTATATTAGAAGGCATGCGCCATACCAGCACCAGCGGCAGTAAATAGGGCACAGCAGTAACTGTTAAAAGCATTTTTAGTTTAATAAGTGAATGGTAGAAAGAGCGATGAGGAGGCGACGGCGCTGCCGTCGCGCCGCCGCCCCGGTCCGCGGCCCTCGTGTTATATATAGCCACGCACGCCTGCCACGCCGCCCGCGCCACACAATGTCGACCACTCATTTAGACCAGCGCGTACAATAAACCACTACGAAAACATTAACCACAGATTAATCACAAAATCACAAATACCGCGACGGAAAACGGTGGAGTAAGGCTGCCCAATCACCACAGCCGAGCATGATAGCTAAACAGTGTCTCATAAACAAAAACACCAATACATTCCTAATTTTTCTTCTTTTTCTTGGCCTCGCTCAGTGCAGATTTCTGATTAAGTAATGTTTTTTTTCTTGCGCACCCCTTAGTGACTTGGCACAGCCCTGGTGGATGTGCATTTCGCAGAATCACGAAGAAACGAGTTTACAATCGTCCAGTATATAAATTAATCCTAAATTAGATTTTATCGATCCTAGTCGCGCATAAATTAGGTACAGATATTTGAATTGCTACCCTATTTTATGTATTAAAGAAACCATTTGAATCAGAGTAGTACAAATAACTCATTATTTGACAGCACCTAAACCAGACTGTCAGACTATTAGACAGTAAGAGCAGTGAAGCTCACACAATGAGCTGCAACAGCTGTAACGTTTTATCAAACAAAATGGTCTCAAATACGTAGTTAATTAATTAACAAACCGAATTAGGCTCTGTTAACAGTATTTGCTCGGTCAAGGTCATTAACTAATAGCTTTTATCTGTAATCATCGCAAGAGCCTGTCCCGCGAGTAGTGCTTGTTAGCCCAACGTTATCTACTCTGGTAGATTGCACGCTAATTGATATTATTATACCTGTCGCTGGCATATTAATACTTTACTTTCGTGTAGGCAGAGAACTCTAGTTAATAAATACGAGTTTATTTGAATAGAGTGAATTAATTAGCTTAGTTATTAAAAGGGATAAAGACGTGATTTATGTATGTATGTTGTATGTATGGTAGTTATTTTATTACGTTGCGTTCACATGTTAGATTGTCTTGATTGAAGCGATTCTAATGTTTAAAATTAGCTGCGTTTAGTTCCAAATCCATGTCAATTATGAAGTTATTTCTTTCCCTTTTCTTAGTTGATGCTATAAATACATATATAGAAATTTCGATGCCATGCACAAATTAACCTACTAAATCTTTAATAGCGTACACTGGACAGTCGCGACACCTGTCAAGATAGCTTAGGGTCTGACATCACTTACTAAAATGTCAGCAACTCGAGAGTCACATCAAAGTGTCCCATTTACTGCTACGATAAGAGTAAATAAAAGTACAGTCAACCAATGCAGCAGTCAACTACTGGGCCACTAAAGAACCTTGTCATAGTGACATTTATTTACGTCATTCGATAGTATTGGGATAGACAGATGTTTCTTGCTATGCTTAGCCCTGAAATCAAATTAGTTGACTTCTAGTTCTATCGTTGTAGATGTAGAGTCGCCTATAGTTTTCTACATGCTTGCTATGGTAATGGTAATATTCCTTACCGCTAAGTTCCGAATTTTAAAATCAAAATATTGTCCCTATGGCTTAAATTCTATGTTAAAGTTATAGTGAATGACAGAGTATTATTGCTGTTATAAGCCAATGGAATTAAGATGCGGTGGGGGTCGACCAGTCATATCCAGTTATAATTTTAACAGAAGCGTGAAACATTTTAGGTACATATTTACATCTGCGCGTATAGCGACTCTACTTATAGTAGAGCATCCCTCCATAGAACGACCTTCACCGAGCTGATTAATGGATGAAGTGTTTTATATTCAATTAAATATGTCAATAAATATATTGCAAATGGGTTGTCGAAAAAAATGCAGTCCAGAATATGATAAATTAACAATTAAAAACTTTTTTTAAACATTCCACTGCTTTGGTTAATAAACAAATTACATACCAATCGAAAGTATGAAACCCATTAGATATTCAAATGTTAGGTTGACTATTTTTTTCCCGTCACAACTCTTGGGCAGGCAGGTATAAACAGGTAAATCGATACTATAGTAACTTGCACAGGTCTGGTTATAATAAAAATTATTTCATTACTAACACGGTACTATAGGGTTGTCTAAAAAAATCTGTCCTGAATTTCGTGTCAACTTTGCATATTCTATGGGCTTCATATTACTTTCGATTGGTATGGAATTTGTCTATTAACCAAACCAACGAATAGTTTCAAAAAAAAAATTTTTCATTTCATATGACTGACTGATTTCTGGACTGATTTTTTTAGACAACCCGTTTGCAATATATTTATTGACATATTTAATTGAATATAAAATAGTTTTCATACATAAACCATATCGGTGAAGGTCGTTCTATTCTATGGAGGGATCTTAGACTATTATGGTGTGCTCTACTTACGGTGTTCCGGTACCACATTTGTGTAGCTACCTTCTATCTTAATATGTATATACATTAGATGTTAAATAATAATTACATTTATTTACGTGAAGTTGAGTCAATTTTGCTCCTTAAATCACAGTCAGTCACATCATGTCCCTATTTCACCATCTCGACAATAGTCGGTGACCGGTGACAATTCGAAATGCAGTGCGTAGTCAATATGAAACCAACCGGCATGAATTTTTGTCCAGTTTGTAATGTAAACAGAAATGTCACTAGTCAGCGATTATTAATTGTCGCGTTGGTGAAATAGGGGCTAGTAAATAAGTACCTATGATTGGCTCGAAGGACCAAATCAATACGTTTAGTTGTAGATTAGTCATACAAATAATAATTATGTCTTGTTTATTTTATTTCAACTTAATGCAACATTTATAAATTTACGTTTGTTAGTATCTTTTTGCTTTGCTAATGCAACTACAACTTGGGTATTCACCCCTTTTGGTGTTGTAAGTAACAGCGGGCAGTACAGTACCTATCTACCTACGTGGCGTAACCCAACTACATAAAGTGCTTTCCTATCAATCCATTTAGCATTTCATTATTTCACAACTGGGTAAGAGGGTATCAGCTTTTGTAAAGTCACCGTCAGATGTGTAAACCACAGCGAATAAACTTTTAAAATCTGGTCACTACTCTCGACTCTTCTTCTGAATATGATATTTGTACCAAAATTCAAAGTTTAGAAGAACAGTCGCTGAAAAGCCTAGTTGATACTGGGTCGCATAGGCAAATGTCCGGAGTGACCAATGGTAAAGGTTAAAGGCCGGCCGGCATCTTATGTTTATTTTTTTTATCGCTCGATACAATTAACTGATGTGCTGTCATTTGTTTTCCAGGAACATACCAAGGACAATGGATGCGCGGCATGCGGCACGGCTACGGCGTGCGCACGTCGGCGCCGTTCGGGCTCGCGTCGCATTACCGCGGCGGCGCACGCGACGCGCGCGGCTCCATGTCCTCGCTGGTCGAGGCGGGCACGCCCGACCCCTCCGAGCGGCGCACGCATCGCATGGACGACGCGCGCGGCGGCTTCGTCCTCAAAGCCAGCTCTGACGAGCCTTCGGGACGAGGCGGCTCGCTCGTCGAGAAAAAAAAGAAAGGCTTACTTTCCGTGAGTGCTAACTTCTTGACTTGTACCGAGTGATATTGTATTGACCCCGCGTAAGGCTGCGCATCCACCTAAGAGTTAGCTAAGCAGTGCACGATGACCAAAATCACTAACACTCGTATGATTACTTCATTTTCCTAGCCTCACTTAGCGCAGCTTTCCTACAACTCTGGTCGACTCGCAACCTTATATAATGTAGCTTTGTGTGTATACAATTTTTTAGAGAAAAGTAATCCCGTAATGCAGTTGTGCTCCTATAACGTACACGGATATACTCTAATTACGAATTAATCCAACATATTGACGCTTGCTCAGTACCTATGTAATGAATAGCTTAAATAAACTCTCTAATCATAAATAGCTTTAATTTAAACGAAGGACGCGATAGTTTTGCTAGGTATGATGCTTATATAAGCTTGTATACTTTTAAAGAAGGCTGACTCGCGATGTCGTATTTTATTCTAATTCGACACAAAGCAACAAGTTACTGCCATTCGTATTTCCAGGTCAACTTGCTTGAACGGACTTTGGATAAAGTAATCCTGTATATGACTTCAGTAGGTTATGGTCCCAGATCAAATCACAAAAAGACCACGTTTCAAAAGTCTTATTAATTGCCATAGATATGCTCCCTTACCTTACGTAATGTAAGAATCAAATTCGAGAATATTAATATGAAATATTAGGGAGTGAGGAGAACCGATCATTGATTTTGAAGTTTTCGTCAACGACATTTTTATGATAGCAACACTACTTCCAATCAACGTGCTGACATATTCGTATTTAATTGGAAAACAATGACATTTACAAAGTAGATCAAATGGAGTATAATTTTAACGCCCACCGCAGCGAGCCTTTCAAACACTGTCAAATATTTATACTTGACAACAGCCGCTTAACCTCGTAAAGACCACCTCAAATTTCATTGAAATCTGACAATAAAAGTTTGAATTTAGATCATATGAATTAAGGAGGTTATGACAATTAGTAATTAATTAGCCAAATACCGATAGAAACAATTTCATTTCTATTCAGATTTGAAACAAAACGGCTTCAATGATTAAATCCAAAGGTATAACCCAACTCAACTGCTAATTAATTAAATTAGTTAACAAGTTGCTGCCTAGGGTGTAACAGCCCAAAGGCTTCTCTGCCCCCTCTTAAAACTTTCTGCCAGAGAAGCTGTAACACGAGGAGATTCTGTATGAAAATATTCAATTTCCCAAAATATTAATTGCTCTAAACTTCGTTGCCATTTCCATAGCTCAAAAGTTCAAGGTACGGTCAAGTGCAAAAATAAGTATCGATAGGAACTTCTCAAAAATATGTCCCACGACCTTATTACGCTGGCGTAAGAGCGTATGGTACTTATTTTTGAAACTTTGTCTAGATACATATTATTACACTTGACTGTACATAATTTTCTACGCTTTAGGCCTTAACACACTGCGAGCGCATATTGTTGAGTGCTAGCGTAACAATACGGTGTTTATTATTTCAATGCAACTGTATGCTACTTAATCGTATCACAAACGTATCGTGCGATATTTCGACGCCGTTGCATGCCTCATGATCACGGGCAGATCGGGAGCTCGTTGAAGATAATCGCGGTCTATGTCTCGTTGGTTTATAACATGTTTATTCTCCCACGATTACAAATACTGACCAATTGTGTACACATCCAAAGTGTGTTTAAGCTAGTCATTTAGGTACCTGGCCATTAAAAAAAACATCTTAACTTGAAATTGACATCAACAGGTTCAGAGTAAAATGTTTGTGTAAACGTAAAGTCAACAGCAAAAGAAACTGATGAATTCGGCTCCCAAAATAATATAAATATTAAATTAAGTCAAATGTTAAAACTTTAGTATGACTTGTTATATCTGGCACGTCATTATAGAATATGTTTGGAAACGTTGATTTTGATCACTTACTTTTGACGTTGACTGTACCATGCTTACGCAGTCTGATTTAAGTGTCCGAGAGTGGGTGGACTTGAAAAAGTTGGACATTGTTACAGGTAGTTAATTAAACCATATAAAATTCACTCCACAGAGTTTCGTTGTGTCATGAAAAATTACCATAAATAATATGATGAATGTCAGTTGCTAGACGGAACTTTTTCGAACATTTCCAAATCGCGTTACTTTTTGAACTTCACCCAAGTGTTAGTAGTAGAATTACTTACATAATCTGCGTATTTATTACTTTCAGTGTGTGCATGCAGTGCAATAACATTATTTTCTTTTAACTGCATACTAAAAATATTTTTTACTTTATTTGCAAGCCGGTAGCACAAACCGTTATCTTAGAAGATCTAGATATAGTCAAAGTAAGTACATAACATAATTAAAATAATTTATTTATTTGCTTTTGCAATTTGTTTATTTAAAACTGGATGAGTATGAATTTACAATTATTTCCGCAGTCACGTGCAGAAATAAGTAAATTATTCGGTTTATTTTGCATTTTTACCTTGATTTATTTGATACAAGCACGTTAATCGCAATGCACTTACCTACAAACGCCCGTAAAACGAATTAGAACCTGAACATCATTCAAATAACGTGCTTAGTTCACATTACCTTGCATGTTTATACATCAAACATACATCTAAACATTTAAGTAGTCGTTCTTTTTAAAACGTTTTCAATACGCGTTTTTAACGCTTTGTAACGACCTAACAACCGGCACGTGGCTAAGGTTTATATCTATTTAATACGACAGAGGTATATCTTATGTCTTGTCAACCATCTGGATATTTAAAATCTGTGACTGCCACACGATCTGCGCATTACAATAGCGTTGACCCAATTCACCAAGTTGACTGAGATTCTCTTCTACTAAAAATACAGAATTCCAATGAATTCATGTTTACACTGCTGCATTCCGTGCTGATTCAGTCCATCCGCTGTGTCTCATTCATCCCGGTTTATGTTAGGGACACAAATAAAATTAAGATGCACTGTTACTCATCGTGTAATTTTACTTGAATGAGTGTACATTTACTAGACTTATCTGTTGCATTTACACAATACATACAGAACTTAAAAGATGACTCGTTACATAACAGTTAGAAGAGATAGGGATATTTATTGGATGTACACACAGCAAAGCAAATCGGTGAGCACCCTAGTTATCCACGTGTGTCATTCTATACACACATCCGCACTTATCCGCTGCCTTATTACGCACACAACAAAATGCCCTATCTGTGCTAATTGTGTTTTCTGACTACCTTCACGCATAGTTATTCAAACCTGCTGGTATTTTGTTCAATGGAAGCATAATTTTGCCACCAGTATTATAAGCGTGGTGGCTCAGGTGTATTAACCTAGGTTTATGAAACTTAAAGAACCGGGTTCGAATCCTGCACAAGTGTATCTTTTTTGTTTTCAATTTTAAATTACTAATCTCAAAATAAACTCATGTTTACCTAAAACAAGAAAAAAAGGACGTAAAAGAATAAAACAATAAAATGCAATTATTGGTTCAAATTGTTTATTGCAACATTTAATTTTTATTGTATTAGCCTCTATTTGTGTTATTATTATTATTACCAAAAGTAATTAAATTAGCTAAATAAAACTGCACACTTTTCCTTATAGAATAATATTCATAAAATAACGCACACTTTAGAGCAGGGTTTTTCAACCGGTGTGCCGCGGCACACCAGTGTGCCGCGTACATTTTCAAGTGTGCCGCGATGCTTAATTGCAGTCATAAAAAAATATTTCGAAAAACAAAAAAGTACGGAAATAATTAGTCAATTCCGTGGAAACGAGACGCGCTTTCCGCACTATGCACTTTCCCTTGTCATAGTAGGTAAGTTGTCATAGTAGGTAATTCTTTACTGGTGTGCCGTGAAAGTTTACTGAAACTAAAAGTGTGCCGTTGACAACAAAACGTTGAAAAACCCTGCTTAGAGGCCAGTATGATTTTATGTTTACTAAAAAGTCTTATGTCACTAACATAATAATTATCTTGCAAATTGAATACACAACCATAATAGGGCTATTTTTAAGATGACACATAATTAATATCTTAAATTCTGGTTTATTAGGTTTAAGTCTGATAAAGATGAACGAAACGTTTTATTTGCGGACGTGTAAGTCAGTGGTGAAATGAATAGACATGTTAAATGACAGCCATTAACAATAACATCATTTCACACTGGGTTATAATCTCCACTTTGAAGCGACTAAGCTACCTATCTCGATTTGGTTTGGATTTGGACACCAGGGCCCATCGATGAGATCCAACCCCATAGCCTAAAGTAACACTGCCACTCGTTCTGCACTGTAAAACATTACTGTGTTTATATATTTAATTAAGTTAATATATTTCGTCTTCATCACTAAAAATCACTACATTTGACTTTGATTGATGTAATAATCAAAGTCAAGATATTCACGAGCAAAGGTTTCTTCTATGCTGGTCCGTTAAAGCATGTTTTTTGCTGGTCTACGGCAATGCAATCCTGCAGCATGCAGATGGTTTCGCACAGGTTGCAACGTAGCATTGTGTCTTGTTGCTGTGAAATGGGTCACTAGCGGGTGCGGCAACTACATAATGTCCAAATCAAATGGCAGGAGATGAGGCTTCAGGTTTAGGCCCAGAACGAATATTTTTATCGTGTCCGAAGTCTGCGTAAGGGTGAATCCATAATGGCACAGTCTTCCGCTGCAAAATAAATGAAGTTTAAATAAAAACATTTTTCGTCAAAGAAAGTTGTTTAAAACATTACCGATAAAATAATAAGTCATTGTTTTTAACACCGTTTGTCTACTTACCCATATCAAAAAACGCCTAGCGATTCCTTATATAAATAGTTATATTGTTTTGCTCTTTTCAACTTTTGCAAATCACAAGGTATTCGAAAGGCAAAATTAAACAGTTCGTAAGTATAACACACGGTTCATCCCGCAGCTAATAATGGCTGCCAGCGGTGACAGTTGTTTGTTCTAAAAATCATATTATTAGAAATTTGAGGGTAGAAAACACTTTATATTGTTTAAGACGATAACGACCAAAATAGCTAGCAACTTTTAAACTCCAGTAAAAAGAGTCATACCTATTAATAATTATATTAAAAGAAAACACAATGCGTTTGCGTTTTTAACATATTATATAAGAGTAAAATTAAACATACAACAGACTGCAACCACCATAAAATTAAATAGTTACGGAAAAAAATAAATTATAATTTCAACCTTATTTCAAAGCCCATAAAACAGCTATTTACACAAATTGCAATACAGTAGTCGCAGATTGAACATAATTCATAAATTCACCATGTAACTTGCATACCTCGGTGGCCTAGCGGTCAAAGACAGGTCGAAGATTTGACTTCTGCTTTAGTGAACCGGGTTCGTATCCGAAGAAAACGGAATATAAAATAGTAATAATAAAATGACATTTTTGGATGTTATTTCGATGGCCGTGCTGGTTGTGAGGAATATTGCTTTGGAATTGGAATCTCAGACTTGTTGAGAAATAATAATATAACATCGTCGCATCAGTGAGATGGTAACTACTCTTCGCTAGTAATAATAGTTCAATGCGTGGGATTGCATAAATTTGAAGATTCAAGGTCGAAGGAAGCTTCGATTCGGTTCTCTCGCTTACACTGGGGATGACAATATCCAATGTAAGATTAGGTAAAATATTTTTAGGACAGTCTAAATAAAAAAAATACTTTTACATTATTTTTGTAGAAGTAACTGAAACCGGAGATATTGCATTTTCAGCCTTTGAGTGTGACACGATACCGGCGGGGATTATTTTCATTTAATTTGTAATTATTTTTTACTTAATTTATTATAAACTAACTTAAATAGTTGTAACTTTCTTCATTGTTATTTTATAGTTAGTTGTTGTTTATTCAATAAACAGGTAATTTACAGTGACATTGCTCATTCATCTTGTTGCTAAAAAATCTGTACTTAGGGGGTAGATTTTATGATCGAACTCACTCACACATTCACATGTCATAGATTCTACTTAACGTTCATGTCGATACTCAACACGCATAGACGTGTGCGTGGCTGTGCTAACCGCATTATTTTGCTGTGTGTACATTGTTTGGGTACGTATCAAAATAAATAAAGTATAAAACGTATAATGTATCTAAATACTAATGTGACACTTTACATGTACTGTGATACTATTGGCCAGATGAACTTTTTTGATCGCGTTATCTACAGATTGGTTTAGGTTAGGTTAGTTTATTTTGTAACAATCGTATTAAATTGTAATTTTCTGAGAAAATTGCTTTATACTTATACATGTGTATAGTATACACATGTATAGTAACTGACGTATGCACCACAAGAAAAGTGGGGTGACCATACAATTAGCCTACATAATGTTTTATCATTTCAATATTAATTAAATATTTCAGGAATAAATAATTACTTTTACACACGTATAGTTAAATTAAATGTTGCCCGAACAGTAAGATAAATGGGTTCGTGTATACTAATTCAAAGTCACTGTGTATCTTGAACCCATAATGTATTTTGATCCATTAAAACCTTTCAAAATTTATTCATTTTGTTACGGACTCATATTGTTTCTAAATGTGCAACGACTGTGGTGATTGACTGTGAATCAGAAAACCAAATGAAAATTGATGGAGCATGCCTAGTCAGTGTCAAGCGCGTATCTTCCGCGAAATTTGAATAATCACGCCAAGCAGACGCCGCCGCGCCCACAGTTAGCCAAATACATAGTTAACAGCTAAATTTAGTAGACTCCGTAAAGTTTAGATTGAGTTTATTCGAAGTGTCTGGTATCGTACTCGATATTTTATTGGTTTTATCATTATTTATGCCTTCTTCTGAAAACTATTTATGCCTTCTTCTGAAAACTTTTTAACTTTTTTGCTAGTTACTTAATTAGTTTTAAATGATATCTGCTTTCTTAATTCAGAATCTATTATCCTAATCACACTGTACATACTTACACATAATAGCCGGAGCCGGAATTTAATATGATGTTTTAAACTTCCGCCATTTTCAATCGTAACTACTCGGGACTTACCTAATCATGTATTTTTATTTCATACATATGTCGACATAATGAAACATGAAATAAGATAAGTACGGGATTAAGTCCCGGAAAACCGGAATTTAATAGTTACCATAGAGTGCCAAAGTGCCATTTTAACTTTCTCGGGGTGTATTTCAAGACTCAAGTGCATAAGAAATCTCATCTCATGTTATATATTAAGCCACATCACCCCGATGCCCATGGCATAAATAATTTTCTACATTAAAAGAGATTAAAAGTATTTATTATTCAAATAATGGAAGAGCCACCTTCGATATTTCTTTAACGTCAAATGAAGCCATTTACTGTATTTTTAAGCCGGAGGCTTTAGCACACGAGCGTTTTTGACGGACAAAAAGCATCCATCACTTTCACACTCCACACTAGCCTACTGATTAGCATGCGAATAGATAGTAGTATTATAGATAGATAAACGCCAGTGTGCTAATGCCAGTCAGACCTTATAGTTGTAGCTCCATTGAAATTGGTCTCAAATGTATATTTTTTCTATTGCAGAAGCTACGCAAGCAGAAAAGTGCAGGCGAGCTGGACAAGAGAGGCACGGGCTCGGTCCGGTCAGGCGGCTCGGGCGGTTCGGGCTCCTCCTGGGTTTCCTCCGTGGACAGCTCACACTCGGCCATGACACATGCCTCGCTGCACACCGACTCCAATGCTAGCTTTGTTGTTGAGGTAATACAATACAGAGTGGTGTTCTGTAATTCTGGTTTCTTTTGTTAAAGGAAATAAGGTAGGTAGCTGACATTAGGGAAAGAATTTAAAAAATCGGTTCAGTGGTACCAGAAGTTACCTTTTACATACAAACAAACTTTGGTGTGGGTACCCAAGATATCGAGCTATAAACGTTTTATCTTTAAAGTGCTTTTATTTCAAGTTACTTCTGATTTTTATAACTGAATAGATGCGTTTTCTCTATTGCAGGATGAACATTTAGATGCTGGTGTCACAGAAACCTACTTGGGTGAATGGAAGAACGACAAACGCACTGGGTTCGGCGTGAGCGAGCGAAGCGACGGCCTCCGCTACGAAGGCGAGTGGCTGGCCAACAGGAAGTACGGCTACGGCGTGACAACCATGCGCGACGGCACGCGGGAGGAAGGCAAATACAAGAACAACGTGCTCATCACCAGCCAGAAGCGCCGTCACATGTTCCTCATGCGCTCCGCCAAGTTCCGAGAGCGCGTCGACTCCGCGGTCACCGCGGCTCAGCGCGCTTCCAAGATAGCGCTGCAAAAGGCCGACATTGCGACATCCAGGTTTGTTCACCATGTCTAAATACTTGATTTAATTAAAATATTCTGTTTTTAGTATTTGTTGTTATAACGGCAACAAAAATACATCATCTGTGAAAATTTCAACTGTCAAGCTATCACCTAAAAAAACATGCACACAAGCACGACCTTAGATCGTGCCTCAGAACCTTTTGTTATACTCATTCTGAAGTGGCCAACAATGCTCAATGAAGTACAAAAATTTTGAACTTTCATAAGTCGGTCTTCCCTATTATAGCGAATTTTACAAAAATCGCTATTCTATGATATTGACTGATAAACTTAAATTGACACCTTTCAGATATTATTGTTGATTTGTGCTACAGGGTAACTGAGCCTATTTTATACATTTTAGTTTACGGTGGGATCTATATCTTGATATTCTCTTACAGGACCGCCACAGCTCGAGGGAAAGCTGAGCAAGCCGATGAGTCGGCAGACCAAGCAAAAGAAGACTGTGATATAGCACAAATGACTGCAAAGCAGTTCGCCCCAGATTTTAAGCATCCTGGCTTTGACAGAATAGGATTAAGAGACAAATATAGACAAAAACCATATAATCCGCAGGTTGCTACACCTGTATCACAAGAATCTGAAAAGATCTTGGATGGAAAGAGCATTCCAAATCATACCCCTTCGATGCATTCACAGATTCCTCAAGCCAATAAAGCTCCTTACGGAGTTCCCCCGAGACGACCCTCCGCCCAGTTCCCTAACAAATCTTTAGATCCGCGGCTCACGAATAATTCAAATTACAACACCGACGACCGGACAAGTAGCCCATATTACAATTCCAATCAAGATCATTGGTCTAATTCGCCATCGCAAGGGCCGGACTTCCAGAAACCGTATTCACAAGTTGACCAAATAGGTGCTTATGGAAATAATGCATCGAGTACACCAGCGGGACCACCCTCCGCATACAGATTAAATAGGCAGGATGCGATCCAACACCAATCAGGCATGGATCAAAGTAGTCAACAGTTTACAAATCAAGGACGCAGAATTTCTTCAGCGACGAGACCAACTCTGAATCTAAATCAAAGACCTGGCCCACAGGAATGGAACTCCTCACAGGGACAAGGAGGTATTAGACGATCGAGTGTATTGGGTCAGCCAACAAATGAACCACAGGATTCTATGTACGTGGACGGCGGCGCTTCGAGCTACGGACGCAACGAGCTAAGAACAGGAACCGTACATTCAGAACTCTCACTAGATCGGCCTGCTACGGATCAACAACAATATCATCAAAACATGGACCCTCAGGGATATCGACAGCAGCTTGATCAGCATGGGCATAGACAACAAACTGACCAGTCTTTATATCGCCAGGGAACTGCCGACCAGCAAATGTACCGACAAGGGCCCCCGGCAGAACAGGATATGGTTAACGGGCCACGCGAGGCTCGCCAGGCTCCGGGCCGTACATCGATCGATTACTTTGACCATTATAAAAGGCCACCGAGCAGAGATTCTAGTGTGGACCGGTATGGACGGAGATCACGTCAGCCGTCAGTGGAAGCTACTGCGCCACCTAGAGACTCGCGAGGCGGTTCGGTGGCGCCGCAGCCACCGGCGCCGGCGTCTCGGCCCGGGTCGAGAGCGGCGACGCCGGCGGCTGGCAACGGACACTTGGCTACTGGCCGGGGCTCGATATCACACGCTGCCTCTCGAGAAACGCCATTTGAGGAGTCTCTTATGAGAAAGCGAACATTGGGACAAGATATATCGCCTTCGCCGTATCAGCCCAAGCGGACTGAGAGCCTGTGCATGCCGCAGGTGCCCGCGGCGCCCCCGCCAGCGCCGCGGGGAGGAGGCGGGGGCGGAGGCGGAGGTGGCGGTGGAGGCGGCGGACGAAAGGTAAGATAATTCTAGTAACTGACACTCTTTTTTCACGAACCGTTAGGTTTTTTTTTGTTCAAATAGGACAGCTAAGTTTACATAGCGCAAAAAAGACTTATCGTAAAATTACGTGTTTATAAAATACTGTAGGTAACTTTCTTTATAATATAATTATAATAATAATATAATAATTAGTCCCACGAATTGAATGCTATTCAAATGACCGGGTCCCCCAGTGGTAGTGGTGCTACAGGTATAAAGCTCGCAAGCTTTACAAATATGTTAATAAAGATTATCGTGAATAACTTGATATTGAGGAAGAGTCCACAATTCAACGATATAGTATATTTCAATTTTATATCTCTACGCTTTCCTGAGAAAAAGGGTCGAGACGGACAGACAGACAGATGGAAAACGAAGTGATTTTATAATGGTTCTTTTTTTCCTTTAGAGGTACGGTTCCCTAAAAAATATTATTAATAATAATAATAATACGTATGTATGTATTTTTAAAACGTTTTTATAGTAATGATAATGTTCACGTTTAGAATCTAGATACTAAACTAGATAAACTCTTTAGAGCTTTAAGGATCCAATTTACAATGAAGCTCTTCATAAACTTGTCGTATGAATAAAGTCTTGTTGTGAGTCACTCATTCATGGTTAATCACATAACAATATCAACAATATCATCACCATCAGAGTTGATCTAGTCTAATATCTAAGATTTAAATTTGAAAATATTGCCCATTCCATAAAAAATTGAAGGGGTCTACGACACTCGTAGCTAATCCGTAGAGCCTTCGTAGCATCGCTACGAATTTTGGCTACGAAGTGATTCTAAAACTAAAGTGTGTGTACCAATAATTTTATTCTTTTTCGATATACGTTTGAGAGTGAAGTATGAGCATGATAATTGTAGTAATGCATAAAACGATGTAACCGTCAGTATCTAATCTATCTAATACCTTTAAACGAGCAATTCTTGTGCATATCTCGGAAACGGCTCCAACGATTTTCTTGAAATTTGGCATGCAGGGGGTTTCGGGGGCAATACATTGATCTAGCTAGGTTTCATTTTTAGAAATCGCACTAAAAAGAAATACCCACTCGGTCAACCAGGTACTTTATACCTATTTATATGACGCGTAATTTTTTGCTAGCGACTAATTTATCTTTGTAGTAACGCTTTTAACTTCTTTGTAGTAACATTTCAAAAAAATCCTTCAATGTGCATGGTTTAGCACACAAGGGTTCCGTTTCCATACCTCAAAACGAAAAACTAAATTCTTATAATAGGATTACCCGCAAGTCCGGCCCATCAGAGCCAATTTGCTCCGAAACTATTGGTTACATTTCAATACTTGTGCGTATTATGTTCCAAATATCACCGTATCTAGACCGTTTAAGTTTAAATTTAGTAGTCTTGCGTTGTTAAATAAATCCTCCGATAGGTACGTAGAATAGAGCAGGCTAATACTAAGGCAGTGGTTTATTTGTTTCCTATTTAATTTAAGAACCACCTGTACAATTTAAGAACCACAAACCTTAACGAAGCCAACTGTGATACAACCGCAGCGTTGAGTCTTGATACGCCACAAATAAGATGAAGAAGAAGAGTCTGTATAGCCACTGCTCACTAAATGTCCAGACCAGTCTAGACACTAGCAACGAACGTTCATAATATTAAGTACACTAATTAATTGACATGAAACACTTTAACTACACATCGATTAATTTAACAATAGTTTAAACATAAATCAAACTAAAAGACCAAGCCGAGCACAGAACTTAGTAACAATAAAATTGACAGCCGCCTTCTTTTCTTCTTTTTCTTCGGTGCTATGGCGCGTGGCTATGAACTAGCGCCAATCAGCCACCAAAAGCTAAAAAGGTCGAAATTGATAAAAAATAATGTTCATCCCATTGTGTGTTTCGTTAACCCAACAAGGTAAGTAAATAAAATATTTAAAAACGATTTATGGAACTTAAGTCAAATTATATTTAGGAAAAAGTGGCTCCATCAACTATTTCAAATCAATTCGCAATTGTTTGATTTTTTTTTTTCATATTACAAGGTTTGTCAGAATCTTTGTGGAATATTTAAGCATTTAAATTTTTGATCAAGTCCCGCCCTCGACGCCGTTCATTAAACTTTGATAATGATCCCGTATAGGGATCAAAACGCGTCAGTGTTTGTGTGTAAGGGATAATTAAGTTTGTGGGATTTATTGTGTTTTATGTGGCAGCAGTAGAGGGAGGGATTTCATGAAAAACATATATATTTCACACAGGCTTGGTTAAATTGTACCTACGTGAGTTGCGGAGTAGGAAAGTTAAAACTTTTTGTTCAGTAAAATGGACCTCCGCAAAGTAATGCCTGATTCAATAAAATAAAAGGTTTCATTTCATTTAAATTTTTGATTAAGAATTTAGTCCCGCCCTCGACCCGGTTCATTTTGAACATCGATCAATGTATTGAAAGACTAGCTGTTGCCCGCGACTTCGTCCGCGTGTGTTTTTGTGATACTTACGGCTTTTCTCGATATCAAAATTATTATTATTATGACTATTAACTTCGTCACGTGAACCACTGAGTGTGTACGAAACTATACTTTTAGAATTACGTCATGAAAATAATAATTTGTGACACGGTATCTTAAAAAGAAAAACAGGTGTGAACTGGTTAATGACTCATCACATTTATTTATGCCTTATTTTACAAAATAGTTTAATTTATAGTTTTGTTTATAGTTTCTTTATTCAAAAAAAGCTAAGTACAGTTTTAGTTACCTACATCACTATTAATTTCGCCGAACTATGACGCTTATTGGCGAATACTGCGCTCACTTTAACGATATTTGTACCCTGATTAATTTAAAAAAATAAATATATTCTAATCAAATAATAGGTACATAAATGTTTACCTGTTTTTACCTTACGACTAACAATTCATTTACTAATCCGTTTTAATTAATATTTTGCGACTCATTTTTTTCTAGCACAAGTTTTTTTATTTATTTTCTTGGTTTAAGTAGGTAGCTACAGATTATTAACACTTATTATCTTTATCTACAAATTAATTACCTACAGAGGCCTTACCATGACGTCGTAATGCGATTCAGTTAAGGTTCGCTCGCTGTCAGAGTAAAAGCACAAACTTTTTCACAATAAAATTCTGACAATACATGTTCGTAGCGCAGACGTAAACGCGCCTTTTGATTTTGATTTTTTTAGGCAAAGATATTAAGAGCATACAGCCAAGCGTTTCACGCTGCCCTCATAATATGTATATCAGGTTTTCAAATAAGAGTGCGTTCAAAAACCGAACGCGTTGTGAATAATAGCACATAAATAAAAACAAAGTAACGGTATTGCATATTGAACTTTAGGTGTTAGGTAAAGAACACAATTTAGGTTGATTTAGGTTTGACGAAAATGTCTTCGTTGAAAAATACCTGTAAAGCATGTAATTATTTTATTAATGTTTTTTCACAATTGACACAGTTTTCCGGCTTTATGTCTTATGTACATTCGTATCTATATATTTTCTCCGTAGTATTATTTTGTTTGTAATTATTACCAACTACTTATACCGAGGAAAGCTGATTTTCTTGAGTTCCGCTATTTTGTGCGTAATCACCTCAAAAATTAAATTTCAAGAAAACTGAGAAATTGCATTTACCTGTATTAAATTGAAAGTATTATTTAGCAATTTTAGAAGGTTACACTTCATTGGTTTTTATTGTATAGGTGTATGAAGTTAATTAATTTGAAACACAAAACCCTCTTTTTTGCGCCTCTGGGTGAGATTAAAAAAAAATGCTAAAACAGGTATTTCTTTATTTTTGTTACTAAGTATTTATTCTGAGTTTCATGATTCTAGAACAAACTAATTTAATTTTTTCATACAAACTTTAACCCCCCTTTTCACCCCCTTTTTCCAAAAAATTCCAAAATTTCTGTAGCCTATATCCTATTCTGAATTTATTGAAATAGATTTGTGAACATTTCAACAATATCCGTTCAGTAGTTTTTACGTGATGCTCAGTCAAACAAACAAACAAACAAACAAAAATTTTAAAAATTGTTTTAATATGTTCAGTTACCGATTTTAAGTCACCCTGGTCGGTTTTTTTTTTTAATCTTCAATGTACAGATTTTTTGGTCTCAACGATTTTATTATATGTATAGACAATATCCGTTCAGTAGTTTTTACGTGATGCTCAGTCAAACAAACAAACAAACAAACAAAAATTTTTAAAATTGTTTTAATATGTTCAGTTACCGATTTTAAGTCACCCTGGTCGGTTTTTTTTTTTAATCTTCAATGTACAGATTTTTTGGTCTCAACGATTTTATTATATGTATAGATTTTGTCACCTTTGATTCAAATATCCTGAAAAACATTTTCAGGGCTATTTAGTCAAACTAGCCTAATTTAACCACCTGCTGAAATATTCTGGCACAATTTTAAAGGCCCCAGTACACAATGGCGTATGCTGGCCCATTTCAAGCGATCGCCATTGCCATTGCGTATAGTTTTGTCCGCCACTATATACCATTACCCCCTGTACACAATGGCGATCGCCTGAAATGGGCCAGCATACGCCATTGTGTACTGGGGCCTTAAGAGACCCTGTATGTACACCACACCATCGTGTTAACGTATGAGAGTAAAGCCGTTAAATTCCACATATTCCCCAAAAACAACCGTCTATAATCATAATTTCACCGGTTTGTTTATCTACAAACACATCGTAAAACATCATTTTCTTAAATTAGCCGAATTCATAACAAACACTGTAGATGCATTTGTTTACCTTTAGTCATAAGCATAAGCTTATGCTCTGGAATCAGACTAAAGTTTACATTCTATTGCTACGTTTGCGTAACGACATCGTTCATTATTTAGATTGATTCATAATTAATCTTTAGACGTAACAGATTAAGTTTTATTTAAATATACAATTACTCTGCTAATAATATTACGAGGATGTCTGCCACTTACAATATTTTTTTCACTTCTCATGCTCTAAAAGTAGGTCAATATAGCCTTACGAGGCGGGGCTAAAGTGAGTACTTAGTCCCTAGGGAGTAAAAGTAATATTTTTTTTAATTTACTTTGAGTGACTTAGATAAACTCAAACAGCCAGTACTTGCTTAGTTTTTGGCATAAAGTAAATTTTCAATAAGTGAATGAATTTCATTACCACTCTTTAAACCACATTTAAAAATTATCACACGAAACGATGATAAAAATAATTTAACAATCACAATAAATAAACTTACAGATCGTTGTAATGCGGAAACAAAATAAAAAAAGTATGCTTGTGTGTGGACCATTTTCATGACGGAAATGTTACGTTCTTAGTCTACGTGGACTTAGTTCTATGCTTTTTCCGCATAGAAGGTGGCGCCATTCTATTTTTTTCAGTTTGTGTATGGACCATTTCGCCGATGCGATTTTGTTATATCTGTGTCTGGTTGGAAAAAAAAATACCGCGAAAACTTTGGAATTGTTGTAGAGCGTAAATCGTAAACGATTAAAATAAATTGATTATTCTCACAATGTCATCAAGTGATAGTGAAAATTATGATGTCGAGCAAAGAGCAAAAGACATAATTGATAATTTATTTTTTATTAAATCTTTTTGTACTAAACTGACTATTTTTTCTCGCAATTGAAGTGAAAAATAGAGTTTTCACCTCGAGACTAAAAGCCAATATAAACCCTCGGATAAATAGACACCCTCGCTGACGCTCGGGTGGCTAACCACCTCGGGTATATATTGGCTTAGTTTAGTCCCTCGATAAAAAATATACTATAATATTTAACATTTAAACCCCTTTACAAAAAATAACCACTTTTTTGTTTAAAATTTTTAAGAAATTATTTATTTTGACAAACTATAAGGTATCTTCATGACTTTCACCTTTATTTAGTAAAAATTACAAACAATAAAATAAAAAATATATATCGTGGCCTCGTGTGACAGTGCGGCCTCCTCTGGCTGAAATAACTGTTGCAATTCTTCGTGCCATAAAAAGTTTTGGGTACCTACCCGTTTTTTTTGCAAATGGGCCAATATACAATTTGTATTAGAAATGTTGTCGTCTTAATTTAATTGAACACTCGTGTAAATATTCAAAATGAAATCATCCCTTTGACTCCGTAGACGTTAAACATCGACCAATGTGTAGAAACATCCACCATTTGCACAAAAAATTAAATACTTTAACAGGCGTGTTCTACAACTAATCCAACAGAAGTATTCCAGATTAATTTTAAAACTCGGTGTAATGATTCTCAAGCTCAACTCAAACTATTTATTTTATATACTAAATATTTAATCTTTAAGAATATGGTCTGAATTCTCATGCTGTTAGGTAATTATTTAACAGAAAGCCTTATTGCATTATGAACAGCTGTCTATTTTCAAAACGAATGCTTCGAGTATTGACTAATGCATGGCTAACGAGACGTTTTATTACCGTACCGTAGTTTGCATTCCGTACGAAAACAGGCAATAAACAGTCGTACCTACTCATACGTTGGCAATGAGATCAATTCTATATGAACATTTAGTTTATTTGGATTAAAGACTGCGATATGTGACTGTGACTGTGTTACTAAATAGACCAGCCAAAGTGTTGAGCTGTTACTGATTCATTTGAGCCTGTATTGGGGTTTTTTAGCTTGTTTGTTAGCATGATAATCGGGCGCGTAGCGGGACGGGAGCGGCGCGCGCGCAGCGAGAGCGATATGCGGAGGCGGCGCGCCCGCCGGCTCCGCGACCCGCAACTCGCCGAGCCCGTTCTATTTCTATATCGAGAGACAGTCGCTCACTGCCGCTTTCCGCGCATCACCTCTTTGCTAATTATACACAAATAAAATGTACTTTAATACCCGTTAAAAATATCGATTAAACCCCGCTGTTGCTGTGACATTTAAATAAGATGTAATGAGACGTTCCTTGAACCAGAATCGTGCTCGTTCGATTTGGTGAAATGTGACTCTGACTCATACGGTTGAGTCGTATCGGTTTGTGAATAAATGTGAACAAATTTGAAATTTTCGCGATGTGGTACCAAGGGGACGAGGAGGAGGATGAGGACCTCATGTGCTCGCCGGCGATCCTGGCGCGACGCGCGTCGGAGAGCTGGATTAATGTACCTCCCGTCGAGGTAATATTTTTGTGGAAAAAAATATGAAAAATATGACCGTACCTCACGTGCCACTAAATCGAAAATATATGCTCCAAATCGTTTATCACCATTAAAATATCGTCGATCGCAGTGTATAGAAACTGTCTATTCGTTTTAGTACTCGTAGATTCTAGATACAGAATACCGCGTAACGTTAAGCGCAATGCGCGTACAAATTATAAATACCCGGAACGCAACTATGTAGGCCGAGAAATAATAACAAATGAATAACGCTCCGTTTAACGTTCCAGATGTTAAGCACGCCCCAGACCCTCCAGCGCAAGAAGTCGCTGCCGGACGTGGCGGGTATGCCCCGCGCGCCGGACGCAATGTCGCGCGAGGAGGTGTCCATGCTGGGGTCGGCGCGGCGCGAGGAGGTGCGCCGCATCCACGAGGAGTCGGAGAAGCTGCGGGCCAACCCTCTGCTGTACCTGGTCAGTCCGCAAGTCAAGGTCAGTTGCTGCGGACTGTGTTCATTATGTAATATGGCGCCAGGTCGTTGTAAAAACTTACATTGTTCAAAGTTCAAGCAAGTTCATTTTAAAATGTGATACATATTGGAGAATAGAGTTAACTCCATATAATTCCGCAGCCGAAAAACTGGAAACAGCCATGGTATCCTGGTGGTATACCGTAGGGCCTCATAAGCAGAGGATCGTAGTTTCAAACCCAGGCTCACCTCTGAGTTTTTGGAATGTATGTGCAAAATTTAATTTGAAATTTACCAATGAGCTGAAGCATTGTGAGAAAATCTGCACACATCAGGTATGTGTGTCAAGTTCCCAATCCGCACTGGACCTACGTGATAAGCTGGGGATGATGATGATGTCAGTTAAATTATTCTTCTTAGAGTCAGTGAGTCAGTAAAGACGGTGAACGATGAAAATTTTCCTAAAACATCAATTCATTTACAGTGTGATTAATTCATTTCTAGGATTTTTTAGAGATATCTACACTGAATTAGGCTATAGCTAAGTCATTTCTGATTACGTCTGCCACTTCACATTGTATTGCTGTTTATCTGTAGGTAAACCGTTCAAACGTTCAGGTTCAGGGCAGCAGTAAGCGGTGTTAGTAAACTCGGAGTGTGTGGTTGCAGGACTGGTTCTCTCGGCAGCAGCTTGTGCTACTGGTGCTGTTCATCAACATCTCGCTCGGCATCATGTTCTTCAAGCTGCTGACGTAGCGGCGGCGGCGGCGCCCCTGCGCCCTCCCTCCTTCAAACTTGTACATACTTGTAACTAACTTTGAAAGTTACCAAAAAATAGCCAAACATTGAATGTTCAAAAGTGTATACATTTTATTACCTACCCGAGCCTTTATTTGATACGAGATTTTGAGACATCCGAAACAAATACGTATTTACTTGTAGTCGATAAAGACTTCGGTTTGCTAGTGTATTATTTGACGTTGTGTATGTATGCTAAGTACATACGAGTACTTTACGTATGATGACGCGTGGCCTGCCGCCGCTCAGCCTCCGGCCACGAGGCGTGAGCGACCAAGCCCGTCCGCCGCCACTGGCCTCACAATATGGACAGTCATTTTATACTTTAAGGAGCACGAGATTACCTCCGGAATCTTTTAACCTGCATATTGTAGGTTTTAGTAGTCTTCTATAGTAACTTTAAGCTTAGCGAAAGACGGTCAATTTTGAAACCAGACTTAAATATACCGTACTTACATCGAAGACTTTATATTGCAGTTTGAAAAAGTATTCACTTACGAAATACAATTTTAACTAAAATAAAAAATAGAAAGTCTTTAAACTACCCTAATAGAAAATTTTATAAGACTAAATTTTAAGTTTTTATTTGAAACCTCTCAACGGAGATAAGGTACTTAAATACCCCACAACTTAGTTAAAATTGTAATCTCAAATTTTAAACTCGACTTTACAAATTAACTAGGGAAATTTGCAAATTGTGGTGCTTTCATAAAACTATGTGCCCTATATTGATAAATGATGCTAAAATCAATTTTATAACGCCTCGAAAGGTAAACTGAAATGTTCTCTGTCTATTGAGTGATCAGTCCAAAGGGTTGTTAGTTCACGTACAATTAATGTAACCTGAGTGATTCTAAAAGCACAAATTAAAGTACTTACTACATGAAAATGTTAATAAGTTATGAACTTTTAGATTTAATGGATAAATATGTTATTTTGCTTGTTATAAATACTCTGAAAATAATGTTATGAGCTTTTCTTTTTGTTTTAAAACCTTCCTTTATAGAGATTTTAACGTTTATGTTATCTACTTAGATAAATTTTATATACAAAGTAAGCTTTATTACTTTCTATGTATATGACGTCAATTCTCGTAACCAAAGTTTTGGATAGATAGGTACGTATTACGTATACAATGTATAAATATTGGTCCCTTCTTACTATATCGGGGACGAGTATGTGTGCGCGTGCGCTTGTGTGCGTGCGCGTGAGACTGTGTTGGTGGTTACGTTGCGTCAGTCCGTGTTGCGTAAGACAGTACAACGAACGGTATGGAGACGTAAATTCGTTGTAATTCGTTTCAAGAATCATAAAGTTCGTAAGACAATTTTCACGTTTTCATTATTGTGTAAAAATATAAGTTTTATCTCTAAGAATTTAAAATACTTGTATCAATTTTATCTACGTTTCACAAATAAAATATTTTAACAAAACTGCATTCAACATTTATTTCTGAAATTTTCGTCGTCATTAGCAAGTTAAGCGTCATCTGTTTGAATGATGTCACCTGCTATGGGTGGTGTAGGGGTATAAGCACAGCACTCGTCACGGAATGACGACGATCCGGGTTCGATTCCCGGCCATAGCTTTACTTTTAGGATTTTTCTGTGTTTTAATTTTCAGTGTGGTTTAGAAATGTAATTTCTAACAGTAAAACCGTAAAAGTAAACATGAAAAAATCAAGAAGTAAAATTCTTGATTCATGATAGTAGGTACCTATCATTTGAAAAACAGTGCCTTCTCTCGTCCCTGGTGAGCATTGTGTCGTACAGACACATCATTCAAACAGATTCGCATAGTAACAAAGTCACGTTACGTAACAGATAGAAAAATGCGAAGGCTTACTCACCTGCTATGGGTGGTGTAGGAATATAATTACGAGGATCCGGGTTCGATTCCCAGCCATAGCTTTACTTTTCGGATTTTTCTATGTGTTCGGATTTTCAGTGTGGTTTAGAATTTTTCTTTTAGTGTCTTACTTTTTGGTCCTCATTCAGAGACCTGAAACTTGGAGGGGATGTTCTTTGTATGTCGTAGGTAACTGATAAGAAAGGATTTTCCGAAATTCTACCTCTAAGGGGGTGATAAATCGGGGCTAAGTTTGTATGGGACAACTATCCGATTGATCCGATCTACTTCATATGTTGCATAAACATTTTTTAACAGAATTGAATTTCATGTTTCGTATTTTCTTAAAATTCATCCCCTAACGGGGTTAGAAAGGAGAAGAAAGTTCTTTGAGGGTGATTTGCTTCGTAGTTAATACTCCTTAGTGATTTTGATTTAAATTAAGTACGTTGTATTTTGACACAGTCATGTTTGAAAACTCAATCCGATTTTTTTCAATCAAGGTTGAACTCACAAAAAAGCTTAGTAGGTACATTATTATTACAAGTCAATTACTCTTTACACTTCTCATGCTCTTAAATTGTTACTTTAGTCTCTGCATATACATAAAAGCTCCTTCTTAATCTCTAGGGATTAAAGTTTTTTTTTACTTTGGAAACCCCAAAACAGCCAGTCACGATGTTTGTGATTATGTAAATTTAGACAAAATTTAGGACGTGAAAATAACCTCAAAATGACAACTGTGCAAAAGTATTAAAAAATAACGATTTAATTTTGTGAAACACGATTCATGATTACAAATATGCATCTATTTAGTATTTACTTATATTAAGGATGAATTAATTTCACTATGCATGGCCCAATTACTTTTAAATAGTATTCAAGTTTGAATCCGTTGCTTAAATACGCAAGAATTCAAAGCATCACCTTACAAAAAAATTAAAAAACCGCAGGATAATTTTTTTCGCCATTTGAATATTGTGTAAGTATTTTGCTACGAATAGTAATTATTCGTAGGTATTTTGGATAGTAATAATTTTTTAGTTTCGATCTTTTTGGCTCTTGGTGGCTGACTGGCGCTAGTCCATTGCCACGCGCCGCGGCGGCGAACAAAAGTAAAAAATAAAGGGACGTCAGTTGTTCTTCAAAATTGTTGGTGCACGGCTAACTATTTAGGTTTTTTTATTCAGAACTTATTTGTGTATTGTGAAATGAATCGATGTATGTAGTGTTTGGTATCAATTAATAAGTATAAATAACAACAGTGTTGGTCGAAGCCGGCTTTCTTGAGTTTTGTGGCTCTGGAATTGAATGCTAAACTACTCATCCATCGAAGGTTTTATCATACAAAATATTTTGTTCATTATTCGTATTGAGCGTACGTGCTAAAAACGTAATATTTCATCAGATAATTGTGCAACTTTATAAATTACGGATCAAAAATTTCATCATCATCATCCAGTGAAGAAGATTAACGAATTAGGTAGGTACATAATTGTACGAACGATTCTAATTACATAGTTAATTGTAAGATACTTTGTTGTAATTTTTCCTCGTTTCCACTTTGTTGTAATTCAAAGTGAAAAGTAGAGTGGTTAACGCGAGACTAAACAACCATAATGACACACTAACTATAGCTACCCTCGCTAGATGAGCTCGGGTGGCTAAACATCTCGTGTCATTGTCTTGTTTTAGTCCTTTGTTGAACAGCTAACCTAACATAGTTCTACTGTCGTGTTAAGATGGACTTGGCTTCTGGCTTGAATAAATCCCTGGCTAGCTGATGGGTGACAGCGTTAAATTAAAGCCGGACTTAAAAACGCTTAGCGCGTGCTGACACCCAGCTTGCCACGATTCCATCAAGGTTTCATCATTCCGCGCAAACATTCCACAAACAAACCTTTTTTACTTATGTTCGTATAATTTAATTTTTTAGAAAAAGTAATTAAATTTATCTAGCTTGACATTAAACTTACATGGGCTTATACCTGCCTGTCTTACACGCGACTTGGTTACTTTTTTTTAAGTTCACGATAATAAAGTTACTTAGCAGATAATAAAGGTTTGCCAAATTTTGAGTTTTGGATTAATGCATTTTTATCAAATTTTGTTTGGTAAAATTATTTTTTAGTCTTACAAAAAAATTAAAATATGATAAAATCTAAAAGTTAACTAAATATACAAAACTTAAAACTAAATAAATATACCTAACTATAAAAAGAAAACACCATCTTAAAGGCTCTCCTGCGGCATAGACCCCAACACACTGGCGGCATTACCCTCTGTACAGCCAGAGAAATTCGCTGGGAGAGGTAAGCGCCAGCTCTGTGGTCTCCTGAGGTCTCTATCAGCCGGGACGACAAGGCTCTCATGAAGGCCCTCATGTCAGCCGACCAGGGACCCATTGTCTGCACTGCGAGCGCCGCAAACTCATAGTCCTTTAAAAGAGAAGAGTATTTGCGGCGCTTGAGAACTTGGGCCTGGTCAGCTGCAGCCCCGGCCTGTGAGCGGGTTGCCTGGATGTGGAACTGTGCGAAAGTGTCGACACACGTTGTGTCTCACACCAGAGCCCTACCCAGCTTCCATGGCACCAGAGTAGCCCCGTCGGGGCGCTTGCCAAAATTATTAAATCCCTTACCAACGGATAAAATTTCTAGGGACTTTTTAAATCATATCCACGAAAAATGCGGTCTAGAAAACTGTCGTTGTTGTCAAATTTAAGTACCTAGATTTGTAATTTCTACCCTACTCGTATTTTCGTGTTCGAAATTTTCACCATTTTTAATTTTCGAATGCTGCTTTTACAAATGTGATATAAAATACCGGCCTACGTAAAAATAAGATGCCTGTGATTAAATTTATGACCCTCAGCTTAACACGTTAACTGCGAGACTGATTTTTTGTACGTAGCATACCATGCGATGCCAGGTATTTTCGATCTGGTAGTAAGTTTTCATCGTATGCGAACTAGGTTTTAATGGCCTGGTGAAAGCCGTTTATAGAAATATGAACCCAGGATCAACAATGTTAGGATTGAATGAATGAAATTTCGCGTGTATAAAGTTCATTAGTGGACCTATTTGAAACTACCTTCGCCCGGGAATTGGACAGAAACTTGATGCCTTTTTAAAAAAAAAGAGATACCAGGTTTACCAGACCTGTTAAAGCACCAACAAAAAGGTATGCCGTGTTATTTGAACCTGGTAATGCACTACAAAAATATAATAATAGGGATGGGACAATAAAACAAATGCATCAAATCGACAAATTTATTAAAAATAATGATAAGAATAATTAATTAAAGTGTTTCCGAAAACTGATTCAATGCTGTGCTGATACTTTTCTGTAGCTGCATTCTCCGTGGACACAGTCGGTGATGATAAATTAAATTTTCTTTTCGATTTTTTTGGCTTAATAACAGGTCTAACGGGAAATATATCAAAGTCTTCGCCACTACTCGAAAAAATATTATTTGACGCCATTTCACAACACTTTGATATTTACTACGCGATTAAAACGTAAATATTACAACTGAAAACACGTGTGCACAATCGACAACAAACAAAGCACTCGACAGCACTAGCCGCGGCGCACGCGCCCCTCTCACGCTCAGTGCGGCTACCATGCCTACAAATCAAGGCCTGGTATTCGCACTGAGCTTATTCAATTTTACTTCAGTGCGAACTATGTTTTAAAAACCTGGTGCGTTTTTTAATAGTTAAACGTCATAAGCTTTAAAGATGGGTGTTAGATATATAAATATCTCTCTCGTACGCGTAGTACTTCTCGAGTTACAGCGCCCGCACCGAGCGAGAAGGCACGATTTTAGAGCGCGCACAGACAGAAAGCCATCAACCAGGCAAATAATGCCTTGCTTCGCAGTGAACGTGTTAAATAGTGGTTGATAAAGTACTGCGTCCGATATTTTGCTCTCTCGCCTTTTTTTGGGGCTTGGGACATTATTTCCCGGACATATATAATACCTACGGGTTATAAGTTGTTAATTAAGTGTTTATTATGAAAGTTTCACAACTTGTGTATCTATACGCATACCTATACGTATAAAAAAGTGTATAGGTAGGTATGTTACCTTTTTACCTAAGATTAAGGGTTCGTTCTCTTATTACTGCTTTGTTATTCGTAACTTTAAATTCTTTCACTATCACATTTAGGGTAATGTAATCAAGAAGCAGTAATCCTGGCACTGACCTGATTTAATTACCGTAAACTCTATTATGTCGAATTTAAATATGCCTATAAGGGAAAAACAAACTATACGTCGATCAATTAGATTAATACTATACGGCTTCTTTCAACACAAGTCGCTTAATAACTACGAGCGAAAGGACGTCCGCTGGTCTTTTTTGTTTGTGTATACTTAGTTGCGAAACTCAAAGTGATGACGAAAAAATCTAAATCAGTGCGTATCAAGACTTCCAAAGACAATATCTCGGTAATATTTATTTTTCTCTTAAAACCTAGAATGTTATTTGTGAAAATTATGCGAAACTGTGTGTGTCGTTTTTAAAATGTCGTGATAATATCCACGTTGTTTTTCTACTCATTATATACTTCAGAACACAGAAAATACTGATGACGCTATCGATTTGGACGACCTGCTGTCAAAAATCGGCGAATTTGGTCTCTACCAGAAGTTACTGCTGTGGCTTGTCTGTTTGCCGGCCTGCTTGCCATGCGGCTTCTGCGCTTTCAACCAGCTCTTCATGACAGATGTACCGGACTACTGGTGTCAAGTGCCAGAATTGCAAAACATGTCGGTGAATAACCGACGAACATTGTCAATACCGAGAAAGGTAACATTTGTGTTTTTATTTACTAAAATTAAAAGGCAAATACGCAAGTGAATCTCCTGATGGTAGGTTAAAGATCACCATTCCCAATCATCATCATCTTAATCATTTTAGCCGAGAGACGTCCACTGCTGCTAGACATAGGCCTTCCACAAAGATCGCCACGACGATCGGTTTTGTGCTACCTGCAGCCAGATCCACCGTCTACCTCGCAGGAGACCTACCAAAAACTTTCACCTTCAATGGACACTTGCAATAGGCACTAGAGATGTGTAATATAAAATACTTTATGTGCCATGTGCCAGTAATTTCACCGACTGTCTTACGTTATCCACGTTATACAGCAGCACAGGCACTTGCTTGGCGTCAAGATAGATAAACTAGTAAGATGGTGGCAACTAATCGGACGGCCGGTACCTACCTTGCACAATGTCCTACCATCTGCTAAGCACCCATATAATTACTATATTTCATTTTTGTGAAATATTTTTAAATTTTGTCACGATATTTTAGGCAGACAATGTAACTTTTGAAAAATGTTCGCGGTATTCTGTAAACTGGACGGCGATAATGGAGCAAGGCAGAGCTTTAGAAGCTAACAGCAGCTGGCCTGTGGAGCCATGTCTGGATGGCTACGAATACGACACATCTGAAGTGGTATCTTCTATTGTCATTGATGTAAGTAGTTCGGAATATTCGAAAGTAAAACAAAAAGAAAGAGTCACCCACCTTGTCGTTTTGCTAAGATGCTATCACTTACATAGTATAAAACAAAGTCGCTTACCGCCGTCTGTCTGTCTGTTTGTCTGTCCCTGTGTATGCTTAAATCTTACAACAACGCAATCGATTTTGGTGCGGTTTTTTTTAGTAGATAGAGTGAGTCAAGAGGAAGGCTTTTATGTATAATTCTACGCAAACGAAGTCGCGGGCTGAAGCTAGTTTTGAATATGAGAATGTGGCAGATACGAGTGTTTTAGGAATGTTTATATAGTATATACGTACATACCAGTGTATAAGGATATCATTACCGACTTCATGAATACTGAGATTGAGAAGTAAAAGTATAAATCGAAAAATGTCACCCCGACTCTACTATCACCAAACCCACACAAGACACTATTACCTATATAGATACATGCATTTTCAAACTCTTTGCAAGTTCATCTTAAAGCTGCACTGAGGAGTGAGGACACAACATATTTCTAACAAATTGAATAAGTATAAAGTTCTTACTTTTTAAGTTTACATAAAAAACTGATTTTAGTTGTTACTCGTATTTATACTTTACTTATATTTACAGTTCGATCTCGTATGCGAATACGACGTTTATCCAACTCTAGGCTTGGTGGCCCTAAACATTGGTGGTCCCATCGGTGTTTATGGGTTTGGGCTACTGAACGACCGCATCGGACGCAAGAAGTCGTTTTTCACTTGTTTGACCACACTGCTGGTCGGAAGCATCAGTACTGCTTACGCACACCAGTACTGGATCTGGGTGTTGGCTCGAGTGATCGTAGGTCTAACCATACCGGCAGTGTATCAGATACCATTCATAATTTGTAAGTACAGATCATCTTTGCCATGTTATAAAATGCATTGTGATCGCTACCGAACAAGGGTAAAATCATGATTTGCATTACTTTCAGCACTCGAACTAGCGGGCCCTAATTACAGATCATTTGTAACAGTAATGACCTGTGTCTTTTACACGTTGGGCCTTATTCTCCTTTCTGGAGTTACATATTTTTTACGGGATTGGCGGTCACTCGCGCTGGCGACGTCCGTGCCATTCCTGTTTTATTACTTGTACTGGTTTGTATTGCCCGAGTCACCCAGATGGTTGTTGATGAGAGAGAGATTTGAAGAGGCGAATGACATACTAAAATCTATAGCGAGAGTCAATGGAAAACAAATGCCTAAAGAATATACAGAAAAGCTGCAGAAACAAGTGCTAGAGCAAAAAGAAACGGGAAAGAAAGATGTTAAAGTAGCAAGTGTTTTTGCGTTATGCCGAACGCCTAACATGAGACTTAAAACGCTGTTGATTACTTTAAATTGGTGCGCATCGGAGATGGTATATGTTGGTTTGAGTTACTACGGGCCCTCGATGGGAAGTAACCAGTATATGAGCTTCTTTCTGTCTTCTGCTGTGGAGATACCGAGCTACTTGGTCTGTTGGGTTCTCATGGATCGCATGGGCCGCCGATGGCCTCTTTGCTTGTCAATGGTCATAAGTGGATTCTTTTGTATAGCCACGGTGTTATTACCTAGCGGTGCGTATAAATATTTTGTGTTTAAAAATTATACAAACATGTACACAAGTTGGTAAGTATACCCATTGCACCGCTTACGTAACCTACAATTTCTTAATGAAAAAAACGTATAGGTAAGCTATGAAAATAAAAAACCTACTTAAACGACTTTTTGAAACTCATAATAAGGACTCTGGATAGAAAAGTACCTACAGTTATTAATTTTTGCACAAAGTTTCTTATTAAAAGAAAATTGAAGTAAGAGAACTGTTCTGCTCTTAAATAGTTGTAGATAGGTATAAGGTAAGTACAACCAGACTGATTTCATGTTTGTATTGTTGTAATAGTTTGTGTACCATCGTTATTCTTTCAGGTGCTCAAACGGCAACCCTGGTCATGTATTTGATTTCGAAATGCTTTATATCTGCATCGTTCCTGATAATTTACCCGTACGCTGGAGAGCTGTACCCTACGGAGCTGCGCGGTGTTGGCATCGGCACCTCCGCCTACATTGGCGGCCTAGGCCTGATTGTTATACCTTTTATAAACTACTTGGTAATATATGACACAATTTTCTAAAACTCCATCGTCATACCTGGAAGAACCTCACTAAAACCTCATCACTTTAACTTCATGTTAGGTAACGATGCGTTTAATGTTAAATTATATGTATACTAACTGTGCCCGCGACTTCATCCGCGCGGATTTAAATATAGCCCATGACACTCACAAATAAGGATTTCTATTGATAAAAGAATTTCCAAAATCGTTTCAGTAGATCCAGAGAAAACCCCCTACAAACTCGCAAATTTAACCTTTTTATAATATTATCAGTACCTATCAGTGCCGGCGTTAGGGGGGGGCGCGATAGGGCGACGGCCCGGGGCGCCAAATTTGGGGGGCGCTGAGGTCTGGGGCCTCGGCCTCCTGGCTCACCGGCTGTGTACCCTCAATACTGTCCATAAGTGGGCGCCTAAATATTACTGCCCGGGGTGTCAGTGGCCCTAACGCCGCTGCTGGTACCTATGTAGGTATAAAAGTGACTATAGATTTAGTCTGTTTTAAAATCTTGCTTTAGTTCATTATTTATTAGTATAGATTAGTATGAGTAAAAATCTAAATATATAATCTGTATATAAGAAAAAACGTAACACATAACTTCTGAGATACAGCACCAAGTTGAAAGTAGTTAAGTACCTACTACGAAAATATGGCGTCTTTTATACCATAGAACAGAGTTGATTAGTTTTTTTCATCTTTCATTCTTAATAAACCTTGTTACGCTCAAGTACCCTCCTCCACTGCAGGGTGCCAGTAACCTTGTGCTGCCGCTAGTCGTTATGGGAGCGCTGTCAGTCGTGGGCGGCCTAACAGCGCTACGACTGCCAGAAACACTCAATGCTCCTTTACCTCAAACTGCGGAGGAAGGAGAAGCGTTTGGCAAGGACTGGAGCTATAAAGATTGCCTTGTCTGTGGAGAACAAAGGTAGATCCTCATTTAGATGTCATTATTTTAATCCATTGCAACTGAAGAACAAAAAGACGGGTCACCTTTCATACAACTTTGTATGAAAAGTGACCAGTTATTTTTGCTCGTCATTGCATAAAAGTACCGAATACGATGATATTTTGTGGTTTTTCCAATTTTGCAAACACAAGTAACTAAATACCTACATACCCATGTGTGTGTAGTTACCATAATCACCAAAACTAGGTAGGTACATTAATAAAACAAAATAAAGTTAAAATATACTTCCATGCTGGTCTGGGAGCAAAGGAAAAACATAGAATGTACCAGTTGCTTCTCGTACCGCGCAGATGGTAAAAGCCCATTGAGGGAATGGGCGAAATTCTTAGGAATCATGTCATAGCAACCCATCACTATTTTGATTCCTTTTTACACCTATACGCCTACAATCATGCTAAACGTGGCCTTTAGGTCTTTTTACCTTTAGGCTCTGTCTACCCCACAAGGGATATAGACGTGATTTGTGTATGTGTATGTATAAAGTAAAACATTATCTACCATCCCACAACGACAACACTACACAAAAAACGTAATTTGTCGGTCTTATAATGGTGGTGAACACAGAACTTGGCCGATCTTAATCATTTATGTGAAGAAACTACCTACCTACCAAATTTACTTATATAAATCTTATGAACTTATGATTAAAAACAATGAAATTAATAATTCCGTTTCAGGGCTGTCGTGGACGCTGATTCCTATGAAAATTTAGACCAATTAGAACTCACGCAAGCCCCTTTAATGGACGACCAAGTCCCAGAGCTTGTCAGTCGGCGACGCAGCTCAATGCGCAAACTGACGAGGCAATCGAGCATTCTAGAAACGCAGCGAGACGTCGATGGAAATATGAGAATGACTTACTGGTTTTAATTATTACATTAGTAGTAAACAACGTGCGCAAACACATTTGCAAATTATTATTAAACAAACCCGATAATATCAATTTTATTGTTAATATTTGTATTATGCATATTAAGTAGTGATAGTCGCCGTCAGCTGTCTAAGTGTTCAAAAACACCTGAACATGTAGGTACTTACGTCATTGACAATAGATCGTGTTCACATGTTTTTGAGCACCTAGGTACCTACTTAAATAGCTCTGGGGCCTGATTTTTGGAAAGCACATGTGTGAAAACACCACTCGAAAGTGGTGAAAAATTGTGCTGAATTTGAGATACGAGTAGCTTAGAAAATACTTAGGGCTCTCATTAATCTTGTGACCTAGTCAAAAATTTGATTAGAGCTGTAGTTTTGAAGATATAAACAGATTTATACCACTTTCGAGTGGTATTTTCATACATGTGCTTTCCAAAAATCAGGCCCCTGATGGATTTGATGGTTTAGGCCAACACGGGCTTTAATTTAATAAATATGAAGGGACAACTTACACCTATTGTCTTTTAAGTCCCAAATTATCCAAATCTAGAATTAAGTCACTATGACAGCTCGTATTATCTGCTGTTGAACTAAGGGAAGTAAGTCAAGCAAATGTTCACCAGTACGAAGGAACCGAAAATGTGTAGGTAATTTCCCTGACAGCATTTGCATCTTCACTGGTACGGTCAAGTGCAAAAATATAAGTATTGATAGGAACTTCTCAAAAATATGTCCCACGACCTTATTACGCCGGTGTACAGTCACCAGCATAAATATATGATGGTGAACAGCGCTGTAAAAATAAATGATCATGCATTGAGGTCAAAATTATTTGACGATACTACCGCGGTAAAAATATGTGATGCTATGTAGCCGGCAAAAACATCCGTCACACCATATCAGCAAAAATATCGGATCGGGACGCTTAAAAATATATGATTACCCAAAAAATTTATATTATGTGACCATCCATCGCATAATTTTCTAACCGCTGTGACAGCATAAGCATCGGATGATACGTACGCTGCATATATATCTGATGACATGTTGCAAAACCACGAATATGTTATCAACTTGCAAAAACGAGCCATCCGTGGCTGACATAGAGCCGTAAATTGAATTAAGTGTTTTGACAATTCACGAAAAGAGTGCCCTATTGTCATTGTATATCTCTGTCTCACATTTTTGCATTCAAGAATCTGGGTGCACGGCAGTGCCGCGTAAGTTTGAGAACTGTAAGACGTGTTTCCATCCGGTTTTAAAATAGGCAAGTTGGTAGAAATTGAATTCGATGGTACTGAATAACATAACCACCTTGGTTTAACATTACATCTCAAAACTTTTTCGTAATAGAATAACTGCGTTGCAAGATTTGCTTATTTTACATATATCACGTCTTTATCCCTTACGGGGTAGACAGAGCCTAAGGTAACAAAACCTTAAGTCCACATTTAGCATGATTGTGGGCGTATAGGTGGAAAAGGGGAAAAAAATAGTAATGGATTGCTAGCCGCATCGCCTACAACATGATTCCTAAGATTATTTATAATTTTATAGCATTATTATAAATGCTGAGCTGACGTTTGTGAGAGCGTGAGTTTGTTTGTTACTCTTTCACGCTAAAACGGCTAAACAGATTTTGGTAAAATTTGGCATAGGTACACGAACAAATACCTATATTATTTGAGGATCTTAGGCACTATAAGAAGGGATTTTCCACAGAACAAAAGGACGGGATATAAATAATGGCAGCTGTAGGTGTCCATACAAGAAACGCGTTCATTTTCGATGGGAGGAAGAAGTTTTAGTGCAAAGTTTGATTCTGCGCGAACGAAGTCGCGAGCAAATGCAAGTTACTTAATCCTTACTATCCTTACTAATCCTTACTAATATACTAATATATATATATATATATATATATAATATATATATCATTATTTTATTTACTTAGTTATGTATTATATTTATGTTGATATTGTTGTTTTTATTATCCCTGCGTTTATCCTGTCTATTTGTTTCCGCCACCTACTTAAACTGTCTCCAACTTATTTCTTGCATTGGTTGTCTGGAAGAGATCGCTATTAAGCGATAAGACCGCCTATTGTCTACTTTGTTCTTTGTTTCTGTATTGTTTTGTACTGATTTGTGGTGTTCAATAAAGGGTATTTGTATTGTATTGTATTGTATTATATATTATATATAATACTATAAATGCGAAAGTAACTCTGTCTGTCTGTCTGTTACCTTTTCACGCGTAAACCGCTGAACCATATTAGTTGAAATTTAGTATACAAATAGTTTACGTCCCGAGGAAGGACATAGGATAGTTTTTATCCCAGAAAACAGCATAGTTCCCGCGGGATAGCGATAAGCGGATTCTTAGCGATAAGCGTGCAAACACTGGATTATATATTCACCTGCCGAATTTGTACGGACTTTTGCTGCGTGAGTCCGACTCGCACTTGGCTGTTTTTTTTTAATTTATTTTTCTCTTTTTTTTAATAATGTAGTTAAAAAGCCGTGGTAGCCTAGTGGTTTGACCTGTGGCCTTTCAAGCAGAAGGTCGTGGGTTCGAATCCCGGGCTCGCACCTCTGAGTTTTTCGGAATTTATGTGCGAAATTACATTTGAAATTTACCATGAGCTTTTCGGTGAAGGAAAACATCGTGAGGAAACCTGCACACATCTGCGAAGCAATTCAAGTGGGTCACCTGATGGTAAGTGATCACCACTGCCCATAGACACCAGCAACCCCGGAGGGATTGCAGATGCGTTGCCGACCTAGAGGACTAAGATGAAATGCCTCTTGTGCCCGTAATTTCCCCGGCTGTCTTACTCTCCACACCGGAACACAGCAGTACAAGCACTGCTACTTAGCGGCAGGATTAACGAGTAAGACGGTGGTAGCGATCCGGACGGACCTTGCACAAGGCCCTACCACCCGAGAAATAACAAAAATACGATAATGATAATATAAGAAATAACAAAAATACGAACTGTCAGTGGTCAGCGGTCTGTGATTTTGGAATCATCCAATTTGCCCGATGAAAAGGTTGGGCAGCCTTGGGTCGGCGGTGCAATGCCCCGGGGCCCTAGAGCTCAGGGGGCCCTGGAATCCTTACCAGAAAATCTCGATAGAACTGAACTTTCGATAACCTAACCCGTTTCTTTTCCATGCTGGTCTGGGAGCAAAGAAAAAACATAGATTGTACCAGTTGCTTCTCTACCCGCGCAGATGGTAAAAGCCCATCGAAGGAATGGGCGATTATAATAGGAATCATGTTATAGGCGATGAGGCTAGCAACTCATCACTATTTTGATTCGATTTTCCACCTATACGCCCACAATCTTGCTAAACCGCTGAACCATATTAGTTGAAATTTAGTATACAGATAGTTTACGTCCCGAGGAAGGCCATAGGATAGTTTTTATCCCAGAAAACAGCATAGTTCCCGCGGGATAGCGATAAGCGGATTCTTAGCGATAAGCGTGCAAACACTGGATTATATATTCACCTGCCGAATTTGTACGGACTTTTGCTGCGTGAGTCCGACTCGCACTTGGCTGTTTCTTTTTTAAATTTATTTTTCTCTTTTTTTTAATAATGTAGTTAAAAAGCCGTGGTAGCCTAGTGGTTTGACCTGTGGCCTTTCAAGCAGAAGGTCGTGGGTTCGAATCCCGGGCTCGCACCTCTGAGTTTTTCGGAATTTATGTGCGAAATTACATTTGAAATTTACCATGAGCTTTTCGGTGAAGGAAAACATCGTGAGGAAACCTGCACACATCTGCGAAGCAATTCAATGGTGTGTGTGAAGTTCCCAATCTGCACTGGGCCCGCGTGGGATCTATAGCCCAAGCCCTCTCATTCTGAGAGGAGGCCTGTGCCCAGCAGTGGGACGTATATTGGCTGGCGATGTGAGATGTGAGTTGATTTCTATTTAATTTAAAAGTACATAGGCCTAGATCAAGCGATGATCGCCTTTCGGTTGCTAATGATGACGATGATGATGATAATTTAAAAAAGTTGTAGAAAAAATATTATACACAACGTTGTATAACTTAATCTTAAAACACTCATGGCTTGTTTCATAGCATTACCTACGGCTCATACGCTACACACTAATTCGCATATAAAAACCCCTCTTATACGGCAGTTACATAAAATACTATTAAAGTTCACACCTCCTCCCAGAGCGTCATATAGGTAATTTCGCAATTAAGCAATTTGAACCCGTCAGTGTTATGGAGTAAAATGTGAGACAGACATATACAATGACAATACGGCACTCTTTTCGTGAATTGTCAAATCATTTAATAGGTACAATTTACTGCTCTATGTCAACCAAGAATGGTTCGTTTTTGCAAATTAATAACATATTCGTGGTTTTGCAACATGTCATCAGATAAATATGCGGTCTACGTATCATCCGATGCTTATGCTTTCACAGCGGATAGAAAATTATGCGATGAGTGATCACATAATATTGATTTTTTGGGTAATCACATATTTTTAAGCGTCCCGATCCGATATTTTTGCTGATATGGTGTGACGGATATTTTTGCCGGCTACATAGCATCACATATTTTTACCGCGGTAGTATCGTCAAATAATTTTGACCTCAATGCATGATCATTTATTTTTACAGCGCTGTTCACCATCATATATTTATGCTGGTGACTGTACCTAAGAGCGTATGGTACTTATTTTTGAATCTTTGTCTAAATACATATTATTACACATGACTGTACACAGCCATGCCAGAAGTGCATTAGGTACATAAGTAGGTACCTATAATAAAAACATCATTGACTTAGGTAGGTACTAGGTACTAATGCAATGCATCCGAACCTCAAACAAATAGGTACCTTACCCAAGGGCGGATCCAGCTTTGGCGCCAGGAGGGGGTCACATAGTCGTGGTCAAGTCAAGAACTTATAATTTAATTTAAAAAAAAATCATTATGTTCAATTAGTGGTCTACCTAAGTCCTGGAACAAGCTCAGGGGGGGGTCATGACCCCCATGACCCCCCCCCCTGGATCCGCCCTTGACCTTACCATTTTACATAAAATAACGTCTCGAACCTATATTAGTGGCGTACACAAGAATTAGAGGTTCGAGCACAAGCTCAGTAAGTGCTTCAATGTTTCAAATTGGCAGCGCCAACAACTAGTAGTGTTATTCGGCCTGTTTATTGTAAAATAGGTAAACCTCGCCTCGTTTTCAGGGGTGTTGAATTCAAGTTGGAGACACCAAGTTTAACGGATTTGTAACTTTATTAACAGCGCCATCTCTTGAGAACATATAGTAGTGCATAACTCTTTTAGGCGTAATGACGTCAAAAAGGACGCAGATGATATGTGGCGGGCAACAGCCAGTAATTAATTTTTCATCACTTAAGCTCTGAAAGTAGGTTGCATTTAACTTGGTATCCGAGTTGTAAAATCGATTTACATCCTTAGGGATGTAAGTAAATTTAAAAATCGAATGGTGTTCCTTTGTATTCACGAACTGGTAAACAAGGAGATTGTAATGCGTAATACTTACCTCCAAACCTCCATGCTGGCATAATGCTGCTGCCCAGTGCTGGCTGAATGTGCCAAAGCCAAAGAGCGCGAGGCCATTAAAAAAAAAACAAAAGACGGTTTGGCGCGATAAATTTTCTTCCGCTCTATTACAAATTGCGTATTTTTTTTAACAATAATGACGAGTTCAAGTGACGATTTGGATTTTCCTCGCATTTGTGATGAAAAGTAGTGTTCAACTCGAGTGTAAATGATCAATTACACCCGCGAACTATAAGCACCCTCGCTCGCTTTGCTCGCTCGGGCGCCTAAATATCTTGGGTGTAATTGATCACTTACAACCCTTGTTTATCAATCTACTATTTCACACCACCTGCTCGACAATGACTAATTATATATCATGTAAACCTTACTCAAAGTAAGTCATTATAGCCCTTGGCTTTCGCCGGGTAGTAATATTGTACTGAAATTCATTATAACCCGTAGGTTAGTAATATGATTCTCAATTTCATAGTTCTTATTCCTATACTCTTAAAGTCCAATTTCGTAAAAATCGCACAGCTCCGAAAATCGAGACGGCCACGCCACGGCAAGCGGCGTTCGAATTTCAAACGAATGAAACAAATTTCAAATAAAACAAAAGCTGCCAGTGTTAGCCGACGTTGTAATATTACACGCATAGAACTGCTAAGATTCCAAATAAAAATATTGCTGTATCATTAGGTACACAACTGGACTAATTTCTCAAACTTAAATTTTTACTTTTAATTTTGTTTTACTGTTGTTTTAATTAAATTATTTTTCTAGTTTTTTGATTCCATTTTCCACCTATACGCCCACAATCTTGCTAAATGTGGCCTGTAGGTACCTGTTACCTTAGGCTCTGTCTACCCCGTAAGGGATAAAGACGTGATTTGTGTATGTGTATGTATGTATTTTTCTAGTCACCTTGGTTTTTATTGTCTCGCAAAAGGTGAGAAAAGTAGAGTATACTCCTCGGAGATAAAACTGTATATGTCTTGGGTGCGCTTAAATCCTTCGCTCCACTCAGGACTCAATTTTAATTCCCTCGCTACGCTCAGGAATTAACTCATAACACCCTCGCTACGCTCGGGAGTTAAATCTAGAGTCCTTTGCTGCGCTCAGGATTCAATATCGCGCCCGTGACATAATACAGTGTTTTATCCCCTCGGTGTACAATCTACTATTTAACACAAGCTTTATTTCTGACGGTATTTTTTGATAAGGACATAGTTACTGAAATTTATTTAGTCTTGTTAGTTTTATCCCACACATACTATGGCGAATTTCAATAAGAAGCTTAAGGGACGAGTGCCTTTTCGATTCCACTATTTGTGACAGAAAATTTTGATAACGTGCACCGTTTTGAAACTTTGTTTTATTGTAGGTTTCTAATACCAACAGTAGTTTTAACTTAATTTCCCCTTAATGGCGGCCGTAAGGCTTGGGCCAATGTCAGCTTAACTTATCTGTACTATTAAAAAAAATAGTGACACGACTGACGTGTGATGCTGTGGTGTCATCAGTTGTCATTCTAGTCAGCGAGACACATACATTGTCTTTTGTGTTTATTCCGATAGTTTTGAGGACGATTTTATGTAGTTTCATTTTTAAAATGTTTAAGATTAATAAAACAGTAATAACATGTGTTGTGTTAGCCTTCACTACTGTTGTAGTATTAGGACATTCACAGTCGCATGACCATTCACATGACGAGCCGCCGTCGTTCAAATATTCGAAAGCTGCAAACGAACAACATAAAGCAGAACAAAAAAAGATAACTGAATCCGACTATGATTTGTACGTGAGCGCGCTAAGTTCTACAGTGTTTATAAGCATAGTACCATTCTTTATTCTTTTCTTCATTCCTATCGATGGTTCAGTGGAAAAACAACCATTGTTGAAGATTTTGCTGTCCTTCGCTTCGGGTGGACTTCTCGGGGATGCCTTTCTACACCTGATACCTCATGCGCTGGCAGCAAGCGGCGGGGATGGCGGGCACAGCCACAGTCACAGCCACAGCCACTCCGGCGAAGGCGAGCACGCGCCGCACGACACCACGGTGGGGCTCGGCGTGCTCGGTGGCATCATCGCATTCCTGGTCGTTGAGAAAACCGTACGCCTGTTCAGTGGCGGACACGGCCACTCCCATGCCGGAGACAAGAAAAAAAATGATGATAAAAAGAAAAAGGGAAACAAGGACAAGAAAGAAGACATCAAAATCGCGGGATACCTAAATCTTGCTGCCGACTTTACCCACAACTTTACTGATGGTTTAGCTATTGGAGCATCATACATAGCAGGCAAAAATATTGGATACATCACCACTATTACAATTTTGCTTCATGAAATACCTCATGAAATTGGAGATTTTGCTATCCTTGTCCAGTCTGGGTGCTCCAGGAGGAAGGCAATGATGCTGCAGCTCCTAACAGCCTTTGGTGCCATATCTGGAACTGTTATCTCAATTTATCTACAAGGCTATGAGGACAGTGTAGTATCCAAGCTAGTGCTTCCTTTCACTGCTGGAGGCTTCATCTACATTGCTACTGTATCAGTCATTCCAGAATTATTAGAGGGAGCTAACAAGTTGTCTCAGTCTATAAAAGAAATAATAGCACTCCTAGCTGGAGTGTACATGATGGTACTTATAGCACAATATGAGTAGTAATAAGACTTAATGTGTAGTTCAGTGTAAATAATCAAATACAAACTATGTTGTACACTGTCATTAAACTATCAAACATCACAACTTATTAAATTTTATTTCCCTGCCAGCATATCAATTTTATTGCCCTTATTAAACAATAGCTGCTTAGTTGCAGTTTATTAACTTAGCTTATCATTATCACTTAATTTAGTTCAAACCAGCAATATCAAATATTCCAGTCAATCATTTACAGAAAACAAACTTGAACTGTTTTTCTATTATAAAATTCTGTACAGCCTACTATGTTAAAATGACACCAAATCCTCTTTAATGTAATCAAATGCACATCATATCCCTTGAGAGAAATTTAGTACTACAGTGATTTTTCTACCTTTTCTCATTATTACAATGAAATAATACTATTAACATCTTAGTAGTAGACTGTACATGCATACCTATACCTAGAACATAATTCCTCAAATCCTATCTGAGAACATTTTTTATAGTGCAAGGATTAATAACATTCTGCATTTGCTCATCCTCATTAACTGATAGTATGCAGTATCCCAATCATAGACCTCCAACTACTTTTAAAGAAAAGTATTACCTGTTGAATTATAAGCATTATAATAATTTAGAAATAAAAATAAGATAGGTTATTTTAACTTCTTTGTATCACAATCGTGAGTAATAAATAAAATAGTAATAAAACAAAGCAAGGGTTTGTAAGTAGCTACTGATAAGCTTGTGGAAGATGGCCATGTTGTAGCAGTTTATGATTCAGAGAATTTCTGCCATATCAACTAAAGAAATACAAACAAAGGCACATAATTTGATATTGGAGTTTTTATTGCTATGTAAGTAATACGTAAGGAAATGCTTGTAAAATTTTATTTACATATTAAGAGATCTCGAAAACCGGTCTAAAGATTTATTTGAATTGAAATTTGCTAGGAGTGGGTTTTGGGGAATAGAAATTGACCTAGCGATCTATCTCTGGAAATTAATAGTTACATAGATATATCAATTTGTACTTCGATGCTGGTCTGGGAGCAAAGTATAAACATAGAATGTACCAGTTGCTTCTCGTCCTCTGCAGATGGTAAAAGCCCACCAAGGGAATGGGCGAAATTCTTAGGAATCATGTTATAGGCGATGCGGCTACCAAGCCATCACTATTTTGATTCCCCTTTCCACCTAAATTCTTACAAACACGCTAAACATGGCCTTTAGGTCTTGTTACGGATATGTGGTTTGTGCATGTGTATGTATATGTATTTCAGTTTTAACATGTGGCACAAAAATATTGAATATTTACTTATTTACAGCAAAGAAAATTACAAAGCGAAGTTAGTGTAAAAATTTACTCTGTAAAACCATTATCCAAAAAGACCAGCAAGTAAAAAAATCACACAATAAGGGGACTTACAAGGGCCAAGATCAAAAATTACATCCACTGCCAAAATGAGAGATTATAATTTAAGAAAGTAACTAACTGTAAATACATATTTCTCATTTTAGTAACTGATACTAATTTAGATCTGGACCCACAGACAATTACGAAAAAGTTCATTTTGAGGTAACTATTTAGTTTGAGGCTATTAGATAAAAACACAGGATTTGGAGAAAATTACTTTATTTTAGTTTACTTCTTCTTGGACACACCAACAGTACGTCCTCTCCTGCCGGTGGTCTTAGTGTGCTGACCACGCACACGGAGGCCCCAATAGTGACGCATGCCCCTGTGGGCACGGATCTTCTTCAGCCTTTCCAAGTCATCACGAAGCTTTGAGTCCAAGTTGGAGGAGGTCAGCTGGCTGTACTTTCCGTCAACAATATCTTTCTGCCTATTCAAGAACCAGTCTGGGATTTTGTACTGCCTTGGGTTAGACATAATAGTAATGATCTTTTCAACCTGTAAACCAAAAAAGGGGTACATGTAAACAAAAAATTAAACACACTCCCATGAGCCGAGTAAAGGCCGGGTGTTAGGTTATACTTGATTGTAACACAAAATACAAAAGCACCTTAAACAAAAATGCAGGCTCACCTCTTCCTCAGTGCATTCACCAGCACGTTTGTCCAGGTCGATGTCGGCCTTCTTCAGGACGATGTTAGAATATCTACGGCCCACTCCCTTGATGGCCGTCATGGCAAACATAACTTTACGTTTACCATCGATATTCGTATTCATGATACGAAGAATATGTTGAAACTTGTCCGGAATTACGAGCGACTGTAACAATACATAATGTTGAATAATGGGAAAAATATGGTGAAACGCATGAACTTCAGCCTATAATTAAAAACACTGATTAATAAAATATTAATTTCACTTCACGATTAGAAAGTATCATAAAGATTATATACCATTTCGGCGAAATAAAACGGCCAAACGTCCGCTAGCACTCTTAAACAACATGAAAAGAACGCCAGTAATGTCAAAATCGAACTGTCAAATCTGTCACAAAATGCTACCAGTTAAAAAAAAATATCTATGGAAAACTATTTTCCATTAATTATCCAGCAAATCCAAACAAATCCAATCCGCCAGCCAAACCTTTGCGCAATAAAATTTTAAATAATTATAACCTTAAAAACATTTTTAGTGTATTAGAGATCAAAGATATGCTTTTATTTATTTTATTAAAAAGAATTTACTCGTTTAGACTGACAATATAAGAAATTATTGATCTAATTTAAGAAAAATCATTAATAGAACTTGAACTTTGAAAAAGTATGTTTCAAGTTGAAGCACAAGTGCAAGTAATGAATCCGAAGACGATCTTGTTTCAGAATTCTTTAATCCCACACAAATTTGCTTGATCATGAATAAAAAACTTTATTGAAAATACTTTTCTACAGTTACATGTTGCAATTTTGAATCTTTTTTTAATCGAGCAACATCAAAAAGTGAGTGTTCGCTCGTCGTGTGCCGGTTTCTTCAGAATTTGGGCTCCCATATTTATCTTTACCTTGAATTTAAGTTAAAACAGTAATATACGATGCATACCGAGCCGATAATAACACTTATACAAATATTGGAAAAGACAATATCCCCTGGTAAGTAATATTTTTATTCCTATTTCTTACGTTTCAATGAGCATGGCGTTTCTTCGTAATGTCAACCGACTGTTATCGCCTAATTCTGCCTGGCACACAATGAACACAACCATTACGGATATCTGATACTACGTTATTGAAATTGCAGTTCTATAGTGTCAATGCCGCTATAATTTTTGTATTATGCGTAATATTTGAGAAGACGAGCATGGAAATTTCTAGTTCATAAATTCTTTGCCTTCTACCAAACGAAACATGTTGTTTGCGTTTAGCAATCGAGAGTTAATGCATTATACGTGTTACTGGTAAAAATCCTGATGTCATAAAGTTGTCAGTAGATTTTAAGTATAAAATGCAGATTATCAATTTACTTGATAACCTTACATGATAAGCTTAGGGGTGAATGATTATTTAGCATCAGGATCGTCATCAACCATAAAAGTCAGGGCCGGACCATGAGTTTAGGGGGCCCTGGGCTAATACTACTTGGGGGCCCAACTAATTACTCAAAGTATAAGAAAAAAAATTTGGACTGACTTGACTTAGCTGGGGGCCCCTTGAGTCCACGGGGCCCTGGGCTGAAGCCCAAAAAGCCATATGGTAGATCCGGCCCTGAAAAAGTTCTTTATCCTGCTAGAACATTTTTGGTTAAGAAAATCAGAGATAGGCATAGCTTAACTGCTACATATTTCACATCAGTCCTAAGATGATGATGTTGCCATGACGAGGTCAGTATTAGGGAAACCAAGATACCCATATTTTTTTGCAAGCACCAAGACAAAAATTGTAATGTTAGTTTCTATTCGAAAATTCCAGACAGAAATGAGTTGGAAGCAGCAGAAAAATACCTTGACCATGCAGCCACAACAAACTTCACCGCATTTATCAAAATGCTGTCGGATGTGCTGGCACAGGGCGGCAACAGCCAGGTGGCCCGAATGGCTGCTGGGTTGCAGCTCAAGAACCACCTCACCTCCAAAGATGTCTCTTTAAAACAACAGTACCAACAGCGGTGGCTTGCTCTACCAGAAGATACAAGACTTTACATCAAAAAAAATGTAAGAGGTTATATTTAAATAAAAGTCCTGAGCAACTGACTGAGTGACAGGAACATCAAGGCCAAACCCATGGTCTGACAAAGCTGTCATTTTTTTATATTGGTTCTCTTTAAAATGAAGATAAGGAATGAGGCCCAAGTTTTTAAAAATCTCCAGAGGAAAGGGAACTAGGTTTCCTATTATTATGTTTCTATTGGTGTTTTCATTCTAGTGATCAGTGGCAAAAAAGTTTTTGTGAATAATTGAATTTTTATAACAGTTTCCATTTGTGGTACTGGTGCGTACCAGATTTAACCCCTGGTAGGCTTAAGTAAGACACAGATCTATAAAGGCTATCTTTTTTATTGTAATCAGCAAGAATGATATTATAAAAAAAAAAAACAAGTCTAGATCACCATTTTTTTCACTTCCTGCTTGCAAGGGGTTAAGCCAATCAGAAGTGGCTAAAAATAGAGTTTCTTTATTTAACAGTAACTAGCTTCTGCCCGCGACTTCGTCTGCGTAGAATTATACATAAAAACCTTCTTCTTGAATCACTCTATCTATTAAAAAAAATGCATCAAAATCCGTTGTGTAGTTTTGAAGATATAAGCATACATAGGGACATAGGGACAGAGAAATCGACTTTATTTTATACTATGTAGTGATGTAGTGATAGTGAAGGTAATGGGTGTTAGAAGTACTGACATTCTTATTTATTTGGTACAGATGATACTATCTTTGGTAAAAACTTAGCCAGGCCACACACAATGCTCAAGAAGCTTTTGAACTTGCAAGATTATGCACCTATGTGTGTAAATCTTCTTATTTGAATTACTCACTTAGTGATCCGCATGAATACATGTGAGTATTCACACCATTCCAGTACACGCCAAAAAAGATTATTTTAAAAATTGATAGTAACAGTTTTACAATTGCCTTGAATTTTGGTTTATATAAACGTAAACCATGGATAATTCAAGTACAACTACAAAAAAGTTATCTCAAAAAAAATGTTTTTCCTCATCATTACAACATTCATAATCTGCTTTGTTAAACTTGCAGTTATGGGTTCTCTCAATAGAATTCAAACTACAATAGTTAAAATTTATAAGATAGGAGAGCTTAGTTCTTCCCCATCGAAATTATGATTAAATGTAAAGAGCTTCACATGGTATTTTTTTTTGCTGCTTACTAAATATGAAAATTCTTGGAGCCATTTCCAAAATTCTGATTATATATATAAGAATTGCTTGTTAAAGGTAGTAGATTAAATTAGTTAATAACAATAACATATGCTGACCATAATTCGTTTTTAAATTAGAGCACCAAAAAAAATCAACTTATCACTGTTTTTACAAATAAAATTTGTATTATTTACTGAGTTTAAAATAAGTATTTACACATTTTATAGGATCACCTCCACAAGTCAGGGATGAATAACATTTTTTTTTTAAACTTACATCATTAGTCTTATTTTTTACAACATCATAAAGTAAATTTTGAAAACGCATATATTGATTTAAGTTTTTTTTTCTGTACAGTGACCACTACTAGCCAATCATTGGGTGAAATTTGATTTTTGGGGAATCCCTAAACTTCCTTGATGATTCAGACTTTTTTTTATCTCATTTTATAAGCCACTAGCTGTTGCCCGCAACTTCGTCTGCATAGAATTCGTTTATCGCTATCCCGCAGAAATTACGCAATCCGTTCTTAGAGGATGCCTACGTCATAGTAGCTTTATGCATGCAAAGTCACCCTTGAGTTTTATATATTCTTCTGAATTGATTATAGTAAAAAGTGTTGATTAAAAAGAATTATTTTGAAGACTAGTAAACCATGTAAATTATTTAAACAACAGCTTTACGTGTGTGTGAAAGATGAAATCAAGTAATAGCATAGCAACATGATTTTTTTATATTGTATTAGTTTTTATGTAATGAATATTTTTTGTCCGTAGATCTTAACAGCAGTAGGCACGGAAGACACTCGGCCGAGTTCGGCAGCACAGTGTGTGGCATATGTGGCAGTGGCAGAGCTCCCGGTCGGCCAGTGGGCAGATCTCATCCCCGTCCTTGTAGAGAATGTGGTCAATGCCCAGTCTAATGAACTCAAAAAAGAAGCAACCCTTGAAGCTATTGGTAAGTTAATATCAAGTAGTAAAGATTTATTATCATTTAATAGTACATTACGCCGCGGTAAATTCCTACTTACGGCCCGGTGCGACGTAAACGTAATTTAAAACTGAGCTTTAAATTCAGTTTTAAATTTAAATTTATAACATGCCAGATGTATCTAGGTATTCTTTGATACTCAAGCTATAGCTAGGTGTAAATAAATAAATAAAATAAAATAAAAAGCCTTTTATTTCTGGTTCTCGCGCATGCTAGAAATATTTAACATAGTATAAAAAAAAAGCTAGGTGTAATTAATAGGTATTATTCGAAATTGACGTGGGGCAGGTTTTAATAGGCGCGGATAGCCTATTAGCTATTCCAGACCATAATCTATGTCTATGGAAAATTTCATCCAGATCCGTTCTGGCGTGTAAGAGTTACAAACGTCCATACATTCTCACAAACTTGCATTTATAATGTTAAAAAATAAAAGAAAGTTATTCAGTATTAGAGGGATTAGTTGAATGTTGTAGAACATGTTTTTACAGCTTTCTGATATTTCAGGTTACATTTGTCAAGAAATTGATGCTGAGGTGCTCACTGAGCAGAGCAATCCGATCCTCACGGCCATCATCCACGGCATGCGCTCCACAGAACCAAGCAATCATGTCCGACTAGCAGCCACTCAAGCTTTGCTTAACTCTCTCGAGTTCACTAAAGCTAATTTTGACAAAGAAAATGAGCGTAACTTCATTATGGAGGTTGTCTGTGAAGCTACACAGTCAACTGATATGAGAATAAGTGTAGCTGCCCTCCAGTGCTTAGTAAGATTTTTGATTATTTTTTAGAATTTTAGCTTGTATCAATTATTTTAAACTAGTTTTTGCTCGCGACTTCGTCAGCAGAGAATACGTTTTTCGCTTGCCCGTGGGAATCATACAATTTCTGAGATAAAAACTAACTAATATGATGTATGCAAAATTTCATCTAGTTAGGTTCAGTGTAGTAGTTAAGGCGTGAAAACGGAACTAACTCATTATCGCGTTTATATTATTAGTAAGGATAATTTATTTTATATGTCTTCAATTTTAGGTTAAAATCTTGTCACTCTACTATCAATACATGGAACCATACATGGGGCAGGCTCTGTTTCCCATAACTCTAGAAGCAATGAAATCTGATATTGATGAAATATCTCTACAAGGCATTGAGTTTTGGTCTAATGTCAGTGATGAAGAAATCGATCTTGCTATTGAAGAAGCTGAGGCTGGAGATGCAGGTTAATAATTGTCTAAATTACAATATCGTTCCTGTGGTTATTATTTAATACTGACCTTTATTTACTATTGGTATTTTTAGGGCGCCCACCTGCACGTACATCCAGATTTTACGCACGGGGTGCATTACAATATTTGGCACCTGTACTCATGCAGAAACTGACTAAACAAGATGACTCTGACGACGAATTAGAGTGGAACCCTTCAAAGGCGGCGTCCGTTTGCCTTATGCTCTTATCAAACTGCTGTGAAGATGAGATTGTTCCTCATGTGTTGCCCTTCATTAACCTTAACATTAAGAATGAAAATTGGAGATACAGGGAGGCTGCGCTTATGGCGTTTGGATCCATATTAGGCGGTCTAGAAGCAAATACACTCAAACCACTAGTTGAAAAGGCAATGCCTACCCTTATCGAAGCCATGTATGACTCGAGTGTCGCCGTACGGGATACAGCGGCGTGGACATTTGGAAGGATATGTGAAATCGTGCCTGAGGCTGCTATCAATGAGACATACCTAAATCCCCTGCTACAAAGCCTTGTCAATGGACTGAAGGCTGAACCCAGGGTTGCAGCTAATGTTTGCTGGGCGTTCACCGGTTTGGCTGAAGCCGCTTACGAAAACGCCGAATGCACCGACTCCAACCAGCCCAAAACATACTGTATGTCTAACTATTTCGACTTTATTATTCAACGTCTACTCGAGACCACGGACCGGCCAGATGCCGCGCAACACAATCTGAGGTCGGCAGCTTACGAGGCCCTCATGGAGATGGTCAAGAATTCTCCATCAGACTGCTATGTTACCGTGCAAAAGACAACCATGGTAATCTTGGAGCGTCTGCAGCAAGTTCTTCAGATGGAGAACCACATTTCGAGCCAAGCGGATCGATCGCAGTTCAACGATCTCCAAAGTCTGCTTTGCGCCACGCTTCAGTCGGTTCTGCGGAAGGTGACGCCTGAGGACGCGCCGCAGATCTCGGACGCCATAATGACAGCGCTGCTGACCATGTTCGCCAGCAACGCGGGCAAGGCGGGTGGCGTGCAGGAAGACGCACTCATGGCGGTCTCTACCCTGGTCGAAGTACTCGGCGAGGGTTTCATCAAATACATGGATGCCTTCAAGAGATATCTTTATGTTGGTCTTAAGAACCATCAAGAAAATCAGGTCTGCATAGCTGCTGTAGGATTGACTGGTGATATCTGTAGAGTGCTGAAAAGTAAGGTAAGTGTGACTGAAGCTGAACTTGCCCCTTCGTTTTCCTGTTGTTGATTGTTTTTTTTTAATTAAATGAATTACTGTTCCAGGCGATGCCCTATTGTGATGAAATCATCTTCCTCCTGCTGGAGAATCTTGGTGACCCATCTATCCATCGTTCAGTGAAGCCGCAGATCTTATCCGTGTTTGGAGATATTGCTTTGAGCATTGGACCCGATTTCACTAAATATTTCGATGTTGTGATGCAAATGTTGCTGCAGGTAATTTTAATGATATTTGTACGTGATTAAGTTCCTGAATCATAGCAGTTATGAAAACCACATAAGACAAGTTTTTGGTTAAAGTTTAAAATCAGAATTATAAATATTTGAATTGCCAATTAAATTTAAAGGTTTTTACTTGTGAATTATATTGTTTGTCATAAATTTGCAGGCCAGCAATGCTCAAGTAGATCGTAACGACTTTGCCATGGTCGAGTACTTGGGAGAATTGCGCGAAAGTGTACTCGAAGCGTACACCGGTATCATCCAGGGCCTGAAGGGTTCCGATGGCGAGGTATGTTTACTAAATCTACGTATATTTATTCTCTATCTATACAATCTATAGGTACCTAAAATAATGCCAACAATTACGACACACATTCTAAATTACGGCAGGTTCAATAAGGCGTATCCTCATTTTAATTTTATAAAAGTCGATGCAGTTTCAATATGTTCGAGTGTGTTTTTAATGACACAATTTTTACTTATCAAAACCAAGAACGAGTGTAACCTGCACTTTGTTTACTGCGTCTCGAGTCGGATCACGCTGTGTACGGCCCTCGGCGCTGCCTTAACTTAAAGCACTGTGCAGGTCCGCGCGGACGTGGGTCTGGTGGAGCCGCACGTGGCGGCGATCGTGAACTTCATGATGGTGGTGGCGTGCGAGCCGGAGCGCACGGACGGGCACATGTCGGTGATCGCGGGGCTGGCGGGCGACCTGTGCGCGGTGTTCGGCGCGCGCGTGCTGCCGCTGCTGGAGCAGCGCCCGCTGCTGGACCTGCTGCAGGCCGCGCGCCGCTCCCGCACGCCGCGCACCAAGACGCTCGCCAACTGGGCCACCAAGGAGATCCGCAAGCTCAAGACGCTCGCGCCGCCCGCTAGCTGGTAACGACGCCACCCCTCTTTGAATTTGACCCGCCATTTTTGAATATCTATCAGTCAGTACCTACTCTATTGTAAGTAAAAAATATGTGTGAAATAATCGGTGTACCGATTATTTTCCTAAATAGGGAATCCAAAAACTTATTGCAGTACTACGTATTACGTATAAATCGGTCAGTGTATTTCAATCTTACCTACGAGATAAACAAAATCTAAATCCGCACAAAAATATTATGTATTGTAGTAATAGACTCTCCAACGCTTGCCTTTTTTTTATTTACTCTCGATTCCCTGAATAAGACTACGACTCAAGTAAAAATAAACACTACTCTAGACCAATTTTAATCACATGAATGGTGTCCTCTTTTAATTAAACTGTAGATTTTTCATTATTTTATATACAGGGTGTCCCAGAAAGTACAGTCAAGCGAAAGTCCTGACGTAGAGCAACTTAAGGGGCATCCGAATCACCCCCATGTATGTTCCGCGATTTTTCGTAGTTTAGGAGTTATGGCCTTTTTTTCACATTTTCTATTAATCTACGACCACGGAGACAGTTTTGCTCACTCTGACTGCAATAATTGAGATAATTGGCTACTTGTTTTTTTAACGAGTAGCTGAATAGTACGTGCATGTATTTCAATTAAAAACAAAACAACATCGTTGACCGTTTGGGCAAAAAAAAATATCGAATCACAAAAAGTGACTAAATTTTGACTGTAGTTCAGACTTTGAAGGCCAATTACAAAAAAAAGTAGCATAACTTTTTTTTTTCAAACCATGTTTAAAAACTGCCTTATTTTATTGACTTTCTACTCTATTAATTTTATTGATCTATCATTAAGGGATCATGCCAAAAAAAAATATCAAAACGTACTTCATCCGTAATTTTCACTTTTTCTAGTAAGGCCAAGTACAAATCTGAAATTAGGTTTGTGCTCCGGATTTAGCATGAAAAACTTCTTGGTGCAAAACAATAATACTGACCACTGATTTTCCGAGGCTATTAAATGAAAATTAAAAAATATTTCAGATTTGTACTTGGCCTTACTAGAAAAAGTGAAAATTACGGATGAAGTACGTTTTGATATTTTTTTTTGGCATGATCCCTTAATGATAGATCAATAAAATTAATAGGGTAGAAAGTCAATAAAATAAGGCAGTTTTTAAACATGGTTTGAAAAAAAAAAGTTATGCTACTTTTTTTTGTAATTGGCCTTCAAAGTCTGAACTACAGTCAAAATTTAGTCACTTTTTGTGATTCGATATTTTTTTTTGCCCAAACGGTCAACGATGTTGTTTTGTTTTTAATTGAAATACATGCACGTACTATTCAGCTACTCGTTAAAAAAACAAGTAGCCAATTATCTCAATTATTGCAGTCAGAGTGAGCAAAACTGTCTCCGTGGTCGTAGATTAATAGAAAATGTGAAAAAAGGCCATAACTCCTAAACTACGAAAAATCGCGGAACATACATGGGGGTGATTCGGGTGCCCCTTGAGTTGCTCTACGTCAGGACTTTCGCTTGACTCTACTTTCTGGGACACCCTGTATGACTAGCTTCTGCCCGCGATTTCGTCTGCGTAGAATCATACATAAAAACCTTCATGAATCACTATCTATTAAAAAAAACCGCATCAAAATCCGTTGTGTAGTTTTGAAGATATAAGCATACATAGGGGCATAGGGACAGAGAAAGCGACTTTGTTTTATACTATGTAATGATTAACAAGATTAATTTTTATTTTCAGATTTGAAACATCGCGTCATAACAGTAAACTCAATTGTATCGTCAGGTTATTATAGTGTCATTCATTATTCAGAAGTTGTTAGGTGCATCAGATTCCGGGCTGTTTTTTAGCTCCGTCACATGTTCTTGGATACATTATATACTGACGAGTAAGTAAATACTAGAGTTTTGTGAAAATTCCATGCAAAATATACCTGTTATCTTTACTCTTCAGTGTATTAAGGGGTGCTTTACAGCTTCTTTTTAATGTCCATGTATCTGTTTAATCGATAATTCTCGTTTTAAGGTTTAGTCTAAAATCATGACTAATAGGCGCTTGGAAAGTTAATATTAGAAGGTTATAGCCATCATTTTTGCCTTAAACGGCTAAAATAACGTGAAATATTCAGATTCTTCTAATTATGTAAGTAAAGCACCTAGGAACTAACTAGAGTTAGTAGTCACTAAACAACAATAAAAGTTAACAACTTCATAACTTGTCTTGCATCAATGATATTGCTTACTGGATATTTCATGCCAGATATGATATTTTTTAATGTTTTTATTTGAGTAAATGATTAATTTCTTTATTTTGTTTACCTGTGGGTATTAGTGTTATAACTTTTTTCTGTTTGTTAACTCTCCAATAGCTTAATATTTTACCTTATTTGTCATTTTCATAATGGCATAATTTAGTTTATAAACTTATCCAATTGATTCAAAATAGTTATATAGTTATGTAGGCTAAAACGAGAATTTCAACTGCCCCAAAAAGTATGCCAATAAAATGGGTTACGGAATATGAATATTTTCATGTAGTAAACAAGGTCAAAAAATATTTGACGCAACGCCCGCGAACGATGCACTTAGCGCTGTATAATATTTGGAGTTATTTAAGTACGCCTGACTATAATCTTTCCATATTAATCTTAAAGTTGAAGCATTTTTTCCTATTTGGTATTTTAAATACAGACAGTGGCTGTGGTATTTTTACTTATGTGAGATAAAGGTGGTAGCGAAGTTAATTTGAAAGCGCGCCGGTATGAAAGCTGACGAATGTTATTATAGGCATGCACATGTGCAAGGGATTATGAATTTTATAAATTTATTCGTTGTGTTTGTAACAGCATGCCAGAAAGACTGAACGAATGGAAATGTATGTAGAGACGAATGAATGATTATCACAGATCTTTTGTAAACTTAGGCATGTGTCGATCTTAATGAAGAGATGGATTATTGTATAAGGTTCCATCATCATGGCCGAGACGGAAGGACGCCATATTGGCGAAGATTCTTTGTTCATCACTATGCTTTGAATGCAGAGATGAACCTTCTCTTTAATCGTTTAATTATTTTTGGAAAAAAAAACTTGTTATTTGAAAGTGATATCGTCTTTTTAAACATCAATTGTTAAACGGTGGTTCTTTGGCAACTTAAAGTACATGTGATGAATAAGAAGACTCTGCCTTTCGATCTTGAGCTTGCATTATTTGTACATATGTAATTAATTGTTTCCTTTACGACAAGAGTGGCATCTATTGTTGGCCATGTGACTGAAAACTACTGAACCGAACACTTAATTATAGCTATTTGAAATAAAAACGATGACTGTTTACAAGATCATAATAAATTTTAGATACAATTCAAATCGGGATAAAAATGTAAAATTCGAGACGCGTACGTGGAAAGTCACTTGTAGCTTCCTAACGGCACGCAAATTTTACTTGTAGGAATTTGTCATTTTAGTTAATATTTCCACATAGTAACCGTGCGAGTCGTCAGAAGGATAAATATTTTTTTTTATAAAATCTTACCCTATATCAATTTGCATTTAAAGTAAAATTGGTCAAAGCGACACAAATCAGCTCAAGTTCTTAGTTATAAATAAGCTAACTTCTTTTGTATAAAATAGGTATTCTTCGGCAGTTATTATTTTATTGTTACTATGACAAACTTAACTCTTAATTGTTCACGTGTTAACCCGTCCATGTACAATTTGTCTTACCTTATAAAAATTAAAGTTCAACGCTTTTAGAATAATGGCTAGTCAATTCATGCTTTGTGCATACACGGTGCGTTGCGTGTATCGTAAATGGCCATTTTACGAAAGAGAAAAAAACCTTATCTTTGACGAAGACTTTTCGTTATGTTGATCCGACTGCTCAGCTTTATCTTTTACGTTGATTCACAGTTCTTCAAGCCGAGAAACATGTATTCATAATCTGTGGTGCTAGTTATTTATAGAAAAAAGTGTAGAACTCGGTAAAAAAAATAACCATGCAATGCAGGTGCTTATAATAAATAGTTGGTATATGCAGTATGTCCACATCTACAATGTTCACAATAACTTAGTTACCATTCGTTTAAATATGAATTTCGTTGCTGAGCGTGTTTCTTGATTGTCTTTCTTTCGCTTGGTTAAGCAGACAGGACATCAGTTAATTTAATTGATAAATTAAATGCAATTGAGGAAATCCAAGTTTTCCTTAGTTTATCAATTTTAAGTTCTTTCTGTTATAAATTAAAATACAATTTAATTGAATATAAAGTATAACCTCAAACAAGCGCGGTGAATGCACATTCATAACATTCATAATTTAGCAGTCATTCTCATTAGACATTTGTTAAGTACTATTACGAGTTACATTTTCGCTTTTTGCTAATCGTTGCCATAAAAAATGAAATGACTTAAGTGCCTTTTTATCTACTAATTCGTGACGCTTCCCGAAACAAAATATATCGACTCTTATCGGATGTTGATAGACCGTTACCAATGAGAATTGTTTATTATTTTCAAAAGATAATTTTAATGTATCTAACTGTAAAACACGCTGGGCGTAGTCGGCTATTATATTCACACGTGTGTACAGTTCTTAATATGTATTATAACTTTTACGTGCACTTTGCACGAATTATATGTTGGAACATCATTACAATTTGATTTCACCGTATTCGTTGAATATAAAGATCCTTGGAACGTAGGACAACAATATCAATTTCTACGTAGACGATGTATGTAGATGCTATGACCAAAGCGCGAATACGAAATGATGTCAAACTTTTCTTTGCTATGGTAGAAATTGTCACCTTGATGTAAGTGTGCAGGGCATCGGCGTGATATAGGTGCTACCGCATGGTTCACTGGGCTCTGCTCCAGCTGGAATACATTACAGAGTGCAGGTACACTTTGCCGGCAATCCTATAACAGGCCGAACCCAGCAGGAACGGATGCATCTGTATATCAGATGATACGTAGCACATACATGAATGCCGAAGTTTCGAGTGCCTGCTAGTCTGTGAGCATCACTGACAGGGATGATGTTTGCGCGAATTATGCAAGATTTTTTGTGAAGTGTCTTATTGATGATCTTCGCATTTTATTAGTATTGATCGAATGATGCACCATATTTAAAAGAAAACATTTGTGTTTTAATTAAGTATGATAGGAGAATGTGTGAGGACTAGTGCCATGCCATGAAAGGTTCTGATTTAGAATCAAGGCATCAAAGTCGATGAATACCACCCACTTTTCCTGAGCGAAAATCGATTAAAATTATTTTGTTACATCATTTTATTTAATTACTTCGTTTTGAAATTCTATTCTGTAAAACTGTTCTATGGTAATTAAAACATTTAGAAGTTAATACTGCGTTCTTTTATTTTCGTTCATTTCACACTTCCGAATAGATAAAAATCGAACCCCACCACGGAAAGGTAAGGTACCTATGCAGATTGCGTAAAGGCGAATTGTTAACGAATTCGCTATGTTACCCCATGGAAAGGTACCTAATAAAACTGATGGAAGATTGTTAATGCCCTTTCATAAAAAGTTACTCATCCGTGTGGCAAAACGCACGTTTCGTCTGCGTCAAATGAATACCAATGAAATGTTAAGTTTACACAAACTTGACTAGCGTTAAAAGCTGAGGTTAAAAGTCAACAAAGTGAGAGTTATTTTGTTACAAAGACAGCTAACAACATTGAAGTTTCATTAACAGTAATAATTAAAAGATAAGGTATTCCCTTATCTTATAATTAGAATATTAAGTAGTTGGTAGTTGTTACCCCGTTATCAGTAGAGCTAATTCATTGAAAATGTCAGAATCGGTACAATCAGCGTCAGATATGTCTAAGTATCTACATTGCAGCGCCCAGTGTCCAAATATTTCGGAACCCGCTCTGATTTAGTTCCGACACAGTATATATATATAAGCTAAAGCAGTAAGGAAACTACGAACTAAACGGTTGAAACGAACGCACACATAGACGCGCGCTTTTACACGGCCCTTAAGCGGATCTCGCGGTGCCGCCAGTCGCGAGATGTACTCTGTGGTCGCGAGTGCCACGTTGAGAAGAGCAGCCGCCTGTCACGTGCGCCCAGAGCGTCCGCGATCTTTTTCGGTTTAGGGCCGATTTTTCAATCGTCAGTTAGGTTCTATTTGACGAATAACTCTATGAGTATCTGTCAGTTAAGTGCTTAACCGAGGATTGAAAAATCGGCCCTTAAACATGCCAAGAGCGTATTGCGCAGTGTACGGCTGCTTGAACTCGGCTTCTTCACAACTGGAGCTTTCGTTTTTTAAACTGCCTGCTGATGTTGAAAGATAAGAATATATTATTATTAAATAAAATGCTTTTTCTGTTAAATAAAACGTTAGGCTGTTTAGATGATAAAGTAGTTTCCGTATATTATGGAGCGCGTTTTTGGTGAAAAATTCTACTACGGACTTTCGTCGTTATCGTATTGCATCTATAATATACCTAGGTACTATTTTATATTATAGGACAGGGGTGGCGAACCTTTTTTGGTGGACGTGCCATTTTTTCACAAATAAAGTAATATTTGGCTCTGACCTGTCATCAAAGACCCTGTTGTCTTAAGAGTGTGTTGTTATTTTACCATCATATTATGACCACATTGCCCGTTTTCCGCCCTATCTCATAATATAATAAGAATCTTAAGTTGATGATTTAAGGACAAAAGTAAACCATTTTTATTATTGTCGTGCCCAAATTATTTTGAAGCGTGCCTACAGTGGCACGCGTGCAATTGGTTCGCCAGCCCTGTTATAGGATGTCTTGTCAAATACCTATAGGTACTTTACCTATACCAACTGAGTTGAATTATTTGACAGATTGCTTTCAAAATCGATATCTGGGGATATCGTTAGTCTCCGATATCGAAACGAGAACCGTTCCGTTAACGGAATGAGAAAAAGTAGCCGCCATCTTGAACTTTTTAGTTATTCAAGCGATTGTCTTCAAAATCGATATCTGGGTATCCATCCGGTTGGTCTCTGACATCGAATCCGTTAACGGAATGAGAAAAGTAGCCGCCATCTTGTACTTTTTAGTTATTCGACCGATTGTTTTCAAAATCGATATCTGGGTATACATCCGGTTGGTCTCCGACATCGAATCCGTTGACGGAATGAGAAAAAATAGTCGCCATTTTTAACTTTTTAATTAATGGACCTTTTCGATGTTGTTGTCTCTGACATATATAAGTTGCAAAGTAGCTTTATTAATTTACAAAGAATTAGAAAAAACAGTTTTATAGTGCCATGTTCAAATAAACGTTTGCCTTTTTTTTAGACAAATTAAGGGTGCCAACCCTAATACTCTTAATTAAGTGTAGCTAGTTACTTTAAAACAGGCGTTACATAGGTGGTATTATAGCGGTAACTATAGCAATTTTATATAAATTAAATCGACAACTCTAACGCTTTAATGGAGCGTAGGTATTTACTATTTATTTCAAAAAGTAAGCCTAGCTTCCATACTGCTCTATTTATTTACTGTGCTCGTACGTTCAAATGCTGACACACATAATGACTAAAGTATTCAGCAAAAATGAATGACGAAAATCAGGCTAACACCACTCTGGCAGTATGTCAATTTTTCATCTCATACGATAAGTTTCCTCGCGTTTTATGTGTTATTTAGGGATTGCAGAATCCGGTTTTTTCTCAGATCCGGGTTTTAAAATAATCAACCTCTACAAATCCAGATTATCCGGTTTTTTCGAATTGTCATTTATTTAGGGATGGACTTTAAGACTGCTGCAGTTCAATAAATCACGTTATCTGACTGAAGGACTTCGCATCCACGGTCATGGAATTATAAAAAAAAAGTTATCTGACACTGACAATGACACTACCGCGATTAAACTATACTCGTTCTAGTTTAGTTTTCTTTCCTTCTTTTCATTCATTTATATTCGCGCGCGCAGCACGTACTTGAGCACGCAATTTTTGGTGAATTTAGAAACGGCTTATCGCCTTAAATATTCAATCAAAAATAATACTACTATATTATAATCTAAAAAATGAAGCCCCCGTACAAAATTGGTAAGTTCATAAATGTGAAAATATTTTGTTTTGTACCAATTAACCATGAATTAAATAAGTTATAATTTGAATAGGTTAAGTATTGTTAAAATTGCAATTATAACAGTAATACAGATTTCTGTGTAATAAATAATGTTAGAGCAGAATAAAAATAGGTTATGTTGAGCATGCTTTTATTTTAACGAAGAAAATTTTGTTTTCACGCGGCTATATGGTAGAATTCTATTATATTAAATCATCCTGATAACTATTAAATTGAAATTGTTAAAGAGTGTCATCATACATCACACAAGATAATTTTTTGTTTAATTTCCACGTTTGTGTGTAATCTTGCCTTTAATCATTGTATTAGCTATTGTTTACTTATTATGATAAAATCACTATCATTTACATTCGTTTCTGTTATAACATGATGACTATCTTAAAAATTAGGTACTGTGATTATTTGTTTTTATTGTAAGTAAATACAAATGATAAAGATATAAAAATTGATTAAATTTAACTAAGCTCTAGAAAACTTACAAAATAAAATCTTTTTTTTTCTCTATAGTGACGAAATTAATTCCAACTAACCAAGACACTTACCACTTGTATAAATAAAATGCTCATGTATATTTATAACATTTACTGTTTGATGAATGGAATAATTATTTAATATTTCAGCCGATGAGAAGCTTGCTGAGCTGGGCCGTAATGAGATCATGCTGGCTGAGAAGGAGATGCCGGGGCTGATGGCGTGCCGACGCAAGTACGCGGCTGCCCAGATCCTGAAGGGAGCTAGGATTGCAGGCAGTCTACACATGACTGTCCAAACCGCAGTTCTTATTGAAACTCTGATTGAACTGGGTGCTCAAGTAAGTATTTTATTGAAATGTAATGTATAACATCTTTTAAAAGGCATGTCAGTCCTTACTTTTCTGTCTTTAGCAGATTTGATTGTGATATGTATTTCTTTATCTGAAAGTTAGTTGTTCTAGAAATGAGATTTGATATCTAATCCAATTGTTATCCTATCTTCTTATATCCAGCAGTCGGGTATTAGGTTCAATGACTTATCTTCTTATCCTAGAGTAGGTTTTTACTTTGAAGAAATATTTATCTATATGACAAATTCACTTCAAACTAGCAGTTATAAATTGTAATGGCCTTGACAGGTAACAACTGTGCTGCATTGTTAATTGTACCGCAAAATCTTATTAAATGTATAAAATCTGGGGTTAGAGTAGAAAATTATATGAAATCTGAATTGGTCTGACTGTCCTGGCACCAGTAGTTTTGGAACCAATTTACTGCAAATCAACTGGAACTATCAACATGTTGGATGAATGTATGGGTTGTGTATTAAAGAAAACAGTTGCTGACTGTACTGAGTGAAATGAAAGGGCCTGTGCAAGTATAGTTCTATATTGATAAAAAAACATCTATTTCCCCCTCCTCCATCTTTCTTGATCTTTGAAACCATTGAATCTAAAAAAAATAGACAGAAAATAATTCTTTACACAACATCTTTACAAAAACATCTTATATATTATCTTATTTTTTTATATCTGCAATTCTACTGCTTAAATAGGTTAAACCTGTGCTTTAGGATAAGCACCACTCCAAGTATAGTTGGATCCTATTTTGTTTTGGCATTAGTCTGCGGTGTTATTGGTCAAATAGTTATTGGGTCAGATTTAAGTAACGGAAACCCCTTGACGGGAGTTCAACTTGCGCTTCCCTGCTTTCAATGTTATGTGAATATCCTATCTACTTATATGAAGAGCTCTAAATATAATGTCATTTTCATAGCAGAGGCACTTAAAATTAAAATTTTCAAAAGACCTTTACTGTGATAATGTTATCTTCACCTCCTGACCCCCTTATCTTTGATGTTCAGTCAGGTTACGTAAATATAAAACTGAACAATATGTTATTATTACTGTAGCTGCATGAAGTAAGATGTTATTTATTTTACATAACAATATTTTGTCATTGTTGTGAACGCAAGCTGATGTAATTTTACAACCTTAAGGTTTTTTTTATCTTGTTTGATATGTATGTTATGTATGTATGTATGTATGTAAACTCTTTATTGTGCAAAATAAACAAGACAAATACAATTGACAAACACTGAGATACATGCACAAAGGCGGACTTATCCCTTTAAGGGATCTCTTCCAGTCAACCTTTGAGTGGATGAAAGGAGAATTATATATATTATTGATATTATATTATTTTAAATCTGAAAGTCATTGTATTAACTGAGAAAAAAAGCTGATTGGCATTAAGATTTAGTCAATTGATTAAAATTAAAAAAAAAGTAATGCTTTTATTTTTTACAATTTGCCCTTAAGTATTTTAATAATGAATAGTTGACTTTAATAAAGTAATGAGTTAACTTGTGCACAGGTACAATGGTCCAGCAGCAACATCTACAGCACGCAGGACGAGGCCGCCGCCGCGCTGGTCGCCCGCGGGATCCCTATCTATGCGTGGAAGGGCGAGACCGAAGAGGAGTACATCTGGTGCATAGAACAGACTCTTGTCTTTGCTGATGGAAAGGTGAATTAATACAACTCTTTAAATTGGTCAAACTTAGTCCCTATGTTATTGTAACGTAATTATTTTGTCTCCATTTCAGCCCTTGAACATGATTCTGGATGATGGTGGTGATCTAACAAACCTGGTTCACAAAAAATATCCCCAATATTTAGAGGGTGTTAAAGGAATTTCGGAAGAAACTACGACAGGAGTACACAATCTTTACAAGATGTTCAGGGACGGAACTCTGAAAGTACCAGCTATCAATGTAAATGACTCTGTAACCAAGAGCAAGTTTGACAACTTATATGGTTGCAGGGAGTCATTGCTTGATGGAATCAAAAGAGCAACAGACATTATGGTTGCTGGAAAAGTTTGTGTTGTAGGTGGTTATGGAGATGTAGGCAAGGGTTGTGCCCAAGCCTTCAAAGGATTTGGAGGTAGGGTTATTGTTACAGAAATTGATCCAATCAATGCCCTCCAAGCTGCAATGGAAGGGTTCCAGGTCACTACTATGGAAGAAGCTGCAGATGTTGGACAGATCTTTGTGACCACCACTGGAAACCTTGATATTATTACCAAGGATCACTTCTTGAGAATGAAAGATGATGCTATTGTCTGCAACATTGGTCACTTTGACTGCGAGGTGGATGTTGCATGGTTGGAAAACAATGCAAAGAAAGTAAACATTAAGCCACAGGTTGACAGATATGAGCTTGAGAATGGCAATCACATTATTGTGCTTGCTGCAGGTCGCCTGGTTAATTTGGGTTGTGCCACTGGCCACTCATCATTTGTTATGTCCAATTCATTTACCAATCAAGTTTTGGCACAAATTGAGCTATGGTCGAGTCATGACCAGTACGCTATCGGCGTCCACACTCTGCCCAAAAAACTGGACGAAGAAGTGGCTGCCCTCCATCTGGACCACTTGGGAGTGAAGCTCACGAAGCTAACCCCCAAGCAAGCTAAATATATCGGCGTTCCCGTTGAGGGACCGTACAAGCCAGACCACTACAGATACTAATTTTTCTACTAAATATGGTACAGACGTCCAGGAGAGCATTTAAATTACTTGTACAAACAACTTATTGATGAAGTGTCTCAACCACTAATCAAATACTTAATGCATTTTATCGTAATATGCCGTAATTATGATATAAGTGTTTAAGTGAAAACTACAGTGTTTTATTTCTGTAATAAAATCAATGTTTTAATAAAGGGATTGTTCTTGCGCAACATAACAACAAAAATCTCGTTTCCTTTACCAAATAAATACCTACTGGATTAAAAATTGGCACATTCTTTAGAAACAGTGAATGTGAACTTTGCATTTGACTTGAGCTCTTTAATTATTCGTTTCGACCAGTCCATCCATCTGTCTGTTTGTCCGTCAATCGCAAGCATTTTAGTCTGAAACTATAGGCAACGTCAATTCAGATTTAATAGTATGTTTAGTTGTAATTTAACTGAGATTTTTGTTTTTGCTATCATTAAAAGTGTAGGCGCAAAACAATTCGAGTCGTTTTCAAACACGTGTACCTACCTATGCACCTTAACTATTTAAGGGCCTTAAGTAAAACAAAAAGTTAATTGATTCCCCTGTGCCCCAAAGTAACAAAGGTGAAACGGTCGTAACACAAAGGAATCAATCAATTTTTGTTGTGATTAAGCCCTTAACTACCTATGTACATTTTTTTTGAAAACAACTTGTGTGAACATATTTTTTTTCTGTATTTTAGCAGTGCAAAAGGGAAATGTCAAATTGTACTCCAAAAGAAACAATCTTTAATGTACCAAAATGTAGCAAAATTAAAACCATTGCATTATTTTAAATACTTTTATTACAACTACTTATGTATTATAATGGTATTTGTCTGATCTAAGAAGCATAAAATTTAAGTAATTCTTCAACTTTAGGCTTCAAAATACACTTGTCACGCAAATTAATGACCCAGCCAGGTTCTAGACCATAGAAGATCTGTCTTGGGTCTTTCCTGACACATAACATATTGACTTTTGGATCTTTTTCCAATTCAGGCAACTTATAACCATACTTTTGAGCCAACTTAAGCCTTTCTATTGATATCTTCTCAGGATCTGCCAAATATCCTCTATTCTCAGCACTTGTGTAGTATTCTATGGCATCAGGTGGAGGAATCATCCTCCTTGGAATAGCTTGACCCGATTCAAAGAACTTTTTAGGATTCTTTAAAAGAAAAAGACTGTGCGGATCATAATATGCTGTTGTGACGGTTCCACCATTCTTTTCTATAGCCGCAATAACTTGCTCACTTGCCCACTGAACCTCGATGTTGATTTTTGCAGCAAATATATCAGCACCATCATCGGTCAAGTTTATTCCAAAGTGTTTTTGATCAGGGAAAATGTTGTACATGCCAGATTTTATAATACTTGCTATATCAATAGGCTTGTTGATATCCACACGGTCTTTATCTATTAAGCTTTGCAATTCTTGCAAAGAGAGAGGAGGGTACTGTCTTCTGAAGCTGAAAATTAAAAAAAGTAATAACAACACTATCAGCATTAGTAATTATCATTCTCGTCCAGTGTCCTGACATATAAGCCACTTTGTTCACTACAATGTCAGATGCTGTGTGACCTGTCACCCTGGTATATATCAACATAAATATGACTTTGTTAAAAACATTGCTATAAGTCAAAATCAAAATTAATGTACCTTATGAAAATTATAATTATCGTAACAAAATTGCTTTAGCATAGCTTTGAATGAGAAATAAAGACATTTCCCTAATGTTGATCTTGACCCATGACAACTCTAAACTATCACTGTTCTCTGCAACACAGGACTTGAGTCTTATCACGGAGGCTCCAGAAGAAAATAATTTGTAATTTTTAATTAAATAGAACTTTGTTTCACTTTTTTTTATTGTAGCAGGTAATGTAAACACTTACTGATGTCCTCTATAGTAATGTTCCTGAGGAATTCTTAGATAGAAGGGGTTGTTGCCTGTTTCATACCCCAATCTCATGTAATTCTGTCTCTGGCCTGAACCTTTGTTACCAGCGCCATGTTTATCACCACCATGCTGCCCACGTCCTCGTTTTTGCTGTAACGTATAAGATGGAACATAATACACAACGACAACGAATACAGAACGATTCGTTGATGTTATTCAACAGCAGAAATGTAATATGAGAATATTGTTATATACAAGGAATGTATAGTTTTCAATATTTTTATAAAAAGTAGTGAAGTATAATTAATATTTTTACAGAGAATTATATACTTTTTTGTAAATATATTAAACTGACTTACTGTTTTTCGTGAACCTGGATTATCACGTATATTTGCTAGGGATATCCTAGGTAAAGATCTTATCATAGACAGCGATTTCTCAGTTATTTGTCGAGACCCCATATTACTTCAGTCAGGTCATGAATTTCTCAAGTCCTGAAATTTTGTTACTCTGAAATATTGTAGGATTTTTAGGTTAGTCTAAGTCACTTTTTTCCGATTTTTTTTTATAGTCCCCTTTTGTTCATAGAAAATACAAAGGGATATAAGCTCGTAGAGCCATGTCTGATTGATTGGTATTTTTATATATTTTATATATTTTTCTAGATATTTTTATAGGTAGTCGTCTAATCTGCCTTATAACGCTCCTACACAATGATTTGTAATTGAATCATTACAAACAAAGGCATGTATTTCAAGGTCATTTTGAAGCATGTTTCCATCCACAAGGCATGGTTCACAAAGTAAATTATGGATTAAAAGCAAACTAAGTTTTCAACATTTCAAACTCGGATTTTAAGTTTTTTGAAATAAATCTACCAATAATCAATAATAAGTCAAAAAATACTTGTCTTTAGTTATTAGTTACTTTCCAAAATATTTTTATTTATCCTTTACCTACTATTTGTCGTGTGTAGAAGATTATCTTTGGTTTTCAAGAATCATATGTCTGAAAGGACACTTTGCAGAGTATATCTTGCCAAAACATTTGCCTAGATTAGATTTTCTCATTACTGGGATAGGAATGACAGCAAACATGTTGCTTTATGGTCTTATTTGCCTTAGCCTATCCTATAAAAAGTCAAAAAGTCATTTGTCAAATCGTCATCATTATCATGTCATCATGGCTGGCATGCACGGTTCCTTCGTAAGACACAGTACAGAGTACCTTTTATTTTAATTTTTTATTGTCGTCAATCGTTTGGTGCCCGGTTTTGTTTCTCATTAATATTGTCGGCTGTTTTCTTAAGCAACTGAAAAAAATGGAGTCGTTGTATAATAATCCTGTAAGGAAGAGAATAAATAAAATTTTTGACAGTCATATTTTAACTGATAACAGTGAAGCTCTTAATACTATTTCTGGATTATGTTCATCTAATTCCGCCAATACCCGACGAATGCTTGTAAATGAAATCGAAAAGAGGGATATGTTAGTAAACAAAACTATATCGATTGAATACAATAAGGTGAAAGAAAAACTACAGGTATTGTTAGATTCACTAAGTTCATTAGATTTTGCAGTCAAAGATATGTCTAACAAGTTACATGATTCCAAAACAAAAACGCACCATTTAATAGCACAAACTACCAAATTAAAGGATGAAAAAAAGAAAGCAGAAAAAAAATTGGTCTGGGTGGATGCATTCGTCAAAAATTTCCATATTTCTACAGAGCAAAATGAATATATTTACAATGTTTCTGTAAAAACACCACTTACTGCCGATTTTTTTGGCACATTGTCTCAAATTGAAAAGTTAAATGATAACTGCAAAACATTAGTTAAATGTTGGTATCAAACATCAGCATTTGATATAATGGAAATAATTGGCATTCAACAAGAAGTAGCAATCGAGAAGCTTTACCACTGGACAACAGGCGCCTGCCGCAGCACTGAGGCCCCTAACAATGCCTTAGTACCAAGAGCCTTGGCTAAGCTTCAGAACAGGCAAGTACTTTTCTCCAATGTAATTGATGAGTACTGCACAGCTCGAAAAGCTACCATTGTGCAACTATTTATAGATGCTCTTACGAAGGGAACAGACAGTGGTTCCAAGCCAATAGAGTTTTATGCTAATGATCCAAAGAGATACATAGGAGATATTTTGACATGGGTTTACCAGATTATGCCCATAGAGAAAGAAAATCTAGCAATATTATTGAAGCTTTGTGATTTACCAGATAAAAATGAACAAATAACCCAGGCACTAACAAGCATTACTGAGGCAATTTGTCCTCTGTTGAAAATCCGAGCAGAGCTTATATTGAAACCAGATAAGGACCCATTAGTCCTGTGGTCCATCTCTAATCTGATAAACTACTACAAGGAGGTCATACAGGCTGTAGTTCCCAAGGGGCACTTGATTGATACCTTTACAGAATTGCTCCGTAAGAGTGAAGAAGTGTTTGTAATAACCTTAGACAGCAAGATTCAGAAAGAGTTAAGCCATGGGGTGAAAGCTCCACCTTCTGACTTGAACCCATCTACTGTTGTAACAAATTTAGTGAGCTTCTTGAGAGATTTACTAGCTATAATGAATGCTACAAATAACATCAATAATCTGGACAAAAGAATTATAATCACTCATATACTAGACCCTTTATTGCATGCTATCAATGAAACTGCCTGCCATCTGAGCTCAACTGACATGTCTGTTTATACACTGAACTGTATATACCATATACAATGTACTTTATCCCTGCACACAATCATGGATGAATATAATGAAAGGCTGCAAGCACAGTCTGAAGCGCAAATTGATACACTGACATCGGAACAAGCTAGTTATCTAGTTGCGAATTTAAATTTGGGACCTATATACACTATCCTACAAGAGAAAACAAGTGGTCCACTATCTGCTATTCCAGGTATGGACACTACTACATTAAAAATGTTCCTGAATAAGTTTGATATGTTCATAGTGTCTCCTGATGTGTACATGCTACAACAACTAAATTTACTTTTAAGTCACAACCACAAGGTGTGTGTTAAGAAGCGATCATTTGAAGTAATATTGGCTATTTATGGCCAATTATATGAAGCTGTCAACAACCCTGCTAATGGCTATGTTAATCCTGAAGATATTGTCAAAAGGACACCAAATGAAGTTAGCAAACTCCTTATGTAAATATGTATACAAGAGCATAAAAAGTTAGATTAGCTTTGATAAGATATGAAGTTAATTTATTAATTACATACTTTAATTATTGTTAAGTTATCATTTCAATTAAGTCTAAAATCCTGGTAATTCTGTAAGGCTATTCCCTTTTTCGTCCATGTAATGTAACTAGGTAGTTGTTTTCAGCCCGTTGAGTTGAGTTCAAGATAATTCATAGTTTAATTGGGACAAAAGCAGGAGTTAGAGGGTTTATCTTCCCTGCACCCACCTATTGGCAACACCGGCAACACCGCGGTTATACCTATACTTCTCGCAGCGAAACATGATCCCTATGACACTTCTAATTCAGTTCATTAACTTCATTTTTACGGATGTCGTTGACTGATCACAATGGAAGGAAATTTGTTGTTCATATTTTATGTCCTGGGGCTAGGCAAAAACAAAACAAACGCTTTGTGTTTTGTTATGGTTAACTTGACTAATTTTGTTAAAAGACCTCATTGAATGCAAGTCATTATATTATCTTTGCCTGAAACTAGAAAAATCGAAACTGGTGCATTACTATCTATTGGATATGTCAGCGGAACGGAACTGACTTATTGATCATCTTAACCTTTTAAACTAAGAATCCTTCTACGGGATCATGATTCGCCGCGAGGACTATAGGTAGAAGCAGGAATAGCCTTTTGAGTAGTTGTGTATTTATTACTATTGTGTTATGTTGCAAAAACATAACAAATAAATGGATTTAACTACTTGTGTGCATTTTTAATTAATCTTATTTACGGTCGAAAACGAAACAAATGCCTACTCGCTAAGAATGTACTAGTCTCAAAATTTCACGTTAAAGGTACTTAATTAGTAAATTACATGAAAAAAGGTAAATTATTAAATTTATTTCTTAAAACGTGTACTGCAAACAAAAAATACCGGTAATTGCCGTGACTACCCAATCTAAGAATGAAGCCAGCGTTAAATGACTGTATAGAGTTAGTTTCTTTTACCATAGTTAGTTTACAATTCGTAAAAAAAAAAACTTGCTTGACTGAGTCGCTTGACAGTGACACATCACTATATCTCTCCACTCTAATCTAAGTGCACTAAGCACTAACTGACATCACATTGCGAGGGTGGTGTCGTGCGATGCTTTTAAAATTAGAAAGTTTAAGCAAATTATTACTTAAACCTAAAGTTTTCTTTACTTATAAAAGAATGGCTAAAAGTTCATTTGAATATGTTAAAAAATTTGAACTTGATGACACACTACTACCAAATTCCTGGATTGTCGTAAGGCTAGACGGCAAGTGTTTTCATAAGTTTTCAGACGATCATCAATTTACGAAACCGAACGATATTCGAGCACTAAAACTAATGAACTATGTTGCGTTTAGTGTTATGAAAGAGTTCAATGAAATATTGATGGGGTTTGGCCAAAGTGACGAGTTTTCTTTTGTGTTCAAAAAACAAACCACACTGTACAACCGCCGAGCAGCAAAACTTCTGACTGTAATTAATAGCAAGTTTTCATCTTCTTATGTTTATTACTGGACCAGATTCTTTGCCGACGAAAAATTACAATACCCACCAACATTTGATGGGCGAATAGTCCTATATCCGTCTGATCAGAATTTGATTGATTATATGAAGTGGAGACAAGCAGATGTACATATTAATAATTTGTACAACACAACATTCTGGACTTTGGTGCTACAAGGCAATCTCACTCCAAATCAGGTCAGTACACTACAGTAAAATATGAGCAAAATCCATTGAAATGGCGTATGACAACCAGTTAGGGTCCGCTATGGTTCTAAATTGATAATTTTAAATAATACAAAATTAATATTATTTTACTGATAAAAATGATAAAATGTATAAGTGATGTCCCCTAGTACTTCAATGAATTTTGCTCGCATTTTACAAACCCTGCTGATTATGTATTATAGTGACTACCTGACTACAAAAATTTGGTAACATGCAGTTAAGGGCATAAATATATGTATGTTACCAAGACATTGAAATTATCTGTACACCTTTACGCCACAAACAATAAGGTTGGTGACACATATATATTTGACATGATAGCGGTATTGATATTTATACCTTCGACTGTACATATATTTATGCCCTTGACTGTACACTCAACATAATATTATTAGTATAACAATTAATAATACTAAGTGAAACTACACCACAACGACTACTAATTGAAAATAAATGATGCATGCCATCAAATAAAAATATTGCTTCCTAATTAATTATAATTTTGTCTAAGTTACTTTTGTTAATGTTGGCAAATTTGTTTCAGGCTGAGAAGAGATTGAGTGGCACTGTTTCTGCAGATAAGAACGAAATTTTGTTCAAGGAGTTCAATATCAACTACAATAATGAACCAGAAATATCCAAAAGAGGCACTATTCTGTTAAGAAAAACTGTAAATAGTGAAAGCTTAATCAAAAGTATTACTGCAATTGTTGATGTTCATGATGACATGCTAAAAGATAATTTCTGGAAAATTCACTCAAGTTTATTTTTAGACAGACCAAAAGATATTTTAGTTTATGATGGACCTACTACAGACATTATCAATGAACAAATATCAATAAAAGCTGCTAAAGCAGTATCATAGCTATTCTGTTTTATTAACTTTAATCACTTTCATCCCTTTATTACCACTTTAATTAATCTTTTTACAGAATTACAATACAACACAATAGTTTATTAAAATAATAATTATTTACAATGTCATGGATTACATAAATTTAAAAATATAAATTACAAAATCTTTTTTGAAATAGCAATTGAGTATAATAGATATAGTTGGAATTTTTACAAGTGTTCCGACCTCTAATAGAATAAAAAGTTTTATAAAAAGTCATTGTATTCTATTGTACCCTCAAGTGCATAACCCTCAGATTAAAATGAACGGAAATATGTGATAAAATAGCTCATTGAAATAAAGACTTATTATTTTCAACAGACAGTTGATTTGAAACAAAACTTTGTTGACAGATAATATTTTTCTAAATGAAATGTGTATAATTAAAGCTGTAAATTGTTTTAGCAATCTTTCGATGATCTAATCTGAGTGGTAGTTTTGCTTGCACTACACTACACAGAGCAGGTACTCCAAAATTCAAAGGTCGTGTTCTACTGACCCTTTCACTCGTACAACTAATAAGTTATAAGGCCAGCAGGCTAGGTACTCTTAAGTTATTAATTCGAAGTTCGTTTCGTGCCGTCCCGCTCACACTATTAACTACCCATTAATTAATAGGAGAGTGGGAGGGACGGTTTGCTAGGAACTTCAAATTTTGTAATAGCCTCCTAGCAAGATGAGAAGACAACGCGCTAAGGCGAACGACATTAGCGTCGACGACCGTTGCTCTCATTTGAGTTTGTCTAGAGACAGTCTAGAGACAACACTGCGGTTCCAGTGGGGGGTTAATGCTAAATAATTATATATATCGACCTTCCCGTTTCTCGGTTTCCGAGATAAAGAGCAGTGTGCAGTACCTACTGTAAGAATTCTAATAAAAAACTTACATAGATGGCGGTTGAAACGCGCTTTTTTTTCCCTTTTTCACTGAATGGTAGATTATTTAAACGGCAGATTCTGGTAATGGGAGATTCTTAAAACGCCAGATATTGTACAGTTACCTACAAAAGACGTAGATTGGAATTGGTAGGTACCAAGATCAACAGCAGCAAAATGTGTATAATTATGGAGATACCATACGATTACATTCCCGTCAGACAAAGTATACGCAAAAATTGCGGTTTGTTTATGCAATCAATTGTTTGTGTTTGAATGTATTTTTTGTTAGCAGATGACTTTTTCATGCCAGACCCACCATACCCCCGCCCGTACCTCCAGCGGTACGGTGGGTATTTATATATCCCCACGGTACCACCATAGTGCCGAGATAAATATAACATAAATAAGCACGTGTTCGAGATGTTAAATCAGTTAAAACTTACATTTTTGCAAAAACAAAAAAACGCAGGAGAATAGAGTAGAAAAATTTCAAAAAATAGAAAAATTTATAGTTACAAGGGGATGTTTCAATTCAACTAGTGCTACTATATCTCTCTAATCTGTGAACTAGTGTTTAAACATAATGTCGTGTAACCAAAGTGGATACCAAATAAGAAAATAGAAAAAACTTTGACAGTCTTTGGATTGCTTTAAACGACTGAACTTAGTTTTATTAAAAGAAAAAGTAGACTTTGTTGTAAGTTTGTAGTTAGTAGCATTATTCAAAATAAACTGTCAAAAATTTGGTCCGAATCCGAATTCAATTGGGAATGGATGATTATTTTAAAAGTGCTTGGTGATTTTTCTATTGATAGGAATAACCATCCTTAGCTACGGAAAAAAGTTTCAGATTTGTATGGTAATTTTAATGAAGTCCCAAATAGGTGGCTTAGTACCAACAACAATCTACAGACCGCGCCACTTAGCCGTTTCTTTTGCTTGTTTTAGCCATTGGATTCAAGCAGCATTTTTTTTTAAATTTGATTATGTCATTGGCGTACTGCTTACTTCCGTATTGGGGCCGCCGAGTGACTGAGTAAAATGTTTTTATTTTTATAAAATATATGGCTCGACGGAAAAATCTGAAACTTTTTTCCGTAGCTAAGGATGGTTATTCCTATCAATAGAAAAATCACCAAGCACTTTCAAAATAATCATCCATTCCCAATTATAATATTACTTAACTTACATCTGCTGTGTACTTAAATAATCTGCCGCCATTCAGGGCAAAAGGGTTTTTTTCACAGCTCCAAGGGACCGCAGACTCAGTATTTGATACCAGTTTCTATTTCTATTTTATGTTTACGCATTCCTGAGAACAAGGGTCTTGACAAGCTATGGTTCAAGAACCATAGTGGACCACAGTCATTATTTCGAATCAGTCATTATTATTTTAATACAAAAATATGTAGCTTAGGCTAGTTAGGTATCTTCATTTGCCCGAGGGGCAAAATACCCCGAAAAAGGGGCTCCGCCCTTGGGTGGAGCTCCGGCGAAAACAAGGTGGACAACGACCCATAGGTGGTCTTGACGGATAGACAGACGAACTGATCTTATAAGGGTTCCTTTTTCGTTGGGGGTACGGAACACTAAAAATGAGCAATCACCTAGTTGATTTTTTATGGATTTGGCTATTATGCTGTGCGATTCCAGACAAAGGTTTTATACCCACAAGCATGCGGCCTGAGCATTCCGCTAAAGTAAATGTACAGTAGACAGAAATAATACACAACATAACATTAATACGCTTTAATATCAATCTAATACATTTTTTTACATTTAAAGGTAGGCAACTTGCACTACATTATAGAATAATATATTAATAAAAATCACCTGAAACCTGTTTAGTGACATTTTAACAATAACACAATGTTTGCAACATGTATATAAATAGTATGTTTCCTATTCTATGGTCGCATTTAACAGGTTTCTGAAAATTTTCTACACGGCGTTGTATGTTATTTAACCCCACTTTAGGAGACATCATTTTATTTATTACGCAAGAAGTACATCATAAAATGCAAAAAAAAGGTTTCATAACCCTTTACCAGGCCCCGCGATACTTTAGGTAAGCTACTACAAAATTAATCAAAGTAATAATCTTTTTTAGCTAGATGAGGGACTAATTTAAAAACAATTATAATTTTTAATGACTTCACTTGATTTTGTACCATATTGTAAATGTAGCAAGGTCGAATATTAGTGTACATTTATGAGGTCACTGCTATATGCACTATGCCTGGAAACGGGGTTAATAGAAATAACAATTACAGTAAACCTAATTTCTATCTTTGTCTCTGAAAATAATGATTCTAAATTAAATAATTTCCTGTTTTACGAAATCAATGTGTGAACACGCATTATTACACGTGATACTTATTTCGAATTTATATGTACATTATGCAGAAAGTTTCATCGATTTCATATGTTGTGAAGCGAATGCTTAAAAAATAATACTTAGAAAATGGGAATGTAATTGTCGATCTTTGCCCTGTGCTTCTGGGCGACGCACTCGCTAATCCAGACAATGTTGCGGCACTCCTGCTCCTTCAGTTTCAGGTAAGAGTAGAACACGCCGAAGTGGAACTGCTGGAGGAACGCGTGCACGTTCAGGCTCACCTGTCATGGAACAAATACTAATTAAAGTGGAGAGGACAATATAAGTTTTTTTGTCAGTATAATTTTTGACGAATGTTATAAATAATTTACAATATCATGGCGATAAACAGGGTTATTGGTAAACGGGAATACGTCGAATTACCAATAAGCCTGTATTTCCATGATTTGTACCTATACATATTGATTGGCAAGCAAAAATTTTAGAATAGAATAGATATACATGATTTTGTTTGACACAAGGCTCAAAATTTTACGTAAATGGCTGCCTCGCGGCATGCTCAATCACGGCTTGGCTAGCAAAATAATACTAATTAAATATCCACCTCATGTTCGAAGAACTTGTCTTCCAGAGTCTTGTCACCAACATTGCTGCCGGCTCCTTCAAACAGCGCCTGGTATTCCGCATAGTACTCTGCCACAGCTTTCACTTGCTCATAGTCATCGGCGCGCGCCAAGGCAGCCAGGCCATCGGGGTTCAGTTTCCCGCAGCGAGGGTACAGCTTAGCACGGTCATCCTTGGACAGCTCAGTGCCAAAGGAGTTGATGGTAATGATGATAGCACGACGATCAGCTTCAAACTGGAATCATCCGTTAAAATCCATTCTTAGTAGTAGTTTTATCTTTCAGTCAGTAGGAGATTTGCACCATTAACAGCTCACGAAAAAATATTGGTACAAGTGCAATAATTAACCTATCAATTTTTCGAATTATTAACGCGTTACCAATTTCCCATTTCCCCCCCCATTTTTTAATACAATCTAGGGCATTTCCTTCATCCACTGCTCTGAAATCATCCGTAACATCTTGGCTTTGCCATCAACTTGATTCTAAACTGTGTGAAATTTTAATGCATGAATCTTATTTTTTGGATACTTCAATCATAATGGTTAACACTTATTATTTGTGCTCGGCCTACTCTACTGTGATGATAATATTCACAGCAACATGCGGATGACATATTCTGCCTTGCAAGTCATGAAGATAGGTACAACTGTAGCAGCCAAAAAACTGCAAGCACACTTATACATACAGAATTGACGAGTGACTTGGAAGGTGGAGCCAAGTGTAACTAAATCTCTTCAAATCACATTTACATTTCATGATTTCAGAGAGGTGAATGCTCAGCCGAAACCCTGCGAGGACACAAACTTCCCAAAAAACCTACACCTTGACCCTTATCTTGTCTTGGATACACTTCGACCCATTGGTGAAACTTATGTGTAACTACCCCTTTATGTACTATTTCATCGCTTTTACCACCTCATTTATGAATCTGGTGATTAGGCGTACACCTTGACCGAAGACTAATGTGGGCCAATAAAGTAAGAATCATGAAAAAGGAAGCTGATCTTCACTACAGACACTTGTATTGGTTGATTGGGCGTTAGTCATCATTTACGCTGGCCAACACGGTGTTGGCACAGTATAATATAAGCTAAAGCAGTAAGGAACCTACGAACAAATCGGTTGAAACGAAACACGCACACAGGCGCGCGCTTTACACGGCCCCTAAGCGGACCTGAGCCTGAGCGGAGTGGACGAGGTCCCCTTATACTTATATAACCACTTATATAAATACAAACAATTAAGGAAGAAATCAATAAATATTGTACTAAATACAAACGCAGGCTCCAGAAACACAAATTAACTCGGCAGGGATTTGGTTGACACAAGCAACAAAATGTCAAGGCTGAAAAGATAGCAGATATTGCAGTTAAATCAAAGATGCTAGAGAAGGTAGCGAATAAACACTTTTCCACTTGACATTCTGATGACTGTTTATTGGAATATGGAGCTCTGAACTGCGAATGAAATTCAAACTATCTGATTATGACTGAAGTGGTTGATTGCAGATTGCAGAAAAGAAAAAACTTATTTTTAACAAAATGTTCGTATTCTTATTTCATATCTCTGTGGAATAAACTTTATCAATAATACCAAATTAATTAGAGAGGATTACATGCTTAGAATCAAAGTGTTTAAAAATAAACAAGCAAGCATAAAATGTGGAATAAAACAAAACTACTTACTGCCAAGATTTCACACATAACATCAGCAGTAGTTCCACCAATCTGTTTGCAGAAATCATAGAAGGCTTCCAAATATGCCTTGTACAGGGTGTTACGAATGATTTCAATGTTCATCTCATCCAAGTCTTGCTCACTGATGCAGTCCACAAAGAATGGGGCCAGAGGAGTGTCCACAAGGACAGCATTGTAAAGCTCAGCTGGTGTGGCAGCAACATGGATGGCTTCCATTTGCTCAAAGGAGCCCAAAGGGTGGCATTTAGGTATCAGTTCCGAAATTGGCCTCTGGTGCAGAGTACCAGTGATCAATAGAATGATGTTGTCAATCATGTAGCTATATGTAATGAAGTCCAAGAATGTGGAGAGAGGCTCCACAGAGTGATTCCTTAAATGCTGGAACTCAATTACGAGTTTTTCACGCAGCTTGTCATCAATAGTGGAAACTGCCAAGGGGCTGGGTTCATTAGCCAGGAAAGTACCATAGTCTGTACCCTGCAGATGAAGTTTTAAATCTGCAAAAGAGGTTCATTAATGACTCAAAATAACTTTTCATTTTAGTATCAAATATGGGATCAAAGTTTTATTGTGTTCAAGCCAAGGTCAGGCATAACCATCAATTTATTCAATGCCAAATGTAAATTTCGAAGATTCCCTAAAAAAATATTATTTTATCTTTAGTTTCTTATTCACATTGATGTTTATGGAGCTTACAAATATTCACTATTTCAAAATATTTATTACAAAACTTATGGTAAAGTTTATGTGAGTTTTTGTGAATATGAAAATAAAATGTTATTATTCATTTTCATAATGGAGATTAATTTTGGTCTTATTACTTTAACTGACCATTTTATTACTAGTTTAATCATTGTATTACATTATATTCATCACTTGTATTTGTATTATTGTATACTATGGATACCAGATAGCAGATTTACATACAAAAATTAATAAATACAAAATTTTATAAGTAAGTAAGTAAAAGTCTTTATTTATAATATGCAAAAGGTTACAACATGTTTGTTTGGCAGCCTCCGTACTAGACTCAGGGCCTGTGTCGCGGAGACTAGAGATAGTTATAACAATAAGGGACTAACATTAAAAGTGTGTGTGCGTGTGTGTAGTATGTGAGTGTTAGTGCATTTAATTACAGGCTGTAAGAATATTTTCGGTTTCGTCATGATTCAAACTCATTAGCCAGCTTTCAGTTTCTTCTTTCAGTTCTTTGCTTGTCAGATTTTTAAGGTTTTTTATGTGTTTACAAGATTTATTATAGATGTGCGAGTCGGCATAAGGTGGCAAACACCTATAAAAAGTTGTTTGATAAGGTTTGATAAGAGACAGTAATTTTGTGAATTGTGGTGCTTACTTTTGAAATGAATAATTGACATAGGTACTCGCAAGACTTTGGCTGCTTAGTAAAGATCATTTGTAGGGAATCTACGAGGTTTAGAGAATATGACCTTCAGCACTGCTCGCTGCGCAAGTTTAAGTTATTTCAACCTATATACCTTGTATATGCTAAACCAGGAGTTCCCAACCAGTGGGGCGCGCCCCCCTTGGGGGGCGTAGGGTAATCCAACGGGGGCGCGACGCTCTTAGGTATTTATTAAAATTTATTAATAAAGTGCAAGCACAATGTTCTCGCTAATCATTAATAGTATGTTGTAGATCGTTTGTTTCATTTCCATCGTACTTGAGTTGGGACAAGGGGGGCGTAGTATTTTAGCATAAACTTGAGGGAGGCGCATAGGGTAATAGGTTGGGAACCCCTGTGCTAAACATTACATTTAGGTCTTGTTAGCTTAGGTTCTGTTGACACCGTAAATTATTTGTGTTGTGTTTGTGTTTAGACTTGATAGTAGCTTTGGGTGGATGGTGCCGATTGTGTAGACAGAAAACTCGTCTTTTAGTACACTTTTGAATATATTACATGAACTACAAGATTTCCCAATTTTCAATAAAGTGAGTCTCACCAAGGTTTTTATTGTGATTCTTGAAAAAAGAGATGTAATGATTTGATGAATTCACTACTCACATGATTTTTATATAATGAGAGCATTGAATGCTGGTTGAAATGAGTTTTACGTTCACTAAGTATAAAAATAACGAAAAAGACGCAAAGGGCAAAGATTTCTGCAATCAAAGGAAGAAAAAGAGGTCCATAATTACATGGGAATTCAGGTGCCATATTGTAGGCAAAGTAGTAATTTTTAAGTACATTTACGAAAATTTCAGGTATATATTATTATGTGAATGCTAAATCTGTTCAATCATCATGCGGATCACGAATACTGAAGAGTTGACAAGTTTACAAACAATTACGACCGAAAAGGTGAGATTAGTATTAGTGACTAATACTTTTTCTGATTTGATGCATCGGCAATTGCAACAATTGAGTTCTAGTAAAATAGACATATCAGTGAGTAATTAAACGAAATAAGGACGCACGTACCTTCCAATGTTTCGCATTGCACCAAGTTCAGGTAGTCAGCTTGCTTGAGAATGCCACATTTAAATCCACGACACAATCCCTCCAAATATCCAGCATCGATATTGAAATAGCTCCCCTTCATTTTTGATGGTATTTAATGAAAAGTTAAGCTTTTTACTACGGTTCACGGCTCCTTCCACCCAAAGATAGAAGAAGGAAACAGTCAGTCGATCATTGATCATATGATTCAGCCATAGACAAAAGAACGCTCTAACTCTAACTGTTGTAGTCATTTATTTCTGGCAATATTATGTACCAGACAGTTCTTTTGCTTAAGGAAAAAAAACCAACAATTATTCTCTACTTTCATAATCATATTTTTTTTGTAAAGATTTTGTTATAAATTTATTTTACTTTTAGACCATACTTATAGTTTTTAAAGATTCTCTGAAAAATATCGACATCGACATTTATACCATTACCAACACAACACAGATAAATACTGTCAAAAGTGTCAAAAATCTATCTTAATATCTTTGAATTTTCTCAAAGAGAATATAACAAACATACTAAAATTGTTTTAGAAAAAACCCTTTATTGTGATTTTATGATCAATTCGAAATGTTGCTTGCAACCAATATACTTAATAGAATTTCTTATCGTGGTTAGTTTGCTAAATACATACAAACTTAATTGAAGAACTGCGCCAATTTGATACCTTTTTTTTGGAAATTGTTTTTTTTATTGTTCTAGGTCGTTGGGTAAACATTTTCTACGCCAGACAACAATCTCACATAGCAAGTGCTGATGTAGGTCCCAAAAGTCAAGAACCCAAGAAGGAAGAATCCAAACGGTTAGCAGAGTTTAGAAAGAAGTTAAGGGAAACCACTGACATTGACGACCTAGGTGAACAAATTGAAATGGAGAAAAACGCCAAAGATGACCCCTTGCCGTCATGGCCCAACAACACAAATCCGCACACGGGAGAGGTTGGTGGACCACGGGGACCAGAACCAACTAGATATGGGGACTGGGAAAGGAAAGGACGAGTATCTGATTTTTGATTCTTTGAAAAACAGTAGTATCAGAATAAATTATTTATTGGCTATTAGCAGATTTACCAACAGTTTTTGGCATTTTTTTGTTTGTGGAGTCTTCAAGTTCCTTAGATTTGTAGTAGTGAGGTGCTACCTCCAGCAACCACTTGCTTTCAATTTCTGTAACTTGCCGCATAAATTCCTTTGATGTGAATACAAGCTCATGATAGATGACCCAGCGAGGCAGCTCTTCAAATAGAGCACTGTTAGGATGAATCATTACTGTCTGAAAAAGAAATAGTATTTAGTGGTATTAGATGAATACCTATTTAGATAATTATTTGATTCACATTTGAACTTGTACTTGTTACTTTTAATAATCTCCCAGATATTTTAACCTTTCATATTATTTGAGACAAATGCATGGTTTTTTTTATTCCAGCATACGAAAGGTTAATAGTCAGCTGTTTTCACGTGATGCGCGTGAGCGCGTGCAAATATAGACACAGATAAACACAAAAAATTTAAAAACAGTTGAAGCATGTTCTGTTATCTATTCTAAGCATCCCCAGCCAACTTTTTTCGAATATTTTCCATGAACAAGACTTCTGACTCTTCAGCTTTATTATATATAGGTTTATTGTATACACAATACACTTGCAATAATCTATACAGATTACTGCAAGTAGCTTTTTAACTTTAACCATGAAACACACATTATTATATTGTTGTACATATTTACAATCTGGTACATGTGAGGATGAATTTAACAGAAAAATATAATTATTTGGGAATTTCCTTGACAAAAGATTTTTTTTTCAAGACAGGAAGTGTAAAGCTGCAACATAAATAAAGAATATAAAATTGTTATTGTGATTTCACTGAGTGCAATGCAACCCTCATTATAGTTCAGGTTATGGCAGGTAGTGTTAGTTATGATTATGAATGAATATCAACACTGACCCAACCTTGTATCTGGGGGCACTGCATGAAATTTTACACGAAATTGGAAAAACCACTTTAGACATGTGCATGACCTGGTGGTTATTCATATATCATTGATATTTGTTAAATTGGGAGTGCTTATAGTTTTGTATGCAGTTAAGGATTTTGAAATTATGATGTTTTGAACTTACTTGATTGTGTTTTACTGTTTTATAATTTCCACCTTTTGAAAACTTGGCAATATGGTAAAAGTAACCAGCAGTTACAGCTTTCCTTATATTAGCATCTTCAGATATGCTAGAGACCATTTCAATCTCCACACGGTCCATGAGACCAGCCAACTGTTCTCTCACATCGCGGGCCCTTTTCATAGATCTGTATTGAATAAAATTCTCATAGCACCATTGTACTGAGAAGTCTGATTCCACCCATTGATTGTATACATTCATGAGAGTCAAGTGGTCTCCTGAGGGATGGAAAAAGTTCTTTCTGGCTGTGTCAGCATGTATTATCTTGTCCTTAGGCCTGTAGAAAACTGAACTGTTTACAGATAACATTGCAGCTATTGTGACAACTTCTTCTGAACATTTGTACCTAAAAGCAAAAGGTTAAAATTATGAAAACCAACGTCCCTATGTAACAGAAAGGTAAAAGATATCCTACTAATTATTATAAATAAATGGGAATGTTTGTGAGAATGTATGGCTGTTTGTTAGTTTTTCATACCAGAACAGCTGATCCGGATTAAATTTGGCACAGTGATAGATTATAGCCTGGAATAGGATATACATAGGGTACATTTTGTCTCGGAAAATTGCGCATTTCCCGCGAGATCGCGATAAAATATATACTTACTTTTCGCTTGCCAGTAACATTTTTGCAAGCATTGGATCTGTAGGAAACTCAGCCATCCGCCTGCCAGCTTTCGTCAATTCCCCATGATGGTTAAGGGCCCCTAGAGCATACAGTTGCTCTAGAGCCAATACAAGTGTCTCATGTGGGGGAGGATCTAGGAAATCAAAATGGATAAGGTCATTGATCCCTAAAGCCTTCAAGGTGAGTACAGCATTTCCCAAGTTTATCCTTTGAATTTCAGGGACTGTGTTGTCTTCAAGTTCATACTTGTAGGCCCAAGCAGTGTAGAGTCTGAAACATTTCCCTGGTGCAACCCGGCCAGCTCTTCCTGCTCTCTGGTTGGCAGATGCCTTAGAGATTGGGACTACTATGAGGCTTTCCATACCAGTCTTAGAGTTGAAATTATTCTGTTTGGCGAAGCCAGGGTCTATAACATAAATAATGTTGTCTATTGTCAGTGATGTCTCTGCAATATTAGTGGCTAACACCACTTTGCGTGCCCCTTCAGGAGTTTGTTCAAATATCTTGGCCTGCATGTCACTGGGCAGATTAGCATACACAGGCAAAATAATAAGTTCTCTTACTTTCTTCCCTAGGCGTTTTGTTCTCTCTTGCAGCATTTCCACACAAGTTTCAATTTCCTCTTGTCCTGTAAGGAAAACAAGAACATCCCCAAGAGGTTGTGTAGCATGAATCTGTAAAATGGATACTACACATGCATCAATATAATCAGCCTCTGGTGCTTTAGTATAGTAAATATCAACAGGAAATCGTCTCCCTGGAATTCTGAATATGGGGGCTTCATCAAAAAAGTTGGAAAATTTTTCAGCATCCAATGTCGCACTTGAAATAAGTAGTTTTAAATCTGGTCTGAACCTTGTTATATCTTTTACTAGTCCAAATAAAATGTCTGTATGGAGTGTGCGCTCATGGGCTTCATCAATAATCATCACACTGTATGAAGCCAGATCTGGTTCAGATAAAAATTCTCTATGTAGTGTACCATCAGTCATGTATTTTATGACAGTTCTATCTGATGTGCAGTCTTCAAATCGTATGCTGTACCCAACCTCATTTCCAAGTTTGACATTCATCTCCTGAGCAACTCTGGCAGCTACAGACATAGCAGCCACTCGACGAGGCTGTGTGCATCCAATTTTTTTACCATCTTCAGTAAAACCAGCTTCATGCAAATATTGTGGTATTTGTGTTGTTTTACCTGAACCAGTTTCTCCTTCAACAATTAATATCTGATGATTTTTTATAGCTTCTATTAAAGCTTTCTTAAATGGGTATACAGGGAGGGATAACTTTGTTTCTTCAATTGTCATGCGCATCTTTTGATACTCTGATTTTTCTTTTTCTTCTTTCTTTTCCTTAGTCCCTTCAAGTTGGAGCGCCTGAATAAAGTCAATCTGTTCATCCAGCAGCAGTTCATATTCATTTTGTGCCTTTGCATCTTTGGCACCAAACTTGAAGAATGCAGACTTAATTTGTTCTTGCTCCCACTTTCGTTGTTCAGAGTGAGGAAGCTTTTCGTTGTCATCAACTTCAATGTATTCACCTAAAACAACAAAAAATCAATTAGTTAAAAAAAAAAACTATGTAAGTTTTGTACTCTTTAATTGTTTACTAATAAAGATTTCTCTGACCTTTTTCTCCTTTACCCAAATCTCGTGGCATATGATATCTTTGAACATTCTCCAGTTCCCTAGCTTTTTCATGTTCCTTGGCTAGCTGCAGAATAGTTTTTTTATGTTCTCTTTCCTTTTTCTCTCTTTCTGTTAATCTAAAAGCAGGATGACAAAATAACTTGTAGGTTGGTGAAACAATGTAATTCTAATAACTGTAATTCTAGAAGAAAACTGTATTTTATTTATTTTAACACCGAGAAATGGGCACGCGGTCCACCTGTTAAGTGATCACTGCCGCTCATAGGCGCCTACAGTGCCATTAGAACTGTTGGTGCCTTGTCGGCCTTGCAAATAGTGGTACACTCGCCTTTTAAAGGCCCCCACGTTATAACAAGTTCTTCTTCGCCAATATCAAAGTAACAAAAATATAATTTAAAGGTCTCGGCAACATTGTACAGTAATGGTCAAAGACCCCCTCCCCTCTTAGCCAACAGTCAATGATATCTCTCAGAAACTGCCAGGAAATCAGTAGCCAATGCCCAGGGTGTACCGGACCAAGCACTACTCTTTCCCCCGGACGGATCCAAAAACGAACCGCAGCTGTTGACCACATGTGGAGGTAACCTGACTCGCACCCCCACATAACAAGTTGGGAAGACCTCAAACGCCAGTCCATTCCAAATCTGACATATATGGGGTAAGAAACACCGTACAGTGGAGGAACATCATTCATCGAGATGGTGTTGATACCTTACCATGAAAAAGTATGATAGCGGAATTTAGCAGCTGGGACAAGGATAAAAAGTTGAAAAAGTGTAATTCAATAATGTAACAATATTGGTACTCACGTGTTTTCATCGAAGAGGTATTCATCGTCGGCGATGTCTGCCTCAAGTTCGATGACTTTGTCGTCCTTCCTTTTCTCGAGGTACTTACGACGCGATTGCACTCGCAATTTCGGCAGTAGCTTGTCTCTGTCCTGGGCTTCGAGTTTAAGGCGCTTAGCAGCTTCTTCATATGACCTTTTACTAGAAGTTTCAGCTACCTTCTTGACTCTCTCTTCATCACGTTTCTTTAGTCGAGTAGCGAACTCATCTCGCTCTTTTAGATCTTTTTTTCGTGTTTCCTCAGCGCTGTCGCTGCCAGAAGACGAATAGCGACGCTTACTGCTACTCATTTTTGTCCCAATACTTAGTAAGTATTAACTGATGAATGTTATCGAAATTTCTTTTATTGTTGTAGAAAATCGCAAACGAAAAACAACGCTCCCTTTTGTATCAAATTATAATTAATGTAATGTTAAATGTTAACGTAAAAAGATAGCTTCCACATACCAAAAACTATGTAGTAAACTAAATTTTTATTCTTTCTCAGCCTGTCTAGTATACAGAGCACAATTCACTACACACTGCATGCACTGCACTGTTTTGTGTTTAAACTTTGACTTTGACTTTGACAGATGGAGTGCCGTAATTTTTTTAAATTTTTTATTTCGTATAGGAAGAACAAAGGGATCCACGCCCATACAGTCAAATTTAAATTATTTGTAATTTTCTTTTAGTAATTTTTGAGTCAGTTCAGTTTGAGTCAAAGTTGTAATTAGTACTTGACGGTTGGAAACTCGCCAGCCTGCTGCCATGTTTTCCGGTTTTTTTGTTGTTTACGTATGCGTATTTTGAGATCTAAATCGAAAGTATTAAAAGTTTCTGGCCTTGAAAGTTTTTACATGGGAGAATTATACATACATACATATATACCGTCACGCGTCTTTCCCACAGGGGTAGGCAGAGACTACGTTGTTGCACTTGCTACGATCCTGACATACCTCTTTCGCTGCATCCACATTCATCAATCTCTTCATATTATTATGTATGTATAGGTACTCGTCGAATTATGACGTAAGTAAGAAAGATTTTCCTAGAAACGTTCGTGATCATGATAAACAAGTTTTTTTCTATTCCCTGGTAGGTATATCCGCGAAAAGTGTCAGTGGCCGGATTTCGTCTTTTTCTGTTCTCTGACAAAAAAAGGGTTAACGGTCCTAACTATCTAAGAAAACCTCTTTGCAATATTCTCGTTTTATTAAGCTTCGAGATCGAGAACGACTTGAAATTGCATTGACAGCGAATGCATAACAAGTGTAACTCACTCAATCTGACAAAAAATAGGAAAAATAATTAATTTTATACTACACAACAAATGCATTTCACATATTGTCTTCGGGCCATATGGTTAGTACCTATACCTACCATTCGCATTGCATTTTTCACATAATTGTTAAAATAGTCTGTGTAAAATAAGGCAGACTTTGTTTTAGCACCAAATTTCACTAATTCCAGCGAGTAAAGTACCAATTTTGCCTAATTATGTTAGACTAGCTTTTGCCCGCGGCTTCGCACGCGTGAACCATGAGTATTTCAAAGAAGCTAGCAATCAAGCAAGCGAACAATCAAACCTGCAAGCTTTCAAGCATGCATGCAAGCATGTAAGTATGCAAGCAGGCATGCAAGCAGGCATGCAAGCAGGCATGCAAGCAAGCGTGCAAGCAAGCATGCATGCAAGTAAGCACGCAAGCATGCATGCATGCAAGCAAGTATGCAAAGCAAGGACTCAAGCAAGCATGCAAGCAAGCCCCGCATTGCCCCGCTACCTTGATTTTTCTGAAACTGTAAATATTGCAGGATTTTTATAAAACAAACCTAACCTAACCTATAGGGCTGTCCTAAAATATACCCTAAATAGCTTTTTCCCGCGACTTCGTAAGCGCTAAGATGTAAAACGAAAAAATAAGTTTTTTCCCGTTCCCATGGAAATTTTGGGGAGTGCTTTCGTAGTACACTTAAAGCCTTTAAAGAAACACACGTTATAAATGTCAAGTCTCTTTCTTCCGCTGTTTCGTCTGGAAACGTAAAATCCCGTTTTTTCCCGTCCCTGTGGGCGTTTCGGAAAATCCTTTCATAGTGTTCCCCTACACTCCCGAATAAACCTACGTGACAAATTTCAACTTTCCCCCGCTTCCCGTATTTCCCGTTCCCGTAAGAATTTCGCCAAATAGAGCATTTCCCGAAATTCTTACGGGAACAAAGAAGAAGAATTTTGGGAAATTATCTCATAATGCTCCCCTACACTCCCCAAGGAACCCACTTGCTAAATTTCAGCTTTCTACGACCAGTAAAACGAAAAATCCTGTTTTTTTCCCGTTTCCGTGGGAATTTTTGAAAGTACTCTCTTAATGCTCCTCTACACTCTCGAAGCAACATACATGCCGAATTTCAGCTTCTGCAACCAGTAAAACGAAAAGTCCCGGTGTTTCCGTTCCCGTGGGAATTTCGGGAAATCCTTTTGTAGTGCTCCCCTACACTCCCCAAGGGAACTTGAAGGTCAAATTTCAGTTTTATACGACCAGTAAAACGAAAAATCGATCCCGTAGAACTGAATATATAAATCCCGTTTTATTCCTTATCCCGTGGAAATTTCCAAAAATCCTGAAATTAGTTTCTTAGTTTTGTAATCACCTACTTTTGTATCAAATTTGAAGAGTCTAGTTATTATAGTTACTGAGATAGCGTCACTCGGAATCGAATATATCATCATCATCATCATCATCATCATCATCATCTCAGCCATTACAAAGAATCGAATATATAATTCCCGTTTTTTCCTTATCCCGTGGGAGTTTCCAAAAATCCTTCCTTAGTGGATGCCTACATTGTATAAGGTATCTATGTGCAAAATTTCAAGTCTCTAAGTCCAGTGGTTTGGGCTGTGCGTTGATATATAGTTAAGTCAGTCAGTCAGTCAGTCAGTCAGGACTTTGAATTTTATATGTATAGATAAAAACAGAATTAAAGAAGAAGTAGGTATATTATACTTCTTCTTTAATTCTGATTTAATGATTTAATTTAAATCACTCACAAGTAGAAGCAAAAACAAAGGATTTTGCGTTCGGAGGCGGGCGTTGCTTTTGGCACCTTGATAACATGTTCGCTAGTTTAATATTTAGTACGTAGGTACGTACCTGGTCGTGGTCCGCAACTTCGAACAGAATAAAAATTATCGTTATATTTACTTTCAACCAATTCACATAAAACCTAGACCAATTAAATTACCGAAACTTTTCTTGTGAATGTGAATGTGAAAGTGAAAACGGCAAGAAAAGCCGTGCAATAGTTTTGAGATTATCGCGAACAGACAGACAGAGGGACGCGGCGGTGGACTTTGTTCGACACAACCTTTCGCATTTGTAATATTAGTAGGATATGTAGTGATGTAGATACAATATGTAGGTAAGTATGGTCAAGTGCAAAAATAATTATCAATACCTACGAACTACTTTATTACAGTCCGTGAGCTTTTAGAATGCCATTCGGCTTTGTCTAGCTGTCTCCCTCACTCGGCCAATTCAAGTATCAGACCCATAAGTGAGTGAGACAACAAAACAAACTCGAATGGCATTCAAAGTGCTCACGTTCTGTACGCCGGTGTAAGAGCGTATGGTAGTTACGTATTTTTTAAACTTTTTCTAGATAGGTAGATACGGTCAAGTGTAATAATCTGTACTTAGTCAAAGTTTTTCATAATAAGCACCATACGCTCTTACACCGGCGTACCTAATAAGGTCGTGGGACATATTTTTGAGAAGTTCGTATCGATACTTATTTTGCACTTGACCGTACATATTATTACACTTGACTGTGCTTAACACGACTCATCTGGCCGTGGACGTTTTTAGGATATTATTTAGAAAAAGATGCTTATCTACATGAATTTAGGCACCTACTAATTTCACTGGCTATCGTTTAGTAAGGTTATTACGTTAATTATTATTTTTAAGAAGGAATCCTTTGCGTTGGTACTGTGCCCTAATAAGTTCAGTCAGTGGGCCCACAAGCGCGGCTATGCGGGGATGCGTTCGTTACCCACGGACCCCCACGCCTCAGAGCTAATAATAACCTTAACTAATTATAAAAATAGACAACCAGTCGATAAATAGGTAGAACGTTATAGATAACAATAATTGTCATCAAAATAGTTCTTCGGTTGATATGACAAATGATTTGAATTGATATAGATGATCGGAACTCTTGGCAATATTTTTTATTTAGGGTTGGGTCATTTAATTTACTTATGTAGGTAGGTTTTGAGCTAGTAAGCAAGATAAGACACTCGTGGAAGCTGTTAGTGTGTATACTACCCACTGCTGATAGGTAGGTAAGTATAATGTTTCTGGGAGTGCGCAAGATAGCCACATGAGTTTTATTGATGACTAGCTTCTGCCCGCGACTTCGTCTGCGTAGAATTATACATACAAACCTTTCTCTTGAATCACTCTATCTATTAAAAAAAATCGCATCATAATCCGTTGCGTAGGTAGTTTTAAAGATCTAAGCATAGATAGGGACAGACAGACAGATAGTGGAAATGGAAAGCGACTTTGTTTTATACTATGTAGTGATGATGATGTTAAATATGATAAGCTAGCTGTTGCCCGCAACTTCGTTGCATAGTATTCGTTTATCGCTATCCCGCAGGAATTGCGCAATATTCCGGGATAAAAAGTAGCCTATGTGTTATGTAGTAGATTGTAGTCTGGCTCTATATATCGTTCTGGCGTGAAAGAGTAACATAGGTACTTACAAACTTTCGCGTTTATAATATTAAGTTGGATAGGTAGTAGGATCACAATAATCATGTTTTAACCCCTTGCAGTTTCTAAAATGTTGACCTGATAGTAAAACGAACATAATAAAATTTGTACACAATTTACCTGACCGTGGCGATATTCTTTCAAGTCTTCGATTTAGGTACACGTGAAAAGACTGAAAAAAAAAACTACCTTCTTACCCCCGCGGTATCAGTAGAGGGGACTATATTAGTTTAATTTCTTATTTGGCCTGGATCACTTTGACAAGGGGTTGGAGCACCGGTTTAACTCGGATAACAAAATAGTTACGTATTTTGCTAAAACTTATCTATATTTGTAAAATAAACTGTAGTACCTATTTACTTAACAATTGTGTTTTATTTTTCTAGGCCAGTCGGGGCGCAATTAAAATTTGTAACAAAATCATTACTGCCGCAAGCATCTGGTTTGATCAGAAACACCGCTAAAGCAATTAATGATGCTGGTTTTCTGAGAATTTTCGGACCTACTGCTGAGGAGGTACGCTAGTTTCTACTCGCACCCAAATAGGTACCTACCTAAGTAAGTATCAGTGCAACGTCATGAAACGAACTTCGAATCGATCGACATCTACTTATTTCGGACACACAAGTTACAGTTATTAACAGCATTGGTAGCTACCTATGTATATGTTTTTGATTGTCGAAGAAGTAGGTGCCTTATCTTAAGGTCTCTGTTCTCAGATTGTAAAAGACATCGACTTAAAGGACAAAACATGCCTGATCACAGGCGCGAACAGCGGATTGGGCTTGGAGATGACGCGCTGCCTCGTCGGACGCGACTGCTCCGTCCTCATGGCCTGCCGGAATCCATATGCAGGCAGCATCATCATTAGGAACGTGTTTCAGAATAATCCGCTGCTGAAGCTCTGCGAAGTCAACCTAGCGTCGCTTAAATCTGTAAAAAAATTCACGGACGATCTCATAACAAAGAATAAGTCAGAGTTTAGCTGCTATTGAAATGAGTAGAATTAATTAATGGTTTATTGTTGCTAAATAATAACTGCATCGTTACAGAAAACTCGATATGGTGATTTTGAATGCCGGCGTTTTTGGCATTCCGTGGTCGCTCACGGAAGACGGCATGGAAACGATATTTCAAGTGAACTATTTGGCGCACGTCTACATGCTCATGAACATAGAAAGTATTTTGGCTCCCGATGCTCGTGTCGTGTTTCTATGTTCCGAGTCGCACAGGTTCACCTAACTGTTTATCTAATTAGAAAGTACAAGTTGTAAGATTGTCGTAGGTTAGTAAAACTATAGAATGGAGTTTTAGAACCTCGTTTAAAATCTGTAAAATATAAAAAAATGAACATCTCTTTATGAACTACTAGTAGTAGCTACCTACCTACCTATTTAATTCACTACCTTAGTTTGTAGCTAGAGCCTAACATTGTTTTTCAGAAAGTCATAGACTCCTGTTTTGTCAGGGGTGGACCGGGAATTTGTGGGGCCTGGTAGGGCCCTGAGTTAATACTACTTAGGGTCTACCTGATTGATTAACCTAGTCCGAATATTATTTAGTAGACAAATCGTAACCACAACGTAGCTTAATTAATAAAAAAGTGCCTTTGATACTATGTCCTAGGTTTTCATAGGAGCTTTTTATTTACTGTACTTTTTTTTCAGAAACGTGCGTTGGCCAGTGGAAAAGAGGCTTGTACCTACCGAGGACTTGCTGTCACTTCCGGCTGATAAGTACACTTCTATAAAGGCGTATAATGTGTCTAAGTTGTGTGGCGCGCTAGCGACGCATTACTTCGGGTACCGATGGCTGGGAACAAACAAAAGTGTATTCGCCGCCCACCCGGGCTCCTTTATCAGGACAAGGCTGAGTCGCAACTGGTGGTGTTACGAAATGCTCTACTACGCTATGCAGCCGTTTTCTAAATCTATTGTAAGTAAAGATAAGCCGTGCCGCTTTTTTTGCTCGACTTGGCGGGGGCACTACCGTGCCCCCAGATTAAAGAATGTGTCGATTAACGTAATAAGGCAAGCAACCCTGTTCCAATTCGACACACACATTGAAAATCATTAAAATGTCATCGGACTGTTAATGCCCACCTTTGTACACAATGTATTATTTGTGACGTAAAGCTATAAGCGAGCTAGTGCATTACGGCGTCTGGTCTGTTGCAGAGCCAGGGAGCTAGTACGCCGCTGTTCTGCGCCACGTCGCCGGAGCTGAAGGGCCTGAGTGCGGTGTACATGAAGAACTGCCAACGCTGCGCGGAGAGCGACCTGGCGCTGGACTCGCACCTGTCCTTCCGCGTGATGGACCTGACGCTGGACATGCTGCGCGCGCGCAGCCCGGCCGCCGCCGCCGCGGCCGCGGAGGACGAGCACGCGCAGCCCGCCAGCGACGCCAAACACGCCATCGACGACGAACAAAATCTCATCTCCAATTATTCGGGCTGAAAGTTGTACGGTCAATTGTTTTTTTTATTTGATTAAAACCCCGAAATTAATTTAAAAAAGTTTTTATTCAACAAAAGTTATAGTCTTAATACAATTTTCCCTTAGAAAATCTTATAAATTATTGTATATAGGAGGCACTAAGAATATAAATGAAACTTTACAAATATGTACTAATACTTATGTACGGAATTCATCAAAACGTAATAAATGCATTGAATAACGATAAAAGTGAAGAATAACTTAAGCTTAAAATAAAGGTAGATCTTATAAAATGTAACCATGAAATGCGTGACCAAGCTCTAAATAGGACGCGTACAATATTCATGGATCCTGCCCTTATTTGTCCGTAAAATCCATCGGTCCCGAAAGAACAATTTGGCACAACACTTATAATATGTTACTGACATTTTAAGTGTGTAAATATGAGGATATTTTACTTAACACATTGGCTGCCCACCATATTACACAACGGTACATTCCTGCCACGCTCCATACAAATTTACGGATCCCACCGGTGAGCCTCAAAGCATCGTTCTATTACCGAGATGCCATGAGCATCATACAAATGGTGCCAATTTACATAGTTGCTTACACGCCTATTGAGATTTCAAGGTGCACATTGTGTTTGTGCCTTATTTCTATCTAACCTAGGTACATTTTACATTTATTTTCAGTTCATTTTTAAATTCACAACGTGGTCGGGCCGATATGCAAACAACCGATGGTCAGGATTATTATTTTAAAGGTTAAAACAGGAACATTCGAAACATTTAAGAATATTGCATAACGTCTATACGTACCTAATTAATAATAAGAAATACAATTTAGCCATGACATATTCTAAATGCTGCAAGCATGTACAATATGTACACACGGCAATATAATCAGGTAAGCACCTACGCACGCTCGCGCCGTATCTATCCTGCTTACCGAATAGCTTTGCTGTGTGTACATTGAGTCTAATGGTCAAGACAACGGATCTAGTGCTAATGGTGGCATCATAATGTTTAATGAAATGATTAACATAACAAATTATAATATTTCCACTAGGTATAATTTATTTGGTGTACCTACCTATTACCCATGTCACTACTACGTGGCACTACAGACCAAAATAAATCTCATAAATTCCCATTTACCTCCCGGTAGGTTTAAGTTATGTTAGATCTTCAGCAGGCCCGAAGGGCCAAAAATACCCAGAAATAGGAGCTCCGTCAACTATGTTAAACTTGATTTTGAAATAAAAATCTTTGGATAGTAGTGCCACTCAGTAGTGCCACGGGAAATAAAGGATTTATTTCATATAATTCTTCCATGCTGATCTGGGAGGAAATAAAAAACATAAAATGTACCTGTTGCTTCTGTTCCCGCGCAGATGGTAAAAGCCCATCGAGAGAATGGGCGAAATTTTTAGGAATCGTGTTATAGGCGATGCGGCCAGCTAGCTCACTATTTTGATTCCTCTTTCCACTTATACGCCCAGAATAATGCTAATCGTGGCCTTTCTTTAGGCATTTTTACCTTAGGCTCTGTCTACCCTGTAAGGGACAGACTTGATTTATGTATGTTTTTAAGATGAACGCCTAATGAACCTTTAACTTAACATACATTTGGTACAACGAATATGAATACACGTACCTATACCTATCGTATCTTTGATATAATCACAAGTGTATTACTCTCAAACTAAAGCAGTAAGACTCGCGTCTTTACGCAACCCTGACCTGACCTAATCCATCAAAATACCTGTCATTTCAAAAGTGATCTGACATTAATAACGAACTTTTGTTTGCCATTCCTAATCAAGGATAGATTTCATTTCGAATATTCAATTAGCCATTGAGTTATAAAACGGGCACCCATGGTTTTTGTATTTTATGTGCATAGAAGCTTACTTTCTAAGCTTAAATGCCTAAAAATATTTTTTTGCAAGTGGACTTCGGTAAAAAACCTTACACCAAATGTTAATTACTTACCTATATCTCATGAACATGAACAATAATATCCCTAGAAATAACACCAATTAAAATGAGTCTGATTGTCAATATTATCAATTATACGCTAATCTTTGTAAAATTTTACGTTAAAATCAACATCAAATAATTTAAAAAAAAACAATCGGAACTAAGCCAATTTTTATTCCAAAAGTAATAGTACATTACTGTCTAGGCCAGGAAGTAGGCAATTGCTGGCTGAGTATTGGTTTGAACGGACAAGCTTGCGAGTCCGTTTAATAATACGAAGCCAGCAATGCTATTCTGGCCGAGGCAAGTATAGTGCTTTTCTCAAAAATCGAAAGTATATCTAACAACAACAAAAATAAATGAAAATGAAATAGTGAAAATTGTTTTGCTTTGCCGCCTTTTTCTATCAATGGCATTTGAAGAGTGTATTTTTCTACCCAGAACACCTAAAGCTATTTCAGACACAGATAAACACGTTGTCGTACTAGCTTTTTTTTTTAATTTGATGTTTTAAGTCTTGTGCCTTTCTTTTATAATGGTGATTTGCATTTTTAAAAAGTTAATAACTAGACAGTAATGGAATTTGTATGCAACATTACTGTCGAGTTTAGCGCGACAGTAATGTTTTTTTTTTTTAATTTTGAAATGACCGGCAACAATTAACTTCCTGTTCTGATATGTAGTTAACAATGACGACTTTAACGGACATTTTTGAGAAAAGACTCCTTCTTTACTCTTTATCGAATTCGAATCTTAAATTTAAAAATTAAAAAATAAACTAGAATTCGAAACAAGAGTTACGTCAGAGTTGCTTAGGGCTTCCTTGGAAGCAGATGTATTGTTTAATATAATCTAAAAAGTTAAATAAAATACTGAACCTATAGGTATTCAAAGTTTGATTAATTAGATTTGAGAGCCATCTGAGCTACATCATCCCGTCGTGGAGTCAGTGCCTCATCAGGGCAGCTCCACAGTACCTATATTGGAAAACGTAGGTTAACTATTTATGCACGCAATGCGATAATTTCTAATGTAAGTAACACGGGTAGGTACATCACAATGCTTACCTATTCGTAGTATCGTGGTATCTTTTTATCGATATCATCTATTACGGTTTTTTTTGTCTTGTGCTTGTGATAATTAACATTACTACCTCTATAACAGTAGTAAGTACAACAAATTATTAATAATCATTTACTATGGCTTAGGTATATTTAACTGTACCTATATTAGATACAAAAAAATGAATTTTGTCAAACGATCAATAAATTAAAAAGTAATTTTTATGAAAAATTATGATTTACAACCAAACATTTTACGGGTAAGTACACTTTGCTATCCAATTGTAGAAATGACACCAAGTAATAATTGTTAACCTAAAAATAATAAATGATTACCAAAACTGTAACCACACTTTCTTTAAATAACTTTATTATTAAGTATAACAGTAACATTTTATAACGCATACCTAAGTATGAGACAGCTTAACAGGAGGTCTTTTTCTGGGCAATTGTTAAACTTCGTGCCTTTACACGTCAATTTACGCAAAAAACTCTGACCTAACCTAACTCATCAAAATATGATTCCAACGCAATGCACCGTGACTGTGAGGTACATGAATTTGTTCCCTAAGATTTGGTTATCATTTAATAAATTTAGTTTTTGAATACAATTAGAAGCGCAGCCAACAGTCATAACATAACTATAATAGCTGGTACAGTTATAATTTTAGTAATTTTTTGTACCCGTTTGGTTTCCTGGGCCCTACTTCACCAATTCGACAATTATCATTGACAAGTGACAGTTCAAATTGCAATGCGTGGTCAATATGAAGCCAAGCGGCGTAGATTCTCGTAGAGTTTGTAATGTAAACAGAGTTGTTACTCGTCACAATGTCGCTTTGGTGTAATAGCGGCCTCGTGTTCAGTTTATTTTGGTAAGTAGGTACATACCTCAGCTTAGGATCTCAAAGTATTTTTTTGGTCATTAGGTATATTTGATTCCATTTAATTTACTATTGTATTTTTCTTGTTCTACTTCTCGAAACTATTAGTTTACTAGTATGTTAGTTTTATTACGTAGGTACCTATTAGTGAAAAATTTACGAGTCTTGAGTCTAATATTTTATGTTTCTCAAAAATTATTACTGGCTGGTAACTGATATCTACTGGAAGACTGATGAAAAGTCTAGCTTAGCTGAATGACTTCTAACCTATTAAAATCGGGAAAAGTTCTCGCCACTTTTGTATTCCTTTTCTTTCGACGTTTGCACATATTGGCGGTAAAAGCGAATTGTTGCTTTAATTTAGTTGCGTTTAGTCCGCCTGTCTGTTTGCCAAGGCACTTTTTCTTAGGAACGGGTAAAATTATACAGTTGACATTAAACTCTGGATTGTGACACTAATAGTCTAGACTAATAGTTGTTACAAGCCTTTAGAGACCAATAGGTTTATTAGTGTACTAGCTGACCCGGCGAACTTTGTTCCGCCTTAAATTCGAAAAATTCCTTTTTAAGTCTTTATACTAATCAAGGAATAATGTGTAGGCATGCTAAATTTAATGTCTGTAGCTTTATTAGTACAACATTTCGGAATTTTCCAATCCCGTGGGAAAATCGGGATAAAAAGTATCCTATGTCCGTCTCCTGGTTCTAAGCTACCTCCCTACCAATTTTCAGCCAAATCGGTTCAGCCGTTCTCGAGTTATAAATAGTGTAACTAACACGACTTTCTTTTATATATATAAGATTTTACTATATTTTTTCTTTTTATTCATGAAAACAAAACGAAATTGACTGTAATAATATTAGCTATTATTTATTTGTTGGTAACTAATACTCGTAACTCATATTTCATTACTGTGGCTTCGAGAAACACATACTAGTAAACTTGTAAAAAACATTAGTTCATGGTATATTATTAGGCTAATAAGTTTCGAGAAATAGGGCCCTGCTACTAACTAATTAACTAACATATTCATAAGTTACATTGCAGAAGTCCATGGTCTATTAAAGTATAAATTTAATATGTAGCATTGTAATTTGAATAATTGCGCTACACGAAGCAACTCTGTAAAGTATGTTCATAATAATTCGGGAAAGAATTGTCGAAATAATTAGTCGACTGTTTCACTCTACCTTGCATTTAACAACTTAAACGTAACGAGTAAGACCACCATTAGAGGTTTATACAGTAGCCGCTTTCGAGTGAGTATGAACACAATACTGGTACCTACAGGTAGCTCAGTAGAGCAGGATGCGTTTCTCGACCTGCTTACGGCAGATGGGGCAGACGGCGATGCGGTCGCCGCACATCTGGCACATGCCGTGCCCGCAGAGGAAGATCATGTTCTTCAGCCGGTCCAGGCAGATCGGGCACATCGTCTGCGACAATATGAGACAAAAATTCATGTTTAAAATCTCATTTGAAAACATAGATTTTGAATATACTAATATTACATCGGGGTTGAAAAAACTAAGACGAGAACAAACAATTTGACAGCCGTCGACGCAGTCCTTGTTATTTCTTTCTCCTTTCATTTAAGGTTGTCGCTAGATTCATAGCGTGTAAGAAAAATACGTATGCGGAAATTTGGCGAAACTGTCTTTGACGATAAAATGGTTTTCCTTTTGCTCGTATAACTAACTATCTTCATATACGTTGTAATTTCACCAAATATCAGCCCCAAAATCTTTGTGAATTTTGAGGTAATTAAAAAAAAAGGAAAAACATTTTTATTGATTGAAATATAACATCATTCACATTACTACTAATAGCTCCCTATTAGCCTCGAATAACTACCTTGTAGCCCACGGACATTTATCAGTAGGTACATAGACTACCTCAATTACTGTTATTGAAACCTACGCACGCAGTAAAGGGAAAGCTATGTATTTACTTACGCAGCCATGAGATGTTATAAATTCGCTTTTTTCAACCTGTTGATCCAAGTGATATTTTATGAAAAAATTACTTACATATAAATTTTCAGGGTAAAAAATAAGAAATAACGATTTTGGGGCTTATATTTGGTGATATTACAACGTATATAAAGATAATTATCCGAGCAAAAGGAAAACCATTTTCTCGTCAAAGGCAGTTTCGCCATCCAAACACGGCTATGTTTGAACCAGCGGAGTTCTTTATAATGTCTTTATTGGTTTTACTCAAACACGAAAAAGGAGTAGTGGTATGAAACGGCAACTTAGCTATTTAAAAATAAAGCGCCACCATCAACGATATTCGTGAACACACCTGTTCCTTGATGTCCTGCAGTTGCTGTTGCAGTTTCTGCACGTCGGCGGGCGCCTGCGCGGAGGCGGGCGCGGGCGCGGGCGCGGGGGCGGGGGCGGGCGCGGGCGCGGGAGTGGGGGCGGGCGCAGCCGCGGGGGCGGGCCGCGACCCGTTGTTCATGTGGTGCGGCCCGGGCTGCGCCGGCGCCGGCTGACCCCTGTTCACCTGGATCTGCGCCAGGTTGCTGCTGCCTTTCTCCACTATAGACAAACATAGTTTATAGAACCGATTCAAAGGTTATCGAAAGAGCGGCGGAGACGACTGTGCGTGCGGTTCTAAATGTAGGATTACACGCAAATATTTCACGATTGTCTAGTCAGCGTCATATTGTATCGTTACGGTCCAATTGTCCAAATACATATAACGATACACGCCTGTGTGTCAAGGGAGTAAGAGTTTGTACCGATAAATATACTTTGACACTGTGACGGTAACGATATACAGGGTGTTTGGTAGCTAGATACAAAGCTTTAAGGGGATGATAGCCGAGGTATTTTTGAACATTTTTAGCCATATATGTCTTAGCCGAAATTTGATATTTTTTTTTTAAATTGAAGACTTAGAAATTTTAGGAAAATACTCAGAATTTGATAGTCACGAGTCAATAATGCCCCAATTAGCGTTAATTTGGAAACAAAATCTTTTATTTTGGATAGTTTAATGTGTATCGGACTAAATGAAATAATTTTTAAGTGTCTTTCTTGCCAGAAAAACAAAATGGAGGCATTCGAAATTACTAAAAATGTCTTAGGTTGGAACAGTCATTTTTCTGTGCTATAAAAAAAATTAAAAAAAAATCCTTGAAATGTTCAAACATTTTTAGAAACATGCCTGTTTATTGTTCTTTCTTTTAAGGTATCACTCATTCACATTGCTTGCTAAATCTGAGATAAACAGTAAAACCAAATTCAGGGAGCACTCGCTAAGAGAATGTACTAGTCTTGGAATTTCACGTTAAAGGTACTTAAACTAGTCAATTACATGAAAAAAAGATTAAAATTAAATCATTAATCTTCGGTTTGTTGTGATTTGAATACTAAATTAATTCATTTAAATTTTTTTTTACATTAATAAATCAAATGTTTTTTTCACACATTACTTACTAGTAAAATTTCGAGACTAGTGCATTCTTAGCGAGTGCTCCCTAAGTTTGGTTTTTACTTTTTATCTCAGATTTAGCAAGCAATGTGAATGAGTGATACCTTAAAAGAAAGAACAATAAACAGGCATGTTTTTAAAAATGTTTGAACATTTCAAGGATTTTTTTTTAATTTTTTTTATAGCACACAAAAATGACTTTGTTCCAACCTAAGATATTTTTAGTAATTTCGAATGCCTCCATTTGGTTTTTCTGGCAAGAAATACACTTAAAAATTATTTCATTTGGTCCAATACACATTAAACTATCCGAAATAAAAGATTTTGTTTCCAAATTAACGCTCATTGGGGCATTATTGACTCGTAACTATCAAATTCTGGGTATTTTCCTTAAATTTCTAAGTCTTCAATTTAAAAAAAAAATATCAAATTTCGGCTAAGACATATATGGCTAAAAATGTTCAAAAATACCTCGGCTATCATCCCCTTAAAGCTTTGTATCTAGCTACCAAACACCCTGTATATGATGCTGACTGTCCAAATTTCACTTCGAAACCGCACGCACGACGTACCTATGACAGTTTAAGTCGACCTGAATGAACGAAGTAACAGAGTAAACGTAAAGCGGTCAGCGGGTTCGACTCACGGTCAATATTGAGCACTTGCGCAGCGGCGGCGGCGGAGGCGGAGGCGGGCGCGGCGGCGGGCGCGGCCGCGTGCTGCAGCGGCGTGCGGCACTCCACGCACTTGCGCATGAGCGGTGCGCAGCCGGCGCACGCGCACACGTCGCCGCACGGCCGGAACACCACCGTGGCCGGCGCGGACAGGCACACCACGCACTCGCCCACGCGCTGCCGGGACGTCACGCACAATCGGCAGATCAGGCACTTCTTCACCTGAAGAGGGAAAACGTTCACGTGTCTGTTAATACTACATGGTTGCGGGGAAGCTAGCGAGCTTGCTGAAACATCTGGAGCCTTACCATGACGTTTTAATGCGATTCAATTCCGATTCAGTTTAGGTTCGTTCGCTGTCAAAGCCATAATAAAAATGACAGCTAAAACCTGAACTGAGTCGGAATTGAATCACATTAAGACGTCATGGTAAGGCCCCTGTACAGTACAGTAAGCATAGCACCAAAATAAAGAAATGTGCAAAGATTTCCTACTACGTATTTAGCATTTGTGGGATGTTATTATGAATCATTCACTTGAAATATTGGAAGTGGAAGTTTATTCTTTTTTTATTCATACGATTCATGTGTATTAAAAAGAAAAACGTTTGCTGATATCTCGAAGATCGTGTACAATTAAGTTGAGTGCACATGAGGCAATTACCCTGGCGGCGCAGACGTTGCAGCAGCAGATGTGTCCGCAGGGGCGGAACAGCGTGTCGCGCTTGGCGTCCGAGCACACGAGGCACTCGTCGGTGGTGGGGTCGGCCGGCGGCGCTGGCTCCTACATCAACAAACGGCTTATTTTTCCTGTTCATTGCTGATTGATTTGTGAACTATAACTTTACTGTAATATAAACATACCTACTTAAAATATAATACCTTATTTTACATCTATATCTATACTAGATCATTTCATTTACCTTTATAAATGAGAGAACGGCTGGACCAATTCGGCTTTATATTTTTTCACATGTTCCTTAAGACACAAGGAGCGTTTTTATGGAGAGATAAAACATAAAAAATAAAAATAAAAATTAGAATGAAAACTGGAACGGGGACAATGGCGCGAGGAACAGCTAGTTTGATAATAAAATAATCATCAAAGTCAGGGTGGATCGGGGCACAGGTGCAGTAGAGTATTGTATTACCTCAGGAGCCGGTGGCGGAGCCGGCGCAGCAGCTGCCGCAGCCACCGCGGGCTCTGGCTCCGGCGTCATGTCGTCGCCTCCGGTCCCCTCCTTGCGGCATGTCGTCAACGTTTTGCACAGATTCGGGTCAGGGCACAGGTCCAGTGGGGTTTGGCCTGGAAATTGACAGTGTCTCTTAAAGGATTCGTAATAAGCTTTCAAAAGATACCAAACAAAGAGTGAACTTGCGATGTGATATGGGGCAGCCATGGCAAAATCACGCGAAATGTTCCAAGTAGAGGTAGCGCGTAAAGGGGCCGTCACGTTGATTCGTAATGAAATGGATTTGTGTGCTGCGCATTTTTATGGGCGCGCCTCGTTCACATAGATAATTAATAACTAGAAATCAATTGAAAGGAAGTGATTAAATAGATATAGGTAAATATAATGTTTAGAGAGAAAAGTGGCTTTCGCTAGATGCGTGTATCTGCGGTGTCCGTCACTTACCCTTTTTATTCTTGACAGAGAGGTCGGCGCCGTGCACGGCGAGGAAGCAGGCGATGGAGGCGGAGGACTTCTTGTCGTGCGCGTGCGCCAGCCCGGGCAGCAGCGCGGCCTCGTGCGCGTTCTGCAGCCGGCGCAGCTGTTGCAGCGTGTGGTGTCGCAGAGCCTCGTGCAGCGGCGTGTCGCCGTCCTGAAAAGTCCTCAAAGGATTATACATCTCCTAAGAGCAATTTTAAATGATTCACGGTTAACCCATTAATTGCCGAGCTCCTAATACGCGGTTTTGTCGCGATCCCGACGCTTCCTTAAGGCATTAGGCATAACGCCGATCGGCGATGGGTTATATACGTCAATATTCATACGGGATATAGATCCCCATTGATGAGATTCCGATATTTTGACGCAGTTGCACGCATCACTAATACGCGGCTAGCAACCCATCACTATTTTGATTTCCCTTTCCAGCTATACGCCCTTAATCATGTTAAACGTGGTCTTAAGGTTTTGTTACCAGAGGCTCTGTCTACCCCGCAAGGGATAAAGACGTGATATATGTATGTGTATGTATGTATGCACGCATCATGCATGATCACGGGTAGACTCATGATGCAACAAAGGTAATACATCGGAGTGAATACCGTTTGGAAAGGCAAGAAGTTGAATGTCGCCTTAAACTTACTTAAGCATAAAGTGAACATTATAATTGGTCAAGCCGCTTGAAAGTCCCGGAACGTCTTTAACAAAAGCCGCTCTACCATTTTTTTATAAATTACAGCTTTAAATTTCGTTGTATAATACAGAGGTACCAAAATGAGGCCCGCGTAAATAGTTATAAAAATCTTATGTAGGTAAGTAAATTATTTAATTATTATTCTTCTTAGTTACCTACAATACATACACATACATACACAAATCACGTCTTTATCCCTTACGGGGTAGACAGAGCCTAAGGTAACAGATAACTTCAGCAAGATTGTCCCTACAATATCTCTATGGATAATCCGGCCCTGGTCAAACATTGTTTTGGTGGCCCTTATTTCGGTGGCTATGCGAAACCTTATCAAAGGTGAATGACTGACCGTGGACTGTATCCATGAGGTTAGTGAGTTTGAGGAAGGCGTGAATGTATAATTTTATGTTGTTGGAACTTCATTTGGCCTTGCTAATAATTAATTTTGTATTTCTACTTGCGAATTGACATGTAAGAACGCTGGGTGCTGTAGATTTGTACGCATAAGTATTCGAATGTTTAGACGTTTACCTGGTAACAAAAAAAACCAACCAAGTTTTTTTAAAGAGGCATCGATTAAAGCATGTGAATATTCAACAGTGTAAAACACATTGAAATGATCTGAGGCGACATAGCACGGGAGATAGAATTTTAGTGCGACGACTTTTTAGTCCGATGGTATAAAAAACTTGAAGCGCAGGAAGCGATTGCGTTTATACTGTATTTTATCACAATTTCATTACGCTTAATTTATTTTAATTACCCAAATGTTACCAATATTGTTCGTAATAATACTAAGTATCTAAGTAGGTACTGTTAACATCCATTCAATAACAATCGGAGTGAGTGTTCATTGAAATATCTAATCGTATTAATGAATGCTGGCCGTTTGAACTTTATTCAAATTGTTATTTAGTCGGAAATCATTGAAATTTCCTTTTAAATTAGACTTCGATACAATTCTATTTTTGACATGGGTAGGTACACCCCCTTGCAAAAAAACGGGCACCCATGGTTTTTGTATTTTATGTGCATAAAAACACTTACTTAGCACTTGGTTAGCACTTGATGGTCCCATCGGAAGACCAGCGCTGGCTGCAAGGCCTGCTGAGATGGGACCATTTCGTGATGTATGTACTGATATTTTTTGTTTTTTTTTTTCACTCTTTGTTTTTGTAACCCAGTATACATATATCGCGAATAAATGTTTTTCTTTCTTTCTTTCTTTTTAAATGCTTACTTTCTAAGCTTTAATGCCTAAAAATCTGAAAAACTACAGGTGCCCGATTTTTTTGCAAGGGGGTGTATATACCAGACATATTACGATTGAATATAGCTCTTTCTCATGTTGTTATAATTTGCAAACAAGACTTACAATCAAATATAACCTGAACACATAATATTGAGTCCTTTTTTTGAAGTTTAAAAATCGTTTGTACCTATAGGTATCCACTGACTGGCCGATCTATCGACGCACAACCAAACTTATTTATTACGTCTAAGACACCTGTAATTTGGCATACATATTTATTTCATAAATGCATGGCAGAAGTTCACGGGGTTCCTATTTCTATGCGGTTTGCCCTTCCGGTATTTGAAGATAGTTAACGAACCTAACCTAATTGTATTATTTATCTCTGGTGAGGATTTTTATAACAGTGAGTGGGGCCACGAGTAAATACATTCTAATGCCAACTGATCATCACTTTTCACTAAATATTACTTTCCCGATGCAGAACTGTAATTACTTCCGGAGAAATTCTCTTTGTAGGTACTTCCTTCATCAGCTCCACTTTACCATATATACTATGATAATGTGGAAAATGTATCCCACCAAAACATTCTGTAAAAACTAGCCAAGTCTCGATGGAGCTGCTTGTTTGCTCTAAAAAGTAATGAAATCTAGACAAAGTCGTGCCAAGTCTAAGGTTCCTTACTGCGATTTCTTTATTATTATAGTTAATGTGGTGTGGCTTTGGCTTGGCCGTTGAAGGGTACACAAGTGTACAAAACCGGTGCTCCATGACACCATTGCACCAATCTGTCGCCAGAACCGCTACCTACCCATTGACGAACATAAAAAAACAACCGAATTGAGATCCTCCTCCTTTTTTGAAGTCGGTTAAAAAAGATATTGAATAGATTCTAAAACATCTTATACTAGGTAATAGAAAGCTACTTATTCCATTCTGGATTAATAAAGGCTACTTTCAATTCCAGGAAAGTACAAAAGTTCCCACGGGACGCAGGAAAAGTTGCTGCCAAAGATAAGCTCTCAATCAGTATTTGAACTTATAAATTTGTGAATGATCAGCCAGCTGAACAATCGAAAGACAGGCATTCATTTCGTTTTATTGAATTGAACAGAATTGAGAACCTAATTCTTTTTTTGACGTCGGTTAATATAAATCGATATGCCGGGATTCATGATCTGCCGGTTTAACAGCGCAACTCAGGTCGTAGCAATCTCTCACCTTGTCGCAGATGTTGAGGTCAGCGCCGTGGCTGACCAGCAGCCGCACGATCTGCGTGTGCTGGCGCTCTACAGCTAGGTGGAGTGCTGTCTGCAGATTCGCGTTCTGCAGGTCAGGCCGTGCCCCACCGCGGACCAACAATTCCGCCACCTTAAATTACACATAGAAGGGTTAGAACCGATTCACGCGCTTTAGACTAGAATTTAGAAACTTAAAGTTTTGACTAGAGCTTAGATGTAGTACATTCAATACTTGCTGAAAATAATAATTGAAAGCATCTCACCTCGGCATGGTTGTTGAGCGCGGCCAGATGCAGTGCCGTATAGCCGTCGTCCTTTGCGTCGTCCACTATCCAGGGCCGCGGCAACTTGCCAAGCATTATCTTCATGGCACTGAAAAAAAAATGCCGATCTAGGTTTATTTGGCGTTTTGTGTATAAAAATTTATCGTCGAAATGTACGTAGGTACGTGCATAACCACCAAACGACAACACCAAATGGGATAATTATGTTTTAATTGTGTTTATTAGTACTGTTTGGACAAGGTTTGACTAAAATACAATTTTGAAAGAAAAAGTACTGTAACTAGGGCGAAGCCGCGAACAACAGCTGTTTAACATAAAGAGTGTGTATTAGCACCCCATAGTGAATTGATTTGCCTAAAAAAATCTTCAGCATACTTCGCCACAATAAGTGGATCTATGCTATACCGAGTACAGTATACCTATCGTCAGTCATTAATTACTTTAAATTATAACCCAAAAAGCATTATTGTTTCGTTCTACGTGACAAAGCTCAAAGACAGCTGGCTGGTTTCTCGTGTGCACCAAAGCAAAGGGAACGAGTTTTGCAATCGCATTAATGCGTGTTCAGATATTTTTGATCCTTGGCTAAAAACATCTCTGCGATCTTTATCGTGAGCTTGGATAATTTACAAAAAACATACGGTTAAATCAGTGAGTAAACATTACAAGTAACAATATTCCGTCGAAGGGAAAAACGTCCGTGTATAATTCATGTCTGTTTATTAAAGTATGGCCGAAGACAAAAAGAATTTGTCTAAAATCGTATTTCAAAATATAAAAATTTGTTCCTTCGAGCTGCAAATAATATTATGCACTCTGGTCTGCTGTATAATCTTGGTGGCAGAACGGGCGATCGAGGTGGATGAACCGTACACTGAAATAGCTCAAGTGATCGCTGCATCACTCACTGGCTTTGGTTTCTAGAACTATAACCGAATATGGTAATATAAGTAGACAACTATTCAAATGATTTCCTAGGCTAGGTTTCGGTAAACAGTGTTCCATTGAGGCTCTCTCAGGCCCAGATTTTATCGGTTTTTCAAATTTAGGAAGGATCGATGAAAACGAGTCGCATCCTTACATACTGTACAAATGTTTTAAGTATCTAGTTTAACAGTATACTTTATTATTGTTATGTACTTCTTATGTCTATGGAGGCAAGGAGTACCTATTACTCTTATTATTGTCTAACATTTCACCAGAAAATGGTTTGCTATTCAGCAGATTTATATCTGTCTCATAAAGTAGGTAATTCAAAATCCTTTGATACGAGATCTTTATCTCGGATTCTCGGCTTAAGTTCACACGTGGTAAACTGTCAGTAAATCGGTTATTTAATAATTATTTACCATTGATAAGCATAATTAAAAAATCCTTTTTATATCCGATTTTGATTCAAAACAGACTACTAAACACGAAAAAAAAGAATGTTACGAACTCATTTTGGCTATCGATGACGCAAAAGGTCGTTAAACTTAAAATTCCGTTAAATTTGACATTACCAAAGCGTACAATAGAATGGATGGTACCAATAAATTAAGCGATACACATTTTAATATGCTACGTAACGTTTAAAGAGTAAAAACGAACGAACTAATTAAATAAGGTCAATCGAGTATATGGGCGATGGCGGCGGCGCGGGCGGCGGCCCAGCAGTCCGGAGCGGCGCGCGCGCCGGCCGCCGGCCCGCCGCCGCCCGCGCACGCGAGCGCTCCGTGCACCAAATGCAATCAATCCGCATCCAACAAACACGCTTCCACATCAAAACTTCACAATTTCATAACACCGTTACATGTTGACATCGAATGAAACTTGTGCATCTCATATGAATTACAATGTGAATACGGACCGCGGTTTTCATAAATATATACATTTAGATGACTCAATGCGTTTTACTTTGTGAATTTTTTTATGGTACAGAATGAAGTGCTCCGTTTTAAGTGATTGGATGACGCTCGTGGATATTGTTCTATAACATCACGTCATTATGGTGAGTTGAACGGTGCTTCCGGCAAAAACCTCAAGATTACTAGATCTTAAGTACCAGTGGCGTTGACGGAAAACTTTGAGCTTTCTACATTGATACCAAGTTTTATGTAGATATTGAGTAAAACAGGAAATAAGTTTTTCATTCGAACAAAGACAGCAAGGGAAAATAAAGTTTCCGGCGACCAGTAGGTAAACAAATATAACGTAGTCTTATTTCTCAACATTATTCACTGGCCACTGTTCTGAAACAACAACAAGGAAAGCAAAATAATAACTTTTTCCGCAAGCTGCAATTAAGGACGCGAATGCTTTATTTAAGTGTCTGCTTTACAGCAGGGTTTTACGTTGTGTCTGACAGTTGTAGTTTTGGTATATTTTATGTTTCATTCTCGTGTGAAATAAATAAAGCAATGTACGGACATAATAGTGAAATGGTATGAGAGTGGCGAGTGCCGAACACAAATTATACGATATTGACACACAGAGGGGTCGCGGGCCGCGGGCGGCAGGGGCGGGAGGGACCGCTGCACGCCGGAGACAAGAGTTATTATAATTGTAAAGCAGACCTACATATCCACCTAATGGTAGGCACGCCATTACAGGATTGTCTCTCGCAAGGACAATAAAACTCCGGCATTATGATGATAACACAAAGAGTTTCGGTTCTGTTCGTTATCTAAAACAAGATAAATAACAAGTTTGATAAAAGTATGAGCTTATATAAAACTATGATACCTATTACCCCATTATAAGAAAAAAAAGTCGAAGGAAACAGTTAATATACCGGAAAACAGAACCATCTATAGCGAACTTAAATTAGTAGTAAATAGTTTCTTTATCTACATCCATATCATAACTTCCCTACAATATGTTCAGGAACGATTAGCAAACGGCCTACATTAAAAAACCCGTATCTGTGTGGTTGCGTATCAATATCGATACCTACTATAATTAGGTAGGTACATTCAAAATTCGAACATCTTAAATAACAAAATAATCATATCTGGTTGTGATTATCGAACTAGTCGATTTGTAATTTCATTCGATATGAAATTCTTCTTCTACTTACTTTTTTCGAATCTCAATTATTACAATCGATTTGAGAATCGAAATCGACTCAAGTCTAAATTGTCTATTAATTTATGAAAAAAATATAAATGTCAGTCATTTCATCTGTTTCGAACTTTCGAAGAGGAACAGAAATAGTACATTTCGATGCTAGTGCGGAAAGTATGTCATTACTTAAAGAATGACATTTCCGCGAGTGTATCGATCGACGTTGTTTAATACACTTGCGAAAAAATACATCACAGATTAAAGTAAGTTCTAATTTTGACAAATTAAAGGCGTTTTTGTTAGCTTTCATATTTTATAAGGCAATGGCTTTTGCTATTCACCCAACTCGACGGCAGATTTTCTTTCAAATATTTTTTTAGAAGAAGATAATAATTTTACAATATATAACATTTTATAATATTATTACCTTAGTATCATTATGTTCGATTATTTGTGTAGGTATAGAAATATTTAAATTGTATAGACACAAAAACTACTGTTAGCCTCAACCTTAAAAACCATGCTTGTAGTTGGAAAAACGCCTCCACTTTGACAGGCGTTTCGGCAGCTATTCTTACGCTATTCCGTTCCATTCAGACACCTTAATAAGAACTGTCTTTAGCAATTCAATATTTAAAAAATAATGATGAAGAGGCTAGTAATTAAATATAAAATTTCAATATTTTGATATTTGTACATTAATAATAGGTTTTTAGTTTTGAAATTGGAATTATTAAATTGGATTTACTTTTCTATTTTTTTTTATTTGTACTTGTACAAATAAAAAGAAAAATAGAAAAGTAAATCTTACTAGTGCGCAAAAATGAGCTTTTCGCACGCAAACCAGCCAGTAAAAGGGCACTTTTTGAGCAACTGTATTGAAAATAACGTTACCCTCGTATTTTGATGTGAAAACGTTTATTGTAGAAAACTTACGATATGAACGAAGATAAAGTTATGTATGCGACTGGACATAATTGGGCATTTAAACACTCGTGCAATCTTTATGAAACTCAGTTTCGCTTTGTGTCATAAAACCCCACTCGTATTTTAATACCTCTCATTATGAACCAGCCACATAATAACTATTTTGTCACACATAATATTTACTTACTAGCGATCCGCCCCGTCTTCGCATGGATGCAATCAGTGTATCTCTACCATATAATGCATGTACTTTTATACATATAAACCTTCCTCTTGAATCACTCTATCTATTATAAAAACCGCATCAAAACCCGTTGCGTAGTTTTAAAGATCTAAGCACACACAGGGACAAACAGCGGAGAGCGACTTTGTTTTATACAGTGTAGTGATTAAATGCTTAATCAGAAAAACCGCCCAAGTCGGTAGCGTGCCACACGTACTGTAAGTTACATTGAGTTCCATACTAAGACGTAATATGCAACAAAAATTCAATATACAAGCCTACACAACTGTGATAGTTTTCCAAAAGAAAAAGAAGGAACCTATACCTATGCAGGTTTACTAAGGGGCAAATGACATTTTTCTAATACTAAAATTCTTTAAGCTAAACCGCAGACGGACGGACGGACTTGGTAAAACTATAAGGGTTCCGTTTTTGTCATTTTGGCTACGGAACCCTTAAACGATTGAAAAGTTGTGACAGGAGGAAATATTACATTGTAAACGAAGCAGGTAGCCGATAATCCAAATTTAACATATTCTATACTACCAAATTTATTTAGGGACACGATGCATGACATTAGGGACACGGTGCATCAAATATTAGTGGCCTACTCTGATGAGTGACCTGATTGCCTAAATAACTGGTGGATAACTGTTATCTGTTTAAGCATGTTATATAGAGTATCGAGTAGAGTTCAGTGTTAAATTCTTATGGTTATCTGGTCCCTACAGAAAGCTGGCAGGCAACCAAACGATTTCGAAGTCAAGGCAGTATTATTACCATAGATGCGTCTTTACTATATTTATAATAACGTAACATATTGTTATGATAGCGAATGCCTCTATTATGTCGACTTATTCGTCGACGCTATTTGTACGATTTATAAGTTCACGCATTATATTTAATGCGTGTACCTATTATTATACGAATTGCCAAACGTACAGCTATTTTATTCCAGAAATTGCAATACGAGACTGAATATGTTAAACAGTAACTCCGTTTACTATTCCATTGTAATTCCTATGTTAAAAACAGGGACAAAACCAGAAAGTGCATTCTTTATCCAGTGAATATTTTTGTGAAAATCGCCGTCTGTTTACGCCAGTTTCCGAACCACAGCCGCAGTTTTCCTCTTAAAACCCTTTTCACCCTTTAGGTATTTTATTCGCAGCACTTCCACCATAAGCGTTAAATTCAAAATACCAAGCACAAAAGTGGGGAAGGTGTGATCTTGCGGCTTAGTGTGCACTGGAGACAAATTGAACAATGTTTGCGTGCCTTTTTTTTGGGTAAATATTTTTGGTATGTTAAAACTTAAAGGGGTTAAAAAGCTGATGGACCAAATAAATTTTAATTTAGGCTTGCGAATCTTTGTTCTAAACCTTTGCGTCCACTGTCGTCGGATCACCTCAGATTATGGCCACGTTCCCCTTCAGTTACATGATACAGATGTAGATTATGTATGAGTGCGATGCGAAATCTAGACCAGATAAAACTGAAAATACGGGGCAGATATGAGTGGTCCATGTGATCATATTCCTACAACATCGAGCTGATTCCCCACGGATCCAGAATAGTAAGTTATGGAAATGTGCGATTGGGGCAGCAGCGGGCACTAGTGGCCAATAACAATGTCGCATTAATATTCAACAGACGCTCTTTGGACGTTCGGCTGCTTTGCTCTGCGGCCAGCATCGCCGCGTTCTTCGCTTCACTCGCTAGGACGCCGGCCCAGTTACCTACTGAATATGAGAAAAACGTAGCCTTTGAGAGACCAACACTGAAGAGGCGTTTAGCGGTGTAAGTTGAAGTATGTTTGAAATAGTATGACAGTGGTAAAAATAATGCAATAATACAGTGAGAGACGGTTGCAAAATGTATTTAAGTGGTAGGATATGTTATAATAATCGACCATAAAAAATACGCCACTTAAAAGAAAATATATGCCGTGCTAATATATGAAATCTAAGGAAAATGTAATAACAACTTCAATGTTCGATGTCTTATCACAGAATAAACTTAGCACGTCTTAGATTTATGTCCAAAAAAAGCTGATACTCTTCAAACTACTGGACGGAGTTTTACCATACACGGCTAGAAAGTAAGAACCACCGCAAGGTAACTGGCTTTTAAATGAAAAACCGCATTGAAATCGGTCCATCCGTTTGAGCGCTACGATGCTACAGACACACCACCCCACACACACACACCCAAAACCAAGTTTTTTGCGTATGGTTTTTAAGGTATAAAAATACTTTTAAAATATGTACAAAACCTTCAGTGCGTAGATTAGATTATAACCGCCTTTGTTCAGTTCAAATAATACAGTAAGAATCGGTCCAGGCCGGCATTACAGTTGCTTCAGAATAAGTATTGTAAGTACTTGGGTGCTACAAGCACGCGTATACGTACACTCGAGTACTTAATTTTTTTTGAACCAATATATAAAAAAAGAAAAATAAACTAGAACGGAGGCGGGCCTTCAGGCAAGAGTTTACTGCTTATTATGTGAATACTTATTCTATTCTCCCTTAATGGCGGCCGTAAGGCTTGGGCCAATGTCAGTTTAAATGACAAATACTTGGCGATGGGATAGCGTCGACATTAAAACGTCAAACTAGTTTAGGTTTTTTACATTTTGTTTCAGTTCAAATAAGTTTTTGTTTGTAAAATATTTCATTTTTTCTAGTTATATTTCGGTATTTGTTGTTGACTGCACCCACTGTCACCTTATCTCCATAAAATATATATCATTTCAACTAAGTATAATGACATTCGAAGTAGATTTGCAAGCTCAAACAAAAGCTTGTAAAAATAAACCTTTCCATAAACTGGTTAGACTTTAGTTTCTGGAAAAATAAATGCGTAACCCTAGGTATATATTCTGTAATACGATGAGAATTTCCTGCTTACTATTTCGTTCTTTTCAAGCAGACAAAAGATGAGTTGGCCGGCGGCCCACAAGCTTGTCTGCGAAAGTTTGCCAAAATTCTTTTATTGACTATGCGAGTGAACGAGTGCCGAGTTTACGGGGTGCGCTGCGGTGGGAATGCTCGGTCACAATACGCCCGCACACAGCACGATATGTATCGCACACTACCAAGCTTCTGACGAAGATACTACTACGTAGGTACACTAAACATTGAATTACCGTCTTCTTTAGATTTGCTTGATATCTCTTAAAAATAAAGAAAATTCAAACAATTTGATCGGTTTCATGTACAATTTGTTTGTAAACTTTTTTAATTCAATTTACACAAACGAGTTTAATTTGTATGAGTTTGGTGTTGCAGAAAGTTCAGTGAACGCTGAGGATTGCCAGATCACGATCGGAACTATGTATAGGCTGACTACCCCGCGGGAGGTGACAGTGGTGGATGGTGTACACTAATAATAGCCTCCCCTCCAGCGCGCGGCCATCGGAACGCTGACGGGAGCGCACATGTGGCGCCCGTCGACGTCGCACTCGGCCTGCGGACGTTTATTTTGGAAGCGGTCGTCACGCGGCGCGGTGCCGCGGGCCACGGTGTTCCTTACATAAGACCCTCCGGGCGCGCGCTGCTACCCTCGGCTTCGCGTGCACCTCGACCAGTTACCGCATGTTGCAAGCCGGTGCACATTCGGGAAACCGATCCGACGGACGCCCGCCGCCGGGTCTATTTCGGGAAAATACAAATTTGGAATGGATGGTACTCGCCAGTCGTGAGCGAAAGCCGCCGGTTGACTCCATTTTTAGAGCTGGTCTGCGCGTGCGCAGCGCGCGCGCCGCCAGTGCTCCGCGAGCTGCCACCACGCCGTGTCGCTCGCCACCCTGCCGTCAACGCTGGGAAGGTTTCTCGGTCGCGGTTGCCATAAAAGTTATCCCGGTGATGGCGTCACGTGCAAAGCATTCTTGTGCCGTTATATCGTCAGCAAGATCCACAAATACGAATCCGAAGAGTGAAGACATTTCAAGACGAGAGGAAGGAAAGAAGCTTTGCGCGAGTTCCGTGCTTCCTTACTTCCCATAGTGCTTATTATCGTATGGAATGTAAAGAAGTATGGAGCTGCGCGGGCGTGCCCGCGGGTCCGGAAATCGCATCATCGTTGCTCACATGTGTGACAGAAGCTCTTCTCAAAGGACTCCTGTATTTGTCTTTTTGTGTTCATAAGTGTCTTTATTTTAAGTATTTTATTTTCATTTATACAGCAGCAGAAGTTAAAACGAAAGTGGAAACAAAGTACGTAGTCATTTCAAAATCGTTATTATTAAAACTAATTTCGGGGCTATGATTTAACATCCTGTGATTTTTCTTGATGTGTCTTGTGTTTCATGATTCACGTACATATTTCTTAATTTTGTAATTGTTTACGGGAGAATTTAATTCCAAATTACTTGACGCACGACAAATAACGTCAGAGTCTAATTATTTGTTCGGTGGCAAGTTGTCGTTAAGGCACATCTGGCGTAGCTGTAGGTAACAGTCCTGACTAAAGAAACATAAATAAACGCGAGACTAACCACCGTCGCAAGGGCTATGCTCCGCATCACATTCCGAATTATATTTAGATTAGTAGTGAAAGAGCTAAGTTTGACTGCTCTAAGCGGAATGACGTGTAAGGACTTTGAGTAAGATTTAATTACATTGCACCATATTTTACTTTATTTTTTAATTTTATGGATTTATGCTATAGTATTTTGCAGATTTCTATTTACAAAGCGACGATATTGTAGGTAGTACAAATTGAATTGAAATCTGGTATAACATATTAACGTAGAGTATAGATATTATGCCATATATACCGCTAGTTCTTGAATATTTACAAGCTGTTTGGACTTTCAACGTAGCTAGACGCAGCTTATGTAGGTATCATATTTGTACCGTATGTAACTTTTATAACTAGGTACGTTTTATCGAATAGTGGCATGCCTGTCACGCATTTGATTTTACTTGTACAAGCTATTATTTAACTTCCATTCGTACTTCGTAGTAATTCTTTAAAAAATATATTTGAACAGAAATTACGATATCAAAAGTTCTTAACGTCCGTCTATAAAGAAAAGGAATGGCAAAAAAAGGGGAAAGAAACAAAAAGCGGGTGTGTTTAGGGCCGCGCCTGCGCCACATCTGGAGGGAACACTGCATCTCATTATGCCGGCGAGCGGCGGCGAGCGGTCGCGGCTGAATGGGCCGATGCTCGTGCCGTGACGCTCGGGGACAATGCCGAACATGAATTAGGGAGTGCAGTGATACGTTGCATTTACTCACGATTATTGTCTAAGATTGATTAGGTTTTACTTTTCGATTGGTACTGTGAGAATTGAGATACATAATATACCGACAAGGATATATCTACTATGACCGATATATGACTATGATCGATATTGGAATATGAGAGGTGCAACGCCCGGATGTAGAGTCACTTCCGATAATTAAAACGCAATTAACATACGATATCTGTTATTGAAAATTGTTTTTAACTTTATAGATTTCTTGGAGTTTTTAAGATCTTAGAGTTTGTAAAATAAATTCTTACACCTATTTAAATCGTAAGATACAATTAGTGGAAGAGCGGTGTTCTCTTAGCACGAGTATCTCGTATACTCAAAAAGAGGCGCCAGCACAGATACTGCTGTTCTAATTTAAGTTACTGAATAAAATATTTTTCATTTTTCATTTTCATATGATCCGTTTTGTTTGTCACATTATTTGTCACCACAAAATATTAGTAGGTACTTTACTCCTTTACTACTGTATGTCAATATGCTGGAATGTCAATTTGGAAACTTACTTTTACTGCCGGCCTGCGAAAATTTTGAGCTCTAGTTCTTTGTCGTGTTGACGTGACCCTTTGACGTGTTACAATTTTCAATATAAGTACCGTTACAGATAAATTATTAATATCAAATGACAAGGATCTTAATATGCTCAACATTTTCCCGGACCGACTGTACGATTACCGAGGCAAAATAATTATTTGATCCATTAAAGGACTGAAGGGTTTTCTTGGAAAAAAATACGATAAAGGTTGATTATTCACCAGTACTATTTTTTATAGCGTAGTCAACACCAAAAATATCTGATGAAATAAAAATCTAAAATAATGTGTAGATAAAAAAATCGGCCAAATGCGAGTCGGACTCGCGCACCGAGGGTGCCCCACGAATTCGACCAGTGAATGTAAATTCCAGTGTTAGCAGAGCCCTGCTCGTATACAAAAGTAGGCAGTGTGAGGTCATCTTACAATGGTTAATTATATAGAGGGACAGACATACATTTAAGATTTATTAATTTGTTTAATTAGTTGTGCTAGGCGAGCTACCTTCATACCAAATTTCGAATTTGTAGGACAACCTGAAGTACCCCATAGGTTTAATATGACGGTAATTTGTATGGAGACACGTTTTCTAGTAAGCGTATCTTTTGATTGCGTAGACTTAGGGTGTTACCACACCAATCGATCGACCATCGATCGATTAGTATGGTAGCTTTTGATCGATCGACGTTGTTCGATACCATCGATCGTAGCGTTGGTCTAGTAGAACCAATCGATCGACGTAAACTGTTCCATTCTATCATCGATCGATGCCATCGATCGATAGGTCTGGTAGATCGATCGACGATCGATCGATCGGTGTGGTAATTACCCTTAGAGAGATGTTTTTTTACAGGTTCAAGGGACCGCAGAAGTCACAGTATTTGGTATTGATTTCAACTTTATACATTTTAGTTTTATTTTTATTTTTACATTTACATGTAACATACCGTATATTGTATAATATGCACTAGATTTTCCTGAATTATAGATAGATAGAAACATATTATTATTATTATAATCTTGTTTATAACTTCATCTCTTCTAGGAGGTAACATCGCACGGGCCTAAACCAAGTGCTTCAATATTATGTGTGTGTATGTTATTATTATTATTAAACCTCTAGCTAGGTACGCGTTCCCGGGGAAAAATGTCTTGCCGGACAGAGAGACGAACAACAAAGTGATCTTATTTTATTTTATGTTTTGTTTATTGTACTTAGAAATGTACGCTCTATTGTGGCTTTTACTATCAGGAATTTTAAACTTACACTTTGTCGGTCCCTCGTTTAATGCTCCTCTCATCTACTCAAAGGTTAACTGGTAGAGATCCCTTATAGGGATAAGTTCGCCTTTGTGCATATATTAATGTTATTTTTATTTTTTTGTGAATTGTATCTGTTTCTTTAGATTTGTACAATAAAGCATTTACTTACTTATATGGGTGCATTTCTTCCTTTAGAGGTAAAGAACCTTAAAAACATTTGTAACTGACTATGGGCTATGGCAGAGTAGATAGCACTCCAAACAATAAAAATGACAGCTAACCATACCGAAAATAGCTGTTCTATATTATTCGTTATAAAATTATTTGCCACAGCACTGCCATAAATATGAGTAGAAAACCGTAATCTTTTTGCTATATTTCAAGTACTTTAGCCAAGATATCAATCTATATAGGTCGAAAATGTTTAATGATCAAAAGCTTATGAAATTCTATACCTATTTGACTGATCCCTAAAAAGTTTTGATGTGTGTATTATACGATATCAAACAGGGAATAGTTACTTAAAAACAAATTAAGCAACTTCGTAAGTAAAGTATGTCCCGAAATGGATTGAGTAATTAGAAATCTGTTCTTACTTGGCAACATAAAATGTGAGACAAACATGCAATAACAAGTCTGCACTGCTTTCGTGAAACGTCCAATCGTTATTTTTTCCAATTAGGACTTCCATAACACGCAGATACATCCTTCTTCGAAAATTGATGCCACATTTTTATTGACAGTTCATGTAAAGTTTAAATTCTTATTTGAAGTTTTATTACAATACATTGGTTAGGAGAAATTACGTTATTTTTTCAAAGTATACTGTTTAATCACTTTCTCTTGTTAACATTGTTAAAATGATCGCTTATTAAAGACTGATTAATTGTGATTAGTTAAAACAAGCGATTAGGTGGTGGATCTTAAATGGCACATTGTGAGATAATATGTTTTAAAATATTGAAATTTCTACTTTAGTCGCGGACTGTACACAAAAGACCAGTAATTTACATTGTTGAAACGGTCTTATTATAACAAAAGCTCTCGGAAGTATTATTTTCTGTTTTAACATGCCATATTGTGAAAATGTATATTTAACTTATATTTAACTCTGTATTTCATAGCGCTACGGTAGCTTTGGTATTTATTACACAAAAGACTAATCCTGACGAGTATAAAGGCCATTAGAGTGCCTATTAAAATCGTTAGGGTACGAAGGAGCAAAAGATTAGGTGCCGGTTCATTGTTTCAAGGGGACAGTGAGTGTAGCGCGCGGCGCGGGAGCCGCCGGGAGCGGGAGCCGCGGGCAATGACAGCGCGCACGCATTGCCATTGCCGCCACGCAAACAAGACGGAAGGCGTGACCGACCCGTCCACAATCTGATTTGTGTCTGTATTCTCATAATTTATTAAGTAACTAAGGGTTATTTTGTAAAACAAATCAGAATAAAGATTCACCATGACTCAGCTATAGCTTACTCTATGCGTTTACAAACACGCATTTTTGTAACTTTTTCGCTTTTTTGCCTAATTGAACTCTCAAACGAATTTATGTGCCAACCAATTATCACTAAACACGAAAAAAAAGCTGGTGTCACCTTTCTTAACAAAATACAGTAAATAATTATAGCCCAGGATAGTTATAATGGTAAGTAAGTAACCCTGGACTGGTTTGCATTGAGGATTTGATGAGAGAGCTGGGGGGTTGGCATTGGCAGCGGTAATCCTCGCCGTCGCCCACTGCGCCGGCTACCGCGCACTATCGAATCCACAACGGACCTGATTTGCGCCCTTTAATAGTACGCCTTTTTCTATAATACAAAAGATTTTCTATGAGAAAGGAATCTCGACCTACCAGTTTTTTACTACTCTCAAATCAGAAACAATTTATTCATGCATCCATGCAACGACCATTGCCAACAAAAGAATTGAAAACTAGACAGGGGGATAATGAATGCTAGACAGACCATTTTAATAAAGTTGCTTGCGTGCGATTTCGTTCAATAGATGAATGGTTCTCATTCTTTAAGCTCATGTCCGCGCCGTGAACGTTGTACTTGTGTTTAAATTGAACTCTGGTTTTTATAAACTTCGATCCGAGTGTTTAAGGGATACGTACCTAGTTAAAAAATTAAATCTAATAAATTCTTTTTCGGATTCTATTTCAGAAGATGCACGCGAATGCTAAGCTTTATGCGATACCATTCTAAATAAAACCTAATAAATTATAATATTAAGTCAAAGTTATTATAGACATAGTTTGACCTATTTTACTTTAAAAATTAGAAAAGAAACGTATCTTATAATTAGTATTATCTAATTGTTGTATTCGTTTTCGGAAAATGGATAGTAGTCAAATACGGTAAGTATTTTTTACCTACATATATAGCTAAAAGTAAATGTTAGTTCTGGGGAATGAATCGCTTTGCCCCTTTTTTATGTAGCGACCTGTACACAGTACACAGGACCATATCGTTAATTATTCACGAAGACGCAACTGATCGGCGTGAGAATATAATATCTTGGCTCGACTTCACACTTCGTGTCCGCTTTCTGGCACACGTCAAATGCATCCTATTACTTGGCCCGGATATGTAGACTAGAGTACAAACGACTTTGTTTTATAAATATATATTATAAGACTTAGGTTAACAACTTTCTGTTATCTGGCAAAGAAAATCATAGACATCAGATATACCACCGATTACGCAAATATCACGATGTGTAGTGAAATCAGGTGTGCCGACTTTTTACCACTTCCCGTGACGCCAGAGCCGAAATTTGTTGACGGGAAATCAAATCAGATTCAAAAACACCGATGCTCCTCCGCCCCGCTACGATTGAAACGATTCAACTGAAGCCGCCGCCCTTCAAAATGTCTTCGTATTTTCAAAATCTATGGAACAAAACTCGACTCTTGGTTGGGGTTTGAACACGCGAAGTATATATAGTGTGTAGTAGTATTGTGTATATTGTCTTATATTTGTGTGTCTTGCAAAAAGGAATAAATGTCTTCTTTCTTTCTTTCTTTCTTTCTTTCTTTCTTTCGAAGTAGATGCATTAGCTTAATCTATGGTATATTTGATATTTATGAGGAAAACGAATGTCACTATTTACTTTAGTTAAAAAAACTCCTATTCGGTAGTATTCGGCGTTAGACAATTATCGAAGAACATTATATCGAAATCAATGAAGTTCTTATAATTTATCCTTCGCCTAGAATTAACCCGCAATACCACGATAAACCAGGCGTGGTTTTTTAGTATTTTATGAACACTATTAAACTCAATTCATAGCATCTATAAAAGTTCGTAAACCTACATCATAAAAAATGTTCTCTTGCGGGTGCGCTACAGCACGAAGTATGCTAAATAAATGGCCTGATACCTATGTATGTATAATATATATCATCTGCTATTGAACCTACATGAGGAAGCTGGCTATACATAACATAAATAAACTGGAATAAACTCGTATCAGCTCTGTACCTTACCGTTACCGCTGCCTGGTTAGAGAGCGTTTCTATTAACGCGGAGCGGAGGGCTGCGCACGAAACGCGAGCCGGGGCGAGATGTGGTGTGGATTTCAACTAATATTATGATTGATCGATTCGTCACGTCTCCGCTACAGTCCGCCTCAATGGAAACGTAGCCTTACTGCTAGTAAGACTGGGCCAGCTTCACATTTTAGCCTTGCATAAGTATCTTGTTCGGTGAAATAGAAAATCATTGACCCAATGCTTTTCCTTCTTACTATTAAATTTCTTTGCCATTTCTGAAGACTGGAAGAGCGTTGCGTTGGTGATTTGATTATTTGTTCTAGAATATACAGTCAGTCATGCACAAGATTTTTTGCTTCTGGTCCCCTTCTCGTTTGAGATAATTTCGTATGAAACGAAAGTATCAAATAATTACGCTCGTTGTACTGAAGTCTCTTATCATTGTAATTTTTATGACGATGGTATGAAATTAGAGAATGACGCGTAAAAATAACTACTAGACAAATCTTTGGCACTGTTCCAAGGCGTGCCCACGAGTTCTCCAGCGCTTTGGTTAGGTGCTTTTCAGATCTCTACAGAGACGATATTAACTTACTTATTTTTTGTTTAGAACTTATTTGTTATTTAATTTGTGATTATAACAAATATTTAAGAACTACCAGAAATACTAAATAATGTAAAGAGCGTCTCTATTTTTTCTGACAAGTTTCTTGAAGTAGTTTGATTAGATTCGTTTAAGAATCACAGCAATGCAGTTGTTTTATTATGTGATATGGGGAAAACGAGCATGCGGGTCACCTGATGGAAAGCAATCATCGCAGCCTATAGACACTCATAACAAAGGCCGTTAAGAGTGTGTTGCCGGCCCTTTAAGAAAAGAATAGGTTCAGTTTTTTAAAAGATCCCTTGTACCGGTCCGGAAAAATTGGTGCCGCTAGCTAATTCCAAAGTTTAACCGTGCCTAGTAAGAAGTTCTGCGAGAAACGAACGGTCGTGGACTGCCAACTGTTGAGGTGGTGAGGGTGGAATGAAAGTTAGTTACGAGTGGTACGATAGCAAAACTTAGGAGCAGGCAATAAAATGAACAATTCCTCTGAGCACTCCCCGTGATAAATACGGTAGAAGACGCACAGGGACGCAACATCCCTCCGCAAAGACAGCGGGTCCAGCCGGCCAGAGAGTATCCGGTCATAGACAGTTCGAGCGGCTCTTCGTTGAATTCGGTCAAATGGAAGGAGTTGATATTGATGCGCTCCAGCCCGGAGATGGGAGCAGTATTCCATACATGCACAAGAAAAGGAGAATAAAATGGTAATGATAGACGAACTGGTTTGTAAAATAACCCAATTTCCCCACAATATTTATTTAAATACTAGCTGTTCTCCGCGGCTTCGCTCCTGTTTGATTTTTTTCTATTTTTCTTTACTTTTTTATCTCGATAAAAACATTCCGCGGAACTTATGAAAAAAGAATTAGCCGAATTGATCCAGCCGTTCTCGAGTATTGCGCTTAGCAATCAACATTTAGTTTTATTTATATATAGACTAGCTGTTGCCCGGGGCTTCGCCCCCGCTGCAATTTTTTTTACAAAATTATATTCTATACAAACCAAATACAACTAAAAAAGAGTTATCCAATTCGGTGCAGTCGTTTAGAAGTTATGCGCGTACATACATTTCGACAATTCATTTTTATTTATGTAGACTAACTGTTACCTGCGACTCCGTCTGCGCATAATTAGCATATGGCTATCCCGCGGAAACTATGCTGTTTTCTGGGATAAAACTATCCCATGTCCGTCCCTGGCACTGAAACTAACTGTTATATTATAAATGTGAAAGTTTGTGAGTATGGATGTTTGTTACTCTTTCACGCCAGAACGGCTGGACAGATCTGGATAAAAATTGAAACATAGATAGATTATAGTTTGGAATGACACATAGGCTACTTTTTATCCCGGAAAATTGCGTAATTCCTGCGGGATAGCGACAAACGAATTCTATGCAGACGGAGATGCCGTCAACAGCTAGTTTAGAATAAATTAAGGTCTGTTTTATGGCCCGACACGCACTTGACCGGTTTTATTATGTTTAACTTCTATGGTAATACACACTTTGAAATTTTAGGTGTATAACCGTTACGAAGTTCAAACATATGACAGGCGGACGAAGTGAAAATTATGACTTAGTAATAAAATAATAGTCTCGTAGTCCTTTATTTTCTTGTACCCATAACGGCCCACATAGTTTTTCGGTGAAAATTAAAAGAAATGATTTAATATGGTTCAAATAATATAATTATATAAAGGTAGGATTAGAAGTGACAGATAGCGGTATAGGCATGTTTATTATTGGAGTTGAGAACCCGAATAACAATAAGAAACCTCATATTTATCTAATTTTCTCAAGATAACCGGAGAGTTAAAAGTTAAACACGATTTAATATTTCAGGCCCCCGTGATTCATCCTTTATTACAAATGTAAAGATCGCGATACGCTATAGTTTCATTTGAAACCATTTCATCATTTTGCGTCACACGACGTACTACAGCTAGTCGAAGGACAATTACGATCGAATAAGATCAACGTCTTCACAAGTAACATCACCAGATGGCGTTATCACTTTATTTATAGAGTTCGATCAAAAGTAAACTTTTATGTGACGGAAGTAAATTTAAAATACAGAAACCGTATCGAAAGTATGAGCCAAGGCACACATACTTCAAAGAAGGTGTGCTTCAAGTTTAATCACATCCCTTTGCTCAAGATCACGACGCCGGCAGCGCGGGTGTTACGAATAAAATAACCTTTAGGCAATGGGCAAACGGAGGGACGGCACCTTTGTTGCCATTTTTACGTGACCCAAAAATATTTAAGTATGTACCCTTTTCTGTGGGCCGTGGCTAAGGCAGGGGCAGACACATTGCCTTATTTACGGTAATTTAAGCTACGTGAGCTATACGTACCTACTCGTATTGTGAGATAATAATATATTGTAATTTTACTACCAAAAATAGTTGTGACTCTCTAGTTATCAGGTACATTTAAGAAACTGTTGAAATGTAGAAGTTGTAGATTTTTCGAGGAATTAAACGAGTAAATAAAACTATCACAAGCGAAACTTAGGTTGTGACTACATCTGGGTATCTTTTGAATCGGAACCATAACTATACTTAGGTAGGATTTTCAACCTTATGATGTCAGCTGAGCATATTTCGGTTTTGAAGTACCTACCTATTCAGACTACATACATACACTTTGGCACCAATTTCTGACAAGGCATAAAGTAAATGGAATAAATTAAATATTAAGTCATAAAAATGGCTCGTTAATCAACAATCGTTTTTTATCGCTTATTATTGTGAATAACAGAACTATCCGAACTCCCTGGCAAGCCAAACCAAGTCTTGGACGTGTTTGCACGTATCTACTTAAGAAAACGACGTAGCAAAACGTAGTAGTTTGTGATGGAATGAAGGACACGACACGGGTTGATATACAAAGATTAATAGAATACTTTTAGTGTGCGAGTCTTAAATGAGTAATTAGTAGCATGTGTGACGTTGGAAGCGGGCGGGAGTCCCGCGCCATCAGTAACGCGCCGCCTGCCCCGGACTGCCGCCGCCTGCCCCGAGGATAATAAACCGACACCCAAAATTATCTTTTCAAACAATTAGCCAAGACTTATTGCCCAACAAAACGCTTCCTTTATACACTCATTAGGCCTTCATTTTATGGCACACCAAATTGCAGCATTTTTTATGTTCTTACCGTACCGCTATTCGACGTTAGGAAAATGTAAGTAATCTAAAATGAACCAAATATTCGACTAATAAAGTAACTAACATTTTTATGACAGTACCTACATCAGAAAATAAATCAATAAGGCTTTATTATCTAAGAACCCCTGGCGTTTTAAACGGTTCAAACTACGTGGAACTTTAGGGTGGCCGGAAATAATTACGTCTACTTTATTAGCAAAATTAAATCATCATCACCTCATCTCCAGCCTATTACGTTCCATTGCTGGACGTAAAATTAGAAAAAATAAGTAGGGCTTCTCTAACATTAAAGGAGAAAAGAAAAATAATCAATTACGAGCCTTTAGATCTTGTTACCTCAGGCTCTGTCTGCCCCGTACGGGATAAAGACGTGATTTATGTATGAATGTATGTACCTAAAGGAGAAAAAATAAATAAAAATACAAGAGATACATTAAAAGATATTGTGGCCTGAGGATGCCAGACAACAGAAATCAAGAATAGTCTGCAGATGCGATTAACGAGGCTAAGACAGAATAATCTCATTAAATATGTTACTAAACCAATACTCGCTTCATCTTTGTTAACTCGTTAGAGCCCCTTTAGAGCGAGACTTTGGCCATCAACAGATTTTAACAGAACTCTTTACGTGCACTTTGTGAATCCAAATAAACCATAGCAGAAGTCGTTTCATTTAAACTCTTTACCAACACTTAAACACCTTATCAGAGTTATACGACTGGGCTACAGCTTGGTAGTTACGAAGAGTTATAAAGACCCAAGGTGCGGGCTATTTCTTTAAAATGAGTTGGAAACACTGCAATAATGCTTCAGGGAATAAGCTGCCGGTAAGGAATTTTCCCGTCGATAACAGCGCCCTCGCAACAGTGTGTGTTCGGCTGTCACATTTTATTTTCCATCCACTTTAGGATCCGCTCCTTTGAACCGTTTCCGTAATGATAGTGGCACATACATATGCGCATATGTTCAAGTTAATTAAGCTCGCAACTCGGGCTACGTACGTAAAGTAACCATCTACACGAATAGTTACTCAATGCCCGGTATTCGAGGCGCTACACAATGCATCTACCTACTTCTAATTTGCTTCAACGTTTTGTGTTCCGTTAACTTAGCTACGAGACAATGTTTGAATAGCTACGGAAAGTTTTGTCTAGGTACCTGAAGTGATTCAGACTATGTGGTAAGCGAATTTAAATAAAAAAGATAAATATACTTATATTAAACTATTTTTTGAAGCGAATCTGATTATTTTATACTAAGTCAATACCTACCTAACAAATTTCTAAACTAGCTGTTTTCTAAATTAATTAATCATCAACAAAAATAAAAACGAGAATCGATCTAAAACATTAACTTTTTCTTTATCGTAGAGCAACAATTGATAAATGGTTTAAAAATCTAGGCAACAGTCTGTGCACAGCTTTACCGCGTACCAAAAACGGCCACTACATCGTTTCGTATTTAAAGAGACATCTTGATGAATTGAAACAGACAGAAAAGGTTCTCGAGGAACTCTATGTTGGTAATATTCCCGAAAGCGGCCGACACAATTCTTCATTTCATTCACGTTCCCCTGCGATGAAACTTTTTCTTTGCAATTTTTCTGTGGAGGTCGGTGTGGGGCAATACGGGGGTGCGCGGGGTGGAGAGAGGGGAGCGGCGCCGGGGGCCGGGGAGCGATCAGGTGGGGCGTGTTGCGAGTCGCAGCACGTAGCGCGCCCCGCGCGCCCGGCGCCCGCGCCCGCGCCTCGCCCGCCCGCTGAATACAAACTTCATTAGCCGTTTGATAATTAGCCCGTTAAACGCCCCTCACTTACCCAACGACGATCTTCTGAACCACCTCTATCTACACAAATATAACTCTTACCAAAGTTCCTTTCAAAAAAGTTTCTAGACACCGCAGGCAATCCCATTTCATGATTCCGCTGTAAGCCGTATTGCGGTTTACGATAGGGAGGCATTCCTCATAAAATAAGGTAGGTAACAAAATCCGCAAAAGATTGGTCAATATTTCTAACGATATTGCTAAAGAATTGGAATTGATATCGGGCTGTACGGAGCAGTTAAACGCTCTTATTGAGGCGAATAGATTCATACATGAACTTCACCTGAATTGCTCTTCTACTAAGTACCAAAATGGGTTAAAATTACTTTTGTGCGTCGATACACACGAACTTATACCAAGTTTATAGCTGCCGCAAACTTTTAGCTGGATTAATTTAAAGGTTCTTTAAATAGCCACAAACAGCCTAAGCTACTCCTAAAAGGAAAGGGTATTGAATTTTTCTACGAGTTGTCTATTACAAGCCGACCAACTATTCGATAAGTAGGTAATGAGGAAAAACTGTCGTGTTGTGTATTAAATAAAAGACTTCTTGTAGACAGTTTTATTGCCCACAGGACAGATTCCACGTCGCTGGAGTGTCACGGCGTCGATAGAGTTGACAGGTTCAACATGTCACAAGCATTGGCACTTGGGACTTTTCCCGTCACACTTTTTCGATACTTTACCGTCATGATAACAAAAAGTAAATTTGTCGTGGTTGATTCAGCTGTAGTGGCACTGGAACGTCGAGGTTGTCCGAAGCAGCAAGTAGTATGTGAATGGCATGGCGCGCGTATAGTCAAACCGTGTCATCCTGCCTCCGATCCAGGCCCGCTCGACCGCAACCTAATCCCTCGATTAGGAAACGCTGCCCGATACGAACGACTCCACTTGTGCAAGAGGGATGAAACTATTATGTTCAATCCAGTGGCTATCGAATAGTTTGGAATCGAACCGAAGCCGGTGGACGATAAATCTGTCGCGACCGCGGACATACGCTAATAGTTAGTATACATAGCAAGTGACTGTGATAATTGACAATCTGTCGAAAGTTGGTGTAATGCAAAGGCTAATGTAGATATGACATTGAGACATACATACATACACACATAAATCACGTCTTTATGCCTTACGGGGTAGACAGAGTGTATAGCATGATTATGGGCGTATAGGTGAAAAGGGGAATCTCATAGTTCCTACGGGATAGCGATAAGCGAATTCTGCGCAGACGGAGTCGCGGGCAACCACTTGCTAGTAAATAATAAGCTAGCTATTATCTGCACATTTATAAATATGAATCCCTATTTGATTTGGCCACGGCATCATGCGTGAACGGTTGGACTGATTTCGCTAATTCTTTTTTTGTTATGTTCGTTATGGTTAGAAGGTTCTTATTATTTTTTAATCATTATAAATTATTTACTAAACGAACTGCTAAAAAAACTACATACAAACAGCAAAATACAAACTAATACAAGTTTATATCTTAAGCCGCTCCTTCGCAATAGAACTAGAGAACATAACTCCTCCTTTTTTGGAGGTCGCTTAGGTGGACTATGTTAATCAGGGATTGTGGCTTTTCAGAAACAGTTCAGCAGTAACAGGGGATTACCACCTGCATGCAAACAAACAAAGTTCAAACTCAAACCACTACAACATTATCAAGATACGAAAAGGTAGCAATTACTCTTCTATTTTATTTTAATAGCATTCATTTAATCTATGTGAACTTTATTTTAAGAAAAACAAGTACTAGAAATAAATCAGTTCAGTACGAAGAAGGCCCCGTTTGTATAGGGATAATAAAAAGTGACAATTAAACCGGAACGTCTCCGGAAGGAAGAGACGAAACAAAAGAGGAAAGCGGGCGACGCGGAGTAGGTAGAGAGAACTTAGAAAAATTAGGAAACAATGAGCCAGGAAATGTGTTTTCCCGGCGAGCGGCGGCGAGTGCTGGCGAGTGCGGCAGCGGCGCGGCGCCGGCGTGCTAGCCCGGCCGAAGTTGAACGCGCGGTCGTGTCATGAGTCATAACTAGACATCGGATCGGATTATATCCACTAACGAAGTGCTAAAATATGCATGCGAATATACACGAAAAATGCCCGAAATATGCACTAAAAACTGCTGCTATGCCCAAAATATGCACAATGCAAAATAAAAAAAACATAACTGTATTAAACATTTTAAACAGCGAAATATTCTTAAAATTATGCAAAGTTTTTGTGGCAATATAATTAGAGAGTTTCATGCATTTGCATATGCAAATATGTAAATGTATTAAATCCGATGTCTAGTCATAACGCAACAGGATCAGGGTTAAAACCAGATTATTCGGACGCAGGAATGTACTTGTCGCTCAAAGATATCCACAGAAATTTTGATAAAAATTGTTTTGAATTGAATTTATAGATCATGACAAAGTTACGATTGAATATTCTTTTAAATGTCATTTCCAACTTTTTGATAAATTTATATTGCGAAAACGTTTGATTAACTTAAACAAGGATCATTATGAGAAGTCCTTAACTGTTCCTATCGTTTTTTGATTTCATATAATCAGAGATTTCTTTTAAACTACGACATTCATTTATATATACCCGATCAAAGAGAAGAATGTTTGAATGTTTGTATGAATGTATACAGGTAAACCAAAATTTGGTTAGGTAGTTTAAAAAAACTTGGTCTTAAGCTGGTATCACGAAACACTTAGGGAGACGGTAAAGCGCGATTCCCTGTACCAAAAAAGGCATTGACCGTGTGAGGGCTTTGTTTTGGCAGCGTTACAAGAAGATTAGGTACCCAAGTATCTATGGGATTTAGTATTGCTATCAATCACTGTGCCATAACTTAGTTTGGCTTAATTCAAAGCTTGATTTTGAAATATTCTCAACCATTTCACTATCGGTAATCGACATAAACTACCTACTTAATCACTTTACGACTTACGAGTGAGAGTATTCCAAGTATCCAGAGAGTTCTCGTTGATTCCTCGCAACGGTTGTCAACGCAATTGCCATGGGCGAACTAAACTTTCCATGTATGTTTATTAACTATCAGGTAAACCCCTTGCCCGTTTAGATAAAAACCAGTAAAGTCACGTAAACACATAACGTCTGTCTGTTTGTCACCACACTACCACAGCTTTAATTGAAAAGAAGGAATATCGAACAACCTTAATATCTTACAACTACCCTACTCTACAGTGTAATATCCGGATGCAGCTGCTAATCGATTGAAATATGGATAAATTACTTCTATACTTATGATTTTTCTTATCAGGCGATATTTTATTCAGGTTTTGTATCATTGAATGGAATCAAAATTTGTACGGAAAACGTATTATTGCGCAAGTCCGACTTGTACGTAATCGGTTTTTTAGTGAATGTTTCATATTTACAATTGCCTTAACAAGTTAGGTAAATTTATGCTCTTATGTCATAAAATTCTGCTGACGAGTTTAATTAAACTTTTGTAATTTCCTTCATCAAACCTTATTTCCAAATGTCTAAAATGCATAATGCTTTTGACCACGTAAGCGAAAATGTGGTCTAAGACGAAGTATGATGGTTAGATAGGTAATTACTCAAAGGTTGTTGCAAGCCGACTTCCATTCACTCATGTAATCGGATTAACTTGAATTGGGTAGACAGGTAGATTTAATCTGATGAAAATGTAATGATGAAATACCCAACATCAACAATACAAGACTTTTGCAGTAATATTGAATTTGTTAAACAAAGGCTTCTTAAGTAGGTAAGTACATTGGGAACGAATGAATTCTCATCCGCGTTTGATCTCTGGTATTTTCCAGTAGTGTACAATCGTGTTATATGCTTTTATGTACACATTGTAGGTACAGTGTACACGTGTAAAATCGCAAACAGCGGTGATCAAAATGTAAGCGCTGGTTGTAAAAAATACGTAGGTACAGCACAAAAAATACATCTATTGCAAATGTATAATGCAATGACGCATTACGCGCATTATTATTTCGTAATTTGGCCTAATAATTACTATCTGATTCTAAACAATGCTCAGGTTATGAACGTATCAAAATTTGTATGCATATGTCGTTTGTCATTAGGATGAACACCATCAAGTACGTATGTTACGATAACCAAATTGTACATAATGAACTTATTATAGGTATTAGTTATGCAAGGCTGCGAGGTTCTTGTTTGGCGCGAGTGCTTGTATTGAAACCCGAGCAAATGCATGGTTCTAGAATTGAACCATGAGCGAAGTGAATTGTTCAAAAAAGTAATCCTAAGTGTCGCGAGAGTTTCTAGGCAAAATACACTAAATAACTTTTCTGCCGAGCGAAACACAATTTTATTTTACATCTCGCTACAGCAAGAAAAATAGGAAATGGAAAAAGAGCAGTTGTAAATTGTGTTTGATTGTTCGTATTTATCATCCACTAGCCCACATCATCGTCATCGCCTCCTTTGCGGTATTTATCGTATCCCGTGAGAATCTCGCAAAATCCATATACTTATCCTTTAATCCTCTTCCTTTCCTACATTATCTTAAAAGGAACCGGTATGCTTTTAGTTTAGCTTCTACATAGAATGAAGTCAGCCACATTTTAAACTATAAAGATCAATATAAAAGTGTTATACCTTAAAGTCGAAGACGGTACATTAAGTACGGAAAGAACGCATATTGTATGTCAATAAGTATATATAATAGGTTGCATGATGACATTAAAGAATTGCCACTTAATTTATTTAAATCTAGACTGAAAGTTTGGCTGATACACGGATGTTTTTACGGTATCAATGATTATTTCCAGTATTATGAATCATATTTATTCATTTATTTGGGTATGAGTAGGTTTATTAAAAAAAAAACACAAATTAGTACAAATAATACAGAAACTAAGAACAAAGTAGACAATAGGCGGTCTTATCGCTTAATAGCGATCTCTACCGGACAACCAATAAAAGAAATAAATAAGCCAGATACAGTTTAAGTAGGTGGCGAAAACAAATAGACAGGAGAAACGCAGGGGTAGTAGGTAAAAACAACAATACTAACATAAATACATATGTAACAAAATAAAAAAATATACATTCATTATTGTATAATACTTAAGATACTTAAGCATACAAAATATATATTAGAACGTAATAACGAAAAACAAATAGGTAAATAAATAAAAAATTAAAATTATATATATTTAAGAAGACCATAAACAGGATAGAAAAGGAACTTAATAGGTGAGTAAGAGGGACAGTGTAGTAATATTTCATCGTCACTTTCACTCCCATAATAAACACTATAAGAGTGAGCGTGACGGCACAGTACCTACGATTTTTGAATTTCTAATTTCGGGATATAAGAATAGATGCACCACACCTTACTAAATGGTCATTGTCACATTCAAATTATATAAATTATAAAAACATAGATTTTAAAGGACAAAGAAAGCCTTTTCAAGCAAGTGATGTGAAATATTTTTTAAGCGCCTGTGGTTATGCTATGCGACGCGACTAGCAAGATGGAATGATGCTACTGTAAAACGTGAGGAGCGTTGTTAAAAATAAAATTTACTGCATTATTTTACAAATGAAAGCCGTTATCCAAATAGAATATGTATGTAGAAGAAGTATGTTCACCAAATTAAGTGCTTTGCTGTATTTTATGACAGTTCTTAGGTACGTAAAAAAAAACCATACAGTTGATTGTCAACTAACTTTTATGTGAAAATTGTCTTTGATGTTTTAAGCTGTAGCTGAAAAAACGAACGCTAATTTTAAAATACCCTTAAATCGTTGCAACGTCGTGTTTGTTAACTCATTAAAGGTGGAGACAAAAAGCTAGTCAAATTTAAAGGTCAAATCAGAAGCATGACAAAATGTTAGAAACATATTTTAACAAATAATTAACACGGCTTTGAACAGTACGTGCAGGCTTAAGGTGGTACGAACATGAAATAAATTTTACTTGATGCTGTTCGTACCCAAATGTAAAGTGAAAATTAATTGTTTTCTTAAAGTAGTCCTTCAAATACCCAAGGTAAAAAAGTGATATAATATTTTCCTAAACCCTAATTCAAGCTTTTAGTACCGAAATAAAGTGACGAAACTATGCAACCAATTTTGACGAACGAGTTGTCAATCAGTTTGTTTTTACTGGTTCCATGAGCTATATAGGTATAAGGTTACTCAGATTATTTTTGGAATATTATAGCAGGTTAGGTTAAATAATTCGACTGCACATCGCTACAAAGGTTTTGCATTTCAATCTTTTATTCGAAATTTAGTCCCGCCATTGACGCGGTTCACTTTGAAGATAGATCAATGTATGGAAACATTTTTATCGACTATTAAGGTAGAAACACATTATTTACACGCGACGCGACCTGATGAAGCGCGACGCGTGTTGATTCAAATCAAATCCCATCAAAACAAAACTTGTAAAAAAAACCAAGTATCGCAACTCAGTTCTTCTACCGTAAAAAGTTGTGAGATCTATGTAATACCAAGTCGGTTCATTTATTCAGTCCCCGCTAAAGAGACCTCCTGTCTTAAGTTATTACGTAACCTAACAACATATAATGCCCATATCAAAATTAAAAATCGTTTATGTTATAAATAAATAAATTGATATGGCATTCGCATTAACCCATCAATTTAATATAATCTGTATTACTTCTGAGAAAAATTACACATATTACAAAACTTGTAAAAAAAACAAGTCTGGCCACTCAGTTCTTCTACCGTAAAAAGTTGTGAGATCCATGTAATACCAAGTCGGTTCATTTATTCAGTCCCTACTAAAGAGACCTCCTGGCTTAAGTTATTACGTAATTAGCTAACCTAACAACATATAATGACCGGATGTCAAAATTAAAAATCGTTTATGTTATAAATAAATAAATTGACTTGGCATTTTAATATAATCTGTAATACTTGTGAGAAAAATTGTGTTTTATACATATTATATTAAATTGATGGTTTAATGCGAACGCCAAGTCAATTTATTTTCATCATGCATATGCAAAATTTCAGCTCAATCGGTTAAAGATATCTGCTCCAAAATTGAGTCGCAAGATTCCACCCGAACAAACATACTTAGTGAGTGACATAGTCAGTGAGTGACAAAATTAAGGACTAGTTATAATTCTTAAATTACTGGTTTAATTTGAATGAAATTTGAACCATACAGTGTTTATACAATGCCTGCTTGATTACAGAAAATTCAGGCTTTTAGTTTTATCCACAACGAAGTTAAAGGGGGGTCGAAAATGACCTGAACTGCTTCGAGAAAAGGATGGTACGGCCGTGCCGTTTTTTTTGCTCGACTTGGCGGGGGCACTTCCGTGCCCCCAGATTGTATTATTTTCTATGACCATTATAATAATGTGTTTCTACCTTTATTCGAAAATCGTGAAAAACATTAATTACAGGCTTATTTAGTCAAATTATCCCAACCACCTGCTGAAATATTCCAGAACAATTATATGAGACCCTGTACTATTTGACCTGAACAAAACCACTATGATTTTGCATCGAGATAACTGGGCAAATTAAATTACGCATGTGAGTACGCATGAGGTACCATTAAAATTAAATAGTACTACGAAAATGATTAAGAACGCGGTTGCTTAGGCCGTTTTGCTGTAAGTTAAATAGAAATTTATTTTATAGCAACACTGCTTCTTAACTGTATGGTTTAATTAAGTGAATAAGTAATCGAGGAGCTACGAGATCCGAAAGTAATTAATATTATGAGAAGAACCTCTTTGACCTTCTTAGTTTTCAGAGCACGATGTAAGCCATGATTTCTGTAGTCGGGTTTCACTTTCTAAAGTTACCTAGTCGTTTACCGGAGAAGTGGGATGATACGAAGAAAATCCTTTATTTTTTTATTTTACCAAGAGGTATGTTGCAACTTGTTTTCGTGTAGGTAACTGGTGGTTGCTGTGTGTTTTAAATCTCCTTAACGTTCAGAATGCGAACAAAGTTCGCCACTGCTCGCCTCTCGGATACAGTACAAGCAAAAAGTACCTTTACAGCTCGCCAACTTGTAACAGCGCACAAGCAACAGTGTTAATATTAGATTCTTTCCGGCAAACTACGATAACAAGTTACTAACAACGTTTAATCATTAATGTTTTACAATCTTAAATATCTTGATTATGGCTAAGGTTTAACAATATTTATTTCTCAAATGAATTAAATTCACTTATTGTGAGAAATAAATGTTAACACTAAGCTGTATTTCATTCGCTCTCTTGACAATTGAGTAATCCCTATTCCTATCCGTTATAGGTAGAGTATTATCAAGGTATAATATTGAAGTTGTAGCATTAGTGGTAGCATTCAAGTATAGGTAGTGAAGGTTATCTACGATACGAATGCGTTGCGAGTAAACAGTCTACGGAGAAGCTACGGTTGCTACGAAAGGACCCTCCGCTACGCCGTAGAAGCATTACATTATATTTTGTCATAGTTTCAGTAATAAAATTTAAATCATACCATATATCAATAAAAGGAATTCATCATTGTCATCATCTTCAGCCTATATACGTTCCACTGTTCGATAGACGAAAGGAATTGCTACAAAAATGCGTCTAAATTAATATATTTCAACCACACCTACACACTGTAAATGGTATCCATAAAGGATGACATAAAGTTGCAATCACCTCCATTATTTGATTCGCGACTGCAAATATTTGTGTTGGCGGTACAGGAGTCGAACCCGAACCTACCTACGGGCAGAGAGCCAACAAGTGACAAAGCCGAGTGCCTCCAAAAATCTTAGCCTATTAAACTTACAGAAGCACCTATCCTTATAAACTTAATATAGTTTACGTAGAGGGATAGTAATCACACACCGTATTATACTTATAATAAGTTAAATGGTACGATTAGAATAGAAAAAATGAAAGCCTTAATTTATTGTAAAAACAGATGACTTTTACTAAAAGTAATGTCATAAATTGTAATATTTTTTTGATAATCGACCCTGAATGTTTATGTTATCGTTTTACAGGACATTGCGTTTGTTGCAGTAATAAAATTGTGACTTTCAATCTAATTCAATTCAATTTATTTATATGTGAACCTACTGGGATCATAGCTATTTTACACATGTACTTTTACTTGTTGCAAGAAAAAATAGCAACTTATATCTATATTTAACCGTGTCTTTGTTTTAGTTTATTCAAAGTGATCAACCATCTACATGTCTGCCACGCTTGATCAACGGTTTAACTTGTGCCCGAGAGTCGAATGCTAGGCACCGATAGCGGCAACGCCGGCGAGTGTGCCACACGTGATTGTATTTCGGCAGCGAATCGGTTTGTTTTTTATCATTAATAGGATTTGCAATTTGCAATGAAAGTGGATCGAGCGCCAGGCTGCGCCGGGCGGCGGGCAGGGCGGGCCCGGCAGGCGCTGCGGGTATTTCGACGTAATTAAAACAAACAGGAGGAGGCTCGCACTCCTCTCTAATTGCGTTCGCGTGGAAATAATCACGAGAATTGTGACAGTGGATAGTGCTTGTTCGAACGAATTAATCTCACACGTTACATGTGTCACCATCATCGGTTGTGGTGTGGATTCAGATTTTTATAAAAATGCCATTCAGCTGAGTAAAAAGTGCGGTAGACGGATAAAGTTTAGGATATTCATGTTGCACAGGATACGATTAAAAAAAGTGAATAGAGAGCCCTATTTAAGATCAAGCGGAAGAATCATAGTTAAATTAGTATTAGTATTTATTTAATAAGTATTTAATAAGTAGGTACTAATTTTACTAATTAGTAAAACACAAGTTAAATTGAATGACTATAGATGGATAAATGAAACTTAAACAAAACGCAAACTTGTTGAAAGTTAGTTGGTGGAATGAGTGTCGTATCAATGATATAAATTTGCACATTTAAGACCATAAAATAGTCATGGATTTGACATCTTATAATTTTTTTATGCAGAATGGTCAATTTAGTTGCAATTTACTCATCTATTAAAAAGACCGTACATTTTTAACGAGGAACACAAAAAGCTGTATGAACAAAACTCAATAATGTCGGTGGCAGTTTTATTACAGTCACGAAATAAATAATCAGTGGTGGCAATGTTAATGAAGCAAGCAGTGCATGATAAGTAAAATATATGGCGCGTAGGTATTCCCTCAAGGCGCGTTGCGTAATTACAGTTATATGCAGTCGTCAATGGGTTTGCGGTTCAAGTTGCGCACAGACGCCGCGTACATCGGCGGTGCAAACAGCTAAGCCTCAAAACGTATATTTGAGTGGTCCCGGCTGCAGGACTATCTGCACGGAATACGGAATGCGAATTAATCTAATCTAATACGAGCCAAACTTATCTCAGATCTTGCATAAATATTTGCAGTCGCGGGAGATTCTCCTCAATGGTTTCTGCTCTTATCGCGCCCGTGCCATCCTACACTTAACACGATGGAAATGGGGGATGTTGGATATTTTATTTCTTCATCGTTTTAATATTTTTCTGGGTGAGCTCTTTAAAGATCCGTTTTCATTTGTTTCCCATGCTGTTCGCGAGTACTACGATATAATAGGGAATATGCATTAAAAATATATCACATTTCTCAACAAAATATGAAAATATCGTAAATGGGTTCACGCTGAAGCCACGGAACCTGAATTGATTCACTTGACATTATTCGAATGTTTACAAAATAAACGCTCTATAAGTGGCCAAGTGCGAGTCGGTCACGTACACACAGGATTTCGTACCGCAAAGCCGTTCCTTGTATCGTGACTCCTTTCATTTTTTACTTTATTTTATTATTAATAAGAATAGTGATCCGCTCCGGTTTTGCACAGGTTATTAAACTAAATATACCTTCCTTTAAAACCATTTTTTATATACATATAATATAATAATAATATAGCCTTTTATTCCGAATTCGCTACAATTTCAGTAAATATGTTGTTGTTGTTTTTATTTTATTATTAAATTGTCGCATAATTCGGCGTGCCTCATGGCATAGGCCTCCTCCATGTATTGGAGGGTTTGGGCTATAGTTCCCACGCGCGCCCAGTGCGGATTGGGAACTTAACACACACCATTAAATTTCTTCGCAAATGTGTGCAGGTTTCCTCACGATGTTTTCCTTCACCGAAAAGCTCATGGCAAATTTCAAATGTAATTTTCGCACATAAATTCCGAAAAACTCAGAGGTGCGCGCCCGGGATTTGAACCCACGACGCTCTGCTTGAGAGGCCACAGGTCAAACTATTAGGCTACCACGGCTTTTTTATATACATATACTGACGAAAATCGCATTGTAGTCTTTTGTGTAGGTAGTTTAAAAGATACATACATACAGACGGCGGTGTTCGACTGGCGAAAATTAAGTGTTTTGTGTATGGAAAACTAAAATGGGCTATTACCTGAATCATTCATAGTACCTATTGCTGAACCAAATGCTACTCTCAAAATAAGATTCACATTCTTAGTGGTAGATCTCTGTCATTGTATTGACATCTGATTTACAGACATATTATTATATCCAATCCTCAAATCAATCAGCCTTTTGAATAGTGTAACTTGCCACATATGTACCAAGAACCATCCAAACGAATAGTTAGGTGAACCTAAATCTTTCTGGTCATGATAGTACTTGATCGGCGCTTTAAGTTCTCAGAGGTACTAACCGCACAAGGAGTGCTAACTCCACAGACATCACAAATGGCCGCCGCCTTAAGGTAGTTTTAGCGGGATTTCTGTATAATTCATGGCAGGTTCTGCTTTCGACGTGACAATTTGTGAAGTCTACTAGACGGTTCTGTGAAATCCTTAGATGTTGTCTCGGTTACCTTTAAAGTCTCGAATAGCCACTATTACATTCAGTTTTCAGAAGTATTCTCAGATATTTTTATTTCTGTAACACAATAATAATAACAAGTTGTACTTTAAAGCTACGACATAATTTAGTACCATGGAATCATGCGGGTCCCCTGTTGGAAAGCAATCACCGCCGCCCATAGACACTCATAACAAAGGGCGTTACGAACTGCCTTTTAAGAAAAGAATAGGCTCGTTTTTTGAAGATCCCTAAGTTGTACGGGCCCAGAAAAATTGGTGCAGCTAGTTGATTCCAGAGTTGAACCGTTCGTGGTAACAAGTTACAGTCATTAGTGTCATTTACCTACTCACTTTAAAAAATAAACCTAGAAAACGAATCTTTTAATCACAGGCGCATTTCCTTCAGCCTTCAGAAAAGAAAAATCATAAAGAAGATGATGATGATGATGATGATGACGATGGGGTTGCAGGCACTCTCAATGATTGAATGAAATCCAACAGCAATAATATAACGAGTATTTGTTTAATAGCTGAAAAAATTACTTTTATGATACAACAAAAAAGTTTTTAAACAGATAATCCTTTTTGGGTATATTTTACCTACGTGCGAAGCGGTACTGGATCTACTGAGTAATAGAATTGTGTTGATAAATTGATAATGGAGAAACAAAACAGTTGCGAGGAACGAATTCTTGATGAGTATGTTTTTGTGGATTATGGTATCCGAGGACATGTTAAATTAATTAACGATAACTTTACGCATCATGCCCGAGGTCAGGAGGTTTAGAATCAAATTGAGATTTATAAATCTATTACGTAAATTACATTACGCATAATATTATATCCTAAATTCTTCTTTTCTTTTTTTACTTTTGTTACGAAAAATTATGTATAGATAACAGACAGTAAACGAATGAAGTGGACTTGAATGCTGAATTTGTTTCAAAGGATGATGTCGTATTATGTGGGAGGTGGTGTCATGCGCATCGAGCGTCGATAGGGCAGCACCGAGCGCACGGCTCGAGCGAGCAAGGTGCGGGCGTCGGTTGAGCCTGCAGACGCCGCAGACAGTGCGGCGAGCGGCGGCGGCGGCGGCGGCGGCGGCGACGCCTGCGGCGCGGGGGGCCCGGCCGGCGCGCCGCCGCGATGCTGCGCGCCTCTCAGTCGAGACGCGAGTCCCGCCCGCCCTAGCCGTTCGTAGCGTTCGCCCGCCCGACCGCCTACCGCTTATCTCGCGACATTATCCACGCGTTGCTCTCATCCTTCATATCGTAATCGACCCTAGATAACAACCTTACGACCGAATTAAATATAAACTTTTTTTCAATACTGGCCGAAACTCTTTAAGATTATCCCTGGCACCGTAGCGCCACGCGTCTGTATAGACGTTAAGTATTTTCGAAGCTTTCAGATGGACCGGAAGGGGGGCGGGAGGGCTGACGGATTCGGAGGGTCGCGGGGCGCAGGGCCCCTCGCGACGCGGGGTTAGTAGGTTCGCGATGTCGCGTCGTTGTCGGTCGGAATGCATTCGCGGACGTAAAGCAGTGACCTAAGGTGCCGTCGCGTTTAACACCTGGCTCTTCTCCTGAACTTAGGAAATAGATTTTTACCGATGTTCAATTCTACTTCGCGTTAATTTTTAATGGCCAGAAACATTTTATCGTTTTGATATTGGGTTAAATGAAATAAGACACAAGGTCAAACCTGCTAGGTGTCAACGAACCCTTCATCAGGTGCTTACGTCAGGTCGATGACGTTGGGGTCGTCGGGTTGATGACGTTTCAAAAATAAATTTCATTCAAGCACTATTAACATTTTTGGAATTTAATTTCGGCCTGACATCAATGTGTTTCTAAATTATGGAATGAATGACCATTTAATACCGGATTTTTTGAGTGTCAACATAAAATACGGAGACGGAAGTGTGCAACGAGTGGCAGGGAATAGCGAGGCCGCCGGCGTTAACCCTGCCCGAATTAGTGCAGCGGACGAGACTAAAATAGCGGTAGTCGGCGTGTACGGTTACATGCGCTGCGGCGCGTCAATGTCGGCGCTCGGCGCGCCGTGGCTCGGCAGGTCGCCGCGGCGGCTCTCGGGTAAGCTTACACTGCGTCTGATTGTAGCGAGCTGTGCCCGGCCTATATGTGGAGGCCCGCTCCGCGCCGCCCGTCGCTGCCGCCGCCGCCGCCGCCGCCGCCGTCGCGCCGCTTCGTGCCGCGTCCGCCCTCGCACCTCACACGAAAAGCTATTTTCGGGCTCGTCTGTTTCACAGTATACACGCTAAATTTTACTCGTTTCTAAATATATCCAGCAAAGCGTGTCTATGATGCCAAGTGTTGTAAAACACTGTTTCAATTATGATCAATATGATTGTATTAAAACTTGACGATATTTCTTTCAAACAACCGTTTTTTTAGAAAACTGTGCAATAGAAAAAACGGCTGGAGATGAAGATTTAAAATAGGGTACTCATGAAAAATGAAGAACGTTTCTGCGGACAAAGGAAGCCTTCGAAGATCAAGATGAAAGAAATAAAACATGAAAGTGTTAGCGTTGTTCGCTTTAGCTGGTTGACTTCGGGTCAAATTGTAATTATTATATCATTTGGTCCCCTTCAACCAGCTGTAGTTGACATCTGCTTCGCTTTCCGAACGCGTCTCCTCGCCCACTGGAAGCTCCAAACCACCAAAAACTCTTTTTGTGTTGTCAAGAACAAGTTAAACATTAAAACGCTGCGGATAACGCTATTTCAATATGACTGACATGGTGTTTGTTAAGACAAATGTTGACCGTCAAACATGTTTAGGGTTGTTTATTTTAACACCGACTGAAATAAATTAATTTTATTTTAATAACAAGCGTGTGGGCCATGATTAAACGAATTTTCTGACTAGATAAATATACGCGGAATATACAATGTTCATTATGGAGTAAATTACATACTTAATGACATAATAACAGGACACTGATGCAGCTTTGATTCCTTCAACAATGTGATGCATTTAAAATGTTTTAGTTTTCAAGAAACAGATCCAACATTTAACATCTTTAATCACGTAAAAAATGGCCCAGTTAAACACTTAATTAAAAATTTAAATCGTATGCAGTGCGCTTGACTTTTGCTGGAGAAATCATCCATGCTTTATCCGAAGACGTAGAAATTAGGGAATCAAATGTCAAAAAATTTCAGCTGCGAAATTGGACGCATTAAAAAAAGAGATTTAATACAAAAAGCACTTTAAATTTCTTTACTTGCCAAAATGAAGCAGACCGCAAACTAGGCTTTACTATTTTATTATAATTTCGATAGGTTGTAATAAATAACCAGCCTTCACTTCAGTTCGACACTTTGGATTTGCTAAATAAAATTAAAATTATAGTGTATTACAAAACTGGACTAGCTCTGGAGTTTTACGCTAGATGATTGGCCAAAAAGTACAAAGTTTTAAAAAGTATGAACAAAAAAATCTAAAAAAAAAGCGAATAATTTGGTAAAATAAACATGATTTGAAATTCGGGGGAGAAAATAAGTAAAGAGTGTTTTTATTGAATCAGGTGTTACTTTGGGGAGGTCCATTTCAATGAACAAAAAAATTACCTTGCTACTCCGCTACTCAGTGCAGCTCAGTGTAGCGGAGTAGCAAGGTAAATTTTTTGTTTAAGTAAAAAGTGTTTTATAAGCTTAACTTGAGGCTGTTGACATAGACATAGACATAGACACGGTAGGATATCCTCACCACAACGTCAGGACCAGCGACGCCCACATATAATTCTCGTTATATGTTAATGATATGGTACTTCAGAAAATCGACAGAAATAATAGTAGAAAAAAGCACGATGTTTGAGAAAAAATGATGTTCCAATTATAATCAGTGATCGAGAAAGCTTAATATTGCGGAATATCACTTCGTTATTCAAAAATGTATATTATATGACTTAATAAATTGCGTCTTAAACCCGAAGAATGAATGCGGGTGTAGAAGTGTCATAAATTTATGAAAAGTAAAAAAAATAATCGTAAACTATCCAAATAACTTAATATATAGGTAAGCACTATATGGCTAGGCTACCATGCAAATAAATACATCCTCCAACAACAATACGAGTTCCAGAATCCCAGGGCATGATATAATATGTTATCATAATACATATTGTACGTAGAGCGATTAGGGCCATTGTCTCCAAATTACACTTCTTATTTTTATAATGTTGCCAATTACAATAACAGCATTGATCATAGTTCATAGGACTACGACATAGTAGTCCGAAACATGTTGAGCATCACTCGATTTTTATACGTGGGTTATCCTTTTGTGATTGAGTGTTGAGTGTTGAGTGAAAACTGCATTGATATTACTTTTTTAATGGTTCCAGTTTACGTTAGATCTAAATTGAGTGACTTTTGTTCAGGGCTAAGGCTAGCTAGGTCATAACCCAGCTAGATTTGAACCAGTTACAATTTTCTGAGACAGGTTGGTTCCGAGACAGATAATTTTATCCGTAACATTTTTTACGACTAAGACTGACTGCCGCAGTATGAAGAAAGTCTCGAAAATAAGTCTTTCAGTGAAATTTCAAGTAGTAACCACTGTAGAGACAAAATGAATAATTACTAGTTCCTTTTAAATAATCTACAATATTAACATTCGACAATGACGATCAAATCGAGCCGCATCGCACGTTCAAACTACACACTTCTATTTGCAAAAAATTTAACAAAATCTTCACATAATATTGCTTGGCTATTCTGGTGATATAATGAACGCCTTGTTACAATATATAGGAAAATGATGCGTGATGGGTTTTTGTTACCCAAAAATAGAATTGTAACAAGCGTAAATAAATGAATTTCGAATTTTGAGGACACTTTGAGGCGGACGATAAGCCATTTTTTTTTCAAACTGTATGTGTCATATAAATGAAAAATGCCAAACTATTTTTTTATCTAACTTTCGGCGGTTCCGTTTTTCAGGGCCCACGCCCCTGTGATTTGGCGAACACGAAATACTCTTACAGTTGGTTGTTGCTTTTAACCGCTGCTCACAAGGGCAATATGAACACATTTATTTTTCAGAAGCATTTACGATTCTGGGTTCATGAAAAGAAATGTTATGTATTTGCGTTTCTGGTTTCATTTCACATAGCCTGAAACCTTGTAAGTAAAAATGTCTTGGGCCTAGTAAAAACTGATTTAAATCTGACAGTTCCAATTCACATTTCACAAAATTAATTGGAACTAGTAGAGTGAATAGGCTTACTGACTGAACCAGTGAGTTACACCTGATATGGGTCAGTTACTGGTCAGTCCTACGTAAAACTAATAATAATAATTATTATTATACCTAATGTAAAATTTCACAATTATTTTTGAGGCGTGTCTACTAAGGCTGCCCACTTGACAGATAGAAGCAGACGAATGTTGAACTTAACAAGCGTTTATGACGTAATAGTATAACTCTTAAGCATTTATTACGTGTCTAAAATTATAGATCCAACTTTGAAATGTAGCAAAAAAAAACCACAAAATTCTAGTTGAATTGAAACTTCTTCTTCTTCTTCTTCTTCAGCGTGTAGACGCCCACCGTTGCAGTGAAATTAAATAGCACAATCAAAACAGAGGCTAAATAAAACAAATGAACAAGAACATTATACTACACTAGCAAAATATTCTGATATTACTTTCAATGCCACATGCACGAAAATGATTAGACTTAACGCCATTTAAGTAGCTAAGTAAGATTCCGATTATTTCCACAATAAAAATATTATAGTTTATGTATCGCTTAATTTTATTTTTAGGAACAGTCGCATGAAAATCATAGGTAGGTACAGTCGAGGACATAAAGATCGATGCAGCCATCATGTCAAACATACGCGTCACCGACCTTATTGCTCGTGGCATAAACGTGTATAGATGTTTTTGACGTCTTGGTAACGTACATATATATATGCCCTTGACTGTACCCACATAAAATTATTTATTTCAACCCTAGATTGTCTTGCTTTAACTATTGTGTCTCCCAGGTCGTTGCGGTGCCGACTTATGCGCTAACGGTTTGATGGCTTTAGCTGATATTTTTTAGCAAGAGCTGGCGTTGGTTTTTGGAAAACGAGCTTTCAGAGGCATGTGCTTAAAGTTCGTTGTGCCTGACATTGTGGTATCGATTGAAGGCAGTGAAGCTTTCTGTAGCTCGCACGCAAGGGAAGGATCGTAACGCGCGCCGCACTTTGATATTATAACGAGATTACTCGAGCAACCGCTAACGGACTGCCTGTTTGACTACAGCTTGCTACTTACTAAACCATCTAGTGATGGTCTAAGTCGTGACAACTTTGGCTTGGCATCGCTTTGAGCAGCAAATGAAAAGACTCATCTCAAAATGGCGAAAGTCTGGCATACAACATCAAAGAATTTTAACTTAGGTATCTTAGCCTTACTAGGATGTTCTTATTTTAAGACTTTTATTTCTTTTTTGGGGAATGCAGGTTTTAATGTAATGTCAGACATTAAAGTATACAACAATCTTAGCAACGACATCAAAGATAGCAACACCATGGTAGCATTTAATAGAAGGGTGAAAGATTATTTTGCAAAACGACCATTTTATTCGGTTGAAGAGTTTTTTGCCAATGCCCTGGACAAATAGCTTATAGGTATTTATATCATTATTGTGTACAAGTAATTGAATTGTAATTTGAATTTAATTTACTAATTACCTGACTAGACATTGACATTTTCCTTTTTATTATACTATTACAAATGTTACGTTATTTTGTACTTAAGCAAATAAATGAATGATTATTATTGATTATTGATTACTTCCGAGGGCTTTAGTTTTCAAGAAAATTTAAGTGTGTGTAAGTAGGTACTTTGCAAGAGTAAAACCCGCTAACGCATCTCAGGTAATTCTCGTTTAAACTACATATTTCCACATTTTTAGATTTCACTGCAATAAACATCGCCGACAAAATGTCCAAAGTGATATTTAACAACGTGACTGATTCAAACGTGAGTCAAAGGGCACATGGACTCATAATGATACAATTTTAATATGGATCTGGTTATTTTGGCGTTTCCCGTTTCTCGTTTTTGTCGCCGGATAGTAAACAATGAGGGTATTTTTTTCCTTTTGAAGTACTGAATCCTGAAAAAACATTTTTCGTAAGTATTTATACTCATAATAACTGTTAAAATTATTTCAGAGGGCAGAGAGCGAGGCGAATCCAAAAAGGAATAGAAGCAAAAGAAAGAAAAAAAAACCAAACCAAACAAGTTCACAAACTGAGCAGAAGACGAAGACCAGCTACAGTTCTCCAGTTACCATGCATGGGCTCACGTGTATCCACTAACGTCACTTATGCTAAACATTAGAGAATACCCGAAATTAGTACAACAACTGGTAATTCGTGTCTTTTATTAACCGTATTTTAATTTCTATTTTATATAATTGTGCAGTGGTTACATTTTTGATTATCTGTATTAAATAAAAGTATGTCTTTTAGTTAAATTAAATTTTTCGATTTGTGGTTCAGCTCCGGGTTCCCACATCGAAATTGATGTATGAAATTATATTTCAAATTTGCCATTAGTTTTTCCACGAAGGAACCTTTACAAACACATGGCTTTCACTATCTGGAATTTTAAACTTTCACTTTGTCGGTCCCTCATTTAATGCTCCTCTCATCTACTCAAAGGTTAACTGGTAGAGATCCCTTATAGGGATAAGTTCGCCTTTGTGCATATATTAATGTTATTTTTATTTTTTTGTGAATTGTATCTGTTTCTTTATATTTGTACAATAAAGCATTTACTTACTTACTTACATGTCACCTCTTAAGAAATATCCAATCAACACTTGGTCCGGGTGAGAACCACTACCAAATACCATATAGAATGTGTAGTATGATGTGTTTATAATTAATTCCCAGGAAACATTAGGTATTCGATCTTTTCATAATATTTCCTTAGTTTTACACGTTTGCTGCGTTAAAAGAAGAAAAATTATACTTAATACGAATTTTGATGAGAATTCAATGAGTGTTTCACGTCGTGTAGGCGGCATTTCCGAAAGATTTGACATAGAAACATGAACCCAGTTTTGAAAGCTTCTAATTCCGAAAGTTAGAATACAATATATAAAAAAGTGTGTTTGACTCTATCCAATACACGCGATGTTCTATTGTACCGTCGACGTCAAAAGTAAGTGATCAAAATCAAGATTTCAAAACATTTTCTAGCATGACACCCCAGATATTGTTATACGAAAAAGTCAGTTTTAACTGAAGTTTTAATCAGTCAAAAGAAAATTATCATAGCAACATCGAAACAGAAACGAAGTGACAAATCAATGTTTCAAATCGAAATAAGAATACACGATGTCAAATTTGTCTGTACTAGAACTGCCAGCGAAGCGTCAAAAGTGACTTGCAAAAGAACGACCAAATTTCAAACTGTTGGAATGACAGCTCGGCAAAAGAGGATTTATTAAAAAAAAAACAAACTGATGTGTAATGGGAACTATTCCAAACTTTGGCGGACTGGGACCGTGCGCGACGACAGCGCCACGTACAGGTGGCCATTATGGACAATATTGTCACCGCTGTCAAACAAGAAGTAAGTAAATACTGTGAAAAAAATTAATGAAATCTTGTGTTATTTTACTATATTACACAACTTTGGACAATGGTAGTCAGTAACATTATTGCCAATAATATTAAAATTGTTGTTTTCAGTGAAATTTTAGAGGTTAGGTAACTTACTTTTTTTTTTCTTACGGCTAATATCCACTTATTTCTTTGGTCTCTTTTCCACCATGGTCTTGGAAATTGGTAAAATTTACAGTCGCTATTCTTCTTGGTGTTATTACAATTCACAACAACACATCTTACCAGGACCATATTTTATCTCAAAAACGATTAGAAAATGTTTACTGCAATATGGATTTGACAGCTCAAGTCAGCAACAAAATAGTAAATTTTAGCCGTAGCGAGCGCTGTGATCGTTTAGGCTACCCCCTCCACCCGCTTTGCACTCTCCCAATAGTCGTTTCGCATGTTGGTCTGACGAATATAACCAGCATTAAACGAACACCTGACGTACTCCGAGGTGTCACTTTAATTTCAAACACTCAACGATGATACCTGTTTGAATGGCATGACACTTAGTTTTGAAAGAGCGAAGTAATTACTTATGACAAGTTACGAGTTCATTTACTTCTAATAAACTACATTATTTGAGTTAATTTATTGTATACATTATTTTGGGACCCTATTTCATCAGTTTTTTTGTTGTTGACTGTACTATGGCGATGCTGTCATAGGCCGCGGGAGAGAGCGCTGAAAATGAAATAGCGCGCCGCGCAAAAACCACTTAGTAAAATTCCCGTTGGTATAAAAAAACGTTGGTGTATTGGATATTAACGAAATTAACTGCAGGTAATTAATAGATGTTACTTATATAATCAACGTGATTTTTGCACATGCACTGGATAAAAATCTTAGCACTCTAGGCTGCCAATGCCAACCCATCTGAAATGCTTTGGTGTCGGATAACCGTCGGTGTAGGTGAGCACTTGCCATCAGATGATCATTTGCTCGGTTTTCCACAATATTTTTGACAAAATACAGCCTATGTTAAGTAACCAGAAAAGTCTGAACACAGTCTTTAATTAACTCTAAAATATGAATAGCGTTATCTGATTATGGCTACTTATTATTGAATATGTTGTGTTGTGTTCTTGTGTTGCGGGTGTCCATGGGTTGTGGTGCTCGTTTACCATCAGGTGACCCACTTGCTCGTTTGCCTTCCTTGTCATATAAAAAAAATGTTAGTGAGAAATATACGTTTGTTGTATCCAATTATCAAATTTATAACAACATCAAAATATTCATCCAAACCCGATGAACATTTTGTGACTTTCTTTTATACACGTAAATGAATAGTACAGATTTAGGGGTTAATTTATAAATCGTTGTGGTTTTGGCTGCAAACCAGCCATTGACATATATATTTTTCTAGCTTGAAACAAATTGTAAATTTATAATGTAAATTCTGGTTAAGTTTGGACGTGTGACCGCTGTGCGAGGTCGCAAAAACGCTAAAGGCAGCGGCTGCAGCCGGCGGCGCAGCGCCGCGGCGCGACTTTGTGCCATAAATCAAAAGCACCCGCGGGAACCCTCCCATCACATAAACTAAGTATAAAACACTGCGACATTTTTCACACGAGATAATATTCAAATGAATACTAAAGTATGAATTCAAAAACTAATTTATGCGTTTTGCGAAATTGGGAACCGGAGCTGTATTCTTTAGGCAAACATTTCACCAAAGCAAAGTATTTAAAGCGCAAAACCAAGATCTGCAAACAACAAGCAGTGTTACATGTCTAGATTGAGAGCATATTATATTTTTTCTCAAAAATGTCCGTTAAAGTCGTCATTGTTGACTACTTATCAGAACAGGAAGTTAATTGTTGCCGGTCAGTCCAAAATAAAATAAAAAAACATTACTGTAGCGCTAAACTCTCCAGTAATGTTGCATACAAATTCCATTACTGTCTAGTTATTAACTTTTTTTAAATGCAAATCACCATTATAAAATAAAGGCACAAGACTTAAAACACCAAATAAAAAAAAGCTAGTACGACAACGTGTTTATCTGTGTCTGAAATAGCTTTAGATGTTCTGGGTAGAAAAATACTCTCTTCAAATGCCATTGATAGAAAAAGGCGGCAAAGCAAAACAATTTTCACTATTTTGTTTTCATTTATTTTTGTTGTTGTTTTATTTTCGATTTTTGAATAAACACTATACTTGCCTCGGCCTGAATAGCATTGCTGGCTTCGTATTATTAAACGGACTCGCAAGCTCGTCCGTTCAAACCAACACTCAGCCAGCAATTGCCTACTTCCTGGCCTAGACAGTAATGTACTATTAAAAATCAACTGCATCGATTTTCAGAATTTCGAGTAATTACAGGCGGGAAAGTAATCCAAGCGCCTAAATATACACAGAAACACAAAACTGCTGGTAATTTTCGTGTTTCAATTGAAGTTATTTCAGCGACATTGGCGTGCTGCGGTGGTCGCACGTTACTCGAAACACGGCTTAGAAGGAAATCACCTGGCAGGCCATTAACCTAATTCACAGACGCGAAGACAGGGCGGAGACGCGGGCGGCGGCAGCACCCGGTTTAATATCACTCGCGCCAGTAATAAGATGGAAATAAGGCGGCGAAGAAACCCCGCCAATCATTGCTGTTCGCGATTTGTCACCAACGCTGTACTTTGATAAGTTTAATATTGGAAGGAGATAATTATTACCTCTTATATTCATACCTCCAGCGGCAAAAAGTAATGGTTTCAATAGGAAATTTTGACAGTGCAGACAAGCGCGAGGAATGCATTCGGGTTCAATATATCATTCTCAGGCTCCGAACATACATCTCTGTCAGCTCCAGCGCTGCCGCCCGTCTTCAAGACAATAAGACTGATATTAAAAGAAAGACTTAGCAGAGCAAGGAATGTTTCTGAATTCTGAGGCCAATTCATTTTCTACACTTGTATGAACACCTTTTTGTATCTGTAAATAGAAATGAAACTCGGGCTATAGCGGTCTACTTAAACTCTATTAGGTACCTAGTAAAATATTTTCTACCCGTTAAGCCTTAGTTATGGAAATAGTAGGTACAACGTAATTGCACAAGCCCACTACGTTCGGATCGGGGTTATTACGGTTATTTTTATCTCTTTTACAATTAGGATTACTTTTATTAGCGTAGGGCATTGTTGTCATTTTGATGTAGGTATGTCGTTCATAAGGCTCTATAGAACTATAGTTTCTACGCAAATAAAATAATAAAAATCACAATTCAATTTAAGTATATTTAAAACGAGAAAATAGGTGCCTATTCTATACCCTACATATGTACACATAAAATGAACGGCTAAGTGTGTTGCTAAGCGCAAAACTCGAGAACGGCTGAAGCTATTCGGGAGATTCTACTTTCGAAGTATTCATTTCGTGGAAATTTGTATCGAAAAGAAAAGCAAAACATTAATTTAAAAATTTTAAATCCCCACACATTAGCATTAATCCAGTAATAATATTGTACGCAAATAAATAATAAAAAAAAACAACTTTATGTCAAAAATGCCTTACATCATTTTGGAAAAGAGCTGATACTCTTTAAACTGCTGGACCGATTTTTACTAAACAAGGCTAAGAACCAGCGCAAGGAAACTGGCTTTCGAATGAAAACAAAACGGGTTAATAATTGCTCAGAAAAACGCACATTAGTTTTTGACTCAACGACGTTTGTCGGGAAAGATCTTATTAAGTATTACAATTATATACGATAACGTTAGGTAAATAAATATGTGTTATGCCTACTCAACATTACTCACAACATTTGTATTAGCAGTTTTTCATAACTTGGTGTCCTTACCTCTGATTTTTAATCGTGTTTGTTCCCTAAGCTACGTTGTTGTACAAACGCTATAAGTGATTTGTTTCATTTCTACCTTCATAGTATACCTCTACCTACATAACTACCAGTACATTCAATATTATGGTATAGGTACGTGTTTATTTATCTTTATAAATATTGTATGACTTGTAGAGTAAAAAAGTTCCTTAATCGAAAAGTAACATTAAAATAGTTAAAGCAGTGACGAAATTTCATATTCGCTAGATGACAGCACAATGGCAGGTCTGAATTAAATATTTCAGGTGCTGCGCAGTTCTCGCGAGTTAGTACGGAGGTTGATGAAACGACATACTCTGCACTCGGAGCCGAGAGAAAATTTAATTATTGTTCCACTGGTACAGTTAAACACAATTTTAAATGGCAAAGCACATTTCTGCGACATTAAATGGATTGTCATGTCGAGTTACCATAATTATGAACTTGTGCTCAGGCTTGCCTAAGCTAATAGCGCTACACTCATAAAATACTGTGGCAGAAATTCCGTTAAAACTATGCACACCGAATTTTGATAGCTCTCGTTGCGCTATATTAAAATAAATATTCAATATTTTAGTGCTTATTTTGCATAGTAAATATGTCAGGAAAATTAAAGACGATACTGAAGCGTTGAGATTACAACAAAGATTTATAAAATACTAATTGATCTCTCGTCTATATCTACTTTTCTGCGACTTTTCCTTTATCCTTTCTTTGGCAGAGTTTGTCGCTATGCCTATAAGATTTGAAGAGTTCCTTCAGTTTCAACAAGATCTCGTCATCATATCCTGATTAGATATTAATGGGAACAAACTGGAAGTATTCCCTTTCCAACAAAAAAAATCCTAATCGGTCCATAAATGACGGAGTTCAGAGGTAACAAACATTAAAAACAAAACAACCGAATTGACAACCCTCTTTTTTGAAGTTGGTTAAAATAGGTAAAATTCCACTAGCAAGATTTATATTATTAGTTAAATACTGGTTAAGCTTAAGAAAATTAAACGACACCTTGTCGGGTGTAACAAGCGGATTTTAAATCAGTTTTCATTGTTAAACTACGTGTAAACCTATGTTCGAACGACGAGATAGCTATTTTAGGCGAATCGATCTGCTAATGGGATATGAATAAAGCGCGAACGGGGCTGGAGGCTGTGGCGACGGCACACAGGCTCGATCTAATGGAATTCACTTGTATGTAAACAAGCCGCAGAACGCCCTCGTCCCACCTGAACGTACTCCTGCCGACATAAGTAGGTAACGATACGAGACTCCCAGAAGGTATGTTACCTCTGTACTATCGGCTTAATCGATTATGTACACACTATCTTATTTACCTTCACTTGCACAACCGCTCATCTGGGCTGGGGTTGGAGATGTTTAATTAAGCTTAATGTTAAAAGCACTTCTATACTTCGAGCACCATTCCCGAATTAACGTATTTTTGAAGTTGGTGAATCGTTTATTTGTTATCTCTTATTAAACTTGGGAACTCAATACGCATCTCCCACCGCCTAGCAACGAGAATATCAAACAGAAATGTTTTCATTGTTGAGTCGAAAGTTTACTTTGAAATTACATTAATTAATGGCACTGAATATACTAAGTAATACCAACGACCGACTACCCAGCATCCTAGAGTTTTTCCAACTTAGCATATCCTACTAATCCTACTATCCTACTTATATTATAAATGCGAAAGTTTGTGACAATGTGAGTGAGTGATATGTTTGTTCCTTCGTCACGCTAAAACGACTCGACAGATTTGGATAAAATTTGGAACGAAGATAGCTGGTACCCTATATTAAAACATAGGCTACTTTTATCCCGGAAAATTGCATAATTCCCGCGGGATATGCTATCATAAACATATTAAAGGTCATAGCTGAGAGTTGCAATGTAAATAATTGTTGCAGAATATAGTAAAACTTGAACGTTTGTCGTTCTCAGCGACGTCAGTTAATATTATGATTATTAGAATTTAATCGACGTCTCTGAGTGTGAAAGTTAACTTTAATTGTCCTGTCGGTTGTATTGACTGACGGTGGAAGTTCAGAACTGTTTTATCTTGTTCACGGACCAAGTTCAAGTTTTAATTTATCATCCCTGCCGTAACCAAAGCTATAAAAAAATAATAAAATAAAATGTTTTTATTTCAGATTATAAATCCATATTATGTTAGTATCAGTGCTTACAAAACTAGTGTTAGTCAACAAAGGAATGAATAGTCCTTTAATATGTTAATTGTCGTTTTTGAGTGTGAAAGTAAACGTTTGCTTTATCTCTCCTTCTTTATATTTATGTGGATACGAAGTGGTCTCCAAACAGGAATCCGTTTTCAGAAAAGGAAAAAGTGGCCGCCATTTTGAAAATTTTAGTTTTTCGACCGATTGTTTTCAAAATTGATATCTAAGGGGTCTGAGTGGTCTCCAAGGATGAATCCGTTGTCAAAAGTTGCTGCCATTTTACAATCTTTAGTTTTTGGGCCGATTGTTTTCAAAATCGATATCTGAGGATCCGAGTGGTCCCTAAGCATGAATCCGTTATCAAAATGGAAAAAGTGGCCACCATACTGAAATCTTTAGTTTTTGGGGTGATTGAATTCTAAATCGATATCAGAGCGAACGCCTAATCACACTTGACCATTTTATTAAAATCATATTTAGCATACACTCAACAGCTTACAAAAATTTCATCGCAATCGAGTCAAGAAAACAGGAATTTGACATTTCAATCCGACTCACGCTTGACTTTTTTTTGTCAAAAACTTTAACTTTCACAACCAGCTCAAAAAATGAAGTAAATGTAACGTTTTTCACAATACATTACTAACTTGCGTTGAAATTTTTTGTTTAGTTGAATATGTATAATTTAATTGTCGCGTAGGCTCACGTAACAGAACAGATAAACTGTAAGCAAATTGCTAATTCTACGCGGACGAAGTCGTTTAGTAATAATTATGTAATAACGAATTCAAGTACGAGTATTATGAGATGAGTGACGTTGTAAAGTAATATAAATGTATTTTGCTATTCACACCCTATTTGCGCGAGCATTCATAGCCGAGTCCCTCTCATTACGCTATATTATATCAAATCACTATTTTCTAATTGATGCACATTGTACAAGCTACAAATTCCATTGCAGCAGATACATAGTTTACTCATATACGATAATATACAGCAAGTGTCTATTAGTAAATGATGCAGGTAATGATACAGAATTATCCCGAACATATTTCCGGAATTCCGTTGTTGGCCTTAAACCAGATTGAAGCGCTTAGAATTCCTTACATAAGCGCTCCGCTATAATATCGGAAAAGAGATCAGAAGTTAATCTATCGGCAACATTCCTCGCGTTTCGCCGGAAGGCACAGCCGCGTCGATCCGCCGCGCTGCCGGCCCGCTATGGCTCGCGTACACGCGACCGTGCCCCCATCTACAAACTAATCGATCCTTTCCTTTGCAGATAAATATGCACCGATAGATAGATTGCTGCACATCTATTATCTCGGCTATATAACCAATATTAAGATAAAGCAATATCCAAATATTTCTTATAATGATTAAAATTGACAAATAATGGGGTGAGGTGTCTCTCTATATAACACTATATGATTAGTACAACGAATTACCTATCAATATGTTTGCTGTAAGTATTAGTTACATGCAATCTCGTTCAGGTACACTAATAACGGCAGACACCTATTTGTAGTCATGAAGTTAATCTAGCCCATAACTTTTAAGCTTGCGGTATAAATCGCAGGGCAAGGGGTTATAAATCTGATGTTAATCTAGATTCCCATTACGTTGGCTGCAATGAAATTGCATTAATGTACATCTTTGTATTAGTAATAGAACATTTAGTAAAACGGACTGTCAATATCGCACAACAAGTGGATGAGATCGATCCGAAATAAACGCATCTGAATTATCGATTCGAGTAGGGAAACTTAACCCGGGACTAGTCTGTAATCCCAAGCGGGTTGTTCGTTTCCCCAGCCGCCCTCTCTCTAAACAACTAGCACCGTTCATGAAAAATCACGAAGAACGCTAACCGCACGCTCCGAGATAACAAATAATGCGGCGCCGGCGGAGAGCGGTCGGCGGGTGTCTCTCTTCGAAAAGTTGACATTTGTTGGTGTCGTAAAAATATAATGGTATAACTTGTATTTTATGAGCGCTAGCAGCCTCAGCTTAGAGTCGAGCGGATGGGATAAGTGAGGAACAGTCACCCATGTAACAATACATTTAACCTCAATCAAAACAAGGAGGTAGGTTTTTTTACGAATGTACATTTAATTAGGTTAAGATACTAAGTACCATATTCAAAATATTTACAAAAGGGCATTAGAATTGTTACCGAAAATATGACTAGGTTTAAAAAGAATGCCTTCCATGTCAAATTCGGTTATTGACTATCGTTACGATTCAGGAAAAGCTCGGTAAACGCAACGGATACTGCTCCTATTCTGCTTTTAATTCTAGATAGATTCGATTTGGACCGGCAGCACTTTGGGATTGGAATGGAGTTCGAATAAAATCTAATCAAAAGGAATTTGTGACGGATAAAATAATTGAGATTAAACCTGCCGGCTCAGCGGGATTCCTTTTATTGACGAAACCGGAAATACGAGGGGGACATTTTATAAACTAACAAGTAGATATCTAAATACGTTACAAATGTGTAAATAGTATTGATTAGGTAAGCGTCTCAATACAAGTTATTTAAAATTAAGAACAGATTAGATTAGATTAGATTAGATTTATTTCCATTTGTAATTTACATTATATTTTTATGTCAAAACATAACAAAGTCACAAAAAGATCGTCAATTGTAAATAAAATAAAAACAATAAGGTACATTAAAATAATAAATAATAATAATAAATGTCTTCTTTCTTTCTTCTTTCTTTCTTGCTCTTCTGCTTGAACATTGGGGTAGTATTTGATGAATATTTAAGATGCGCCCAGATTGTGGGCAAGAGTTACGTCAAAGCCAGTGCAAATATTCTGAGCAGTGAGCACTTTGTCAGCTTCTGTAAATTTGATGCTGAATGTACCGCAATATTACTAGGTGGGTTCGGGGTATAAATGCCAAGACTGAAACATTTTGTCATTTTTTGTTTTTCATTTTGAACATAATAGACGCAGTTGGTATAGCTAAGCTATTCATGCGCCCGGGCTCGGGAGGCGCGGAGGCGGCTCGCAACAGGGAATAGATTCCTTTAGTCACATTTATGGCTAATATATTCATGAAACTTTCACAAAAATATTTCCGAGCGCACACGCGTCTGCTTTGTTATGTTACAACGTAGTCGCAACGTACCTACATGTATGCACACATACTTGTGCGTTACCGTGAAATTGAGACACACTGACTTACAGAGGATACGTAACTGGGGGAGAGAAATGTACATTTATTTATGAACAACCATGATTCTAATTTTTTAACAGCACGCAATATAACATAAAACGTTAAACTGACTAAATACTTTAGAAGTGGCTCTTTCATTCGCGTCTAATGTGTACCTGCCTACGCCAGCGGTAAACGGTTAGACCGCATTGGAATAGCGGAGAAAATTCAAAAGGAAAGGAGTAAATTGCGGTGTGAAAGATTTTGGCGGTGCACCGAGAAGCGGAGCGAAATAAAATAGCGAACGAGTAGAGTGCACGTCACGTACACGCGCGCAGCGCACGCGACGCGCCGCGCAATTTCCGCCTCGCTGTGTTATCAGATGCGAGAGTCGCCCGAGCCCGCGCCCGCGCCGCCTTGCTCGCACATTGCACCATGTTTACTCGTCTGAACGCACTGTTGCTGCTCTCCGAAAAGTGAAAGAAAGGTCGTTGTGAGGTCTCTCGTAGTTTATAAAAAGCACATCAATTAAAGAAAAACACTATACCAGTTTAAAAATGTCGGAACTGAGGAGGATACACATATTAATGACAAAAAATTAAGCTGAAACAGTGTTATGTTTCTTTTCACAGAATCTGCCCACGTGTGAAGAAAACAGTGAATTAGGCAAGCCAATCGGCTGATTTAAGAGACACGTAAAAACAAGTACGAGTACATTTAAAATTGTCACCATCTGCACACAGATAAGGATTTAAAGAGAAATATTAATTTCACATTATGAACAAGACCGACAATAACTGTTTACTTACTATTAAATACTACTCGTAACCTTCCGTGTGTCAGCGGACTTTTGATCTTGTGTCATCAAACATCTTACACTCTTATTCACAAACGCTTCATAAGCATATGTTCAATTAACTTTCTTTTGCATTTATCTATCACTTTGACATTTGAGAAACAACACAGACTTAGTTATATTCTGCTATAACAGGTTTGTTGTTGAAAGCTAATTCTAGGACTTTTTTATTACTACCTACATTATACTCGTACCACAATGTTCTAAGAGTGTTGTAGTGAAGTTTTGATTACAGAGTTTCAGCATTTTTAATATTTACATAAACCAGAAACGAGTTAATTAGAAGTTAATTGCGGCTTAAGCGATAAAAGCGGGGTTAAATTGGAAACAAATAGTATTTACTTAGGTGCACGTTTTCGGATATTGATGGCGGAAAGGTAGAAAGTATCCGGGAGTGCCCCTTTCTTGGCGAACTCGGAATGGATTTAATAATTATGCGGCAAAGTAGCGAAGCGTGTGGGGTCTAGGCGGAAGAAGGGAGTGGGGCAGGGCGCGATTAAATCGCGGGCGTTTCGGCATGTAACAGGAAGTGGGTCAAGCGCCGCCGCCCGAGCTATTTATTGCGTTTCCGACCAAACTGCAACCGTTATCCAAGATTTTTTGCAAAATTATGTTTTTTTTATCTACAAAAAGATAATTTTATGTTTACAGTAACACTCACATAATCCATATAACTCGAAAATAGATGATGCCCCTTTAATTTTCCGATGTTCTACAGAGAGCAAAATGTAAGATATGAGAGATGTGATGTGGGTCTTGTGAATTGCTTTTAAAAAAATCTTTTTTTCTGTGATTTAAATCATTTAAGTACCTACCAGTGCTGCAAATATAATTTTATAAAAGAGTTTTCCTAAGTAATTGGAACTAAATGCGATGTTCATAGTTTGTGGCGTTTGTTAAATCTTCGCGAAGTGAGAAACAAATAGGTACTTTCTTATGAGAAATAAAAACTTTCCTGAAATTGCAAAAGAAGAAAAACAAGGAAACGTCGTCAAAAGAGGTACAATCTGTGCTGATGTCTAGTCTGTCTTCACAAGTAAAATTGATGCCACCATAGGCACAAGAGACTATTGAACCTATCATTTACGCGTGAAAAAGACAGTGGCATTTCAAACTTAAAATAAATTATGAATAAATAAAAAAAAAAAAACTAAAAAGTTGGGTTTTAGTTTTCTACTTTTTCCTTATTTAAATTGTTTTGGGGTGTCAATGTTCCTACTGCGCATGAATACAGACAAAGTCACAAGCAAAAATGCTAGTAATGTATTTATTTTTGAAATTTACAAATAACGGCCTTTTCAATGATACCAAACACGGAATAATGATCTAATTTTTTATTTAACAGAGTACTTTATGCCCGCTAGAGGGCGCTACATTAGATTTAGTGTCATATTATATAGCCTATAACCAGCGGACGTTCAAGACGCTTCTAACGATACCACATTTGTCCAGTTTTGATAAATAGCTTAGGAGCTATGACTGATCAACATACATACATACATACATACATAGCCTGTCAAAATCATAACCGACTGACTGTACTTGGTTTTTTTTTTCACTTCTGCCTTAAAGTAGATACTTTAATATAGCAAACTTCAAAACAGATAACAATTGGTTAGATTTCTCAAACAATTAAATTTACCAAAAGTCACGAATTAGAAAAGGAAATGTATGGAGCATTATAAACGCATTAACTAAATACCATTTCCCTAACGTGCGTGTTAGGTAGTCGGCTATTTTTTCCTCGCTATGTAACTGATGTGATTTTTGTTAGATCGCGAAAATAAATCATTAGCTGCCTGAACTCCATTACTGGAGTTTTTTCTGCTCACAATTAGATTTCGCCCTACGCATAAATGGCGAAAAAAGAATAGTGGGGCGAGCTCGACGTTAGCGGCGAGCAGCGACCGAGTTAGTTTCGCGAAAGCCCGTAAAGGCTCAACAAAGGGTATTAAAACTTCTTTTTGTTCGGTAACGCGCGCCGCCGTCCTGGCGGCAGGTCTTGGAGGTAGACGTAGACGGGCGCTGCAATTACAGACAAGTGCCTTTAAATGAAGCGAGCTCTCGAGCACGGCGCATCGCGTCGCACCCGACTGCGCCCTCTCCGCCGCGCCGCCTCGTCATGCCACTTCCATATTCTGTTAATTTGATTCAAAGCCATTATTCTATTTACTTATTGCGAAACTTTCTAATTGTACCAACCATTTAAAAGAAGTCATTAGTCACCACTATTTTTTACTCTATTTTGCGGTTACATCTTAAAATATGCCTGACGACGCCTAACTCCGTATATTTCCGTATGTTTGAAGCAAAATCTGTAACATTTGCTTATTCTAAATTTTACTCGAAAGAAGAGGCGCCTGGGAAGAGATTTATTTTTCATGTATTATTCATTCACGTGTCCTGGAGCATTCTCATTTCAACGTGATATTTTGGCAGTGCGATAATGATATTTGTCGTAAAACCTCTTATGATATGTGGAGGTAAGAAAACCTATTTGACGATGGGTATATTATGAAATAAGGTGACGAGCTCAATATAAAAATTGTTGTTTATTATGTAAGCGTACAATTCGATTTTAACAAAGATGTAACAGTGTGTTTAAAGAAATTGAGTATGATATGAGTACTGACTAACTTAAAATGTAATTGGTACTAATAATGTGCGTTTCCGAATGCCTACCTGGGCTACACGATCGTATGAAGATGGCCTCTGCAATCCAAAGGTTGTTTGTCCCCGGGGGTTAAAGAATTCGTATGTGAATACGTTGTTTGTATCAAATAATTCCATTGAGTTTCAGCTCTACCCAAATACATATTTGGCCTGTGAAGATATAATTTTGGTAAATTAAAGACATTGTTTATTTGCGCGTTGGGATTTAATTATACAAGGCTGTAGAGAAAAGCAATTTTATCTCGTTTGGGTAACAGATACTGCGTTTATTAGGTCGAGGGAAACACGAGCTAAAATGTAAACCAAAATGCTACTAATCAGAATCAGGGGAGGGTAAACAACCCGAGTCGACGCGGCTGAATAATTGTGAAATTAAGAGTTGAAACATACGTACTCAGGAAACAAACGGAAACGGTGGCATCGGAATGGAATGGGTGCGATACGTGAATTTACGCTGCACTTTAACCTCTGCCAGATTAGTGCACAATGCGCGACGGTCAGTGTATCCCAAGATATTGATTTTGGAAAGTAGCCAAAAAAACTCCTAGAGCCGGGACGCGTCAACCGCCGCGCTGCCTGGCCCAATCCTGACGTCAACCCTTTTACGAATATTAAATTCTGTTTTGCCACTTCGCGATTCCACATTTTCTCTGAAAAAATATGATCTGTTTCGTAAGCCTTTGCATTATTCACTATTTTCGACTGCGCACGGCTGAATTTGTTACTTTACAGTATATTTACAGCATATTTTGTATAAGAAAACGTTTTATATTTTCCATACAAGTTAATTAACCGTTCATTTGACGAAAAACTCTTTACCTTTTGTTACTAAAATAATCAAGATTATTATTTTGTTAAGTCCAAGTAGCCTACTCAACCAATTGAGCAATAAATTGTCTTGCGTTTACCACGCTCAAAAAGTGACCAAAATAACAATCAAATCTTTATAAGATACCGTTTACTGATAAAACGGCTAACGAATTCACATTTACCCACTTAAAAACCGCTTTTGTAACTCAAAATGCGTTAGATCAATTTAAACGTACAGTCTGTGTTACTTGTTTCTATACTTATTAACTTTGACTAGATTTATTGTTAACTATACAGTCAAAGTAACTTATCTTAAGATCGTAAATAGATTATGAATTTTCATTTGAGAGTTGAAATTGCTTCGACCTTTAATTGCTTTAAGGAAACTTCTACAAACGTGTCCTCGGAAAAAGGGTTAATCCTGTCTTTTCTAACGAAATAGACAGCATTTGCTTGATTAAAGAAGAACGGCGGCGTCTTTCATAAAAGGGCGCTGGTAACATCTATCCCAAAGGCGTGTCTGGCGTGACTTTACAACTGTAAACGTTAATGAAGTACCTAGTCCTGTAGCCGCTTATAACACTGCATATAAAATAAGTTACCTAGATCAACATTACGAGTATATGGAGCTACGTATCGTACTAAGTATTGTAGGAGTGATTGCCGTAAAGTTTCCTTTCACATGAGCGTTCCTACTTTTCTTTGCGAGCGGGTCCGTTTCCGTTTATCTTTGTTTGTTTTTTTTTGTTAGTGTCAGTTTCTCTCGTTCCTTTTCTTATGTTCCGCCGTTGCGTTTGTCGCATTGGTTCTACGTACCTATGTATGTTTTAAGAAACTTTGATTGCACTATTTATAGTTTTCTAAACACGTTTGTTGTGACGGAGAGAGCTAGTTAGGTACATAGAGGATAATTCCGAATAAAGTGGAAATGTTTTAGTAAATACTTGGTCCTTGTGTGGCATGGCGAATAAAACTGGCTTGTTGTTTTATTTAAATAAGTAAATATATAATCAGAATTCTAATCACTTAAATAGCTTTGTTCGATGTAAGGGATAAATGCAGGCCTAAAAGCTAAACCGAAAAGTAAAACGCGCCTTAATTTTATAATGTTCTAATGAAAACAACGATGGCACATCATTTCGGGTGCGGAACTTTGAGAAAGAACAGAAAAATACAAATAAAATGCATTCCCAGGCAAGCACGAACGCCAACAGCGCGCGAACGGCAATAAACGCAAATGAATCGTTAATTAATTACAGTTTTAAATTGCTGTAGATTTATCTTGCACTTTTTTTACCTGCAGCGAACTGGTTGGTAGTCTCAAAGCTAATAGACCGACTGTTTCTTTTTATTTGTTATAAAGACACAAAACCAGTTTTTGTCAATAATTGATAGTTAAATTATCGAAGTTTCTTTTATAAGTATGTATTAAATAACAGATACAATGCTGCTTGCAAAGCTACTTGGGGTGTGGTCGGCTCTCCTCGGGACGCTTCGCGTTCGGCACGTTGTGATGTATGCACATGCACGGACTCAGCTCGCCCCGCCTGCCTCGACCACACTATCATATGATTATATTATTTTAATTCGAAAAATATTATGGCCTCAATTATTGAGTTAACATGATAACATGGCTCAATCTTATCTATATAGGTAACTAGCTTCTGCCCGCGACTTCGTCTGCGTAGAATTATACATAAAAACCTTCCTCTTGAATCACTCTATCTATTAAAAAAAACCGCATCAAAATCCGTTGTGTAGTTTTGAAGATATAAGCATACATAGGGCCATGGGGACAGAGAAAGCGACTTTATTTTATACTATGTAGTGATGATGATTAATATTTTTTATATACGTAATGTATAAAATACCATTAATAATTCTTTTTCGTGTAGCAATAAATAATTTACGCAACACACGCTACAAAATTTCTCAACGGGTCAAATTACAAATATTGTTAAACCTTCAATTTAATTTACCAACCTGATCATAAATTATAGCGTTTAACATTTCTAGATTATTCCTCTTGTATTATTGAGAACGTCAAGTTTTTCACCAAAGCTTTCATAGTCAAGCAAGCGCCAGGAGCAAGTACATCTTGCGATAAGGAACTTCGTTGCAAAGCTACATGTTAACGGTATACGAATACACGATTGAACATGGTTTCTCGAAGCTGCTATTAATTGATGCCTCGGTCTTAAATTGGTGTAAATCCTCAAGGCACAGATCATGGCTACCGAGCGCCGACTCTCAGCGTGCCTCCTCCAATTACTTTAATTAAAACAATACCACGGCACCAGTGCTTCGTCGACTCACCGCGTCTGTTTCCTATTTCCCTATTTAAATACGACAACGAGCTCGTAGCTCGCGCTTACAGTTCAAGATGTTGCTATTCATTTCTACATGAACATGATTGTTATTATAATTATGATCAAATTTTGGTAATTAATCGGCAGGCAGTATAGGTATATTACAGACTTATCTCGTTCGAGGCATGCGTGGAGCTACACAAGACGAATATTAAATACATAATTTTCTTACAGTAAAAATACACTGTAACTACAAAATTTTAAATAATTAACTAAAAAGCTGTGGCAGCGGGATTTATGTGCGATATTACATTAGAAATTTACCATCAGCGTTTCGGTGTAGGAAAACATCGTGAGGAAACCTGCACACATCTTTGAAGCAATTCAATGATGTGTGTGAAGTTCTTAATCCGCACTGGGCCTGCCTAGGAACTATAGCCGAAGCCCTCTCATTATGAGAGGAGGCCTGTGCCCAGCAGTGGGACGTATATTGGCTGGAGATGATGATGATGATAAAATTTTGGCTCATCAGCTCAGATGTATATATTTAAGTACTGAGCTTTTTAAGAAAATTATTTTGTCATGAAACAATCATTTTAGGAGTTCGCCGTAGCTTTTGCGGTAGTCATTCATAATCATCTGTGTTTCCAACTTTTAGAGCGAACGGTTCGAAAATCGATTAGGGAGTCGGGCTGATTCAGCGACTTCGAAGCAAGTAATTTACTCTCGAGTTGGCTGAAGGCGACACCTGTCGAGCGAAGTGACGGCTGATAATGCGACGCGAGCGCCATTGATGCGCAGTCGAGTGTGACGACGCAAACTCTGGTACAATTCGCATGTGTCGCATACCGTGCACTCAGTTTGCGGCTTCTTGCTATACCACAACATCATCGATCGGCTCGCACATAAATGTCTTGACATACGAGGCAAATTGAGATTTGGTAACCCCGCCGCGACTTATACTTAACATCGAGGTGGCTAATGTTTAGCGTTGGATTAGGTACCCCGCCGATTGATCCTGTCGTGTGTATCTTTTGCTGTTAGAGACAACATTTATCAAGCAACTTTCGGCGAAGGTAATATAAAGCTACTAAATCCTGGCATCATCTGTGGGGATTACAGTTTACACGAGGTCGGGAACGTCGCGGGGCGGTACCGACACAACACATCTCCGAACGGAGGCAACTTTACCAACTTTCTTAAGGGCGGTTAGCGAAGTTTGACGTGCCAGCGCTCGCACCGTAAGCCCTAGGATTCGATACTTGCTAACAACATCCAATAGAGAAGCGGAGACGCGTGCTTCGAAAATCCTATAACTTGCATGTGGATGCAAGTGATAAGCATTTAAAATTAGATTAAATTTTCTACTAGGTACGTATAAATTATAAGCAGTAGGTAAGTATAGCGTTGTGCGTATGTGCGTTTTAGGCATTAGCTTAGAAAGTAAGTTTTTATGTACATAAAATACAAAATCCATGGGTGCCCGTTTTCTTTGCAAGGGGGTGTATTTTATTTTGTTTATTGTTTAGTATACAAACAGTGACTTATTTATACATATATACTTAACTGTCAATATTTTTTGGAATTGGGTATCATTCAAATATTCCACATTTTTTTTTTAAATCAAATTAAAAAAAACTCAGCAAAACAATATTTTTTTTAATTTGTAATACGTAGAATGAATTTGTTTTATGTAGTTTCAAATACATGACCACATAGCGATTCATTCAAACCTGGCCTAAAGGAATAAACAAGGCTCCAATAACACAACCAATAGCCTTTGAAATATGTAAACAGAGTCTAAATGCGGTAGGTAAAGGAAGCAGCGATATTGTCACAATTATGAAAGTTGTGTTAAGCCTAGTTGCAGAAGCAGTAGACTGTGTTATTGAAAGTTGATGGCGGCCCGCTACGAGGCGAGCGCACGCGGCGGGCGGATCGGATAGGCGCGGGCGCGGGGCGCGGGGCAGGGCGCGCCGTATAACTTGTACTTTCTATCGCCCGCGCCGCTCCCACTGCCAGCGGTAGCAGCTACCTCGAGTTTTATGACTTTAATCAAATCGTTTTAGGGGTGTCACGGTGTGCCCTAACGGCTGATTGTATGTGCGGATCACGTGTGCTGACCCGCACAATTTCTATCCACTAGATACAAATGCCGACGGGCTAAAATCGGATTGTTACAAATATTGCCTTTTATTATACCCACCGTGTGCGAACACGCGAAACATGTATTAGAGTTACATCATTTTGTTGTTAGTGGACGGTTTATATGCGTGCCTACGTATCAAGTATTTTCTTGCGGCTATTCGTTAAGATCCCATCTGGTAGTGCAGCACTAATGAGTAAATTGCTATAAATTTACATAATTGAAACAGGAAAGCGTCAATTTTGAAAACCCATGCTACTTACAATCAAAACAACAACAACAAAAACATTTCCATGCGCGTCCAAACAAGGAACTGGAAGGTATATCACTATAAAGATGACACAGTTTTATACTGTCATAAGCTTATCTCAGCAAGACCGGGCGGTAGTAATTCTTTTCTAAGCAGCACGTAAAGTTATTCAAAATATGTATAAGTTACGTCCTAAGCTGGTCGTAAAACGGTATTACAGACGTTATGAAGAGCGGGGTTCGGCCGGATCTCATCACTTAGGGGTGTGCAGGCCTAAAATACCTTTCAATAAACCCATAAAATTGCCTTATCCAACGCAAATTTGGGCGTCGACTCGGCCTTCTCGGATGCTTATTAACAACAATGCACACGTCAATATAAGATAAATTTTGCACGAGGTAACAATATGTCGAGCGTTCAGCTTCAGGTACAAGAGTAATATCATGGAGGTTTCGCCGTTCGTCTCGGGATGAAAAATGTTTTCTCGGTAACCGTCGTCGAGTATTCATGCATCGGCAGCGGGCTCGTAAATTTTACGACATCGACGTTACATACCGGAAAATTGTTAGCAGATTTAGAATTTAGATGCTTGATATGTAACTAGGTAGCCGAAATTTTTTAAACCTATTTAAAAGATTGACTTGTACATGCATGACAAATGGCCCACTCGGTTTTGTTTATCATATCATCATAAGAGAAACATCTTTAAAGTATTTCAGCCTGCTAGGGCCAAGGTGTAAGAGGGGCCTTTTGATATATGCACAGATTGTCCAAGCTAGAACTATTGCGAGTGCAATTAGAACCTTCAGGCAATTTTCCGCAGATGCTAGGAAGTGCATAAGTTTTTATGCAAGAAACAGGACTGTAATATCGTAAAGGCGCCCATAAAAGAAAATAGCGCTGTGTCCACCAATGCACTTTAGAAGTGAATCCAAGTTTTGATGCCGGCATTGCATTCAAAATCTTTTTGATATGCAAAGTTTTTTTAAGTACATATCATTAATGTTTGTATGCTCACATTATACAGATGGGGATGTTGCATTAAATACATGTACGTATGACGGATTTAAGGTAATATGAATTAATTACTCACAATATGTTACACTGTTGAAGCTGATTCTCCAAATCGTTTAATTTATGAGTCGGCCTGTCTGGTGTAGCATAAATCGGTATTTGGTGCGCATTAAGGCCTCCTTGCGCCGCTACTCGTGGCTATAATATTCCCGATTCCAAAGATGTTCAGTGGGCCTTTGTCACATTAATCGTAATTCGTTTTGTAACGCGTATCCCCGAAACGATCTCGTATCGAACGTGAACATTAGGAATGTCTGTTTGGAGGACATATAAGTATTTTTTCAATATAGATTTTAATACAAACGTTACATAAGATTATCCTATAATAGTACAATCTCAGCACGCATTGGTAATAGTTGAATTATTTATTTAATAAGGATTTTAAGCAGCGTTGAATATTTTCACATTACAGTCCCAATTTTACGATTTCACTGTGATATTTTACATATAAAAATATTCGAAATTGTAGAACACTGCCAAACATCCAATAGTAGGTAGTATCTAACCAATAACAGCCGCTTTTTAACCGCTTTTTTGGTCTTGGAACTTTTGCAGAAACAAAACATCCAAAGCATTACTGTTAAGGTCACTATTAAGGCCGCAGAAGGCTATAGGTATTGGGGCTTATAGCATAGGCAAAAATGTCCACAGAGTCTTGGTACTCTTATTTATCCGGTATTATTGCGGTTGACTACTATATTGACATAAACTCTATTAATCTGGACGTCCGGCCAAAAAATTGGAAATCATCGGGTTAGCGAGCTTGTCAGTTGAAAATTAGAAAGGATATCAACCCTCCAGTCATAATGAGTTGCGCGGCGCCGGGCGCAGACGCATGCATGTTGGATGAGCCGCGGCGCGCTGTACAGGTGTCGCCTTATTTTTAATGCACCGCACCTATTGCAATTTCCCTCTGATACAGACCAGATGCAATCTTAAAAGATTACATACATGCATACATAAATCACGTCTTCATCCCTTAAAAGATTACCTGTTTACAAACTGTCTATCTTGATGTTAGATGATTAGGTATGCGTGCTCCAGGTGACTTCGGTGGCGTTTGGTTTTTGCATTCTGAGAGGAGACATTGTGCGCAGCAATGGGACGTTTATACTTAGAATGACACAGTTTTAACGGTAATTACATGAAGTAACAATAGTTTGTTATGATTATGAATACCCGTAAATATAATAATATCTATCTATCTATCTAGTACCTTTAAACGAGCAATTCTTGTATAATCTGAATCTCGGAAACGGGTCCGATTTTCATGAAATTTGGTATGCAGGGAGTTTTGGGGACGATAAATCGATGTAGCTAGGTTTCATTTTTAGAAAACGTACCAAAAAAAAAATACCGAGCAAAGTAGTATGATATTTATATTTGGTTAAATATTTAATATTAACTAGCTAATTACAAAGAAATAAAAAAAACTCAATTTATCAGTTTTAAGAGTTTTTTTTTCAGTTTTAAACCCATCATACGTGGGGTAGAACGAATGAATATAATTATGTGGTTACGCGTAGCAATTTACACACTTGATTGCTACGGCCCGGCGGCGCGGTATTCGTAGCACTTGCTACGGACTGTGCTACGCAAAGCGGTTAAATGTGTATTTTTTGTAGTGAAACTGTGATATAAACATCTAACTTAATAATTTGTAAATATCCACATAAAAATCACGCGACGAATGTTTGTGAAATTTTAAGGCTGAAATTGGAGTTTCAGGTTAGGGAATCCTTAAGAACATGGCTAGGACGCAAATTAAAAAAGCGCTCTGGATTGTTAATTCCATTACGATTCGATGGGCGGCAAGAGTCGCCTTCGTTGGAGTCAAAGCCGGTAAAACGTAATTGCGACTTCACTAAGCTGGGTTCCGCGCGGCCCGATAGGGACGAAAGGGGACCTCTCTGTAACGGCTGATATAAAAGCGGCAATAAATTTAACAGGATGAACGCACTACTTACACAAAACGAGCGCGGACGCCGGTGGCCGTAACGAGGGCCGCGGCCGCGGCGCGCCCGCCGCCCGCCGCCCGCTGCCCGCCGCCCGCTGCCCGCTGCCCGCTCCGAATTAACCCCACGAATATTGTGGCCGCGTATCGCTAACATACCGAACACAAGTGTTCATATCAAATTATACTGTGTAACCATGGAAAGCAAACCGGCATTCTATAGCCGGTCCAAATAATACTTACAAAGCAATATCCGTTGTTCACCGAATTTAACCACTGATATGGAAACTAATTTAATTTATTTATGATATTACTTATGCAGCTAGCCAAATTTATGGATGAAGTAAGGGAAACAGGTTATTCCTCTAAAATAAACGTTATCGCCGAACCTAAAACCAACAACAAAGCGAACCGTCGTAATATCATTTGGAAATACTGTGGAGTATTTTGCTCTTTGTTGCGACAAAAACAGCAGTAACAATGCTGGAGGAAAACAATAGTCACGTGAAATAAAAACACACTGAAAGAAAATAGTTAATGTCCTTACTTTGGATACACATGTTTATTGCTATGAAACATGGCAGCCTCATAACAATCCCTTTCACTCTCCACAAATTGGAAGGAGCGCGTAAAGGAAAACATGGCCATAAATAAAACTGGCAGATCAACTAGATAGACGGCCATTACCCGAGATAACCACGACTTATGTATATAGGCGATACGTTCGCTCGGCAGATTAACGGAAAGGGATTGCGTTTGTTTGCAGATATCGACGTGGAAGCATTTTGGCAAGTCACAGGCAAGGAAATTTATTGTGCAAGATATCTTCTTACGGACTCATTAAAAAGGAGACACGTCGTACATAAATCAGGGGCCGACGGCGAAGCGAAGGCGTGGGCCCGCGCAGACTGGGGCGCGGGCTCGGCCGCTCTTATCGGTTCCCAGTGCGCCGGCAATAGGTGTTATCCGGTTCCGTCGCCGTCGCGCCATCGCTCCCATTGTGCTTGAACCTCCGGCCCAACTCGCCTCGCCGCCCCAACACCTCAGCTCTGTTCGCTCTCTCTCAAACATTACCACTTACATCGTATCAGATGCCACTTGTCACCACAAATATCTAAAACACAAGTCGCATCCTATATTCAATAGCTAAAACCAAATCTAACAAAGGTATTACAATTAAACATGTCACAAAGAAATAAAATGCAAGAGCTGCACTATTTATTGCATTTTATTTGACTATCTGCTTAATTCTGAACTGCATAAAGGGGGTATGCCGATAATATTTCACAGACAGAACGGCATTGTTCAATTAAAATAGATCGTGCAATGAATCACGTATGTAGACATTGAACACCTATAGCTGGATCACGCATTCGTTTAAAATTTTAATCATAGCTTATCGCATCAAATTTACCTTTTTAATTATAAATACGCACACCAACTTTTTTATTTTTAAAGCAAGTCGTCGACAGAGCATGGGAATAGAGATATAAACGGCTATGAATAAATTGAGATAGGCACACCTACCTACATTGGACACCTGAGGAAACGGGTAAGCGAGAACACTCTAATGGCATATCATAAATTTGAATGGTTAGAAGTTTGCCAGTACATTTACGACACTTTACACACAGTTAAACTTGATAAAGAGACGAAACTGCCAGGCCTGAATCTGGAATGTGTCTCGAAAAATAACTAAATGAATTTGCTTTCTGTTTCATTTTAGATATATAATTGCTGATTCATGTAGATAGTAAAAACACGAGATATAACAAATAGTATACTTTCAAATTAACATTTAAAGTAAAGGGATTCGTTTTTTTCCAACGAATAGTATATTTAGGTACTGACTAAAATATAAATAGAAAGATTTGCATGAAGAAATACGGACTCGTAGCAAGAAAATCATCATCATCTCCAGCCTATATACGTACCACTGCTGGGCACAGATCTACTCTCAGAAGAAAATACACTAGCTAAAAGCCTCAGTCATCGATGTTTCACCAATTACTAAAATTAACATTTCAATAATCTAATAAACGAGACAATATGCAATCATATTCGAGGATCGGAAACATATTAAAGGTTATTATTTAAGGTCTTTTTTTATGATTTGTCTCTGCTTCTTTATATTTGTACAATAAAGCATTTACTTTTTTTTTTTTTTTTTATAAAAGAGGGGGCAAACGAGCAGACGGGTCACCTGATGGAAAGCAATCACCGTCGCCCAGGGACACCTGCAAGACCCGGGGGATCACAAGTGCGTTGCCAGCCCTTTGAGGAACAGGAAGGCTCGCTTTTTAAAGATCCCTAAATTGTACCGCTCAGGGAATGCTGCAGCAGGAAGTTGGTTCCAGATCTTTACCGTGCGAGGAAAGAAATTACTTACTTACTTACTTATATTTTAATTGGACTAAAATGGCTTTTAAAGTACCTACATATCACATCACGAAGCATCGACGAGCACCGTACTCAGAATACGGTTCCGTTTAATCTACATATACATATAATATAAAAGACTGGTACATCTACAAGATGGACAGTCTTGTTAGTAGCATGGATATTGTTCAACGCTCCATTAATTGTCGGAAAGTATGTGGGAGAACGTTAGGTTTCAACACCTTTGAATGAAGTCAGCCGAGTAATATGGGCCAATTGCAGACGGCGGCAGGCTTCGGTTCTAGTTACCAGGCGGCGAATTGCTATAATCGTATTTTGAAATAATCCTAGACGTTGTTTGTTTCAAGATACGAGTATTTATGGCTATGTTATGCGGGCGCAGAATGCTTCACGAGATTCAACAATCCCGCACGAGGTTATTAAGAGAAGTTTTGCAAAAAAATTATATTGTCTGTAGGTGATTTTAAGAGATTATAAATAAAAGAGTTGATGTACTTATATAAGGAAGCACTTGATAAACTCAAGGAACGATCACTGAAAGCGGCCATGATTCAACACTTTTTGGAAGTTTATTTGATCGAGTTGTGAACCATTATATAATCAAAACATCGTATTAAACTACAATATAAAAATATATATATTTATATGCAATAAAACGGATTGCTCTCTTGAGTCTTGCAATAGTTTTCTATCGAAGAATACAACATACATTTTTAATCAATCAAAAAGGAAAAGAAAGAGACAGTTAAGCCAAACATTATTTATTTCAGGTCTGGTCAATTTGGTCTTAGTTAAATGTAGTAGCGCCACCAGTTCGGGACATAAAAGACTAATTATATACATGTCTACTTAGTTAGATAAAGTTTTCGTTTATAGCGCTCAAAAACATTTGTACATCCCTAGCAAATATGATTACCTAAATTTAGGAAAACTAAACACATATGTATTTGTGGAGTAAAGGCCACAACACAATTTAGTAAGGGTCGCTAGCTAGTTCGCCGGACCCACGAGAGCCCAACTTTGCGAGGCGTACTTTGCTGGAAATTTCTAACATTACGACCACCCGTTCCCCTTAAATTATTGGACTTACGCACCCACTTACGCCTCGACGTGAGTGCAAAGTTTTGTTTCTTGTTTGCATGGCAGTGCAGTGGTCTTACATGGGCACTATAACTCTTGATTGGACAACATAATGTTAGAAAAACCTTATAGTTTTTTTTCTAATGTAAGTAAATAAAAGCGAATAAGATGTCGTAACAAAAGTGGTTGAGTAAATAAATAAACAAAAACGTGTGCTGTGTAGCTCTTGCTTACACCGCACCGTAGACCGTTACTGATTTTGTTTGACCAGCGTTTTCAACGATTGCGCATCGATGAGTTCAGATATCGCCACTATTCGCAGTGCTGTTTCTAGTGTAATGGCACCCGACATTCACTCAAAATGTCGTTGGCAGATCGCTCGCCGTGAATTTACGACATCGTGGACGACCAATAAATGCAAATTTTATTGTTTATGGCAGATTTAACGGCAGTGAACTCTTTTACCGATGCCGTAAAGTGGTCCTTGCACCGCAGTAAGGACAAATCTGCTAACATTTAACGCACCTATGAAAACATAATGGCTATTATATAGTAGGTAGGTACACTTAAAGTTCTGTCCGACAATAACATAAATAATATACTTAACGAATTTGTTTGGTTAAAATTATATAAGTTTGTTGTTAATTAAGACGATATCAAAGCGGATTTTTTTCAACCCGGGTATGTTCGGTCCTTTTGCAATAAATAAATTGTTGTAAAAAGAAAGCTAAGGAGGTTGACCCGCCTATCTTTGTAACCGTTAATAAAGGTTGAGGGAGGTGCGGTGCGGCATCTGGAGCACGGGAGAGGGAGATCAAGCGAGCGCGGTCTGCCCGAGTACTGATAAGGCTATTAAAAGTTACGCTTACAGACCACCGGCTGGATTATACTGATACCACCTACCGATACTGAAGGAAACCATTCGCTAAGAAACAAAATCAAGCAAAAAGTTGTTGAGACTGCATTAACGTCAGCGCAACTTAAGCGTTTAAAGCTACTATAATGTTGCAGCCCAAGCGGCAAAAAGATTGGCATGATATACCTACACCAAATTTTCATAAAACAGCAAAGTTCGCATTTTACTTAAAGCCCTCTTACTTAGTTTAAAATGGTATGTTTCATGGAGAATGTAATGCAATGGGAATAAGTATGTTCTTTCCCTATGCATGGATCAAAAATATGTAACCTCGGCGTTATCAGAATATCGATCAGCTTCTAAAACCTAAGATTTTCGAATTTCCTAGCAGTATAATCTGATGTTCTTGCACATGACTATCTACGGGAACCATGTGAACATAGACAAAAGATTCGAGGGAGGGAATTTTGTTCAAAGCAATTATTGTGAATAGTGCTCACTTTAGGGACGGTAGATATTCGCGTATAAATCGCGTCACAGACCACAAACAAAAACGTGCATGTGGACCGGCGGCCATTATTTTCGACTGCATAATCGTTTCGTCCGACGCCCGCATCGCTTCCCTTGCTATTTTATTTCCTCCCGGTATGGTTATTTCGACAAGGCGGAGCCTTTTCGACAAACCTTTTGTAGGTAAATTAAACCATGTTTAATTCTGTTAAGGTTTGGTTCTGGTTTGTAGTCACAACAATGCGCAGAGATCGCCGACAGACCAACGCCACCACGCTACAGTTCTGGCACAATGTGCGTCCGCTTTAATAGGATTAACGCACTCATTGTTATAACAGGATCTCCTACTAAATTAAATACCTAGTTCTTTTTAGGGTTCTGTAGCCAACAAGGGACCCTTATAGTTCACTATGGTCGTTTGTCCGTCCGTCTATCTGTCCGCGGCTTTGCTCAAAGATTTTTATTACTAGAAAGCTGTAATTTTTGTAAACACAATTTAAGTAAATAAATAAAGTGGTAAAATAAAATCTTGAATAAAGTTTTTTTTAGTGTACCTCCCCTACGCGTATAGTGGGGATATGCTTTTCTCGTTTTTCCCCATAGTGTGTGGTGTCGTTGGAAAGTTCGTTCAAAAATATCATGGGCGTGAGATAACTATTTTTCGATTCAGGGATCCGTTTGCGAAATATTAATCTTTAAAGTTCTAATTATTGTTAGAGTCAAGTGCCCCCCCCCCCCCCCCCCCCCTTACCAGCAAAAAGGTTGTATTTGGATAGGTGAAAAAAATATGGTAGTAGTATAATAACGAGTTCTAAATGGAAACTATCACAGCTAGGTTGATTTTACAATGTAACGAGTAATAGTCTTATAAAATGTACTTGAAACCGTGAAATAATGTTCATAGTAGTATCGAATAAAAATTAAAAATAATAATTATGTTCACAATATCCACATATTGTGACAGGCAACTACGGAACCCTACACTGCGTGTGGCCCGACACGCTCTTGGCCGTGACATGAATGGATGAATGACGTATGTCACTCTGACGTTATTATGTATATAGTCCAACAAAGTCGCGAGCAAGAGCTTCGCCACCAATATTAATTCTGCGCGGGTGAAGTCGCGGACAGAAGCTACTTAGTAATAAATTTTAGTACAGAAACCAAAATATAATGTTGTCTTTTGGTTCAATCACTATTTAATCGCGTTGCGTCTATTTAAACATATTGTAATGTGGATAATCTTCACGTTTCCTTCAATGCTCTGCGGCACTTCCGTCAACTGCGCTCCGCTCATTCGGTAAATTGATTAGGTCGCAAAGTTGCCCGCAGCCTGAGCGCTTACGTTCCTAGTTCTACTCACTTCGGATGCGGATTAATTGCTCACTTAATGCGGTTCGTAATAAACCAAATCCGGGTCCTGACCTGATACTTAGACATTTTGGCTGGTGGATTGTCAAACGAGTATCAGAAATCGAATTAGAGCAAGCGGCGATAGCGCACGGAACGTAGGGCGTTTCGGCGCGTTGGCTGTTGGCTCATCCTTCCTCATCTAGTATGCGTTCCGCAACTCGTCCCGCTCAACTGCTGTATTTACACTTTCAATACTGCATTTACCGACACTATTCGTACAGCCTCGCAATCATTCTTAGGATAAATAAATACAATTTACTTAGGAGACTAACTATGGCGACTTTGTGTTGGAATATTAGACGCATAACAATGTTATTTAATATTATCGTTAAACTAAACTAAAACTGTCCTCATTTGTTGTTCATATGTAATTAGAGAATTCAAAAACTGACTTTTACTTAAGGTATAAAAGGTTAACGGTTCGTGTGCTCACTAGCACCTACTGTTGGAGTAAAAGCTTTATAAATTAAAATCATTACGAATAAATTATTGCGACTCCAAGACTGTTTTAAGCGGAAAGTAAATAATAAGCAAGTGTAAGCGAATGAAGAGAAGTCGCTGCCTGGGAGCCGGGAGCAGAATGGAGCAATCAGGGCAAGAACACTCTGACACAGCAATTTGGACGGCGCGCCGCCGATGTGTTATTTTGATTGCGTCGCTTTTGTGCGGTGGCTGTTTGTACGGCCGCTTCCTCTGCGCTTATAAAAAATATTTATGACTCCGATGAGAACCGAATATTGCCTCCCCGCTGCCTTAATAACTTCCTCGGTGACGGAGAACCACCGTCTCCTGAGAGGGTATTATAACGTATCTTGTTGCGTAAATAAACACACTCCATTTACAGCTACGCTGCTGTTGAGGGTTTCTGAACAATCTGACATTCGGAAAGGATTTTTAGTATAGCTGGTATATACCTACTCGTATTGTCACAAGCGAAGTTAACGCGCGCCTAATATTGTCGTAGATAATAGGCCGAGTTGCCTCATTGGGAGTGATCCCTCCTCCGGAAATTAAACCGTGCACGGAATGAGCTGCCACTCTTGAGAGCATATAGCCTGGATGCTGTGATACTTGACAATATTACACGTTTTACGAACATGCAAATGAAATCTGAGATTGTTTGCGCACATATCTGGTTTAATCAAGCAATTTTACGATGTCATCGAAAACATGATGACTTAAGAATTTCATAATAATAAAATTATATAAGTACCTAGGTAGGAATAATGCATTACGTTATCATTACATTTTACGTTTGTGATGCATGCTGTTGAAATGATTTCGTGATTGGCATCCGTTTTCCTATTTTTAAAATTTACTCATTATGTTCTAATCTTTGTAATATTTAATCACATTAAATTAAAAATACTGCATCGAAATCGGTCCATCCGCTTGAGAACTATGATGCAACAGACACACACACACACACACACACACACACACACACACACACACACACACATACACACACACACATACACACACACACACACACATACACACACACACACAGACAGAGAGAGAGAGAGAGAGAGAGAGAGAGAGAGAAAGCGACGTCAAACTTATAACACTCCTCTTTTTGCGTCGGGGGTTGAAAACTAGTAAATAATTTTAATTAGGATAATTAAAATACTGGGCATGTCGTGTCAATTCTATTACGAGACTATGTGATATTTTCATTATTTACAATATTGATTGGTTCGCATCAATCGCGATATGCAAATATTTGCCTCACTCGCTGACCGGCAGGCTGGTGATTTACGCGTGTTGCAACGGTACGTTATGCAATTACGATCGCTTATTAAAAATTAACTGAAGCCCGGGAAACGGCAGACATGATAAATTTAATTTTATCAATTGCGTTATTTGTGTTGTGATACCATTATATTATCGCTTATTACTCCTCTACCTGTAGATTCGTTGTAAAGAAGGTCAAAATAAAGTGTAACTCAAGCTAGCAGTATGGAGTATTGGTGGGTTGGAATCAAGTGTCACTCGTGCAGATGTCACGGGAAGCGAGCGGCATGTAAATCAGTGTGACGCGACGCCGCGCCCGCGCCGGTACCCCCGCCGACTCTGTTTCCACTCAACACGCGCCTCATAACCACGCTCACCTCACATGGGGAGATATTAACTTTTTTATACGACCAAATTAAAAACACAACAGCAGACTAGAATTTGGGTAAAATATGTACCAGCGTTGTGTCCCAGCACGAGCGTATCATCAAAAACATCGCAAAAAGCCACAAGCGGCGCTGGGCGTAATGGCGAATATAATGTATGCTAATGAGGGCGGGTGGTGCTGGCGGACGTGACGTCACGCGCTGGACCGCAGCCTCTGCCGGCCGCGCCTAACGAGCGGGTGTGCATTTTCAATACACAGGCCACTACCCCATCATTCGACTAGTTCACAAAGCGAAACAACAGGGTGCACGCAGCGTTTTAAAACAATTGGTAGTAATAGACTACCAAAGTACAACTTGGGGCTGGCAAGCGATGAGCAATCAATGTCAAAGCTATGTATTATTTTTTTCCCTATTCCAAACGTATGTATACATCACTTAAATTATAGTCGTACTAAATTTATTCTGGTTTATAGAATCTTTATTTCTCATTAAAAACAATAAGTCACTCACATGAGAAACTTAATATCTAAGGTAGCATTTGTAGTTTACAGTATAGCAGAGAAAACAGGTAAGTGCGTAAGTATATAAAACTAAAGTTTTCCGTGATAGTATGCAAAAACTTAAACAATAATAGGTACAAAAATAGTGATATCGGGTTATTACAAACATAGTTATAAGTTTTGTCAAAGGGAAAAGTTTATTAGTAGAACATAAATCATTATACAGTAACTGTGTGCACTAATAACTAGGTACTCACTCACTAATAATAAACTAATAACTCTATGCACGGACAACAAAAGTCATTGATAAAGCAGCGGAAGCGGAATGAAGGAATGGTTCGATTTGAGCTTGGCAAATCGCACTCGAAGCGTCTGATACCTATCACTCCCGACGAATGTATATTTTCCCTCGTTTTTCATTTTAATAATGAATTGCAAGCAGAAAAATATATATAGGCAAGAAAGTAATATTATTATTAAAAATCTGCATAGCTATATATGCACCTAATAAAAACCTGCCAGCTTATATGTATAAGTCGTATTAGACTTAATAAGAACCTGTTACTGTCAGATTATAATTTTCTTGCGTGACTATGAAGGTGTTAAGAAAATATGAAGGATCGTGCAGCATTTGCAAATATTCCTGACGTAGATTGTGGGGATAATACGAGATAAAGTCAGCTCCTAGCTACTGTTTTTTTCGAGGTAGATGCATCATCCATCACATGGTGTCGACTGATTTATGGCAGTAGCGAACCGGAGCGACACGGGCGTAGCCTTCTCGCGATGACGACGCGATTAAGAGCAGGGCTGAGGCGGGACCGGGGCGCGGAGACGTGGCGGGGACGTGAGACGTGACGTGACGTGCGACTTGGAATCGCGTCTTTACGTTACGCGGCCTTACATCACGGCTTTGAGTAATCGCTAGGGTGGACATACACGCGTCCACAATGAGCCGTTACACAATGTAAGCTGAGGCTACCATGCCTAACGTATAATTATGATTATGACGCTAATAAAAAAATGATAAAAAGGAATTATGAATGCATGGCAATTCTATAAATCCCAGGTACAAAAGCGCTGGCGTCGGAGTCGTACGCAGTTTAACACACACGCGGTTATCAGCCCCATGCTCCCGCGAGAAAATTGCAAGTATACATCATAAATGCGTGACGTTTAAAATTACGAACGCCGGCCCGCCCGGCAGCCTGGCAGTATAAATCAAAACAAATATAAGTTTGGCCAGCATGGTATATTAACTACATACTTATTTAAATTGTGTGTTACTGAATATTAATGCCTGCCTACCTTTTTAAAAAAGTACTTGCATAACGATGAAACAATCCATTTAATAAAAATTACCTACAAAAAGATTCGTTTAGAATAAATATTATACTTTTCAGCGGAATTCTCATGTGTATAATAATTTAGGCGTTGGTTTCGTAGATCTGGGGGCACGGCAGTGCCCCCGCCAAGTCGAGCAAAAAAGTGGCACGGCCGTACCATCCTTTTCTCGAAGCAGTTCAGGCCATTTTCGACCCCCCTTTAACTTCGTTGTGGATAAAACTAGAACCCTGAATTTTCTGTAACCAAGCAGGCATTGTATAAACACTGTATATTTCAAATTTCATTCAAATTGAACCAGTAGTTAAAGAATTATAACTAGTCAAAGTTTCTAAATATTCACTCACTCACTCACTGACTTAACGATCATCAAAATGTTAAGGTACTTCTAGCAGACATAGAAACTTTAAATTTAAAATACAATTATTGTTTAGTGTACAAATTAATAAAAAACTAAAATATTTCTTGTCTGTGCTCAGAAGTGGTTCAGAGTGTGTTCGGCATTGTTTTGTTGTCAAAATCAAAAAGTTTTTGGGTCATAAGCTCTGAGGCACTTTCAAAATAGTGTTTAGGTTTTGTAAGTTTTCACTTCTAATATGACGTGTCGTCATAGCAAACACGTTTTTTTCTAATTACAACATGCATCCACACATACGTATTATATCGGGAGATCTTACGGAAAGTACACGAAGTGAGCCATACGTTACAGGCGCATGTTTACCAGGTCTGAGCGTGATTGGTTGCTGTGTAAAATAAGTAGCAGCATATTACACGTATTTTGTGGACCTTTAACCAAGAAACTGACTTCAGAATGGGTTATAAAATTACCCGTGTTAATCCAAAAAGTGATTTATACAGTGATGAATTATTTGTAGATTCTTAACATTCGTACGAACCATGTTATCTGGAGTAGTGTGAAGTTCCCTGCCAGAGACTACGTTCCCTGAACGCTACGATCTGGCCATCCTAAAACCTTGGGTGAAAGGGCATTTACTAGGCAAGCTTCATTTATCTTAGACAGCATTCGCTTCGCTATCAAACAGGCTTATTTGTTGTCAAATGCAGGCATTTTATTAATCCTAAAAATATTATGCTATATATATGTATCTCGTTATTTGTGCATATTAAGTACGCAACTAATTTACTTAGAAAGCAAAATACTACTCGCGACAAATATATTTTATCTAGGGCAGATGAAATATTTACATTTGTTGTGGCCGTACTATATGTACCGTAGCAGCATTCATATATCATATATGCGTTATGTTCTTTACATGCACGGGCTTTATCGAATTGTGAATGAGTATTCTAACATAACGCAGTAGATAAGAATGTTTAACGAGATTAATAGAGACCAATAATGTGATAGACTCTCGAGATAAATAGTAAGAATAGGGGCGTATAAAATGGTATGATTAAATAAATTCACCCCACATATATTATTTTTCCGTCCCTACGATGTATAAAATTGCGTTGGTATAAAAATGACAAGTCAAAAAGTGTTCCCCAGTCGGCATAATAAATGTGTATACTATTGGCAAGCAGCACACGTGGAGTTCAAACGGGCCGCAGCGCAGGTCCGATGTAAAGAAAATTAACGAAGCGTCGAGATTTGAAACGCGGCGGTTCCGGCGGCGGGCTGCAGTCGTCACAAGAGCCCTAACGAGTGCCGAGGCGGGCTGCTCCGATCCTCGTGCTCCGACATAGACCACCCTCTTGCATTTATTCATGTCGTTACCGCTAACGATAATTTTATCGTGTGCTCATTTGCCGGCGCCAGACTCGCGACCATCCGTCAGCGAGTCCAAATCGACAATTTGTGCAACACTAAAAACTTTATTGCGGCGTAATTGACCCCGCGATAAATAACTTGTGCCCGCCACTATTTATACTTGTGTTGCCTTTTATGAGATTAGCTATAAGATTACAGGTTTCATTTATTAATTTCGCTTGGATTTGCACGACCGCTGTTGACGATTATGATTAACGGTTGCAAATATTGCAGATGCAGTTATCGTTTTCAGAACGATTAAATAGTTATTATATGCTGTGTCGTGTGTAGGTGTAAGTAGGTAACAAAAATAAATAGATCCACTTGCATGATTGATTGGATCAGACGTTAACTTGCTGTCGTGTTCCTGTTCTTATGCCCTATTATTATCTCCAACATGAGCACAGGTGTTGTCGCACCATATTTACATATATAAACTGCTGCCATTGTCGAAGACGCGTGGATTTATCAATATTAGCCTTTAACAACAAGTATAAACTTATTAAGTACATATTTTTGTACACATAGTCTATATATAAGGTGGCCCAAAAATACGTTGTCAAATATTATTTCGGATTTTTTATTAAAAACTTATACGCCTTTTATAATATGACATCAAAACTAAAATCATTAAAATATTTGATGCCTCCTTTGCTTTAACACAGAAATGCAAACATTTGTTAAAGTTGTCAACGATACGCCGCAGCTCCTACAATGATATTTTTGTCCACTGTTTGGTAAGTGTTGCGTTTAACCAGACTAGCCCAACCCAACTACTTGCTGTATTATTCCGGAATAATTTTAAGAGATCTTGTATATTCTGTCATTTTCACGATTATGGGCATGCTCGTAAAAAAAAGTTTTTCACTAGATATAAAGATATTTTCCCATTTTTCCCATTTTTCAGTAGCGTTTTGGTCCATGGATTGCGATTAAGCCGTTTCTTCATAATATTTTGGAGCCTGTGAGTTCTGAAAGTCCTTTTTCTGCCTCTTCCCGGGACGTCTGCGATATACCCGAACCCATTATATCGCTTCGCTTAATAATAGTCTTTGACACAATTTGACGACTAACACTCAGCGACCTAAGTATCTCACACTGTCGTTTTTCGGCTTCATTAATCATTATTGTCAAAAAATCACACAAATACTCGTACTTACCTATTATGTATTATTTAAAAAACCGATCAGAATCTTTATTATTATAAGCTTGCAAACTCAAAGTTTAAAAAAAAGTAGTTTGTGAAGTTTACATCAAATAATTGCGCAGGTAAAGGTAAAAATATTGAGTGCAGTGCCAGCTAACCCTTGTTTTCTATACATTTACTCCACATATAACGGAGTCTGAATATGAATAAGAAATAATATTAACTTAGAAACGACCTAATTTTCCTCTAATAAATAAAGTAAAGCCTATCTTTAAACTCCCCCTTAGGGCACGGTTGGTAATTGAATAGCACGGTAGCCGGCAGTACGCGGCAGTTAAGGACGCGGTTGGCCACTGCACGTCGCCGGGCGCTACGGCATAATTGCACAAACTTTCATGTGCTTCGCATACATTTTCATAATTAAAGGGGCAGTTCGCACCAACTGGCAAAACTGGTAGAACTTATTTATAATCGCCAGTCGCATCAATTGCAATAGTTTTAATGCATGCTAGTTTCAGTCTCAAAAGCTTTGTTACACATCAAGTTCGTTTGCAAGTTAATAATAGCCACCTATCAGCTAGAAAATAACTTTGCGACTATAGAATTCAAATAAAAGTATAATGTCAAATGAACAAAAAAAATGCAAAAATAGTAGGTAGGTACTAAAGTTTTGCGTACTTTATTGTACCTACACTAGTTATCGTCCGCGATTTCGTCTGCGCAGAATTCGCAAAACCTAAAAACAAATAATATTATCCACTATTTCATTTAAACAGGTTTCTCTTTTATCCTCCGCAAAAGTAAATTGGAGGGTTGATTTAAAATAAACAACGAGTGGATTCGCTAACGAACTTGTAGAAAATTTGTGGATATAGGGTCGTGGTGCTTATTAGAGATTCTCAGCTCGTAAGACGCGGCGGGAGGCACGTGGGACCTGCTGCGCCGAGGCCCAGAGGCCAAGTGTCGCCCGAGCCGGTAATGAAATAACGACGCAGTTGAGGAGCAAGCAGCAGCCTTCCGCTACCGGCAGCGACCAGCCTTTAATCCTTTTAGCGGAAAACCGCGCGTAGCCCGCAACATCCTCGCATTTCATTACAAAAACAGGGCTTGATTGCAAAGCATCGGAACTTATCACAATAAGTGCTTTGGCGAATACCTACTTACAGGAAATTATAGCTTTTAGATAAATAGGGAATAATACACACAAATTGATCTAGTTCCCAAAATAAGCGCTAGTAAGGCTTATGCTCGCAAACCAAATAACGTAGTTCTACGAACAGCAAAGTGAGACCTGTTTAAACTACGCCTCGTCGTGTATTGCATAGTTGCACTCACACAAATGCAATCATATTAGTTGATGTGCGCCCGCGCGCTCGCGGCAAGGCGCAGTCTAAACAGGTCTCACTTTGACATTAGCAAAACTACGTCTTTACGTTTTATTTGCTCTGAGCTTTTGCTGACATCTTTCTGAACAATAAACGTGAAATTTGGTAAAACCGAAAAACGATATTCATCTAACTCTATCTATTTATACACATATTGTGTCTGTCTAAAGACAAAAACCCTGTTATGTGCGTCTTTCACGTGTGGTTGCGGAAAAAAACATCTTTTATAATATACAGATGTCATTAATTTCTATTAAATTGGTTGACTACTGATATTGGGCCGTATTTGCGTAGTATACCTCTAAAATGTTGAATTTCAAATCTAAAGCTGCTTCGTTAAATCAGATCGCGACTATAGCCCGAGAGGTAAGCGACAAAACCTACTTACAACTTATTACGAAATACGAGTTTACATATTTTTAAAATGCAATGTATGTAACCTGTCAATTGTACCTAGATAAAAGCCCTGCCGTCAGTCCGAGAAATACTTTACCGTTAGTACTGTTAGTACTTGAGTTTCATCGAGAAAGCTTACATTTTTACCGGAATACATTGAGTGAAATGAGAAGTATTTGTCATGGATTGTAGAGTATTAAATAAAACCCTATTTTAAATAATTAAGTGGTACCTATTAGTAGCAAATTAGGTAAATTAAATCAATTATCCAATGCATACTTCGCATTTAGTTCCTAAAACCTGAAAGTATTTCCTAACCTGAGTATAGTCGAGCCATGTATGTATTTTTATGATTAATATATGTAATATATAATATAATATTCTCCGCTTTTCAACCGAATTTCATATTTTAGACAGAAATTTAAGGAGATACATTTATTAGAAGTTGAATGCGCACTAAATGAGCTCCCAGTTCTATGATTTTTAGGCTTAAGAAAGCAGTTTCTTTTACAAAGTAAGAGCCTCCTCCGGGCTAAACGCTAAGCGATCTCACAGACGGAGTGCAGGATATTTAACTACACTAAAAATGTGATATTATATACCAAATCTGCTTTACGAAAGTGAGCGCAGATTTTCTTGCTCACCTCTCGTTTTATTTGAATTTTTCAGTTTTATAGGAATGCGGATATAACGAGGAAAATGTAAAAACGAGATTTTTATAGAAACCCGAAATAAACATCTCACTTTTCCATTAAGGGCATAAAAGCAATTCCGCGAGAGCCGAATAATAACGAGGGGCAACGCTGTCCGGCCGTGGCCTTCTCAGAGTTTTATTTGCATCGCGGCGTCGCACAGGGCGTCCCGATTGCCCCAATAACCGTTATTGTGTCGCGTGTTGCGGCGGCTCGGGCTTCGACTCGGGTCCCGCGCACCGACGTCAGCCGGCGGCCGCACGTGGGTGCTCGCAACCGAGTCCCCGGTCCGCCTACGCCCGCGGCTCTCTCGTTTTGTACCGCACCCAGCCGACTCCGACTGACGCGGCCGGCCCCTTGTGCAACTTCGAAATTGCATGCGCCCGAGAAAACTTCCACCTTTGAGGAAATTCCAAACGCTTCGACGTTCTCTCGTTGTAAACTTGCAATAACCAGATACGTAACCGCCGGAATTGCCAATCTATTCCCATATTATTGTTGTTGCCGAACGCGGCGCGGCAGACCAGCAAGATAAACCAACTTGGCTGAAAATCTAACTTGTTTTCGTAGTCATCGCTTTGGAATAACAGGTGTTCTTTCATAAGTGTTACTGACACTAAGCCCGCGATGTTGTTAAGAAGGTAAGGCTATGATATGGCTAAGCTGAATCTATTATAGGTAACATTTTTAAAATGACTTTGCAATGCCATCTTCTTTCTTCTAGTTTCTTCCACCATTTATTCTACTGAACATATATACGCAAGAACATATTAAGAAAATGTTGTTAAGAAAAGTTCAGTTAACCTCGTGTGCGCTACTAAGCATAGGTAGACGATTCGTTTCTCTGTGGTCGATCGGTATCTAGAGAATGTCTAACTTTCAACGTAAGGAATTCCTTTTAAAGAAGACGGGTTGCACAAAGAGTTTTATCCCGGATTTAACAGTTTGCCTTGAGACACAGAAGTCTTGGTATAAAAAAAAACCCTCGTTACTACCAAACCAATGTTAGGTACTTTACTATTTCAATACACCATTTTATCATTCTACTTAAGAGTAGACCTTACTATAAAAGGTGTGTTAAAGATTATATGATCTTTTAGTAGTGGCTCTGGATAAAAGTTAACAGCTTTTAAATGTGTGCTAGTTAGGAAAATTTTGCGGAGGTTCATGTCAGTATCAATTTTGTTATTCTACCGAAAATTGGTTTATAATAATTCATCGCTTTTTTTTAGGGACATGCTGATGAATAAAGGAGAAAAACAACGAATTTGTGAAGTTCAATAAAATATTGCGCGAAAGAGGATTCGCTATGATGACGACCAAAGAGACAAGCGCACGGGGAAAATCTGCTAAAGAAATGCATGTGATAAACATCTTAACTTACGCGTGTGTCTCGCTATGAAAATAATTGAAATGTTATTGCTCGATATAACGTTTAAGTAATATATAATGAATTGTGAGTTATACAAAAGTCAAATGAAACTTAAATTTTGACCCAACGTAGGGATGGGGGACCTTGTTTTGTAGACAGAATTTTTACATACCTAATTTAATTTAGTAGAATTTTTTCCAAAGAATATACTACTATTAGAATATTAAATCCAATATTTTAATTACAAATACTCTTCATTTCAATAAAACATCATGAAAATTTTCTTAATAAATTTTGTTTTGTAGAATAGTTTTTCGAACGATGTCAAATGGTAGATTTTTTATTCACATAATTTTATTTCTAAGATGGAAACATTATTATTAGAAAAAACTTGACTATCGTGAATATAAAATAATATTAAAAATTAAAAAAAGTAAGTTAAGTTAGTACAAAGAACACAACAAAAATGAAATGCTACCAGAAAAGTAGGTTAGGTTAGGTTAGAACTGCGACCCCAACATAAAACAAATTCTACCAAAAACGCAGAGCTAGTAGCAATCTTGTATATGAAATGATTTTCCGTGTAATGACTATTATATTAAGTAAAATAATAGTTTTTGTTGTCAGGCTACTTTGTATCTATGTATTTAAATAAAAATAATATTAGTCTAAAAATCATTTAATTAAGCTTATATGAAATAGGTTCTTCATGAATTGGTCGTTCTATGAAAAAATTTCTGTGGAACAAAATTCTATAAAAAAATTGTCTACATTATAGTGTACAACCTGTAGGGATGCTATAATGTAATGTTATATGATTAAAGATAAAATATTCATTCAATTCGTAAATTAAACTAATTTTTAAGGCAATGTGATATACATACTTATGTACATTACAAGTGCCGAAAATGTTAGATCAGTAAATATTAAATTTAGGTTTATAAATTAATAAAAGATTAATAAATGAATAAAATCATTAGGTTAAAATAGGTTTGGTCTGATCTGCCGATTCTGTCTTAATATATATATAACATTCAAGTTTATCCACTCAAGTTATACTTGTAGTTGTTTGTTATGTCAAATTTAATTCTATTCCAGGAACAAAATTATATCAAATAAAATTATACCAAATGGAAATATTTAATTTGTTGCCCTTTATTACACACCCGATTTACGTATAATTATCAGTTTGAACCACTTTACGGCTGAAAAACTGACGATAACACCCCTGTGAATCATCCAGTTGTACTTTCACACTTAATTTTCTTGGAGCACGGTAGCGGTAAGAAATAAAGTTAAAATTAAGACGCGAGTTTATGGGGCGTTACGGGGTGGAGGGCGCGGGGTGGGCGCGGGCGGCGCGGCGGTGTGAGAAGCCATTCGAATTCACCGCGCGAGCTGCGCCGTAGATAGCGGCAGGCGGAACACGTACTTCACTTCCACTAACTCCAACTATTGACAATATTAATGCACGCTTAGCCGGGCCAAGCGGCGCCGCGCCATGCAGCGCCTATCCAATATTGCAAAAATAAAACAATATCACCGCATGCGAGCTCGATGCGTGTGAATACCCACAATCAATATTCAAGCGAACGTGCTCCACGGTCGGTACGTACGGTGATTTTTGATTTGAGCTACTCATTGTAGCGCACGATTCTCCCGCTGATTGGCACTAATTTATTCCATTCCTATGAGAAGTCTCCGGAAGTAACGCAAATATTAGACGAGCTCCGGCCCACGACGGCAGCCATTAATTCCAGAATTGAAATCTGGAATTGCGGCGGCGGCGGTGGCGAATTTACATTCATCGCGGTAAGAACTTAAATCAGGTTCTCCGTTACGATTCAGTTGCGATATTATTTTATTAAAATATGTAAATGTCGCCGTTCCACAGCGCACTCAGGTAAGGACCCTACAATTGCCAGGGAGGATATCTCTGATGACACAATATTTTCATTTCCGGGACTATTACTTCTATAATCAAATTTGGGAAATTACATCAAATATTCAGACGCTGCGCTATAATGTCTAGTATGTTACAAAGCAAGCCCTTCTTTCGCATCCTCTGCAGGAATTGATAAGCAGTAGTATAGTAACCCACAATTGCAAAAATATGTAATAAATAGACAACATTATAAATACACACACACACATAAATCACGTATTTATCCCTTACGGTGTAGATAGAGCTTAAGGTAATTAAGACCTAAAGATCACGTTTAGCATGATTCTGGGCGTATTGGTAGAAAGGAGAATCAAAAAAGTGATGGGTTGCCAACCGAATCGCCTATATCTAATCTTATAAATACTGTCATTTTATTTATTAAATTAATATCGTATGCCGATTATACACCTATTGATCTAGTCTTAAATGCAGCAAAGTTTGCTAGGGTACTAGATAAAGGATAAAACATACTTAAATAGACACTCTAAAAAAACTAGAGTTCATCGAACGGCAAAGTAAGGTCGGTACAACAAAGCCTTGCCGTGTGCATACCTACTGTCGCACGTACATTACACATGTGCAACTAAAATCAGCTACGAAATCTGTTTGAGCTACGCACTCGTGCAAGAGGCGAGGCGTAATTTAATCCGGCCTCACTTTGAAGTTCGTAGAATTCTGTTTTTTTTTACGTTTTATTTGGTCTGAAAAAACATTATGCACAAATGCAAGTGCCTCTACAAAGCTATCCTTCCGTCACATTTGAATTGTAGCCTGGCTTTAAAAACGTTAAGTAAGTACATATAACATCCATGTCTAAATCGGCAATGGCCAAAAGATCTAAACTAAGATAATCTGAATGAAAAGTCTAAATACCTTGTCTAGTTGTTATACCTTGTTTATTTTCTATAAAATTGTGTATATTGTCTTATATTTGTGTGTCTTGCAAAAAGGAATAAATGTCTTCTTTCTTTCTTTCTTTCTTAAATAAAGATGCTACCCGAATCCGAAGCAATAATACCTACATGTGGTTCAGTCTGATCACGTGGATTTTCTATAAAGTTAGAAAAACGCTACCGGCATCTTCGAGTGATTCTAGGCACAAAGCAGTTTTCAATTTATCGGGAATAAATGCTTGGGTTGGCAGCTCAGACACCCAATTACCGCGCACAAAAGCTGATTACCACGCGGTGCGGGCGCCGGCGCCGGGGCCGGGCCGGGCGCTGCGGCGCTCGCAGCGCCCTCAGAATATTCCAACGACTCGCAAGGCACTCTTCATTTTTGCTAGACTCGGTGGAGACACGAACCGTTTCCTCCCGATTGAAATCAACGTCGCTAAACTGATATTGGTCTGTCGCCTTTTCCAATTTCACTTAGCTCCAAGTTTTTTTTAGAGAAATAAAACGAGCTGAACTATGGTGATCGTGTGTAGCCGACTTTCTGGATAGTATCCAAGCGAGTAAGCTATTAAATAAGAAAACAATGTAGGCAACATCTATATCTTACAGATTTTAAGACCAGAAAACTTTTGCAAAATAAAGTCATGGTAATGTAACAGAATTCATGCAAGTTCTTCTTACGCAATTGAAATAAACACACGGTGTACCTAATACTTGGATCAATACAATAAGTAACATATTATTATTTGTCTAAACAAAAGTACACGTTTATCGTGAATAAACACCCAAACAGATAACGCCACTGTCAGTGCTGTAAGCGAGATGTTGGGGCTAATAAAGGACCGCCTGGAGAATAGATCAGTACGGAATGTCACCTTAGCTGTCGAGATTGCAATAAGGTGCTTGCGAGCGTTGCCCGGGCCTCGACGCGGCTCCGCAGATGAACTCGCGACACCGAACGCCCTGGGAAATCACTAGCTGCTCCTCTACAACCTACATAGAAAGGAAGCCCGACAGCCCGTCGCGCGTCTAACGGTGGGACGACTAGAGTCACCGCCACAAGTTTACTTTAAACAGTTTATTTTTATAGCAAACGACAATTGCGAGCTTTTTACACCTGTCGCAAGTTGACAGACACCACGCTTAAACCTATTCATTTCTACATTTTAAGTATCGAACTAATTAAAATTATCGCCTAATATATCCCTGGGTCGTTATAAAGGGGGGTCAATGAGTAGAGTATTAATCTGTGACCAACTAAATAGGTAATTGACAAAACAAAGTTTCTGCTACGGGTGCTACGCTGTAAATGCGCTACGCCTCTACGCTTTAATGTTCGTTACAAGTACCTACAGAGTTGGTTATTTTACAGATTACAAATATTCACGCTTCAAAGATGATCTGATTTGATTGTCAAAGGCTTACATGTGTTACAGATGAGTTAAACATTGCCTAAAGAGCACTTTTTGTATACATGGAGAAGTTTTAACTGCAACGCAAAAAGTAACCTGACAATTGAATCAGTCACGCTACTACTACTAAATTATTCAAATCATTAGCACTGGTGAATTGGTGATAATCTAAATCGAACCACATAATGGTTGGCATATCAGTCACATAAGCTTGTATTCTTTTAATGATGCCTTCCGTGTAGGTACGTCGGTATAGTTGAATGCGCCCTCTATGTATCGTCGCTATTGTAGTGAGCCTTCATTAGCAGTGTAAACCTACGCGCTCTGGTTGAATTACGGCGGTGTGTCATACGCTTAAGACGTATGCAAACAAGATTTATGTAATTAATTTAGGAGAATTACTGATAAGAGCCAGCTCTAGAATACACATACGTTGTTGAACACAGAGGGCAGTTCACAGTAACATTACAGAGCCTACGGCTGAAAGTAGTTTACAATCATTTTTTTACCCTAAGTGTTATAAGTTTGACTTCGATGTCTCTCTCTCTCTCTGTCTGTCTGTCAGTACGTGTGTGCGTGGGAGGTCGTGTGTGTGTGTATGTGTGTGTGTTTGTGTGTATGTCTGTGTGTGTGTTTGTGTGTGTGTGTTTGTCTGTCTGTCTGTCTGTGGCATCGTAGCGCTCAAGCGGATGGACCGATTTCAATGCGATTTTTTTTATTCGAAAGCCAGTTTCCTTGCAGTGCAATGGTTCTTAGCCATGTTTGGTAAAAATCGATCCAGTAGTTTGAAGAGTATCAGCGCTTTTCCGAAATGATGTACTAAGGCATTTTTGGCATTTAGTTACTCGATTAATGCGTGGGGTTTTTAACTTTTTTTACTTTAATGTTATCTAAAGATCAGTCCACTGTCACTGCAAAAATACGTGAAAGCTTAAGGATTATGTCAACATTTTTCGTCGTCATGCGTAAAATTTGAAGTGATGTACTTATAAATACATTGATGGTAGTAATATTGAAAAGGCCAAGGAGACAATAAGCAAAGCTGATGTCTGTCTTTTAGGCTGTGCCGGAGTTGCGGCGGCGGCACAAGCGGGCGAGGCGGCCGCGGCGCGAGCGGCCGTCCGACAGCTACGGCCGGAGATATTTACGTTTATCTTCGGGTAACGGCTTCATCGCAAGCTTTATTACGACATCCACTCACGTAATCCTCCGCAGCCGTCATAACTCCTCGTTTGCCGCCGCCGCCGCTACAATGTTATACACCGCTTTTCCACTAGCACTACACGGACGGTGCGCATCCACCCAACTGACACAGGACCGTTCAAAACGCTTAGTTTTTATAGTTTACGAGCAAATCCCTCGTATCCTTCCTTATAGTTGGGATAAGTAAAAAGGAAAAAGGCAAATATTTTAAGTCATATCCTTTTACGAAATAGACCCATGATATTGTTGTTACAGTTTTAGCGTATTTTGTCTTCGTGACATTTTATTATCACTGATTTAATACGATTATTTTCGATATTTGAGGCACTAAATTCATATTTGATATAATTTTCATGTTTAGCCATTTATTGTTTGGATTTAGTATTTTTTTGACCTGCGATGGTATAAAGTAGCAAACGGTTTCTTTGAAAAATATCCATTATCTTGTCAACCGCCATTTTACACCTACTCGGGACACATTGCGCTTGGCGCTCTGTGCTGTCCAAAAAAAAAGCCACAAAGCCACATTTGTCAGCCACAAAGCCACATTCAGTTGAATGTACTTAAGTTGAATTTTTAAGAGTTTAAAAAAATATATATAAAAAGAAGATCTTTAATGAAATTTCTAAATGACACTAAAAATTAGAACACATATAAAAATCCGAAAAGTAAAGCTATGCCGGGAATCAAACCCGGATCTTCGTCATTCCGTGACGCGTGCTGTACCGCTACACCACATAATAGGTGAGTAAACCTTCGAATTTTTCTATCTGTTACTAGCTTTAATGGTTTCGTAAATATTAAAACCCAAAAATATGAATACCCCTTCAAAGATGCATACGACTTCTGTGCATCCCAAATTTTTCCATTTTCTCGGCAGCCGTAAAATACAGAAAAGGGTAATCCGCAATCGGCTTATGACCGAGGGAGTTTTTAAACATTTTCACCAGCAAAGCAATTTCCTAAACCAGTTCATCAAAAGGATTCAATCAATTTTTGCCTACTTCATTCTGTTTAAATAAGGACCCCGGCGTTTCTGTATTTCGATATTAGGTACCTATAGTTAAAAATTTAAGAAAATCTAAAATATAAAAGCAGTTAGTTCATTGGGAAATTTCAGGCGGAATAACGTGATCGTGAAATGTGGTTACACTAAATGTGCAGAAGCTGAAGAGCGTTCCAGAAAAGCCGAAATGGAGCGGGTAGATTTGGTACAGGGCAGCTTAGTGCAGCCGCCGGAAGTAGGCCTCTAACAGCCCTCGTATAATAGCCTCCAAATTGACCCTTCTACTCCGGTCTGCGCTCGGCACGGCGCCGACGCTTACGTCAGCATTATCGCAATATCTATATTGTAACCCGATGTACCTGCTACAAACACTTTCCTACAACCCCAGCCTAAACGACTTCCGGGCTCAATCTTGTATATGTACTCGCAATTATGTTGCCACTGTAGAGTAACACAAATTAATTTTCATACAAAGGCATTAACACGGCGTCACATCGGAACTTTCGGAAGTGTTATTTCCTTTTATAGCAAAGGCAAACGTCAGCCGACCGACGGGAATGGGTATGAGGATAGTCAAATACATAAAAGGGACGAGTTGCGCGAAATACTGGCATTGTAGGATCCTAAGCCCCGTTTAGATTAGATCAGACCTTCGAAATAACAGTGAATGAGGACGTGGATTAACTACGGTCCGGGGCACTCCGGCCCGTGCGCCTAATGGGACACCGTTACGGGTAATGAGGGGCGCGGGGAGAGGCCTCGCCTCTATCTACTTCCAACTTCTCATCGGACATATTTTGTGATTAGGTATTCAAAACATTCCTATCGACTGAAATACGATTATTATTAGAGTCGATAATCAACAAAATCCATCCTAAAAACTGCAAAGTTACATACCAACTAGTATTATAAAACGAACAAAGTCTTCCGTCGCGTCTGTCTGTTCGCGACAAACTAAAAACTTCAGACCGGAATCAGTTTTCTGCTACAGATGGAGTAAGAGGAAGGTTTACGTAAATAATTTGTCAAGGTTTTGAAAAAGGTGTTGAAATATAACGATAATTGTTGGAAATATCGGAAAAGTCAAGCTGCCTGGGATCGTCGCAGACCGCACCCAGTATCTACATATTTTAGAATATATTTGTGAGGCGCTTAAGTACCTACTCGGAATACCTTAATTGGGTTATTCAAAGTAAAAACCTGTAAACATTTTATATACACAAATATTATGACATACATTCTGACGCTCCATGATAAAATAAGGCAACTTCATTTGCGAAATAAGTATGAAGATATAATGTAGGTAAATGGAGCGAATCGTTGCGGCAACGGCGTATCGATTTTGGTTTTATGCACAGCCCCAGCGACAGGAGTGAAGTAAAGGTTGAAATTCATTTTTCAATGTCAGAGAAGAAAATTCATTAAAACTTTGAAATTACTAATGGCCAAACGGACGGAGTGAAATTCGCTCTTAATTTGTACCGAAACTTTTTTCACAAATTTTAAGAAACGAAACGACTTTTGAAGTGAGGAAGTCAGGGAAGTGTTAATGATAATTGTTTTATTTGTTATTTATTACGGTATCGTTTGTTTATCCTAATTACTGTGTTTGTTATCCTGATGACAAGCTTTTTCGTCTTGAAAAACACAAGATTGTTATTTTATGAAAAAACGACGGGTAGCACTCCGGGAGTGCCGGCAGAACTGAAAACTACACACACGCACCTCTTACTGTACGGTGCTGTCCTGGTACTTCCTTCACGATGCGATTATTCTTTATTGAAAACGTGGGAGGCGTTCCTAATTTAAATAAATTCAATCAAAGTCCGGAAACGTACAAAGAAGCTCGGACCACAAAACCTTCAACAATCCTTATATGGACAGACCTCTAACAATGTGGTGGTGTCCTGCTACTTTTCTACGCGACTTAAAAAAACACACTTCAAAAATCGAACGCGACTCTAGCTTCATTCGTATTTCAAAATAAGCTCTTAGAGGATCTGCGGCCCTGTTCCTTTAACTCTCCCACCGTCTTACCTGACGCGAGTTTAACGTTTTTTACTTATCCCAAAAAAGTGCACAACGCCGCAAAAGAAGTTTTCACTTCAAAAAAAGAGAGGACACTTTTCCGGGAACGGTTTAATATTGTGTTACCTGGAAAGTAATTCATAGAAAGTAAACGGCGAGTAGAGTGCTCATATTAAAAGTAATAAATCTGCGGAGGCGATGACGTCCCCGCGCTCACCAGCGGCCGCGGCCGTCGCGCAGAACCACCCGATATTAGTTTACTTTTCCTCTCCAACTTACTTTATTAGTTATCCACCCGCAAGAGCTTCCGATAACAGTTTTTCAAGTTATTGAGGGAGCACCAAGTCAGGACGCCGGATAGTTTGGATAAACAACGTTATTAATATTTACTTAGAACACTCACGCTAATAATTATCTATATTTATGTAGAAATTACAAATGTTCCACGTTTTTTTTTTAGTCGAAGTACCTAGCTAGTTAGAATAATTGAGTTAAGTAGGTACGGTACGAGAGTATGTATTTGAGTAACTCTGAATTTGTGGATAATGTTAGACAAGGGGAATAATAAATGGGCGCGTTATTAACATAGATGCAAATGCGTCGTTACAGTGCAATAGCACGCGCGGGACCCGCCCGAGGGTCGCGAGGCGGCAAAGCGGCAGCCAGCCAGCCCTAACTCCCACAGCACTCTCCGACTAAGATACAAGACTCACCAACTTCGCTGAACAATGATATCTCTTAACTCGCACACTCCTTCCAACGGATACCTACCGGGATGTGCACTTATAAATTACAACGAAGCACGTAGCACTTAAATAACATAGAAAACTTAGATATTTATATTTTTGCAACAATGCCATGCGAACAACGCAGTCGCACTCGGACGTAAACTACCTATTTGGTTACAAAAGATATCAAGTAGGAGCGTTGATTATACTATCTCGTTTTATATCCTTGTTATAAAATTTTTAGGGTTCCGTAGTCAACAAGGAACCATTATAGTTTCGCTATGTCCGTTTGTCCGTCAGCTCAGTGATTCTAAGTAGTACATACTTACTAAAAGTTAATTTGTAATTTGGCATGGGTGTGTACATATTAACTACGCCGACAAAGTGGTAAAATAATATCTTGAACAAAAATTTTTTAGGGTACCTCCCCTACACGTAAAGCGGGGGGGGGGGGTATTTTTTTCTAGGTTGGCTTAACAATTTAACGAGTAATAATCGTCCAATTTATAAAATGTACTTGAAAACGTGAACTACGTTCATAGTAGTGTCTAATAAAAATGAAAAATAATAATTATGTTTATAATATCCACGTCATATTGTGACAGGCAACAACGGAACCCTACACTGCGCGTGGCTCGACACACTCTTGGCCGGTTTTTATTATTAGATTGGTTGAAATCAAAAAACTTTTTCTTTTGATTTAGTGCTGTTTACACAAATGTATCTTTTTAAGAAAGTCATGAGCATAAAAATATTAAATGAGTAATTTGTGAAGCAGATTAGTAAGTTTTGCTGGCACACGGAAACATACTTGGAATTGTGTATATCGGGATTGAACATGATGACAGCAAATCCGTGACAGACTAAAAACAGGTCAAGCGGCTTTCCGTTGACAACAACAGCTTTGTTAGGGAGGATTTTATTGGCACAAATATTGTCCAAGTCGCGTTGCGGCGCACACTTCTCGTGATTTACCGAGCTGTTTACGCGAGCCTCCCCATCCGAGCTACTGACATTTTTACAGCGCCACTTGCCCGAAAACCAGACATTTTATACAACACAAATCATCTTAACTATATTTTTATGAAAATTTCACCACCACCTAGAACGTTAACGGAAACGTAAATGTTTTTATTAACTTAATGAATTCCACAAGGGGTCGGTTAGGTAATTATAAATTCGCACACGTATATTAAACTCAGTTGTACATAAGAGTGCCTTATATTTCTTTCAAATATTCAGAAACAAATTTGTACGCAAACAAACCGCTGGTCGGCATAATTTCTTAAGAAAATAACGAAGCCATTCTACACTCACACTTCGTTACATAACAATTAAAATCTTTTAATATTTGTTAGTGAAGTAGGTAAATAAACCCCTTAGGTGCCTATCGCCCTAGTAATTCAATAAAAATAGCCCTTAAGCCATCACAATGTTAACGGAGTTTACACGTTAACTTTTCTGTTTAAGTAGAAAAGTTGTGGAGGCATTTTCATCTGTGGGCGAAGGCCTTCGGGCGTCGGCCCCGCGCGCGACTCGTCATTATGCCGCGCCGAGTTGTCAGGGGAAACAATCTCACCTCGCCCGTTATATCAGGACAACACACCGTCAAACAATAACGACAACACTTTTCAATTACACCCCGCTGTAAACAACTGTATTTATTAGGTATCATGTGTTACATTAGCGTATTTTTCACGTCATTTGCATAAATTTACAACGAATACTTAACACACAATATATATAAACACCCTAGTATGAGCACAGCTCGTAAAGTCGTATGTCAGTAGTAGTATTAGTAGTAGTAGTAGTAGTAGTAGTAGTAGTAGTAGTAGTAGTAGTAGTAGTAGTAGTAGTAGTAGTAGTAGTAGTAGTAGTAGTAGTATAGTGGTACCTAAACGTGCATATACGTGCACTTTAATCATTAATTAGAACATCGGATAATTTATGTGGCCTGTATTTCAATATTTAAATGAAAATATTAGGAATAACAGACTCGTGTAACACAGTATTTTTCAACCTCCCGTAGTAAATAATATCCGACATCAGTCTCAATTTGTTCAACATCCAAAAATAATTCTTACCCGAAAAAGTAAGTATAATAAATATTGTTATTGAAGTACGTTGGATCAAGGTGAAGAGGGCCAAAGTAAACGAAGTTATCCCATTAGTGAGCCTATTTCAAGACGCTATAAATTAAAGCCAAACAAGGATGCGCTGAAATCCGATCCACGGCTGGCAATCGTCCTCGATAAATTGGAAATTTACCTTGGAAAAAATCTACGGTGATAAATTTTACGGGAAACGATTTCACAAATGAAACTTGCGCAGGTTTCGGTATAACAAAAACTTTTTGATGACGCATGGCATTCTGAAAACCGTTATTTCATTTTATTACAGTAGCTAAAGGAGCCTTCAATACTCAATTACGTACAATATGAAGGTAAAGCTTGAAATAACGTTAATGCCTCCAAGGAGTTCGCAGTTAATGATGTAGCGAATTCTTAGGTGCGCTGAATCAAGTTGATAATAATTGTAGTAATACAAAGGAGAGTAGGAAAGGTTTTTGCTAATCCTTTTATCTTTGCTCAGCACGCGGTGAGCCGGGCGAGCGTGTCTGAAGCCTGTAGCTTACCAGCGCGGGCGCCCGCACCTGTTCGCCCATGCACCGACTCTGCTCTAATTTGCCCTTTTCTGTTATCGCTGTCTACGTCTTAGAGCTTTACAACTCAAAGCTATGGACGTGAGTTGCTGAGTGAGATAGTGTAATGATGTTTTACTTTTTTAAACAGAAAAACATATTTACCGTTACTGTTTCATTGTTAGGAGACAATTAAAACTTATAAATAAAACAATTCAAAGTTTTAACGAAGATTTAACGAATAGATAAAACTATCGACGCGTAAACAATTGCCGCTGAACTCACTCAGGTAAATAACAAAACAACTTTCTTCTTAATCACGGCTCGATAAGGAAGGTAGGTACATTAAAAAGGTCTGGCGTGACAACAAATCTAAAGGAAAAATCTCCGCCTCTGAGAGCCCAACGGTGATAAACGAGAAAAACTTTGGAACTAAATGGAGCATTCGAGATGGCGGAGCTGCGCTGCTCTCGCAGAATAATACTTCTCTCCAAGAAATAACACTTATAGTCCGCGAGGCTTAAAATCAAATGTCCCCGTTCTCTTTACGACTTTCATGCGAACGGCGGAGGCGTGTCTTGAGGAATTGCGACACGAACTAATGCCAATTTTATAACTTTGAAATTTATATTCTGACCCCGTCTACTCACGATGAATGTCTGATACCTACAGCGAAATAATTAAATATAATAAACCGAAGTCACTCGGTTAACTATAGCTTTATTCTCCACTGTTAATTCAATTACAAGTCTGGGACTTCATGATAATTTAATATTGAGAAACGTCTTAATGAAAATTATTTTTATAATTGTGTTTGCAAGTGTAAGTATACCTACCGTTTAACTTTTGATTTCTGCTCTTTAGGTTTTCTATGAGGCATATTAAGAGACTGCATGCAACATGTACCTGTAAAAGAAAACATTGAATCAGATTTTTGTGAATGACGTTAATATTCGTATTAAACTTATAATTGATCAGTTAAAAACAATGTTGTACACTTTGTTTTATAATTATAACCTAGTATTTACAACATGATTTGTCGTTTTCTTTTAAGTATATAATTCTGACCCAAACGTAACGATGAATTGCAGTTGAAATAAACACAGCATGCTAGCCTCAAAGGTTACTTTTAGAATTTGTTAAAACAAGTAGTGATTAAGGCGGAGGGTCGTGAGCGCTTTGTTTCGGGCGAGGCGGAGGCCGGCGGAGCGGGCCCGCGACGGAAGGGCAAGGGCAGATTACTCCAATTTACATTAATACAAGTTTTCCGGCAGCAGAGTGACGAGGCGAGCGCTCAGTGAGGTGTCCGGAGCCGCCGTCCGGACCAAATCACGTGTCCCGGGAGAATATCCACCTCGCAACACCGGGATTATGTTATACGGAAATAATTGTCGCGCCGCGTTAACGGACCGCTCCGGACATATCTTGCGATACAAGGGTCGACGCGTTGTTTTTGTTGCTACTAACTTTCTCAATTTGAATAATTTCAATGTTGGGTATACTCATTATTTACGGTAATTGGACTAAAATGACTTGCCTCTATAGAAGGTTTCCTTTGAACGATCTTTTCTACATAGCTAACTAAATGTGACAATTGCCATATACATATACACAACAAAAACGACGAACAAAAATAACAGGCTAGGTACTTTTCATACAAAATTGGATGAAAAGAGACTCGTTATTTTTGCTCGTCAGATTAGTATTGCGGGTTTTCATATATTTGCAAAATGCAAACCGTCTATGTTTATTTCTCTAGCCAGAACGGCTGCGGTAACTCTACTCAAAAATAAATAGACGAAACTCTTTTATTTATCCTAAAATTGTGATATGATATGACCGATGGTATCCACCACCATGTTTAAAATAAGAGATATTCGCACGTCAATTCGGGAAAGCATATGTGACATGTCGATGTAGAGACCTAGCAGATAGGATAGGCTAATATGGACGTATCACCAGTGAAACGGAGGCGATATTATCACGCGAGAGTGGTGGTGATCGGCACGTACGGTGGAGTGCGGCGGCCACGTCAGCGAGCCAGCGCTGAATGGCTGTGACGCCGACCGAGTGTCACACCATCAATTATGTACCTGATTGACGACTTAACCGAACGCTTCTAGCACAAAAGCATAATGTTCCCAGCAGATTTTATAGAACAATAGGACGTGTCGTGCTTTACAGCCAGCGATTTGCTCATATCTAACACAATAATGAACGTACTCTTAGAATAGAAAACCATCATAGGGTTTAATTAAATTGAAACTAAAGCAAAATGTATCCCCCCTCCCCCCACAATAGTAAAAGTTTAATAGGTACATGGTTACGGACCGAACAATGTAAAAAAATGTAGCCGATAAAAAAAATTAGAAATAATATGCAGAATATGAACCAGTACTCCTGATTATTCAAAAAACACAGCGTATCAAGCCAAGTTAAAGAACTGGCGACTCAGCAGCCTTGAATTTTATCAGACGACACATTTCGAGCTACTCAGGACCCCTAAATGATTCAAAATCTATTTGTCAGGAACACAGATATCGACGAAAACCCCAAATTTCATACATGCACCTCGAATGGTTATAGATATAGCTCTATAAGTTTACGGTTATAAACACATTTTTGCTTATAACGTATTTCTTAACACGATTGCTGATTATCTCATTATCATCGGAGCTCTAAGTATTTACTCTATCTAATACCCATAAACAGGCAATTCTTGTATGTATATATATATATATATGTGTGCCGAATTTCGATTTTCGTTTTAAAGAAAACCATAAATAAACATAGTGAAGCCAAATAAAAACTTTAAAATAACAATAAAATTGGAGTCGAAAAGGGGAGAGCATTGGAAATACACGTGTTACATTACGAACATTTCACGCATCGTAAGCGCTGTGGAAAAAATGAACTTTTATACAGGAATGAAAACAAATTTCACTCAAAGGGCAATCTCATAATGGAGCCAGTTGGCTTCAGATGCGATTGCGAGTGGGTGCATTACATTCGCGTAGTGGAGGCTTGGTGCTAACCGCTAGATAGCTTTCTATTACGCTGAACGATTGGTAGAGAACTCTATTACTGTATAGTAGACCCCCGTTCACTGGTGCACGCGAACAAAGTAAGTACACGGCCAGTATCGTGAATTTTGTATTTTTATCCGGGAAACGAACAGCTTCTTATCATTTTGATATTTTACTATATAAGATTGTTGACTATATCCATTGTTAAGAATAAAGTAAACCGGTCAGCTTCCATGGAGAATTTTAAGTAGGTACCTATGGATTTTTTTGTTCCGTTGTCATGCCCTTAAGAGTGTTAAAACTTCTAATTATGTAAAAATAAATGAATACATGTGTGTGCACCAAATATTTACTTAAAACGATCTGGACATACGTATAAGCAAATATAAATTATTCTATCAAGCTAGTGTGGTTTTAAAATAGGCACACGTCTAAAAAGCCTGTTGTCCAAATTTTCAGTAGGTAAATGAAATAGGGAAATGCTATAAAGACCGTTGAAGTGATCTCATTTGAACAAAGTTTGTCTATCATTGAAATTCGGGGTGTAATTTGCGAGCAGGGGAAACTTTCTACCTTATCACGAAATTCCACGTGGAGTGTTTTGTTCAAAATCCTAATTTTATTCACTGAATAACAAACTTTTTCAACGTTATATATTTTAACATAAACGAAGAGTAAGTATGATCATTAGTTATGGGATTACCATTTAGCTAGCGAGTTAACTAGACTTGTTTTCATGCCTACATTTTACTCATGTCATGATTAAATAGAAAAAATAAACAATGATGCACTTAAGTAAGTCCCTCTTTTCAGTCGTAATGTAACACATTGATAAAGATGCTTAAGACACCGACGCAAGTTAGATGCCGATATCAGACACACTGAAGACATCAGACACATGCAAAGGTATCGAGTTCTTCACAAAATGATAGGAGTTTTTCAAGAAAATGTGAGATAATTGTTAGAGTCGGAGGCAAGAAGTCACGGGCGGGTAGTTCCAGATGTTGCCGGCACGTGACGGTAACGAGCGAAACGCAGCGTGACTCCGGCCCGCCAGCCGCCGCGCCGCCGCCCGGTCAGCGCGCGTAATTGGAAAGACGCAGTCGTACTGCTGAGCGTGCTATCATTAGCGTCACTCACAATTCCGTACCTCACAACTCCACATTGCCGCTATGAATTTCAGTGTTCATTACGGGAACGATCCGAACTGGGATTGCGGTCTGATCTGCTCGCTCCAATAATTTCAAGTATCTGTATGCATAGATAATTTGGAAACGGCATTCTACCCGCTACATATATAACTTATTGCTTAAATTACCATTGCTGTTTCTTCCATGCTGGTCTGGGAGTAAAAGAAAAAACATAGAATGTACCAGTTGCTTCTGTACCCGCACAGATGGTAAAAGCCCATTGAGGGAATGGGCGAAAATCTTAGGAATCATTTTATAGGCGATGCGGCTAGCAACCCATCACTATTTTGATTTCCCTTTCCACCAATTCACCCACAATCATGCTAAACATGACCTTTGGGTCTTGTTATCTTAGGCCCTGTTTACTCCGTAAGGGATATAGACGTGATTTATGTATGTATGTAGTTTGTTAAATTACCAAAAAAGTAATTAATTTTGATAATGAACAATATGAGAATTTCTGCACTAAAAAGTAATATTTTCAAGGTCAGTTTTATATAATTCCACAGAAAAATAATAGACTTTAACTGACTATGTTAAAATATGCTGCATTCTGTAAAACAGTCTCGCAGATTACTGCATGTTGGTTGACTGTAACCGCGGCCCGTAACATAATTTACATAAATGGTTATTTTGTTTAATCATAATAAATCACAGAGGCATAAATTATATGCGCTGCGGACTATAAAAGTGTCAGGGATTTATAAGCTTTAATCACTATTTGGATCGTTAGCCACACAATCTTGCTTTACGGGATTAAAGCTTTGCAGCTTCAATTGTTCATAACTTTAATTTACTGGGTGGTTTATACGCTTCTAACATAAATAAACCCTAATTAAATGGTCTCTACACAATGCTTTGCAGCATTTGATAAAGTGGTACTTTTTTCCTTTCAATAAGTAGAATTATGAGTACGACTAAAAGTGCACAAATTGACATTGTTATTTTTTTTTAATATGCTCCAATTCGAAAACCATTTGGGGGAAAACAATCAATTATCCTATTTATCTTATCCGATTTGAAAAAATACTTTAAGATTGCAGATATATTTATAAAAGTACTTTTGATCTTTGTTTGACATAACGACCCGGTTTTTTGGCAGAATCGGGCATTGAATGTTTGCCACAAAAGTGAAAAAAGAAGTTTAGCTACGTTACCTGTCAGCTGTCACTGTCACATCTACCTCATGACATTACATTCTAACTTAATCTACAAACGTTAGATATAAAAGCAAGTTAATTCAAAGTATAAAACTGCGAATTACACAATGGATATTAAAAAAATGTTTTGTGCCGGGATGCAACAATTACTCGAACAATAACACCAATCAAATCATTGTGAAAATCAGAGAAGATCGAGGGAATGAGCGAAAATCTCAGGGATCATGTTATAAGGCAATGTGGCTAGCGACCCATCATTGTTTTGATTCAATCATGCTAAACGTGGTTTTTAGGTCTTGTTACTTTAGGCTCTCTCTACCTCATAGGGGATAAAGACGTGAATTATGTATGTATGAATATATTTACTAAGAAATTGCTCATAGAAATGAAGAATACTATGGCAGCGGTGCATTGTGAGCATTCAATTATAATGTTGAAGCTGAGCAAACAAACCATTATGCTCTTGGGTAAGGGTGTGTTACAGCAAGCCATCACAATGATATTTAATAAAACTTTGCGTACATAGGTATACCTGCAGAGTAATGACACGGAATCTGTAATGAATCACTGATTGAATAATTTTTTTGTAAACCTAATTACTAATAATGATAATTATATATTCATACCTGATCTACCGAATATAGCTTGTTATTTGTTAAACTAAAAATTATTTTTTCTCAGATTATTTAAGCCGTTTTTAAGATCCCGAAATAAATAAATATACTTGCAAGAATTGCTCGATAAAGGATATTAGACGAAAATGTTCCTTCGCAGCAACTGTTGATTCTTCTGTTTTTTCATTAACTGCTGGTTTTAATGACAACCAGTAGTCAGGAAAGAAATTGTGTTGCGTAACTAAACGCTAGGGCGGTGACAGTTTATGTGACGATTAGTGAGCATAGCGCAGAAGGCTCGGCCGTTCAATTTGCCGCTTCACTTGACACAATTCGACGCCTGACTCGGGGACAATCGCACTCGAAGCCCCGTCGACCTCCTTATCTCCCGGCGAGGTAATCTTTCCTTCCCTCGGCGGCAATAACTCCAAGTGGGCAGGATTACCTGCGAAGGGGCTTCGTAAGGAAACCACCTCTACAAAGGTTATCGATTTCAACATTGTGTGCACGCGTCAGATCCAACCTTTTTTTATTGCGGTTTGTCTTTGGCACACTTCACATCAAACGTAACTCGTTACGTTGCACTAGGGTTGAATTAGATTTGCACAACAGCGGCACGACATAGATCTTTTTAAATATATATGTCACGTTTTTGAACTCGTTTACTTTAACATAAAATCTTTTTAATTCTCCCACGAATAACTGAATAAGAGCGAGCTACCTCTGAAGTACATTTATGTGATAATTATGATAAGTTACGCTAAAGTAACAACGCTCTACATTTTAAAAGTTCAAATTTAAAAGTATAACATGATACATTTATATGAGGCGATAATGTTATTTCAAATTGAAAACTTAAAGTGTGAATCACGAAATAAATCGCTTGAGAAGGTATGGTTTGCAAATAATTTCGTTGGGTATGTAAATGCGCGCACGTAAATTCCACTCCTGTCTGCGCGCGGAAATTGAATCGTTCGAGAACTATGCCAATACGTATACTTTTTAGGATAACATAGCACCGAAATGTCAACCATAATAAGATTCACGGCCGGAACACTTATGCTGTGTAAATTAAATTATATTTAGTATAACGCTCGTTTAACTCTAGTAACGTTACATTCCTAGGGTGATGAAATAAAGAATGCCTCAGATCGCAGGAATTTGTCGCACGAGCCAAATGCAAAGGCGATAAAACATGCGACCTGAGACTTTCTTTATCATCGCCCGATGTGTGTACACAATTTTACGTCTTCCCCGGCCAAAAAGTGGAAATTTCCGCTCGCGTAGCGGGCGGTAAATTGCTACTTACAATCCGGGGCGACGTAAAATTTATTAAGGCCTATTAAGTTTAAGCAGAAGTGACCGACATCATCCAAACCGCCACCCAGAATGAATGTTATAAATTCTAACCTAATTGTTAAGACCTACGGAATAAAATCACTATTGTTTCTTGATTGGGCCAATATAGATAGGTATAATTCTACTCGTATGGAATTACATAACGTAAAATAATAGAAAAAAAAACTAAAATGCCAAGTTCGACTCAAATGCATAAAGAAGGGTTGGATTGAAGCTAAAATGACGTTGCAATGATTTGGTAATCATGCATTCAAGGATCACACTATTAATCATTGAAACAAAAAAAGCCTACGCATCTTCATAAAAACATAATGGAGAATACTCTCTTTTGTGTTACAAGGGCAGCTTTTGTCGATACCTCTAAAATTATAGGATTTACATTGTTGTAACAAATTTTCGTTGTATTGCTATGGTTATATTTTTTCTCATATTTTTGGATGCCACGGTCCAAAATTTAAAGTGGCGTTTAATAACTTTCTCTCAAATCTAAAACAGGAGAAAACAGTTTCTTCCTCTCTCGCTCTCTTGCTTGCATATAGATAAGAGTGTTCCTTCTATTTTATGCATCGAGAAATGTGTAGTGGCTTATTATAATATAAATAACACCGACCTATCTTTGAAATTTTCTAGTAAAATGCTTGTCACGTACGGACAGAAGGACCGACGGCACAAAACTACAAGAGAGCTTTTCAACGAACAAAAAATTTACCTTGCTACTCCGCTACTCACGTGCAAGATAACCTAGCCTGTGTGAAATATATATGTTTTTCATGCAAAAACATATATGTTTCACCTGATTCAATAAAATAAGAGAGCTTTAGTAATTTTTTACACGGAACCCAACTCTAAAGCACAATCCCACAAGCACACTTGCCTTTTCGACAACACCAATGGAAACAACTTTGCGATGTGTATTGTTTTAAGTATGAATGTGAATTGTAGATCGTGGTACGGTTGTGTGCCGGCGTCGGAGGTCATGGCAGCAGGGACGCAGGGATATTTCAATTTGGCCGGAGACGCGACCCGAGAGGCCGCGCGGCCGCCGCACGGCTCGCTGAACCGGAAGCCCGCTGCGGGCTTCGCCAAAGAGCAAACACCGCCTCCGCAATCTTGTGCCACGTGGACCATGCCGAACACTCGACCACGACAATCTACTAGTACAATTACCCACTCCACTACAGATACCTATACCATATTGGAGCGCCTCTTGTGCTCGACTCCATCCAATCGTTGCAATCGATAGTAGGAATGTTCTCATCTATTCGTATTCAATCGAAATTTATGCTTTAATACTGACTCAAAATTACTACGTGCCGAACGTAGCACGAGTGAGAGCATAATCGTCTAAAATTTACGCTTTGTTTGAAATTCGTGCTCGTTCTATACTACGTCAATATGACTGGGACGCGGAGTATAGATTGTTGTAACGGTGAAAAGCGGATCATAGTCAAAGCCATCATTGTCTATTAAACAGTAACATTTCCCAAAATCTATTTTTTTAATAAAGCTCCATAACAGTGATAATTAACGACATACATACACATACACAAATCACGCCTTTATCCCTTACGGGGTAGACAGAGCCTAAGGTAACAGATACCTACAGGCCAGGTTTAGCAAGATTGTGGGCGTATAGGTAGAAAATGTAATCAAAATAGTGATGGGTTGCTAGCCTCATCGCCTATAAAATGATTCCTAAGATTTTCGCCTAATCCCTTGATGGCTTTTACCATCTGCGCGGGTGGAGAAGAAACTGGTAGATTCTGTTTTATCTTTGCTCCCAGACTAGCATGGAAGTAAGAATTAACGAATATCTGTACGTATTTGAAACCGTACAGGGTCAGCTTGATTTTCTTTCATCAGCAAACTTCCTGTGTACGGAAAAAAGGGAGGAAAAGATGGGAAAAGAAATAAACTCTCTGAAGAACAACCTAAAGCCTTAACTTTCAAATTAGATTTGAACCGGCTGTCGGTGTGTCAGCACGATGTACAGTCACTTCCGAATATATTTGCAAGGTATTAAAAAAAACACGTGAGTCTAGTGTCAAAGTGACTTATGTTTCATTCACTGCTCGCACAACAGCTCATCTGGTGGGATTGATAATACTTCTGGCGTGGCTGTCATAACTGTTTCGTATCTAAATATTTATTCTGTAATACCCAAGTACCGCAAAAAACATGGATCAGACGAGCCTTATGTTTGAAACCGTAACGTACACTATATCGAAATGTATCGCTCTAAACTCTCCACGTTCAATTGTTTTTTAAGTAACTAGTCGATTTAATTAAAGTAGAGGTACAAAATACGAAATTGATTTCGCCGTTGCATACGAAAACTGTACCTACGAGAAGACATTAGCAAAAAAAAACTGCCCTCAAAATAGTAACCAAAAGTGAAAATTACGCTAAATCTGTAGAATTAAAACACATATATTAAGTACACCATACAAATTTGCTGCACCAGACTGATCCTGATCCTCTATAGTGTTAAACCGAATAGGTACTAAATATACTTAGGCAGATAGCCTAATTCCACTGCTGTCACTGCTGCCATACATTGCATTGTTATTGGTAACAATGGGACCAAATTGGAAGTATTCCCTTTCAAACCAAAAATATCTTTTCATATCGGTTTCAAAACTAAATTGAGAACCTCCTCTTTTTTCCTACAAGTCGGTTAAAAACGATTTAAAGTACCTACCTAGTTGTTTCTCTTTTCAGGACGGAGTTAATCCTCAAGTATCAAAAAGTAAGGAGTTCGCGACAATAGCCTTATCCCTCTTAATTTAGATACATGTGGGAATTCTGCTATGAACCAATAGTTAACTGAACTATACATTTCCGATGCAATCAAAGTGTTGGCAGGCTTTTTATCTCTATATCGATCTTATCTATCAGGATAAGGGTTATTCCATTATCGCGGGTGCAACATTTTATTTTATTTCAACCTAATTAAATAAAAAACATTTTTAATTAAATTAGTCTTTAAAAGACTACATTTTAGTATGCTTACTTTATATTAATTAACAAAAATGTTAATATGATATTTTAAAAGCCAGGAGAAAGGTTGAAATTGCCATCGCGGGTGCAATAAATTTGTTATATCTATATTGTTACATCTCCATTTATTATAAACTAGCTTCTGCCCGCGTGTTCTGACTTCGTCTGCGTAGAATCTATACATCTATACATCTATACATATAATAAAATCGTTGAGACCAAAAAATCTGTACATTGAAGATTTAAAAAAAAAAACCGAGCAGGGTGACTTAAAATCGGTAACTGAACATATTAAAACCATTTTTAAAATTTTTGTTTGTTTGTTTGTTTGTTTGACTGAGCATCACGTAAAAACTACTGAACGGATATTGTTGAAATGTTCACAAATCTATTTCAATAAATTCAGAATAGGATATAGGCTACAGAAATTTTGGAATTTTTTGGAAAAAGGGGGTGAAAAGGGGGGTTAAAGTTTGTATGAAAATATAAAATTAGATTGTTCTAGAATCATGAAACTCAGAATAAATACTTAGTAATAAAAATAAGGAAACACCTGTTTTAGCATTTTTTTTTAATCTTACCCAGAGGCGCAAAAAAGAGGGTTTTATGTTTAAAATTAATTAACTTCATACACCTATACAATAAAAACCAATGAAGTGTAACCTTTTTAAATTGCTAAATAATACTTCCAATTTGATACAGATAAATATAATTTCTCAGTTTTCTTGAAATTTAATTTTTGAGGTGATTACGCACAAAATAGCGGAACTCAAGAAAATCAGCTTTCCTCGGTATAAGTAGTTGGTAATAATTACAAACAAAATAATACTACGGAGAAAATAGATAGATACGAATGTACATAAGACATAAAGCCGGAAAACTGTGTAAATTGTGAAAAAACATTAATAAAATAATTACATGCTATTACAGGTATTTTTCAACGAAGACATTTTCGTCAAACCTAAATCAACCTAAATTGGCGTCCTAAATTGTGTTCTTTACCTAACACCTAAAGTTCAATATGCAATACCGTTACTTTGTTTTTATTTATGTGCTATTATTCACAACGCGTTCGGTTTTTGAACGCACTTTTATTTAAAAACCTGATATATTATGCGGGCGGCGTGAAACGCTTGGCTGTATGCTCTTAATATCTTTGCCTAAAAAAATCAAAATCAAAAGGCGCGTTTACGTCTGCGCCGTAGCGCCGTAACATGTCAGAATTTTTAAGTGAAAAAAGTTTGTGCTTTTAGTATGAATCTGACAGCGAGCGAACCTTAACTGAATCGCATTACGACGTCATGGTAAGGCCTCTGTAGGTAATTAATTTGTAGATAAAGATAATAAGTATTAATAATCTGTAGCTACCTACTTAAACCAAGAAAATAAATTAAAAAACTTCTACTAGAAAAAATTGAGTCACAAAATATTAATTAAAACTAAATGAATTGTTAGTCGTAAGGTAAAAACAGGTAAACATTTATGTACCTATTATTTGATTAGAATATATTTATTTTTTTAAATTAATCAGGGTACAAATATCGTTAAAGTGAGCGCAGTATTCGCCAATAAGCGTCATAGTTCGGCGAAATTAATAGTGATGTAGGTAACTAAAAGTATACTTAGCTTTTTTTGAATAAAGAAACTATAAACAAAACTATAAATTAAACTATTTTGTAAAATAAGGTATAAATAAATGTGATGAGTCATTAACCAGTTCACACCTGTTTTACAATTTTACAAATTATTATTTTCATGACGTAATTCTAAAAGTATAGTTTCGTACACACTTTCAGTGGTTCACGTGACGAAGTTAATAGTCATAATAATAATAATTTTGGTATCGAGAAAAGCCGTAAGTATCACAAAAACACACGCGGACGAAGTCGCGGGCAACAGCTAGTTTTACATAAAAACCTTCCTCTTGAATCACTCTATCTATTAAAAAAAACCGCATCAAAATCCGTTGTGTAGTTTTGAAGATATAAGCATACATAGGGACATAGGGACAGAAAAAGCGACTTTATTTTATACTATGTAGTGATATAGTGATGTGTGTTACATGTTTAATGTATAATGTATTTTCACTACTTATGTATATTAATAAATATTCTAAATAGCACCACCTCCTCAGATCTGTTCTTTTCTCCAGTCCATTATGGTTGCCTGGTAGAGATCGCTCTGTAGCGATAAGGCCGCATATTGTTATCTTATTATTTCTGTGTACCTTTTTTCTGTTTTGGTTGTTATATGCGGTGTTCAATAAATAGTTATTGTATTGTATTGTATCAATAATTGTAGGTTTGTTCATACGATTCTTCTTTCTAAATAGAAGCTAAAAAGGCGAGTGTGTTTCTTATTATTTATTGGTATCTCAATATTAAAATTTGCACGGACAGTGAGGTAAGCGCCCGATTGAAGCCAGCACTCTTCATGCATTCTAGCCCGTGGTCAGGGAGTTAAACAAAACTATCTTCAAGTTTTATTAGAATTCAATACGGACAAAATCATATCTGATTATTTCTTTATCCAAATAAACGGTTTATATATCTATCTGTCTATCTATTTCCCTATGTAACTAAAAAACAATTGCCGCGTATGACGATCAACGATCACTATTTGAGAACAGTTTCATATATTTGGCTGTTTTGCTTACGCAATTATCAAGACACCTCGTGTATAAAATATATTTTTTGGGAAATGGAACGGAGGCGAAGCTGCGGGTATGAGTTAGTTTTAAATAAATAAAGCAGTTGTTAATATTTTTATGTAAGGATTCACCACAGTCGGTGGCACGCCCTGCGGCCACCCATCGTGCTAGTATTTTCCTCTCATTTTCTTTCTTTCGGAAAGTAACGAACTGTGTAATTACATTACAGACTCTGGAAACAGGGGCCCGGCCGGGCGCTGACGACTGCGCGCATTATGCCCGCTCTCGTTCCAATTTCTTACTTTCTAAACTCGGAATGTACACACAACGTGACCCTTGCATTGATTTTTCATATAATATGACTGGCTGTCAATGCCTATATTGATATGAGATACGGAGGTCAATTAGGGAGTTATGAGTTACTCCTATACAAGATACTTTTCTATGAAATACAGACAAATGTGCGTTCGTAAAACTACAATAAATCTCCAAGTAATATAAACGTGCTGTCGACATCGGCGAGCGAGGCGTGCGGGCGCCTGCGGGGCGAGGGGTGCGGGGTGAGAAAGGGCGGCAATTTTTCTCTCCGCTGACAACATGATGTAACGCCAATATCGCACGCTGAGCGATTAAGCCGCGCACGCCGATATTTCAGACTTGCCCCTACTAACTGTCAAAGTGTCGACGAACGCTATGAACGCTCGCGTCTACGCAGTCTTCCTGTCAAACTTTTTTTTATCCTGATTTATCTAATCTAAAGTAGTTTGTCTCCTGTGATAGCAACCCAATAAGCAGTTAAATCAAACATTGCATAACAAGTAATCTTCAAAGTACTCAAACAGACACATCAGAAACGTATTTAGAAAAAAAAGTAAACCATGAGAACTGACGATATCGTTTAGATCCTCACCATGCTACCATTCGATTATTTACTAAAATTATCCTGCGATTTTTATATAAAAAAACATTTATAGTTTTTTCACCAAATTCTATACAATGCGCATCGCTCGTTCCAAAACTAGGAAAAGAATGACAACAAGGACATTATTTCTTGTTTGAAGCGAAAGAGATTTATATGTTTTGCTGTCTCAGCAGTTGTGCTCATAAATTGTCCCAAATTGAATTATCTTGAAGCGTCATAAAAGTTTCAGCATATACTGTTAGTTTGGTTATTAAGAATCAAACAAAGATCAAGGCAAATTATATGATTAAATAGCTGTCGTATATCAATAAAAATCGATAGAATAATAAAACGACAAAGTTTTATCTGGAGTTAAGTTTGTCTCTGTCGCCTGTGAGGATATTTTGTAAGTCAGATCACGCAGGCAGGCAATCACTCGATAATAAACGTGGCACGAGCTGAGTGTGGCGCAGCACTGTACGGACGCACGTACTGCTGACGCCACTCGCCGACTGCAACTTCTTCTCTAATGCTATGAATAGTAGACAGATACTACATCTAAGATACGTATACTAACGATAGCTCTCAACAATGTGCGCCAATTAACTTCAGTGAGCCGAATTACTTGAAACATTTTAATTGCGAAAAGGCACTAGGAAGCACTCAAATAAATTACTTTATTTATTATATTCCTGTATTCATAAATAACCGGGGGCTAGGACACTGGTGGTGGAGTCGATGATAAACGACAGTGAGCCGGCGCCTGAGCGTCGGCCGTTGGTCGCGAAAAATACAACTGTCATCTTGACTGATGGTAAAATAACGCCCGAGTCATGCTCCGCTCTGCATGCCAAGGGCTATTGTAAGTCTTTTTGTAGCCTGACCCTTATTACACGGATTACATGAAGGCATCCTAAAGGTGCCGTGCGGCAAATCCCACCATCGCATGACATAATAGCTTCACGAACAATAAAAGCTTCACGATTCAACCAGTAGATCCATCAGAGGTTGCCCGTAAACTAGCGAAAAAAATGACTAAATTAAAAGTGCGTCACGGCAAAGCCTAAAAAAACAAACGATTTATAATTTAATTAAGTAAGTGGTTAAGAAAAGCACCACATTCCGAAAGACAAGGACTGTAAATCGACTAGCATTATACGTTAACATTTATTGTTGCACTATGATATCCCAAGATAGAATCTTGTTAAGAAAATCAATGCTCTGAGGGGAATCTATAGCGTTGCTAGTAATAAAACAAAAGCCGATTGATTGTTGGTATTGCGGTCACGTTGCTCAGTTACTGTTTTCACGTCTGACGTAATAACGTTAGCAACAAAGTTATGGTATTTACGTGACCCGTTAGTCAGTAGCATGCCGTTCAACCTCTGATCCTCTTTATATCTTTCACAGCTCCGAGCTTGTAATCAATAAAGTTATCAATTACCGATCCTGATTGTTTAATATGCCCACCGAACAAAGACTTTTAACAGATAGTTGTTCGTACGTAAAAACGTAGAATGTACCAGTTGCTTCTCTTCCCGGGCAGATGGTAAAAGCCCATCGAGGGAATGGGCGAAAATCATAGGAATCATGTTATAGGCGATGCGGCTAGCAACCCATTACTATTTTGATTCCGTTTTCCATCTATACCTAGCCCCACAATCTTGCTAAACGTGGCCTGTAGGTCTTGTCACCTTAGGCTCTGTCTACCCCGTAAGGGATATAGACGTGATTTGTGTGTGTGTGTGTGTAACACAAATGTCTACCTCTACCGAGGTTCGAACCCTGATAAAAATAGAAATTTATTCTAGAGGAATTTAAAAACAATATCTCATGCAAACGTAAAACCATTAAAAATCAGATCGTAACTGAAACATTTATTTAATGATGCGAAAGATTACGGTTTATAATTTGCAAGGAAGATAAAACATTTGCACTGAACAAATGGGCGGTCATGCCTCTTGACCATAGACTCTAATGAAGCTATATTGATGATTTAATTGTCAAATCATCTATCAAAGTGGTTCGGTCAACGGGCAGCTTTACCTGTGATTGAATATAGTGTATATTTCAGTCCCGCAGCGAATATTTCATTAAAAGAGATTTGCAAAGCCTCGCCATGCATCACACGCCATGTTAGAGAGAGCCATGTCGACGCCATCATCCACTCGGCTTAGTATAGAAATTAATACGTAACGTATGATAAAGTACCGGCATCAGACAGAGACCAGAGATTTAAAAAAATCACATTCATCAGTTCCATCACAATGGCGACTACGAATTAAAAAAAAGGTTAATAAATACAAAATTGTTCACCACTCGTGTATTTTTATACATATTAATATAATGATATGAAGAAACATATTTCTGAATTAAATAATTGCCAAAGAAGACCGAAAAGAGGTGAACTCAACCTGAAATATCATCACATGCAAAATATGCATATAAGGTAGATATGGAGAGATGCTGATTCTAAGACGAAAACTTAGTATGTACGCGAGACATGAGAGGAAGGCGCGTCGGGTCTGGGGGGATGCACGTACACAACTCCAACAGGCAAATCCGAGTTCGCTCGGAGTTTATTACCCTAGTCATATTTGCACAATTGGAGTGGGTGTTAGCGGTCTAGGCGCGCAAGCCTCGACGACACAAGCAAGCAAGAACACTTTGACAAATTCAATTTAAAATCAAACGCTCAGTGCGACCTCTCTATATGTGAATACATGTTTTTAAATCCAAATTATCATTTTGGAAGGTACAGCAAAAAACTTCAAAGTCTCGTTTTAAATATGTAAATTAAACGTGTATTATATTAAATATGAATTAATCTCAGAATGAAATGTTAGTCTTACATCAGCTAGTAATTTAGCATTGTAAAAATCCATTTTGTTTTAAATTAATAGGTAACCATATAATTAATTGTTAAATAAAAGAGACGCTTTTACAGAACGCGAGGCCAACTCGGGTGATTAAGTGTCTCATTTAAATGCAGTCTCCCGACGCGGACGTCTCAAACGCAAAGGGAGCGCCACTCGCGGAAAACGGAAGACGAGTCTCTTCACAAAAGGAAGGAGAGGTATTTAAATTAGCGTAGTCGCTGAAAAAGTGCACTAACAACATTAGCGAGTGGAACAATGGCTGAGCACACAAAGAACCGGAACATCCCGACTAACGTATCTAGCCGCCAACGAGGCGCGCTTACAATTTGTACGGCGCACTACGTGCCCGTATTTACGTGCTCGGTCCATAGTCCTACACCCGCATCCACGAACTAAACTTAACTACTGGAATACCGTGGGTAGTTGTCACAAAACTTTAAAAGTGCTACTCAGCGCAACTTCTTAATGGCATTTGCTTACGCTGCCGTGTGAACATTAACAAAAAGTTCAGGCCCGCATATCAGTCACAAGGATTTCTCATGACGCCACGGGTAAGACTATTCTCTTAAGTTCGAGCACTTTTAGTTTACTGTTTATATAAACACGAAAGAGTAATAAATAATACTTAAAATCCAAAGATCCAAGTAATTCAAATATTTACAAATACTACTAATTATTGTTTGAAAATTTGTTTAAACGCTCAAAGTTCAAGCTATAAATAGTTAGCTTAAATGGTGAGCTCTGAGCTACACTGGAAGTGATAAGCGTTATTAACTGCAGTTTAGTAAAGTCCGATTAAGAGGCATAGCTCAACTTAACGAACATACTAAATCCTTAGTCGGTTAAATGACTGCATTACTTATCACTTCACAGCGATAGTGCGCAGTAACAAATGAGCTGCTGAGAAAACCTACCATATTTATAAATTAACCTAAAGGTCGTGACAAATAATAAATGTTTGATATGGGATAAAGGGATTATGTAAATGTTGAAAAGGCAACAATTATGCCCAAACAAATTAGGAACAACATTAATATATCCTCTGTATCCGGCAACTTCCCCGCAATAAGCAGAATGTATTAGTGTTATTTATCTTAGCTCGAGCGCCAACAAAGTTTTAATTGCAAGCGCCGATACAATTTGCGTACAAATGAATTTATTCGCTGAATCTGTAGTGCAATCGTGTGCGGTGCGGGCGGCGCGAGCGCGGCGGATTATCCGCATGTGCAGAGCCGCTAATTGCGGGTAACGAGCATCCGCGCTCGCGCCCGCGCCCGCCCCCGCGCCCGCCCCCGCGCCCGCCCCCGCGACCTGCTGCCTCGGCCAGCACGCAATCAACAAGCGTTTCTCTATCATGCATTGTAGTATTTCTACCTACTATCATTCATGGGGAGCACAACCAAAAACTGACTTGAATAACGATTTCATTTTTATCGACTGCAATAAACGGTTAACTGTGCTGTTTTACGTTGATCTATGTAATAAGTAAACAAAAGAAGCTGTTTGACAACTAATATAAATTTAGCGTCAATCACTGACGGGGCTGTTTTGCTTACCTTCTTTAAAATAACATTGACAATTTATTTAGCCTAGATTAGAGATAGTGGAGCCTAGACAATGTTTCATATTTAAAGAGCAACATTATCAAGAGTTAATAGTAGTACGTTAGAAGTAAAAAATTAACAAAACATGGTACTTATTTTGGGTAATTATGTATTCCACCGGATACCTGTTACTTAAACAGCTCAAAAATAACTCAAACCGGTATCACAACTCTAAGACTTATTTTCAGATATCTTACAATGTATTTTTGGTAACAAACCCATCGCATGCACGAAACCGTGCAGGCAACACAAGCAGCAAAGAGACAGTGCATTCGGGCCAACGGAACTGGCACAGCAGTCGGTATCCGGCCTAACAAAAGGGTGATAGCGTTACGTGCGTAAATCAAACGTCGCACAATAACACACCCTCCCGCCCCCCGCACGGATTCTGGCGCCCCCTTCCCCCATTCCTCTCCACCGGGCGATTCCCATAAATCTGCCATACAGAAATGTGCTATGCTCCGGCCACTACTGTGACGGACGACGTTCATACCAGTATCTATGCCAATAGGCTTTCAATGTCAGTATTTCCAATCAGTTAAATAAGCCGTTCGTCTGCTCCACCGTACAGCTACCTGTTTCCACACATTACATACAGTAAACCCTTTTTATAGCAGGTCATTCATTTTCGCGAAACACGGCCCACACCAACGTAAAGGGGATTTATCAATTTTAGTACCATACCCGTACTCAGGTCGTTGAGATTATCAAAACGATTCATTACAAATGTTTCTTTACGCTACGGCGTTTGAGATAATTATTAGCATTACGAAATGGTTCGTATAAACAGCATACTACACTTTTGCTTGGTTACCCATATGACAGCGCGGCATGCAGGTCTCCCAACGAGTATTTAGCACCGCCGCCGTAACAGTCAGTGCGGGGAATAACATTTGTCGTCCGGACGGTGCGATACCATCGTACTTCGCTCCATTCGCTGCAATTAACGCTGCACAATGACCATATAAATCTTCTCTGAACGCTCCGTTCGTTCTAGCATTCCACATAGGTATTCGTCGAATAAACTCAGAGGCTTATAGGGCGTTAGTAACTCGGGGGTTGCATTGCAGGTAGATAGATAAAAATCGATTGTTCGTGAAGCGGAAACAAAACGGTATCAATTAATAACTGTAAGTATGATGTCGGTAACGGAAAGAGTAATGCGTGCGGCCCGGTCTGCGGGGCGCGCGGCGCGAGGCGCGAGTGCCGCCGCTGCCTAATCTCACCTATACGTCTCGAGCCGTAGAACAAACAAGCCGCGAGTCGAGATTACGCTCCGAATAAATCAATGTTACGACGCGTTAAAATATTTAAGCTCACGATTAATGTGGATCGCGAATGCCCGCCTTATCTGGCGGCGCCCGCGACGAGCGCAGCTGCTCAGCCTGCCGATCATCGCCGGATTCCGCAACAGATTAATCACGACAAAATTCAAAGGAACGCTACGCAAACAAAACCCCTGCAAATAATTAATAACAGTTCTTCCATTAATTGCATGGTTTAAAACATAACTTTCAAAGTTTTTTCTGAGTTAAATAATGCATACGCAAATACTCATTGGGGGGCGATTTGATTTGTTTTACATGTTGTAAAAGAAAAACTATTTCTAAGAAGTAGCAGTTACAAGCAAAACGACAGTTAGTATTTCACATGATCATCCCCGTTTTTTTGTGTCTGGGAGTCTGGGAGTGTCACATGATGCATGTGTCTATGCAATGTACCGCGGGGTCGTCACCCAGGCGTGGATGTAAGCAACACATTCAGCGTATAGAAACATGGCGAAGTAAAATTGTATCATATTTTTGTAACCAAATGATTCAAAACACATGTTCGATGCTGCTACGCCGTATTCGTAGCAGAGCTACGAACGACTCGTAGCGATGCTTTACTCCAGCAACTACTTAAACGAACAAAAATACAAACTGATGGCATAGAGGCGAAAAAAAACAAATGAAGTTTCTTAATCTTAAATAAATAAAAATATCTATTTTTTGTAAAAAAAAATATTTTATGTTATCTATACCTAAAAACAATACCGTGACTGACTGACAGACAACACACAGCCTACACCACTGGACCTAGGAACTTGAAATTTGGCAGACGTATATCTTGAATATACCAGAGGAGCACTAAGAAGGGTTTTTTTGAAATCCCCACGGGATAGGGAATAAATGAGGTTCATATATTTCTCAGTAACTCTAATAACTAGACTCTTCAAATTCGGCACACAGTCATGTTTCACTAAAATCATTGTTACACTAAAACATGTCCCGCGGGACAGAAATAAGTGCATTCAACTTCAGGGATGTTTTAAAAAAAAACAGTAATAGAAAGCTACACTGATTCTGATTTACATTTAAGAATTTAAAAAATAGGTCAAAACAGTTATTTCTATCTTGCGGGAACTTTACACTTTCTCAGGATAAAATCTCTATGTCAATCAAAAACAGTGTAGCTTTCTATCAGTGTTTTTTTTTATCGATTTAAAGAGTTATTTCTATCCCGCGGGAACTTTGCACTTTCCTGTGATAAAAGATAGCAACATCACCTTATATGAAAAACCAGTATTTGTATTACTTGAGTTATTGTCTACACGTACGAAGTCGCGGGCTAAAGCTAGTTTAAAATACGCCAGAAAAAATAAGCTCTGGAATATAACCAGAACGCGTCGCTGCTCTTGGTTGACATCTCACTCGAAGTTAATAAAGGATCGAAAGTTTTCGCAATCAATGGAGCGTTTTCGTATGGTAAGATACGAAGCTAATTTACGAGGATACTTAACCGGAAGCTTATCGTATTCCGGTAATGTATCGCGAAATTGCCATAGAAGTTTTACAAGGGCTCGTTAGGGGAGCTGTAACGATAACCGCGCGAGATAACTGTTTCTAATCAGACGTAATGACGGAGCCTCCGTGCCGGGTGCCCGCCCGCGCCCCGCGGCTGTCTCCTCTGCTTTATCCCTTGTTTAATTTCATTAGCACAAGACGTGAAGCTCAAGCATCAATACCAAACTCGATAGATAAAATAACTTACTAAAACAGTAAGGCCTTGCGATATTTTACTTGCTATAACAAAGTTTTTGTAATAGGAAGATTCCGAAGTCGACGGATTAAATTCCTCCGACTTTTTATACTATAGGAACTTTCCGAACCGAAGAGGATGGGCGCTCCTGACATAACGATATACTGCGGAAGTAATAAAATAAAACGATTTTACATCTCAAGGGGGAAACGAACGTTTTTGTCGAATGGGAAAAGTCGCGAGCGACCTCTCATTCCGCGATAAAATCTGGAACGTTTTACGGCAATCTTAAATTCGATTACCGTTAAACAACAATCTTAGAATTTAAACGAGTTTATCGCAACTTTTATATTAATTTGTCTAAGAGATACACTTTTGTCTGCAGTTGCATCGAAGAAACCAAAACTTTTCAAAGCAAAAAAATTAACTCTCTTGAATAAAACTCTTCGCTCATAAAATAAGCATTCCGCGAATCACTTTCTGGGCAAAGATATTCTTAAGTAGTTTCCAAGCGGTTGAATAAATCCGTACAGGGCCCAAGAGCATGAACTAATAGTGATTTAAAAAGGAATCCAGTGAGGTTCGAATGCCGAGGCACGTTCGGCTGTTTGTAATATGCGGCTCGGACGGACACATGAAAAAGTAGCCGACGGCGGCGGAGGTGACCGCTCGGGCCGCTCTGCGCCGCCGCATAATGAACCGGTCACGTAGCCACATTTCGTATTATTTCCCTGGGACGCGTCGCGTGACTTGAATAAATGTGGGCGGCCGGTGCGCGGCCGAGCCGAGGCCCACGGCTCCGGCGGCTCCGGCGCCTCCGCCTCCGTCTCCGACCGACCCTCCGCAAATAAACCGCTTCACGCACGATTCACCAGCGGAGATTCATTATTCTTGCGCTCACCAATCCATTTTTGAAACGTACACCTTTTCGATTACTTTCATATAGCACGAGGCCGTTCAGTTGCCTATTTGGACGGTAGATAAAACCTGTAATTGTGCCTACAGCTGTGGTTAGGATGGACAGTTTGAAACATTAATAGAATAGCAGGCGTACACGAGCAAAATAAAATGGATATCTGGTTCCAGTATTCAATAGAGACTAGTAGAGACTTTATACATCTCTATTACAGACTAATATAATTTAAGGCTCGGGGATCTTAAACATCCATTTTATGAATATATTTAATTTAAGTACCTTAATGTATTTTATTTTGATAAAATGACTTTCTGCCATGTTTCTTGCGGCGCATTGCAGTCTTTCCGAATGCGCTGGTAGTTTCAAAAAAGACATGTAAAAGAGCCCTTGGCGGCCAATTTGCAAAAATATTTTTTTGAAATTTTGAATGTTTTTATCAATACAAGATTAAAAATACGTATTATAATTACACACATACATACATATACTTTTATCATCTATAAAAACACAACACGCCATATGCGAGTACTACTTTATATGCCATTTGCTCTTGGCTTTGAGCAATCCATTATGCTGAGAATTAAAACTTCAGAAGTTAAAAGCTATTGGCTCGCGTTTCAGTTCCATTTGCACCTCTAGCTAGCTACCCCAGAGTAAAGTGTCTAAAAGTCGTTTATAGTTTAGTTAGAATGGCGTACATAATGCAGTAAGGTAAAAATGATAAAAGTTGAAACAGTATATATAATGTGCGTTCCCCCCTCTCTTCAGCAACCAAGTAACGTTGGCAGCTCATGTGACTAATTTAGTCGTCGGTGACTACGCATATGCTGTACAGCAATAAAGACGTCACATAAGGCGCAGACCACACTCTCCGAGCGCGGTATTAGACCCGTTAAGCACTTTATTGTGCGGCAGGCTCGCTCATAACTACCCATTCTCCCGGGGACAGCGCCGGACAACAAGCGATGTTATGTTTATTTGAGATAAAGCCCAAGTTATAAAGCCACCCGTAGATAAGTACGCTCCCTACAATAGATAACTTTTCCGATTGGGATCGCTAAACGGTGATTAAATATAAGTTATTCGTATTGAAGTTTTTGTGTCAAGCATGTTTACTCAAGTACGGTACCTGGGATTGCCTCGAAGTGCGGCGTGGTGAAGGGCGTTGAAACCATTGTTGTTGGTCAGAGTCATGTCAGCACCATTCTCCAGCAACAGCGTCAACATATCATCCCGTTTCTTGGATATAGCATCATGAAGAGGTGTGTCTCCTTCCGAGTCCTGAAACAATTATTATTATTAGCTTTAAGCCTTGAAAATATATTACCAAATTAGTTTATGAACTGTGAGACGCCGGCAGAGTAATCCTAAGTTATGGCCAAGAATTTAATTAACCAGTGAAATTAGGAGCAAGAACGAAAGTACCAATACTATCAATCTGGCGGCAGCTGCCACTACAGCATTTGACTTCTGAATTATAAAGCATCGCTCGTCTTCAGCACCGCGACAATTTTCTAAAACATCAAACCACCCGAATGAATAATTAAGGCGTCGGAGAAGACGTTTAGGGCGTGGATTATGGCGACTTGCATATTTTATAAGCATCTGAGAGTGGTTAAGGCGAGCAGCGAAAGGCGAGCGAGGCGTTCGGCGCTGCCGGGCGCTGCCGGGCGCTGCCGGGCGGCGGGCGAAATCAGAAATGGTGTCGAGTTCCGTAATATAGGACGAGCGGCGCAAAAAGCGCGGCCACCGCGTCATTATCATAATCACCGCCGCCGCTGCGTACCGCGCCGCTGCCGCTACGGTGCCGCCCAAGCCGTTTCGCTTTGTGAGCGAGCATTAAGAGAACCGAGCGTTGTGCTCTGTCATTCCGCAATTAATTTGCGAGGGGCTGATGAATGATTTTCGCTCTCATACTATCTAGAGAAAAGAGATAAATACAAAACAAACATATTTTCAATGAATGGACATAATTATGGGGAATTTCCGCTTTATTAGCTAGACATTGGTCCGTCGAGCTAAGTGGAATCGTGGCCTTATTGCCAATGGGGCCAGACGCTACAAGGCGGTTTTTTGAATAATACTTTAATTTTTCAGAAATGAATATATCGAAATGCTTATTAATCGCCGTGCTGTAAAGACTTCAACACTCCTTTTTTAAGGTCTCTAATCAGAATGGCAAAACAAAACTCTTGCAGTTTCATCGTCAAAATGATAGAATACAAAAAAATACGTTTTTTAACATACATACTTCTCTTTTATGGAACTTTGTTTTCTTTTTCTGTTACTAGAATAACTATACCTAGTTAACATCGTTTTTGTACAACATTTACAATGAATAAATATTTAATTCATTCATGGAAAGTGGGGACGATTTTTGTCGTCTTCCCCGTTGTGTGAGGTACCTAATAGTATTTTATGCAACAGTTGTATAAGAGGGGTCAAAAAAGGCGAGTGGTGGGGGTAAGAAAAGACGCCACGAGCATTTTTTGACTTACTTGAACAAACATTGCATACAATACTTTTTCTACGACTTCTTTAAAATTATCATGATCATCGTCATCATCAGCAGTTGCAGGGTTTTTACCGTTGGACCTGGGCCTATGTACTGTTAAATAAAACATAAATAATACCAAATTCGGGCTCAGAGCCACCAAATTATCCGAAAATTATACCAGATCACCAATTTTGTGTCAAGTGCCAAAATGTCACCCGCCAGCTTGGATCCAAAAAATTACGCCAAATTATTTCTCAGACCGAACAGATTTCCCGTAAACGATGGGCATCAACAAGTTTGTGTAAAAAATAAAAATGTGTCAAAATGTCATCCGCTATCTTGGATCCAAAAAAACATGCTAAATTCATGCTCAGAGCCAGAAAATTATCCGACATTGACATCCATCAACATTTTTGAGTCAAAATTTCATTCGCCATCTTGGATCAAAAAATTATCCCAAATTCGTGATCAGAGCCACCAAACGGACAAATAAAAAAAACAACTGCCCCTGCACTTTAATGTAACTTTAAAGCACCATATGAAGATTAATTAATTTAATTAGTGTCCTGCTACATTGGAGACATCTCCAATTAATTTATTTGACGGTGGAGGCGTTTTACACCTCCACTGAACTTATTATTATTACTAGCTGTTGCCCGCAACTTCGTCTGCATAGAATTCGTTTATCGCTATCCCCCAGGAATTACGCAATTTTCCGGGATAAAAAGTAGCCTATGTGTTATTCCAGACTATAATCTATCTATGTTCCAAATTTCATCTAGATCTGTCCAGCCGTTCTGGCGTGAAAGAGTAACAAACATCCAAACTCACAAACTTTCACATTTATAATATTAGTAGGATAGTAGGATTATTATTTTGTTTTTTATTTTGACTAGTAGAGACTTTATACATCTCTACTATTTATAGGTTAATATAATTTAAGGCTCGGGGACCTTATACATCCCTTTTATGAATGTATTTAATTTAAATATTCTTATTGTATTTTATTTTGAAAAAATGACTTTCTGCCTAGTTTCTTGCGGCGCATTCTTCTTGGCAATGATGGTCTTTCCGAATGTGCTGGTAGTTTCAAAAAGACATGTAAAAGAGACCTTGGCGGCCAATTTGCAAAAATAAATTTTCATTTTCATTTTCATATTAAAGTGCAGGTTGCTGGCCATAGACCATAGAGCACAGGCTTGTCCCCAGTATTATTCTGTGAACCTATCAATATATTTGTGTTGGTGAACCTTATTCTGTCAAATAAAAGTGCTGGAGTAGAAAAGAAATATTGCAAAATCTTAAGCTTAAATATTAAACAACTTAATTAATAAGACAAGCTATTTTTATAATTTTAAGCCATTATACTGAAGGACAAAATCCTTTGTCAGCTAAATATTCTAAAAACAACCCTCACGCACCTACAAAACCTTACAAATCTATCAATGGGCCAGAAAAATTCCCACCGACCTAATTATAACCTAACACTATCTACCACACCCTGCATATTAACAATTGTACGATATCATAACATCGTCGTTCGTGAGCCAGATGACAAAGCACATGACAGCCCTTCACGTATAGCACACTAGGTAATTCTGTGCAAGCCTGACCGCAGACACGGAGTAATTTAGCACCGAATGGCAACATTAAATATTAATTGTATTGGCTCATAGGTGGCCATTACATTCCGTAATGCATGATTCGATCACCCTGCGACCTCCATAACGTGTCAATGCTAATATAATTGAGGTATTCAATGAAGAACATAGTAAAGTAACTGCAGCACTGGTCGAAAAATCGTGGCCCCATAAATAACAAAAGATATAACGTTAAGGTGTATTCAAATTGTTTTAATGCCTACTTTTAATAATTCTACTAACTATAGCAAACTGACGTTGCCGATTTGCTACAGTAATCAAAAAGTGTTTTTGAATAGAAAGACTCTTCAAGAAAGTCTTAAGGAATGTTTGAAATAATTTGGATTAGGTACAAGTAGGGTAAGAATTAAAACAATTTCAGCATAAGACTTTTAAGAAAAATCATAAAGTTTAATTTAGAAAATATATCCCGTAGAAAAACGTGTAAAGTTTAAATTCATGAATCATCTAAAACTGTCATTTGACAGGAAATGTTCAAGTTACGGTACTTTAACAGCTTAGTAAAAGTGCTATAATCAAGTCAATTCGTGTTCGTATAAACGTGTGTGTACGTGCTACTGTATACGCTCGCCTTAAACACCGAGACGAGGTAGTAACAAGTGCCAAGGCAAAATAAGAAATTTGATTTACGCCGAGCGTAATATCCGCAGGTGCATATAAGCTGCAGCAACGAGCGCCACTCGAATGACACATCCGCAAGAAAATTATGCCACTTTACGTCCTCATCACAGCGCACCGAGAGAAATTTTTCATTTAAAGCCGTAACACGTGTTACTCCCAATCAACACTTTTATGATATAATAAATTTTCGACACGCTAACGGAAACTGTTTCTTTTGAGCGCTAGTGTCGTTACGAGGCACATGAATTAATTATATACTGAATTATTGCGGCGCCTTGGAAAGTTTGGCAAACGATTCCTATTCTCTTTTCCCTCTATAAACTTTTTTATGGCTTACCACGCGACTGAAAATAAAGACTGAGAAACTTTCTCCATTACGATCAAAAACAAAATTGAGCGCGGGCAATGTATGCCATTTTGAAACGGAAAACGGAAAGCATTCGTAGGCGAATCATAACTTACAGAAACACACTACACATTTTGTGAAAATATGTAGGTATACGATCGCAACAAAAGAATTCGTAAAAAAGGGGAGTGAGGAAGCCGGTTTACACGTTTACCACATATAAAAATAAAAGGGCAAGTGGTTTGCTTCTCTGGAAATAACAAACACAAAACAACAAGGTAATTACTCAAAGATAAGAACAACGCGGCAAGCCGGGAAGTAAAGTGGGCGACCCAGGCAGGCGGCCGCGGCGAGCGACGGGGACGCCAAGCCCGATGGCGGCCCGATACCGCCGCGCCGGTCTACTCCTACTCCACGAGCTACCTGCCTGCGCGACGTTAAAAATTCGTCAGCCTTGATTAAAATGCCAAGCAGTCGTCGCATTATTGTTGACGAACAAAGGGTGACTGGTTTATCAGCAGAATTAATGTAAGCACTAAAAGTAAGTGCTGCTCATGAAAAACGACAACAAAATGTCGCAGCGGTTTTGGGCGAATATGAACATTTGATTACAAGTTATGTCTACTAATTATGCTGAAGAGCGCCCAGGGCGCGAGATACGGGGAAAGTTATTGGATACGAATTGTTAAGCGGATAAGATACGATTAATTTAATACGGCGTAGGTGTCGTTGTTTGTTTACTTAATGTTCTTGTTTAACAGTACTAAATATGATAATCAAATTACAGATACAATATGTGTATGATTTGCTACCCGTACTTATATGCCATAAGTGCAATAATTTATATTATAACAAAAAAATTTCAAAACTAAAATATCAAATCACGATGAGCGCAAACCGTAAACAAAAACCCTCGCCGTTCTGTGGTATCCAGGCAAAGCTTCATCATTGACGAGGCAGAAAGAAAACAACTAATTGTTAAATTCCAACCCATTAAGTCGGGTATTACGGGAGGATTATTCACGGGCCATATAGCGCGGCATCAGAGCTCGCGCCGCGCCGCCCCGCTGCAGACCGAAACCGATCACGCTGACTTAGCTCGGCTAAAGTCACGCGAGATGTATAGCGATCGCTAACCGACATATACATACCCAGACTTAATTTGAACTGTTCCTCTATGAACCAATATTACTATAATTACTGCTGTACACGGTGATTTGAGTACATTTTTATGCAGAACATCGCTTGCACTAAACTACAATCACTCCTCATCTCGTTCAAAAGCGAACAAGCGACTGTGCATTATTTGATCACAAACCGTATAACCGTGCAATACACCTGTCTGATGGCCATACACTTACTAAAAGCTAAAGCCCTAGTAACGCCAGCCCGTCTCCACCCATTTGCATCCGAATCTCGTTTCAATACAATTCATAGCGCATTTGCGCGCAGCGAAGTAGAAACTCGCTGAAAATTACTTCTATTTATTTATAACCGCAACAAAATTTTACTTGTTTGATTTAAATCTAAATGTGTACAGCACCTCTCGTGAATTTTGTTTTTTCTTTACCACTACTTCGTTACAATATTTTCAAGGAGGTAAAACTTAAACATACTTTGTATGGATTAAATTTTTTAACGCATGTTGCGTATGTTCAGTCAGCGTCATATAGTTCGAAGCATCCAGGTCGGTTAAATAGTTCGGTACAGATACATTATGGCGTGCCGAACTTTTTGGTCACTTGATGTTTCGTACTATATGAGTCTGACTGTATAGAAAAAAATGTTAATAAGAATGTATTTTATTTACGTTTCCACAAAGTGATATTGAAGCATATTTAACGGGCATCCGTTGAACGAGAATCGTAATGTGGAAATTTGCCAGCAGTGAGCGCCCGGTGAATACATAAATTTATGAAAATTCGACGAAAATTAAATAAGCAAAAAGTAAGCAATTTACAACACTGCAGCCTAGCAGCACTTAACTTATTAATTTAAGCTGAACTTGTTTAAAGCATTGTGCTGTTATGTGTTTTATATAATGACTAAGCGCTGTATACGACCAAACATTTGATGATTGATAATGTGGAATTAAGCCTCGACGTCGCAATCGTATAAGCTCCATATTCTGCCAACACTCATTCAACGATACAAAATTATTCGATGGCCGTTTATAAATATGTGGGTACACAAGGGCATTGTGACAAAGCTTCGAGAAAGCTTCATAAATCCCACAGTCCATTAGTGCTTCAATACCCGTGCCACGCAGTTCTTTGTTATTCAACTGGACCGCAGCCGCGGCGAGAGCTTGTGCTTTCGATATCGGAAAACGTTTAATGTACTCTACGAGATTTAGCGCCGAGAGCTGCCGGCGCCGTGTGCCGCGCGTTCATCCTTCGCGTACTTCCAACGCGTTTTAAATTCCTCAGTTAAAACACCGATTTAGAATCCGAATGTCGTATACAGACGCCAGCACACATATTTATTTACTAGTAAGCTCTAGCATTGGTTTTAGATATTACCGTTACCCTTTTCAATAACAGCTTGCGTACATTCAGCAATATCGTCGTGTCGTTTTTGGGCGAAAAGTATTTATTGGAAGAATAAAACAGAGGTGAGAACTCGCCGATCGAGATTACGACGAGAGGGCTTTTTCTATGGCTGCGGGTAACGAACAGGTGTCGGTAATGTGGCAGGAACCCTACCTGGGGTCAACAGTCATCACAAGAAGAGAATATTAAAGTACGCATGCATGAAATAATATCCCGTCAAACTAAGTACAACGCTTGGATGCTTAATAGTTCGGTCAGATTTCAGTGGAGTTCCTGTAATGAAAATGCTTGCGCTAACCAACACTCATAATTCAACAATTTCAAAGCGCAAGAGAACTTTATGAATTTTAACATTCTGACCGACTTCAAACGAGAGGCTTACTTTTCGGATTTTTCTGTGTTGTAATTTTTTTTTGATATGTATAATTTTCAGTGAATAAAAAATATATACCTTGATACTCCGCTATTCAATACGCTTGAGTAGCGGAGTAGCAAGGTAAATATTTTTGTTCATTGAAATGGACCTCCGCAAAGTAATTTCCGATTTTCAATAAAATATTTAATCAAACTTGTTCAACTATAATTTTATTCATATATGAAGTGAGCTTTAAAATAACCCTCCTTCTGGCTCAGTTGGGTAAAAATAAGCGTATGTAATACACGTGCTAAAGAGTAGACGTAATAAAGAGGGTTTTCCACGATTTTAAACGGGCGTTATGGAACAACCAACATCAATAAGTTTTCTCTTAAGATTATTATATTTTAAAGTGTTGCTTTTGACCACAATCCCACCTAAGGGTCAGCAAAGATGTGGTCAAAGATTGGGCACGCTTGCCTAGTAAATTACCATTCACCCTAGCTTTAATGAGTCATGAACCATTGCTCAAAATTTAGCAATTTTTGTAATTCTCCTCTGTACCTCTCATTTGTACCTCTGAAATTGACTTGAACCACCTTTCTAAAGGTGTAAAGACTCCTTCTTACTCCTCCTTGAATTTTTAATTTCAAAATTAAAATAGAATTCTATAAACAAGGAGAAAAGGGCAGTGGGAGAAGGCTTCTGCTGGAAGCAATTGCAATAAATTTTAAATTCAAAAAGAAATAAAATACCGAAATTACATTTAAAAGTGCATTTTCTTTAATAAGCGTTAGTCCACAGTGCCGTCTGAGTTACACATTCCACAGTACACTTAGACAAAAACGTATTCAAAATATTATTGAACCACTTTAAGAAACTAGTTTCGTTTACGGAACGCTGAAAATTGAATATCGCTACAGGATGGAACTCTACTATTTCATAAATGTAAAAAAAAACTTGAATAGGCAGGTAATAAATATAAGAGCGAGTGGCAAAGAAAGAAACCATAAAATTTCAGGTGACGCCGGCCCTTCCATAAATTTATCGACAGGTCGTGGTAACAGGCAATAAGGGAAATATTTATGAAGTAGAGCAGAGACGGGCCCGATTTTCATTAGCTAATTATTAGTATTCGGGAAAATGCTGAAGCCGACTCTTGTCCATCAATATCTCGGTCTGATTATTTGATTGCGTTGAATAGAAGTGTTGTGATTCTACTAGTTTTATTGACAGAATACCAGTTACTGGTATTAAAAAACTATGTTGTTATTTATAAGCATGCAACTACTTTATTTTAAAATAACAAATGCATGGCCCATAGTAAAATAAGTTGTGAAGAAACATGTGAACTGTAAATTACTCATTGTGTTTCAAACATAGGATCCAGTGTTAACTTACAGCTTGTAGTGGCGGCTTTAGTTTCATTATTCTGCGTTAATAGACCAAATTATGCCTGTTAAGTTGTTGGCAAAAGTGAAGTGATGTTTCGATCGTTTACATTGAGTGTATGAACCAACAATATGAGGCAGCGGCAGGTTCAGGCGAGCAACTCATGCGTGGCGTTTAACAGAGCTATCTCGGCCCGAATTGCCTGGTTTAATTGAACGCCTGTTTCACCCATTAGCGCACAGGACAACAGTTATTGGCAATGGCAGACGCTGGGAGTAGCGCACAGATCGCACACCGACGCATGTCGCAAAGCTCTGAGGCCTACGGTTACACTCGTAGCGCTGCTACGAAGAACACGTAGCATTTAACGTTCATTAAAAAGAGGGTCCAAATAAATACTACCACATTAAAAGGGCATTTACTGTGGCACGCTCCAAATCGGACTGTCATTAACAGAATCCACAGTAACATAGTCTGAAATGCAAAAATCGTTATTAAAACAAACAGAGCGGCAAGAGTCCCCTTTAGCTTTTGTTTCAACGTGAAAGTCGATACCTTGATTGTCCTCCGGCGAAACAGATATTTTAAATATTATTTTCGGAGCATGGTATTCCTTCTGAATGTGACAAGACCAATAAATCCCTTAATGGTGTCGTAAAATTTCGGCGGTATTATCTTGGGAAAACCCAGCTATTTTACATTCACCTGCGAGGTTTCCCTCCACGTCCAATTTATGTTAGTGGGCACAAAACGAACGCTGACAAATGTGAAAATAAAACGAACATACGTTTTATCTCTACGCTCTCGGAGTCGGCTTTCCCGCTCGCGGCGATGCGGGGCGCACGCAGGGCCGCGCGCGAGGGGCAAGGCGGGGCGGGGAGGGCGGGGACAGGAGGGTGTCGGCTCCGGGACCGGCGTTGCCGCTGCTGCCGGCCACAGTTGCCAACTCACCATTTTGGGTACTACTCATTAGCAACTTTTGAAGTTTTAACCAATACCCAGAAAACGCGCACTAATGTGTTACGCCATAAGCAAAGATACTTAAGCATTCTAGACGTTACATTTGGAAGCTACTTTTGAAACGAAGTAGCTTCTACTGCTTAACGTAACGCATATGTTTTAATATAAACTAGGGATAAAACAACAAAAAAATGAAACATTAAAACTCGCACGTACAATTAATTTTATCGGTTTACAGCCAGGTATTAAACAAATGAGGTTAATAGGGAAATTTTATTATCATTTAAAACTCTCATAACGATATTAAACCGTGTAAACAAAATTGTAAACACGATATGAAATTATTATAGGCAAAGTTTAATTGACACAACCGAAATAAATTGACCAGTTTCAGGTACTTTACGTTGAAATAATAATGATTAAGCAACTAGCTTATCGGAGGGTAAAAATAAAACATTGGCTTTTTTAATTGAGTGACTGCAAGCAATTATGTAACTAACAAATTGTGGGTCCCTGTTACCCGAACAAAGAAATTTATTATTATAATTGACTACATTTCATATGTCTGCCTATAATTTTAATGGTCCTCTGTATTTTGTTTGAAAAGAGGAATATGCTGAGTTTATTTTTTTCGCTAGGGCTTGTATTTAATTTATAAATAATTTATTAATTTGTGCTTATTTTGATGAATCAGGCGTTACTTTTCTGAGGTCCATTTCAATAAACAAAAAATATTTACCTTGCTACTCCGCTACTTACGTGCAAGATAACCAAACCTGTGCGAAATATATATGTTTTTCAAAAAAAATGGTTGAATCTATTGTATTGCCAAACCAGCATTTCCATTTTTATAGTAAAAATTCTCCAAGCCGTGGAATTCCTTAAGATGCAGAGCGCCGCTTGCAGCTGACATTTATTATGGAAACGTCTTAAAAGCGTCCCTGGACTTTCCAACCACTCGCGTAGTTTTACCTAAGTATAGTATATATCTACACATCTATCTTCGGCGATGGACGAAACTGAGTAGAACTTTTTCCCAGGTTGGCGTATGTAAAAGGAATTTTTAAGAGACTGTTATTCGATAAATAAAGCCTTTGATCTTTTTGCTGTAACGTCAACAAAAGTTTTCAATCCTACCCAGACTTTCGCCAAATCACTTTACACCAAGTGAAAAAAAAAATCCTTAAGGACAGTAAAATTGTCAGTGGAATAAATTTTCATCTTATCTCATGAGTCTGATGCTGTTGGTATAAAGAGCTCTGGCCACTATGTTACGTTTTGAGTTTTCCGTTTATGTTTTATCTTCATTTTTTACAGGTCAAACGCACTTATTTATTACTAGCTGTTGTCCGCGACTTCATCCGCGCAGAATTAAATATAGCCTACTAGTTGTTGCCCGCGACTTTGTCTGCGGAGAATACGCTTATCGCAATCCAGTGGGAACTATGCATTTGTAATATTAGTATGAATGTTACCCGAGGATGAGAATGTTTCAAATCGGTCCAGTAGTTTTTGAGATTATTCGTAAAAACAAAAAAATAGAAAAATATAAATTATTTACTCTTTATAACGGGAATGGACTAGCTTGTAATCCCCGGCTTTGCTCGCGATAGCTATTGATATGGCGGCCTGTTATATATTTTCAATTTTTTTGTGAAATAACATATATACAGACCGACAGACAGAAATATAAATACATTCCCAAACCTTCGCGTTTATAATACTAGTAGGAAGTAGAATTGAATCAACTATCGCATTACAATAAATTATCGTGGGAAATTTCGCACACATTAATAAATAATTTTAATTTGATTCCGCTGATTCAATATTATTTATGATCGGTTTTAACCTGGCGATGTAGTGTTTTTTTTTCAGTTCACTTCCATTTTAGTTACTTATGGTGATCATTTTGTTGTGACAGCGCTGTGCCGTGTTAGTATTTACATTGCACCCGTGCGAATAATTTTGAAGTTAGCTGTGAACTGAGGCCGGGCTTATTTTTTAAATATCATTTGTTTTTACGGGATTTGAACCCGCGCATCAAAGATTTACGCGCCACGCGTCCTGCCAACTGGACCACCGTGACTCCCCCAGCACGTCTAGCACGAGAGCGCACAAGAGTCGCGTCGCGCAAAATAGATTCCCCGTCTTTTTCTTACTGTTCGTTCTAGAAAGAAACGGATAGTCTATCTCTCCCGAGACGCGATTCTTGCGCGCTCTCCGTACCCGGGCAGACCTAAAAACTTTTTCGCTTGCATACCTACGCCATTAGTGGCGTTTGGTGCCATCTATCATAACTTGGCAGCAAGTCACGGCTCCTACGTTCCAAATTACATCGAATAGGCGTAAAGAAATCATGTATCTACTACCATTTCTATTATACCTAGTTGAGATATTTGACTGGCGTAGATTATCACTACACCGTATGAAACAAAGTCGCTTTCCGCTGTCCCTAGTATGCTTGTAAGCTACGCAACGGATTTTGAAGCGGTTTTTATTTATTTATTGTATTGTTGAATTTCTAATTTCTATTTTATTTTATTTACAATTGGCGATCTTTTTGTGCCTTTCTTATGTTTTGATATAAAAATATAATATAATTTAGAAATTTAAATAAATGAAATAAAAAATATGAAATGGTATTTTTCTGTATTTATGATGTTATTTTGTGCAATTAAATATCTTTATCTTTATCACCAATTACTACAAATTCTACGTAAAGAAAGTCACCGTATAAGTCTAGTTACCTAATAAAGTCAATTTTACGAAATTAGGTTGTTGATATAATACTCTGACGTACTTATTCTTGGTATGTGTTTCTTCCTAATCAATGGCAATCAGTTTATGTCAGTGCCTAATACCCGAAATGACGAAGGGTCAGTAAATAGAGGTGTATTGTTCGCAGATCAATAAACAATTTGTCCGAACAAAACCACAAGGCTCCACTAATAAGATAAACCAATTATTTTTTATACTGAAAATACAATGCAGATGAGAGAATGGCGCTCATGTGCCGTTTTAAATGTTGACTATTCGTAACATTTAATAATATTGCACAGTAAAACATAAAACAACTTCATCATCAGAGATTCGCTTTCCCCTTTGTCACAAAATATGACAGGCAATGGTCACGGGAAATATTTCGATTGTGAGCGTGTTTCGATTTTGAGTGGCGGTTTTGTTATGGTATTATTTTGTCATAAACATGTTTAGTATATAAATGTGTGCTGTATGTGTGTACAACTCGCTTCCCACCACAAGCGGCAGAAAGATGCATAGATAAGACATACCTAGTTAGTTACCATGGTTACATAAACATAAAATCCAAAAATTACGGTAGATACATTTTGAAACTGTTACCTGTACGGAATTAAAATTGAATCTGCGTTTGCGAATATTAGAAATGTACCTATTTGTTTAAAACATTATTTAAGGATACCATTATATCATGGCTGACCAGCTCTGAATGGGTCAGGCAGAATGGGTCATTTATTGTTACACACATTAAGAAGCAGACTGCATGTCCAGCCAACGCTATATCACCATAATTATGACATAAACATAACACCTTGAACTTACAGCCTTTAGGTAGGCACGCATCTATTTACTATCGCAAATGTATCCGTAAATGTCAGAAGGTTGTTTGCTTTGTTTGCAAATGCTATTGACAGCCGAAACCATTGCAAAGCTCTTAATTTCGCGAAGGGAGGTAAGATAACAAAGAACGACAAGTAATATTTCATACAGGTGCGCGGGGAAATAACGTCGCACGGTAAGCAGGCATAACTGGCGCAAGTACAACTTCGCCGCCCGCCTCCAAGCACTTCTGATAACTGTGCATATCATAAAACTTTATTTACCACCTCAATTTGCCTTTAGAAGAGTTTCTATTCCGATGGTTACATTCACTTGTTATTAAAGATATCAAAGACCTATTTTATGGTATGGACACTTGGAACCAAATCTTTGATAATGTGAAATGTTTCCTTCCTTCTCCCATCGCAAAGTGATAAGTTTAAACCAATGACTCGTTAAAAGAGATTTAGACGGGGAAAACATCATTATCATTAAATGTCACTTATGTGAGTTATTACATTTTAAGTAGAGAAAGCGAGGCCAATTTAACACTGTCTATTAGTTAATCTCGATCCGAATTTTTACATGTGTACTAGTTAGCTGCTCCATCTGCGCAGAATCGCTATCCCGCGGGAACCATGCAATTTTCCGGGATAAAAACTACCCTATGTCCTTCCCCAGGACTCAAACTATCTGTATACCAAATTATCAACTAAATCGGTCTAGCGGTTTAAGCCTGAAAAGGTACCAGACAGACAGACAGAGTTACTTTCGCATTTATAATATAAGTAGTTAAGTAAGTAAGTAAAAGTATGGATATGGATTTTCCATTAGGTATCCATGTTTTATTTCTTTTTACTTGTTAAATGTGTAAATAATCGTTTTGTCGATTAATATTTATCTTTACCTAAATAGGCGATGAATTTTAGATCAATATTAATTTACTACAAATAAAACAAAGGTAGTATTGCGCCGGGTGAGCTATTTCCCATAGTCCCAGAGTAATTACACGGAGCTGCTCACAAAGGGCGCGAGGTGGCGAGGTCTGAGCACCGCGGGAGCGGCGCGGGCGGCGGGCGCCGGTAATGCATTGCCGATGTTCGCCGCCTCACGACTTAACGCAAGATCTCGCCAGCAAACTTTCATCAGGTAACAATTTAGCCGCTCACTGAATCCTATTACCGCATTCCGAGCACAGATATTAAAAAACCGTCGACAGAAAAAAGTTTTATGTTGACATAGACGGTGAAATTGCAAATGCGGTCGGTGTGATATCAACTGGTGATAATACGTTGGCATTTCAGTTTTGATATTCTTCCTGTATTTCTTTTATAGGTGTCACATGAACGCTAGCTGGGAAGGTATTTACAGTTTAAGTTGAAAGGTAAAAGTGATATAGCTTTTGACTGAGCGAAGAGTACTTTGGTTTGGTCATGAATAAGTGGTTTGTAGTACTATAATAGGTAATGCCGTAAAGAAGTAAATAGTAAGAAAGGGAAATCGTCGTTCTTACACCAAGTTTTGAATTACTAGCGTTGAGCACAGCTGCTGTTCTTTTAAGCACTGTTTATTAAATATATTTAGATGTAAATAATCTTTCAAGTTTGCTTGCATTGTGTGTACAAGTTCAATAAGTAAACATATCATTAAGGCATTTATTAAAGAATCAAACTCATATTCTTAAAACCTTGACCTTCTTATGATTAATCTACTAGTAGGTATCAATTCTGCTCTATAATGATTGGAAACAGCTATAACGTGTAAGACAGACTCTTAGTAAGTAAATTTCACTTTATTGCAATTTATTTAAGTTTTTAGTTAAATTTCAGTTTATATTGAAGTTTATTTTAAATTTAAATCTCAAAGAAAATTTACTAATTTAAGACTGCCTAGGTCAGGCGGCTTCTCCACTTTTGAGTACAACTACCTGGCTGATATTTATCATGACTTTGTACTGAGAGTTTTCTATTATATGGTCCCAAACGCCGCAAAATAAAGTTTCCCGTTTTTAAAGTTCTTTAACACCAACCTAAACTACTTAATCTGAAATACAATAAAATGTATACCTACTTAAAACGATGAGAATTTAATTAAAATAAGTGAAGAGAGAGTTGAACCATCTATAACTAAAATTTGACAACAAATTGTGCTTTATGAATTCGACAAACGGATTTCGGATGTTAATTCGGCAACTAATTCAGATCTGCATTTTTCCAGCTGAACAGATTTGTTATGCAAAAAGCGCCAGCAGATGTCGTTCATAAGTGGGTGCAAAAAATTTTCGGCGTGGAAATGTTCACAATATCGGAGAGAGAGAGTGGTAAAAACGGCACAATGGGGAATTGGTAAAAAGCAGATTCAGATCACGGCCCTATGTAAAGCAGCTTGAACGAGTTAGATATTCGGCTGATGGCCCCTGCGCTGCCTGAGTGCCGGCCCCGGCCGCCGCCGCCGCGGTCCGTACTTATAATCTAATATTCGCAATTTACGAGGATCGCAGCGGAGCCCCGGTGGGAGCCATAGCACTGTCATCGCGCCGGCGTACCTGCCGCCTGCACTTACCCCGCCGTTAACTCTATTCTAGCGTTTTTACGACGCTAATTTAGCACATTTTAAATTGGAACTCCCAGGTCTTTACTAGATTTAAATCGGCGAGAAGTTTTTAAATCGTTTTGATTTGTTTACTTGTACCTACCTACTTGCATTATAGTATTTTTAACGACACTTGAAATTCACAAAACTTTAACTTTAACAACATTTTTTTTTAATACTTTTTTGAATAAAAGTACATACATACATACACATATCATACATACACAAATCACGTCTTTATCCCTTACGGGGTAGACAGAGCCTAAGGTAGCAGGTACCTACAGGCCACATTTAGCAAGATTGTGGGCGTATAGGTGGAAAATGAAATCAAAATAGTGATGGGTTGCTAGCCTCATCGCCTATAACATGATTCCTATGATTTTCGCCCATTCCCTTGATGGGCTTTTACCATCTGCGCGGGTAGAGAAGCAACTGGTACATTCTATGTTTTTTCTTTGCTCTCAGACTAGCATGGAAGACTGAAATTGAATAAAAGTGAAACCAAATAAAGCAGGCCGATAAATATAAATATACTTTTGAAAAGCGTATAAGGCTTTGGGTTTGAAAGCATCAGCACAAAAGTCTACTCCGGATCTCCTTACACTTAAGTAAATCTCCAATATCCGCCCCGATCGGATTCTGGAACTACATCCTCCAGAAAATACCCGTATAAATAATATACTGTAACGCCTGATGCATGTCATATGAAAATATGCATACTATAGCACGTGACCACATTTTTGTAATAGGCACCATAGTAAATGCTTATTGATTTCTCAAAGATTGTTTATTGTTAATGTACATAATATATGTCAAAATTCAAAGTAAGTCGCGCTAAGAATAAATTCAAGAGTATCAACGTTAAGCGGCGTTGTTTGACGGAGGCCTAACATAAGCAGCTTACTTTCAAATAAGCAAAGCTCTTTCATCGAAGCGAAATATACTCGTAGCTAATAATAAATGGTCCGTATCATTACAAACATTTGATCAAGTCACTAACACCACGTTGACATCAATTTTATTTCCAATCAGTCCTATAGTAAAGGGCCCAAACCTTTCCATTATGTAATTTCCCATAGGTAGGTACTAATAGTAGGTACCGAACAAGGCACTTTCCCTTGCAATAATGAGAGCTAAATTTTATAGTAAAATTGTGTTATACAAGCAGGCTAGGTATTAACGCCTAGCGATAAAATAAAATTGCTTGTAACTATACGCAATATCATTTATTTATTCGCAGTAGATAATTTGTACGAGCTCTATCATAAAGTAACATAAGAGCTGAGAGTGGTGTTTCGTCTTTTTGTCATCCAAAGAAAAACTGTAACTCTCAATTTCAATAAAAAAAAGAGTTTGCTCCTCTGTTACATACCTCGGTTTCATCACAATCAAATTAAATGAAACAACCCGGCGTGAACTTTTAAAAATGTTATTTTGTCACGTAGCGCTAAAACATTCGGATGTGAATATTCGCCTACACATTCAGAGCAACCCAAAGTGAATGTCAACACAACAGCACAATATAATGGGGGCCCGCGGCGACATATTTACTCAAATTTGGTACTGGGACGTGCGGAGTCAGCAGTCTATTACGTGACCGTTAATAGCATTCAGGCGCTCTGGCGGACCGAGCGAGAAGGCTTGCTGCTTCTAAGCCAAAATACCTTGCAGGACACAAATACAGTGCCTACAGTACTACTATACAACTGAATTTTGGCTATACTGGCCCTCTTTTTCGACAGAAAGGCAAAAAACAAAAGGAAATTATTATAATTACAATAAACCTTCATAAATAACTTCAGTATGAACCATAGTTAGTTAGTTACCTATTGTCACCGAAATTTTTCCACATCATTAAAGAAAAGTGGCTTACTGTAGCATTCTGTTCGTTGTGCAGCTGCCGGCAGCTCGGGGCGGGGAAAGATCTATAAATTACTCGAACGACAACTCGTTCCGCGCCAGATAAAGCTACGCCGCAAAACAATGCCACTACCCGGACGAATCTCTGAGTAAGGAGACCCGTACGTCTTTATGAACTATTCTCTAGACGGATCCTGAGATTGTCCCCGCAAACTTTCCTGTAAGTACCATTATCGCAAGATGTTAAGGTGACACATGCTACACATGCAGACTGCCGTAAATCAACGTCGAATACAGCTATGCTAATAATCTTAATAAAATACGTCTCTTGTAGAAGTCACGACTATACTCAATTTGTTTCAGAATTCGCGTTCAAAGGCGAACGTTTCTCAACTTCCAATAATTTAATAAAGAAAGTTTATTGGAGTTCGGGAAGCGTGCGTGGCTGGCACGCTCGCCACAAAAAGCCGAAAACTTTGATTCAATTAAAACAGAAAGTTGCAGGAAGAAGTTACGAGCGCGACCGAAAGTGTTCGGTGCGGAGAGCGGTGGCAGGCAGCGCAGCGGCTCGCCGGCGCTGGCGCCGAGCCACCGCCCGGAGCCCCGACCGCGGCGCCGCATGCTTTTGCCGCACTACAATCACTAAATCAAAAGTTAAAGCTTGTGGTTTCACAAGTCGTAACCCGGATTGGGCGTCATGCGCGACTACAGTTTCCTAGTCGAATATTACCTACTCTATTTTCATCCTTCTGTCACTAACTACGATATTTCAATCTGAGTTTTGTATAATAAAGTATTGACAATTATTTACTCCAGATTATTCAACAGACCTTAATCGTTAAATGTCAATGAAACACTGGACACTTTTAAAAAGCAAAAAAAGTTTAGGGTCCGGTGGGACACGGCCGCGCAGCCTGCGAAAGTCGCTGTAGGGAATAAGGGGTGACGAGCATTGTTATGCAAATTGAGGTCGTTATTTCGCTACGAGTGAGGAAAGAGCGCGACAGCGACCGCCCTGCCTGCGCCCCGCTCTCCGCTCCGCCCGCGCACCGCATCGCGGAAGACGCTTTGCATAATTGGTAATACAGTAGCTACGTGGATAGCGGAGAATAAACTGTGTTTACTGTATTACTGGCTGTGCTTTTTATCAGGTTTGAACCTTTCGAACGTTTTTTTAATGCATGTTTAACTACATAAATAATAAGTCAAATTCAATTCCAACGCACACACAATAAATAGATAGATACGTTTCTTAATCCAAAAATCCAAAATTTTTCCTACATATTTGAAACTCCTTAGTGAGTCACTAATCTAACCGTCTCGAGACACACCTCTGCCATGCCGAAAAACAACTGACCTAATGTAACCTTTTCCCGTAAGTAACTAAATATCTTGGAAAATACATTTGAGACCAAATGAAATGACTTAGCCCCAAAATAAGCAAAGTTTGTACTACGTGTAATAGGCAATGGATAAACATACTTGTATATCAACACATACTTAAAAATACATATTTAACATCCAAGACTTGGGAACAAACATGTTTTCCATGCATAATATCAGCCCCGACCGAGGATCGAACTCGCAGGATCTCAAGTCAGTCAGGTTTTCTAGCCACTATGCTAGGCTCGTAATTTAACACAATTTCTTTATTATATAGTCATTCGAGCCACAACAACGGGTCTCATTCTAAAATAACAAGTAAATAGGTAATCGAATTAAGTTGGTGTGCGCTACGAAGGCACTGCACAAGGCTGTAAGCTTGCGTAATTCCTCTAAGCGGCCAGAATTTATCGGTCCTAACTTGCGATTCGATAACGAGCAGGATTCAGAATAAGACCCGCACTGCCTTACCAAGTTTAATTGCATCGGTGTCTGTGATATTTTGCAGGACAACTTTGCCGAATGCTGAACTTTTAAAGAAAACGGAATAGTTTCATATTTTTGAGCACAAAGCAAAAGTTAAAAAATGTTAAAGAAATAGATCACTTTAATAACAGTAGGTACCTGGTTGACCGAGCTTAGCTCGGATCGTATTTTTTTTGTTACGTTTTTAAAAATGAAACCTAGGTAGCTCGATTTATCGCCCCCCAGAACCGCCTGCATACCAAATTTCATGAAAATCGTTGGCGCCGTTTCAGAGATTTAGATTGTACAGGTATATACAAGAATTGCTCGTTTAAAGATATTAGTTATTTTTTTCCCTATACATAAACTATAACTGTAGTTAAATTTAAAAACTTTTTACGCTTAAAAAAGCCATTTCAATTATATCTACATAAGCTATCGTGAAAGTGGTTCATAATATCCTTTGTTGTGAATCTGAATGAAGATACAGTTTACCGCTTATAATTAATTAATTTCACGCTTATTATGATTTCCGACAGTACCAGCGTGACATTACGTGCCACTGCCACATGGCAGTTGCTCTCATATATTTTACTGTCGGGTAGTTAGCTAAAGGGACCGAGTTCATCACACTGGCATCGCTACGTTTTATGGCTCGTGTACTTATACCGTAGGGACGTCTCTTTGTATTAACAGATAACATTGTAGGCGTCGAATATACGTAGATCAGCAATACCTATACGTCTGTTCGTACGTTATTCGACGAAGAGAGTAAAACAGATTTTCATAATGCGCTAATCGGGACCAACGCAAACGCCTTAAGAGATCATATTTTAAAGCATAAACGACCCAATTTTCCTGACTCGGTTTAAATTACTAAAGTTGCGGCCATCATATTCATATTTTCAGCCGAATTATCCAATATAATAAGTTTTAAAAGAGTAAGAGCCGACTTTTAAAAGGAAAAGTTCTTGGAAAGCACGTAATGGCTCATCCCACGATTCCTGCGCCCGAGGCAGAGCAGGCGGACCGGCAGCGTCAAATAAGTTTCTAATTGCTTATATTACCAAGTTATATTCGCTCTTAGAAGTAATTAAGGCAAGAAGTTAAAACCGCATTCACGTATTTTAATAGTTAAATTTAACAAAGATTTTAACCTATAAGTAGTGAAAAGGTACATCCACGAGACCTTTCTTCAAAATCGCTTTTAGAGTGCGCGCGCGGAAACTAAAAGCACTTTGATATCTTTATAACCCACAAAGGTTTGTGGGTGGGGTGTACCTGTAGTAGGGAAGCCCATTGAACCGAAGTGTTGAAATGCAGCCGAGTGGAAAAGTCATGAAAAATAGCGTTCCTTCTTATTGCGGCTTGAGCCTCTCGAAGCGAGGTGACAAAACGCTTGCTCGCAGCGCTGGTGGCTGTGCCGTAATAAAAGTGTCGCACATGTCGCGCTTACCGAGTACCTGCCGTGCGCGCCGCCTACCTGCCGCGCTGTCATTATTTTCTTACTTCTCATAAAAGCCTCAGATAACTATTGCAAATAAACATTTTTGTTTTAGCTCTAAACCTTTGTCTCCTTCATCGCTTAATTTTATTCTACGAACATTAACTTACTTAACAAAAGGAAATTTCAAGTCATGTATTCTTTTAACAGCAAACTCAGTTCTTTGAACAAATCCTTTGTATAAACAAATTTGACATCTAAAAGAACGTCTCTTTAGACTCGTGCGACAAAGTTTTAACAAATATTCTTTACGTTTGTGACTAATATATTTAAAGGAGTTGCTATAAAGAATATGTCGTTATTGCAAAAAAATAAGAGTTGGAAAAGAAATATTCCGTTAGAGTGGGCAGAGGCTTAAATTTAAAAGATGCGAGAAAAATGTGTGCGCCATTCTTGCTTTCAAGTTGGCAATAACGCTCTGGATATGGAGCGTGCTCGTGGCGTTACCGGGGCCGTAAATTACGAACCTACTGCTGCCGAGCGACGCCTCAGCCGCGGTCGGTATCTCGAGCGGGGATCATTCACTGTCCGACACATCTCCGCTACACTTATTTTACTCCCAAATAAATGATGCTTACGGGAGCTGCTTTCCAAGCAACCCTTGCCGGCAAGTAGTATAGTATAAGAAAATCCATAAAAGCGACGTACGATCGTATTACCGAACTCCTTTCTAAAATTAAGCTAATTCGCAACTCTCATAAACCGGCGATGAATTTTCGCCAAAACACAGATAACATCGCAAAAGAATAGCTAGCAGGAAAATACAAACGCCCAACTTAAATTCAGAGCGAATGTTTACGAGACAGGCGCCTGAAATAAACAAACCGACAGTAAAGCACAAGCACAAAGGCCAGGGTTGGGAAAATGGGTGCTCATTCTCTATTTCATCACTGCGGACTAACAGATGAGACTTTAGGGGTTCGCAGGAAACGATTCAAATGTTATTGAGAACGTTCCGCACTCCGCTATGCGCCATGCTGTGCAGAGAGCATGTTGCATATTAATGGCGTTATAGAGTCGGAACATTGTGCAATACGCTGAACATCTTTACGCTAACAATTCTGCCCAGCAGACGTCGCCGCCACATTCTGAACAACACACTTAGCAAACAACCTCTACATCGAAAAATAAAACATATTTTTCTTGCTAAACGCTAACATTGTTCTTGTATAAAAGGCACAGCATAAAAGAATATTTGTATGTAATAAAGCTCAACACCTGCGAAAAAACTAGCAGCAAAGGGTTGCAATGAGCGCGAGAGGGTGTAACTGGTGTGAGTTTGCGGCCGGGGGGCGCGGCGGGTAGCGGCCGGTCGCAGCTTTCAGTGAAAAGTCCTGCGAAAAGGCAAAGTTACGTGCGCCCGAAACCCTCGCCGACACGTGTACACTACATGCTACTCAACTATAATAATAAAAACAAGCCAACTTTTACGTGGTTATTACGAACTTGGATCGTAACTCAAAACAGTGCACAATTTAAACATTTTTGTTCACTTATTATTATTTAGATTGTTTGTTCTGTGTGAGAAAATTTAAATAACATTTTATGATTAGAAATTGAGTAAGGAGTGCTTTGTAGTCTTTATTATAGATTTACAATTCTAACAAATGGAATGCAAACACAGAATCCATTATTCTTTGTATCAATACCAAAACGCTTACTAAGCGTACCAACGCAGACGATGTAAGCTTTAGTGTCTCCATGATGTAGATAGACAATAGAGTCAGCAAAATACGATATATTACATGGGTATTCGAATAGCAACCAATTCCGGTTTAGCAAGAATAAAAACAGAGAAGCTTGTTAAGAATATTTTAAATGAGTAAATACACAAAGCTAAAATTCCGGCGCGGCGAGGGTGGATACAAATTAAAACATTAACAATAGGTAATTCCCTGGAAGCTAACGAGCGGCTCGCGCCATTATCACCCGCCTATGAAACTGGATTATTATATTATTATCGTTTTGTGACCACCTATACAATTATTGGAAAAGTAATTGCTTTGTTCGCTGAATTTTATTGCATTACATGCCTACGTAGCTAATCATTAATCAATTACCTAATGACAAACCATTGTTTTGCGAAATTTCATTTAACCCTATCGGCCTAATCTAATTTCGACAGCTGAACTCAACGTAGAATCTAAAATCCAACTGCTGAAAGCTGAAAGTTAGTTGGCGAAATACAAAACGTAAATAGAAGAAAATTAGTTCATAAAAACAGACTGTGCTGGGAAACGGCACTATAAGAGAGCATAAAGCGTGACGCAGTAAAGGCAGCGCATTAGGCGGCCGCTGCCAGAAGCTGTCCATTATCTATTCGGAGCTATTTTAATTAGCATTGCAGTAATAACAAAGCGAGGGCGAAGTTTTTGTGGCCTCTTGGGCGGCGTCTGCGAGCCGCTGCCGGCGGCCGCGCTGCCCCTCTCGGCCCTCCTGCCTCCGCCTGCTGCAGCAAGCCGCGCCAACAACAACTCGATTGGGAATACTTAAAACAACGCCTCTCTTACTTTACTTATCAAGTTATGCGTGTTGAAACACTAAATATTATACATTTTTGGCAGCCGGCCCGAATGTTAAATCGCCTGAGTGTTTTCAAACGGTTGTTTCGGCTCTGCTTCAGCCGTTTAACGATCTAAAAGTACGATAATATTTTTTTAAATTGCACTTTGCGCTTTAACAACCCAACTAACCGAAACTATTGAATTAGAAACCATTTTAGGTTTGGTAATAAAGCAGCACGCATAAATCAGTACATTATAAGGATTTGGACTTTTAGTTTATCATTCGTCATAAGTTTATTATTAGATCATTACAGAAATATCACTTAGTATAATGTACTCCATTTTAAACGGGCTAGAAGTACAGTAGAGGAACTAAGTGGTGCTTCGGTATCTCTAAACTAAATCTGGCCAGGGACGATAGCCCCGCAATCGCTTCCCTAGTGCCTACCTCTTGTTTCACGCACCGCCTGTGACTGTAGCGCTCGAACAATACTCTGTTCTTGGCACATTTTGTGAGCCAGTTTGTTTACCTGCCCAGTTTTATCTCGAAGCTGCGATTACGAATTCGTTATTGTGAGACTTCCTGGGGGTATTTAAGTAAGATAAGTAAGATATAAGGATTGATTGCTACGTCGTCTTATCCCTGTCTTATACCTGTACCATTTGTACAACGAACTAGATTTCGCTTTAAAAAAGTAAGTTTTATTAGTAATATGCAGATATTTTAGTTAATTCATTTAACAGCAGCGCGCCGTTAACACACTAAGGTCGCCCGAGAGGAGGGGGACGGCTGGGCCTCACGAGACACGTCCCCCAGGACGACATTACATTTCGCTATAAATTTCATCCTCAGCCGCCCCAGAACTCGCTTCCACGGGTAAATCTTTCATATAAAAAGCCCTTTGTTTTCACTGCCTCAGATAGGTATTTCCAATCGAAAGGACACGCTGCACCGTAACGCTTGATATTAAAAAAGTTTTTCTGTAAGGACTGCGGAGTCCGCGGAGCGGGCAAGGATTCCATTGCAATTAAACGTTATCTTTTTACTTCTGTTCTTAGCAATCTGGAAAGATTTCTTTATATGCCAGCGAAAAGCAATTTCTTGCGGTTCCTACAGATCGATCGGGCTGAAATATTACGGATAAGATACGTGCAAAGAACAAATATTTGAATTCCCGGGCTGCGATCGAGATCAAAATTGTCACGTCCTAACTTTTTTAGAATTATCAGTTTCATATTTTAATAACCTAGACGATATTTTAGAAATTGTATTTTATATCCAAGGATAATTGCTAAAAATGACAAATAATCCGGCCAAGTGCGCACCGAGGGTTTTGTACAAATTCGGCAAATAAATATAGAATCTAGTATTAGCAGAACCCTGATCCTAAGCAAAAGTAGGCAGTGTGAGATCGTTTTGTTTAAGTGATCCTATAAGGGTTCTGTTTTTTTTCTTTTTGTGGCACGGAACCTTAAAAAGTAAATCGTTCACAGTAGCGACGTTTATAAAAGCAACGTTGATCTTCATTATCCATCCTAGCAGTTTACAAAAGCCGGCAAAAGGAGTTAGAATAAGTATCCAATCTAAACAGGGACAGGGAGGCATTTGTCCAGCAAAATGTCGCTCGGCGGGTCAGGTGGCACACGTTGAAAGCATTGAAAGCGTTCATAAATTTGCACGAAGCGAGGCTTTGCCGGACGCAGGTGGCACCAGGCACTGCATGCTACTAGAGCCTACTTCTACTAAGAAACGTTACACCCTCATTATTACATTCCATATTGCTAATGCCATTTTACTCGACGTCGTAAATTTACGTTTCTGCTTTTGTGCGGGTTTATGTGATCTGACATTTTATGTTTATCCTTAATACCCTTATTTGCTTTGCAGATTATAAATGAAAGAAACCTTAGAGCTTGGAGTTGTTTTCACAATCAGAATATAATATCAACTGCCTTTTATTATATGTACTTACCTACTTTTCCGGTTTCAAAGACACGTAGGTACGCTTGTGACATAATATTTAAGTAGATACCAAGGTGGCCAAGCCTTGTTCGGTGTTTTCAAAATCGGAACAGCGCATTATAAAAGAGATGAGACCTATTTAGAGCGACATTTTGCCTCATAAAACACCCTATTTAAATAAATTTCAAATATGTTTCATGAACACACACCAACCAGTAAGTTTTATTTTAGTAGGTTTAGATTACTGATATACACAAGTATTGTTCGTTCAATAGTACCCATAGGATAGGTATAAACACTAAAGGTAAGTTATAGGAGCTAAAAATACAGTTCTAAAAGGCGCGTGTAAAAGCTTTCAGGCGAAGAACAAGCAACAACAAAGTTGAAAAAACCTAACTTAATTTGATATTTTTGTAACACGCTTCGATACTAGCGTAACGCGATCACAGTTCATCCAAGCAGTTTGTTTGGGTGGAGATGGAGGTGAATCGACTAACGAAGTAAACAATCGTCACGGACGACCCGCGTCCGACGAGCCCGCCAACAGAGCGCAGCCAAGACAAAGACCTGATGAATCTGATTATTTCGTCCTACCCGGGACCACATAAATAAACAGACGCGAACAATCTCAAGACAAGATGAATCAATGTTGGACAATACTTCGCGATATTAATAACCTACTTTATTTTGAATTTGGTCAAGTCTTAATTAAAGTAATCAAACCGTTTACACATTTTTGGGATCTATTAAAAATAAAGCGAGATTATTGGAATTACATACATATATACATACATAAATCATGTCTTTATCTTTTACGGGGTAGACAGAGTCTAGGCCAAGTTTAGCATGAATGTGGGCAGATTTATCAAAATAGTGATGGGTTGCTTGCCGCACCGCCTATAACGTGATTCCTAAGATTTTCGCCAAATCCCTTGATGGGCTTTTACCATCTGCGCGGGAAGAGAAGCAGCTGATACACTATATGTTTTTTCTTTGCTCACAGACCAGCACGGAAGGCAATTATTTAAATAAATTATTTTATTATTACAATTACAATTTATTTAACATCAAACAATACCTACAATAAATTTTCAACAGCGGTTTTTGTTTCTGGTTACTTACTTGCACTGTAAGATAAAACATATTTGATTTAGGTACACTAAAATGTATACGGAATACAAAAAATTATATGTCGTATTTGACTCTTAAGAAGAGTCAAAAAGTGTCACCAAAAAGGAAACAGATCTATACAAGACCTATATAAAAATTGCATAGTCGCCGAGTTCCGATTCGGCACGCTCTGAGATGTTAGACATGTTTTTGAATGACAAGTCCATTTTTCGGATCAAAGAGTGCCTGTGCAGTGTTCAGTTTGTCGACGCTTTGTAGACGACTGCATTCGAAACTAGGCTGTTTGAAAAACGGAGTCGAACGAAAAGTCAAATCATGAATACCTTTAGTTTCACTTTACAAAGGTTACGCTGTGCAGAGCTACGACAAACAATAAGAGAGAAGGGATATTTTCACATGAATAGTTTGACTTCGGTGAAACTTTGTATTTTAATCTAAAATCAATAATATTCATTGAACGCGTATCAAATGAACCAAAATGAGTAACGTGACATGGTAGTTAAAATATCCATCGATAGAAGAAAGTAATGGTTGGAAATGAAGTCATAATAACAAGGATCACAGAGAAATGCTCCAGTAGTTCGGTCACATGGAATAAATGAGTGCTTCCCAGATTTATAGGACTCTTGGCGAGTGGGAGTGGAAGAACAACAAATGGGACCTTGTGATACGCCTACTACTTTACTCGCACGAACAAAGCGGTAAAAATAGTTGTGCGATGTTGCCTTACCAGATTTACTGATTTAGTGATCGGAACGCCGCTGCTGCTATTTTTACAAGGTTTGGTGAAATCTTGTGTTCGTGTTACATCAGCTTAAGTCCGGGAATGTCACGGTTAGCAAGATTGTGGAGCTAGGTATAGATGGAAAACGGAAACAAAATAGTAATGGGTTGCTAGCCGCATCGCCTATAACATTATTCCTATGATTTTCGTCCATTCCCTCGATGGGTTTTTACCATCTGCCCGGGAAGAGAAGCAACTGGTTCATTCTATGTTTTTTCTTGACTCCTAGACCAGCATGGAAGGCACAAGATTTCGTGGTACAAAATGTTATAAACCCTTATTTACCCTGTTTAGGATTATATTCCGCCACAGACTATGCAATAAATACTAAACCCGGGCTCTTTTTCGTAAGCGCTTGCTAAGCTTATGCTAACTTAACTCTTTATCTGTCACTTTGACATTTGCCTTTGCCAGACACGGACAAAACGTAGGTATTACTTTTACACCTACATTATTTCCTCAGCAATTTTTAAAAAGTGAAGATTAAATTAAGCATGTATTGTTTTATTCTATATTTAAACAAGACAATCATTGTATACCAAGAAGTCCGTAATTGCCACAATTAAATAAGCCTGAAAACAACGTAGGTGTAAAATTTGTTTCTAACTGAAATTCAAATTCAACGCTATGCTCGAACTTTGTTGTCCAGAACAAAACAATAACTCGTATCCATTAACACCTGCAGCGGCTACAGTTGCGTACATATGAATTATTTGGGCGATGCGAGGTGTACTCGGAGAGTATTTCGCATTCCGGGCGTTCGCTTGCAGCTGCGGGCATGGTTTGCCGCCCGTGAGCTCTCTAACCGACAACGCCGACACCGACACATAACGGTGAGCGGTGCGCCGCCTGCATTCCATTCTACTGCCTCGATACAACACTTCTCTCCGCACAAATTGCGTCCATATACCCACTGTTGCGGCGTTGCGTCACATAATGTCGAGTACCAGTTGAATTCACGCCAATAACACATAAAAAACAATGCCTCGGCACGCCATGGAAACCGTGAGCGAAATTGCTTCAATGTTTCGTAAGCCAGTTTGAGTAGGTACTGTTATTCGACATTGACTGAAAGAAATCTTGATGATATATTATCGAGGCGAACAATCGTAGGGTTTGCTCCGAGAAGCAGAAGACAGGAAGGAGCGCGGCGCGTTATTTACGACTCGTGATTCCGGCGTAGCAGGGACAGTGCAGGAAATCTCCGGCTCGTTCCTCCCGTAGCATTCTTCAAGTCGTTTAATGTTGCATTCAACGTGTCACCTTAATGTTTATATCCGTCTTACGCTTGCTGGCACAAAAAAAAATGCTACTAATATAAACACTACAAAAAACTTATTTCATGGAACCACTGAACAGTCTTAAAATAAAAACTGCAAATTTAGTCGTGAGCAGAGCATCGAAGATACATTTTTATCAGGGGAGCAAAGTTGCAGGCGTTTCAGGGACATAAAACCTTACTTAGCGAGCCACAAATCCTCGTAACGCTAAGCCGAGATAAAACACTAAGCTCGCGCACAACGAGGCGGGCTGGAATTTTTCACCTGCGGGTGCAGCCGGGAGCCAGACATAATATGAGCAGGCGAGTGTGTGCCACACGAGATATTACTCACACAAGAATTATGATGTTCTGTAATGAAACCCTAGCCCCGAGCCAACTTATCAACCTTTTTTATTATGAATCTTGGAAGTTTTCGTGTTTCCAAGAAAATCGTTCAATCGAGCGATGCCCGGCTCATATAAAAGGCCGTAATACAATCCCCACACCCCAGCTGATCCCACGTATACTGGAGGCTGTTGGCGTTTGAGAATGTAATAATACGGAGTTTAGTTAAATATCGTATAACCAGTTTGCTGAGCAACTTCTAAATTACACAAGCGATAAATTACTTCAAATTGAGCTCTTTACATGTACCTAAACATTGCTGTGAAATCATTAACCAATTTTTTAGCAAGATACATTTTTGTGAGTACAAACTATTGTAACATATAATTAACTAAACACTAAGAAAAGCACAGTTGAGCACCCTTTGAAGAGCATAAATGCTCTAGGTATGTTTGTCCATAAGTAGTCAACCAATTAAAACTCAGAACGAAAACTGTTTTGTCAGAGATAAATCCTTTCCGCTAAGCCCCATTTATTTTTTACTCGAAGCTTTTAGTAAACCTAATCTTGAAGCATTACGAAACATCTACTCTCCGGGATTAGTGAAAACCGTAATAAATTACGTGTTCGCTCAGTTCGCTCATTCAAAAGCACTTGTCGCAGCAGCAAAGGCGCCAGCGCTGAGCGTCGGGCGTCGGCCTCCGAGATCAGCAAACAGAGAAGAGTAATAAAGCCATTAATTCCGCTTTACGTGCAAATAACATAAATCAGACTGTAGCGCCTCGCGCCGCAAGACCGCTCTGAGCGGCACGCAACGGAGCCGCGGGTAAATTAAGCGCCTGTCATGCGTCCTGCTCTGGCGAGGCCTCACGCCGCACGCCGCATGCCGCATGCCGCATGCCGCGTCGACCCACCATCACTCGCAGATTAAACCAATCACTACATTGCAACGTCCACAAAAACACGCTACCCTATTTGACTAATCCTCGGACGCTTTCGCTTAAATGAGAACTTTGTCTATAGCGACGCAATCAATTTTTAATTAGCAGACTGATGAAATAGAATGGAGACTTGTTTTTATCCCACAAATATTACAAATACGTACATTTGTGAGCATGGGTGTATGTTGTCAGCTTCTTCACGCTCAATCAGCGGGACGGATTTTGATAAAGTTTAGAATGAGATACATATACCACGTATTAACACAGCATAAGCTTGCCCACGTGATTTCACGGCCATCGAAAAAAGATAAATATCAAATGTATTAAAAAAATTTTCAGTTCACCAATTTTTTTAAACGACTTCAAAAAGAAATGGCTGGCTAGCCTTCTTGCTTGCATTACTGCATGCGACGTCGATACTATGCGTATTTTTATGCTTGCTTTGCACACTCGCATGCTTGCTTGCTTTGCATGGTAGGTTCCTTGGATGGTCTCTTAAGTTTTCTTGTTACCTTAAAACGCTTATGGATCACGCGTGCAATGCCACGGGTCAAAGCTCTTAAACAAAAATAACTAAATGATGCACTTACTCCTTTCATCCACTCAAAGGTTGACTGGAAGAGATCCCTTAAAGAGATAATAATACGCCTTTGTGCATGTATCTCAGTGTTTGTCAATTGTATTTATTGTATGTTTATTTTGCACAGTAAAAAGTTAACATACATACATACTTATTTTTAAACGGAAGTCGCTTTCATACAACAAAGTATGTTTTTAATTGGAAAAGGAAACTAAAAGAAGCTAGCCGATTTTCATCTCCTAGACAACAACGATATGAATGGCGATGCTTAACGTCGCAGGCTAGACTCGGTCCGGGGATTAACGAAAATTAGATTTCAATAAGACGCTTGAGTCGAAACGAGTAACAAATCTAAACCAGAGCCGAGCAATGCGCCGACGGTCACGCTCCTCCGCTAGTGCAGCGTCAGCCGCAGCCGGCCGCCGCAGCGAGCTCGGCGCCCTTATTGCGGCACATCTTACGATGTGCACACACCGACCGAATATCTAATCCTATTCTCCTTCCTCCTAAATTACATTACACTGGTATATAGCTGTCTCCCGCTTAGATCTCTGATATCACACGTATACGGTAGCCTTAGTGGCTGAAATATCCGAATGAGCCAGTCAGAGGAACATTATTATTACACTTTAATTGAAAACCTACTAACTCAAACACACATATTATGTCCATTTGTTAAGGAAAATACGAACAATATTTTTCTTTATTATTACTCGTATAGTTTGCCCTCAGTTGATATAAAAAATGGCTCCGCTTTACGGTCTACATAAACTTGGGTTAAAAATTGTGAAAGAAATATAGTCTACAAAAACAAGGAAAATACCCAGAGGACGTTAAACATAGAGAGCTGTACTGAATAAAAAGGTCGCCTTCCAAATAAATTATTCCCCAATTCGGCCGTTTCGATTCAAATTGAAAGAGCGTCTTAGTAAGTATAGAGATTTCTCTAGCCACGAAAGGAGAGAGAGAATACAAATAGGCATATAAACGGAAATGAAATGGCTTCGGGAATCGTATGTATCAGTCGCGTCGGAGGGCATTGATCATGCGAAGGTAATGCTGCAGCTATTGTTGCGAAGTTCAGCCGAGTATAACTTCGAATGACAGCGGTCATAATAAATATTAGCCTTTTCTAAAAATGCAAAGGGCTTCTTATCTGCTCGCATCGATTACTATGAACAAGAAATATAAATGTCCGTTAGATATTCGCACGCTATACACGTTCCCGAAAGATAGCTCGCATAATTCTCACAGGGACGCCGCGTAGCCCTACGAAACAATAGCAGATTATCAAACAAAACGACGTAAATAGTCCTTGGAATAGAAGGAATAGGGCGCGGGTTAAGGGCCCGGAGGATGTCCGCGTCGCGACTCGAATGCTAGATGAGAAAACAAACAAACTAGCTGGCCTCGGAAATGGCTCGTTTCTCTTTTATTATTATTAACTGAACAGATACACAACCGTACCACTTAAAAGGCTCTCATCAACGTACACATAAGACTTAAAACGTAGGTCTCAAAGTCATTTTCGCATGTCTATTGTCTGTATTTATTGTGGTCTGCATTTATTAGCTAGGTACTAACTTTAAAATAAAAAATATGTTGTACATGTTTGAATAGTTCTGAAACAGCTGAAATAGCCCGGTGGAGCGTGAGGGAAGACATTCACTACATATAAACCTACCTGTATAATATTCATGTACCTATAAGCATGCAACGCTGAATTACTCAACAAAGACGACTAGGAGGAAACATAGTTCTTCCTCCTGCTTAGACAGTCGCATAGAGAAACTTGGAACCGAGCTGCTTTGTCACAATCGACTTTCGTGAGTGGCCTTTTACCTGCACACAATGTCTGAGAGCGGTGTTCATAGATCGCCCCGTGTAATGCCTAGCTGGCGTATGAGGTACATCCGGCTGTGGCTTGAAGAAAGTTTTAAAAGATAATCAACATACAAAAAAGTATATTTACGATAAGATTTACATAGAAGCACTCAGTAAGTGAATTTAAGCTCAGTCCCGATTTCCCGAGGGTTATAAAAAAACGATCCCGGAAAACTAGCGCTACAAAGCGACTCATGTTATGCGAAAGTCTGAATCATCAGAAGCCCACGAGTAACTCGCAAAAATAAACCAATGACAAGCCAAAACAAAACTCGGTACGTGGTATTATGTGACAATTCAATTATCCTTCAGTCAGAGCGACGCAATCTCACTGCGTCTCAAAACAAAGACCCTGCTAATAGTATCGCGCAGCGGATAAACAGCGCGACACCGAGTTTGTGTTGAAAAAATAAAGGCGCGACGACGCCCGAATAAATGAGAGCGGCGATAAACAGGAGGATCCGTTCCGAGCGGAGGGTCGATATCGAAATACATTATTCCCCGATCCGAGTGTTCCGATTCAAATTGAAAGAGCACCTCCAACATGAGATTTCTCAGGCGGCGAGTGGGCGCAGAATATAAATCGACGCATAACCAGAAATGGAAGGCCTGTGAATTTCCGTTCGGTGGCAAGCGGACGCGCTGTTTGTTTATAATGTTGTTAAACTAAAATAGAATAGGCAACAGTTACATTTTACGTTATTTATGTGCATGAAATAGGGCGGCGTAGCTGTAAGCGTGCTAATACTTAAGTTTTTAATTTACCTAATAAGTGGCTTTTAAGTCTGTGTTCGTGTTGGCGAAACAAACACTAAGCTTCAAAGTAAAGAGTTGACGTGAAATGGGTAAAGTCTGAGAAAAATCCATATTAATATGAATTAACTTTACGAGTACTCACAGGCACGTACATTTTAATCTACTTAATTTAACCTTTTTTTTACGTCGTTACGATACTACGTTATGATGAGCAAACATAAAAACTTCGCCCATTTTTCGCATTCAAAGGATTTTGGCAATGTAATCATAAAGCCGTCCGTCACGTATAGAAATTCGAAACGTAAGTTATTCTAACTCTTTCCACCTTATAGTTAGAGAGCACGGCGCCCCTCATCGCGTATTCTGTCCAATTCGCAACACGCCCAGCAGATATTTACGTAACAGGCGCCTTTTCTGACTTCTGGCAGTCTTTTACGGTGAAACAGAGGCACATATTAAGTAAATATACACAGCAAATCCTTTTTAGAAGCAACTAGCGAGTTTATGCAGGTCGAGGGCTGTGCTCTGGGCTCTGGACCGCGGCAAGCGCTACGAGTGCGTAGACATCTACGAAGGGTACGTTTTAAAATACATAAAGTTTGAATCTGAGACATTCTTTATTTCATCACCTCATCTCATCGGGGTGTAATGTACTAATTGATATTTCGTTAAACGGCCATTTTAATAAGCAGTGTACTTATTCCTAAACCATGAATACGATCGTAGAAACGTCTATTAGGTGGAGTGCTGTAAGTTGATGTACAAACAGAGTCGCTAGGAGGGCATTTAGCCCGTTAAGGTTGATTGTGAGAGCGGCGCCCGGAGGCAGCGGACGGCGCGCGGGCGGCGCGGGCGGCGCGGGCGGCCAAAGCCACTCTAACTTAATAAGCAGGAGACGACGGCATCGCCGAATCAAGGTGACGCGCCTTCACAATGCCCTATTCAGATTTAAATAGCTTTACGCCCAATTGCGTTTCAATATGGCTCTAGCTCGCCGTGATAGTTATTTCATTAAACAAAGATTTCACAGAAAGTTCGCAGCGGGAATACCGGAGTCAATTATGAGATTTTTGGAACGGCTTGTGCGCAAAGACTCTTTGAACAAACGAGCTTGAGAAGTATTTGATTTACCATCCTGTGTTTTCACGATAATGCACGTGAATTCCTGATCTTTATTAATTACTTATTATAGATGTCAAAGAAAAGTAATAAATAGGCAGAAAATATGAAAATGAATAAGAAGTGCGCGATCATACGACAAATGCGCCAAATTTAATGTTCATAACAACAACAACTGTACCTTTAGTATTTTATTTTGCACAGAGATTCGTGACTTGGCAACCACATTTTACCTAATTGCCAGGAACGTAAATAACTATCTAGCACTGTTATACAGTTGCATTATCTGCTTTAATGTCCCTGATTGCATAACTGGCCATGATAAAACATGTTCCTTAAAATGCATTTGTTTTGGAGTGCGTTCAGATAAAATTTGATATCTCTTTTTTTTTGTACATGTAACTTGAACATGTCTAGCTAATTATTAAACATAATAAAGAAGATTAATTAAAAAAAATATCACCATGGGACAACTGACACCAATTGACCTAGTCTCAAATGAAGCAAAGCTTCTACTATCTTGCTAAATGTGGCCTGTAGGTACCTGTTACCTTAGGCTCTGTCTACCCCGTAAGGGATAAAGACGTGATCTGTGTATGTATGTATGTATTGTACTATATGTACTGGGCAACGGATAAACAGGTATTTAAACAGATACATACCTAAATACATATTAAACATCCAAATACTCAATAACAAACATTCGTACTTTTTACACATAACATCTGCCCCTTTCGGAGATTGAACCCAGGACCTCTAGCTTTGTAGTCAGGTTGTCTAACCTAACCTATCCTACCTATCCGGTCGTCAAAATAGAGTACACCACAATAATTATCTCTTTTTCATCAAAAATTTTAACAGTATCAGCATTAATTGCCGTGCAAGAAAGAAAACCACACCTCATTTAAATTCCAGAAACTAGTTACAGCCAAAGCTTCTCAGACCGACGCTTCTCAGCTAATCAGCGTTCCTAGTCATGCCAACGAGCGTAGGTAATGTTTGTTCGAAACCGCGAGACAAACCAATAAAATTAAACCTTCCCCGAACCCCATCGTAGTACCTGTAAGCCTGTGTTAAGTTGTAAACATAGAACATTAAATTTAAAAATTAAAAACCCCCACGCATTAATCGAGTAATCATACGTAAAAAAAAAAACAATTTACTCATCATACTGCTGGACCGATTTTTACCAAACCACCGCAAGGAAACTAACCCCTAATGAAAAAAACCCCACCGAAATCGGGCCATCCGCTGAAAAGTTGCGATGCCACAGACAGATATATAAAGACGCACACACACACACACACAGAAATGTAACTGCAAATTTTCCATAGTAGTACCTATATACATTTAAGTCAAACTGTATATAAGATGAGAGAGCTATCAATCCTTCCAATGCTTTTAAAGTCGAAAGAGCAATGCCTACTTATTATCGGTATTGTTTTGGGATAGTTTCCCGACAATTTAATAGCTACTTACACGAGGAAAATGTTAAACCTTAAACCGCTCCCAGGTAGACCTTTCATTTCGCCCACGCCCGTGCGTAATAACAATGTCACCTGCTTAACTTATGATTTACAGCGGTTCTAAGTAGTATCGTAAAGGCATCTAACACACGCGTTACCATGAGAACAATAGAGCGTGACAACTGAAGGCTGGAGAGGCGCGGGGCGCTAAGGATGGGGCAAAGTTTGGCAATTACTGCGACCGCATGTCTGAGAGCGTCGCAACACTCATTACCGAGTGAAACTCGACTCGCCTAGATTAAAAGTCCAAGAGACACGGGTCCCGGGAAACGGCATGACGGTTCCGCGGTGGGTGAGACAGGGATTAATGCCGACACATCTAACCGAGAGCGGACTAACATGTCCGCGATAGAACGGATTTCACCCAGTTTAATGGCGGTGCAATCATTTGGCAAAAGTAGATAGGTATACGCATTTTAAGCGTAAATACCTACGGGTGAATTAACTGAAAACATTTTTTTTATTAAAATAGCAAATAGTTTTTCCTAAATAAAAAAATCACAAAAACAACATTTTTTCCTCGTATCTATAACAAGTTTCAGTTAAATCAACGTCTACTGTATGCACCATGTAATCAATCAGAAATCATAAATGACTGAGAAGTTCGACAATTTGCAGAGATAATTAAGTCATTGGTTTCAGTTAGTTCAAGAAAACCCTGACAGTAGATTTTTATCCTTGACATATACCTAAGAAAAAAAATTGGTCTCAAAAGTGGCAGAAAAAAGTTTATTTTTAATCTGAAATGAAAACCCTTGCCATTTCGAGTGCAAGGCAAACTACCGTGCCATCCTTTTCTGAAAGAATTTCAGCATATTTTCACGCCTCTGCCTAGCAGCACTGGTTTAGTAACTAGAGGGTTGAAATTCTGTTTATTTAATAAGCTAGAGGTACTAACAAAAACCCTAGAATTACAAGTTTACAGATTCATTCGTTTCGAAGTTGCAAGGATGCCAAGTTACAAAAACTAATATTGTCGGCCGTGAGTGGTATACGAGTATACGACTTGGCCGTTGTTAGTATAAAATCAAGCTCGACAAAATCACGCCTTAGAACGTTTATAGTCCACTAGCTGTTTTTATGCCTACTGTGCGTACAAGCGCGTGTCGTGTCATATTGCAATATATCTATCTATCTAATCTGTAGACAGGTCTTAAATTGTATGTAAGAAAATAAATGTACCTATTATTCATGTTTTCTTATGAATTTGAATGTTTTAGGCTCATTTAGCTCAGTTAATTCTTAAGATTGGAATGTAACGAGATAGCCCATATTTTGGCCAAAGTTACGCGTTGTCATATATTCTTCTTCTAGACTTGGTATTTTATATTATACATACATACCGTCACACCTCTTTCCCACAGGGGTAGGCAGAGACTACTTTATTCCACTTGCTACGTTCCTGACATATTTTTTTCGCTTCATCCACAGTCATCAATCTCTTCATAAATGCTCGTCAGTTTCGGGTACTCCTGACCTGACCTTTTTCCAAAACGTCTCCTATTTGGTCTCGGAACGTCCGTTTAGTCCTTCCCCTCCCAATGTAACCATTCACACTCCCCATATAGATCTGTTTAGGGCCGATTTTTCAATCCTCAGATAAGCACTTAACTGACAGATACCCATAGAGTTGTTCCTCGAATAGGACTTATCTGACGATTGAAAAATCGGCCCTTAGTTGGCCCTTGGTTGGCCTTGGTTGGGAGTACTTCCTGCTGCAGCATTCCCTGAGCGGTACAATTTAGGGATCTTTAAAAAGCGAGCCTTCCTGTTCCTCAATGGGCCGGCAACGCACTTGTGATCCCCCGGGTCTTGCAGGTGTCCCTGGGTGACGGTGATTGCTTTCCATCAGGTGACCCGTCTGCTCGTTTGCCCCCTCTTATATAAAAAAAAAAAAAAGTTAATCAACTTTCATCCATCCGCTCTACATGCCCAAACCAACTAAGCATACTTTTTTCTATCCTAGTCACTATATCCTCTTTCACACCAGCACGTCCCCTTATCACATTGTTCCTTATTCTATCTTTCAGTGATACACCTTCCATACTCCTTAACGCTCTCATTTCTACTGCATTTATTCTACTTTCATGCTTCTTTTGCCATACCCAAGTTTCGCTACCGTACATAAATATAATTTCACTACTATTTTACTAAATCATCTCAATCGAGAATAACACATTTTCTACTACATGATTTTGTCAAGATTTAGTTCACTGACTGATCGGATAAAGACAAACATCTCGAACTCAAAGTCATATTTTTTTCTTTATAACATATTAACATCCAGAAAAAAAGCTGAAGGGAGCTTCCACTTCTTAGTATTAAAAAAATCACTGATTTTACAAATACTTACATTTTAATGATATATTCGGTGCCATTTGCTTTCATAGTTCAAACTTGAATTTTATTAATAAAATATTAAAATAAGTCCTAAGACTGTCACGAAAAGGTTTAAGGAAATCCTATTCTTTAACTTGATTAAGATCACGAGTGAAAGTCTCTCAACGTGCATTCTCCGTCTACATAAATTTAATCTCGTTGTGCTTAAAATACCTGTAACGTAAGACGAATCTCCAGTCAACATGACATTCCCGTAAATCAGACTGATCTACATCAAAAAATCAATATTATGTAGCCTCACGTAGCGGGAGTAAAATCGATTGTTGAGTGGATGGTGCATTTTTCAATTAAAAAAACTATCGTAATTTTTTTTAACGTCCAATATCCCAATAACGTTAAAACCGTTCGAAATTTACTTCTTACCCTTGCAGTTTAACTATGTCTCTATTGCAAATGTCCGAAGCAGTTTATACGCTTAGAAGTTACGATGCCAGACATACATTGTAAAATCGCGTTGAAAATTTGGCTTTTATTCTATTTTGTTAAAGCTCATAGACTAGTCCACAGAGCTTGTGACGGGTTATACTTGCCCTCCGTTTGCGTCATGTGCGCGAAATATTATTTTGCAGTCTGCCTCCGTGGCGTCGTTCAAGGAAGGCTTGAGGAAGATATGGCTCACACCATCTCCTTAGATATTGTGTGTACTCTTATTGTATTTTGTATGTGATTGTGTGTAATGATAGTTAGTAGTTTTTTTATGTTTTGTTTATTGTGCTTAGATATGTACGCTCTATTGTGGCTTTCACAATCTGGAATTTTAAACCTTCACTTTGTCGGTCCCTCGTTTAATGCTCCTCTCATCTACTCAAAGGTTAACTGGTAGAGATCCCTTATAGGGATAAGTTCGCCTTTGTGCATATATTAATGTTTTTTATTTTTTGTTGTGAATTGTATCTGTTTCTTTATATTTGTACAATAAAGCATTTACTTACTTACTTACTTACTTAGGTATCGGAATCAGCAGCTCCAAATTGGGGTCCGATAAACACATTTTACAAATAAAATTAGCCGTAGCATATCAAGCATTTTAGCCCTGCGTTTTACTTGAGCTACTTTTCGGACACCTTTAACGATACTACAACGAAGCTGTAGACTTTACTTTGAACTTGGCCTTGAACTTGTAGATCAATAAGTTTTTTAACGTTTCAGTTTAGTGGTGCCACCTAGAGTTGCTGGAGAGCACTGACCTGCAGGCTCGGGTGCACGGCCAGCTGCAGCAGCGTGCGCACGACGCCCAGGTGGCCCTTGTTGACGGCGATGTGCAGCGGCGTCTGGCGGCGCCTGTTCCGGGCGTTGAGGTCTGCGCCGGCGGCGGCGAGCGCGCGCAGGGCCGACGGCTCGTCGCCGAACGCCGCGTGGTGCGCCGCGCGGTCGCCGTCGCGGTCCTCCGCGTCCGCGTCCGCGCCCGCCTCCACTAGAGCTCGGATTACTTCCAGGTGACCGTTTTGAGCCGCCGCCTGATAGTAAAGTTACCTTACAACATGGTATACTCGAACGATTATGGACGGAACCAGAAATAATCATACGTAACACAGAAATCTGTCCCAATTTTCTGTCGTTAAAAAAATACATTTATTAGTTTACTAGCTTTTGCCCGCGACTTCGTCCACGCAGATAACGTCTAGAGTGAAGACATACCCCATATATCCACAGCTTTAATACAACAACAATGTGAGCTGCGACAATACAGCGCTACTATCAGAATGGTTGGCGATATGTCCGTGCTTCGCAGAAATAAGTCTACAAAATTTAAGAATTTGGGTATAAAGAATATTTATTACAAACTATCTTCTCTTTGTGTTATTTTACATTCACCAGCTTTAAAAGGATGAATCAATCAATCAGTAATCACTGTTCAGTAACCAACCTGCAGGGCAGTATGTCCTCCGAACACGCCATTAACATCGGCGTGTGCGTCCGTCCGCGCCAAAATATCAGCGCAACGCGCGGCGTCACCATTGGTTGCAGCTTTCACCAACTCCTCGCTGGTATCACCAGTGACATGTGACTCAAATAGCTTCTTTAAAAGCGCCGACAGCCGATCACCTGGGACAAATTCATCTTGTATTTGCCAAAACAAAGATATACATTATGTACAGCTATGCATAAGATATACTGTCGTAGATATCTTGCGGAAACGATAAGCTAAAAGACATTCCTGGCAAGTTTATTAGATTTAGTTTTGTGATCTGTTTCACCACCCTTTCGTAAGGTGCTGATGTCATAACTGTGAAGTTATCTATGATACCTTTTCTGTTTATTTTATCAAACGGTTCATATTTTTAATAACCCTGGTGCTTTTTAAACATTATTCTCTATGTAATATTAAAACAACAAGGTTACCTGAAGAGTTCTCCGGAAGAGTGCCGATCGACGAGGCAACCTTTGTGACGGCGTTAGGGTTGTAAGTCCACGATGTATTGAACACTTCGACTTTGAGATCGTTGTCGTGATAAATTTGCTGAACGCGACCGATTTTTCCAAGAGTCTACAATAGTAGATTTAGAGTTAGTTAACGAATGTTGTACAAAAAAGTGTTATGCCATCCTTTTACCAATATTTTGATGAGGTTATTAAATTTTTTTTTTCGTAGACCAGATCACTGGCAGCTATATTTTTTTTTATGGTTTACAGTACATCTATGTCCCTTGAGAAATTGCACAAACAAATTGAGATGAAACTGGAAGGAATTTTATCGACGAAGAAAATTAATAATAGGTAATCAAAAAACCATTGCTTACAGATATCTATCGAAATCAAGTAATCACAAAAGATTACTTATAGTTTAATACCTATTTGATTGTACACTTATCCAGGGGCATACTGTATTCTAAATCTATGGGTATGGTACTGACCGGCGCCATGGCCTCAGCCCACTCGCCGTGGCCACGCTGCAGGGCTTTGACTCGCTCCTGGTCGGCACAAACTTGCACAAGGTCACCCACTGCGAAGCCAGTGCTAGCCGCCGCCACGCCGGAACCAGAAGCACTCATGTTCCCGCTGCACACCTGTAGCCAGACATTGAGCGATTGAATAATCAAAAGTTTGGACCCCGCTAATCATTATCGCAACAACTTAAAACAAACTCAGCATCATCATTGTCTCATAATTAATGCTAGCTGTTGCCCGCGACTTCGTCCGCGCAGAATCAAATATAGCCTATGACACTCACAAATAATGTGGCTTTCTATTGGAAAAATAATTTTCTAAATCGGTTCAATATACCTATCCAGAAATTACTCCTTACAACCTCACATCACATAGTTTATCTCTTTATAATATTAGTACATGTAGAAGAGTTAAACACGATTACGATGGTTAACAATATTTGCTGAAAGGATAATACGAAGACGAAATAAAACCGTCAAACAGATGATTAGGCATTGAATTTGGGAGTAGAAGATCTAGTTCCACTATTACCTTGGTCAAAACGGCGGGGTTAAATGTCCATCTGTTGCCGCTGGGGTAGGTGACAACTATGTCGTGGTCTTCGTCGATGCCAACGACTGTGCCCGTGGTGCCAAGACACTCAAACATACCATCCGTCCACCCTCCGTGTCCATGTTGCAATGACTGTACTATCTCCAAATCTAAATCCACATTAACCTGCAGGGTAAAAACAATTCGTTGTCATAAGAAAAAATCGCATAGTAACAAAGGTCACGTGACAGTTAGTAACGGGTAGAAAAATTCGGAGACTACCCACCTGCTATGGGTGGTGTAGGGGTATAGCACGCGTCACGGAATGACGAGGATCCGGGTTCGATTCCCGGCCATAGCTTTACTTTCTGCTATGGGTGGTGTAGGGGTATAGCACGCGTCACGGAATGACGAGGATCCGGGTTCGATTCCCGGCCATAGCTTTACTTTTCGGATTTTTCTATGTGTTCTAATTTTCACAGACATTTAGAAATTAATTCGTTGTTATCAAATTGAACATGAGTCAGGGCAGGATACAGGTAGCTTTTCTTTAAATTAAATTGATTCCCGAGTGCGTAGCCACGAATCTATGCTTCGATGGATGACGCAAGTCTTGTGTATACAGTGGTGAGTGATATCCATTTTTTTTAAATATCTAATATTTTTACGTGGCTTAAGTGCACTTGTGTGACTATGCCAGCCTCATTGGATGTCTCTTGGGTCAGATTCATCAAACACTCCCCTGCCCACTACCAGATTCTCTGGCGGCAAAGGAGTATTTCACAAACCTGTATATTCGTACCGCGTTTTCTGATGCCGGAAAATTGATTCCCGAGTGTGTAGCCACGAATCTATGCTTCGATGGATGACGCAAGTCTTGTTGGTGAGTGATATTCATTTTCAAATGCAATTAGACTACGAAACCCTTTTTTGTGAGTGATCCGACACGCGCTTGGTCTGTTTTTGATGTTTTGTTAAGTAGACAGCAGAGAAGTGGCACGAAATAACTACTCGAATTTCGGTAGTTTCTTAATTATTTATTCTCGACTTTCCATACCTACCAGAGAAATGTGTAACTAAGTTAATAGTGTACAAACTCAGACTCTACATACTCATAATTATATATATGAGATATTGTACTATTTTCTGTGTTGAGATATTGTAGCAACTACTACATTAAACGTCAATTAAAATCGAAACGCTAATGTACAACAACAATGTATACAATGATCAATAAACTATTAAATCTACATCCCACAAATCACTAGGTATTCCTTTTAAAATGTTGCTGCTGTCTTACCACACTTGCAAATATCAATCTTCTTTTGATTTGGACTAATTTTCAAATAAATACTCTTACCTGATCACCAACTTGTAATCCGTGTGGACCTGTGCGTCCAGGACCCAGCTCTCCCAAGAGCGGTAAATGTTCCTTATAAACATTCTGGCCTTTCACATCATTCACCACCTGAATACAAAAAAAACACTGATTAATTAATGCTCTCTTTGATTTCAAAATAATAGGAAAACTCCTTGTTTTTTTCTGTGTCTGCGGAAAGACCGGCTGGTATAATTTTAATGACTGATGGAATGCACACATACATAGTATAATACAGGGGTGGCCAACAGGTCGATCGCGACTGCTAGTCCAGTCGATCGTGGCAAGGCAAAAAATATAAATACGTAGACCAGACTGCGCAACGTAATCACCAACTGCTGATTTAAAGTTTCATGAAGTATGTAATTGGTAGATCGCACAGGGTTTCGTAAGTAAACAGGAGATCTTGGGTCTAATCAAGTTGGCCACCCCTGGTATAATACATCTGAATGTAAACTCTTTATCGTGCAAAATGAACATAAAACAAATACAATTGACAAACACTGAGATACGTGCACAAAGGCGGACTTATCGCTTTAAGGAATCTCTTCCAGTCAAATTTCTGACATCATCAAGTCAAGATTTGTATGAAGAAGTTGGAAATCTAAAGTTCCGGTGACACTGAACAAATGTATACCAGAATTTGTTTATTTCAAGCATTCATTAATTCCATCTTAATTCACTTTTGTTGTGTTTTATTCTTCACACATAAAATATAATGAAATATGTATAAAATTGTTTGATTGTGGTTTCTCAAATTACTTGTCAGTGTACTAGCATTCAAAACAGATATCCTAATAAATTTATTTTATTTACCTTAAGATCAGCCATTCCCTCAAACCCTACTCTGTAGAGGTTTTTAGCACCATTGTCCCAAACTACATAAGCTGCTGACCGTGGGCTGGCCGCTGACCAGTCTTGGACCTCATTCACTTTACCCCGCCTGCCATTACCTCCATCTTGGTCCTCCCATTGCCAGTCAACCTGGAATTAAAGTTTCAATATGAATTAAGACATTGCTTAATAATAGATGTAGACAAGAGAAAGTATTTTCAGCTTAGTGAAGTGCCACATACATTATGTACTATTATAAAACCTTTAAATGTTGTTCCACAAAAATATAATTAAAAAATTGATATTGACAAAAAAGGTACAAATAAAGCAATTTAAGTGTCAAAATGTAAACTCTTGGAACGTCCATGTCATGAACAACATTATCAATTATCACTGAACTATAAAACAATAAATAATACTTCACTTCACTTCACAACATCAATACAATGTATACACCACCTTCCATTAAGTGAAGCTCAGCAATAATATGGAGGACTAAATACCATCAAAATTATGCGTTCTTTTTATTACTAATTGGGAATTACCGCAATTTCACATTTATTTTTTTACCCCACTTACCCCTCTGACAACCCTAGCTCCAGGGAATATACCGCGTACAGCCTGCTTTTTGCTTTTCCGGCGAGGCTCCACCAGACATCTCTGCGCTCCAGGCGCACTGATGCGGTAGAACCTGTGTCGCATGTGGTGCTTATCGCCGTGGTAGCATACAGAACACAAGTCATAATTACTGCATTCTGCACATTTCCAGCGAATGCCTGGAAAGCAAAATTAACATCAAATGTATTGTAGTCTTGAGGCTTCAAAGATACAATGTATTGAAAAAAAAAGTGACAGCAACATGTCCTGAAATTGTAGCAAATTCAGAATAAAAGGGCTGTATTTTAGTATCTTAGAATTCACCTTAGCTCTTTAGCCCTATCAGCAATTCCTTAGGTATTTCAGGTGTCTATTTACAGAAATTACATAGCAACAGGGGGGACTTGCTTGTTTACCTTCCTTGTTGAATAATAATTGTCATTATAAATCATGAGACCTTAAAATAATTAAACTTCTATTGTGACTGATCCAGTACATGTCAACTAATCTAAACAATAAGTAAATGTTATCACAAAAGTTACCGAATATTGGCTGTTGGCGACAAGTGTCACACATTGTGCCCTCGTGTTTGACACCAGTGGGAGCACTATCAAGAATTCTCAAGTCATATGCTCCAGAACATCTGTAGTTAGCAGCTGTACCATTATCCCATACAACAACAACTTCTTCTGGTGATTCAAAATTTCTTACAGTACCAACATGCCCTTCTCCACCATCCTGTAAGATTCAAACACAGTTGTAAATTTAATTAATGGAAAATTAATTGTACTAGTAAACTATTATATAGGCAGGTATTTCTTTCTGAAACATATATTACATAAAAAGTATACATTGAAGGCAAGGAAGTAAGTCGTATAAGATGAAAGATTAATTAGTAAGGTTCTACTTTTGTTGTCAGATATATCATATTTATAGTACGGAGTAGTAAACATCTATGCAGCACCTGTTTGCCCCACTTCCAGTCTGGCCCTCGTATGACACGAGCTCCAACGCCTTCCATCATGAATCTAGTCGCTCTAGACGATGTCGCAGTACCAGGAACACTAGGCTCCATAATTAGTTTGTTATTAGTAATACAGACAAAATGAAACAGTAAAATTCCTTTCGAGATGAAAAACGAAGCTCAGTTTCATTAACTAAGGAACTGTCACTGTCAGGTGTCAAAACAATTGACAACAACGTCAACAATGTACAGTTCAGAAATAATGAAAACTTATTCAGAAACCTAAGATTTGTACCGGCATTTAAATAGAATTTCACTAGTTAAGAATAGTTTTAACGGTAACTCAAATAGTGTCGCCGGATCAATGTTGCCAGTGCTTATTTTTCCGTAAGTTCCTTTAAATTGTCAACCATGAGTTTTCTGATGAATTTAAACAACGGTTAACAGAACGAGCTAGTGATGGTATGCCAAAAACTGCCCATAAGTTACTTATTAGGTAGACATATACATCCAAAAATTTTGTTTTAAACTTCCTTATTAATGCTTTCACATTCATAATATATTTCACTATAAGGGGCTTGCTGAATGATGTGCCAACTATTCAACGAATGGCTAGTACATTAACCCATCAATTTAATATAATCTGTATTACTTGTGAGAAAAATTGTGTTATATACATATTATATGGAGAGAAATTAATATGCTAGTACATTGTAAATCGCCGAGTAACGATCATCAGCAATCAAATTAATTGTTAACGTATGAACTTATGGTTATGCATTTGATCGATAGATGAATATTTTATTGAGTCAGGCATTACTTTGTAGAGGTCCATTTCAATAAACAGAAAAACTTTTTAATACACTAGAAAAATGCAAATCTGGAATGGGAACCCTAATTTTGACAATACAATTGGCAGAAGGAAAAAAATTCAAAACGTCAAATGTATTTGCGGATTCGTTCAGACAGAAATAATGATGAATTATTCAGTTGACCAATCCAATCCAATTGATATAATCAACTCATTTAGTAAACTAGTTTATTTTTAGCACCGGTAGCTGAGAGCCATGCAAAAGTTAACCATAGCATAAGTGTTTATTTTTTAATCAGCTTCGGCAAGTTTGTTTTCATGGAGAACCAATATTACTGATATCCGTGGACCGCGGGAGCAAAATTTAGGATATTAAAGTTTTCTTTAGTTTTTGATTTTACACTTAATATGCCTAACCGGAACAAATACGATAAAGCGAGACGAAGACTGGCCGCCGTGACATTTCTTACTAACATTTCTCTCGACGGGACGTTCAAGGATACGCAATTATGTCATGTCGTAAAGAACAGTAGTGAGAAATATGAAACCAAAGGTGTTGAGATTTTGAACGGGATTGAGAAGGATAAACAGCACGAGAGCATCCGGCGCAAGGGGCCGCAGACGAGCCCGGCTCAGCGCGCCGGTGACAACCACTCCAGCTCTGACTCGGAGCAGAACAACAGCGTCACGCCCGTCAAAGGCTCCAGCAATAATGCCTACAGAGAAAGGTACAAGTACAGGATCAACTTGAATTAAAGCTCCTTATTGGAATATTAATTTTAATTAATTGTTTTTGTAAGGGTTTCTTTACAATTTACAAGGACAGCTGTTGCACACAAAATTAATAGATTGAACAGAAATCACAAGTATACCCAGTGGCGGATTTACAAATTTTCAAGGTATAGGCTGCAATTTTGCCACCCCTGCAAATTGTGTTGCAGACTTCTTAGAATTTTTATTTTATTTCTATGAGGTAAAGCTCGTGCCCCAAAATTTGCCGCCCCCCAAAATCACAAATTTGCCGCCCCTAAAATCTGCCGCCCTAGGCTGGAGCCTTCTCAGCCTTATGGTAAATCCGCCACTGAGTATACCACCCTTAACATTTCGAAATTTAATTTCTTAGGTCCACTAGCAATAATAAAAGTTATACCAGCTTCTTTTGACAGTTTCAACACTAACAAACTGAGCTCCAGCCTAAAACTTTATTAAACTTTTTGCCAGCTTTTGTATAATATGGTGGAGCAAGTCTTGATTAAAAAAATTACTTTTATTTTGGGCTCTACGGAGTCTGGTCAATATAAAGTTAACTTGGCCCAGATGAGTGATCAACTGGAATTCATAATTTATTTATCTATAGAGGAACCTTCATGTAAACTTGTTCTACTTTCATTTGTCAGGTGTTCTTCGGGCAACACAGAGTCATTCAGAGAAAAACATGCAGCAAGTCGAACCAAAAAAGTACACCTATCTTCACTTACTGGAATTAATCACATAGATGATAAAAGCAGTTCTGAAAGCTTGAATTTTGGTAATTATACATAACCTTACGTTTTATTTATCTTTTGATAATTTTATCTTGATCAAGATAAATCATAATGTCGAAACTAGTGATATAACTTATCAAATAATATCCATTACAGATAACAAGTTGTTGAATGTTTTGTGCGGGAGCGGGTATGGTTAGGGGGGGGGGGGGATCCCTCCTTAAACTGTGTTCACTCTATGGAAAACCTAAAAATAGAGAAAAATATATACTGCTAATTGCCCCACGAAATTGTCTGTCTTACCACCTTCCAAATATTGGATTGTCAATAACTGGTTGTAGATAACTAAGACCGCACCTGGTTTTAGTTAAAGTTTAAGGGTCTGTTTCACCAAAGTGTCATATCTGTGCTGTTTATTCCTTCAAAACAAAAAGATATGGTATCATCTGTGATATCTGCTACTGACACTTAAGATATCAGGAACATAACAGAGAGTAGTGAAACAGCCCTTAAGTATATTGTATGTGAATCATGCATGTTTTTGTTCAATGTTACTAATATATTTACTACAGGTCGCTTCCGTACAAGCAGTACATGTATTCCAGAAAATCAGGTTACATCAAATGAATTGCGTCTAGTACACCCATTGACTAAGGGGGTGTCTTTTAGAGACGAGAGGCTAGTGTTCACACCAACTCTAGGGGTGCCATGTCTGGTATTCAGCACAATACCATATTCGAAAACTGTTCGGAATCCACGGTATGTACGGAAAAAGCAAGTCATTTCATTTTAACACTTACATTAGTCTCACCTGTAACTGACTAACTAACAAACAGTGTAATCAGATCTGGTAACTTGATTTTTATTTACCTCCAATTGCTCAGAACTGTCTTGAGTTTTGATCTGCCTAGTTTTATTGATTATTTTATTGAATCAGTAGCTTGGAGGCTTGGCTCTCTTGCATGTAAGTAGCGGAGTAGCAAGGTAAATGTTCTTTATTCATTAGTCTTATTGATTTGAAATTGGTTCATCTATTATTAACATAATAAACTGGCATCATGAATAATAAAGCTGTTTCAAAATGTATATTCAAAAAACCGTATTCATTTAGTTATCCCATACTTGACTTAGACTCAAAATATGGTTTAAAATTAACAAATTTTGTTTTAATATAATTTTAGATCAGACTACAGAAAAGATGGAGTTCGTCGGCGCAATACTTCTGGGCCCAGGCCACTTTCAGCCATTACTGACAATGGTGTTGATCCCTTTGATTTGCTTGGTTTGGAAAAAGAGGAAAATGGCCAAGACATCTCATATTCAAAACTACTAATACCATCTAGGGTGTGCACTAGAGAACAATACAAGAAAATGTATGAAAGCGACTTCAGTGACAAGGCCAACTGGAAAATGATAACCCGTCACCCTCATGTTATAGCCAGGTAAATTAAGTTTTAGTTTATCAAGAGAAAAACACACATGACGCTGGTTTTAGTGTTTGATGTTTTCAGTTAATTTCAAATTTTTTAATTCTTACTTTGGCATGATAGGTATTTAATGTTGAATCATTCATAAAACATAAAATGAGCCTTATTTTATAAAGTTTTTTGCTTTCTGAAAGTGTTTTTTTTTTCTCTCAGTGTAAATAGGAGACTTATAACCAGAGCCCGGATTTTTCATGGCAAAACAAAACATTATCGTAATCTGGAATCTGGCTAGTGATAGGAACATCATTTTATCGATATCGATAATTGTGTAATAGAATAAAAAACGTGACCAAATAAAATAACATACCTATACAACATAAAAAAACATACATAGTTTGTATGAAGTTATATAGAAACATATCGTCACTACTTTAAAAAAAAACTCGTATCTGATTTTTTCCGTTTTTTCATTTATTTACGCATTAAACTAATAAAAATACACCTCGTATGCTGCGCAAACTCCAACGTCGATAAATCGACATTATAGTAAGTAATCGTTAGTTTAAAAATATCGTATCTATCTGATTTATTTTTCATAAAGTATGGGTAGGTACTTATTTGGTCATCATCATAATTAACATCATTAACTGAAGTGTTTATTATTTTCAATGAGGTGGTATAGATAAATACTTCGTTTAAACTTGTACCTTCCTCTTTGTTGGCAGTATGGGGGTTGGGAGTATGGCAAAGCTGAAAGGAAAATTTATTTTATTATTGAATAAATAACTTTTATATATAATACCTACTCGATATCGATAAAATGATGTTTCTATCACTAGCCAGATTACGATAGTGTTTTGTTTTGCCATGAAAAATCCGGGCTCTGCTTATAACACAAGATGCATATGAAATTAGCTCTGACAAATCACAAGTATGAGATGCTTAGTTTATATGGTTCCATGTTCAATAAGGAACCCTATGGTTTCATCAGGTCCGTCTCTCTCGCATCTATCAGCGGCTTACGCTCAACTCAGACATTCTCAGGGCCGTTTCACCACCCTCTGTAAACTTCCGGCTCTGTAAAGTATCTTAAGTGTTGGTTGTCTATGATGCCGTCTCGGTCTGTTTCGTAGTAAGAAATAGGGAGGGAATCATAGATAACTCACACTTAAGATAACCAGAACTTTACAGAGAGTGGTGAGTCAGGCGCTTAGTATTGGAAAGATGTAACTTGGCATGTTTATTGTATTTAGACGGACAAATACGGAACTCTACATTGAGCGTGACTCGACCGCCAGTTTTTGTTGCCATACCTACTTTGATTTGTCACCAACAGAAAAATCACTAGAGAGCAGATAAACAGAGTTGAAATAACTAATACTTATATAAACGCGGCGGGCAAATAACGTATCCTGTCTATCCTTCCCCATTCTAGCTGAAACTTAAAAAAAACTGCGAGTTTATTCTATTGGTTGTTTCTGTTCTGTAAAAACAAAAACAATAGAAGTCACATTCAGCAATAGCGTTTCGTTGATCACATGCATACATCCATTTCATCACTAACCAATTTAAATTTCAGGACTAAGTTATTGACGAGGCACAAGGATAAGAAATGGTAAACAAATGAAATCAGTTTCTTTTATGCTATGCAGCACTTGTAATATATTTGTAACGCTATTAAGCAGTGATTAGTGCCTCATAGATGAAATTGGTGCCTAGTTATTTTGTGGTATACTACTTACCTTTACATTGTTGTATTATTTACGTACAAAGCGTTTACCAAATCTTGACATCGTAATCTAAGTATATGAGCTAACTATGTACTTCAGAAAATACGCTTTATTTTAACATCTTATTACATAATGTACCGTAGACGCATTTATTTAACTTAATTATAATATATGTGCTATTGGTTTATTATTATTATTATCCATAATTTAAAATTGTATCAAAATTTTAAGAACACATGATATCAGTACCACTAACCACAAATTTTAGGAGCCTTGTCAACTTGACATAATACTTTATTGACAAAGTCAGGCAAAAGTCTTGAAGTTAATACATATTATACCTGTTTCATCAATATTACTGACATTACGAAATTATACAGGATGTATAAAATATGCTAAGTCAAATATATTACTAGGACTTCGGCAATAAAGACAAGAAATTAAATGAGAGCGCCACTTTATTCGCTACTGAACTACTGTCATATTTACCGACGTAAAGTACTTGAAAGTACAATTTTATATGTCATTTTTTACTTCCAATATCATCCGGTTTTCTCATCTTTATTGTCGGAACCTATTTGGAATGCACACAATTCAAATGTATGTACCTACATCATAGTCATAATATGTACAGTACATCATACACTACTACATATTAAGTATCTTCGGAAAAACATACGTACTTAACTTATCACTTACCTGTTATATTTGTTAGATTATTGTTCTTCCCCATAAAGCAGGGGTGGCCAATCGGTCAATCACGATCAACCTGTCGATCGCGACTATTAATCCAGTCGATTGAAAATGTTAATTCAGAAATATCTTTCTGAAAAAATACTCATTGTATAATTGGTTGATCGCGCAAAGTATAGTCAGTAAACAGCAGGGGGCCGATTTTTGAACGCACATGTGTGAAAATACCACTCGAAAGTGGTGAACAATTGGGCAGAATTTTAAAGACGAGTAGCTTAGAAGATACTTAGGGCTCTCATTAATCTTGTGAACTAGTGAAAAATTTGATTAGAGTTGTAGTTTTGAAGATATAAGCTGATTTATACCACTTTTCAGTGATATTTTCACACATGTGCTTTGAAAAATCGGGCTCCTGATCTTGGCTCTACTGAAGTTGGCCACTCCTGCCACAGAGTATTGCATAGACATTTTATCATCATGCTTGTTGGAATTTATTGATTCATTATTTACTAATATTAGTAACTGACCTGCATGCATGCGGTTATAGTATTGCATATAAATTTTAACTAACTGCACGCAAATGCAATGCATGTAATCATTAACGCATGAGGGATAAGGTTACCTCGTAAATATACCTAAGTATTGCATTGTTTTTGGTAAGTTTGTCCTTGTTGCTTGTAGGTGCTTTTCATATGAGTCGTCCCAGAGGACCACCACTGCGGCGTCGCCGCCTCTGTCTACCGTCGACAGCAAAACCTTCGACTGGGAGGATGCCTCGTTGATGACTCAAAAATTTGTAAGCATACATGCCATGCGTACTCGCGTTTCTCGCGGACATCATTTGTCCCTTATGCACACACTAACCACCTAATTCATAAAGGCTCTATAGGCTTGTCCTTATCTGTGAAAGGTAAATGTCAAAGTGACAAATAAGGACAAACTATTGCTAAGTTATCAGAAGCCTACAGAGCATTTATGAATAAGGGGTTAACTGTTTAGAAAAGGATATACCTGCCTTTTATCTCCGAGACAAATCTAGCTTTTTAAATCCTCGCAATAGTTATACCTAATTAACCGAGCAAGAGAGTAGGGGTCATCCATAAAGTCCGTCACACATTTAGGAGAGGGGGGGGGGGGGGTCTGGAAATTTGAGACACACGAACAAAATAATTGCAGTCTTAATAGTAAACCTGGTGACAAGGGGAAGGGGGGGCTCTAGAAATAATGAAATTGGTGTGAAGTACTTTATAGACGGCCCCTTATCTTTGTTCAAACTGTTCGACGGTGTTTACAAAGTACCTCAAGCAGTGATAATCTTGTCTTCCAATATAGTTATGTCAACATTGTTTATTTACCTACTGAACCTCAACTCAATGAATTTATAGTAGAATTTAATAAGTATTTATATCGTTACAGGTACAATACTGTCCAAATGTGTTAGATGACCCAGAACTTATAGCGGGCAAACACAGAACCTTATTAACATTTACGTCCTACATGACATCTATCATCGATTACGTCCGTCCACAAGACTTGAAGAAAGAACTCAATGATAAATTCAGGGAGAAGTTTCCACATCTCAAATTAACTCTCAGTAAATTGAGAAGGTAAATTTTTAATTAGGCTCGAGAAGAGCCTGGTCATATTAAACAGATCAGTAATCTAAAAAGGGTTTTGTTTGAAATACTGGTAAAAACTTTACCCGTAAAAACTTACAACTTTGTCCGCTTTTTGCGATCTTCTACTTTTTTATTCGAGTCAATTGGTACTGGTAATTGGTCTGTGGCACTCACCCATAAATGATACGACTAATGAGGTTGATTTTTACGACCTTTTACAAGCTTTTATTTAACTAGTAATGTTCGTATGTATCAAGAATGTAATTATTCTAATCAAGTAGGTATCGTCAGTAAAGAAATGTGTTAAAAACCCTTTTAGGTTTCGCCGCTGTCGGGTAGAATAAAATGAACTAACCACTTAAAACTACATCAGCTGAAAAAATGATTTTTTCAACAGATCAAACCAAATGAATCCTTGAAAAGTAATTTCAACTTCGACCTTTGTCAATGTATAGCGTTATTTCTATGTGTTTTTTTTTTCAGTATAAAAAAGGAGATGCGTAAGATCGCAAAACACGATAGCGGCGGTATCGACTTGCTCTCAGTTGCTCAAGCTTATGTCTACTTTGAAAAATTAATTCTTGCCAATCTAATTACTAAGGATAACAGAAAATTGTGCGCTGGCGCTTGTTTGTTACTGTCTGCTAAACTAAACGACGTCAAAGGAGAAACTTTAAAGGCTCTCATAGAGGTAAGGAGCGATGTATTACAAATATATTTCTGAGTAGTTAGGTAATCAAGTGATCCAAGATGATTTTAAATTATTATTTTTTACATAATATATCCCTAATTTTACAATGTAACTTTTGGATCAGAATCATAGGCACTTTGAGCTCAGTTTCAGCGTTCAGGGCCATCAAAGGATCTTTCGCATCTGCTAAAGCCCGCCACTGTAAAACCAGGCGCACACTAACCGATTTACTTTCACAGCGCACAGAAACTACCTTCAGAGTGAACAGAAAAGACCTAATGAAGTTCGAGTTCGCGGTGCTAGTAGCGCTCGAGTTCGGGCTTCACGTGCCGCCGTACGAGGTGTTTCCGCACTACCAGCGCTTGCTGCACGAGTCGTGACCGTGGCGCCGGCTGGCCGTGGAGCCCGGCCTGCGCGCGCGCCGCCGCGCAAGCATCGTCGACAGCTTCCGCGCACCAGCTTGGATCTAAATCGACGAGATTTGCCGTTAAATACCGTGACCTGAGAATAAAACTAGAGTAACTAGTGACTAAGGAGTTGAGTCTTAAATTAAGATTAGGTGGTAACGTCGGCCAGATAAGTGGGGTAAGTATTGATTTTCATTCAAATTCCTATCAAATGAAAATTTCGTCGAACTTTCAAGTTGACAGCCACGTCTTTTCCACATTGGGTGGTAGACCACATATTTGGCTGATGGTACATAATATTTATATGAACAGCCATTTCCACTAGGGTCTTAAGGTCTATATTTTTTCTATGAAACAAACATGAATGAGTAAGAGGGTCGCCTGACAGTAAACGGTCACCGTTGCCCAGAACTCCCGGCAATACCAGGTCGACTGTAGATGTGTTGCTGTTAGTATCCTAGAGAGCAGGGATGTTATGGATATGGATACTTATGTATGAACGATATTGTACCGGTTACAGTTATTGAATTATTTTCGATTATCCGAAAGTTTCGGATAATTTCGATTCCGGATAAATGTATTATAGGAAATGTAAAATGAACTAAACTAAACTGATTACCATTAGGTACGGATAGATTTTCATTTTGAATATCCTATAGTTTTATTACGGAGTTCCGTAACACTAACATCCCTGTTAGAGAGCTGAGGTGTAATGCCTTATTCGTATTTATTCTACTTCAATTACAGTTGGAACATTTTTATTCTCAAGTCTCGATATGACCAGCACGTTCACTGTTGGCTATTTAATCGCTAAATTAAGCTTATAGACCAACGCCTTAGTATCGTCTACCTCGAAACTAGCACTGAAAACATTTGTTTTGTTTGACTGAATTGAAAAACATCCTTTCAGTTGTAGCCACAGGTTCGTTGCCAATAATCTTCGGAGCTAGATAGCGCTAGAGCGTTTAATAGAATCTAACTAAACCTTGCCGTCGGGTCCACAGCGGTGATATTTACTTTGTTTTAGGAGATACAAACGTGCGTGGTTTAGACATTCGCTTACAAGAATACAATCTTTGTTGGTTGGCAGAAGAAAAACAATCCAGTAAAGTTGTTCGATATAGTCGGAATATCCAGTGAATTTCGACGACAGTGATTTTGTTCAGTGCTTTTTTTATTAACAACGCTTTCTTATTTTTATTTTACTTGTGTGTACTTGTTGGATTTTGGTTGTACAGTGACAGAAATGTATTCACGTACCACCGTAGAACCCTATCGCAATTTACAGGCCGCCGTCACTCAAACTTGAGTGATTTGTCACTTTATTGCGATAGAGTTCTACGGTGGTAAGTGATTACATTTCCCTTACTGTGCATTGACTAAACATTGTGTTTTTATTTAACAAGTATTCTAATATACTTTCAGGTCAAACAGCTCAAAAATATGATATGGTTTTTTACCTGGTGGCTGCTTGTGAAGTGCCAAGGCTAGAGCTAGTCAAAAAGTAACGATGAGAAACATAGTTTTTTAATTGATATTTTAGCGTACGATACGAAAGTAAATGAAATATTATTGTAACTATTAGATATTATAAAGGTTATACTATTAAGGGACTGTGATAAAATAGCGAAATTATTAGGTTAACATCCACAAATATTATGTTTTAGTATACATACCCTATTAATTTATTCAAACTCGTTACTATGTAAATAAACAAATTGGATAAAAATACTGGTTACTGGTACAAATTAAACACAGTTGTATGTGTGACAGATTAAAGCACGTGAAGTTTTCACTAGAAATTTTGTTTTCATGTCTAGGCACAAATAGAGCCGTTTCACCCCCGAAGAGTATAAAACGAATATTTCGGTTTCAGCCGTAGCTTGAACCACAGTGAGATTACCCTTTCGTTATTCGCAGTAAACCATCACATTTTTCCTTATCTGTACCTACTACGTATAACGAAAGGGTAATCTCAATGTGGTTCAAGCGTAGGCTCGAACTAAATATGTATATCACAAACAGTAATTCTTTCGTGACGGATTTTGTAACTGTTGGATGAGCCCAAAAGATTTTCTGTTTAACATTGCTATCTTTAAAACTTTGGTCTTGGATTCCAGAAAAATCTTCGCACTAGCCCATTTTTTATGTTCGATTAATAAATTAGATAGCAATCAATGCGCTCATTAATGTTAAATATGTGATATGCAAAGCTGCAAGTATACATACTTAATTTTTATACAGTTATTTTAAACTTCATCAATTCTAACATATTGATTCGGCTTTTTTTAGTTGAGGTTATGAATAGGCAGTAGGTACGTTTATCGCCATAGGTACTATTTTGATTTCTGACCCACTGTGTATGTACAACTAACTCTTTTACGTGCAAAAATAAACATAAAAAAAATACAATTGACAAACACTGAGATGTGTAACCCTTTCGCAGTAAATGTCATAATGACGAATCATTGTAACGTTTACCGTGACAAAGTTCTACGGTGGCTCAGGAATCTGTTTCATGATAATACTCTGGTATTACGTTCATCGTAGATTTAAAGCGTCTAACAGTTTGACTTTAACCCATTTACCCTCGCTGACTGGCTAGAAAATGATATATACTTATGTTTTTTTATCAGTGTGCTAATCCCAGTGTTGAAATTTATAAATGAAATGCATAATCCCCAATTGTATTAAATTGATCATGTATTGTACAATTTCTCAAGTCCCACCTGCCAAGTTCTCTTCTGTGTAAACACAATGGAAAGTAGTTAAACATTGTATTAAATTTGTAATACGACCTGAGTCTTGCTTAGTAGATAATTGCAAATTATTAAAATATATTGTGTACTTTGGTCGTTTTACCAATTCAATACATGATTTTTTCATTTATGAGTTGTATTTTCAAAAATGCAATTAAAAAAATCGCCCCCTGAGCTAATCTTAAGTCCTAAATCTAGATTAGTCTTAGATCTTTTATCTTGCGATGTCAGGGCATGTAATTCATATTGATTGTTGTTCAAAAATAATACAATTGTAGACGGTACATTGTTTTATTATTAAACTTTTAATGATGATTAAACGGTAACTAAAACACTATTGAAATAATGCTGTGAGCATTTTTTATTCTTATTTATTACAGCTGTGATGTGTAAAATATAGGTAACTCTAGTTTGTAAGTAACTTGTTCATTTTGCACGAGCTAATGGTACCTAAGTATACAGTAATAAGGTGACCCAATCGAAAACCCCAATATATGTGTGCATGAGGCAAATTGGGCAACGTTAAATCAATTATGCTGATTAACGTTGCCCTATGGTAATATAGTGTAATTTGGATAAGTTATAAGTACTTAATCTTGTATGTAGAGCCTCTTAAAGTGCCACAGAAAAGAGTAGAACTTAAAATAAAATAACAGTAATTACGCTCATTCCCTTAAAACCATAATGGCAAAATACCACGTTGTCAATATACCTGCTTGTCTAAATATCAGATTCCCACTATACCATACTTACTCATCAGTTTTATATAAAACCATGTTTTCAAGGCACCATGTTCGAAATCATAAGAATCTCTAAGCACTGAACAACACTTGACAAACCAGATTCGCGAAACACGATCTTCTCGAAACCACTGGATCTCACCTAAGCGTTATCATGCACCCAGACGCGTTCATCCCTTACAGGCATATAAGCAGTGCGTCTAAGCATACGTAAATGTGCCCGCCACGCTTCGTACCAATACGGGTTTTGTTGTCAATATGCCTACCCTCGGTCAGAACCCACTGCACGCCCCTGCATGCACCTAATACATGATTATTTAAACACCAGATCTCCAAAATCTCAAATATCAACAAGTACGGTCAGGTGCAACCACGCAAACCCAAATTAGCTAAGTGTGAAAAAATCGCCTGAATCTATTTAATTTTTACTTCTTAGCCCGCTGTGATATTGTCTATCAGTAGATACTTATGTAAACTACTAAACTAAAAATCTGGTCTTTTTGATTCGGAGATAAAGTATAAGCAGCATCTTGTGTGTTGGGAATTAAATAAACTTAGGTATCTTGTATATCGAGTATTTGGTAGATAAAGGAAGTATGTGTTTCGAGTACATTGTATTTTGCGAGTCTTAAGTGCTTTCATCAAAAAGCCGTGGTAGCCTAGTGGTTTGACCTGTGGCCTCTCAAGCAGAGCGTCGTGGGTTCAAATCCCAGGCGCGCACCTCTGAGTTTTTCGGAATTTATGTGCGAAAATTACATTTGAAATTTGCCATGAGCTTTTCGGTGAAGGTAAACATCGTGAGGAAACCTGCACACATCTGCGAAGAAATTCAATGGTGTGTGTTAAGTTCCCAATCCGCACTGGGCGCGCGTGGGAACTATAGCCCAAACCCTCCAATACACGGAGGAGGCCTATGCCATGAGGCACGCCGAATTACGCGACAATTTAATAATAATAATAAAAAAAAAAAAAAAAAAAAAACAACAACATACTTACTGAAATTGAAGCGAATTCGGAATAAAAAGGCTATATTATTATATTATTATTATAAGTGCTTTCATTGTGTGGTATTATGGGAATACGGTTTGAAATGGAACATGTGTAAATTGAGAAAAAGTTGTTTTGACAATCAGATATATAAAAAATCACAGTAACAGGGAAGTATGGTATTTGATATTTTAGAAATCGGGTAAATCGGCAATCTAGTATATTGCAATTATGATATTTAGGGAATGAACAGTAATCTCGACCTAAATATTTCGTTAAATTTCATTTTGATGGCAAACCTGTATGCTTAGTGTAAGTTTTGCATCACAAAATACGTTTCGAACGCGTTCGTCTTTTTTAATTTTCATTTAATAGCCTCAGAAAATCAGTGGCCAGTATTATTGTTTTGCACCAAGAAGTTTTTCATGCTAAATCCGGAGCACAAACCTAATTTCAGATTTGTACTTGGCCTTACTAGAAAAAGTGAAAATTACGGATGAAGTACGTTTTGATAATTTTTTTTGGCATGATCCCTTAATGATAGATCAATAAAATTAATAGGGTAGAAAGTCAATAAAATAAGGCAGTTTTTAAACATGGTTTGAAAAAAAAAGTTATGCTGGTTTTTTTTGTAATCGGCCTTCAAAGTCTGAACTACAGTCAAAATTTAGTCACTTTTTGTGATTCTATATTTTTTTTTGCCCAAACGGTCAACGATGTTGTTTTTTTTTAAATGAAATACATGCACGTACTATTCAGCTACTCGTTAAAAAAACAAACAGCCAATTATCTCAATTATTGCAGTCAGAGTAAGCAAAACTGTCTCCGTGGTCGTAGATTAATAGAAAATGTGAAAAAGGCCATAACTCCTAAACTACGAAAAATCGCGGAACATACATAGGGGTGATTCGGATGCCCCTTGAGTTGCTCTACGTCAGGACTTTCGCTTGACTCTACTTTCTGGGACACCCTGTATAATAATAAATAAATGACAACATATCAAGATTATCACGGTCGTACCTACTACCTAGTTATTTGTGTTGCCATCTTTACGACAGCGTCTTCATTTAATTTCTACACTTTCCTGTTGGCATTTTATTGTAATCTTGTCTTGCGATTGAAACTATTCGTAGAGTATTAGAAATGCTAGCTAAATTCTCTTTACAATCTCAAAAATATACTTATGAAACTGTCAAATGTTACTTGCCTTTTATTGTTTGTGCACAGTCGCCCACACTCGATATCGCGATGGTCAGATAAGTGTCGACGACTATATAGGTAGGTACTTGCTATCTTAACTTCCTTTCTCTGAAGTGAACTAAGTTAAGAGCTATTTTATTATATTATCAGAAAGAATAGGCGATTTTAATCGATGGTTTTCTTTAAATAATACCTAGCTTATAAAAGAAAATGTTATCGGCAATGGCAATCATTCGGTTGGCGAAAATATTTAAAACTGAAATGAAAATCGTTCAAGATTAAGTCGCGACTCGCGACCGACCTACCTAGATACTGACGAATTATATTTTACGAGTAAGTTGAAAGTAAGTACAATGAATACATTTATCTTATTTATTTTTATTGTGATGGAACGCAGAATAACTCTTGTGTAAATTAAATAAAGACAAAATAAATTACACAACACAGGATAAAATTGTCCCTCCCGTTCATATTGATTAACTATTTTCCCCCTTAACGGGGGCCGTAAGGCTTGGGCCGATGTCAGTTTACATGACAAAGTGTGCGGTTGATTCTGTCCACGTCAACGACTAAGCAGCAGCAAGGAGATAATTTGGTAATTAAACCACTTTCCGGCTGAGTGCTGATGTGGAAGTCACCCTAGGACAAACACAAAATTAATATGAATACACAACTACACAGGATAGATTAAAGTCTTATAATTATTAGAGCTAATAAAATCACAATGTCAAGACGGCGATATTATCGGTGTTGACACCTTACCTACCTATTTATTATTGTGACGTAATTGTTAGTTAGGATAAGGTTTATGTTAAGGTAGCTAGCTAAGCCTACAAAAAATCTAAATTTCTCTGAGGGTTTATGTTATAGGTAACTAATGAAAGAAAAAATAAATCTTCATATATGAATACGACTATGATTAGCAAGTAAAAAAAAACACCAAGCCGTCACAGATTTATTTACGTCACGCGTGTCAATTCAATGAGTTGTGATGTATTGAACGACCTAATTTACGTTCATAAATATGTAGATCGCTGATCTGACATCATACTTGGGTCAATATATTTATTGTTATATTCATATTAGTTTCTAATATTTTTAGAAAATGTTTTACGTAGACTCCCAAAGGACGGTAACGCGCCGCGACAGCTCTCTCATAATGCCAGAGAGAATAAGACTCCAGCATGTAGGAGATGAGTCTTTATCTACAGCGCGGGCGCAGTCCACCGCCCGCCTCGGCAGCGAATCCACGCTCTCACTAATCGTTCGCCCGAAAGGTTCCGTCCAAAAAGAGTTGGTCACCATGCTTTTTGAGTCAATGTTGGATACAATCGTGGATTCGTGGGAAGTAATTATACAGCAGAAAGCCGAGGAAAGCACTCCAAATATGGATTTCGCTAAAACTGGAAGTGAACTAACTTTTACGAAAAAGAAAGGGAAAGGGAAAGAAACTGCTGGTAAACTAATCTCCAACTACTTCTACCTTTTAACTGCTGAATTAAGCTATTTGTTATCTGTCGCAAAATTTATCAATTGCCTACTTTAAATTGTTTGCTGGTCGTTGAACTTTCATTTTTGTTACTTTACCTTACACATTTTTCACGTCTTAGCGAAAAACTCGAAAAGCAAGCGAAGTCGCTCCAAGTTAGAAGATCTGTCCGATTCTGGTCAGGTAAATATCATACCATCAAGTCTAAAATTTGCCCCCATTTATTTAAAAAAAATGCTCCAAAGGCATTCACCTCCAGATAATTACTTAATTTAACTACTGCGTTGCCAAGAGGCTGAAATTTATTTGGTAGTGCTATATTGATTACACAATTTCGATTTCACTCTTACCAGTCTTAACTTTCCTATAACAGGAACCCGTCCTAAGAGCGAATGAAGTAAGATTATTTGTACGTTGACCTACTCATTGTACCTTTTAGGTCGACGGGTATCAATGTTGGTGGTCTGCGCCCGATGAGCGCGCACTGATCCGCTTTAAGAACGGGAACCTTTACGAAGGAAACATTTCCATGAAGTGCATGCACGGAGAAGGTCGTTTTCAATGGGCTGATGGGACGGTTTACTTTGTAAGTTGCTAACCTGAAATCTGATCCCTAATTAAATCTGCATTCTAAAAGGCAATTGAGTAACTACGTAATGGCAATCTGTTACTCTTTGTGCGCGATTCGTGCTTTAGTCTAAGACTACACAGATACTTGTCTTATATGTTTAAGGGCCAATTCAAAGAAAACGGAATTAATGGGAAAGGTATGATACAGTGGAAGGACGACAGCTGGTACGAAGGTGACTTTGCAGGTAGGCTCAAAATAGCAAGTAGCTGTAGGTATAGTAGTTCTCAGACTATCTAATAATAATATGAGAGTTCGACACGTTGCAATCCTAATTGTACCTATTCTTAGTAAGATTATTTATGACCAACTTTTCTGTCATGTGAGTATATACGGTACTTACATACATACATCTTGCTAAATGTGGCCTGTAGGTATCTGTTACCTTAGGCCCTGTCTACCCCGTAAGGGATAAAGACGTGATTTGTGTATGTATATGTTACATACATTACGTATCTAGAGATATTTAAATCTCTAGAGACATTAATAGGTAATATTAATATCACTAGATCACGGCTTCAACCATTTTCCTGCGACTTGCTATGGATTATGAACGAATACTTATGAGTTCTTGCTTCATCGGCTGCTTCTGATACTATCTGACTTAGCTGATTCTTTAGCCAGTGTCTCTCTGTCCAGGCAACTTGCGGCACGGGCACGGGCTGTACGTGAACTCGCGCGCACAGCGCTCCTACGCCGGGGGCTGGCACTTGGCCACCAAGCACGGAAAGGGGGTCATTTATTACTCGAAAACTTTTAAGAACTCGTATGATGGAGAGTGGATTCATGTAAGTAAATAATTTTAAAAACAAAATTATAAATTGAAAAACAGCGCCTACTCTCGTCCCTGGTGAGCAGTAAATGGTCCACAGGAGTTTGTAATTGTGTCGTACAGACACATCATTCAAACAGATAACGCTTAGCGACAAATATTCGCATAGTAACAAAGGTCACGTGATAGTAACAGGTAGAAAAATTCGGAGACTACCCACCTGCTATGGGTGGTGTAGGGCGTCACGGAATGACGAGGATCCGGGTTCGATTCCCGGCCATAGCTTTACTTTTCGGATTTTTCTATGTGTTCTAATTTTCACCGACATTTAGAAATTTAATTTCTAACAGTAAAACCGAAAAAGTAAAAAATAAAAATCAAGAAATAAAAATTCTTGGTTCATTTGATACTTTTGATAGTACATACACTTAATAATTAATTAGGAATGAAAATTTGGGACTGGGTTGCCTACTAGAAGGGTAGCCCGGAATCTATCAAAATTATCGAATCGTCACCATCACGGATCTGCATTTAACTTTGTTTCACAGAATGTGCGTCACGGACTTGGATCCCGTGAGTACTGTGGTGCTAGTGGTTATAAAGGCGAATGGGAACAATATGTTAGAGAGGGCAAAGGTTTGATGATATGGCCTAATCATGATGTAAGTTCCTGCACTATGACAGAATATCTGTATCTACTTCATATTTTACATCATCCCACAATTCACAAATCAGAACTGCCTACACCACGTCATGATATGTCACATATAGGTACTTAGTCTTCTTTGTAGAATTTGACCTTCTATTAGGTAGTGTTTATATGTTGGGTACTTAATAAAACAGTTTTCACCTAATTTATTGTATCTAAATATATAGTTTTACAGAGGCACTTGGAAAAATGGAGTTATGTCTGGTTGCGGTATTTACATTTGGGATGCGTATTATAACAACACGATGTCACTGCCGTCAATCAGTGCCTTTCGTGGCCAATGGAATAATGGGAAACGCAATGGCTATGGTGTTCTCAATTTAGGGTTAGGCCAGGGCTCACATTACAAAGGCGAATTTAAGGATAACATGAAGCATGGTTCTGGTAAATTCGTCACTAATAATGGTTTGATAATTCAGCATAAGAAATTGTTCATCGATGATAACCTAGGGCCCAAGGATGACGATTATTGTCAAAACATTCGGGAAAACAAATATCCAGAAGTACAAGAACCGTATACCTTCGATATATGCGACAGCACTGTGGGTCTCATTTATCACATTCAGCAAGCGTTGAAAAACTTTGACAAGCAAGTTGAAGTTAGAGCGGCTATTATAAATGAGTTTATTGAAAATAATAAAGGCCTTGAAGGTGATGTGACTGCACATAAACGCAGCAGCCGTAAAGAAGAAGTTTCGGAACCAATCGCCCATGTAGACATCGAAGATTTGATTAATTTCGAAGAGACGTCGCTCATCAACTCCTTGAAATGTTACGAAACTGAATTAAGACATATTTACTACAATTATGCCACGATTTGTAACAATGTGGAAATACGTTTTACCCCTATTCTCATCCGCATGTACCTTTGGCAACTGTACTTTGATTGTAATATGCATGAAAAGGGATTAACCTTTGTCCAAATAGATAAAATATTTTTTAAAAACCCTGCTTGGATAGCCAGGACACCACACAATCCATTTGAAAAAATATATTTTTGGCAGTTTTTGCACAATCTGATTGCGCTCGCCAGTGAGTTGTACGCAAAGAGACATTTTCCTGGGACGAAACCTGATACAATTTTGGCAAGTGCATTCAGGGAATTTATGGAGAGGGACATTTTACCTGGTGCAAATCGTCGTAAAGGTAAACCTATTAAGTAGGTATATAGGTACCTATTTCTATTTTAATGCTAATATCTAATGACGTTTTTTCATTGCAATGAAGGTCACCTAGTCAACGGCTACGGCAGCACGGTGCCCCTAAAGAGCGTATACGCATTGTACCGCAGCGTGGGCGAACCGCACACGGTGCGCGCATTCCTGTGCGCGACGCGGCGGCCTGCGCACGATCTGGACAACCCTCAGCCGCCTATGATTGACGCGCCCGACTCCTGCATGCCTATAGGACGCAATGCATACATTTTTGGAGACGAATTCACTTTTGTCACTGGTAAATTGGCTTAAATAGTAGTTTGTTCAACAAGGGACTAAAACCAGCCACTCTTCTCAGTCGAGGGCATACTCCTGCCACTTCAACTGATATGCCTCCAAGTCATCCTGCCATCTTCTTTTCGGTTTGCCTACTCTTCGGTGGCCATCTTGCGGAACCCAACGGGTAGCGATTAAGGCCCATCGCTCTTGATTCATGCGGCAGACATGACCAGCCCAGTCCCGTTTGAGCTTAGCGGTCTTTGCCCCCACATCTGTAAGTCGGGTTTTTGAGCGCAGGTCCGTGTTTCGGATGCGATCAGTTCTACAAATACCTACCTAAAACACTGCGCTCCATTGTCAGTTGCAGGGGCGCCGACTTTTAGAAAACCTCGTGGGTGCTCATGCTTATTTGATGACTCGAAATCGGGTCGTCAGGTAATGAAAAAACACCTATCCCTAAAAGGCGATTACTGATCTGTTTCGTGATGTCTATTCTCAGGGGTGCTCGAGCCCCCGAGCACCCACGGAGTCGGCGCCCCTGGTCCGTTGGCGAACCTTGAGCCTAGACTTCTGAGCTTCAGTTATTGACCAAGTTTAAGTTTTAAGTTTTTTATTGCGGGCCAAATATTGTTTGATTTTAACCGATATAGGCGTTGCGATATGACTGCTAATTTCTAATTCACATGACTTACTGTTCTTTCTCCAGGGGAAGACTTCGATCATCCTAAAGATGAAGAATGCAACGAGGAAACCCATAATCTAAAACTCTTTAACTTCGGGAACCTGTCATGCAGGACCATTATCAAAATATTCGCCCTAATATTTCCACAACTCGTGGAGAAGGGTCAAATAATGAATTTAGATATAGAAATAACATTTTACGAGTTCTTCGAAGCTTTCATCACGTGCGTGGAAGAAAGTATTCGCTTGAGGGATGAGGAGCTGTGGATTGAACAGTTGGCTATGCAAGGTGATGGGGCCACGCAACTGCCAACACCCAGACTTCGCCAGGCGTCACATTAAATTCCAAGTTAATCATTACTTAACTTCGCTTTCTTGTTTTATTATAAAGGAAAAATGAGCATTTTTTTTTATTTTTATATGTTTACTATGCATAACATAATATGTATATCATATGTGTTCCTTATATTGCGTAGTTACGCTGCGGAAACTATTGACAATATAGCAAAGTGATGTATTGTACAGGTTTTAGATGAGGACATGAATATGCACATAAAATCCGCAATACTATATGTGTAACTGTTACAGTTATGTATCAATAACTACTTTTTCGAAATCTAAATTTAAAGTCTCAATGTAAATAACCAGTATAAAATGACCTCACGCTGCGTAGGTAGATACATTTTGCTTAGGAACAGGTGTCTGCTAAAAAGGGGTTTTATACTTGCTTGCCGAATTCGTACGAAACCCTCGGTGCGCTAGTCAGACTCGCACTTGCCCAGCTTTTTTAGCTAGCCCCGACGCCAAAATGTAGGTAGGTAGGTACCTAGTTCTTTTTTTTTTGTTAAACATCTAGCTAGGCAGTTTTGTCAGGTGTCCTGCATGCACGTGTGCCGCGTATTATATACCTAAAAAAAGGACGAATAGCACTCTGGGAATGCCGGCAGAAGTGTAAACACCAAGCACACTTGCGCAAGCGCCCACCGGCGCAGCCCAGCAGCAACTCTCCCTTCGTCCTACGCATTTTCGATCAGGGTCACGTGTCCCAAAAAAGTGCACAACGCCGCGTAAGAAGTTTTCACTTCAAAAATACCAAACTAACAACCAGCCTCTTTTATCATTTTATGGAAAACGAGAAATCCAAAGAGACGGCGGGTAGTGACTGCTTATTACTACCTTTTACCTATGTAAAGATAAAAATAGTCCATAAAGCATACGGCAGAATACGATTTCAATTATGCAAAGAAACTGCCATATCTGCAAGTAGGGATGGATGGACGTAAAACATCGTATGTGACCTGCGTCGTGAGTTGACAAAAGCCTGACATAACATAAAATCGCATAGGCTCTAAATATTATGTCAACATTCTTGTAAATTTAACTTTCTTAGAAGTATTATATTGCAGAAGAATTTATTGAATATAGGTTTACCACCGATCACCGTTAACCTGTTAAGATGAGGACGAAAAACCCGATGGCGAAAAAACCCCAGCAAATATTATTCTCGAAAAATTTGTACAGCTCGAGAACTAAAGTAGAGAATTGGGATTTTGCCATCCATGCGGAAAAGAAAGATAATTATATCTACAGAGACCAACTGAGTAACCATGTGAGCACCTATAACCGTTGGGGCACCGAAGACCAGGGAACAGGGATGACGGAAACCAGGCACATGCTCGCTCAAGTATTCACTAAAACCGATCCCATTTATTCGTTCAAGCCCCTGGTTAATTTCACTTCTTACCCTTGCACTGAGTAAGTATCGTATAATAAGGTATTCTCTCGCACGAATATTTTTGTATTTACCTACCTACTACCTGTACCTGTAGGTACCTAACACCTTATGTCGCTTTAACTGATTTATCTTCAACTTAACGTACCTACGCAAGTTTTGGTATCGTCGTCGGTGCAATGCGCGGTACGTACTTACAGTGTTAAAGCGACAAGGTTCTATGACGGTGGCCGTATTAAATGGACATGGTGTAATTTTTAAGTACTCCAGGAAGAAACAAATTAATGAAGAGTGCAAATTTAGCTCAGCTGCCACCTGATTTCGGTGTAATGGACTACATGTCTACACAACAAGACGATTATAGAAATCCTTTCCCGTGTGTGACCAAGCCGGTAATTAGATACTCATATTATATGTATACTCCTTTGTTCAATTGTGTATGTACAGTCAAGTGTAATAATAGATATGTATCGAGTTAACGTTTCAAAAATAAGTACCGTACCTACGCTCTTACACCGGTGTAATAAGGTCGTGGGACATATTTTTAAGAAGTTCGTATCCATACTTACACGCTATACGCGTTACGTTATACGCGTGATGATATTTTTATTTTTATTCTTCTCTGTACGACTTGTAGCATTTAACATTGTATCTGAATGGAAGGGTCCTGTAACACAGGGTATCCTAGCACAGGGCCCTCAGTTGTAACTAACCTAAAATTTGTTTGGAATAAACACTTTTCATTTCATTTCATTTCATACTTATTTTTGCACTTGACCGTACGTCAAAGTAGGTAGGTTAAAGATGGTGGGCTAAAGATGGTTAAATCATTCCCAAAGTAATTCGCATCACGTTGATCACCACTACCGGTAAAATTGGCACTTAGGATCAGTTTTAAGGTGCAGCTATAAGCAGTTACTCTCCTCGGCCCGACAAAGCTCGCCTTATAATTCTAATTGCTGAATTTGAACTACAACACTACACCCGGCTAAGATTACCCATTTTGACCAATTTCGAATGATTGCTTTCAATAATCGGGCCCAATTTATCTGGCAACGTAGATTTATTTTGGGGATCAGGTAAAGACTATCTAAACTGTATTTCCAGCTGACAATGTCAACTCCGACATGGCTGCTGAACCGCGTGATTCGCTCAGACCTCACGCACAACCACGGCACGGCGCCGCCGCGCGGCGACTACCAGTGCCTGGACACCCACACGCCCATCGGACACATTCGTCAACTTCGTCTCTTCCGCTACCAGTCCTTCGACCCTGCCACCTGCCTTCAAAGCTTCCCTGACCTCAAAACCAGATTAGACAAATAGTCTTACTTAAGTAATAATTAACCTTTTCGACGCCAACGACACTTTAATCAGCACCGCAGGCTCAACGCCAACAACCTATACGTCCATTACTTCAATGCCAAAGCAACTTTCTTTTAATTGGGTTTAGGTTCAATTTATGGTAAGTACTATCAAATGAATGATTTTTATTTTTTACTTTTTCGGTTTTACCGTTAGAAATTAAATTTCTAAGTCGTGAGCCGCTCGCGGGGGAACCATTCGAGGTGCCGAGCAGTTGTGTGTGTCAACCTTTAGGCACATGTCAGAATTGACTGATTGGGTGAAAGCAAGTGACTATGTGTATGTATATAAACTAGACTAGAATGGCAAAGCTAATAAAAGGGTTTTAATAAAACGGCTAAGGACGTTTAATCAAACTTTATGTCACGAAAAAAATAATAAAAACATGCAAATGAACTTAACACAACAAAAAATCAAAACTTAAATCCAACAAATCAACATAATGTAGGTATTCAAAAACATTCGACAATTTAAACAAGTTAATATTTCTGTGTTGTAACAATTATTAAATTATGATGAAACATTTAGTGTTTTTTATTGATCCCAATGCATTCTGAGAATTAAATTACTATGTGCTTAAATTAATTATTAAATCACGCTTTAATCACCGAAGACCAATTAGATATTTTTTTACCTTTTGAACACCAAGCTTAGAACCAATAGTAAAGAAAGTTCGAAATTAATACCTTTCTGTGAAAATCACTTTTAAACTTTACATAATTTTCTCTGGGGTTCAAAAGGTTTGCCTTGCTAAAACATTATTTGAAAGCTAAATAGATCGGGTAATTCATTTTTTATCATAGTATAGGTATAAGGCCACTCAACTGTTGCGCAAACCATTTCTGTTAAAATCCATTTTACCCTGTTGTATTATTTTGAACACATTTCTATGACAAGTAGCTTACAAGAAACATTCATAGATTATTTGCAAAGCAGAGTATAAATAAACACAAAAATGCAATTTTATCTTAAATTATCAAATAACATAAATCTTAGTATAATACCTACATATTTAAGAACCACAGTATTATTTTACAAAAATATTTAATGAGTACGCCTTTTCTTAAATCCTTTGCCCTTCTTTGACTTAATCTTATGTTTGTTTGAAACTCGATTACTGCTAGTTCCTGTAATCTCATCTGCCAACACTCCAACAGTAGTCATCCTTTTTCTACGGTTTTTATCTGCTTTAGATACTGGGAGTCTTGTAAGATAATTTTCTTCATATTCAACTCTCTCTTGTTCTTGTTTAGATATTGAATGCTTCACATAATTTCCTGTGGTAACTTCCATTGGAGCTTCGGAATACTCTTCACGAAGTTCTCGCATAACACTTGAATTGAGAAGCTTCTTTGAGCGTTCTTTGTTTTTCTTTTCATGATCAATCTTAGCTGAGTTTTCTTCAAAGTGTGCAGCTGCCAGTTTCGGAGGAACATAAATATTTGATTTACTTGTGTCCTTCTTATTAACTCCATCATCTAAGGCATCACTGGAATCATCACTATCATCATCAATCTTGCTTAACAAATTAGCAGGATTTGCACGGAATGATTGTGGGTCTTCTTCAGTTGTAGAGCCAACTGCTGCCGACTTAACTAGCTTGTCAACTTGGTACTTTAATTTTGAATCTACAGGACGAATCTTTTCAAGCACAGTGCGTATCTCAATAAGCCTATCAATAGATGGATCTGATTCAATCCTCTCCCCAGAACATTTCCTTAGTACAATGTAGGTTAAATTTATCAAATAGCTAAGGAGCATTTGATATTTCATTTCTAAGAAGCTTAGTCCTTTGTCGGTGGTGATTTCTCCACTCTTCACGCGTAGCAACATGTTGTCCACTAATTGCGAGACTTGCTGAACATTCATGTTCATTTCTTTCATTAATTTCACTGCTTGAGGCAAATCAGGCTGCTCAGTCTCTTCAGCCGCCTAAGGAAAGAAAACCATTTAGATTAATATAAAAAACGCGAGTTGATACTAAAAAGTGATCTCAATCCTTTCTCGAACGAATTTCAAAGGTTTAGAATATTTGTGATTAAATATGTTATTCTAACTTGTGAGGTCAATTTATCACTTGGTGCTAGTGTAAGCGAATAAATTCCTCGCAACAAGTTAAGTTTCTTATTTTCCTTACCTGAACCATGATGTTCCGAGCTTGAATAACCTCTTTGAAGTAAAGTGTGAAGTCGATTAGATTTCAGATTACCCCCGACACTCGTTTAGCTCAGTTCTGTTCTGACATCCAGATTTGATCGTTCCTTTTCAATGGATTTCGTTTGTGAAGATCTAGTTCAATTATTTTTTAATAAATAAAAACGAAAAGAAAGAAATCAAACCGACGCGAAACTCGCTCGTGTCATGTTTGTTAATTGTTTATGGATTTTTGTGGATTGTGGATTTGTTTTTTTTTAGATACAGACAAGAAACGGCTGTTTTGTTTGTTTATCTTTACAGAGAAAGGCAAAGAAACTATAGGTCTTACGGCTTCTCCAATTCTCTTTAAAACTAAACTAAAATATGCGGTATACAATACAAAAGACATAAATCTTTCAGGTCATTTATTACTAAACTGTAAGTAATTTTCAAATGTACAGTTGTATTTGTTATATATAGCTCACATTCCAATTATTTATTATCAATTAATTAGCTTATTAGTGCTTTTAATTATTGATAGAATGTTATCTCGTTATAACAGCATTACGTTCTGAAAGTTTGGTGGTGTGTGTGTTGCTGTGGATTCCGTGGGGATAGTATTCGAAACGAAATATTCGAATCTTTTTTTTTTCAGTTCAGTCTGTGGGTGTGTGTCAGTGTTGCCAGAAGGTTACTTTTGTAACCTTTTAGGTGATTTTTTAACTGCATTGGTTACTTTTAGGTTACATTAATAAAAAGGTTACTTTTCGGAATTTTTAGAATTAACTTTTTATTTCTTACATAAAAGCAGCGTGAAACGGAACAAACGCTCGTTTTAGAATTTTTAAACAAAAATATTATTCCTAAAATTCGTATGATGAGGTAAAAAAAAAAAAAAAAAAGCTCGTTCCCGAAAAAATAGGAAAGGTTACTTTTTACACAAAAAGGTAATTTTTTTTATATGTCAGGTAACTTCTGACAAGACCCGACTGGCAACACTGGTGTGTGTGTTGTGTAGTGGCACGGATGCATGTAATGTATGTAGGGTGTCACTTCATGTATTATTTTATCAATAACTATTGTAAGAAATGGATAATAAAATTATAGTAAGTATTTGTGCTTCTGCATTTAATGACTACTACGTTTACAAAACATCGCGTCTAACAGTACGATTTCCTTCAGGTACATTCCGTGCTTATCATTATAAGCCTCATTCCCTTTAGTAATGGATTTTATGTACCGGGAGTAGCTCCAGTCGAATTTAGAAAAGGCCAAAGAATTGAAGTAAAGGCAGTCAAAATGACCAGTATTCATACACAATTGCCATATGAATATTACTCCTTGCCATTATGCTTACCTAAAAATGGCACCTTCGTTTATAAGTCCGAAAATTTAGGAGAAGTATTGAGAGGTGATCGGATTGTAAACACTCCCTATGAAGTCCATATGGCAGAAACCATCAAGTGTAGGCTTTTGTGCCATCAGAAGAATAATCCAATAAATTGGAGTGTTGAGGAATCAGAAAAAGTGGCAAGTCGGATTGAACATGAATACTTTGTTCATCTGTAAGTTCGATATTTGTTATTGTACCCTAGAATATTTTTTTTAATATGGTGCTAGTTTATTTAATTTTTACTTTGATATTCTTTAAGGTTAGTTGATAACTTACCAGTAGCTACATGGGTAATGAACAGTGAGACTTCAGAGAGAAACATAGAGCAAGGCTACAGACTTGGCTTCATCTCCAAAGGCAAAGCATACATCAACAACCACTTAAAATTACTTCTCAAATACCACAAGCACAGTCAGTAAGTTAAAGAATTGCACAAAAAACTTGCTTAATGTTTATTTATTTTTTTAAATTGTTATTTTTAATGTTCTTTTTTTTAAGGGATTCATACAGAGTTGTCGGTTTTGAAGTGGAGACATTGTCAGTAGACAGGGATGAACTGATCTTTGTAGATGATTCCTGCAAAGTCCCTGAAGACGCTAAACCTCAGCTTGTTAATGAGGACACAGGCACTAAATTATATTTCACATACTCTGTAGAGTGGGGGGAGTCTGACATAAGCTGGGCTTCAAGATGGGACATTTATTTAGGAATGAAAGATGTTCAAATTCATTGGTTTTCCATTGTCAACTCCATTGTTGTGCTGTTCTTCCTCTCAGGTACGAAATTTACAAGCAAGCTGGGTTTTCCATATATCCAAATTAAAAAAAAATCTACAATATCAATTGAACAATAGAGACATGTAACATAAAAAAATAATATTGCTGCTCAAAATTATTTTTGTAAGAAAATATTTTGTACAAAAGTAGTAATGTAATGATAACCAATAATCAATTTCAGGAATATTAACTATGATAATGGTAAGGACGTTGCGGCGAGATATTGCCCGCTACAACTCTGACGAAAGTATTGATGACATGATGGAGGAGACAGGATGGAAGTTAGTCCATGGAGATGTCTTTCGTCCCCCACCTAAAAGAATGCTGTTTGCTGCTGTTATTGGGAGTGGCATCCAAGTATTTCTAATGGCTCTCATTACTATTTGTGAGTATTCATATATATGTATTTTTAGGGTTCCGTACCTCAAAAGGAAAAAACGGGAAAAAACGGAACCCTTATAGCAGGGTTTCTTAAACTTTTTGCAGTCACGGACCACTTTTACAATTTAAACAACTTCACGGACCCCTCAAAAAATATTTTAGGGAAATAATAAAAAACTTTATTTAAATAAAAAAAAATCTTTTATTGCTAGTTTCGCTTATATACCTTTTTGTTTTCTGTTGTTATTTATGTACCTATTTAGTTTAACATTCGATAATTTCACTACCCAAAGGTGCGACGATGCGTCTCGTCAAGTTTACGACACAATTTCCTAATAAATATGATTACATTTAACTGACCTACTGCGGACCCCTGATAGACATGCCACGGACCCCTAAGGGGTCCGTGGACCACACTTTAAGAAACCCTGCCTTATAGGATCACTTTGTTGTCTGTCTGTCCGTCTGTCAAGACCCTTTTTCTCAGGAACGCGTGGAGGTATGAAGCTGAAATTTATATCAATTACTCAGGCCTACTGTCCCTTGAAGCTGTGAAAAAATCAAACTTCTAAGCCAACGCAATCAAAAGATACAGCCGTTTATGCCGCAAATTTCCGCAAATTTTCAACTCTCAAGGGAATCAAAACCTACAAGGTAGTTCCCGTGAACGCAGAATCTTGAAATTTGGTATGAAGGTAGGTCTTATAGCACAGATTAAAGAATAATTGCGAAAACCGTAAATGTGTATGTATGTCTGTATATAGCAGTGACCAATATAAAGTAACCCCACACTGCGTACATTTTGCTTTGGAACAGGGCTCTGCTTACACTGGTTTTAGATATTTATAGATAATGATACGGAACCCTCGGTGCGCGAGTCCGACTCGCACTTGACCGGTTTTTTTATATATTATGTATCGTCACACCACACACTGTTTTATAAAATACTAAAATAATAGTTTAAATGTAACAAATGAATTAGGTATTTAGAACAAACCAATGCTTATCATATAATTAATCTATTTTTATCTTATTTCAGTTGTGGCTATGCTGGGAATGTTGTCGCCAGCCAGCAGAGGGGCTCTGATGACTGCTGCCATATTCCTGTATGTGTTCATGGGTCTCATAGCTGGCTACTACTCTGCCCGCCTGTACAGCACAATGAAAGGGAAACAATGGAAGCAAGCAGCATTCCTAACAGCAACACTCTACCCAGCTATTGTCTTTGGCACCTGTTTCTTTTTAAACTTTTTCATCATGGGCAAACATTCCAGTGGTGCAGTACCTTTCTCAACCATGATGGCCTTATTGTGTTTATGGTTTTGCATCTCTCTGCCCTTAGTATACTTGGGGTATTATTTTGGATGTCATCAGAACCAAGCATTTCAACATCCTGTAAGGACGAATTTCATTCCAAGGAAAGTACCTGAGCAAGTGTGGTACATGAATGTATTGGTGTGGTAAGTTATGTTTTATATGAAATTTTAATAAGAGTCCAGAACTCTGGAAAACAATTGCTTCTATTTTGGCGATAGTGTAAGAAACTACGAATTAACGAAATTGGGTTTATTCCTTCACTGGTGCTTCTTGCCAAATATCATGGTTCTAGGTCAGTGGGAATTACCTTTTATGTGTTGATTCATTTTCAATATTCAAAAAGAGGCAGACAAACAGACACAGAATGATGGTTAAATTAAATAATAAAGTGATCCTAAAGTTCAATAGCTATCTTTTTTTTTTCAGCATACTCATGGCCGGGATCCTGCCATTCGGGGCTGTGTTCATAGAACTGTTCTTCATCTTCAATGCATTATGGGAAAATCAGTTTTACTATCTATTTGGATTTTTATTCCTTGTATTTTGCATATTAGTGGTATCAGTTTCACAAATCTCAATAGTCATGGTATACTTCCAGCTCTGTGGAGAGGTAAATATTATTAAATGAAACTATTTGTTTACAATTGAATTATTCAGGCCCCTATTTTACCAACTCGACAATAATGTCAGTGACTAGTGACAAATCAAAATGCAATGGCATGGATTAGACGGTCAATATTTTCGTGGTACTGGCGTGACATGTTGTGGCCGTGGATTTTGACAACAAACAAGTGGATTCGCTGCGATACGCATCAATATTTTTGATATGGATCGCGACGTGCGTGGATCAGAAGATAATATCAACCGTCCAATCCATGCCAAAGCGTAGCCAATATGAATCCGACAGGAGTAGTGTTCTCGAGTTTGTAATTTTAACACTTGATCACTCGTCATTGTCACCTACAATTCTCGCATTGGTACATGAAAAGAATCTGTATGTTATGTTGCCACTTTGATCGTCACACACATGGACCCTGAAACTAAAATTCTAATTACCTATTTATTTTATCAAATTTCAGGATTATCACTGGTGGTGGAAGAGTTTTATTGTATCAGGAGGTTCAGCTGTGTACATTTTAATCTATTCCATATTCTACTTCCTCACAAAATTGGAAATCACTGAATTTATACCCACATTGCTCTACATTGGCTACACAGGTAAATGATTAAAATTAGTATGAGTAAAATTAAATGTACTTCCATAGACAAATCAATGTCACACGACAATTTACACCAACTGAATAGTCCTAATCCTAAACTAATCAAAGCAAGTCAATGGATAAATATAATTATAAGTAATAAGCTACTGCAAGTATTGGACACTGATTATAAATATTACTTACAGGCCTCATGGTACTAACGTTTTGGCTGTTAACTGGCACCATTGGATTTTTTGCTGCTTACACCTTCATCAGAAAAATTTATGCAGCCGTGAAGATCGACTAGATATAAGAATAAAAGGCTATTACTGTGTGATTGTTTTAAGATGTGTACAATTTCGTTTTGTAATGTATTTACAAATTCACCAATTATTTTGATCTGATTGACAAAGAACAAAAAGATTTTGCTAAAGTTTTTAAGTTGTGTAAATATATGGTAGGTTCCAATTATTATTGCATTTTAGGAATTATTTTTTGTAATAAATTTTTAAGTTACATTCTGTTTCTGATTTCACTTAATGTATGTATAGACTGTAAATTATACTGCAAAAACGAGCTTTGAATCCTAAAGAAAAAATCTTGTATTTATTTAAGTACTAATTATTGGTTTCGGAAACTGTTCTAACGTGTTTGATGAAATTTACTATATCGATCTAGCTAGGTCTTACATCTTTAAAAACATATTATTCCAAGTTTTACAAACCCCAAGCAAAGCTTTGTTTGGTCAGCCAGGTTCTATTATTTTATAGAACCAATATATACAATGTGCACTACTTGAAACTAATACATAATAGTACTTTATGTAATGATCCATAATAAGGATCTTTAAAACAAGGATGTGGTTCTATAAAACCAGCCTTAGCGATTTTCGTAATAAGATCACATGGCTGTTGTAAGGTGGTTGTAAGTCCTATAAATAGGTTCTTAATATAATTATTAGTTGCATACAATCCTACTAATATTACAAATCCGAAAGTTTGTGAGGATGGATGCATGGGTGTTTGTTACTCTATCTCAACAGAACGGCTGAACAGATCTGGATGACATTTGGAACAGAGATAAATTATTAGTCTGGAATAACTCTGGAATCTTTTTATTCCGGAAAATTGCTGAGTTCCCGTGGGATAGCGATAAACGAATTATTTGCAGACGAAGTCGTGTGATAGTATTTTAGATACACACTGAATCGCATACTTAAAATATAGATATAGTTTGCGTCAGATATATCGTAGCGACCAGAGTTAAGCCGTTGACAGCGCATTGTATGTACCATTACCATATTACTAAAACGCGATGAGGAAGCGATTGAAATATCTGTCATTCCGTAAATATTTTGACGTAAGTATATGGAATGACAGATTTCTCAATCCCTTTTTCATCCCGGTTTAGTAATATTTCGGATGCTGACTGTACGACTAAATTTGCACAGCATTTATGGTTAGAAAGGACTTCAACGCATTGTGGTTAAAATACGACACTTTTTTTTTTACAAGTTTGCTAGATTCATGCTCTTCATTCTTCCTTCTTTAACTAGAGCTGTTGTTACTGCAGATGTTTGCCTTGATAGTTTATTGAAAAAAAAAATCTTGTACGACACGTCAAAGTCAGAAATGTCAAACGAAGCGAGTGTCATGTCACTGTCAGTCAGTGCCAGAACAGAACAAATAAGAATGACCGGGGTAGTAGTGATAAATATTATTTTATAACGTAGTATATTAAGATTCTAAATTTTATGTACAAAATGGAAACCAAAGTAGCAGTAGTCACCGGTGGCAACAGAGGCATTGGATTTGAAATCGTCAAAGGCTTATGTGCGAAGTTCGATGGCGCTGTGTACCTTACAGCTAGAAACGAAGAAAAAGGGCGACAAGCTGTCAAAAAGCTTGAAGAGAGTGGTCTCAAGCCCAGTTTTTATGTTTTGGATGTTACTAGTGAAGAAAGTGTGCAAAACTTCGCCACGTACATCTCTACACATCACACAGGAATAGACGTCTTAATAAACAATGCTGGGATTCTTGACTTCGACAAACCATTTTCATGCTATGATGACGCGAAAAAACTCATAGACACGAACTTTTTCAGTTTACTAACCATATCAAAAATACTGTACCCCATCTTGAAGAATGATGCACGCATAATAAATATAAGCAGTGACTGGGGCTTACTGTCCAACATACGGAAACAGGTTTGGCTAGACACTCTGAACAAGGACAACCTCACTCTTGAGGAGATTTTACAATTTGTTAACGAATTTTTAGAAGCAGCAAGGAATGGAAAGAGTGCATTCACAACATTTGCAGGTCCTTATGGAGATTATAAGGTGTCAAAAGTGGCTATGTCGGCATTAACATTCGTCCAACAGAAGCAGTTCCTTGAGGAAGGCAAAGATGTTGCGATTAACTGTGTACATCCAGGCTTTGTCAAAACCGACATGACGAAAGAAATGGGAGACTTCACTCCAGAGCGGGGAGCACGTGCCCCTTTGTACTTGGCCTTGGAGGCACCTCAATCCCTTAAAGGCACATTTGTGTGGCATGACGGACACCAAGTTAACTGGGACGATTAAAAGGATCAAATGGTTTTATGATTGTTAGTGTTACAACCATGAACATCCTGTGATAATAGTGTCACATACACTTTAAACAAGTACCTACTATAAATATAATGAATTTCCTTTACAAGTTTCTTTTTATTGAAATATTTCATTAAAATATTTAGTTTACTGACTCTACCCTCAATTAAGTTTTATCTTTAGCTAAAGAATAATCATTATACCAGGGGAATTTATTTTCTCTGCAAAAAACAACACATTTTGATATTAGACTGTTGTGGAGAAATTGCTGTGCATAGTAAACTGATAAAAAGGTCAATGTTTGCTTATCAGTAATACCTTGATAAATCTGTCCACCCAATGAAAACAACAGCGTGGGCTTGTTTCTCACAATCAAAGTCTAACTTCAATTATTTATTTTTTGTCGAGTTTGGCTGCAGTATAGGTAAGTATAGGTAGGTACATATTTAATTTATGATCAAACTTGTAGACTACTTGGGGGTAGGTAGGTGATGTAGGTATTTGATTATGGCCTAATTTTAATATGCTTTAATTATAATATTCTTCCTATTAAGTCAATCCTTTTTACATAATATTCAAAGTATTCTGTTTCTGTCTTTAAAGGGCGTAAAAATGCTGTATTAGGTTGTGTAATCAGTTGAACCATAATTATCATTATCATGATATCATGTAGGTACAGTCAAGGGCATAAGTATATGTTACCAAGAGACCAAGACGTCAAAAACATTATGTAGCTACCTACATCTTTATGCCACAAACAATAAGGTTAACATATATTTGGCATGATGACTGTATCGATATTTATGCCTTCGACTGTACCTGCCTCTACTGATTTGCGGTACTAAGATTTTGAAGTCGATTAGATTTTTTTAACACCCTTGTAGACTCCTACAAAAAAGCAGGTAACGGTTGAAAAAGGAACTAAAACTTCATTTTTTTATTATTCAAGCACTTCACGTCAAAAAATTTTATTGCGAAGGAAGTGGCGCCCCCCTTTTAACTCCAATAGTTTATAACCAAGAATGTCCGGGTCTATTAGCTCACGCGTATTATTGTCAACAAAACAGTAAATGATGTTTTCTCAAAACCTGAATCATGGTTTTGACTATTTGCTCAGTAAGTAGCAGTAGGTTGTATAAGGGCCGGGGGGTCGGCAGTCGGAGCGACGACAACCGCATGCTATGCACATCCAATCAATCTGATTACTTGTGTACGGTAGACCCTGACACAAGAAGCTTATAAATCAGCTTAGCCCCGTAACATCAAACACGGCATTTCATAACAAATGTAGTACTTTCCTAAGTAGGTATATTATTATACCTTACATACTTAGTCGCTTACTTTTCAAATGGGTTGACTGTATGAAACGGAACGTTATCACCGACCCTCTGGATTAAAAAAAACCGGCCAAGTGCGAGTCGGGCTCGCGCTCCGAGCAAGTGAATATAAAATACAGTGTTAGCAAAGCCCTCAACCAAAATGTAGGCAGTGTGAGGTCATTATACTGTTTACTTTCATATATAGACAGACAGACATAAGCAGTTAGATTTTTAGACTCATTTCAATAGTTTTACTATAAGAGCTAGTTACCTCTATACCAAGTTTCAAATTTATAGGACAACTGGAACCCCCTATTTTTTGGGAACACGGCAATTTTTATAGAAACTCGGAATCACTGGAAAGCCAATAATTATCTTTTGATTGAGTAGAGAGTTGACTTTATCACAGGTCAAAGGGGCCACAGACCAAGTCTTATATTTGGTATTAATTTCAACTTTATACCTCTACTCGTTTCTGAGAAAAAGGGTCTTGACAGACGGACGGACGTATAACAAAGTGATCTTATAAGCAGCGGAAAGTAAAATTTTACTGTAAGTTAATAAGCCCATTGTAGTCCCATTCTAATCTGTTTTATGCTATGGAAAGGTTTACGCCCATCATAGACTACACTACAGTAAACAGAAACCTAAGTAGGCACATAGGTACTTAAGAAATCTCATTATGAATTTTCCAATGCGCATGCAGCGATTTCTAAGGCTTCAGTTGCCGTTCCCCGTCCTGCTTTCGATCTACATAATTGTATTAACAAATCGCGATGGCAGGATAGTGAAGGGGTATACAGAAGCCCGACGAAGTACCGAGTAAATATATCCGAACTATGTATAACAACTTACCTATTGAAGTATTAGTGTCAAGGGGTACCTATTTAAATAGCCGTTGTTAATGCGATAAGGTTCCTCAGCGTTTGAATGGATGGATCGTGCGTGTAGTTCATACTGTAATCCTGAATTTAATGTTGCGCCAACGTTATTAAGTAGCTTTTCGTTTTATATATTTGGATTACTATTAAGGGTTAAATATGCACATTTGAGCCCCCCCCCCCGCAAGATGACAAAATGGTGGGCTAATTGTTTTTTCGCTCCTTTTACATAACTTACCTATTCGTGTTTAATTTGGTTTCTTCTTCTTATGATAAAAATGCAAACGTCTTGTAATGTTTGTCAATTATTCTACTGTTATCATCTCAGATATTCACAATCACAAATGTACTCAGATACCTTTAGATATTACCTGCTTACCTATGGTGAAACCTTCTTAGTTTTCAAGTAGCTATTTTAGTGTATTTCACAGTTGCCGTGTTTCGTATACCTAAACATGAATGAAAAGTACCTATATTATTCGGGATGAGAGCGAGTAGCGTGGACGGAGTCGATGCAGCTGTTATTGCACTCGCTCTCGAGCGTAACAACATTATTTTTCATTCATGTTTATTCAGAACACGGCAAATGTTAAATACATAAAAAAATTAGAACTGCATAACTACTGTAAGTGTTTTGCTTTGAATTTGGCATAACAGTACTTATCATTAATCCAGTACATAGGTAGATTTGTTTTTCATAATCTCCAAGATCGAAATACCTGACTACCTACTACAATATTATTAACCCTATAATATCCAACTAGAAGATATTACGAAATTCCTCCAGTTCCTCATATCTACATCAAATCGATGTCTATCACGCAAGTGTTCTGTGTATTTTGATTTCATTACTACATTACTCGACGAAATGAAATGAAAGCGCCTCAACAAACACTATTAATTTGGAATGAACAGCGCGAGCACGTGGTCAGTAGGTACAAATATATAAGTTACTGTAGGTACACACGACACCTTGTGTTGGCTACATTACAATTGATTGTTTGTTTTCTAAGCTTTGGGAGTAGGATTAAAAACAAAAATTCTTACATTGTAGGTATTATATTGTTGTAATTTGTGGTAGGTACCTATGCTCAATATATTTCTAACCAATCCGTGATTCTCTTTCAAGGAACCACGCATTTGGTACATACTTAGACATGTCAGATGGGTACACTTTATGGTGTGGCAAATGCGCCCAGTACGGGGTTATTGGGGGTATGTATATGTATGGGGGTATGCGGCAGGCATACCCACTAAAAACCACACGGATTCCCTATTCGGTTGTATGTGAGGCGTTACGGGAGCACTCTGTGTCACCGCGACGCCCCAGACCACCCCGAGATGGGGTTCCGTCTTTGCGGCACCTGTGCAATGCAGGTTTGGGAATTACCGCCCTCCCCCGCTGGTGCCGCGTGGATTTTTTATTGAGGTGTCTCCTAGTGACCTCAGTCGCACTTAGGTCGCACCGCTCCGACGGTGAACTTTCGCCTCTGTTCTGTCCAGTAAGGCTTGCCCTCACCTTTTCCTGCAGGTACTTAGCTCAGTTTCGCCTCCGTCAAAAAAGCGCCTACAGGCGCCGCCCTCACTACGGGTCCAGTTCTGGACCCGCTGGCTCAGATCCCCCGCAACGAATTGCGGGTTCACCTTACCACTCTTCCCCCCCCAGTCGGATATTAGCCAACGGTGAACTAACTTACTAAATATATTAATTAACCGTTGTTGCCCAGGGTGCACCAACCTAAGTTATCCCCCCCCCCATGAGGCCAAGTGTCTTTGTTAGAAGGGAACTGTAACGCTAGAGCTCTCGAGGAGGTTGCCGACGTCGCACCCCCGGGTGGGTATAGTACCTCGACTTAAAATACGTGAGTGCTTCAAACATTTATATACATTCTGCCCGAGTCTCACGGTAAATATAATTATGTTGCCATGGTTCAATTCCCATGGGAGGCATCCCCATGGGAATTTAACCCGGAACTTAAATTCCTGCAGAAGTAGGAAATTAAAAAATAATACCTACCACTGTTTATGTGTTCAGGCATTGAAATTTTTAATAATATTCCGGGTGAACTGAGGGCACTACATGGTCTAGAGTTTAAGAAAATATTGAAGATTTGGTTGCACCAACAATGCTTCTATAGTATTAAGGAATATATGGATTTCTCAAATTAATGAATTGATCGATTAAATGAATGATTAGGGAATGATTTGTTAACTTTAGTTAATTTTAGTTTTTAAATTGTGACATAACTTTAGCGTAATATTTTATACGTTGTAATAATTTGCATGTTGATTTATCGGCTGAATACTGCTTCTAATTCTAATTAACATCTTTTCTTTTTGTACGTGTTCTAAGCAAATAAACAGTTCTTTCTTTCTTTCTTACAGTCGAGGGCATAAAAATCGATACAGTCGTCCCGAGTATTGCCACTCGCCTTCGGCTCATGGCAAGATATCTCGGGGCTCGTGAAGTAATGACATACTAGCTAGCATCGAAATGTACTATTCCAGAGATCGTGATACTCATGGTTTATAAATGAAATAAAAAAAGTGTAGACAAGGTAAATAATTGGATCTTGAAATTAAAACTACATTTGATAAATATATGCATATATTAGACTGGCTTACATAAATTACAAGTTCTCTGATAACACCAATCTACTAAATAATTTTGTAAAATGTAATCAAGCAGATATTCACGTTTTATTAAACATCAGTTACAAAAATCGAGTAAAATATTATAATTCCCCAAATAATACCAAGGAAAAAACAAAATGACCTAACCGGTGTGACCGGGCAGGCAAAATTATGTATTGAATACTTTTTGCTTTAACAGGTGCCATCTATGGATTAGGTAAGTACTAGATAAATTAATTTGCTAGGTAGTCAACTTATAATTTGAAATGGCTCACTATGCAAGTCTTTGTTGGTAGTTCAGTAGCAACGAAACGCATTGAAATTCAGCGTACCCTTAAAAAAACTGAAAACTGTCTAATTAACTCACGGATGTATTTCTGGCAATGTCTTACAGAGTAGTAGCAACTATATAAAAAACTACGGAGACACTTTCAGCACTGGTATAGGTAGGTGAGCTTTCGTAGCTGATAGGTAGTCTTTGGTGGCCTAGCCGTTATTTACTGCCATATGTGCCGACCCTAACGTGACGTCACACTTGCAATGAGCACACTCATTTTTCTTTATGTTCTTAATCCCTATTTACTAACTTAACATTCAGTGAACTACAACAAAGAAGCGTACATTTAAAAATGCAAAGGATGCTCTTATTGCTAATATTAACTTTACCACAGGATGGTCTCTTACTTTAAAAATTTAATCATACTGTGGTATTTACATGAAAGAACACACATTAAGTAACAATAAATCAGTGGTAGGTATTTATACAATGAATGTATGTGTGTTCATATAGATAACGTTGTTTTCACTCTTAGTTCCCGTTCCAAAGGTACTAGTTTAAACCGAGTAGGTACTTAAAATTTACAGGGAACAATATTCGGGTTTACTTAAGTGTCTATAAAAATAGTAACATTACTTGGTAAATGCGCAACTCAATCTCGTGGCAGATGTGATGTACAGCAGTGCAGCTAATTCATTAACATGACATGTTTTTCCGAAACCAACTTCAATAATTAATGGAATTAAATCGTATACTGACAAGCAAAAACAACGGGTCAGAAAGTTGGATGAAAAATGACCCGTTATTTTAACTCATCGGCTGTTGTTTTTGTCTTTATTTTGAATGTGGTATTAGGGCAGTCATTGAAGCATTATTGCTCCGAATTTTTTTACTGTGGACCGAATTGCATACAATTATGGAATTAGGTTCATCTTACCCTTAACTTCAAAAGTGAAAATGATTTGAACTCCGCAACCACCCTGGGGGTGGTTGCCACCCCTTCTCGGGGGTGAATTTTTTTTTCAAAATAACCTCGGATATCGATAGAAGGCCTAATTTTAAGCAAAAAATCATTTATAAAGTTTTTCAAAAAATCCAATACTTTTCAAGTTATTGGCAATTGAAAATTTGCAATTTTTTCACGTTTTTCGTCGGTTTTTTGCAAATATCTCCAACAATATACGTTTTATCGAAAATTTTATAGAAACAAAATTGTAGCAGGTAAAACAATGAACAATTTGGTATTTTATAAAGTATTCTAAGTGCAATATTAAGCTAGATATTAAAGATCAAAGCCGTTTTTTATTGTGTCTGAAATTTAATCGATATGGTCAATGCCATCTAGCGGCGAGCAGATGCATTTTATGCATTCTAATACAAAAGGGTTTTGTAGTGCTTGAAATAAGCTTTAAAATGAGCACTATTAAAATAACTTTTGCACGTAAAATAAGTGAGCTGTATTGCAAATAAGGGGAGCATCTAATGTTTTTTCTTTTAAATCAATGGGTTTCATAAGTGCCATTTCCACCAAAATTAAAATTAATCGTATTCCGCCTAGAATTAACTTTATTATGAAGAGTTTGATAGATAGTATCAGTTTGGCTGCTTCAGGACACATATTTTTCAAAAAAGTCACGATTAAAAAAAAAACAAAATTTCAAATTTTTAAAAAACCCACTTTCTTTTCATAATATCTCAAAAATGACGACAGATACGTATAAAAGTGTATGGATTAAAAATTTAGGCATTTTTCTGACAAACAATTTGGTTTTTTTGTTTTTTCTGTCAAACAAAAATTGACGGAGATATGATTGTTTAAAGAGCGCGCGGCAGCGCAATCACAGCCTCTGTTTTTTTTTTAATCGTGACTTTTTTGAAAAATATGTGTCCTGAAGCAGCCAAACTGATACTATCTATCAAACTCTTCATAATAAAGTTAATTCTAGGCGGAAGACGATTAATTTTAATTTTGGTGGAAATGGCACTTATGAAACCCATTGATTTAAAAGAAAAAACATTAGATGCTCCCCTTATTTGCAATACAGCTCACTTATTTTATGTGCAAAAGACTTTTAATAGTGCTCATTTTAAAGCTTATTTTAAGCACTACAAAACCCTTTTGTATTAGAATGCATAAAATGCATCTGCTCGCGGCTAGATGGCATTGACCACATCGATTAAATTTCAGACACAATAAAAAATGGCTTTGATCTTTAATATCTAGCTTAGTATTGCACTTAGAATACTTTATAAAAAACCAAATTGTTCATTGTTTTACCTGCTACAATTTTGTTTCTATAAAATTTTCGATAAAACCTATATTGTTGGAGATATTTGCAAGAAACCGACAAAAAAGGTAAAAAAAATTGCAAATTTTCAATTGCCAATAACTTGAAAAGTATTGGATTTTTTGAAAAACTTTATAAATGATTTTTTACTTAAAATTAGGCCTTCTATCGATATCCGAGGTTATTTTGAAAAAAAAAAAAAATCACCCCCGAGAAGGGGTGGCAACCACCCCCAGGGTGGTTGCGGAGTTCAAATCATTTTCACTTTTGAAGTTAAGGGTAAGATGAGCCTAATTCCAAAATTTCATGCAAATCGGTTCACAGTAAAAAAATTCGGAGGTAAGGCCGTATTTTTCGCTTCAATGACTGCCCTATATGGAGCTTAATCATTGCTATGTCTTGGCTGCTACACCTGGGTACTTGTCAGTTTATCTATTAGATATAAAAATAAAACAATCTTTTACGAACATCTGGACCGATATTTTCAATCACATACCATTCAAAATTGTTAATTTTGATTTTTTGATTTATTTTCATTCATGAAATCAAAAATCGGCACCATAGTCACTAAATTTATAGTGAATGGTAACCACAAAGTAATGACTAAATGATTCGATTTTTGAAGTGGTGATTAAGATTTATTTTTATTATATAAGTAAAGCGAAAGATAAATTAAAATAGTGGTACGTACTTAACTACTAAGGACTATAGAGATACTAATAAGGACGGAGAATTAGCTCTACCTAAACTAAATCAATAACAATCAAAACTTAGAAAGTAATAAAATACCATATAGCATGAATTGATCATTTCTTGGCAAAATCTTTAAAAACGAATACGATATAAGCTACAAGAAAAGAAGTTACAAGTAGGTAAGCGTAATTAGTACAATTACTGGCTTGTTATCATACTAAATAAATAAAGCGTTACACACTCACTTAAAAACTAAGACACTTTACTTTGGTTTTTAAAAGACTATTCTTAAAGTATTAATGGTCAACCTGAATGCTTATTAACAGGCTTCAGTGTGCATTTCCTAAATTAAATAACGATGTATACACAGTCGGGTTTAATCATTACCATGTTGTTGGCAAGGGACGGATTAATTGTCTAAAAGGCTTCGTTTGTTTGTACTTAATATCCTGTACTCTGAGACCAAAAGGCTACTTAAAGCGAAAATGAGTAACATTTAGACGCGCTGAAAAATGACGTATCATTTTATTTTATTTTTTTCACTTGACTCTACTTTTTGATACCTCATATTGAATTATTACCTACTATTGCAATAATCAATGTGGTACACGTTTTAAACACCTACTTAAGTTAGGTACTCGCAAATTCATAAGGCACTATGTCTAAGGTAACAACAGTGGTTAATTAATCACGATTAGCCTCGGTTTCGTAATATCACTCATATAAAAGTGATTCTTGATGCCTTGAGACAGGTCAAAGTGTCGACCGTAGGTACATCTTTGTACTGTGTCGGTGCGTACCTACTTGGGCTATTGTTATTATCTGTGCTCTATATATATCACTAGCTTCTGCCCGCGACTTCGTCTGCATAGAAATATACATAATAAACTTTCCTCTTGAATCACTCTATCTATTAAAAATCCGTAGCGGAGTTTTAAAGATCTAAGCATACATAGGGACAGACAGACAGCGGAAAGCGACTTTGTTTTATACTATGTAGTGAAGTAATATCACCTATTTTCACTTTAATATCGAGAAATAAGTATGTGTTTGACAGTCTGAGTTCAGAAACATGCATCGTAAAGTACATTCTTAATCTTTGGTTACTTATAAAACCACGAATATCGAAATGCTGACATGATTTAACAACTAGCAGAGACAGGTAACAATAGTTTCAATTCTCGCTAGGCCGTAGGCGTAAGGCGATTACCTATTGACTTAGAGATCACAAAAGATCGGTAAATGGTAATTGTTCAGTTGCTGAGTATGGGTGCGAGGGGTTTGGAGTCGTTTTCGTAGTAGCGGTAGCGGTGCGGCGCGGCGGGGAGCGCGGGGTCGGCGTCGGCGTGCTGCGAGTCCCTGTGCCGGCGCAGGTCCACCTTGCGCTGGAAGGCTTTGTCGCACAGCCCGCACGAGAAGGGCTTGTACCCCGTGTGCTTGCGCATGTGCGTGATCAGGTTAGAGCTCTGGCTGAACGCCTTCGAGCACACCACGCATTTATGCGGCTTCTCGCCTGCAACAAATATCAACATCAATGTGAAGTCATCCGATGTCATTACGTCATTAAGTATGGCTGCGCCTTATGGCCAATAAATGTCATGTTAGTTAAGTTTTATATGGATTGCTTAGACAGCCGCTAAGATGCCTAAGTCAATATGAGAAAGCCGACCTGAGGCTTCTAGAGGGACGGATCTACGAGTACCTACCTATAGCGGCGTTGTTGTTACCTCCAGGTAAATAACTTTCAATTTCAATCAATATCTGATTGAAAATTATTTCGTAGGCTTTTTAACTAAAAATAGCTTTTTAACTAAACATGAAAGGTTATACCTACTTACTTATAAATTACAGTCCTAATAAACGATTAATTAAAGTTGATTACGCAGTTCAAACTTTTCTATTTAAGATAGTAAATCAGAAGCAGGTGTAGGACACGTTGTTATACGTAATGATTCCGATTTCGTATTTAATTGATAAGTAGGTACGTGTAGCGAGCCACCGCGACAACGCGGAGCGTCGCATCGCCGTAATTAGGCGTCTATACGCAAACCACCACTTGTCGTAACCACAGTCTCTTTTATTATTTATCGCGCCATTCTCAAGTTGATTTAATATGCTGAATCGTTAAGGTATACGCGTGTTTTATTAATTTTCGATCAGGCGCCCGATTTTTGAAAACACATGTGTGAAAATACCACTCGAAAGTAGTGAAAAGTTGTGCTGAATTTGAAATACGAGTAGCATAGAAAATATTTCCGGCTGTCATTAATCTTGTGAACTAGTCAAAAATTTGATTAGAGCTGCAGTTTTGAAGATATAAACAGATTTATACCACTTTCGCGTGGTACTTTCGAGTGATGTGCTTTCAAAAATCGGGCCCCTGATTGCAATGGAACTCCGGTTCACAGCGAAAAAATGGTGTGCTAATTAATTGAAATTGATTGTAAAATATATCAATCTGAATAAACCCGGAGAAAATGTTTACCGTTCGATCATTTATTTTTAACATTTACTGACACAATATTTTAAACACCAACTTGTCCAGCTTAAACTTGACAACTCTTAAGCGAGCAGCGTCTGTGCTATAACTCAGGACATGTTAACAAAATGAATAAAATGCATTATAAAGATAGAACAGGATTTAAGATTGGTTTTTGTCGGTAGTTGCCCTGTTGGGAGTGGTGCACGTGAAGGCCTGTGAAGGCTGGCGGCTAATTACAGGCCGAGCCGCATTTTGGAATATTGATGATGAGGCATTTATCGGGAGGACGAGAGCCTTGTAGGGCCGCTGTAAATCATTGGGAACAGAGCAGCGACGTGACGAGACGTCTCCGGTCAAGACAAATATGTCCGTCACATTTTTTAGGTAATTCGTCTTGTTGAGTTTACTGGAAGTTGCCAGTCGGTTATAAAAAAGGTTTCGCTTTGATCGCTGCAGCTTCGTCGCCAGATAGCACTAAGTGCCGGCTATAAATAACGCAGACCAACCATGCAGTTAGTAGGTCTATGTATAATATTTGTAGGTCTATGTATATAGGTACTTAGGTTTTTCAGCAACTATACTTATGTTCTTCATTAAATATTTATATCAACGTAACGTACGTTGTAACAAAGTGGTTATCGGTTAAGACGGTGATTTGGGAATGATTATTTCGTGCTTTAGTTAAGTGTATAAATAAATAATAGGTATGTAGGCATTATTAAAGGTAACTGATCTTTGACATCGTTGTATCTATTTAATAAGGTAAGCCGTATGGTAGTATCTTAATGTTCATAATTAAGTACCTATGTATCTCGTATCAAAGTCGAAGATACAAAGAGCTGCCTCCCTGCAGGAACCTAGTATGGTAGGTACATGAATGTGTTAATTGAACGCAATATGCCTGCCTGCTTTAATGAACTCGTCTGTGAACACTTCGGCGATTACCTTGTGTCGCGGGGCTTGTTAAAAACGATGAAAACAGTTGAATGACGGCAGTCTCGCAAATGTCATGTAGCTACCTATTCTATATCTACGTGCGCCGATACCGAGTTTAAATTAATAATTTTTACATTGAAAAACACTAATCGAGGTATTTACTATTTTTTAGGGATCTCATCATTCAGATCTTGAGAGCCACTAGAAACATTTCAGTTATTTTTAAGAAGTAAAGAATTAACGCTGTATATCTATACTGAATTACCTGCACCAAATTAGCAGATACTCGAACAGTGTCGGATATCAAATTTAAAAGTTTAAGTTTTAATTCATGTTGGATCGTATAAAAAAAAGTATCAACACTACCGATTGATAATTATTCTACGATTTTTCATTCAAGGACAAGTTTATAGCATAATTAATAGAGCGCGGTAAAATTGTAGCCCTTGCGTTAAGGACAACGGTCGCTAACAACTTGGCTGAAGTTGTACAGGTAAGCTGAAGTTTTTAATCTATCTTATATCTTATCTTATCTATCTCTATTATTAATACATTATTATTTTATACATATAGTATCCTTTGACCTGAATGACTGACTGACTGACGTATTAATGCACAGCCTAAATCGCTGATCGTAATCGTAACCTTGAAAGGCGTGTTCTTTGTATGATGTGATGGCACCCGAAAAGAAAGGATTTTCCGAAATGCTACCTCTAATTGGGTGAAAAAGGGGAGCTAAGTTTGTATGGTACAACGTGATTCCTTGGTCCGATCTACTTCAAATTTTGCATATAGCTATATTGCTTTGAGGATCAAAAAGTAGCATTTAGAAGGGATTTTGCAAATTTCTCACGAGATAAAAGGACGGGATAGTAAATAATGACTTAATATTTGAAGAACTGATTGGATGAAGGTGGTAGGTACCTACATCACTTTGACGTTGCATGCGTGGACGAAGTCGCGGGCAACATTGCAGGTAGTCTTATATAAATATAACAGCTTTTTTTATATATTTTGCTACTAAATACAGAATATTATTTAAATGGATAAAAACGTATTTAAAACAGTAACTCATTGTTGTTATTAATTTAATAAAAACTGTTTATCAAATATGAGGCCATGTCAGATCAACAAGAAAAAAACCGGCCAAGTGCGAGTCCGACTCGCGCACGAAGGGTTCCGTAACATTATCTATAAAACGGCAAAAAAGTCATGTCCGTTGTATGGGAGCCCCCTGTAAATATTTATTTTATTCTGTTTTTAGTATTTATTGTTATAGCGGCAACAGAGGTACATCAGCTTTAGAGATTTCAACTGTCTAAGTATCACGGTTCATGAGATACAGCCTGGTGACAGACGGACGGACGGACGGACGGCCAGCGAAGTCATAGTAATGGGGTTCCGTTGTTACCCTTTGGGTACAGAACCCTAAAAACCTGCTAAGTAATAAGACTCACATAAAACTTTGTAGACAATGTTCCCTTAATGTTCTGATTATATGGTAAGGGAGGCAAATCGATAGTAGCATATTTAGTTTGAATAGTTGGTTAATTTGTCAGAAACTTCGAAATAGCCCTGTGTTTATGTAATTATTGCATACGTAAAGTGTGAAGTGTGAAACACAACTTTTCATTATTACGTAGTGTTTCTATTTCAAATCAAAACGGTACGGGTTTGGTTATACGTACCTACTTTTTGATACAAATAGTCATACTTATTTAACCTATACTATACTTATGTATTGAGTCTAACATACCTAAAGTTGGAACTCCCTATGTAATTAGTAGGTACCTATAATCCCGGCAAGGTCTCATTCTTATACATATTTTTCATAGGTATCTACTTTTTGTATTCATATGACTAGAAGTAGAAGCGGCCAGTTTTCCGGCTCATATCTAACTGCAATTTTTTTCACTCTCAACTAAGGGAATAAAACTCCGACCCTCACTCACTGAACGAAACGCAACAGCACCAAGAATGCTGGACCAAGATTTAATTTTTTAAATTCAATTTCCATGAAGCTGACATTTCTACAATTCTGTTAGCACGAGCATCTATTCTGAAATTATGGTAGGTAAGCATTCTATCCCACTCTATCTCGCTACGGCCAGTCAAAAACGGTCGGTTTTACGAATGTCGAACACTACCAATACAGCCAACAGGGCCTCGGCCTCCTATCATAACGCAGTTGGTGACGATGAGTATCTACCTGTGTGTATGTAGGTGTGTTTCTTCATGTCTGATTTCTGGTGGAACCGCTTGCCGCAGTACTGGCACGGGTAGGGCCGCGTGTCCGAGTGGATGAGCAGGTGCGTGGACAGCGTGCTGGAGCGCTTGAAGCACTTGCCGCACTGTTTGCACTGCAACAAAGAAGACAACGTTAATCATAGAGGTTTTCTCTGGCAACGTCATAGTGACATCGAAGCGGCTCGTAAGACATTCGAATATCCCAGTTTTGCACGCAATTTGTATGTAAGTATCTATAACTCTTTATTGTACATAAAACATAAGAAAAAGATAAATACAGGACAACACATATGCACAAAGGCAAACTTATCCCTAAAAGAGATCTCTTCCAGTTAACCAGTTCCAGTTGCTTTAGATACAGTAGTGGATAGGTACCGCACAAAATAGGACAAAGCATGATTTTAGGAATTTGTGAGACATCCGCTACAAATTATCAAAGGTATCTAAGTTCTTTCACCTGTCGTCGCTTTGACTTATAGACATAGATTGCGAAATAATATTTAATTCATTTGTCAGTTTCATAGCTACGACGGGCTCTTTCCGACATCGTACCTAATCATAATGACACCGAACATAGCGCCAACGATTAACTAAAATCTGTTTTACCCTTCATAAATAATATATAAAAAAAATGAATACGTGCGTTAACACTTTTATCATGTTTTTTCCGTGTGCTGATACACAACATAAATAAGTTAATTATTTATTTGGCGAGCGGTCCGTCTGCGCCGACAGCGTCCGTCAGTCGCGGCGGTGACAGCCCGCCATGTACTAATTACAGGCCGCACCCCGTCGTATTCTTTGATTTTCTCCAACAATCTATGAAAGTTTTTTTCCACCCAGTAATTAGTTCGTATCAACGGGTTATTACTTGTATTTTACACGCAGAGAAAGAACTCGATGCCCGCCGATGTTGAATTAAAAATGTCGACGGCTTTTCACTGAGGTTCTTCCACTATTATTAATTCAGCGATACACCCGAAGTGGTTAATTCTAACTTAGCTTTTTCCGATTTTCAGTAAGGGTTTCAAAAATATTGCGCAAGTATGTACAGTAAAGTTTCGTAGGCACAACGTTTGGCAATTGTTTTCATATTGGGTGATGTTTACATGTTTTCATTGACTCGAGTCACGTACCTAAGTAGAACAAATTCGACCGAGTGTTGCGTCATGTTTCCAGTTGGTGTGGTACTCAAATGAATATAAATTCTTAGCAAACAAATTCCTGTCCGTGTTGCCACCGAATTGTGCGTTCTGTAATAGACAAAAGCTTTTCTTTAGATTTATTTGAACAGATGTATTTGGTGTGCTATGGAATAATTTTGTCATTTTACTGGTGTTTGCTCAAACCTCATTCTTGTGAAATAAATCGGGGTCTTGTGATGGTGTTTCGTTGTACTTAGCTGTTGAAATATTCCTCACGAATAATGCTTTTATTTTAATTAAGGCTGTTCAAATGAAACGTACATCGTTCAATAGCATGTTACCACTTATTTAGTAGGTACCTACATTTGTAGAGTATGTAAAGGTTATTTAATCTAGTATAAAAACTCTCACGTCTAGTAAATCTATTGCTTAAAATCCGCGTATTATTGTCTATTCTGTTTGCCAGGTTGACTGATCAGTCACCGTTAATAAACGATGCGTAACTTTTATGAGAATTTGATGAAGCCGCGAGCTTTGCAGGCCTGATTGCGTTAATGATTGGTGTAATGAGCGAGTTGCGGGTTTTAATCGGGCGGTTAGCCGTTCAGCGCGCGGCGCGGGCGCGGGCGCGGGTGACAGTTGGCCGGCAGCTGCCTGCGCTCGCGCTTCACAAAAACTGTTACTTTTTTGGACGCCTTTTTATACAGTCGATGCACTCTTATAAACAACACAGGTGCTAGGGGATGAATGTCCACATATAGGTTATAGTTGTATAAACTCAATCGGATTCCTTCGATGTAAAACAGTTATGCGCGTAAGTTTGACCGTTAAGTAGGTTTTATTTTTAAGCGCTAATAAAATATTTTTTATACCATTTATAAACCATTGAGATCAAATGAAGACAAAGAATACTCTTTCGATATCGAGATATAAACTTTATATCAATTGTTTTACCTACCGGACTTCCCATAAAAAGCACTTTCTTGTAAAGTAGGTACTATCTACAATATAGTACGCTCTATCACTTGTCTTTGTTCTATTGCAAGTGCGATTGATAAAGTGCTTAGTGAGGTGGTGGTAATGAGGCACGCGAGCGCCACGCGCGCGCTCGCGCCGCCTCGCCGCCACGCGCCGCTACATACAAATAATATTTTTTTAAATATAGACCATATTATGATCTTTCATACATTTTTCTTAATTCTGGACGTTATTAACGAAGGTAAGTACCTAATAGCCAACTCTAAAGAGCAAATTAACTTACCTATTAATTTCATATTAATGAAAGGTCAATTCGAGTTTGTCACTTAAGTTTTATGATAAATTGCAAATGAGTAATTGGGTCAGCCAATGATAAGTATGCAGCCTCACCCATTAAACTAGAGAATTGGATTGCATTGCAGATGCTTTGCCTAGAGAACTAAGGCATTAAGTTTATAAGCGTTTTGTAACTAACAATAAATTAAATATGTCTAAAAATAAAATAAGTAAATAAATGTAAGTGTATAAATAGCATGAGCCGATTAAAAGATAGAATACGTAAGTACCTACTTCATGGGCCAGAAAAATTCACCGGCTGTCTTACTCCACGCAAGAAAATAGCAGCGCAAGCACTGCTGCTTGACAGTAGGAAGACCCACTACAACCCCTAAGCCTGTGTTGTAAGAATATTGCGATGCACCCATTGCCTCGATTAAAGTCAAATAGCTCAAGATTCCAGGCACGAGAAATAATTAATTAGTAAACATTTATCTGCGTATTTTGTTTTGAACCGCTTCGTATCCGCCTGAGCGCAACAGACCCTGTGCTGAATGAAACTTACCACTTAATTTATAATGATAAAGTGTGGAACACAGTGAGTGGCGTTGAAACATGTTTATCGCTGTATGACACAAGGTAATTATTCCTCCAATTATATTCTGCTTCGCTGTGATATTAAAAGTTGGAATTTTGATTAAAACCGATGCAGATTTTAATAATGGCGACGTAGAAAAAACGAAAGGTACAAAAATGGCGAGAAGACGAGCAATTGGCGGCCGCAACAGCGCGACTCGTTCCATGCGCGACTACTTATTAAGACAGATGCAGTTTTTGCTATTTGATTTGTTAAAGAGGCTAAAACGGGCGGCTACTGGTTTGCTATTTAAAAACATTTCGAACGGAAACTGGACAGTTATTTTACTGGTTATTCTGGATCCACAGGATGCGCGCTCGCCGATTTAAAAACTGATCACTAATAATAATCCTTTTTTTCAAAAACAAAACATTTGGGCGACGGTAAAGTAATTACATGAGACTTTCACAGCATTAATTGACAATGACGTGTAGTTTAAGAAATCCTAATACCTCTACTGATGATATCTTTGAAAAATAAAATAAAAAATGTGTCGTTAAAAGTAACTTACTTGAAAAGATTTTTCGGTCCGATTTTCATTTTTGGTGATGAGGGAGAAGCTGTGGTCGGTTGATGGCTGTAGCACGGGGTAGGTTAGGTGCTCGGACGCGGAGGGGCAGCGGCAGGGGTCGGCGCTGGGTGGGCGCTCGTCGGGGCTGCGGCTCCGCTTTACCAGCTCCAGCGGCACCTCGTCCTGGAGCCCCAAGCCCCCGGGGGAATCCGTCCCGGGCCCGCGCTCGCGCTCGCACGCACTACCAGGCGACCAGATCTGCCTATTTTTCGTCGACAGGTTCAGTGGCAGCTCCTCTTCGTTATCTGTAAACAGCCGTCTCATTAGTGACCGTTCTTCACGCTAGTTTGGATAAAGTCAACAGAGTCACAGGGGACGTCTGTAAGACGAATAAATCTCTACAGGTGTGCAATGTTTGTCGATTAATTGCGTCATATCATAAGTAAAGTAATGTCATTTTTTTAAAATCCTACTACTTATCAACATCAACTAAACACGAAATTAACAAAAAAACGAAATCACGTTTCTTTTATCTATACAAATTAAATGCTTCGTCCTGGATGACTGACTGACTGACTGACGGATCAACGCTTTGCCTAAACCGCTGATCGTAGAGACCTGAAACTTGTGTTCTTTGTATGATGTAGGCATCCTATAAGAAAGGATTTTCCAAATTTCTACCTCTAAGGGGGCGAAAAAGAGGGGCTAAGTTTGTATGGGGCACGTGATTCCTTGGTCCGATCTACTTCAAATTTTGAATAAACATTCTTTAGTACAATCGATGGAAGACGTGTTTCTATTATCTTGAAATTCATCCCCTGATGGGGTTTAAAAGGAGTAGAAATTTGTTTTTGGTGCGATTTGCTTCGAAGTTGATGTCAATAATCCTTAGTGCTTTTGATTTAAACTACATTTTATTTTGACACCGTCGTGTTTGAAAACTCAATCCGATTTTAGTCAAAACAGGTTGAACTCACATAAAAGCTTGGTACAAAGCAAATACTCTTTAAAGATGGAATGTCTCGAAAGTCATCGTATTATAATTATAAGTATGTAGATACGCTTTAGAAATTCCCTCAGGACAGGCAATATAATATGGGGTTTAATAAGTCCGCTGCAAAGGCGTCTTATCTCTGTAACTATAATTGCTAGAGTCTTGAGATTTGACACACAAGGTAAGGAATCATAACTGCTAAAAAATAATTTCAGGACTTTCCGAAGTTCCTGCGGTTAGGGAGTAAAAAGGATTTATATTCCTACTTTGCAGTGGTCCTATCTGCTTAACTATTATTACTAGAATCTTGAAACTTGGCATACCATACTTGGCATATGATATCTGAAAACTGATTTCTGTATTTTGCAAAATTCCCTTGGGATAAGAAATAAAAAGAATCATTATATGATTTAGATCCTTGGTATTGCCCGATAGGTATGTTCCTTGAGAATCAAAAAGGAGGTTTTAGAAGGGATTTTGAAAATTTCACACGAGATAAAACAAATAAAAGGACGGGATGGGAAACAATGACTTAATATTTGAAAAAATGATTGGTTGAAGGTGGTATGTCACTTTGATGTTACTTACGCGGACGAAGTCGCGGGCAAAAGCTAGTAGTCCATAATTTACGATCGAAATTCGATGGGAAAACCGTGGTAAAGGCTAGGTAAAGGTGAACAAATACGTTAACTAGGTAATGAACATGAACAATAAACGACGGGTTTACTGTCCGTTAGGTCTCTGTACGTCGCGTAAGTCGGATTTCAATAAACTTGTTTTACTGTTTTGACACGTTAACTAACAATATACATTAGGGATTTAAATGTCATGAAAACACTGATGTCCCAACTAAATCTATTACTGTGGTAAATCATTTTCAGATTAGAACTGCGTTTTCGTACTTCGTAAAATAAAACCGTTGAATAAAATATATCCGACTCAAATCTGTCTATCGTTGTCCAGTTGGTATCTATACTTCGTCGTCATCATCACCAGTCTATCTATATACGTCCCACTGCTGGACACAGGCAGTGTAATGTGTAATGTATACAATACAATACAAATACTCTTTATTGAACACCACAAATCAGTGCAAAACAATACAGAAACAAAGAACAAAGTATACAATAGGCTGTCTTATCGCTTAATTAGACAACCGATAACACAAAAAAAAAAGCTAGAGACAGTTTAAGTATCATCTCCAGCCATATATGTCCCACTACTGGGCACAGGCCTCCTTTTAGAACGAGAGGGCATCGGCTATAGTTCCCACGCGGGCCTAGTGCGCAGTTTAAGTATACTTATACTATCTCATATACACAATATATCCCATAGAGTGATTACCAATAGCCCCTAGAGATATTCAAAGAGGTGCTTTATTTATGGACATTGTATAAAATTAAATAAATATCAAGAGTACAAATTCAAAGAAAAAAATTGTCGCGACTTTTAAGTAGATCAATAACAATCCATTTCAGAAAATACGTCCAAAGGTGAAATTAAAGTTATGTCAATAATATTTTATCATAAGAAAGGGGCACCTGAACAATCAAATATTTTAAAGGTTATATTTGATTTCACGTATTGAAAATACTAAAAGACTGTGAAAATGCATAATATTTTATTAAACTGCAGGATTAAAACCTGTGCTGTGTTTACTATACATCGCTATTACTCAGTAAAATAAAAACTATTTCATTAATTAGAGTTTGTTTTGTTTTAAAGACTACATAAATTCAGGTTAAGTAGGTGATTTTAACCAGTGTAACTCGCTATCTTTAATGCTCAGTCGTTACCAGCGCAGATATTCAAATAAGTAACCGTGGCTTTGTAGGCATCCGCTTGGTTCCCTCGTTGATTCCCTGGCAAGTTTTGTCGCGGAGGTAAACGACACGTAAACGACGACATATCGCCGCACGAGTTATTAATCAGCACCTCACTTGCACCGATAGCTATTCTAATGAGGCTTGCGTACAAAAGGAGGAAGCCTTGTAAGGAGGCCGAGGCAAGCGTACTTACTTCGACAGTACAGGTTTTCGACTGTTTAAGGGATTTAGGTTAGATAAGGGAAATTGATTCGTGTCGAAAGTTAACGACGACGTTATTGTTTTAAGGTTGGTTGATACTACAGTGAAACAAAGGACTATTTTTTGGTTATTTTAATTGAGAAAATAGATAATACCTTGTTGAATTTAAATAGGTTAGACACAATATGAAGGAAAATTGGAAGCGTGCGCCGGATATAACATCTTATCGTTTACTTTATGACCATTTTAGGCTTAAGCTACACCATGTGATATGATTAGCGACAAGCTGCTTTAGATTCTGGTGAAAGAATTTGTTTTTGTACCGGTAACACGTCTGACTACTCGATACTTATGCAATTCCACCTAAGCATTTAATCTTGCCACAAGCCACCTCATTGAAAAATGTTCGGTTTTCATTGTTCAGTTATCAGGCATTACCTTCTCGGGGCGGCGTGTGCCGCAGCTCGAGCGGCGCGCGCGGGCACGGCGGCGAGCGCGGCAGCAGCAGCGGCCACACGCCGCCGCCGCCGTACAGCGCGCCCAGCCCGCTGCAGTACATCAGCGCGCTTAGCTCTGCGTACAACAGGCAAAGAGTAAAGCCCCGACTCTACTAAAGAGAAGAAGCGGAAATATACGAAGCGTAGAGAACCTTATCCACTTAAGCCAATTGGAGACGTTTGGTTACACGAGGTGTCTTAGAATGATTCTGAAATATTTCTCCGGGGGGTTGGATTGCTTTGTTTAAACAACCCTGTTAAGGTTTTTATCCTTATTTTTGATTCAGGATTAAGTCACCCCTTTGACACCGTATATATCGAACATCGACCAATGTATCGAAACATTCGTGTTCTGCAGGTCATAACCGAAACACCGGCTGAAGTATTTTGAATTAACTTTATGATACAGTGTGTATGTGCACTCTCCGATTAGGTCCTGTTAGTAAGTTATGAAGCCTTTTTTAAATCATAGTTTGTTAATATTACCTGTAGCTCTAGCATACTGCTTCAAAGCCCTCCCTGCTATCTCTATGTCTCCGAACTGGAGTAGATGCTGCGGCAAGGGCGAATGCGGCGGTGAGCGCGGCGACACCGGCGACACCGGCGACGGTGGGGAGAGGCTGCGCTCGGGGGAGGGGAAGCGGTGCGCCGGCGGCGGCGAGGACAGCTGGAACTGCTCTGCCAGCCGCGACAGCAGCACGTGGCGGGACATCCTGGGACAAAGGGAAAATGCTCAGCGCCTGATTTCCACTAAAGGAGAGATAAGCTGAGATGACACGAAATTTGTTGCGAGACTTGCAAGCAATCATTGTCATTTAGTTATTTACGCAAATTCTATCGTTTGTATATTTAGAACACATAACCATAACCTCTATTCTAGACACGTTTCCGTTTTGATAAGCAGTAAGGTAAAAGCTACAGCTTTAAATTAGAATGCGTTGCTAGTGGTTGTGCTTACCAATGTGACAAGTTCTAGCTACAAAAAACGTCATAAGACTTTAATTTACATAGATGTTTTAATGCATATTCCGTTTCAAAATAACCGCCCCAAGTGATAGACGGACTCGAGCACTGATGCATGGGTTCGAAAAGAATGAAACCCAATGCCTAACTTTACTATGATTTTTCAACCATATTTTTTTCAGCTGAAAGAGACTTAGCCTTAAGCGTTTCGTTAACGTAGTAACTCCAACTAGATATCTCGACATGCTCCTGAGAAAAAAGGTCTTGGCATATAGACTTGGCAAGATGACATAAAATGTCCAGCAACTAAAAATATACAAGAAAATACTCTAATACATTCAAAATTAATCTGAATCAGTTGTTTCAAAAAAAATGTTGAAACATGATCCTTATTTCAGACTTGAGTAGGTAGCTAACTTTTGGTAAGGTGTATCCAAGTCAAACCGATGCGGTGGTGTCTGAGAGCTTATTCTAGTTATTCTCCCCTTCTCATCTTCTTAAAAGTTACATTCTACCCAACGTTACATCCTATACCCAACCCACGCAATGAGTTATGAACTGGGTTAATAAATAAACAAAAACCAATCATGTTTGCGCTTAGATTGATGAGTAGGATTATAATTGGAGTATTCTTTTTCGTTGACAACATGACATGCATAGTATCAAAAGTCATTTATCAAGATTTCACAGGCATTAGTGAGCGATTCTAAAGTGGCGATATCGGGCGTAGTTTTCACGTGACCGACGTCATTACGCCGGCGTCTATTTGTTGACACCGCTCGCCCTGATTAATCCATTCGCTTGTGTGTTGACAGCGAATCGCATTAAAAGCTCAATCAAGTAAATGTAGAATCAGAATAATGGAACGTCGCGGCGCCCTCTGCGTACGCGCATTAATAATGCACACTTCAGTAAAAACAATCTTCATTAAACTAACACACATTAGCCACCCATTTGTGCGATGAGCGCGGTACGTAAGCTCAATTTACGAGAAACTACAGCTATTTTATAACAAATTAACATCAAATTATCATGCTTCGTATCAAACTGTCAAAGCAAATCAAAAATAATGACTTTCACCAATGATTCGCTAAATTTTCTAATTATAGTAATGTGGATACAAAAGTAAAGCGATATACGAGTTGCTTCTGGCGACCCCGGTAGTCGAGGCTCTGATAACGATCTTATTTATGAAGCAATTGTGTAATTTCATTTTCTTGCCCTACAAATGGGGCAATTGATTGGAGCTATTACAGCTAATTGGCTAACGAGTTAAGATATGCGGGGGTCGTGTGTCGCAATTTCTTGTTTAAATACGGCAGGTCTTCATTATAGACCGGGAGATGGTGACACCAATTATTGGGTCACTTGTATGTAAGTCACACCGGAGAAGTATGGCATGACACTACCGCCTACTTCTTTTTTATGGACTTTTTTTTTTTTTTATATGAATAGGAAGGCAAACGAGCAAGTGGGTCACCTGATGGTAAGTGATCACCACTGCCCATAGACACCCGCAACCCCGGAGGGATTGCAGATGCGTTGCCAACCTAGAGGACTAAGATGCAATGCCTCTTGTGCCCGTAATTTCCCCGGCTGTCTTATTCTCCACACCGGAACACAGCAGTGCAAGCACTGCTACTTAGCGGCAGGATTAGCGAGTAAGATGGTGGTAGCGATCCGGACGGACCTTGCACAAGGCCCTACTACCCACTATCAGAAAATACTAAAATTTTTGTGGTACAAATCGTTTGACACTCGTAATTTATCCGACGAGTTCGACTAACGCCCACGCGATTGAGCCGCCGGTACCAGCGCTATGACCATCATTTTTCTTTTTGTCATTGCGTACCCCTGAAGAACCGCCATACGCCATACATATACGCGATTACCTTAGTGTCGATTTGCGTGTTGACCTTTGTGAATCGCTTATATTGTCCAGATTAAACTATTGTGACGTTATTTATGGCGGTTGCATTCTTGGTCGTTCTAAGAGGCTTTTACAGCGAGTGCAAAACGCATGTGCTCGTTTTTGTTTCCGCGTCCCTCCCCGCTCCCATATCACCCCATACCTGAACGCCGCCAACTTGCTGAACATGCCTGCGCGCAGGCGCATGCATCTAGCCACTTTGCTGTTCGGTGTGAGACGTCACGAGACCCCATCATACCTCTTTAACAAGATGGTTTGGTCGAGGAGTGAGCGCAGGAGCGCAATGGTTCTCATACCAAAGCATCGAACTGCGGCATTTCGAGGCAGTTTCAAGTTTGCGGCGTCCAAGTGCTGGAATGATATTCCCCCCCCTATCCAAGGATCGTCAAGTAGTTACACCTTCAAGCGCAAGCTGAAGGATCACTTATTGACGCTCCAAAAATCCTTACAATAGTCCTCCAGCACTTTGTGTTTTGATATGCCAACCTGTTGTTTTTGAACAATTTAGTTTTCCCTCCTTTTTTATTTTTTTTGTTTATTGTTAACTATTTAATTAATTTATGTATTTCTTTAGTTAAACGTAAGTCGGGTTCTATCTATGTATTGCATTGTTTACGTGAAAGTTTATAGATTATGTAGTATATTTTATCTGTGTATCGTTTCGTGAGTCATAGACGGTTCTGGCTGAAAATCAGTGCTGCAGGTGTCTAACACCTCAGCGTAATGCTGAGCCAGCGACCGTTTCACTTTTGCGAAGACACACAACGCTGATGATCTATTTTTTATGTCGTATGTTTTTTTTTTTTTGTTTTACCTTATTTATTTTCTATAAAATTGTGTATATTATCTTATATTTGTGTGTCTTGCAAAAAGGAATAAATTTCTTCTTTCTTTCTTTCTTTCTTTCTTACTGGTACAAATGACCCAATAATTTGTGTCACTATCTCCCGGTCTATTAGGTCTCGCGGGCAGTTACCGCGCCGGCTGCTTCAATTTTTTCCCGCCGCGTGCGCGCTGGGAACCCGTGCAAGTGTTGGAAAAATCAATCTGCGCGAATTATTAGCGCCTTGAGCGTCTCCCACCATGCTTTATTTGGACAGGCGGTAAAACAGGACGATGCTCGAACGAATGCCTATTTAAAAAATTTGTAACAAAATATATCAGTAGTTAATCTACTTAAATTTAAATAAATCGACCAGACTGCTCAACAATTTTAATTTATATTATCCTTATGGACAGATTGGATTTGAAAAAAAAAAATTATAACTTTGAAACAATATTTTGGGTTTCCGGTCTTAAATTAGAAATACCCAGACATTTCAATAGGTGAAAGTTTATGTATGTATGTATGTAAACTCTTTATTGCACATAAACATTTAAAAAATACAGAAATACAGAGAAAATAGTACAAAGGCGAACTTATCCCTAAGAAGGGATCTCTTCCAGCTAACCTGATTTTATCATAACCTGAGTTTATCAATGTACTCGTAAGTATTTAGATAGGTATACGATTATACGACCATGAATTGTGATGCCACCGATTGATGCTTTTCACTGATTACCGTACTCAGAGCGGCAAATGTCACAACACGAAGGAATGAGTCTCAATTATCCAATTCCACATATTTTGCAGTGTATGATTTCGTACTAATGGGATGTACTTAGCTGACTATGAGACCTGCATTATTAATAAACCAAAGAAAGTCTGCGTTATGCTTGAGGGTATCCATTTTATCCGTAAAACATAATGTTTATTGAATCTCAATCTTATAAGTTATTCATTGCTTTATTACCATTGTATTGATTTTACTTTAATCAGAGCAAAAAGAGCGAAATCGTTCAGTTAAGCATTATAAAATAATAAATCATTAAAATGTAGGTCTCAGAACCGGCTTATCCCTCATCCGCGTTACAATTAATAAATATAACCATATTATTTGAATACTAAATGCACCGGTGGTTCCCTTCAAATTAGACTAGGTTGTGGAAATATGACCGCTAAGATTTTAAAACTCCTTTATTAAATCATTCATAGGAAAACGCAGATAGAGCTATGTATTTTAATTACATTGGTGGATTGGTACATATTTACTTAAGAGTGCATAATTTCTTACGGCTTTTATTAAGCCGCAAACCGATTCATAGACCAAAGAAGGCATTACAGATGTCTGTTTCTGATTTAAATACCGAAGATATTACGTACGTTAAATACTGCAAATTTGGTTAGTATTTTTCATTTATTTTGCAAGACATGAATAAAATTTAAAAAAATACAGACTTGGGCTATCATGTTTGGTTATTGTTTAATTCATACAAATAGAAGGTGACTTGGTATATATATTGTATGCCCCGATTTAAATCTACAAGCAAAGGCAACTACATGTTCATAACTATATTGTACAAAATATAAACAAAATGAAAACATATCCAAAGTTTCAAAACAATTTCAAAGATGACTAAACGCCGACCCGGAAAAAATATTTTCCATTGTTTTCCAGTGCATATAAGTGCAATTAAATAATCGATCTTTCTATACTACGAGCTAAATAACTGAAGGTAGGTAATTATTTATGTGTGTAAATTACAAGGATTCCATCAGCTATCGATTCATGCACTAATGTCTTTGTCATTGGAAAAGTCTGCTGGTCCTACTTACTAATCACGGTATTTTTCTGCGGATAAAGATAAAAGTAAGACATGGGCGGGCGGACTTACTTCGGACGGGCGGGAATCTGCAAACGATTACTTCTTGTCGCACTCACTTGAATCCACCACGCCGTTTTAAAAGTTTGTGATTTTAAATTATTTGAACTGCGTGCACCAGTAAATCATTTTTTTAAAGCAAGTTCGTAACTAGCGAGCAGCGGCGGGATCGCACTATTCGCACTCGGACTCAGGCCGCGCGGGCTGAGGTGCGTTGCGTGCGGCGCTCGGCACCTGACTGAGCGGAGGCTCTCGCTCCCCGACCTACCCGACCACCGTCACTGTAACGTTTTTTTCAAAACTCAAAAAAGAGCAGGTCGGGGAAGCTGCGCATTAAAGAAATGATTTGATGAAACAGCCACTTGACAGGTGGCTCGCGACGTACGGAGTCCGCTTAATTGTCGGTTGCACTTAGATACGCCGACGGCGTATAGGACACGCTGAAAAATGGTTTTTATGCATTAATGCCCTCAAATAAGCGGTTGCTGTGTCTGTGACATTAAAATTCCCCTTGCCCAAGCCGCTGCTTTAAATAGAAGCAGGTTTATAACATACCTATGACATGTCGGGTGTAGTTAAGAATTTGCAATTGTTTGTGCATCTTCTGATTTTTTAAAAGCAGTTTTTTTCGTTTTGTTTTACTTTGTTGTGCACGCGACAGTAATGCCGACGTCTGTTTTATATACGGGGCGGTATGTAATCAGTGGGTAATCCGTAAATCCGAGTACTGTAATCCTATATGTTCGAGATTAGAGAATATTAGGGTGCGTGGTGAGTCCGTTGAGCGAGAGCGTGCCCCGCCCACCGCGCCGCATTGGCTGCCGTCTAGCGCTGGGCGGGGCGACTTAGATCTGGCTTAGAGTACTTACAAACAATGCGACATTCAAATGGGATTTGTCACTTTTAAGTCTACATAAAAAAAACAAAGAAACACATCTACATAATTTGATTCAAAACAAACACGGTTTAGCCAAACGAAATATAATACCTAATAAATATAATAAATTAGCGAATTAATTTCTAAGTTTTGTAGGAATCTTGTGTAACCCGTGAAAATACTGGCTGCAGCTTAACTACTTAATTGCAACTCTTGCAAGCTGACCAAAGGTGACCGTAACATATTATATCGCAAATATAAATAAAAATAATAATCTTTTCTGTTAACCGTTCTTTCACATAGGTATAACAAATGATCACATTTGTTGAATATATCACATTGTAGGAACTTTTATTTTAAAAGAGCTCACCTTAATATAAAGTAATCTTTAGCAGATTATTAAAAAAAAATGGAATGACAATGAATGGCAGAATTAAATATTAAATAACCACAATCCAAGGTTTTCGTGGAATAATCACAGGACCAGTTACACAAGCAGCGTTTTTAAAATTAAATAGAACATAGACGTTTATCATAATGCGGTATGAAAAATTTGTCACCGCCGTGGATACTTAATTCCTAAAGTAAAAATAGCTCAACATTCCAATTGATACGATATTAGGTAAATAGAGTTGGCAGAGGTGGTAAAGATTCTTTGACACGCCGATAATAATACACTTACGTAGAGTAGATAAGCAATGAGTCTCAAATGACGACGTGACATGACGTTTACGACACCTTTCAATTTAGTTAGTATTTAAAAATAAATATACTTAGTAATATTAGTGTCACAGAGTTGATAGGTTTGGAGAGCTGAAAACGAAGTCCTCCTATACCCGCTCTACCAATAAGTAAAAAAAAACTAATTTAAAGTACCTAAGGTAAGGTAGGTATTTAAATCGCGTGAGACATTATTTGTAATAACTAAAAATGTAATTATTAACTTAACTTATGTAATTATTAAGTTTATTTCAATCTTTTGGGAATGGTTTTTTTTAATTTTCGGATCCAATCAATTTTACCAACAAACATTTGACAAATGTATCATTAATAATTCCACCTTTGTTGGCTGCTAATTTGTAAACATACAAAGCGTGGCTTAGGTAGGTACGATAGGTTGGATTAGATAAAGTTCAGAAAGTTAATATGTTAGTATTGGTAGACAATAAAGATTTGCCAAATGATGAGTTTGTGAAGTGATGATAATATCTTCCTCCTACTCTCAAGAGGTCGTATCGTCTCCGACTTATGTTATGATCTAGAGGCTTCAACTGACTTACTGAGTTGACTGACAGACTTAATAACAAGGCAATTTTTGTAATTTTTAGGATATAGTTATCTATCTTGTATTTTTTATTCTTCCTTGGGGGCGGGGCCATAAATTAAAAATAAAAACATAACAATTATTTAAAAGTAATGCGAAATAATTGTATTCTACATTATGAAATACCTATTAACGTAATTAGTAATTACATACCCGATTAACTTCGTAATAGGAATCTCGGGGAATTCAATTAAGCGTTTAATCTGCTTTGGTTACATGGTGTTACGTTTCCCGAGCGTGGGGCTTCGGAAGTGCTTCAGTATTGACTCGGGCGCGGGCGCGGGCACAGCATAGCACGGTCAGTGGTTCCACTGTTGACAGCAATTACTGAGCAATATTTTTTTTGGGTACATTTCAGGAGGGCTGATAATATTAAAGTTTTTATTTTACAAATAGTGCTTAATGAAAATCCAATGGTAAATTAATTGTAACAAAAAGAAGTGATAAGAAAAAATTACTTGAGAAAAAATATGGAACTACAAGTTTAACTGTAAATATTGTAAATTCTAATGAGTATATAAATAAATTGTCTATGGGAATCGTTAAAAAAAAGAGCTTAAAAGTTTTAAAAACATACAACATACACATACAAACATAGCGCAGAGCGTCTCGAATCATCGGCAACCCCTCACTCTCCGATAAACTCGATCCTCTTGCTCTCCGCAGAGACGTTGGCTCCCTCTGCGTGTTTTATAAGTACTATAATGGGGAATGCTCTGAGGAACTCTTTGACCTCATTCCAGCTGCGGGGTTCCATTACAAATCCACCCGTCGTAAGCGCTCATTCCATCGACATCATGTTGATGAATGGCAGTCTTCGACGGTGCGGTTTAATCGGTCTTTTTTGCCACGTACTTGCAAAATCTGGAACGAGCTTCCCGCTGAGGTCTTCCCATCGAGTTACGACCTGGGTGCCTTCAAGAGGCGAGTGTACAATTTTCTGCAGGGCCGACAACGCACTGGCATCGCGTAAAGTGCTGCGGGTGTCTATGGACAGTGGTGATCATTTACCATCAGGTGACCCACTAGTTCGTTTGTCTGGCCTCTCTAACATAACATAAAAAAAATACAATATCATTACATCAATTTGTCGGAATTAAAACACTGTGACTAAGTTGTGACATAACGGCGACCGACGCAGGTCGCGTGGATGCGCCGGCGCAGCGCCGGCCAGTGGGGGGGGGGGGGGGGGGGGGAAGGATCGTCACGGCCCGTTAGCGCAGATCCTCGGCGCGTGCACATGTCGCCCCGGCACGCGCCTGCGCCACTTTTTATCATTCTTTTTATTTTCTACCTTTGTTCGAATTTTATAAATCGTCTTTTTCGATTTCAAATGCATTAATGAACTGGGGTCGGCACGGTATCGCGATTGTTTTTGTGATTCCGGTTTTAACAAAAAAATGTTAAGCTCGCTTCTCGTTGCTGCACGGACTTGAGTATACTTTTGCATTATAAAGCTTTTATATATGTTTGTAATTGTCGTACTTAATAGATTATGACAGATTTATGTCTGACTATTATCGTACTTAATTGTTCGCGGCTCATGAAATATAGCTGCTAAGCCGGAGAATTATAAACTTAAAGAGATTAATAAAACGTTAAAAGCATTATAGTTGAGTGAAATGTAGAGTTTTCAATTAAAACCATACACAACTTTGACACGGTCACCTGCAACCACGGATTGTATCCGGTATCCGTCGATATCCATTAATAATACTCAGTGTCATTAATTGGGAAAAATCTTCTTGATAATGCATTACATTAATACTGGCCGGTACCGACGCATAGCAACAAACGCCTGTCTACAAATATCTGTGAATTAGGTCGAATATTAAAAAAGAGTTTTTTTAATCAGTATTGACAATCCTCGCAATCTTAAGCGTAGCATAGCTCTTTTTTCTTTTGCCTTTAAAACACGTAGGCAGTAGATAAGTAAATCAAAATAAAACGCCGGCAGGGTAAGTTTCAGCTGCAGCCAGAACCGGTACCAGCGAGCGCAGCCAGCGCCATTCCTCGCAGTCAACTTTTATTAATTGGGCAGATGAGAACCAGCTCCCATGATGAATACTTGGACCATATAAGGCCACCAGTTCGCGAAACCTTTTATAGATTCTCAATTAAAAGTGTCTATTATAGTTAATAGGACGGTCGGGATAGCGTTTATAGAAAAGGAATATTTGCTTTAAGTACGGGATAAAAAACTGGTATTATAACGGAAAGGACGATTAAGTGGAATAAAATATAGCGTGGGGGTGCGGGCGGCAGGTGGCTGCGGCCAGGGGTGCGCCGCGGCGCATCGATTGTCTCTGCCACTCCTGGGAGATTTTACTTATTTCTTGTGTCTTTATGCGAATTCGATTTTATTATACGTTATACGGCTGTTGTGATTTTAGAAACCTATTTATCGTACCTACTTAATAACATAACATGCCATTTAACGAGTTTACTAAGGCGTCGTTCGTAATCAACTAAGGCAACGAGGCAAACTTTTAGTATTCAAAGAAAGAAAGATAGAAAGAAGACATTTATTCCTTTTTGCAAGACACACAAATATAAGACAATATACACAATTTTATAAAAAATAAACAAGGTATAACAATAAAAAACATAGAGATGTAAATTAGATCATCACCGTTGTGTGTGTCTTCGCAAAAGTGAAACGGTCGCTGGCTCAGCATTACGCTGAGGCGTTAGACACCTGCAGCACTGATTTTCAGCCAGAACCGTCACCAGAACCTTCTGATAATGGAAGAAAACCATATTCATTTTAATTAAATCCTCATAAAACAGATATACTTACAACAAAAACTAAACTAATACAAAAATAAATGTTAAATTGAGCTCTACCGCGTCATACACCCAAAGACGCTGGCAGCATGTCCCTGCTATATCCCAATGGTGGTAGTGTGCGAGGAAGCTCGCAGCCTTTCGGTCTCCAGTAGTGTCGATAAGCCTCTTTGCTTTGTTAGGTCATTGTATAAAATATGCGTGCTGGCACCCAATAGACTCTATAGTCTCAACCCCCAATGGTACAATATATCTATTAAATCATTCACGTTGTACATTTATTTGGGACTTAAACAAATACATACAAAAGTGATATTTTTACAAGCTTTTATTTGACTTGCTATAGGTACCTATGTACATGCTTTTTTTAATTTTGTCAATTAAAGTTAATTTTGACCGACTCTAGTGACTGGATTTACTTTAAATATGGTATACCTAACCTACTACCCACGTTATGTTATGTAGAATGCATAATAATAATGGAAGTGAATCAACAAGAAGCGCAGGCAGGGAAAAACTTATTTTATCGATATCGGCGCAAGAAACCCGGGTCGCCCCTAGCGCGCACCCTCAGTCGTGCGCAAGATTCTCCACGCGACTCGCCTGCGGCATGTGCACCCTTAACGGATTTATGTAAACACCTGCGTCGCGTGCCGCGCACAGATGCGAAACCTCCACTCCCTGATTAAAACTTAAGCTAGATTATCATGAACCACCTTAAGAAACCCAAAACACTTTAAAAAATTAGATTCTTGCGGTTGCTTATAAACTGACAGCGATTATGTGTGCGATATGAAGCAAGGCGATAAACTAGATTGTACTGAACACCTTGTAGAAGTACAAGGAACGGTCCCGCTATGCATCAATAGATGGAACTGTTCGACTTTTAACTGTATAAAGGTGTCACCTTATAAAGTGTAAAGGAGACCAGTATCGAATCAATTGTATTGTTGAGAATCTGGTTAATACGTCATCGAAGACGAGTAACTTGCTGTAGTCAAATAGTTTCTTCAGTGATTCAGGTAGGTAATTCATTTTCGTACAAGATAATTTCGAACTGATTAATTTCGGAAGAAGAGGTAGCCTATGTGTTGAATCTATCGAAGGATATGGTGTGTAACTAATAATCACACACATTAACAAAATTCGATCAAATTCAGCTGTCTCGATTATTTGCCTGAGCCTCATCTCTGGAATACGCGTTTTTCCGATTTTGCAAACACCAACCTAAGCTCAGTCGTCAGGTATTAATAACAATAAAAAGATCTGCTAGTTAAATATACTTAGCTAAAAAAAGAGATCTGGCAAAGACACACTAAAGCTGTAAAGTTATATTATATGGTTCCAACTGCGATTGATTTAAATAAACAGGTGAACCCGTCAACAACTAGGTGGTAGCCGTTCCAATTCCCATGCGCTTTTATTTTAATACCTATCAGTAGTTATAGCAATATGGCGCAGCCTTATAGGATCGCCCGGGGAACCGCTATTAAAATCAGTATTAGCATTATAAGCCTTTAGCAACGCGTCTCTGGTCCACGCAGTCACCGTGCTACCGTGAGCAACCCACTTGTTGGTACAATCCCACCACTCCACAACACACCAAATAAACTTTACACGCCTACAATAAAGCTGTGATTCAGTTGCCGATATCACCTGTCCTATATATATTTGCACAAACATGCAGGTAAACCAGTAAACAGCCATGATTTATACGACCAAGTCGCCGCAGAAGCGCCATGTCTTTTATTGCATGATTATAAAAAAATATTATTGTTAAACGTATTACGGTGGATGGTAAAATATGACGCATATTTTTTTATACTTAATTAGTTTTAAGTCTATCAGTAAAAACCGCATTCAAAACTGAATTTAAATGTGATCTATCATTCAAGAATATATAAAGGTATGTATAAAAAACCGTTTTGTTGACATTAAGGCATTAAGTGACTGAGTAGAAATTCAACTCTAATTATTTTTTATTGGGATTATATATTATTTAAATTTAATTACCTTTGATAACAGCTTAAATCATTATTGAATTAGTAATTATAATTAAGTTTAAATGGTGAATACAACCTGTAAAGACACAAAATGCTCCAATTTAAAAGTCAATAATAATTGAAACAACCTAGGAGCAGGCATTTTAATATTCTTGATTTTATACATAAAATGACGTAAAGTATTTACAGGCAATAACGACTATATCAATCCTTTTAAACAACATCTGACATAAAAAGGCACCGAACATTAATCAAACATAAATAACGATGCGTAAGGCGTAAGGATTGAAGGTCTCCAAGACAACGGTTAACGGAGTCATATGGCGGGCGGGCTGCGTGCGCAGGCGCACAGAAACCGTAAAAGATTGCGGCGGGTACGCATCGTGCGCGGCGCACAAAGCTCGCATTGTCTGCGCGGGAGCAAGCCTCGCGCTAATTGCGACCGTTCTCGGTCAGCCATATTCACTCCGCACATGACGCCGGCTCCGAGGCCGCTGCTATGTTGCGGTTTGCGATTACTGCACGCGTAATTACTACTCACTCTCCCAATCCCAACAAAAAGTCACTTTTACGCCATTTTGATATTTTATGTTGTTAATCAATATTAACTCGACGTTGAAAAACCCAGTAGTTACCACTTGCGGTAGCATGAAGCGCGCGAGTGTGCGTGTAATCACAATAGTGTGTTTGAGGGGGTATTAAATACTTGCTTGACTTTTGATTATTTCATGCTATCAAGTACACGGGTCTTTGACAATTTAATAGCATATGCGCGCGCACCTGCCTTGCAAAAAGTAGGCACACGCTTCAGGCTGTGAGGCGCGGAATTCGTCGCCGGACCCTCGCCTATCTTATACGCTATTTATCGGTAATTGATTGGTAAGGTGCAATAGGTCTTTCATGTTCAGTTTTTATTATGATTGACCGTACATGGATCTTTCCTTGCTTTCATGTTTTTAATCTTCGCATTCCTACCGGTAACGGTGCCTTCTATTATCCTCGTGAGGTCCGATACTGAATTTTAAGACAAAAGTCAAAATGAATGCGAACTTTTCTTGATTGACATGGTCCCGTCACCTCAAAAAATCTCAAGGAGTTTATAGCAAATAGTTATGAAGTACCGAAATCTAAATTACAAAAATGCTTCGGTGTTTGTTGCATAACATCATTCATCATAACAACTGATTACGTTACTCCCAGTGTTAGCATTTACACAATAATAGAAGCATTATTAAAGAGCATCATGCTCTGCATCGTAATTTAAATTAGAGCTTCTGTAGCTGCAGTTGGATGTTTTATTTTCCGCATAGCTCTGGCTAATTTATTCATTTCCCCGAGCGTGGCTGGTAGTCGGCGCGCGCGCAGTGAAGACGTCGCGAGTCGGCGCGGCCGGCGGCGCTGCGGTCGCTCTCATGTCCGCTTAATGAGTATTTTAACTACTGGTGGTAAATCATACCCCACGTCCTTCAAGCGCACGGTGCTACGCTTATATGCTACCCGTAATAAGAGGTTTCGAGCGATTGAATAGATTTAACATGCTCGAAGCCGGTCTAAGTGCCTTTTGAGATAAAAATAAGAATGCAGATTTGAAATGGAGACCATAATCAAGCAGCAGGTTCCTGCGCCGGGACGGCTGCGCTAATATAATGATATGGCTAGATTTTGTCGCTGTCTTAAAGCGTCCTTTGGTTTGCACGCGTTAACCTTAAATACCTGGTTGACTTTTTGGGTATTATTTTTAGTACATTTTCAAAAAATGAAACCTAGATGATTTATTGCCTCCGAAACCCCCTGCATGCCAAATTTCATGAAAATCGTTAGACGCGTTTCCGTTTCGTTGGGCTCGTTTGAAAGTATTAGATTAGATAGATAGATATATTAGATGCGAGTTGCACCAAGTTACTTTAACATTAACCAAAACCGATGATTTTGTCATATATTTCAAAGCTTTTCTGTCAAATATACGTCAAAGTCGTCGGTTATGGTTAATGCTATTGTTAAAGTAACTTGGTGAAAATCACACTTACAAAATTATGTGATGTTTTTTGCTCATATTTGCTAGCCTAACTAGTACATAGTTAACGGTTCCTAAGAATCTGATAGAATTGACTGTGTCGCGTTAACCGGTACCTATTTCAGAAGTGCGACCCATTTTGTACATAGGTAAGCACTATCACGCTTGTTAAGCATTTACGTTTCGTTGTATTATCGCTAAGCAGCAGACATAGTTTAAAAGCTGCCGCTTTATGCTCGCATCTTACCCTCATATTCGTCAACGTTTGTTATGCCCTTAGTGACTTAACATTCATTTGTTTTCGTTTGCCCTCGTCAGACAATGATAAAATATACATTTTGCTATAATAGGTTAATAAGTTCTATAAGAGAAATACACTTAAAATGCAATATTCCAGACTGATATCTATAAGACGCGAAATAAATAACTTTTCGGAGCAGCTGCGAGTGAGTCATTATTTCAACATTTCAATGAGAGCCGAAATTAGCGGGAGTCATGGCTGCCCCGGACACCCCGGAGCCTCGGCCCGGCTCCTGCTAAAGCTTCGTGAAATTAATACGAATTTGTCTTAATCATTTTAAATAATTTATTAAGTGCTTCCAAATCCTACCCTCCATTATGGCTTTTTATTTTTACGCATTGCGATCGTTCTTTTGTTAGCTGGCGCCCTGGATGGGTGGGTAGAGTGATAGTGATAGTAATGATAGAAGACACTTTGATTGGAACGCTACTACGTATAACTGGGTTATAAAAAATATATATTTATAAATAAAATAAAAATTAAATATATTTATGTAGTATAGCTATAGAAATTGTATATGTAACATATAACACATTTAATTACTTAACTGCGCTGCTTTACAGCCGCCGTGAAATTGAGAGCTTTACTGTATTTGTCTGTCCTGTAAACTACGCTTCTATAATACTAACATAAATCCTAGTATAGTAATGGTTGGTGAAATTTCCTATTTTTTTATTTATATTATTTTGAACAATAAAATAATTTCGGGCGCAACTAGGCCTAGCCGAGGCTGGTTTAACCGAAGTGCCTTAAAGAAAGAAAGAAAGAAAGAAGACATTTATTCCTTTTTGCCAGACACACAAATATAAGAGAATATACACAATTTTATAGAAAAAAAAACAGACATGAAAAATAGATCATCAGCGTTGTGTGTGTCTTCGCAAAAGTGAAACGGTCACTGTCTCAGCATTATGCTGAGGCGTGAGACACCTGCAGCACTGATTTTCAGCCAGAACCATCGTTAGAACCGTTAATAATGCATTTAATCCTAACCGTTATATCGCCGCAGGGTTGATTTGTCTGACACAATCATGTTTAATAATAGTCCAAGGTCAGTTAAAATCTATGATTATCTCGCTGTTGAAAAAAAACGCGATACTTAATGTCACGGTGGCAGTCAAAAGCTTCTTAATCAGAGGGCGGAGGTGTTTTTTCCACAAGAAACCCGTCAAGGTAAGCGTGAATAATTTAGCTTAAAGGATTCCGTAGACGCAATCTTATCTTTAATGGCCACTTGCTGGAAAATAGTAAACCTAGATTTAGTCGTTAAACCTGGTTTCAGCTTGACAGTTAAGTCCATATTGATACTACTAAACTGAGCTAAAGAATTCATACAGTATTGATATTGTTCGTTTTCTTGCAAGACAGCTTAAGTGCTGATATTTTTAGACTAATGTACATACGTATAGAAGCTAGTTCAATTAATAGCTACGAACGCGTAGACCCGCTACGGGCGCTACGGCGTAGCTGGTTGTAGTAAGCGCCGTTAGAAAAGTGTTAGTGTGTCAAACATAAATGATCATGGAGAATGGTCTTTTAAAAAATTACCTGGAATTACGGAATGTGTCATCACTCCAATTTCACAAGTTATAAAAGTAAATAAAAAAGAAATTTGATTTGAGCAGGACCATTTTTTTAAACAATCGATGGACGTATGAGAGTGGTCACAATAGATAACAATTTCAGAAAGTTATTTTTAATAACTGATTAAGTTAACCCACAGGTAGGAAAATTAAAAGAAAGAAAAAAGTAAATATGCACATAGGAAATAAAATAAAATAATTTTACATACACTTTTTTGTTATTTATGTTCATTTACGAATCGTTCAAACAAGTTCAGTCTTGTAACTTGTAACTCAAAAAATAGTTACTACAATTTATATTCTTGTACTCCAGGATAAACATTGTTGGCCTTCAAAGCTGCGAGTGGGTACTTAGAACTACTATCTTATTAAAATTATCTCCGAGCAGTCTCTCTCGGTAGCACACCGTCTTCCCGCATGGGGCCCTAAAAACTCGCTCCCGCCCGCTGCGCTCGCGCACCGATTTAATTGCGCCCATTAATCCGCAGACAAGCTTCCTCCGCTTAAACGCATCCTTTTTACTGCCGATTTTACAGTAAGCATTATTATAATAACTGAAAATTACCGGCCGCGGTGGACACTGGAACCTTGAGTTTTTATTTACGCTTACTTACCAAGTTGTAATTACAACCGCTGATGGAAGTATGAAAATAGATTGACGAACTATAATTAAATCGCTATCGAGATTAGGTTGATTGAAAATATGTGTAAAAACTTCAGTATTTAAATTAATCCCATTTAATGACTTCGAGGTAGATAAATAAACATATGTACCTATTAGTAATCGGAATGGAGATATGCTAGAGATACGTAAAAAACGGTTCTATTTCAAGATTCTTCGCAGCTTGGTAAGGGTTGACAGTTTAAACACTTTAATTAACTAGAGCGATTAAAATCAAGAATAAAAATGTTAATCAAAGGGCGAGTGCGTTGTAAAGTAGCACTTTCCATACTAGTACTTGGATAAGACGCATCGGGTATACCCTATTCGTTTATTGCATGCGTAATATTCTTAGTAGATATATTTTTTGTAGAATTTAAATTCTAGTTTTTTAAAGGTTTAACCAATATTTAATAAAATATTTTATTTTTGTAAACACCTGTAGCTACATTGAAAAAAAAATAACGCTTTGGACCGAATTTCTTGTGCCGGGGTAGTTTTGACGCGTTCAATTTAGCTTCAATTACTTAAGTTTAAAAAACATTTCTAATGGCTTAGCCGTAAAAAAATAAATTAAATTACTTTGAAATATATAAATATAAAATTAGCCACAATAGAAATTAATTTTAAATAATATAGATACTCAGTAGTTTTTTTCTAATATGTAGCGCGTTTCTTATGGCATTCCACTGATGGGCAAAATCTGCTCCTCTTTACGCAAAAAATATTTAAAAAAAATTAAAAATATTTAGTTTATGGATTATGTAGTATATTTTATCTGTGTATCGTTTCGTGAGTCATAGACGGTTCTGGCTGAAAATCAGTGCTGCAGGTGTCTAACGCCTCAGCGTAATGCTGAGCCAGCGACCGTTTCACTTTTGCGAAGACACACACAACGGTGATGATCTATTTTACGTCTCTATGTTTTTTATTGTTATACCTTGTTTATTTTCTATAAAATTGTGTATATTGTCTTATATTTGTGTGTCTTGCAAAAAGGAATAAATGTCTTCTTTCTTTCTTTCTTTCTTTCTTTCTTTCAAAAAAAACTACAAGGACACTACCACTGATTCTAATAGGTCATAATGCTAATAATAATGAATGTGAAAAGATTACATGTAGCATTCCACTACCATACATAATTCACGTCTTTATCCCTTACGGGGTAGACAGAGCCTAAGGTAACAATACCTAAAGGCTATGGCTAAAATGATTGTGGGCGTATAGGTGGAAAGAGGAATCAAAATTGTGATGGGTTGCTAGCCGCATCGCCTGTAATATGATTCCTAAGATTTTTGCCCATTCCCTCGATGGGATTTTACCATCTGCGCGGGAAGAGAAGCAACTGGTACATTCTATGCTTTTTCTTTACTCCCAGACCAGCATGGAACATTCCACTACCATTTGTATTTAATACAGCGGCTAACTAACAAGAAATCACATTTTGATGATGTGTCACATTTTGATGGGTAACGAACTTATTACACTATCCATCTACATACAAGAACTAAGACAAAACGCGAACCTAAACAAAGAAAATGCTTCGAACAAATCAATTACCTATGCATTCTGCTAACGAATAGAGTATACTATCGGGCTGGTGCGTCTGCCGCCGCGCACGCGCCTGATAATTACAGGCAAAGGTCGCGCGCGCACATTGCGTTGCGCGGCCGCGCCCGCGCCCCTCTGGCGATGCCTCTATGTACTACATAGCGTACCGTTACTTGTAAGTTTAGTGTAAGTTTTCGATCACAAAGTACGTTTCGATTGCGTTTTCGTAAAATGTCAAATACTACGAGTATGAGAACTTTTTGTTGCCATTTCGTTCCGTTAGTGACGCTGCTAATTTTCCCATAGTGATTAAGACTTAAACGCGAACGCGTTCGAGACGCTTTTCGTGTCTAAAACTTACACTTGAGGCTCTGGCCACGATAAGTGTTAGATATTTTTGAGTAAAGTTTTGCTAATCTAAGGCTAATCTAACACAGAAAGACACAAAAAACCTTTTCGCGTTTTTAGTTATTAATATAAATTTTGAGAATGGAAAAGCGATGGTTATCTAATTATTTCCTCGCCACTTATCCCTTAGTACCTACCGAATGACAGTTTCATTGCGATTTCTTTTACTGTCGCCGGCCACTCCGGCCGCTCGGCTCGTAAAAATGAATTCGATAAACATAAGCGTTACATTTTACTTAATGACGGACCGAAAGCACTTAATTGCAACTTCGGATTATAGCTTCATCAAGTATTCGTATGAAGCTACATTATTGATATGGTTCATTTATGTAAAGTGCGCATTAAAAAGTACTATTTTCATCCCTTGGCGGCAAAAAATGTTGAAAGTTGCAAACATTGTAATTAGCTGGTATTAAGAACGCTTAACATATATATGCAATCTTTGCAAAGATAAAAGTAACATATCTAAGGTGTGTTATTTATGTGCACTGGCATAGCAGCCTCACCGGGACGAGTTTGAGACCGCCGTCTTGTTGCCTACCACAGCACATAACAACAACATGGGTATTGCACTGACACATCACATGCATAATCATTATAAAAGTTCAATTTGGCAAAGCCAGTTTAAGTTTGAATTTAACACTAATTTCCACTTGCTTCAAAAAATAAATTATGAAAATGAAAAGAAATGTACTTAATTTCTTGAAAATATACAATATAAATGTACCTATTTTACCTAAATAAAATCCTATTTATACATATAATTGTAAGCTAGATTTAACCTTTTATACACAGACTCTTGTTAAGATTACGTTATTGACTAATTTATCTTTCAGTGCCTTTGTCAGACAAAGCCGACAAAGGCAAAACATACAGCTGGTTTTTGTATTTTTTGTGAACTTTGCACATTTGCCACTAAAATAAAACTAAATCGTTTCTTTTCCTACAATACATTATAAATTATCTGCCTATTCGATTAATATGAGCTCTACCTAATTCGTAATTAATAATTTTCACCATTTTTGTTGCTGAGTCTTAGGTAGGGTAATCTTGAGAGAAAATGCTGCATTCAATAACAATAAGACTAAACATGCTATACGCAGGAAAATTATCAACCTGATTCAGTTGAATTCAGTTTTACCAATTTCAAACAATGCGTAATATTTAGACACAGTATCTATAGTAGGTAAGTCCCTGATCTTTGTTTATTCATATTAATTATAGGATAAGAGATAGTCTCCGAGTCACGCGATGCGGTATTTAAATAATACGCATCAGAAGCGAGCCATTATACAAAACGCAATAATTCACTGCCCCGGGTATGGAACTGAGGTACGAATACGAAGCAAATCGCTTTGAGGAATTCCTAAAGCTATGTAAAATAAAAAGTGCAATGGCAATGCTCGATAAGTTGTACTTTCGCATTACAATGCTGCGCTTGATCTGTCACCTGTAACTGGTTAGCCCTGACACCCCGCGATGTATAATGTTTTTCTTTTCTTGTATACTTTTTCGCTTAACCTGTCAACCGAATATTAAGTAGGCGGCGTTAATAGTACGAGCTGCAGGCGGTAAAAGTGAAGTAAAAAACTACCTTAAAGGCTTCTAAGTGAGTTTATAGTGTATCGATAAAAGGATGTTATGTTAAATCTCTATTACTAAGACAGTCGCCGGTGCATATTTGAAAGATTTCCTTTTTCTTACAGTTTAATAAATATTAGTTTAAACAGTACATTCATCTACATTAATATTAAAAAGAGATAAAATTTGTGAGTTGGGAGGTTGCAGCGGGTAACATCAGGATCTATTGAACCGATTTTGAAAATTATTTTACCAATAGAAAGCCACATTATTTGTGTCATAGTAGGCTATATTTAACCCTGCGCCGACGAAGTCGCGAGCAACAGCTAGTGTTTTATAATTTTACTCACATTATTTTTTATCATTTAAAATATAAGTATCAGGTCTTGGCCATGGTACTAACAGGCCGGACGGCATGACCATTTTCCTTTTGCAATATAATAAAATATAATATGCATAAGTACTTATATTGAACTGACTTCGTTGTTGAACAGTGCGCCAACCCGAACTTTTTTTAATTGAACAGTTCCTAGCATGTTAACTCGTCCCGATTCGCGATCCAAGGCAATGGATGGTATGTGGCCGTTACGGTGTGAAGCGCGTTTATTGGCCGCCTAAAGCAGATGTGGCATTGAGCGGGTCGGCGGATTGTCACAATCATAACCAGATGAAATTCACGGTCAGTAGGCTCGTAATTGTGGCTCTGCTGTCCCCACGCCCGGCCAGCAGGGCTGCTGACGTTACACCTACTCGTAGGTACCTAGTTGGTCGGAATCGGTATTAAAACCGACGTTATAAAAAGACCAGCTTTTGTACGCGCATGTAACGTCAAAGTGACGTAGGTACCACCTTCATCCAATCACTTCTTTGAATGTTAGTCATTATTTCCTATCCCGTCCTTTTCTTTCGTGAGAAATTTGCAAAACATAATGGAGATGGAACATGTCGGCCAAATAAATCATAATATAATGATTTTTTTTATTTCTTATTCCAGGGGAATTTAGCAAAATACAGAAATCAGTTTTCAGATATCATGGTATGCCAAGTTTAAAGATTCTAAATAATAATAGTTGCAGAGATAGGACCATTTCAAAGTAAGAATATAAATCCCTTTTACGCCCTAACCCGCGGCAAAAATTTTTAGCAGTTATGATTCCTTACTTGTGTGTCAAATTTCAAGACTAGTATTTATAGTTACGGAGATAGGGCGACTTTGCAGCGGACTTATAAGCCCAATTTATTCCCTATCCCGAGGGAATTCCTAAAAATCACATGACCTCTCTAAAGTTTAGAAACTAATATAATAATATAATACGGCGACTTTCGAGACATTTCAACTTTAGAGAGTATTTGCCTTGTACCAGGCTTTTACGTGAGTTCAAGGTTTTTTGAATAAAATCGGATTGAGTTTTTAAACATGACTGTGTCAAAATAAAATTTAATTTAAATCAAAACCACTAACGAGCATTCATATCAACTTAGAAGTAAATCACCTCCAAAACAACTTTCTACACCGTTAGGGGGTGAATTTCAAGAAAATACCAAACACCAATTTGAAGAAGATCGGACCAAGAAGTCATGTGGTCCCATATAAACTTTAGCTCCCCCTTTTCGCCCCGTTAGAGGTAGAATTTCGTACCACCCTGAAGTCGCTCCAGTGCGTGGTGGCAGCCCTGGCGGCGCGACACGTAATTGCAATCGGCCGTCAGTAATCAAGCGGCCACGCCGTTTATCGGAAACATCTTTATTAAATTTACTGAAGTAGATAATCGCTACTAGAGGTAGACAAAGCATGACGGCCAGTAAATTGTGTCATTTGAAACTTTCTTTTAGTTTTTTTTAGTAGATTTTAACAAAAAAAACATTAATAAAGTACAGTCAAGGAAATTAATTCCTGACCCATCGAGAAACCTCTTTACAAAATCGTTACGACGCTAACTATAAAAGGTTCCATGGTGGGTAAGGAAATAAATTTGTACATAATAACTTCGTTGAACAGGTTTGCTGCTCTCGCCCAAACCCTAGTTTCATTTGCCGTACTTGTTATGTGACGACCAGCTACCTTAGAGTTTAAATGCGGAACTTATACATTTCTTCCAAATTACTACGAAATTGCGATTGTGAGCTTGTCGGACAATGAAACCATTGAAAGTAGTCTTAGTGTTGAGGTCACATTTTATATTAGAACAGTAAACGTATAAAGAAGTCCGGTTACGTCCAAGTCGGACATGTTGGGCATGTCTAGCGCACGCGATTCAACAGCTGCCTACGCGCCACCATTTTATACGCTCCTAAGCTATAAATCCATCCGTGTCGTCGTCCGAACTAAGCATATTTTTCACAAAATTACAAGCTTCATGCGGCGTAATCGCTGATGCATTCGCGGCTATAAATAAAACGTTTGCTGCGCGAGCGCGCTAAATCGAATCCGACGATGGCTGGAACTCGTCCGCGTTGCACCTGCGACAATTTTTATAGTATATATTTGCATTAATTCATTTAGGCCTGTTTTCATCGCGACGGCGTATAAATGGGTTAGCCGGTAAGTGGGGGCTCTAGGACGGCGCGGTGACGTAGCGGGGGCGTATGGGGGGAGAGGGGGGGCTGAGTGCGCGCGCGACACTTTATACCGCGCTCGTACGCTACTTCAAGTTTTAAGTGTCAAAACATGACGTTTGTAAGGTGAGAGAGAAGGTGGGGTGAGCTATACGTGGGGGTGAAATTTCGACACCCGATACTTGAAACTTGATGTAGTGTAGCACCAACAAATTTAGCACGGCAAATAATTTATAGCAAAGTATGGATGGAGACGGATATTTATTTCGAATCAGAAAAAGATATTATACAAGGCTATTATTTAATCCAAATTCTAATTTAATTCAAATCGGTACCTAATTTCATAATTTTTCCTTTTTTTATTATTTTACGTTTTTCTTTCGGCCATCAACAGAAGCACGGAAAAAACTTAAACCTTATATTGAACAATAAAAAATGGTTAGGTAAAAAAAACCTTTTTTAACCGTTAACATGTTTATGTCAGCGCACCGTCTTCAAAGCCACAGCATAGACTGTCAATACGACTTTGCTGACATTGTTGTGCGGCTGTAACCGCTCTAGGTGTAATCGCGCGTGTGTCAGTTGCAACTGTAACGTATCACAACTAACAGCTTTCATACTGGTTATGAGACATTGTGTTTATTTGCATTTGTTTCGTATTTGTCAGCCCTCGGACAGACTCGTAAAGACTGTAAAACTAATTAACATTTATAATAAGGTAACGGATAAAATAGTGTGCATACTGATGTGATATTATGGATGAAAAATATTTGTATGCAATCTTTACTGCTGATTTCTCTTTAATGGGATTGTTAGAGTCGAGCAGCTACGTAATTTTAAATAAGTAATAAAATATTTCAATAAAATTCTTTAGTGTATTGCATAAACTATTTTTTGTCCTATTTTTACAAACTTTTATTTAACTAGCGACGTATATTTTTTCAGTCTGATCTTACAAGTTAAATTTGACCTACTTCTAGTGGTCGGGTTGGCCTGAAATTTGGTTACATACAGGTGGTGAAGATGACAATGCAAAGGACACTTTTAACCAAAGCTGAATTTGCTCGTCATTCTCTAAATTGATACGTACAATGTCTACTTTGCAGGAAGTTCGTATCTTTCTTTACTTACGTCTGCTTATTATGGTATTGTTTAGTGAATCTGCCGCTTTTAATACACTATTTTCTAAGTTGTGATTGATTTACAAATGGAACATTACTTCCTGTGTTTTTATATAAAACCAAAAAACTCACTTACGTATAAGCGTAATCACACGTGTTCTTGTCTCTCGTGAACATGGAATGGCACTTCAGGCGGACCGTAGGGCCGTAGCTGACCCGGGCCGGATCCGGGCCAACCGTCGTCGGCCACGGTTTATGTTGATTGCCTTATTTACTAACGTCTAACGTTCTTTCTTACCAGTACTTCCCGTGAACCAGATAATGGGTGTAACGATTCTTGAATTCATAAACAAGTTTGTGAACAAAGGTACTAACTCTACGGGTTATTAGCTCATTTTGTATGTCCACTCGCTGTGGGAACGCTGAATATTATTACTTATTATTCATTTGTTTTTTGAATATTAAAAAACAATAGGTAAGCATTTTTTTAATTTAAATAATTATTTTACTTACAAATACCGAAAGCTACACACCCTGTTGATTTATCCGATTGGTTGACTTTGCGCAAGTCCCTTCCAGATTGCCGCCACCAAGCAGCAGTTACTTCTGTGTTTCGGCGTGCAGTGTAAATAATCGGTGAAATGGCACATGAGGTATGTTTACCTTCCTTGCTAGGTAAAAAAACACGAAGCAAATTCAAACAACATAAAACATTTGTACAAAAAAGATTACCTTTCGTATACAATTTATTAATTCTTCTGAACGGCCGAAGATTATGAACAGCCATACAAAAGACATCAACGGGCAGACGCGCGCTCCGCCGGCCGCACTTCGATTTCTCCCCACATGAAAACTTAAAAAGCATATGTAAAATAAAACCGCGTCGGTTTTTGTGATACGCCTTATGATATTCTAAAAAATCGTAAAGTTTTTTCTTTAATATTAAACGTGGGGTGACGTTAAGAAGCCGTTAGCTTGGATTGTCAAGTGTTACGATTCTAGATGTGGCAGTGAAACAACATGAAAAAGAGTCGTACACAGTACACAATTTAATAAAGCTTTACGGATGGTAGGATCTTTGTGGATAAGCATGGAGGTAAGCTTACAAAATTCCGTGGGATGATCTTTATTCAAGTTGCATGAATTAATTCGTGCAAAATGTTTTGTCTCTTGATTGACAAATTGGGTTTTTAATATGTGTAAATGCTGATCCGAAGGAAAATCCGAATAATAAAATAAGCAGCCTTCGGATATTCAGCTCTCTTCATTACAAATTTATCCACCGTCAAGCCGTTTAAGCGTGAAAGAGGCAAACATGCATGTACAAACACATACTTTCACATTTCTACATAGTAATTATAAAATAGATTCATGTATCCGCAGAATTATTAAGTAGGTACACACAGCAAAGCGAATCGGTTAGCACCCTAGTTATCCAAGTGTGTCATTCTATACACACATCCGCACTTATCCGCTGCCTTATTACGCACACAACAAAATGCCCTATCTGTGCTAATTGTGTTTTCTGACTACCTTCACGCATAGTTATTCAAACCTGCTGGTATTTTGTTCAATGGAAGCATAATTTTGCCACCAGTATTATAAGCGTGGTGGCTCAGGTGTATTGACCTAGGGTTATGAAACCTAAAGAACCGGGTTCGAATCCTGCACAAGTGTATCTTTTTTGTTTTCAATTTTAAATTACTAATCTCAAAATAAACTCATGTTTACCTAAAACAAGAAAAAAAGGACGTAAAAGAATAAAACAATAAAATGCAATTATTGGTTCAAATTGTTTATTGCAACATTTAATTTTTATTGTATTAGCCTCTATTTGTGTTATTATTATTATTACCAAAAGTAATTAAATTAGCTAAATAAAACTGCACACTTTTCCTTATAGAATAATATTCATAAAATAACACACACTTTAGAGGCCAGTATGATTTTATGTTTACTAAAAAGTCTTATGTCACTAACATAATAATTATCTTGCAAATTGAATACACAACCATAATAGGGCTATTTTTAAGATGACACATAATTAATATCTTAAATTCTGGTTTATTAGGTTTAAGTCTGATAAAGATGAACGAAACGTTTTATTTGCGGACGTGTAAGTCAGTGGTGAAATGAATAGACATGTTAAATGACAGCCATTAACAATAACATCATTTCACACTGGGTTATAATCTCCACTTTGAAGCGACTAAGCTACCTATCTCGATTTGGTTTGGATTTGGACACCAGGGCCCATCGATGAGATCCAACCCCATAGCCTAAAGTAACACTGCCACTCGTTCTGCACTGTAAAACATTACTGTGTTTATATATTTAATTAAGTTAATATATTTCGTCTTCATCACTAAAAATCACTACATTTGACTTTGATTGATGTAATAATCAAAGTCAAGATATTCACGAGCAAAGGTTTCTTCTATGCTGGTCCGTTAAAGCATGTTTTTTGCTGGTCTACGGCAATGCAATCCTGCAGCATGCAGATGGTTTCGCACAGGTTGCAACGTAGCATTGTGTCTTGTTGCTGTGAAATGGGTCACTAGCGGGTGCGGCAACTACATAATGTCCAAATCAAATGGCAGGAGATGAGGCTTCAGGTTTAGGCCCAGAACGAATATTTGTATCGTGTCCGAAGTCTGCGTAAGGGTGAATCCATAATGGCACAGTCTTCCGCTGCAAAATAAATGAAGTTTAAATAAAAACATTTTTCGTCAAAGAAAGTTGTTTAAAACATTACCGATAAAATAATACGTCATTGTTTTTAACACCGTTTGTCTACTTACCCATATCAAAAAACGCCTAGCGATTCCTTATATAAATAGTTATATTGTTTTGCTCTTTTCAACAAAGATCCATGTTTTGCAAATCACAAGGTATTCGAAAGGCAAAATTAAACAGTTCGTAAGTATAACACACGGTTCATCCCGCAGCTAATAATGGCTGCCAGCGGTGACAGTAAAGTTGTTTGTTCACAAAATCATATTATTAGAAATTTGAGGGTAGAAAACACTTTATATTGTTTAAGACGATAACGACCAAAATAGCCATCAGCTAGCAACTTTTAAACTCCAGTAAAAAGAGTCATACCTATTAATAATTATATTAAAAGAAAACACAATGCGTTTGCGTTTTTAACATATTATATAAGAGTAAAATTAAACATACAATAGACTGCAACCACCATAAAATTAAATAGTTACGGAAAAAAAAAAATATAATTTCAACCTTATTTCAAAGCTCATAAAACAGCTATTTACACAAATTGCAATACAGTAGTCGCAGATTGAACATAATTCATACATTCACCATGTAACTTGCATACCTCGGTGGCCTAGCGGTCAAAGACAGGTCGAAGATTTGACTTCTGCTTTAGTGAACCGGGTTCGTATCCGAAGAAAACGGAATATAAAATAGTAATAATAAAATGACATTTTTGGATGTTATTTCGATGGCCGTGCTGGTTGTGAGGAATATTGCTTTGGAATTGGAATCTCAGACTTGTTGAGAAATAATAATATAACATCGTCGCATCAGTGAGATGGTAACTACTCTTCGCTAGTAATAATAGTTCAATGCGTGGGATTGCATAAATTTGAAGATTCAAGGTCGAAGGAAGCTTCGATTCGGTTCTCTCGCTTACACTGGGGATGACAATATCCAATGTAAGATTAGGTAAAATATTTTTAGGACAGTCTAAATAAAAAAAATACTTTTACATTATTTTTGTAGAAGTAACTGAAACCGGAGATATTGCATTTTCAGCCTTTGAGTGTGACACGATACCGGCGGGGATTATTTTCATTTAATTTGTAATTATTTTTTACTTAATTTATTATAAACTACCTAACTTAAATAGTTGTAACTTTCTTCATTGTTATTTTATAGTTAGTTGTTGTTTATTCAATAAACAGGTAATTTACAGTGACATTGCTCATTCATCTTGTTGCTAAAAAATCTGTACTTAGGGGGTAGATTTTATGATCGAACTCACTCACACATTCACATGTCATAGATTCTACTTAACGTTCATGTCGATACTCAACACGCATAGACGTGTGCGTGGCTGTGCTAACCGCATTATTTTGCTGTGTGTACATACATACATCCCACATACATATATACATAGATAGAGCCTAAGGTAACAAGACCTGAAGGCCACGTTTAGCATGATTGTTAACGTACAGGTGGAAAGAGGAATCAAAGTAGTAGTCGCCCATACACATGCGACATGTTACTTTAACAGCGAAATCTCGATCCTGCTCGATTGCTTAGGTTAAGTGATAGGTTAAGATTTAATTTAATTTAATTTAATGGGTTCAATAAATGCCTAAATAAATAAATACATTATTATTATTATAACGTGATTCCTAAAATTTTCTCCCATTCCCACTTTTAAAGTACCTACTATTAAAATATTTGTAGGATACCGGAATATGTTGCTGCACCTTCCAGTTAAATAATAAATAGTTGTGTAATTCCATGGTGAGGTCGGAGCGCCCGCGCCATGTGGCCCGCGCATGCGCCGCGCCCAAATTGCAGGTTATTTGGTTATCTATCGCGCACAACACGCTCCGCCGCACGAACGCGTAAACAGCAATCAGGCCTTATACTATCAAATTCGAAATTAGAAGTCCGTATCGTGCCTTACCACTTACACTAATATTCTTCAACATGAGAGTGAAAGGGATGGTGTGATACGAACTTACAATTTACGATTTCGGATTGGCCGCCCGGCTCTTTGGTGGTCCAGTGAACTAAGAACGACTTTCGCCAATCTGATAACCGCATGAAAACTATCTATACTAATATTATAAAGAGGAAATTTTTTTTTGTTTGTTTGTTTGCATTGAATAGGCTCCAAAATTATTGGACCGATTTCAAAAATTCTTTTGCCGTTAGAAAGCTACATTATCACTGAGTGACATAGGCTACTTTTTACCGCGGGAAAATACCATTTCCTACGGGAAAATTAATTTATCGCGGGCGAAGCTGCGGACGGAAGGCTAGTCGCTATATATTTTGAGGTATTCCATCTTAGCCCTCTACCAACGCATCTGCAATCCTTTCTTTTGGTGTTGCGGGTGTCCATGAGTAGTGGTGTTCACTTACCATCAGTTATATCCTTAATCTTCATTCCTATGGAATCAGGTAGTTTTGTAGACATTTACAATAGGCCAGGCCTTCTTTTCTGTGAGTTTATATATTGTTTTGGGTATTTACAGAAGTAATGTATCTTAGTTTTTACTTTTCACTCTTTGTTGTCCCTAATTAAACGCTCCTCTCATCCACTTAAGGGTTGACTGGGTGTACAGTGTCGAAGAGGACCCTAGAGAAGTGAGCAAACCCTCTCTTTTAATGTTTTTATTGCTTTTGTAATTACGTTTACATCAACAAGGATATACATAATTCGGTGTCCATTTCAGTTGTCACTAAATAAATAATCCCTTAAATTGTTACAGCGAATTTTATATGTATAATAATGTATATTATAGTATTTTAAGGGTTCCGTGCCTTCATTCTGCTCAGCAGCCGGACTCAGCTAACACTGGATTGTTTAAATACTCACTTGCCGAAGTATTTGCACACCTACAAATTTGTACGCAACCCTCGGTGCGCGAGACCAACTCACATTTGACCGGATATTTACTCTATTTATTTTTATACCTCTATGTATCTTTGCCTCTTGTTTTACTCGGTGCTTTGACGTTAGCTGTTATACTGTGCAATTTATGTAACAAATATATTAAATGATTACTTAATTAATTAATACTAGTCCCCAACATTGTCAGATGCCATAGAAATGGAGTTTACTTACCTGTGTGTGCAGTAACATTAGTTAACCACGTAAAGTATTATTAATTGACGTGTCTCTTTTGCTGCGTCAGAGTGCTAATTCCTTTCGCTCCTACTTTCCCTTTTATTAAACTGCAATAAAATTATCTAACAAATACCTACCTATCACCACGGACAATGAGGAATGAAGTTGGTGATGTTGAAGCAGTTAAAGAAGCATTTTATATTAAACTCGCCGTCCCAACTGACTGACGCCTTTCTGTCAAAACATGTAGTTTTAATGAGCAATTAAAAAACACTTCATAAGAATTTTCTTTGGACTTTATGGAATATAAAATAAACCTAACTTGTTTAGCTGTTCTCCAGTTTTTTCCTTAGCAACACACAGACATTAAGTAATTTTTGTTTATAGAGAGAAGATAAGTTAAGCTTAGCAAGTTCCGTAATGAATAGGGATTGTTAGACGTGTGAAAAATTAGTAATGACTTTTAAGGGAAAAAGATAACGTTCAAGCAAACGTCTAGAAATAATTAAATCAGAAACTTGGAGGTACTTAAAGTTTTCCAAAAGAAAATGTAGTTTTAAATCAAAACAAGCCATTAACTTCGTTATAAACCTGTAATTAATTAAATGCGGAATTGCGGATCTCTAATGCACAACCGATCACTAATCACATTTCATTCAACTGATGAAATATAAATTAATACTATAACAAGATGAGCATGTATGAGCATGACGGATACAGTTCGCAACGCTCGCAGTCATTTTGCTAAAGTAGGGGTCCGATTGTTGAAATCATATCACTCGAAAATACTATTTGAAAGTTAGTGCGTACTGCTACAAAACTACAGCTCAAATTGATTCGATCAGTTGACAAGGTATTTGAAATAGAGCACATTTGTGAGCATTTCGATTTCCTTCCCTAAAAATCCCTATAGCGAATTGGCATTGTTCATTTTTTTTAAGCTGTGCTTTTAACACCTTTATTTGATAAAATGGACTATTTCAAGCAACTAATTTGAATATTATGCTTTTACGTAGCTTTGTTAATTAATAATAAATATTTTTTCGCTGTTTGATAATTCTTGAATTTAGACAGAATCCCAATCGCCTTCGTTCGGCTGGCTATAAAAAAAATGGCTTTGTCTATGGTTTTGTCGATTTGACAGTGACACGTGACAGTTGCCTTAGCTAAACTTTTTTTTTCATTTTTGTGGCAAACATTCGATGCTGGATTCTGTCTAAAAACCAGGTCGTTCGGTCAAACAAAGGTTCAAAGTAGTTTTACAAAAATATCTGCAATCATAAAGTATTTTTGAAATCGGACAAGATAAATCGGATAAATGATGGTTTTCCTCCAAATGGTTTTCGAATTGGAGCATACTAAAAAAAATGAACAATGCCAATTTCATCGAAATCTTTTAGGTTTTCGAGACCCACAAAAAAACTGATACTTTAAAGACATTAAATAGCTATTTGAATGGAATATTTGACTGATGCACTTTCAATAATCGGGGCCCTGCCGACCCCTGACATACGCAATTTATAATCCATAACGCGCGAACCCGCATCCAATCACCACGGGAACAATACCTGAGTGACGACACTTTAATTGTTACACATTGTTTTAGGTTCGGCCGTTATCTGATGAAATATGTCCGTTATGATTGAACAGTATGGCGCGGCACATGGCGCGGCACGTGCGCCCGCGCATCCCCGCGCTGCTCGCTCAGGGATGAACGGTGTAGAGCTTGGAAAGGCTAAGGATGTACCAATGTAATAAAGGTTTCAGCTTAGATGCTAATACTGACGCTAAAACAGATGAGTTTGCAAAATTACGTACACTAGACGCATTTTACCTTCGCTCTCTAGGTTGGCACTGGCAATCCCTCTGGTGTTGATTACTTATTATCAAGTGATCCACTAGCTCGTTTGCCTTCCTTATTGCATAAAAAAGTGTTATTGTCTTTTTTGTTAGGGAAGGTAGGTACATTAATTCTTATATGTACATACTTACATTTTTATGAAAATTGGCACAAAATTACTACCATGCATGCATACTGAATGTGCCCAAGAAAAGCAAGGCCAAATGTGTGATTATGAGTATATAGTCAACAGTCTTAACGTATATTTAGTTCTCAGCGGAAATACCTACATAAGGGCTCTTCCGAGGTTTTCAGTTGGAGCCAGATTTCACCTGAGCTAGAAGAGCATCAGTGCCCATACTTAATTTAAAATAATTACAACTTAGTTACTAAAGTAAGTCTTTTGAATTTTGTTCTGTGTCATCTCCTAAACCTTTGTAGGTCTGTGGCGAGGGAAGCCACGCGTCGTCGTCAGAGTGATCGCTTGTTAATCATTTTTCGGTTGATGGCCCGCCGCCGCCCTTCACGGATTATAATATTCACAGCCAATTTTAAGGGTGCAAACTTTAGAAAAAAACGTTGTGCCTACAAACAATATGTTGTAGAAAAAGTCGGGCTCATCGTTTTACATCGGTAACCAGACCGGCGGGGTAAGAGCACGTCAATTTAAACACACTACATTTTCGAGTGGGTTCCCCTTGTTTACGAATATTTTTATATAGGTATAGTAATTCTCACTCACTCTTTGTCGGTCCTTGGTTTAATGCTCCTCTCATATACTCAAAGGTAAACTGGCAGAGATCCCTTATAATGATAAGTTCACCTTTGTGCATATATTTATTGTTTTTTTGTGAATTGTGTCTATTTCATAAAGCATTTACTTACTTAATTATTTAATGCGTAATCAATTAATCATTATATGTATACTATAAATTATATATGTATAGTATGCAGAAACTAATTTTGTATATTTAAATATTTAGGCATTCGCAATTTTATCATGCCTATCCAAACTAAGCCGAATGCTTTTTACGCATAATTTGTGTATGCCGAATAGCGCTAACGCAAGGGACATAAATGGAATTCAGCGTAAACAACCACCGTTCAACTAATAACTAATTTATAGCTGTCAAAATTTCGGTAAGTTTAAGATTTGTCGCAAATAAATTATGCGAAACCTAGATGGCATCCTTTCAGGTTGTATTCATAAATTACCAAAACCTGTAATTACACTTCAGTGTTTCATATTGGTAGTCAATAATCATAGTAGAGAGCGATTAATTAGGTACCTAAGTGCACGTAAGTATTTTTGTTGCACTCGTGGTTAGTAGGTACTACTCTATTTCTAATGTTACAAATGAGACTATCCTACACACTGTTTTCAAACTTAGCCAAAATTGAATATTTATTTATACGAATTGACGTCATTCACTAGTTGACAAATTAGAGCTGTATTTTTCTTCTATACTTGCAATTCAAATTAAGGCCAATTTTCTATCATTTTTAGATAGCACTTTCAGTTGATTTGCTTTTAAAAATCGGGACCCAGAATCTTATAAATCGACCGATACCTAGTCGTAGCCACTTTATACGCCTGGCAACATCGGCCATAAAAGTAAAGTAAATCAAGCAAACAAAAGTGTAATAAACTCTGGTGGTGCGCTAGCGCCCGTATCGTCAACCGCGGTCCGCGACCCTACCATTGACATTGAACTGCACGCGGAGTCAGGGGAGGTCGGGCTAGCTTGCCACTTTGTGAATTATTTGTTACATTCGTAACTAGGTAATTTACACTTTTGTATTGAAGAAACATTTTTACCTAGGTGAAGCTTCTGAAGGAACAATAAAAGCAGACTTCATAGGTACTGCAGGCACCTGCGTTTGTATATGCAAAAGTTTGTATGTACAAACCAAATCGCTGGCAGGTAATGCAAATATCAACAATTTGATTTTAGAATCTAAGATGATTCGGAAGAAGCAAGTGTTTCTTTGTGACATTACCTGTACAGCTGCCTCCGAAGGCATTGCTGCTGTAACTTAGAATATTAAAAGATAAAAAGTTTGAAATAAAATACGGCTATAAACCCATATGATATTTTCATTAATTAGGTAGATGAAAGTTTGGCTCAGAGCGCCAAGATCCTGTACATTTCGCATAAATTCAGGAGTATCCAATAAGTTTGCTGTAGTACTGGCTACATCCCAGCAATCTTTTCATTTGATAGAAAAAAAAAATACAAATTTACAGTGCGACCATTTTAACTTATTTTTTACTGAAACAGAATAAAGTGAAAAAAAATACCTTCACATAACGTGCATTGACGATGATCCTACCTACCAAACAGTTATACTAACTACATATACTACTATGAATTCTTCCTCACAATTTACCGAATTATTTATTTGATGTATGAAATATTAACCATTTCATTTAATACGTCTCTCTCACTTCTTTTAATTCAGCAAAATCGTTTTAAATTCCTTGCACCGTGTTTAATTTGGCCCCCGGCGCCCCCCCGCGGCCGCCCGCATGCGCGCGCTGATTTGCATGCTCCTGCGCAGATAGTTGATAACGCCGCTCCGAAAATAAAGGGACCTGTATGACGCACTTAGGCAATTACGGCAGTCAGACGTGATAAAAGTGAGCTGGGGGCGCAATAATATATTGTTTCCAATCAGGTAGGTATGCGTATTAAACTTTTCAGCGGGGATTGCCTAATCGTACGAGTTTTCCTTAAGGGTACCACGCTTGTATGACGTGATATTCGGTGGGTAGAAACAGAGATACAAATTTAATTGATTTCATAAAGCGGTTTTCTTTTTAAATTAAAATGTTAGTTAATTGCGTTATGTTTAAAAAAAGGCATAATCGAGAAACGGTCTAGAACCCCATAATTGCAAAAGTTTCAATTCAACTTCTATATAAATTTATTATGCAATAGTTGGATTTTTGACTATTTTTTTTTGAAATTAAGACATAAACAAACATTTCGAAAACATTAAATATGTTATCTATCTTTTAAGATTATCAATAGATACAATAGAAAGCTCTTAATTGAAGTTAGAATTTTAGTATAAATATTTCATTCGATGCGTAAAGATAATCTAAAAGGCCTACTTAATAATAGCTATAAATTATCAATTACTTCGAGAGTCCTTTCATTTCCCACAGGAACTCAATTAGCCCGGACATCGTTATGCAATAAAACGATAAGATTGCAAATGTCCATTCACACAATAAATACACCCACAATTTCAATTTAGATTAAAATGGGCTAATAAATTGTAAGTTTTAAAGTGTTTTGCGAAGAGGAATTGTCAAACGGGCCCGATCGCAGCGGTGCACGAGAACGCCTCTATTCGAGACTCCACAAAGCGAGTTACGAACGATATCACTCTGGTTGCTATATCACCTTCCACCGTCGTTGCATTATATTTAAGAGGTAGTGCAAAATACCCGAGTGAGGTGCGACCACAATTGTAGTTCTAAATCACATAATGTTCTATACATTTGTCTACTGTTTACAGATATGTACATAACCGGCTGGTGACTACCGATTGAATTTTATTTCAGAGGTTCCTATTTGAACTAGTGCTGTGACACACATATGCACGCTCATACCCATTCGTCACTTTTTAGTGCCCTACAAACAGCATAGACAATATCGCTAGCAAGTCGCCCAACGCGCCGAATAAGGCCCGGGCCATACAAATAAATGAGGTGCAACTATTAGCGAGGACGTTGTTAATTGCGCGCGCGCACCTGGGCCGCAGGTGAGGGGTCGGCCAGCGGGCCGCAACCACAGCCCCGGGGCCACTTCACGAAACTACAAGTCTGAGGGGACAATGGCCCTTAAGACGTCATAGTATACGCTAAACGCCAGAAGCGGCATTTTGCCTATCTATTTACTTTAGGCAATAATGTTGGAGTCTTGACTAGGTAAGTAGACTGGGAGATTTTAGAAATTACACCTATGAAAATATCGCCGGCAAATAATTGTGAAAAGCCGTGTCATATTTTGATAATTATGAAGTACGAATTTAGCAGGAGAAAATTAATGCACTAGTTAATTTTAATCAGTATATTTAAGCGGTATTATTGTAGCAATGCACAAATATCTTACACCATTTGGAATGGAAATATATTTCAGTATTACTGCTGACTGTAGCTACGTAGAAATAGTACCTACAACCAACGTCATATATATAGTTACGGTCTAAGTGGTCAAATATATCAGAACACGCGACATACAGGCGCATTACCGATATGTTTGGACAGTAGGTAAGTCCCATTTTATATTTGTCAAAAGCAAGAAATGCAAAGTGTAGTTACGACGATAGAAACAAATAATCTTCTTTTCTGTCGGTTAAATAAGCATTTCGCCCATTCATGCTTTAGTCACTTTTCTTGTTATCAATTTGACGGCAACTAAGCATCATCACTCACCAGTGAACGAATATAACTATGGAAGCATTTCTGACGCTCCAAAATGACCCAACGTAAACTAGTTCGCGGCGGGCGGGGCTTGAAAACTAGTGCGGCAACGCGATCAGTGCGCAAGGCGCATGCCTGTCAGTCGTGTCACACGGGTTTTTTATTATATAAAATCAACTTATCCATTAAAAAATGCCTTCATGTGTGGTGAGGTGGTGCAGGAATCAACAGGAATATTGTCCCAAGAGTACTGGAATCACCTTTCACGTGTAAGTACACTGTTTACTCAAAAAATCCAAAATCGCCTTTTTACTAGAGGGATGTCATTATGCATAATGTAGTACCTAGTACATTTTAATATAGCTATTTTTAAAGGACATAATATTTATTATTAAGTTGCATACAGATTTGGGTTTTAATTTCGGTTTTTCATCGGATTAACAAGTCGAAGTCGTTTCTCATTTCGCTTAATTTTAATTTTAATTTAGATTCCCACAAGACCCGAGTCGTAGAAATCGATGGAAAAAATCTGTTCAATTGGAGAGACAGGAAAATGACTGGACACCGAGCAAGAATTCAAAAATATGTTCAATTTATTTTAAAGATGAAGATTTTTATGTATCGAAGAAGGGACACATACCTAATGCCTTCTAAAAGCGCAGTACCAATTTGTACTGTGCGTATTTATTTGGTTTGAATGATCACGTTTTAGTTAATGTAGTGCTACTTTGTATGATTGTTTAATAGACATGTATTTTCAGATGGTGTTTTCGAGTGAAAAACCAGTATTAATAAAAATTAAAAACAAAGAAAATATTCCGGAAACTTCACAGGAAAGTCCTCAAAAACGTCCAAATTGTCAATATAATAAATTATCTACTGATATTTCTTTTATTATTTTTATCTACACCCACCTATATAGTAACCCACTTGCTCGCTTGCCTTCCTTGTAATACAAAAATAAATAAATATGTAAACTACCAATAATACACTTATCGAACTAGGAGTCAAGCGCGCTGACGAAGTAGGCGAAAGCGAGTGAAAATTTGGCTTACTGATTTCATACCTTTGTGCATTGGGCTGCTTTGAATCTGACTGGTCCCCTTCTGCATAACATCGTCCGTGCTTCAAAGACACACTGACAATCTGTTGACATTGCATCGAAGCCGCGAACCAATTAGCGTAAATCTGTCACGCCGAGAACCAATCGCGATATGTGACCCGACGCTTCTCAAATCGTTGAGCTTTTACGTACTTATTTTCAAAAAGTCGCAACTAGCGAAGCACATTCTAATACCGACCTAGATTAATTAGCATTAACCTATTTTCTTAAATGCATTGATATTTTTTATTTACGTTGCTTGTGTGTGTGTACCTCAAACCTATCTGTGTGAGTTTTTGGGCTAATAATGAACGGTAGGTTGTATGAAGAGACTGCTTCCATAGTTATATTCGTTCACCGTCACTCACTACATATTATAAAACAAAGTCGCTTTTTCTGTCCCCAAATCCGTATGTATGCTTATATCTTCAAAACTACACAACGGATTTCGATGCGGTTTTTTTTAATAGATAGAGTGATTCAAGAGGAAGGTCTATAATGTATAATACATGCATGATATACCGTGCGAAGCCGGGGCGGGTCGCTAGTTATTTATAAACCCTACTGTAGCATATTATTACTTTTGTAAAAGTGGTCCCTAATCGGTGTGGGTACAGTCGCGGCTCCCGTCTATTGTTTTAAAGGTCGCTTAATTGATTTTACGTTTATTGGTGACGACCATGCGAATATAACATTACTTACGTGAGTAACGTCGGTAACAATTAATAGCCAGTGCTTGCTTTGCCTAATTTAATTAGGGAGGTTTTATTGGTAAATCGAGGGCAAATAAATCTGCCTGTGTGTTGGAGATTCTCATCTACGGAATGTATTGTGTCAAAAAATATCTACTATAATGGTAAACTTACTTGCGTCAGCAATACGTGCCTTGTGTTAAATTACAACGTAAGGAAAGTTAGATGCCTTTTTTTCACACTCTCACCACATCTTATAGTGGGTGCCCACCGTGGTTCTAATTATTAATGTTGTCAAAGGTTAATCTTGATAAATCTCGATAAAGGCATTGACGGGAAAAAACCGGCCGTGCCGAACTCGCGTTCTGAGGGTTCTGTTCAAATTCGACAAATGAATATAATTATCCAGTGTTAGCAGAGACCTGCTCCCAAGCAAAATGTAGGCAGCGTATGCCTAGTCATTTTATAGGTGTTGGTTACTTACATTGATCCACAAAAAAATTTGGTATACTATAAGAGCTACCTTCATACTAAATTTCAAATTTCTAGGACAACTTGGAAGCACCCCCTATTTTTTGGGGGCGCGGCATTTTATATGGAAACATCTGTAATGTGACTTGCAATAAACGATTCTATTCTATTCTATTCTATCTTTTGATTGAGTTGACTTAGGGGGTAGATTTTTTCACAACTCTAAAGCGCCCTGTAAACGTCAATCCAGATTTTCATCAAACGCGACAAACACGTAGATTGTTTGACAAACGCCTCAATAGCTAGGGAGCTGGCGAGCAAAATTTCTATATGATTAGCACACAAGGCAGACGTTATTAATAGTAATATTTATGCCCTAAGGAACATCAAGGACCCGGTCTGCCACCATGGTGGCGCTGCGTTGTAAATTTACAGCGTTTCAAAAATGTTAAAAAAAAAGTTGTGCTATATTATGTGCACACGTCTGCCTCTGGGCCTGATGATTACAGTCATCCTAGAAACACAAAAAATCGAAAAGGCAGACATCCAGGGCTCTGACTTTTGTAGTATTAAATTTTTTAATTTATTTTTATGATTTAAAAAAATGTATATGAAATGCACACTTGGCAGACTTGAATTGTTCGATCAATAACAATGAGAAGAACCACGGAAAAATAGTCTGCCATCATGGTGGTGCTGCGTTGTAAATTTACAGCGTTTCAAAAATGTAAAAAAAAAAAGGTGTGCTATATTATGCGCACACGTCTGCCTCTTGGACTGATGTTTGAATTCCTTATGAAAACAAAGAAAATCGATGAGGCAGACGTTTAGGCCTCTGATATTCCAAAGGCAGATCATTTGATTTTTTTTTCTGAATTGAATTGATTTTTTCTGGTTGGCATTGAGAAAAAATATGATTGCATAGATTTCAGCTCCAGAAGTTTAGTCGTTACCGTGCTTTTAGAGAATAATAATTAAACAAAATTGTATAAATAAAACTAAAAAATAACAATAATCCCATGCAATAGGTACACACGGCAATATTATAAGGTAAGCACCTACGCACGCTCGCGCCGTATCTATCCTGCTTACCGAATAGCTTTGCTGTATGCCTGCTGTCCCTTAATTCCGTGAATTTCAAACAGTTACACAGGTGAAAATCAGCGAGCAAAGTGTCTGCCACATTTTTTTTCGAATCCACGGAGTCATAGTGAATCGAATGGGCGCAATGAGAACCGTGTGCAAATGACTTAGTAGAGCTTTTTTTTTTACACTTTTAAGACTCCGTCCCATGATAATGCAGAGTCCTGAATGTCTGCCTCTTCGATTTTCTTCGTTTTCAAGATGATTGTGACCAATGAACTCCAGAGGCAGACATGTGCAAATGACTTAATACCCCCATTTTTTTAAGCAACTTCAATCCGCTGTAACGCGAAAACGCAGCGACATAGGACCTTAATTGATTGAACCAAATCGATTCGTAATGATTTAAACTGCACTCCACCTCAACGTGAAACGTGTGCAAATCATATACCGAAATGCTCGCCAGCTCCCTAACTACAAACACAGCTGTACACTAACAAATAATTTGACAAACACGTAAAATTTGACAAACAATTTGATCGTTTACAGGGCGCTTAAGGGGCCTCAGTCCTAAGTATTTCGTATTAGCTTCCCCGTCAGACCTCTACCCTTTCCTGTGAAAAAAGAGTCTTGACAGACAACAAAGTAATCCTATAAGGGTTCAGTTTTTTCCTTTTGAGGCACATAACCCTACAAATGATGTATACGATTACGATTCTGAGTGTATAATACAATACAGGCTCAGGTTCGATAAAAAGCATACCTAGTTTTAATATAATGTCCAATCGATATATATTATCTATTTCACCTAAACGAACCTTCTAAGAACATAAGAAAATAGTTATAATGGCAGTTTCATTTCATATCTATCACAGGCAGCTCCTCTAGGACTTAATGTGTCATGAAATAATAATACAAGTTAACACTTTCCCCTTTATTTAGAATAATTCAATAGTTATTTATCACATGTCTGATAGAATTTGTATATGTAAGCACATTAAACATTCTCTTTACGGAGAACAGTTCATACTCCTTGTTGTTCGGATTGACGCGGCCTGGCATGGTAGTCTTCAGCTTTAAAGATTTTGTGACCGCCAAGCAAGCCGCATCAAACATCATACACACATATTGTTACGAAAAAAACTTGTCAAATGCCAGTGCAGCAGCGTTTTCCCCGCGAAATGTCACGTAACCTGTTATAATGACACATTAGACCACCAACATGTCATAACCGTGTGCAGCTCCCTTAGTAATAACACATCAATGCAATAAAATACATCCTTAAACGATGGCAAGCGCCGCGGAGACACGCAGCTGCGCCGCGCAAGCGACAAGCTGTACAGGGTTATACACAGGTACCTACACTGGGACTTTAAAAATGAATTAAAAGTGTAATAGGCTGGCAAAAGTTCTTTGTATTATTGTATCTTCAGGTCGATACGTCCGTTAACTTATTTTTATTTCAACTCGACATGTACACTTTTAATTACATTCAGATATGGCATAATTAGCTTAAAGCCGGTCATAACAATAAGAAAATACGTTCATTAGAGTAAGAACATTAGCATGGCCTGGGTAGTGGATAGGGCTTGCAGCCATACAATATACACTATAATACAGTGGCATAGTGACTAATATCATACTCGTATAATATTAACATGATGTATGATGCTTTCTATTGAATGCACATGTAATGGTGTCGTTAGTCTTAGTTAAGGGGTAAAAGTGAATACAGTTCACGGGCCGGCTCTTTGCGTTACAAACAATGTTTGAACGCATGTAATAGCCACTAATTTAAAAAAAAATATACTTTGCTCCCTGTCCCAAAAAAGCTTTCTCTAGCTTTTAAGAAAATTACATCAAAACTTCAAAAATAGCTTATAGTAAATCAGATGCCTCGGCTCCATATAAAACTAATTGTAATTAAACACTTTCCCCGCGATAAAAAGGAGATGATCGATATTCATGATGCCACCTAATTACCTGTACACATTACAGTTGACACCAACACAATGTTTTGCAAAATATCGTTTATGGTAACTATTACCTCTTTAGAACCCACATTGCTTATTTAAACATACAGTCAAAACTTAAATAAACAAAACGAGGGAGCAAAAATACTTAAACCTAGCAATGGTAACTACAATAAAGAAATACACACAAAGTAAAATGAAAATGTTTAAGAACTTACAAATAATATCATAAAATATCCCATGGACAACCCACAATAGCGAAAAAAATGTTGAGATCTCTTTATTAATGTTAATGTGATGTAGTAGTTAAACTAGGTTTAGACGAAGCCAGTGTTGGTGGAATGTTTTACCTGCAGCCAGCACTGGCTTATTATTGGCCTCGCCTTAAACAGATTTTCAAAACAAATCCACAGGTCGGAATTGAGTGCCGGCCTATTTTCAACTCAGTGACTTCCGCCAGCTTACCAATAATCCAGGAATTAAACGAATCCAGTTGGTATCACCTAAACAGCACGGGCCAAGCTGACGCAGGCTTGTCTGGTGACTGGCGCCAGCGTTATCGGCTTCGTCTAAACCTTGCTTTATTGACAATTGTCTTGAAGCAGTGTCTTTCTACAAGCGCAACATAGGCTTCAAGACGCGACGTATTCAAATAATCGAGTGAAGGAAGACATAATGAAGATGACCAATAACGGACAAATGAACCAGTGCAGGAGTCATGACAAAATCCCACCTTACACATTTTTCTTTAAAAAACATTGCTATTTTTTCATTAGTAGAATTACAATATAGGTTGAGAACACAATTGGCTATTGATACATTACCTATTCAGATACGAGTAAGTAAATCGATCGTAATCTATCTACCGGGTTTATGTTAAGATGTTTCAATTACATAAACATTTTTAGGAACATGCTCAAGTCAAAATATAATCAAATAATTGTTTCGGAGCGAATTTAACTAGATTAGATTCTTGCCTACTAGGTAACATACGAACATCTGAATATACGTCTAGAAGTAGAGATCATGTTTTTCTAAAATTATGTTAGTTACAATGGGATGAATACTAGAATTAGAAAGGGTTGAGAGAGCGAGCGCACACTGTGCTAGCCCGCGCACAATGGTAGGAACAACGACACTAAGAACCAAAGGCCGCCGCGAACTAGTGATAGTTTACACATCCAACACTGATTATAATGGCGGCCGACGACATTTATACGAAATTAACAGATCAGTTAGCAAATAAAATAACGACAGAAAAATCCAACATAGCACAACATTTCGTAAATAAACTTCTCATGTATGCAAGAAAATTTCAGCCTGTCTAGGCACCACAAGACTAAAACCATATTTATGTTGATCAGGTATTTAACTATAGCGAACCTGATATCCTGTATTACCTACATCCTTAAAGAATAAGCCTCTGATATATCACTCAAAACTCCCGCCTGTGCATCACTATACGCCTCTATTATTGTGAGTACATAACATTAGTCTAACAATGAGCACTATTCTGAAAAAATATTTCTTTTTAATTTGCGAATAATCACATATTTGTAAATATGTCTAGGTGGGCTAAAAATATCTATTATAAAGCGGACATGTATGTGAATATACAATTCCAATAATGTTTTACACGTATATTTAATGCAAAGAGAGCAAAATGCGACGGAGTTACAAATATCAATGACAAACATTTTACGCAACTATATTGATCTGGTCGCGAAGGATAACATCAACCCATCAACGTACAGTACACATCATGTAGTTTCATATCACTAAGAGTAAAATATTAACACTAGTGCATCGACGCTCCCGCCCATACAGACTTTTCAATCATATTATACGTAGATACATAACTGTTTACAAAGAAAATATAGTATAAAATGAAAGATATGATGTAAATATATATTTGGCTACTTAAGGCGATCCAGTTTTATGTAATCATTAAATTCAAAAGCTGTGGTCTCGTTACTGAATTATCTACTTTCCTATTAATGTAACTCTTAATATTATCTCACAAGTGATCGTAGCCGTCGGAATGATAATGTAACAGGTACATATTAACCCCTTTATTCATAAACAGTTGAGCGTTAACTTAACATTAATTTGTCTGTATCTATCACCTTGGCATTCGCCTTAGCCAGATAGAGACAAAAAAACACGTTGCTTAAACAGGGTTGTACTCTTTATGAATAAGGGGCTAAGAGTTTTCCACATGACCGGAGTAATTTGCTTATGCGCAATCGAAAAGAACCAGCCTTGTAGAAATCCCATTATTCCGACAATGTTAGGAATTTACAGACGGGGTAATTCCCATTTATTCCACGTAACTGAGACATTTTGCACGATTTTGAAATGTGTATTTTCGCAATTTATTGGAACAAACGGTAATTGCCCTCGAGAGGTGATGACGCGCGAGGTTAGTTATTTGTGCACTAAGGATGTGAGCTTCCGCACGCCGGACTTTGACGAGCCCTTGGTCTTCTTCGTTTGCTCCTTCACACCCCTGAAAAAGAAACACGATTATCACAAAAAGGAACAATAAACATTCTATACGCTACAATAATGTTAACCTTTTCAACGCCAACGACCTATATATACGCCCATTACTTCAATGCAAAAGCAACCTTCATTCAATGGGGGCTATCGCGTGTGAATTTGCCACTAGAGGCGCTAGTGTCGCGTGAGGTCCAATAACATTCACTTTTCACTGGTTTTAGCGGGATTCGTGGCATTAATTAAAATTTCTTTCATTTACCTGCTGAAAAGTGATCTCCTATGTGAAATTATCGCAAATATGGATTATTTGGCGATGAATGCGAACGCTTTGAGAGCGGAATTAAGAAAAAGTGGCGCAAAAATAAAAGGCCTCAAAGAGCAGCTAATTCAGAGGTTTGTTTGTTTAATAAACTTATTGAGATTCAAGATTTAAAACTTTGTTTCGGCGCCGGTCTTATAAAGTCGCCTTTGACAGCTATACCTCTGGACCTCAGTCAACAGTGGCGCCAACTGGTGAGCAAAGAAACGATAGTCCCCATTGGGTTTAGGTTCAACTTAAGGCATCGCAATAATGAAGTCTGGCGTATGGATGACGTCTCTTGTATTTAACGTGGCGGCGAAAAGGTTTAAGTATCCAGACTGTAGAGTAGATATTATATTCTCAGTCTAGCTTCAATCATCAATTATCGGGCACGAAGTGTAGAAAAATTACGTCCTAACGACCTAATTAGTAACTTAAAGGGAGTTGTGGAAGTTCAGAAGAGAGGGCTTTAGACAGTAGTGACACTTTATCAGACTATCATTAACCACATCTAATTCTATCGGTGTCTGTGGATGCGTGTCTGCTTGTGTGGGTGGGTCGACCAATTTTCTCATTGCTATGTTTTTATTCGCTCAGGCTACTCTTCAAACCTGATGTTTCTAGGATTAAATTTTGCCGAAAATGCCTTTTTGTTACTACAAAAAGGCATTTTCAAACTACTGTTTTAAACCCCATCCCTCTTCTTCTTCTTCTTTGTGGCGTTTCAAGTCGTTATAGCGACGACAACTTCGCCAATGTCAAAGTAAGAAAAATATGATTAAAAAATCTTGTGACAAAATGTCGGCAACGTTGTACGGTAATGTTTAAAGACCCCCCTCCCCCCTGTCGGGCTCTTAGCCAACGGTCAATGATATACCTCAGGAACTGCCAGGAAATCATTAGCTGTTGCCCAGGGTGCACCGGATCAAGCACTGCTCTTCCCCCCGGACGGATCCAAAAAGGAACCGCAGCTCTTGACCACACGTGAAGGTAACCCGACTCGCACCCCCCCCCCATCCCTCCTTTAATTAGTCATCTACTAAGCATGTTAGTATAATGTGACACATTTCTTCTAAGAAACTACTACTTTCGTGTCTTCGCTGAAGGGACAGAATAACACAAGAAATAGTTGATCCACCCGGGTGCGGGAGAGAGTAGGTTTGCACTAACAAGTATCGCGTGAGGTCCTCGATGTCGACCAGCATGGAGTCCTGGCCCATGTGCAGCTCGTCGCGCGCCATCAGCAGCCGCACCAGCGACTCGTTCAGCGATTCGATCTGCGAGTGCAACTCGTTCACTATCACCTGCAATAACAAATCGACACTTAATCGACACTTAACAATCCCTTTCTATTCGAAATCAAAATAAAAATGTATTTTGCAAATAGTCTTTTTTTGAAACTATTATTGAGTAAAGTATGTATTTGTTTAACATCGAGCAGAAAGTGCTAGTTTTTTATGCACGCGCTACCGCGTTAAGCATTTTCCATAGTTGTAGATTGAATCCACCCAGAAACTCATTCACCACCCTAAGGTTCAAATGTCAGTAGTACTAGGTAGTACCGCTAGAAACATTCATAACTGTCAATCGGCGAAATTTTTGGCGTCAGCAACCAGCGTAAATCATTCAATCAGGTATGTGCAATTTTGATACCTAGAAAACGGGAAGACAGTCTCATTCCGAGAGAAGCAGTAGGACGTATAAAAATGCTAGTATTTTCCTATAAATATAGTAGGTACTCGTGACGGAGTAATCTTCAAACGGTTTATCCAAAAATCGGAACAACATCGAGGAAGTAATTGAACTATACGTAAGTAGATTATTTAGCCCGATTGAGAATAGCTAGTTTAGTTACCTATGTTATGATGAATTGAGGCTTGTGCATAGCACGTACATTATGAATATTAGGAACAATAATATTATAAGCAACGACTACAGTTTACTTCAAAGTTAACAAAACAGCAATCTACGTGACACCAATACACACTTAGGAAACACGCAACAAAAACCTATTGTTTTATTTTTACGAGTCGCCGCACGCCAAGAACAAAATCAAGGTCAATAACGTACAAAAGACTTAAATCATAACAGTAACCGCAGCTCCGAGCACTCGTAAACTGTGTGAGGAATAGCCATACTTCCGGATAAACAATAGTTTTATATTATACTTGTTCTGAATGAGGTATTTACAATTTACACGCACCAATTGGGTGAAACTTTACTATGGAGACCTCGATTTTTATTCAGTATTCGACGACCGGATAGCCTAGTGGTTAGTGACCCTGACTATGAAGCTAGAGGTCCTGGGTTCGAATCCCGGTAGGGCCAGACAGTTGTATGATGAATATGAATGCTTGTGCCCGAGTCATGGATGTTGTATGTATTTAAGTATGTATTTATCTACATTATATAAGCATGTTTATCCGTTGCCTAGTACCCATAGTACAAGCTTTGCTTAGTTTGGTGCTGGGTCAATTGGTGTAATTTGTTCCAAGATATTTATTTATTTATTTATAGTATCATAAAGAAAGCAAGAAATCTTTGAATAGGAAACTAACAATTAAGTAAAAATGCGATGGGATGTCATTTACATCGTTATGGTTTCATATTTAATAGTTACTGATTTTTAGGTATTAAAGATGTTTATGCACGACATTATATTTGATTTTTTTAATAAATTGCTCGTTTTTACTTTTATTTGACCATGTCTTTGACTTTGTTGTTGTTTGTAACAGTTATTTTCTTTCTGAATATGATTTGACTGCATGCCCATATTTATAAAGATTTCCTCTCCAAGCCAAGTTAATTTGAAAAAGATATTTTTTTAGGGATATGTTTGTCTTTGTTGTACTCTCAACAATCCATTGCATTATTCATAATATTATGTCCATTAAACAATTTACGCAACCACACAAATACATACAAGATTTGAGCAAAACAAAGGTCACTTCTAAATGAGCTACCACAGTAATGAGTAGACAAATTAGTTCAAGATAATGACTGTTGACGATTTCATTTCAAACCTACTTAAGTTTGCGCGAACATAATTTGTTTGATGCTTATGTACGACTACCTACTGAATATAGTTGGTTATTTACTAATCAATTTTAATGCTTCTGCTTACCCTATGAATGCTTACTAAAATTTTATTCAAAGTCATTCATAATGCAGCTCATGCATTTAATTGGGTAAGTATACATTTATTATGGCAGACAAATATTTTTTTTTTACAAAAAATATGAATACTACAAGTACTAACCATTTAAATGACATTCTTTATGATAAGCAACAGCTATGATAAATTTCAAATCTATCAATCAATGATTATTATGTTATCATTCTGACGCTGCTTGCCTGCCACATCTCCGATGACTTGAATGCTTTCTATGGAGTTGGAAATACTTACAAATATTATTTTATCAGTTTGTAAAGTGATGTCTAGTGTTTGACGACCGGATAGCCTAGTGGTTAGTGACCCTGACTATGAAGCTAGAGGTCCTGGGTTCGAATCCCGGGAGGGACAGACAGTTGTATGTTATTAACTATGTATTTATCTACATTATATAAGTATGTTTATCCGTTGCCTGGTACCCATAGTACAAGCTTTGCTTAGTTTGGGGCTGGGTCAATCGGAGTAATTTGTCCCAAGATATTTATTTATTTATTTATTTATCAAAGTTTATAGTTTTAATACATACATATAAGGGATCAAAATAGATAGTTTAGGTATTAAAGGTAGCTTAGGTAGCGTACCTGTAGCTGAGCGACGTTCATGTCGGTGAGCAGTTGTCTCGAGACGCGGCGGCGGTCGGGCGCGAGCGGCGCGTTGGCTTTGCGCATCGAGCTGCGCAGCATCTCTGTCACTGGCGATGCACCACGGCTCCTGCGCTCGCGCTGCAATTCAAAACATTTTCTATAAGAATGCAGTATCGCTATGATAGGCCTTGTTGATGTTTTATAAAATATGCTTACAATGGATGTCATAATACAAGACAGTAGGCACAGTAGCCTAGACTAGAGACTGCACTAATTGTGCATACACAAAGTAAATAAAAGAAAACCCAGAGATTTCTGTATTTCATCGCAAAATCAGTTAAAAAGTGTTGTCAAAAAAACACATTCATTTCTAGATACAAGAGTCTAATGAAGAAAAACCCTTTACTGTAACAATGTATTCATAAAATCATACAAGTGCATTACCTCCATTTGAATCCTCGCCATTTCCTTAGCTTGGGCGAGAGCAATCCTGGCCTCAGTTTGAAGTGTAGCTTGAAGTGCATAGAAATCTGATTCTTTAAGCTCAATGTGTCCAAGAGACTGCGAAGAGCGGGATTTGTTTGTTTTCAGTGACAATGTTGACGGACGTAACTTTGCACCTGAAAGTATAACCAAACAATCACAAACAATTGTTGATTCTAATCAATTAGAGAGAGCAAGAAAGCAAATGTAAAGAAAATAGGTTACTGACGCAACCCAGCACCTGTTAAGATCACTGTACATTGAACAATCAACAACCAAGACAGAAAACCATTAAGGTCAGCATGGGGCGAAGTATTGTTGCCACTGGGCCACAGCCGGTGCAGTCATTCATACTACTCTGGGCATTTGGCATGGAGTTTATTATTCAAGGAACTCCACAAGCAACATCTCAGAGCCAGAAGTGAATTTTACATAGTCTCACAAGCCATTGCCAACATTTGAGGGGCCTTCGCTATCTTAACATACAAATGAACCATTAACAACAAATGAGGTTATTAGTTCCACCCATTGTGATTTAAATAATCGATTGAACACTCTTCTACAAACAATATACATCAAGTACTTACCGGTGGGAACAATGCCAATTTTGTCATGTTTTGTAATATTGACTGACAGAGGCCTTGTCTGGTATGGATGGTTGTTAAGGCTGTAATTAGATTTGCTGAAAATGCTTGACCTAGCCAAGCTTTTGGTACTATAGTTGATATTTCTATCCAGTTCCGAAGTCTGGGATTCATTGTCAGAAGCTGTTTCATTCATGAAACATATTTGAAGGTTCTTCCCTGCATACCACACCACAAGACAACACATTTTATTACATATATAACATAAATAGCCCAATTTCAGGTGAATGAAAGAAAATATTTTTTTAACAGATGGCTCAACATCATAGAGGATATGATTTATTAATAAACAACAAGCATTTTTAAACTTAATTTCAAAAATATCTTACTTTACATACATACATACATACTTTATGCAAATCAGAATGTTAAGTAACCACAAAAATATTGAAATGAACAATAGCCATAAAAACAGCCGGAGTATGACAAGTAAAACATATTTTCTAATTTGCATTGAAATTTATCATTAGCACACTAACTACCGAATTAGAAAATAGTGTATGGCTTCAACACATGTATAATATAAGTAAAACTACATCCCACATTTGTTTATAATTGAAAACATAATTTGGTGTAGATTAAAAAGTAATCTAGGATGTGGTTTTGCATCTTGGCTGTAGGTTAATAGGTATATTTTTACAGAAATTTAATAGGTATTTATTTGCTGGGAAAACTAAAATGAAAACCACAATATTATACAAAATAATAGTCTAGCCTGTGTATGTAATGTCATAGCAAAGAATTAACAAATATGTTTATTTTTTTGTTACAACCACACCACCACAATGTACCACATGTTTAGCTAACACCACACACATATCCCAGGCCCAAGTTACCCATCACACAACAAAAACCCTCTCGAGACACTAAGCTCACTTGGAGTTTTGCGAAAATAAATATTGTTATTATTCAAATCATCTCTGTCCCGTAACCTATAAAATTAGATTAATACATATCCCCACAAAGTAGTTTAAACTCACCGTTTTGAAGCCTTGAGTGTAGGCTTGGCTTCTTCCCAGGCCTGTCAGTGTAACCCATACTGTAAAATTCCTCACTATCAGCCCCCATCGCCAGCCGTTTTCTGATTTCTTCTCTATCATTGCGTTTCTGGATACAAAAACAAGATTAGTTTACCACATGTGATAAAATTAAATATCAACCACAAAAAATAAACAAACAAAGTGCAGGAATCACTACATTTGTACTGTCAGTTGAATCTTCAGTGATTGTAACTATTCTTGTAAATTTGTCTAAGAGATTATTGTCCGCGAGAACTGGCCACTCAAATTCAGTTTCGGCACATTGTGCTGTACCAGTAGCTCTTGGACTTAAAGCTGTATCATCACAATGGTATTCAGGGTTAGATTGCACATTTTGTTTGACGAATTTAGTCTTGAGCAAATGCAAACTTCGTTTGAATCCTGATATTTGTACATGGTCTCCATTGTTAGGCACTTCTAGCGACGTTTTACTAAATCTCCTTTTAATGTTAGTGAATAGACCTTCGAACATCTTAATTGTAAAGCAGTCTTCTAATTTTTGGCAAAAATATGGCACACCCGGTTTGTACAATTTATTAACTAGAATGTTCAACAAAATCAACAAAAAATAATATTGTCTCCGCTGTCATTTTCATATTTGACATATAGGGCAAGGACAAGTGACGTTCCATTTTAGTCGACATTTCTAATGTCCTAAATAACCCTTTGTGCCTATTTAAAGATTAAAAGCGTGTAAAAATTACAAAAAACTTACAAGGCAACAAACATTATCCACAGATTCATGATTATCATAAGTAATCGTGTATAAATCCAAAAGGAATCTCGTATCCTTTTTATAATGTCTTTGTTCAGAATTAAAATACGGCATCGACGCCATCACTAATTAATAAAATAACGTAAGTAGCTGTTAACACAATAAATAAGGAAACAGTAATTTAGTTAAACACTGCTCGCACACCTTGGTTAGTGATGGTGGCTTGGTAGAGACTGGCTGCTTGTGTGCCTGCGCCGTTGAATCACCGTAGAAAGCTGAACCTACTACTTATTGATAATTATTAAATTGTTACACATGGTTGCGGTAGACGTGGTTCAGACGCGAACCTTTTACCGTTACTTAAGTTCAAAGAGGCGCGGTGATTTAAATATCGTATTGATGGAACGCGTACATACCTATAATGCTATTTAGAAATGCTTAACTATAGAAGTATATACAAAAACAATCTTACCCGTCTCTCTGCTTCTTTGGCTGCTTTCAAATGATTTTCTATTGCATCCAGATCTAACTTTGGCAGAGCCGTTTCTATATTGTAGACATCAAAACTTCCTGGAATGCAGAAACACAATACTTTAATGTTTCAAAATAGTTACGTATACCTACATAGGAAAAAATATTGTATCCAACATACAGATATGTAATGATTGTATTCGAACACCTACTACTTATAAGGTGTCTAGAAAATCTGAGAGTAAAATTGTGTATTATAATAAGTACCTAAGTAGGTACGTAGATGAGCGCATACAAGTCTAAGGCTTTCCCTTAGACCTAGGTCATAAAAATCGATAAAAAAAATATGACGAGATAGGTGTTAATTTACCGAGTTGACTGAAAGTCTATTTAGTTATCCATTAGGTATGTAGCTATATACCTAATAGCAATAGCAATACATGAAAATAATCAGAAAAGTAGTTTAGGTATGCATAAAATGCAATGAATTGAGTTTATTCGTTCAGTGGTTAGAGAGCATTAAATCAAAATCATAATAATTCTTAGAGACCTTGAATATCTTACATTCTTGACTTCTCTACTGATGACTAAATTTAATCATCAGTTGCTACTTTAAAACTTACCAAAATCATATTTGTCGGCATTTTCTGTTTTTCGGACGGACGAGTTGCTTTGAGCGGTTTTGGTATACTTCTTTACTGATGCTACTTCTGTCTTTCTGTCTGTAATCGCAGCTGATTCTCTGAATAAAGACATTATTTCCAATTTAATTTACGTACTTCTTAGGGATCTTCGTAAAAAATAGCAACTAACTACCACACCCATTTGTAAATGTCTAATGCTATCGGGGCAAAGCGCCACATAACTTGTTCTAACCAAATTGAGTTGATTAACTTCGCGTCGGTGTACCGCGGCCTACGTTTTCTCTCGAATTTATCAGAGTTACATGCTCCGTCAAATCTATTTTTAAGGAGCAACGCCTACCATAAGCACGTCACTAAATCAATGTCAGATTGTAAGGCGGTCGTAACCATCTGATCGGACCATGACAATAATTAAATAAATATCGTAAGACAATTTACACTTACACCAATTGACCTAGTCTCAAACTAAGCACACTTTGTAATATGGTTAGGTATCTACTATACAACGGATAAACATACTAATATAGATAAATAAATATGTTTTCATACAACAAGTTATCTACCTGATGGTAAGCCATCACCACAGCCCATGGATATCCGTAACACCTGAGGATTTCAGATGCGTTGCCAGCCCAAGAGGGCTAAAATATAGATAGAATACTTCATGCGGCAATAATTTCACCGGTTGTTTTACTCTCCTCACAAACACAGAAGCAGCGCAAGCATTGCTGTTTAGCGGCAGGTTTAGCGAGGGAAACAAGAAAAATAAAATAACTTTATGAAAGATCTCCCCCGCGGCATAGACCAAAAGATGCTGGCGCATTTCCTCGCTATATCACAGTAGTGGAGGCAAAATACGTGAAATTTCCCTTAAGTCAGGAAATAATTCTAAGAACTGATAAAAACAATTGTTTTTGATTTGTATGGGTTAGAAATGGAACTTAATACATCACTTGATATATTCACCCCCCCGGAAAGGGGTGGAATTGGTTGAAAATGGTGTAATAGTAATAACTAAGAAGAAAAAATAGGTGTAGTCTGTGCAATTTGCCATACGTTTTATTACATCTTAATCTATATTTGCACCCATTATTTAGCTCAATTCAAGCTACGGAACATACAAAAAAAAAATCATATAACTAAAAATATACTTTTTGGCATTGCGGCCCCGGGAAAAATACAGAACGCGGTGCAAATTGAGGAAATGATGAGAAAATATATCAAAACACAATACCAAATTTGCACCAGGGTGCGACACCCGGAAAGTAGTTTTCTATGTTTTACTGTCTTTGTACTTCGGGGGAAATTTTGAAATTAATAAAAATCGTCACAATCGTCTTAACTTGGTTTGATTTACATTCGCACCCCATAAAAAATTGACATTTCTACACGGAACATGCGGTTCTGTAATACTACCCGCTACCTAGCGTTCGCTGCTATTCCTTGCGTTTAGATAGAACTATGTTTACCAAACTTCCAGTTAAAATTTTCTTTTTTTTATTGAGTGCGAATGTAGTATCTTTTAAATATGTGCTATTTATAAATTTTCACGACTATCTTAATTTCCCCCGAAGTACAATCTACAAAAGAGTGAAAAAAAACATGTTCCATACTTTGCACGGGGGTGCAAAGTTACCTGGGTGTTTATAATACTTTGAAAAGCTTAATCTAAGTTTGCACCAACCGTCTGAATTATCCTCGAGCCGCCATCAGAAAAAAATATTTTACCAAGATTCTATACATCGTACACCTTTTTAATTAACGTACATTATGTACCAAAGGGGACCCTTCACGTGGCTAAACTTGCGCTTAATACCTTTTATCATACTCCAAAATAACGGCATTTGAAGTTTATACCTAATATTTTAAAGTGTTCCGTACATGATAGAAAGGTGCAAACCGAGGGAAAGCATCTAGTCGTGCCCTCTAACGATTCCACAAAAAAACACGACTACACGAATTACTTCCATACTTTTCCGTAATTCGACTATACTACAGTGCCGGTACGTTGTGCGAGAAAACTGTCAGGTTTTCAGTATCGATAAATAAATAAATTTAAATAGGGACTCGGGGTTAGACCTAGTAAAAATTAGGAACATAATTCTGAAAACAACTGAAACCGAATAAAATTACGCCTCGTACCTACTCGTTACTGGTAACACTGAATCATGCGCGAAACTTCGTTTACTACTTTTTTTTTATTTCGTCTGAGGATTTGGGATAAAAACATTACCTAAGTAAACTTTACCATTCAAGTGCTCATAGGTCAACAGGCTATCTGGCAATTTATTACCATGACAAAAAGTTTAACATGTACATATTCTGATCATTTAGCCGACAAACTTCATTCGGACGGCAATATTACAAACTAGCTTCTGCCCGCGACTTCGTCTGCGTAGAATTATACTTAAAAAAACCTTCCTCTTGAATCACTCTATCTATTAAAAAACCGCATCAAAATCCGTTGTGTAGTTTTGAAGATATAAGCATATATAGAGACATAGGGACAGAGAAAGCGACTTTGTTTTATACTATGTAGTGATGATGATGTATTAACTCGGGTGTTACAGTCTACAGGAGGTGGGAATGAGCGTTTGTAAAACGTAAAATGATCAACACATTCTCTTATTATTTATCTTAGCAGTAGAGTCGGGTATAAATCGCTTGTGTTTGCTCGAATGAATTATTTTTTGTCTACATGTCAAAAACTCACCTGGTAGAGACAATATCTATTTTATAGCAATTTTTTAAACTAAGTATCAAAGTCAAATCATTTTCTGCACATAAAAAAAATCGTATTAAGTAGGTATCTACCCTACCTATGTTCTCTAAATTTATCGCGATTTTTGATGTTTTACTTTCGCTAACTATGCGTGTATACTTACATGACTGGCTTTCTTGATATTGATTCAGTGTTGTTTCCAATTTTGCTGCATGTCTTATTTCTAGACGAACTTGCTACCTCATTGGAATTACCGTCGGTGACGATCGGTGCCGGTTCCTTCTTATTCCTTATCCATAATCTATCGCGCTCTCGCATTTCATCTAACTTCGGAATAATTTTCCTCAACTCAGTGCTGAGTTGTTTAATTGTATTTTCAACATTATTGCTCAAGTTTTTTGGATCGTATTCGCTGTCATATATAGTTATTTCATCTTTACCGTCAGACAAAAAGGCATCTGTTATTTTATTATTGGTGTTATTTTCTATCAATAAAAACGTAGGCCTACTGAGATGCATTTCTTTTATTGCATTACTTTCATTTTGTCTTATATCGTTAGCTTCATTGTTAAGCACTTCCTCACTCCTCGTCTTATCGGATGACATAATAATATCCGTACTCTGATCGTTTTCATCACTATGCGTTTCCACGAGCTTTTTAATGACGTGATTTACTACTTCGCTTATATTGTTAATAGTATTTTCAATGGGTTTTGCAAAAGAATCTTTGATATCTTTCCTTAATTCTTCTAAGTCGTCTTGAATATTAATATTATAATTCAGTAACTGTTTAATTTCATCTTCAATTTCTTTGTTGAAATCACCTATTATATCCTTAGTGTCAAAATTATTTTCTATATCCGTATCAGTGCAATTAAGATCATAATCACTTCGGTCAACATTGTTATTGTTTTCCGATAGAGTTTTTAAAAGATCTGGTATGTCACTTTGTACGGGAGTCTCTGATGTTATCGTCTTTGAAAAATAATCACATCGTGTGCTCAATATATTAGAATCTGTTGTTTCTTCCTGATTATTATTATTATTGTTTATATTTTTACATATAACTGTGGTTTCCTTTGAGGTAAGCTCTGGTTCATATGTTGATTCCGTTATCTCTATATCTATGTCGTCGTCCGTCATATCATTTTCAGAATGATAAAAGTTCTCTATGTTAGAAGAATAGTCCTGTAATTTGTGTGTTGTTAGTAATATAGAGAAGTAATAGATTAAGCAGTTACAGGGGAAATACAGATATACAAAAAAGAGATTTATCCCTGAAAGTGCACCTTGAAACTAATGATAGTAGATCACAACAAGTTGTAAATACCTACACAAAGTAAAGTCAGGCGTAGTGAAAAAATAAAATTAGCTTGAAGGGGTAAAAGTGGTGTCGTTTTGAACTTTCTCCCATAAGAGTAAGTTAAGTAGTATTATGTGTGCAAAACTCGAGCTGATATATATTTGATGTCATTGTTAATCTCATTTATTTTATAAGCCATTCATACAAATTATGATTAAGTCGGCTTTGGGCATGCGTTTGTTGTTTAGCAAATGCGAAAAATGCTCACGTGAAATAAATTAACTCATTCGCGTATTTCTAGCTAAATTTGTGTTGTTGTTCGTCATCTTTAACATGCGAACAATCTTTTTGTCATATTGACTCTGTCTACAGCACTACCTCATGGAACCGTTCCTTATTAAAGTTTGCTCACCTGTAACGTATGAGCCAAATGTTGGAAACCTGGATAATTCGGATTCACGATTCCCCTGGGTACCGGCTGACTTCCGTTCTCAGACATCTCATCAGTGTCCGAATGTTCAAACGTCCGCTCGTCGTCGATTGGGGTTGTATTCGAAGACACATTACTACCTGAAATATTGATTTTATCCATTGATTTTCACATATGTACCCACACACGACAAAAGCCATTATTAGACACAATGGCGACTTCGGCGCTCGTTCACCCACGCGATTAGCCGTCTACTAAAATTACCAAAGGCCCACACTAAAATTACCCGCACCCTAACACGAGTATCAAGAAACGAACGCTCGGTCACTAGAGTCGAAACCAATTCATCGTTTCAACGAACACTTTGAGATGGTTAGCGCCGTCGATATCTTGATGTTAAATCGCTCGAGTTAAGTAAAAATCAGCAAATTTGCAGCAGGCGCTTAGTAAACATTCCTAGATTTTTTGCTCTGCCAAATTTAAATGATCTGGTGAAATTAGGAAAAAGCTTAAGTGTGTACCTACTAACTAAGTATCTAATAAACTTGGTTCAGACTGTAAAGCAACGACGAAAACATTTGGAAATACACAGATTTTTTTATATATAAATACTATCTATTTGGGACTAATTTTGAGGTCAGACGGCAACATGGCCCAACTTGATGATAGATTAAAATCTTCACAATTATTGTTCCTATAAAGTAACACGTACCTAGAAAGCTTTCACAAGGAGCCAGGAAAGTTTCCGTAGCGCCCTCCAGGTGGTTCGCCTCTGTGTTATTGCTCAAATTCAACAACCCCCTGTTATTCTGAGTGCTTAGCCGGTACAGGTTATTGCACACTATAGGTTCGGCGTTCAGATTAGAGGTGTCGCTTGTGACATTATTTTTTCGTGCACTCCTACTATTCTCAAAAAAGTCAATAGTGACCGCAGTACTTGAATTATTGTAAGTAGAATTAAATTGAAAATTTCCCGTCGTGCCAGTATTATTACAAAAGTTTCGAGAACCGCCGTTAGCGGGTACGAGCCAACTTCTATTATCAGAGTTGATGTGAGATAGAATCTCGTGTCCGTTGGCTGCGGCTACGTTACCATTCTCGGAGACCTGTTTGATCCTCATGATTACCTGGAATAAATAAATGCTTCGTTAATAAACAAGGAAAATCTTCCCATCACACCTCTGATTTGATTAAAATCTTTGGATGTATTGTGTGCTAATGGACAGGAAGGTAAGTTCGGGGAAGGTATTTCCCTTGAAAGTTCGAGGGATGTTGTCAAGACTTGAGACGGAAAGGTCTTAGGGAGCAAAGTTTGCGAGTTTGCGTCGCTCCTAACTAATCACCGGGTGCCGTAGTTGCGTCGCGCCGCGCATGACATTATCTCGTTTTCTCAATTTATTTATTGTCGTTATTTCATGAAGCTTAGATCTAGTTTATTTATTCTAAAAATACCAATGCATTAATATTAAATTTAATTAAATTTAACCTACTCACAGCTAGCAACATAGGCGCATGTTTTATAAAGCTTTTAACAAATAAATTAAGAGAACATGCGACACGTTGTTGCACAAGAATAATGCCGAGAATTTGAGTAGGTAAATAGAGGCTGGCCGCCAAGCACCTTATGGTAAAAAATAATTTTAAATGTTGAATCAAGTTCTATCGAGCAACGCGTAGATTCGCTTCTTTCTTAGAACGCTTCTTTATGCAACTCCATTCTCATCAGCTCTTCACCATCATTGACTGACCTGGATCGGCTTACTAAAAATAATGACGGTTTCTATTTGTTGGATGTCATTAAATAAGCTGTTGTCATACTGCTAATATAGGTAGGTATAAACATTATCCACAACTGTAGTTGTTGTATGTGTATACATATATGCCTATGTAGATAGCTATACAGTACATTCAATGAAAATTGTTCTTGGTAGGTACTTGAGTAACAAATTAATAAAGTCCATTAATGATATTACTGTGGCCACTTCGCCAATCGTTTCACGTTTGCAGGTTTTCGTATTGCTACTCAACATTATTGCTTGGTGTAACAAATCTTTTTACGAAGGCGGTTTTCGCTTTCAGCGAAATGTATTCTATTTCTCGGAAGCAATATCAGACGCCTGCCTTAAGCGACAATATTTGTGCTACCTACCATTTCCTTCGATGCTAAAGCCAAACACACCTAAAATTGAGCGTACAGCTATTTCTGTCTTGTCAAGAATTGTGTGGAAACATTAACTCTACCAACTATAGACCGACCGCTTAAATGAGTCCTCGGCCGCGTGGGTACAGGGGCGCGGGGTAAGATGACAAAGGGGACCGAGAGTGGTTCGGGCGGGTAGTGCTCCTGCCGCCCGCACCTCTCTCGGCCCCCTTTGTCGCCTACCCCGCGCCCCTTTGCCGCGCGGGCGAGGACTCATTTAAGCGGTCGGTACGAGTTAATAGATTTACTGCTTTTTCTGACTGTACGGTTTGGACAATTCGCAAAATATTTGAAGAGCCACTAGTGCCTTTAACACGCGGTGATGCCGTTAGCCGCGTCAGCCCAGTAAAGGAGGCCGTGCTTGAGGCTTTGGGTTATGTTATAATCATTGGATTTTATGTCCTAAATCCATAGAGGGCGATATTGCGGATCAGAGCCGGATATTGTAAGCGGCGCGCCCTCGTCCTTGCGACAGGCACGCGGCGCCGACCTCAATCCGTTTATACCTACCCCCTGATAAGCCATACCATTATTAGAATAAAACATTCCTATAAAAAAGAAGTTTCACTTTCCACCTGCCTCCACTGCGGGCAAAGTACTTGCAGTAAAATCCGCTATTGCCGGTGTCGGTTTAGATATTGATTAACTGGACGTATGTTAAGGTAGAAGTTATTTAATTTTTTCACCTACTTAACTATTGTTAACTTAACTGTAGTTATAACTCTTTTTTTACGTTTATTTGGTTGAATTCTGGATTCGTTCAAGAGCGTTTAACAAGTCAAAATTCACGATTGCCGTTCGTATGTCTCATTTTATACTCAACTAACTTTTGTCCGCGACTTCGTCCGCGCTGGTAACATCAAAGTGACATACCACCTTCATCCATTCATTTCTTCGAATATTCTATCTCATGAGACATTTGCAAAATCCCTTCTAAATGCTCCTTTTTGATTCTCAAGCAACATGTCCGCCAAATACCAAGGATAATCATACAATTATCCTTTTTATTTCTTATCCCACTAGAATTTTGCGAAATATAGAAATCAGTTTTCAGATATAACAATTGGTAACTATGCCAAGTTTAAAGATTTTAGTAATAATAGATGGAACCATTTCAAAGTAAGAATATAAATCTTTTTTACTCCCTAACCCGCGGGAATTTAGGAAACCCCTGAAATTCATTTTTAGCAGTTATGATTTCTTAATTGTGTGTCAAATTTCAAGACTAGTAATTATAGTTATGGAGTTAGGGCGTATAAACCCCATTTATTCCCTATCCCGAGGTAATTTCTAAAAATCGCATGACCTCTCTAAAGTTTAGAAACCTTCAAAATGCGGGTACTAATATAATACGGTGTCTTTCGAGACATCCCAACTTTAAAGAGTATTTTCCGTGTAGATACCATTAGGCTTTTATGTGAGTTCAACCTTTTGTGAATAAAATCGGATTGAGTTTTTAACCGAGGATTTCAAACATGACTGTGTCACAATGAAATGTAATTTAAATCAAAAGCACTAAGAAGTATTGATATCAACATCGAAGCAAATCACCCCAAAACACTTTCTACCCCTTTTAAACCCTGTTAGGGGATAAATTTCAAGAAAATATGAAACAGTCGGTTTACATTACTCTGTAGTGCGCTTCATTTAAACTTCTTGTTATTAAAATTTTACGAATATTCTTTAACAATCTGCCATATCTGGCCTTAAAATAGTTGCCAAAACTTGTAATTTTTTAGCGAAATGAGACGAGATTCGGTTGCGCCCTCTTAAGTTAATTTAAATCTAGTCCTCCACTATATTATTTTACAGTAATGATTTATGTAATACTTAATAACTTCCGTAGGAGTTTAGACACGAGAACTCGAACCGAACTTGAGGCCGATCTCACTTGAGTATTTATATCTATAAAGGCCCGCATCCGTAAACTGAAACGATAAATCAATTGAAATTTACGCCTCAATGGAAGGATAGGACCCGTCTCAACTCAACCCAAAAGAACCCATCAAATATATTTATGCAAAAAAATGCTAAATAATGTATAGGCTGGATTGTTTCGTGTCCTGCCTACCCTCTTTACTTAATTTACCCTACTCGGAGGCTCTTCGGGTTGAGCAGAAAAGTTTCAATTTTATGTCTCTAGATAACAAACTTCTTAGATAAGCAGCAGATTTAATTAATTTCAACTTGAGAACGAAGTCGAGATAACGATTCTCACCAACTTCCATTGTATTCTCTATACAGTGTATTGTATAGCTAGGCTGGTTGATCTGAGGAATTGGCTTTAATTTAATCTTAGCATCAACTGGAACATTTCGAGATCAGGGACTGCGATAGCTTAAGTACATTTCGTCAGCTCGGTATTAAGATATATTGAAACGATTTCGAGTCTAGACGGTATTTAATCTCCTTTCGCGGAGCTACGTCGCATTCACCTGAGTCAAGTTTTCCTCAATTCGAATGCGACGGGCCGTACGTTTTAAATTGCAATTTGGTTTCCATCGGCGTCTCAGCATAGAATATATATAAATAAAGGTTATAAACCAACGCAAGACTGTTATTTTCATTCTTTAAAAAGCTTTTTAGTTTGTAAAATGAGTCAGTCAGTGAAAGCATTATAAAATAGTTATTTGTGCAACAAGAGAGCAAAGTAGGTTTTTGGTGAGAGTGTTGATTTTGAATCCCGAGTAAGCGAAGGAGCCTAGAATTGAATCACGAGCGTAGCGAGTGATTCTATGTTAGGATCCTGAGTGCAGCAAAGGTTTCAAAGACACGACATTCAAAAAACTTTGGCCTCGTGTGACACACAATTTTTCATCTCAGCAGCGAGAACATTTTGTCTTAAGTGAAAAAATACAAAAAGGCAAATTTATCCATATTCAAAACCAAATTCATAATATACCAGAAGTACGTATACTATTTATTTTATTTTATAATATTTATTTGAAATCAAAATTCGCACCATAAGTCAACTTTGCTCTCATGTTGCACAAATAACTATTATTTCATAATCGCAGTTATAAGATTGAGCTCTAACAGTTTATGAATCGTGATTATATTTTTTTATTTTGTGAATAGTGTTATACTTTCAAAAATTTCCTGAAATATGCGTCATTAGAAACAAAATTAATGTCCTAAATTATAATGTACCAAATAAAGCTCAAGATTTAGGTATGTATTTAAAATTATTACAATTAAAAATAATTTGTACTCTATATCACATTTCTAATGTGAACGGTATGTAGTATTCCTCATTTCACACATTGTTAAAAATACAACAAATAAAACAGACTGTGGCTTATGTCTGGTAAGCAAAGCAAGGCGCCTCGCACGCGTCGCAGCGCCGGAGCGCCGGAGCGCCGGAGCGCAAGGCAGCTTGCCAACAAATTGATTTTTTGCTTACATCCGGAAACTAATCCTGTTAGCAGGAAAACGCCTCTGTGTACCTCCGGCCGGCCACATAGCGGCAGTTCCCTTCGTTAATAACAAATAAGGTAAATTGTACGAATAGCCTTTTCGTTGAGTAAACAGAAGCTAATGTAGAAACATCACGTTACAAAGGTCTAAATAAAGCAATTCAGGTTTGTAATTGTTAATTGCAGAGCCGTAACGATCTTTGTTCAGTAAATTCATGCGAACAAACAACGGCGCGGCGCCCTGTCCGGCTCAAACAACCGAATACCTACTACAAGCGTCAGCAAAATAAGTTAATTAATAAAACTATTTGAGCAAAGAGATAGAGAGAGAGAGTATTTGAGTAAAGATTGTTATGTGATACTTATTACGTAATTTGCTACACTAACGTGCATTTTGAGTACTGAATTTGCTTGCTACCCAGCTCGACAAGATTAAAAGCGTAATTTCCTTTGTGTTTTGTGTAGTATTGACTCAGTCAAGTTAAATTATCACTTTTCATTAGCAGTTTTAGGCACATATTGCAGAAAAACAAATTTATTCACAAAGATATGTGATATAATTACTAGTTCATGTCATAAACGTACCTACCTTACTTATTGTAGACTAGCTTCTGCCCACGACTTCGTCTGCGTAGAATTATACATAAAAACCTTCCTCTTGAATCACTATATCTATTAAAAAATCCGTTGTGTAGTTTTGAAGATATAAGCATACATAGGGACATAGGGACATGGGGACAGAGAAAGCGACTTTATTTTATACTATGTAGTGATGATGATGGTGATAGTGAAGTCTGGCTGACTGACGACTGACACAAGCAGCTATTATTACGACGTAACCTTTCCTGAGTCTTTGTATTTTACACAAAATAAAACAACCAGAACAAAGTCATATTTTTCTTTTCGAACCGTTTTAATCATAACTCATTCGATATTAAACGTAGACTTTCGCTGTGATGGAATATGCTGAAGCATACCATGTCGCTAACTTTATAAGCATGTACACTCACGCAACCTTCAAGGCTTTGACGGCATCAGCCATAACACAAGTAAAGCTGGAAATCTCTAACAAGCCAACCCGTTATAACCATTTGACGTGTATAACTAAACTACGCTTCAAGTTACATAGAAGGGCTGCTGCCTCTATAAAAGGCGTTTTAATTTAATATCGCAATTTACAAAAGGTCGAATGTGGTTAAAGCAATATCACTACATAGTATAAAACAAAGTCGTTTTCCGCTGTCTGTCTGTCCTTATGTATGCTTAGATCTTTAAAACTACGCAACGGATTTTGACGCGGTTTTTCTTAATAGATAGAGTGATTCGAGAGGAAGGTTCATATTTATAATACGCAGACATAGTCGTGGGCAGAAGCTAGTATTTAATATAATTATTTAATGTTAAAATTGGCTGAAGGTCGTCGTAATAATCGAAGTTCCCTCCGGCATTACATTATTTAGTTTACTTTCGTATTTACTAAACCAACGTTGTTTCCGAAGCATCTCAATATGAAAAATAAAATAATCTATCTACCTTTTCCTGAATTACTGGCAGCATTGTATTTTGTTCATACGTAATGTACTTTATGATCTGCGCAATATTGGTGAATACGCGACAGCTATATTGTCGCGCCAACCGTCAAAGTTATTTAGTTTAATATTAGATTGAGACCAGACCAGACGGAACCAGACTATCTGTTGCTCAGTATAACATCATACCCACTTTGATGATTGGCGCGACAGTATGGCAGGCGCTTTTTGATGATGACGTTTAAGGTTGGATTACCATGCTACCATACTACTAGCTCTTTGGTCTCTGTTGCTTTCAGTTTTCTTTCTCAGTTTTGCCTGTAGAGTCTTCATCGCCCAAGACATAAACATATGAACTACGAGTATTATTAGTGCTATTACACCACTTAAGGTAATTTCAGGTAAATAGCTACATTTATAGTTCAAATCACTTGAAACAAGACAAGGTACAATATTTATCAATCGACGGCAACCCCATTCGAATTTCATGTAAACAAGCAGTCATGAAATACTGCATTAATTTCATGAAAAATAAGAAGCTTTTACAGAGACTAAAACAGGTGAGGAAAAGTATATTAATAAGATACACGACCAAGTCCTTTGGGAGTAATATGGGCTATTTATCATCACGCAACGGCAAAGGAGGATCTACCCGAGACGCCGACGGCCGCTATGTAAATGATAATATTTTTAACAAGATTATACCAGATAGTAGAATATCTTGTGTAAGTGAAACGATAAATAACAACAAAAGAACAGTAAACGGCTTCATGGAATTCTGAGAAGTATTTTTCAAGTAGATACCAAGAATACTGTACTTTTATTGTAGAGGCAGTGCACTTATCAAGAGAGTAACTTCGTCGTTTAGTCTAGAAAATGCTTTTATTCGACGGCGAAAGCGTGAACTAGGTCCGAGTTTCTCGAGTATTTCTGTGTGGCGAGGTGTCTGAACAAAATTTGAAGTGCTACGAATGCCGTAGCACTGATATTGCGGCTAGAATAACATTTTTTTACAAGGAAGAGAACGTGTTTACTGTATCGGTTATTTTCCTAAATAGCAGTAGGTAACAGAGGACAGAAAGCAATAACTATCTGTTGTTAATTATTTCGAACAGGAAATTAAATAACCTCAATAACGTTCCGGTGGAGGCACTTGCTACCTCTCGTAATGACCCACATAACGCGTGTACAAAGTTGCTTTATCGATAAAACTTCCAGGCCGTCTCACGAGTCCCTTCGCGGGGTACTTAGATAAATATGTACGTAGTGCGATATAGAGGCGTGTAAATAAACGTAACGTTCAGCCCGAAACGGACCCCCGGGGATAGAAATACCTCAGGGTGGATATTACTCGTGTTATACTAGAATGCGTGGGACAGAATAGTGGTAGGACGGGATGGTGCTGGCTATTGATTCCCGCAGTCTCTACCCGCGGTCTGCCTTCCGCTTCCGTATTAAATATTTATATAGAGACATTCTTACACCAGCGGACGCGGCCCTTCAGTCTATGCCGCGTTATATGTGTACATAAGAGTTCATCCGAAACGGGCAGGCAGGGATATTTTGGGTGTTCCATATATAGGTGTGAAGGTAAAGTGAAATAACGGATAACTTTAGATATCGGCAAGTTCGCCAACTTTGCTCTAGTTTCTCCGATCCCACTAAAGGACTCCAACTATTACAGTAGAGTACCAGAACTGAACGTGGATATCTCAATGCTTTTACCTCTAACCATAAAATAAATGGAGCCTAGCTGACGAGCGGTAATTGAAAAGGGTCAGTGATCATGACGACGGACTATTACTCCACTTGAAGAGCTTTTAAGATATCGTGAAAGAACAAACACATTTAGTGGCCCATGCGACCGTCCTCCGGAGTGTTCACCCTCCACTTCCATTTTTCACGAGCCAGATAAAATCTCTATCGAAGTGAAAGAGTTACAGTGATTGGTAATTTATTAAGGTTTCTTGCTGCCTCCTGGCTTTTCTCAACCGATGGCCCTTAAAGATAAATTGTTGTAACAAGTGATCCCTTGACTATTGATATTCGACTTGACACTTCAGTCTGCTTAAGATTGGTGTAATGTAAAGGATGTAAGTACAAACAATACTATTAACCATATTATCGACGTTATGAAATAGCTCAGCATCAGTATCAAGAGTACCTGTCTATGATAATGATAACAGATTCAAAGTTATCCTTAATTCTTCACTTGTTTTTTATTAGAATACATTTGTGTACACGACTACACGTCTTAATTAAACAAAAGGAGCATCTTAGCATTATTTTGTCATAATCATAAATATAAATAAGCATCGAATTATTTCGCGACATGTGTACCTACTAACTTTATGGTAAACGTTTGCGCCAGAGTTGCCAGACGCCCATGTAATATAACGAGTGTTATGCACAACGTCTTATAATTTTCCAGAAAGGACGAGAGCGGGTGTCGGAGTGCGTGACCGCCGCCTTCGCGCCCGGTAATGGCCCAAAATGATGGATCACCTCAAAAACCACGGACACACTGCATTCGGTAAAGCCGGCGTTGTAAATATTAATTATGTAACGGCAATTAATATAATACAAACACGCCGAGTTTTGTAGCGCTCGTATATTATTTAGACCATTTTGTTGGAATGGACGGCAGGAATCGTTTTGTTTATGTTATGTTGGTGGTTTCGTTGAAGTATAAATTTTAAATATGCTGACATAGAGGAGAGTAGGAGCAGAGCGAGGAAATCCAGGTATAGTTGCCTACACTTTATTTATAGAAACTCTTACATATAGATATAGTCTCGCCATGTGCGTTCATTCAGTTGACCTTAATGTGCCAGAGGCGATGACCCGAAGACCCGAGAATCCTACTGATAATTTAAATGTGATCGCATATATAAATTCTTTTACTCGAATCTTTTACCCAAGTATGTATGTATGTATAACTATTGTACATAAAACACAAGAAAAAGATGAATACAGGACAACACCCATGCACAAAGGCGCACAAAGTCCAAACACAAAGCCCATGCACAAAGTATAAGCTGTTGGAAGTTAAACCATGGTTTTATTCAAAGGTGTAGGTAGATGAAAAATGTGCATGTAGAAAAACAAACCTTGACCTTTTTCAACACGGGCTAAAACCGGATATACTTTATAAATAAACTCACTATGTAGTTATACTTTATACAAGCTTTTGCTCTCGACTTCGTCCGCACAGAATCTAAATTTGCGCTAAAACTTCTTCCTCTCTCCCATCGAAAATGTACAAAAACCAGCCAAATGCGAATCGTACTTTAGCACGAAGGATTTCGTACTACCTACCTAGCACAACGAAATAAACCGGTTTCATGGAGACCCACTTCCATTATTTTTTATCCCATCCTTTTGTTCTGTGGGAAATTCGAAAAATCCCTTCATACAACGCCTATGCGATCTTCAAAGAACAAGTCTACTAAATACAAAGTCTATCAGTTCTATACCGTCCTCTTATCCCGTGGGAAAATTGAAAAACCCCTTTATGGTGGACTTCTTTGATCATCAAGGAATATCTCTGCCAAATACCAAGAAACTATATTAGCAAGTCAGTTACTCTTTTTTTCTTATCCCACAGGAATTTCGCAAAATCAGCGAAATCAGTTTTTAGATGTCATTATTACCTACTGGTATGTCATATTTAAAAATTCTAGTAATAATAGGTACGGAGATAAGAGAAGATTTCCAAGTAATAATATAAATTCCTTTTTTCTCCCGATCCCGCGGGTGATGGCGCAGTTATAATTTCCTACTTGTATAACAAATTTCAAGACTAGTAATTATAGTTATGGAGATAGGCTCCCTTTTCAGTGGACTTCCAAACCCCATTTAATGTATTTCATATCAACATATTAGTAAAAGCATGTATAGACTACCTTCTATATATATAAACCTTCCTCTTAAATCACTGTATCCATTAAAAAAAACCACATCAAAATCCATTGTGTAGTTTTGAAGATTAAGCATACATAGGTACAGACAGACAGCGGAAAGCGACTTTGTTTTATACTGTATAGTGATTAAGAGTACCCACCATGAGCATTACAGTGTAATGATACAACTTTGATTCGGGCATTACTTACAGCAATGAATACGTCTAATATTTAGTCAGCATCGGTCTAAAAAACGTTCTAAAACACGGTGAATGTTGTCAATAAGCCAGACCATAATGTAACAGACAGAACATGGCTTACACAGCCCTTACATGCTCGTGATAACTCTCGATTAAAAGATTTCATAACTAAGTTCGATTTGTCATACTGTCACGATAGAGATGATCTTGATGACCCTGGCAATGGACGGCTAGATTGGTTTCTGTAATTATATTTAAGTATCGTTATTTAAATGTTATGTCTTCTCATAACGTTGGGTATCGGTAGGTACCTATTACCCAGCTTTAGTCATTTGAAAGCCGACCCAAAACCATGATATTTTCAGTATCTCTAATACTTAAAACTAATGTTAAATGAACGTTCCGAATTCTGTATACCATACCTACCTAGTGTGCATGCTGATTTCGATAGCAGTTCATTTTGCTTGCCTTTTTGTGTATAGGTGGGCAGATTAATAATGGGGCAATCTAGCTCCGTCTAGAGTTTTAAGTTACTAACGTAGTGGATGATTGCTATCTTAGATTACATTATTGTACTTTATTTTCACCAAGCATTTGCATTGTTATCGGTATTTTAGATTAATAACTCTAAAGTTTCTTTAGCATTTTATGTAGTTTTAATGGCTTGATTATTTTTATAACCTTTTCATCGTCATACAGTCGCCATCATTTTTAACGGTTATTTGGGAACCTTTTTAAAAATGGCCAAGGTCATGCACAGTAAGTCAAAGTAGAGTCTAAGGAGGTAGGTTTTTGCTTTGGACTTGTCGCCTTTTTGTTTTTTTTACTGTGCAATGAAATAATTTTCTTAAGGTTGTATTCCGTTCTGTATGTTTTGTATGACCCCAATATTTGGGCAGGAATTAAGTAAAGTTCATGTTAGCAATAAAGTGACCGACGGCAAATGAACCGTTCGCGCCGTAAATAGCGCTTACGAGCACCCGGTGGCCCTTTCCGCACTACCGACACTGCTCGATAGCTTGTTCTGCGATCCCATTACGGATATTCCTACATACGACCCAATGCGACTCGCTCTATAACAATAAAAAAAAACTGCTCGGCATAACTGATTTCAATTGCAGAGAAACGATGCTAATGCTCCAGCCATAAGGCAGCTAATTTTCTAACACACAAACAAAAATCATTTTTCATTTTCTTAGTCCCAATTTAGATCTCATTGTGCGTTGTGAAAATAACAAGTCACGCAAGCCGTTAGGCAACCTCGCCAAATGTAAAGAAAAATTAGTATGAGTAACTGGGGTGTTTTCGTACCAGACCATAAAACATTTTATAAAATTAAGCACAGTACGGCTCACTAGTTATAAACATAGCTATAAAACATCACTGCTAAGTAATGTGAACCGACACATATGTTGTGGTAGAACCACGTACGTATTTCACGGAGCAAGACATTAGTTAGCATAGAGCTTTTTTTCAGATTACAGTATCACACTGAAGCGGCTGTATATTTAAGAATCATACCTGTAAAGGGCGCCATCCTGGCTATAGCTTAGCGCAGTCACTGAATAATAAATGCAGCGAGCAAGGTTATCTCGTGTGTGCCGTCAGTCCTGGCTGCACCGGACGGCGGCGAGTCGCAGAGGTCCACGCGCGGTATGCACAGCTCCGAGTAAGTATAAAGCTTTACGTCACTTAGGCTAACGAGGTTATAGTATAAGAAACAGGGGAGGCGCGGGCGGAGCAGTACAGGGGTCGAGACGTGCAGCCCGCCCGCCTGGCTCTGCGAAATGGTCGCGTGGTGCCGCCACCCCCGCCCCCGCCGCCGCCGCCCCGGTGCAGGGCCCCGCCGCGACCCGACACAGACAACATCAGAACAACAGATGAATCTTCGATGTTTTATTTATGTATCAATACAAAAGTCGAATTCGAGTCGTTACGAAAATTCGACTGTATAGTTCGAATTTGTACGAGTATTTACTAGCAAGACACTAGACACAAGCCATAGCCGTTGTTATCCGTAAAAGGTTTTCTTTGTGTATGTGTTTTTTGTGGTTTTGTTTGTGAGTTGGAGTGACTAGTTTCGGTTGTCATTAAAATAGTACTTGAAAGTAAACAAAGCACCAACGATTTGTATTTTTTTTTCTACACACACCTTGGTATAATATGTAAGGGTATTTACATGATGTGTTTTGTCTTGTCTTAAATATGATTCAACAGAAACGGAAATTGAAAATTATGTACCAGCGCACATAACTAGCTTCCAAAATGTAGTCAATTATTCAAGCAATTCACACGAATAAAACGAAGGGTAAAACTCTTCATTTGAACTCTTCACTCGAAGTATGCTACGAAACTGCTACGCCACTTTCGTAGCACCGACCGTAGCGCCCGCGCCGCTAAGTGTACGATGATTTTTTTAAACTTCCATCTTAAGATAAAATCACTAATGTACCGCAAGTACCTTGCAATTTTACCTTATTTATCTGTTTTTACAATTACTGTAAGACTGTTCAGGACAACTTTATGACTGAGATTTTCATCCAGCTCTAGTAGTCGGAGTGCACGAGTGATTTGAAATTACGTATTCAATTTTGAAATAAAATTATAAAATAAACGTGTCGCTTCTTACTAAAATCCTCCCATCCCATAGATTTTACGACTTTTAGCGGTCGTAAAATCTATGGGATATAAAACTAATATGTGCCCTTTTTACACTGCATCCAATATAAACTGAAGGGATACATATTGAGCCTTTAGTGTAATTAGTTGACACGAAAAGCGCCTCGAACGCAAACGCGATCTAAGCAAATTTCGTGACGCAAAACTTACACTAAGCATACCAAAAATCCATCATGTGTATTTTTAGCATTGACGCGAACAATGTGTGGCAAACCCGACGAAGCGATTCAACAGAGCGTGCAGCGCATCAGCCGAGAGCTACTGGGCATTTGCAGATTCACCAAATGCAGCTTTCGGCGTTTTCGGGACTTCACGTGCAGGGCTCGTGACCTACATATGCCGTGCTTGCATTGCATTTGACAAATAGGCATTGTTAGTAATGGGATCGTTATTTAGTGTTCGTACGGGTATTGTATGTAACAACCAACAATATTGTATTGTATTCAAATATTGTAAGTCAATTGATTAGCATTTGTCATTAAGGTAATTCCAGAATTTCCAGGTAGTGGTCAAGAAAATTTGGCATATGTGTGTGTGTGTGTGTGGGTTCGACGAAATTTTAACAAGAAAGAGCTGGACGACAGTAAAAACTTACTATACTTAAAAATACTATAATACTAAAACTGATATTGATACCGTGCTACTCTACAACCGTTAAATGAGGTAAGTTTTTGCTTCTCCTTAAATGCTTTCCATATACAATATATCTTTGGCTTTGTATAAACAATTTAATATGGAAGACAATTGACGATCTTTTTCATGAGCTTTACTCAGTTTATTATCTTCAAGAATTAACTACAATAATGGAAGCCCTAAATACTAAACTGACCGTAGGTAAGGTATATAACATGATAGTAAAGACCACGAACGATTCGGACTGAAAAGTGTTTCTTTACAAGTCTATAGAAAAACCGCACCCTCAAACAAAACGAAAATGAGCCCACTGGACGCTTCTGTATATCTACTAGGTATCCTTACTACCTAGTAGCATTATTGCTTTTCGCTCTATACATAGCTACCTTCACGTACATCTATTGGTTTTTGTTCATTCAGTAGAATTCCGACAATCTAGCGCCCTCTACCTGAAAGGCGTAATTTCCTTTCGCATGCTTGACTAACCGAGGCACGAAAATTCTAGATGTCGCTTCAGTCTGCTTTCAGGGATATAAGAAAGTTTCCTCTGCCTCTCCAAGCGGCCAAAAGGGGGCGTTGTTTGTAGGTAAGATCATAAACATAATATAGATGTAGAGTTTTTTTCGGTGTTCTTTAATATTATTTATTATGTCGCGCCGGCATTATAGATCAGACTGATTCATTGGGCTCTTCAGTGACGTCATTACCCCCACGTAACGTAATTAATCACGAGGGAGTCTTGCCTTCTTGCGTCGGTCAATCTTTGGTAAAAGCCAATAAATACCGCTAGTTGTAAATATTGGTTTTACTTATATAAAAATATTGTATTTATTTACCTACAATCGTACATAGGTAGTGCACATTGGGAACCATCAGTTTCAAAATGTCAAACTGGAATAGATATTATAATAGAAAACTTAATTGCCAACATTGACGTGCCCTGTTCTAAGTCCAGTCCCAAAATATTAGATTAGATTTGTGTTGTTTTAAGTGTGGGTACCTATAGATAAATCAGATAGCTAGGAACTTACCGTCAAGATTAGCAAACGAAAATGAGTGGAAATCGCGAAATCTCGCAACAAAGTTCTCGTTAAAATTCCAACTAACGCACAGTTCAAATTAAGTGATACAGTCCCGTTACTAACACAAAAGGTCGCAAGAGGGTTGTTATCTTTTGGGGGTCGCACAATTTGTTTCAAGACGGAACGGTAAGCAAAATGTTTGTACATGGAAACGGGATAAGCTTTCCTTGTTGGCTTTATGTCACTCATATCAATGATATAATTATTTGCATTTGTATGGAACACAATGTATTCGTGCCAAGCGGACTCCACGTGTTCAGTGCACCTGTCCCGGTCGCCGTTAATTTCTCTATAAAAGGGTGCCGTTTTCCTATAGTAGATTGTACACCGAGGGGATAAAGCAGTGTATTATGTCACGGGCGCGATACTGAATCCTGAGCGCAGCGAAGGAGTCTAGATTTAATTCCTGAGCGTAGCGAGGGAATTAAGATTGAGTCCTGAGAGGAGCGAAGCATTTAACCGCACCCAAGACAGAAACAGTTTTATCTCCGAGGAGAATACTCTACTTTTCTCACCTTTTGCGAGACAATAAAAACCAAGGTAACTAGAAAAAAAAATTAAAAAAACAAGAGTAAACCAAATTAAAAATTTATGTTTGAGACATTAGTCCAGTTGTGTAATGATACTAGTCTAAGATCCGAATATAACGTCGACCTGCACCGAGCTGATAATAGAATGAAACATATTTTATAATAAATTTAGTATATTAGAAAATATAATAAAAATGGGTTGGCTAAAAAAATCCTGGACACAAGCAGAGGGTCGTGGATTCGAATCCCGGGCTCGCACCTCTGAGTTTTTTGGTATTTATGAGCGAAATTTTATGAGCTTCTCGGTGAAGGAAAACATTGCGAGGAAACTTGCACACACCTGCGATGCAATTTAATGGTGTGTTAAGTTCACAATCCGCGCTGGGCCCGCGTGTACCCAGTAGTGGGACGTTTATAGGCTGGAGATGATGATAATGGTACCTAACAATAACAATCAAATAAAACTGCAATGTAGAGTCTAATCATGGAACTAAATAATATTAACAAAATAAATTACGCAATGTTATTAAGGTACAAGTGCCACCCCTCAAATTATTAGGTACTCAATCCTTCTTACCTACAGCTCTTACCTGTACCTAATACACCATTTTACACATTCACATATCAAAAGCATCACACAGCAGAATGAGTCCGCAGTCACCGCTAAGAGCACAATACTTAAATATAATATCAGTACCTACGCTTATTATGTGAAATCTGTCTAATGATAAGGAACTAAGTACATTAGTTAAAGATCGTGAGACACAATACAGCAGTGTGTTGTAGAAACGTACTTAGACAGAGCGTGACCTCGCAGGAACTCCTCCCGGGAAAACTTCCAACGTTATTGGTAGTGATCCCTTACGTGACATTCAATCACAACTTATCTCCTACATATTTGCCTTGTTTCAAATATTTTGTCTTGCAAAATGTATTATTTGACTTTACGGAGGCGGAAAATTGATGTATTTGTCTCTTTTGTTTTACGAGCGTCCTACCCCGCCATTACGCCCCCGGTGTTCAGTATCCCTGCGGGAATCAGATACTTAGCTACTTTCCAAGAATTAATTTTTAGTCAATTAACCAATAGTTGAGCGTTGCCATTTTAATGTAATAAATAAAGATGGCTTTCATTCTTGACATCTAATAGCGAGCGAAACGAGTTTGTGAATAAATTGTATTCATCCCAGCATCCCCTTACAGTAAAGCGTCGGGTGTTCTTTAGGTTTAAGCGATCGCATAAAGCAGCTTCAGGCCGAAAGTTACGCTCATTTTAACGAGCACATTACTTTAAATCGGAAGCTTCCTTTGAAACTTGGATCATTTATGATCAATACGTGAATTGACAAAGTTTGATATTAGAAGAGACATGATTGGTATAAAAAGTTTATAATAGCTTTTTCGAGCCAATTTCCGTCAACCATGCAAAGGACAACTCCGACTTTCGTGGATTGAACATTAATTCATCCGTTCCATAGCTCGTAAAATGTTAAAACTTAATATGTCAATCAGACAATCGTCCGAGCACTTAAGGATGGCATATCCGAAATTAAAGCAAACAGGTTAATACATTTACTTAAACAAAAATACACACACAATATAATAGCAAAATGAAAAACATAAAAGCGCGTGTTGATTCCCTAAGTAGTATATCCCTTTAAATTATCAGTTTTCATTTCACAAAAAAAAACTAGGTTTGAAGTAGCGCATTAGTTTTACTTCGTAGTCGTCAGAGCTACGACCGTTAACCTAAAGTACCTTAACGAGTGCAAGTAAAAGGAATGATATGAATACAAAATACGTACACGAGCCGTCCATTTCCATTCCCTAACTTACAACCAACGTAGCCAACAGCGTATTGTCGTCGCATTCATACTGTAGGTGTCGGAAACAAACAGAACTAGGCACAGGTTTCTAGAGTTGGTAACAGTGTGGTTATAGTTGAAAAGCTTTATGTAGGTATGTGCCTCATAGAGAATAGAGAACTCTCGTGTTTTGTGTCATCATGTTTCTAGTTTTCCACTCCACAGGGAAGTGTCTCCCGGCGTTCTAATTAGGTCGCTGTTACGAAGGTATTGTTTGTAACTAACAATGTACTACCAATTTGATTCCTGTCCACCGTAGTGTTTTCACAGTAAACGTCGCAATTATTTTCCTATTCAATTCTTTTATATTCTCGTGGAATAGAATTATAGTCGAAATTAAATAGGAAAAAATCAGGAGATTTATTTACTACGTTATGGGATCTTATGGTTTTATTTCTAGAGAGTTAGAAAAAAGATGGTCCAAATGTAAATTTACATATGCATAATCTTAATGTTTTCTTAATTGGACATTCAACTAAGCACTGAAACATTTCCGTTTGGAGCGCAGCCATTACAGCAAATTGAATTCTAAAAGTGTTATCTAGGACCGTGTAAAAATCAAAGACAAAGTCAGCACGTATATAAAACCCCCGAATCCACACATAATAATGGAAAAAAGACAATGCGTACCCTGGTGCTGGCACGTTCACTAAAAGCAATCACAGTGGAGGCGTTTTCATAACAAAGAATAGCCTCTTTGGCGGCCTCGGCGGCTGCACAGCGAGAGTGGATTGCTCTCTGTGGAATAAACTTTGAACATGCGAAATTTTTCATGAGCTCAGCACTCATAAGTGGAATTTCAAAACGTAAATCTCGCCGTGTGCTACTGTTCCTTCAAATTAACCTAAATAATGTAGCTTTATGTAAATGTGTTATTCATATTCCCATAGTTTGGGGTGTAGGAAAGGTCGTTCCAAAATATTGCGGGTGTAGGAAAACTATTTTTCAATTCATTTACGAAATATTAAGCTTAAAATTTCTAATTATCCTTAGAGTCAAGTGTCCCCCCCCCCCCTTACCAACTAAACAGTTGTATTTGGATAGATGAAAAAATTCATGTGGACCTATCACATATAACGAAATACATATAAGGAAAACTATCACAGCTAGGTTGGCTTTACTAATTTAACGAGTAATAGTCGACCAAACCGAAACCGTAGTAACGAACAAAAATGAAAAATAATACTTATGTTCATAATATCCGCCTATTGTGACAAGCAACTACGGAACTCTACACTGCGCCTGGCCCGACACGCACTTGACCGGTTATTTTCCAAGTAGCAAAACAATGCATCAAAATAGAAATTATAGTAAAGTGTGTGTGGCAGGTACGTACTATACGGAAAGTGCAAAAACTACTCAGCAGATTTCGATTAAATTTGGCAAACAGATATTTACTGCCTGGATTACTTAATACAAATGATAACTTTTATCATGAAAAATTGCATAGAAAGCGCGGGATAGCGATAAATTAAATTCTCCTCAGACAAAGTTGTGGGCGGCAGCTAGTAGGTACGTTCACAAATATATACCTACGATAACTACCTATACGTACTGTCATACATATACATAAGTCAGGCAACCAGCATTAGCAACAAAACTAATTAATTACTCACTAATTACTTGTAGATACCTACATCTACAGAATGTCAATCTAGTAATTAGTATGCACACCTGCTGAGGCAGAAGCTATTAAATAGAGCTCCCTTAGACTAATACGAAGCGCTTAATTATCTTACTAGAATACTTAGGTAGGTACTTGTTTTTGTTAGAAAACTAATTTTTAATGCAAACTTTATTTTTTGAATGTAATGTTACATTTTATTTTATTGAAACAGGCGTTACTTTGCGGAGGTCATTTTGTCGACAGCACTTAAATTGTCACCCATCTTGCATATTTATATATACTAAATTTCAGATCAATTCGACCACTAAAAGTTACTTGCAAAATTAGATTACAGACACATAGATACCGGGGCAGGTGAAACTACGTAAATAAAAGCTTGTAGTAAAAAGTAATGGACAAAATTGAACATCTAAGGAAGTTGGAAAATATACGCGCTCTTGAAATGTCCTCGTATTTGCCGATTAATCTAGGAAAGGATGAAGGACAGAGGACTCGCGCGAAGTCGTAGCAACTGAAAGGGGTAATAAATAAGAAACCAACGTAATCGTTCTCTTCTCAGTTAAATACCTACACTAGTGTACACCGCGCACTGGCCCGGTTAACCGGTTTACATGTTAATATAAACATCAATGTGTTGTTTCTAGTGAGACATAATTTAATATTTAGAGTAATGCGTATTTTTATTTAAATATCGATGTAAGTCGTTATTGGGTTACCAACAATGCATACAAGCTTGTTTCCAGAATTTAGTCTACAAATCAATAACAATCTGATCCCTAAAATTATTTATTTAAGTACTTATAATTTGGAATTGTCGTCTCGCTTAGCTCTATTTATGGTGGTTAGAGTTACCTCTTGATGTGGGAGAAGGACCGCCTATCAATGGAGGCAGGCGCCCCCTCACAGATCGACCCTGAATCACCATCCATAGACAAATTTGCATTAAGTCGCAAATTCCCTTGAAAAAGTCTTAATTTATTTCCTTTGCCCAACTCAGCGCCAGACGATGTGACATGGACATTGTCTGGTTCGGGCAATAAACTTTTCTTAGTAATTCTAAATGAGATTTTGTTACCATTTATGTCGTTTTTAGAGTTTCGTGGATTTAGTCAAAAGCCCAGTATCTCCATATCCGTCAGTTAATCTGCCACTTTTCAGTTAGTCGCAATTTTGCTGAACAATGCTTAATGTTTGTGTTTTGTAATTTCTCACTAAGATCGCTATCTTATTGGACTAGCCGTATAGTCGACATTTGACTCCACCAGCAACAGAAAATAAGCGCATGGTGGCGTTTTGTGCACCTTGATGTTAGGGTATATACATCTAGTGCGTAGGTAGAGAAGGTTTTGTTTATTTTATGACATTGTACGGTTCTGCGTGCAATGTAATTTGGCAAGAGATCAAATTACAGGTTTTTACTTATCTTAAACTTAATTACATCCATATTGCTCAAAGCTCGAGAACAAACATTCATCATCATCATACATAATACACTTACATATACTAAACTGGAATTCGGCAAGAGTATGTTTATGTTTTGTCCTTAAATGACTTTTATTTGTACTTTAAAGTCGATAGCAGTCTTGCGTGACCGAATGACATTATTGTAACCCAGGAGTGGCGTGAGGGGAGGCCTTACCGGTGCGTTAGTCAAAATAATAGGAATACTTCCCGAGAGGTATAATCTTGACATTAATTGAACACCGTCTGAAGCCAAAGTATTGAAAATTTGGTTCATTTTAGCAGATACCTTTGTACCGTAGTATTCTACGTTGATATGTTATTGCTTAAGACCAAAAAATTAAGAGAAATAGAAATATCATACAGTTTGTTTCTTTTCAGAATCGATGTCCTTACTTGTTTAGTTCTCCTGTTATTAATTTCCATACGTTTTATGTTTTCACATGTTTTCTTAATTACGTTATCTACTCACTATTAAATATGGCTAAGCCATACCTAAACTCCGGAATTGCCTAATTTTTTTAAATAATTAACTTCGGCTAAGTCTGAGCAGGAAAAATAAATAAATGGCTTCTTTTGGCACACCTAAGTATATTTGCGGGTCGGCCTAGCGTAGCATTTCTATTCTTAATTTTAAGTTATGTGTATAAGACTTAGTATATAAACTACATATTATAAAACAAAGTTCTCCGCCGCGTCTGTCGATTTGTCTGTTCGCGATAAGCTAAAAAATTAGGTAGGTACCTACTGAACGTATTTTCATACGGTTTTCAGCATAGATACAAATCATTCAACAAGAATGTTTAGGTACATAAATTTGTTAAGGTTTTGTGTAAATCGGTTGAAATATAACGATATTTGTTGGAAGTGTCGAGTTGTCTGGGATACAGATTAAAATTCTGCGCCGACGAAGTTTCGGGCAATACCTAGTAGATACCTATTGAGTTAAATATACTTTTGTGAAGATAATACCCGTTTACTTACGCAAAATGAACAATGTTAAGTAAATCTGTTAGAAATTGTACCAACACGAGGAGCAGCAACTACTTACCTATTGCTTAGAAATTTGATTATATAAGCCCCTACGGCATTCCCCAGATAGAAACGTGCAGGGCTTCCATTCCTAAATATTTGTCTGAAATGTTAAGTTTCATTATCTCTTACGAACGATTTTGAAAATCGAAGTTGAATACAATTAATACAGTTTTGTACGATGATTGTGCTTAAGTCGTGACCATATTTAAGTCAGAATTTCAATCATATTTGAATCCGAATAGGTACATACACATAGGTACAGCGGCAATCGGAAAATTATATAACCATATTCTTCTACATAGGTATTATGCGGTCACTAGCAATCTTGCAACGTGCAACTGATCGCAACCCGACAACAGACGAAACACGAAGTTTGACGATATTAAGAAAATAGACACACAGTATATTACTGCTTTTTGGTAGGTGGTACCTACTGATTTCGCATCATATCGTTACCCAGTCACCAACCAATCAGGCGCCCCCAATCATATAAGAAATCGATTTCAAATTCCATGTAAAAGTTATAAGAATCGAACAAACGGCAGCCCTGGGTGCGTACAAGATAAGTGGGTGGAATCGGAGCTGGAACGAGTTGGTTCCAACTCCGCAGAGTCCGCCGTCGCCTTTGTGAATACTAATGCGGTGCTTATCAGCGCCTCGGCGAACGCGCGATAACTGGCACAGGTAAATTGGGATACAATTCAACTTGCTATTCTTATGTGGTTTAAATATATTGAAACTAAGTTACGGGTATCCCTGTGTCAGAGGCTGCGAGCTACGTGGAATCTGTGGTTGGATATGCGCAAGCCGCAATCAAGGAACCTTGGAAGCTACGAGTAAGACTAGCGACCTGAGGCCATCTCTTTCTACCCTCATCGTACGCCATTTGGCAGAAAGAAATGAATGCTATAGTGATTCCGAGTAGGTTAAACAATGAGGGCTCTAGTTTGATTGGTGAACTAAGCTAAGTCTAACTAGTAATTAACATAAAGTTTAACTTTTTTACCTTTTTGTATCTCAGGAACACATGCTGTATCAAATTGACACACACATACACATACACATAAATCACGTCTTTATCAATTACGGGGCAGAAAGAGCCTAAGGTAAACAAGACCTAAAGGCCACGTTTAACATGGTTGTGGACGTATAGGTGGAAAGGAGAATCAAAATAGTGATGGGTTGCTAGCCGCAACGCCTATAACATTATTCCTACGCCCATACCTTCGATGGGATTTTACCATCTGCCCGGGAAGAGAAGCAACTGGTACATTCTATGTTTTTTCAAATTCTGTGTTCTATCAAATTGAAATTAATTTAAAATACTTAGGCGATCAAAAGAAAAGGACCACCTTCTGAAGGTGTATTTTCATACAAAAACCGTGGGAAACAAAACCAACAGGTTTCTTCCCGTTGATATAGAAATATAAAATGTGGTAAAAAGTTAGGCCTCACAACACAAGTATTGAAAAGAGTCCGAAAATATTGGTCTGCAAAAAATACGTTTTCTCATACCTATATCACAAAATTTGGTCCAATCTCCATACAAAATTACGCGTATTGCATTCATATGAGGGCCACATTTTTTGCCGCTGAGGATACTATTATATACCTACGTACAAAGACATTTTTTTAGTGGCTCTAAATGTGTACGGAACCTATAACGTGCGATTTTGGCTCACATTCGGTTGTTTTTATTGATTTTACCCACTATTCAAAATGAAAAAGAAACCTCACTTTATTTAACGTGAAATCCACTCGGAACGAAGTCGCGGGTGCTAAGCAAGTCTATCATAAATATCATAATTCTACTTTATTGAGGTACCTACTAAAATGTGAAGTAGTAGATATCATACGCGCAGCCTAAACCAATTCCAATTTATGTGGGCTTATTTTTACAGCGAACGAAGTTTCCCAAGTGCCCATCAATGAGCACTTGTTTGTAAACACGCTGACTGCACGATTGGTCAATAAGTCGGATTTATCATTTTATTTTGGCAACATTTTACGAGGGACTTCCCTCGCCACAAGAACCTTTAATTTAGCCTCGGACTCTCCACGGAAGCTCATCAGTTTCACGCGGTTCATTATGAGAGCTGAAGTCTTTTGTTCTACCTAATGATAAATGTGGAGTGTCAGTGTGAGGTCAAGCTTTACCCACAAAATAACGCTGATTTGTTGTTCACAGCTCTCACCGATACTGGCGTGCATTTTCATATCTTAGACAAAATAACAGGTGACCCGTATTTATTATGGTGTGACTAAAGTGATCGACGCTTTTGTTGGTAGATAATTAAAGAAAAAGAAGAAAAAATAAACCAAATAATCCTTTAAGGTTCCTTTTTGCTTTTGAGGGAACCCCGTATATCGTATAAATTATACATTTAGGTGCGTGCGTAGATACTTGTTTGTATTAAACTTTTATTGCGATAAAGGCAAATCAATCACAAGTAAAATAAATAGCAGTGAAAATAAAAAAAACAGTTAACAAAAAAGAGATGGTTTAAAAACGATTATGCATTGGGATTCCTTTCAACACAAAATATTTTGAAACGATAGAAGAAAAACCATGTGCAAAACATAAACCAACTGAAGCAAACAATAATGAAACATAAGTTTAGACCATGAAGCCGAGATAAGTTCAGCAGACATAAACACGTGAATATTCGGGGCTCAGAAGTATCTGAATATCTTCCGCAATGCTGTAATTTGAGCGAGATCACGACTGACGTCACTTAAGGACTCTCAATTGTACCCGGGTTCCTCAGAATTTAGGTGAGAAAATATAAAATATTTCTCTATAGGTGAACAAAAGGACGCCAGGACAGCTTTAGCGCAGTCATTACTCTTGGATCCTGCACGTAGCCATCATTTAGCTGCGCGAACGATGATAGCCTGTGCTCGTTGTACAAGTACCTTTAGTATAATTTACTAAGTCTAACTTTTTTGAACTAAGTAATAAATACTTGGATGACCGAGCTATGCTGTTTTTTTACGTTTTCAATGAAACCTAGCTAAATCGATTTATCGCCCCCGAAACCTCCTGCATACAAAATTTCACAAAAATCTTTGGAGTCGTTTCCGAGATTCAGATTATATAAGTATACTAGCGACCCGCCCCGGCTTCGCACGGTATATTGTGCATGTACTATACATATAAACCTTCCTCTTGAATCACTCTATCTATTAAAAAAAACCGCATCAAAATCCGTTGTGTAGTTTTGAAGATATAAGCATACATCGGGACATGGGGACAGAAAAAGTGACTTTGTTTTATAATATGTAGTGATAGTGATAGTGATAGTGAAGTGATAGTGAAGTGATGATAGTGATAGTGATAGTGATATATCTCTGGTTTAATGGTATTAATAATATTAGATAAGTTATTTACATCCTACGAAACTACATTGCTACGAAACTGTTACGACAACTATAAAAATCTCTAAACCTGTATTGCGCAATTACGGGATGACTGTGTTTCATTGTGAAATTGAAGTTCAAATTTCGCTTCATAATTGATAAACCTTCTCATGTTGTTGCGTCCGTTATTCTCTTTACGTTGGTTATTATAAACAAAGAGAGACAGTGAGAGGCTTATACGCGTGAAGCCGTATTAAGAAATAATGCAATTTGAGATTTTGTAACTCTATCTCCTTAAAGAAAAGGGGGTGGTTTGCAGTGGTCTTAATCTTCTATCTAATGCGATGTTATTAAAAAAATGCTTCGAACGAAATAGGATAAAGAAGCAACGAAGACAGCGTTAATTGAGTAAAAATGTTTAACTAACTTTTGTTCAACGCTCAGCCGCTAATGAGCCTTGGAAATTACGATATTTTACTGCCCAAAAAGCGGGGCTAAGGAAAAAACGGAGCCCTTTCTTTTTACGTTTCGAGGCCGCGATTTATTTTACTGTTATACGACCCGCACCGACTCCCCTTTTCCTCGTTATTCATTCCCAGTTATCACATTTATTCCGACCAACTTTACACTACCAAAGTCTCCGACTTAGGATTACAGCGTGTCGTATTTTTAGGTCTTTGCTTATGCAAACACAAACCAAAGGCTGATAAATGATTTCGATTCATCGGGATTTCAATATTTTACTAGCACAGGAGCTACTACTAGGTACCTACTTAAGCGTGTTAAAGAGATTGGGTAAAACGATTATCATAATTAATTTCATGCAGTAAAATAAAACACGAAGGTGCATAAGTAGATTTGTCTTACTTCTCAAAAGAAATTTCAAAATCACAAATAATAAACAAAACTCAATATTTAAGACAACCGTTAATTTTTAAAGTTGGGTACCTACTAGGAAACAAAATAACCACACAAATTACTGCAGGTACTTATAAGGACTTACCGCGTCAATGCAACAGTGAAACTTGTCTATAATCCTTTAGTCCGTGTGCACTGTGTTCGTGGCTGGCATGCCGTGGCCGTCGGCGGGAGCGGGCGCGTCGCGTAGGCAACGCGGCGCTACTGCCGTGCCGTGCCGTGCCGCCCCGCCCGGCGCTTCCTGCCAGCTATGACGCAGATCTAGGAAGGCTAGGAAAATCTTCGCCTAGAAGATATAGAGCAAGTATGGAGCGCATACCAACTAGGCTCGCGAAAATTAACTGTACTTAACACTTGATCTGATCACATTTGTTTCAGGTGTAGTAAGGCATGTAACATGAAAAAAATTGGTTAGATAGATAGGTAGGTACTTATGTGCATTCGTAATATGTCGCCGCTCTTCGGACAAATCATGAACAGAAACGAAAATTGTGGTCATAATTAGTTTCTACCATGATAAAGTTAAATCACGTTAGAGCATGGAAAGAAAATTACCTACTGATAAAAAATTACATAGGTAGGTACGTCGAAGTAAGAACATTTCGACGGCTGCCTCATTCAACCTCATATAAATATCTATGTAGGTATACTAAGTATTATAACGAGGTAAACTTTGATTTGTTTGTTGGTGTTGGTACGGTACCTACTTGTAGGTATATGTGGTCGGTGATACCTAATCTCTGAAACTTAGGTACCGTGGATAAGTAGGTACCTACTACTAAAAATATTCCACTATTTTTTCTAACAGAAACTAAGCCTAGTTTGCGGCAAACTATCACTTCTATGCGAATACCTTATGTGCTACGTTTAAATTTTCTAGCTCCTTGTTAAGTCCTTCGTATCCGCGACTGGGAAACCGGCCGATAAAGACCATTCGCCCGGAAACTCGAATAAGCCCGCGCGGGATTACAGTCTTTGAGGGTAACACGGACCACGCGCCCTCCTGAAGCCATTTAACCAGGCTTAATAAGCAGTCTGTTTCCTCGCCTGCTTTTAAAGGCACACTTATCGAAATTTAACAATCGCAACAAAAGATCAAAACGTGAGATATTGTTTGTTTAGGACGGTTCGCTTGGTATTTTCTGATTTATCACTTAATGCGTTTTTCGACTTCTATCTAATGCAATCTTCTGTCTTTAGACGAGCTATTCTTGTATATTTATTTATTTCTTACGCTTCGACGATTTTGATGAAATTCGCTATTTCGGGGGCAAAACTCGATCCAACGTCTCATCTCTGAGGAAATGCGTTTTTCCGAGTTTTGGAAACACCGAGCTTAGCCCGGCCGCCCCGGTAGGTACCTACTGATAAAGGGGCATACTGATCGGCAAAGCTAAGTCACCCCTAAGGCTCTTACGCTAATCGTGCAATTGAACCTAACGCATGAACACACGAACCTAACTATCTAAGTGGAACTTTAATTATTAAATACTATTAAAAGCTACAGATGAAAATAGATATAGGTACTTATCTTACTTACTCAAACCTAGCACGCCTTTCTCTTACGTTTCACAGTCACGTATAGGAAATAAAACTCTGCGTATGTCACTTTGTATTGTAGACTATGTATATTGAAACTTGAAATAAAAAAGGCGGCATGCAAGAACATCGGCCTCGTTCTCAAATATGAATTTCCTCAAATCTTTATGGAAATACTAGCTGACCCGGCGAACTTTGTTCCGCCTTAAATTTGAAAAATTCCAGTGGTTTGGGCTGTGCTATCCCGCGGGAACTATGCAATTTTCCGGGATAAAAACTATCCTATGTCCTTTCCCGGGACTCAAACTATCTGTATACCAAATTTCAACTAAATCGGCCAAGCGGTTTAAGCGTGAAAAGGTAACAGACAGACAGACAGACAGACAGACAGAGTTACTTTCGCATTTATAATATTAGTAAGGATAAGGATTAAATATTCCACTCGAAAAGCAAAAATAAAAGTTGGAATAGCTAGATTGTTTCAAAGTTTGTTATTGTAATTTGTGAAAAAGAACTGTACCTCGTGCTAGCCGGGCTAGTTTTCCTCTAGGGTTCTTACTATGCTAATCATTTCACTAGGCATCTAAGACCTATAAGTTACAAATGGGGGGTATTTGTAACTTATAGGTATCTATTAGATGCCCCCCCCCCCCCCCCTTGTTTAAGGAAATAAAAACGTTTATTGAACTCATTTATTCGCTTTGATTACATCGTGCAAGATAAAACAAAAGTCGGTTGGTAAAACCCATCAGAGCCGAAGGCATGTCGTTGCGACAAATGAATGTCCCGGAACTCCATTACACCGAATTCGAAATTGGCGAATCTCTCGAGGATTTTCGACCCATCGAATGACACTCTCGGGTTGTTCTTCTCAGCTCTAACATCTTGGTTGGACTGTTGATTTCTGTATTTAGAGTTGATGAGTGTCACATGCAGTTTAACGTTCTCTCGGCCGTGATCATTGTTCATTAAACCTAAAAATAAAATCATATTCACTTCCGCTTCGGAAAGCCAACGCAAATATTTTCAGACTATTTTCCGCGAAACCTCTCACACGCAAAAAGGAAAACCGGACATTGTAAAGCATAGAGTACGTATTTCCACATCAACTATTCCAATAACAACAACGTACCTACTTTGTTAGATAACATCGAAAACAAGTCGCAAGTAAAATGCAGTCGTTATGTAAGTAAAATCGACTTAACCCTGCGCATGGCATCAGCTACCTCGAGCCTAGCTGGGACAGGTAACTAGTAAGTACTTAAAGGAATAGTTTTAAATTATTCACGGTTAATTTAGAAATGTACTTTACGGTTTATAGACCGCGATCACCTTTAATGATCAGGTTAAAAGTTTCGTCGCCAGTTTCTCCAATAGATATGCTACCCTCGACACAGATCGTTGTATATGTACCTATACATACAAAGGTGGGCCCGTTAATCGTTATTTAACGAAGTTAACAATCTGCTTAACGGATTAACTTTTAAGTTAACTTCGAAACATATTAACGCTCTTATACCTACTACCTAACTTCCGTTAAATTGAACTTCCGTCAACTTGGTCCGTTACATTGGTCGTTTTCTTTAATATTACGCTGCTATCCCATCTAGTGCTGCAGTAGAACGTTTTTTTTCTACGGGCTAAACTAAACGATTATGGATGACAATTTTAATTTTCTAATTTTTATGAAATGAAAAATTACGATTAATAGTAGCCTTATTTCCACCTACTTATTATAGAATTAAATAAATGTGTTTAAATCTTATTTCTACTTGTTTTTGTTTTTTGCTACTTTTAACGGTTAACTATAACTTGCGTTAAGTTTTCGAAAATTTAGCGCTCTACCAATTATCGAAGTTAACTTTTTAACTAACGTATTAACGATTAACGAAGTTAACTCTTGGATTAACTGTGCCCCCTATGTACTATACTTAATCGTGTGTTCAAAATTTGACACTATTTTAAAGATAGTGTGAGAAAGCTTACCAAATATTGTAGCCTTTTGATTACATCATACGAGCTCGCAAGATATAGAATAGATCATAGATCGCACAAACGCTTTAAACGCCTTAGACGATTTAGCCAAAGAGAATATAACCACTACGTTTGATTTAGCTTGGAAGCTGGCAGTGTTTTTTGTGGAATTTTAAATAAGTCCAGAAACTATGTTACGTAATACACAAACGAATATTACAAGGGTATGAAAATACCCCGAAAAGCTCAGAGAAAGGTAATGCGGGAGTCCTATTTGCGTCGCCTTGGTCATTCCACTACTTAATTAAAACAGTCATTCCGGTCTATACGTCGCAGACGAGTAATTAAAATAAAATTACATCTTTTTTATTTTCTGGTTCTCATGTTATTTTATAATTTCAATAGAAATTTCGTACTTCATGTTTGTTTCACATCTGACAAGGTATTGTTAGAGATTCTTTAATAATAAAATAAATGCCATATTTTTACTATGTCCTAACTTAATACTTGAATCCATTACTTAATCACCCTACGCGAAACACTTTTAACTAGGTAGGTACTCAAGTTTTCTGCGTTCGTGCCCGTTTCGTTTAGGGCAAGTGGCTCTAAACCAGACAGTGCCTAGGTTTCCCGACATGCTACCGCGTGCTGAATAAAAAATGTTTACTTTCACGAAAACAACAATATTAAATTTTACTACGTAAAATTGGTCAGCTCGATTTTCATCTACTTTTCAAGAATGATCTTTGAAATCACATTTGTTAATATACCACTCGAAAGCGGGAATAAATTGTTTTGAATTTGTAATGCGAGTAGATACATACGTACACATACATATATCACGTATTTATCCCTTACGGGGTAGACAGAGCCTAAGGTAAAAAAGCCTTAAGGCCACGTTTAGCATTCATGATTAAGGGCGTATAGCTGGAAAGGGAATCATAATAAATCATAATAGTGATGGATTGCTAGCCGCATCGCCTATAACATGATTCAGATTGATTTAGGAAAATTACAGATCTTAATCACTTTGTCAGCTAGGCGAAGATTTAAGAGGGTAAGGAGCGTACGCCACGGCACAGATGACGACTTTTTACTCAAATAAAAAAATATATGATCGTTAAGTTAATTTAATGGACTATAAATTCAAAATTAAAGAAATAGATTTACAGTCTTAATTTGAGCAGTTATTTTGTAGCAATACAGCGTGGCTGGATAAGTGATATACGCGTACGCTCCGAAGCGTATTCAATGTCCTATTACGCTTGCATCATAGTAATTGTTCCGCTAGATCGCGTAATTTTTCGTAGGCTTATGTCGATCCATACAATTTCATTCTATTTTGTTGGCGTTATTCATAGTATAGTTGAAAGCAACTTTGTATCTACATAGAGATTTTTATACGAGTTAATTGTTGCATTTTTTCTACTCCTTTTGAACCGAAATCGACCCCTTGTCAATTTTGCCCGTCAAGATAAATGAGGAAATCGACAAATCAATCACCAACTGATTCGTGTTGTCACAGGCTTAAATAAGTATATGGATAAACTTTTAAATTAAGGCGTTGAATCTTTGTTATCCCTTCCAGTGTACATTGACGAGCAAAAATAACGGGTCACTCCATACAAATTTGCATAAAAAGCTAGCCGTTCTTTTTGCTCGTCAGTGTAATGTAAGTATGTGAATGACCATAATACAATTATCTTATTTCGCGTAGCGCATCCTTTACTAGGCATTTCTTACCTTCTTTATTGAAGTAATCCGCGATTCCATCAGCTAACTGTTGCAAAACTCCTGGCTTAGAATCAGATTCTTCAACTTTCGCATATAGAACGTTTATGTCTCTAGGATCATCATTCATATAGGACAAGCCTTTCATTCTAATTTTTAACGGCAAATTTCCTTGCAGGATTGGCCTGAAATAATTATTAAATTAGCGCTACATCGCGATAATCTTGCGAAAAGCATGAAAATTCTCCATTGGTAATACTACATTTCAAAACTATCTCGCAACACTAAGCAAAGCACTGATTTCGAAACTATTACAAACATTTTTTTTTTTCTGACTGACTACCATAAACTGCAGTGACTTTGATTTACGGGACTTTAATAAGTAGTTACAATGAAGAAATCACTAATTTCTATTTGCGTTTAATGCTTCTAATCGATGTCTTCATCGATCGCCTTTGCGTCTACATGCCAAACATTCACCTTATATGGACAATATCGATTTTATAGCAATTTTAAAACAATCAAAGTAGCCCCAAAATTATCGAAGTAACCCCGGTTAACAGTACTACTGTTAGCCTCTGTTGGTCTTAACACAATTGACAAACATTGAGACACATGTACAAAAGCTAACATATCCCTTTAAGGGATCTCTTCCAGTCAACATATAACACTAACATGATAACTTTCTCTTTTGCGTCAGTAAGGACCTTGGAAGCATACGTCCTCTCTTCATTGTCCATGAGGCACATTACTCCCAAAGTTATATGTAGTTTAGTAGGTCTCACAAAAATGGACTCCTCCAATCCGCGCCCAAGATAATCACGCAGAATGATTTCCTTCAAAGATAAATAAAATTAAGATCAAAATAGCCTGTCAAAATCATAAGTCATAACCCTCCTTTGGCTTTGCCATAGTCGGCTAAAAAGTTAAACAACAAGCAGGTTGGCAAGTATAATTTAGTCAATAAATTACACTTGCCTACTTAAATTTTAGTGAACTAGGAGTTATTACCAAAACCTTAAAGAAAACAAGTATAAAATAGTGCACTATTAAGTATGTTACTTCAAGCTAGTTTATGTTAATTGACATATTATGCTTCAATAGCAGACAGATTTGAACTGACAAATTGGTAAGTTGGCATTTAATCAATCAATTATACTTCTTTTTTTGCCATAGTCGGCAAAAATATAGGTCTACCTGAAACCGTGAAAAATTGCTCATAATTTCTGCATTATTCATTGGAATTGAAATGAAATGTGTTGGCTTTTGTTTCATTCTTGAGGACATAACTATCATATCAATTCTGCGCCTTGCTGCTTTCACGTTCTGAAACAGGTACAGGTCATAATCATTTAAATTGCAATACTTACTACTACCATTAGTACTACTTTCTAGAATGCTTACAGAAGCATTAGACCCAAAAATAGTAATATCCCCAGCCTGCCCCTGCCTTGGTATCTTAATTTCAGTTTTAGTTTCATGTTCAATTCTGCTTTTTGTGTATCCTTTCTTGCCAATTATGGACCCTATGTAGTGTCTGTAAAGAAAAAAAAAACCAATCAGTCAATCAAATCAATATCAATTCAAGTCTAGATTGTCTATGATTTAACAAAAAATATAGTGCCAGTCATTTCATATCATGTTTTCAAAGAACAGAAAATAAAGTTGATAATGTATTTTAATGTAAATACATGTAGTACCTATTGAAGAAAACTTATGACATGCATGTAGATAAAGTAATTTATGTCACTATACATTAGAGTCTAACTAGCGACCCACCTGCTTCGCACGGTATATTATGCATGTATTATACATATAAACCTTCCTCTTGAATCACTCTATCTATTTAAAAAAACCGCATCAAAATCCGTTGTGTGGTTTTGAAGATATAAGCATACATAGGGACATAGGGACATAGGGACATAGGGACACAGGGACAGAGTAAGCAACTTTATTTTATACTATGTAGTGATGTCGAATGTTAAGACATAAAACACTTATGAGATCTTAGTATGACAATCATTCTGCTCATTTCATAAACCACATCTCATTATGCACAAATCATATTCGGTTTAAAGATATTTATTCTCACAAGAACAATACAGTTCACTTAGATGAGATGCAACAAAAATATTCTTAAAATAATAATAACTGTAGTTTTTTAATATAGCCTTAAACAGACCCAAATATTTACATTCTTTAACATCTATGGCAGGTTGTTATATATCTGTGCCCCTTCAGATAAAATATTTCTTTTACCATGGCCAGTTCTGTTCTATTCCTAAATAGTTCGATTTTGTTTGTTCCTCAGATTATGCTTAAATGTTCTTTTCATAAATGTTAGTTGTAATTTTATTTTTTTTCTAATATATTTTTGATGAGCATGCAAGTTGATTTAATCACTATCACTACATCACTACATCACTATCACTATCACTACATAGTATAAAACAAAGTCGCTTTTTCTGTCCCTAAATCCGTATGTATGCTTAAATCTTTAAAACTACGCAACAGATTTTAATGCGGTTTTTTTTAATAGATAGAGTGATTCAAGAGGAAGGTTTATATGTATAATACATGCATAATATACCGTGCGAAGCCAGGGCGGGTTGCTAGTTAAAAATAAAATTAACTACAAATTTGATATAGAATGCAGCAAATATACTCCAAACCCTATTTGAAATTGATATATTGAATGTACAAACATGATAAAGCCTGAACTTTTATTCATAAGTAATAATAAATGTACTAGTAGTAGTGGGTAATACTTCGGGAACATACTTTGAAACATGTATGCTTGTGCTGTAACGCGAATCATCAAGAGTCACTATCTCAATGTCATCATCCTCTTCATACTCATCTTCATCATGGTAAATTGTTTCTGAAACACAAAATATATATCAAATTTCAGCATTTGCAAAAGGCATCAAAAATGTTATCCTAAATACATTCCCGTCTAAATACACAAAATTCTTTCGTTGCAAAATCATTCACAATAATATTAAATAAGTAAATAAACACTTTTAGTAGGTACCATTTTCATAAAGACTGTGTTCCTGAAAAGTATTTAGTTCCACTGCCGCATCGGTACTTCTGTAACATCTTCCTTCTATCCAGATCAAGTCCGGTTTGAGAACATTAGATGTCATTGTTAATAAACAAGTTATTGCTTGAATTGTAATGTACTGAGAAGTCTTTAATTGGATTATCTTTAACTAGAATTATAATGTAAACAAAACAAGGTGTTTTAAAAAAACTACGACACGAAGAAAATGTCAATGTCAGAATTGACACTATTGACAGATTTTTTTTTGGTTGCCATATACAAAAAAATTTAATGGATTGGGTTTTTAATATTCTTCTAGGTTTGGCAATATAAAAAAGACAAAGAAATAAAGCCTATACAGCCAAATATGATAAATATTTTTGTTGAGATTGTAAACCTCTATAATAGTTCTATACTGGCCACATGTAATTTGTATTATTCGTAAGTCATGTCACTGTATGTCTGTTCTAAGTTGTGTGGTATAATAAAATGTAATTCAAGAAATTACATATCTGTATCTTTCTTCTTTTCACAGACGAAATGACATAATGAAGTCCTTAATTCTGTTTCTACGTTAGTTAACTTGAACTTAGAATTTTATTAATAAAACATTTTAATTATGTAGTTAATTAAGTATATTTCGCTACCTCGGGGCTCAATTGTCGTATAAGCCATTTTGACGAAAATGAGATTTGAATGCAGTCTTGCTCAGTTTTTTTTTCTCTATCGATCTGTGTATTTAAAACTCTCCAAATCCCAAAAAAATATCGAATACAACCACCATTTTCTGTAACTCTAAACAGGAAATTTAAAAAAAACGAGCTATAAAAGCCAGCTACTCAGAGTGTGAAAAAGGCAAAGGTATTATTGACCCTAAATCAAGATTTATAATTGGCATAAAGGACATTGCTTATCAGACTTGGCGTATACGACCTTAACGATTTCTGAAAATTGAACAAAGTTTATTATACAACCTGCCATTACGTTTCATTTTTAAGATGTATAAGCCACCACTAAACCAATTTGGTGAATACGACCTGAATTATTTCCAATAACAGAATAAAGTTTGGTGTACGGCCTGCAGTAGCGTTTCATTTCATGGCAATAAACGCCAACAAAAAATAAATTTGGAGTAAAAACGGCGTTAAACACATAACTTTTATAAAAAAGATTGTTTTTAATTGAAAGAGATTAGAAGTATTAAATGCTATATTCTTGTTGCTACTTTTCATTTTTATCGTTTTATGTGGTACTTGAACAATCTTTTTAATAATAACAACGTAATTTGTGTTTTTTTTTCGTTGGCATTGATGTTTTACCTTCAGCAATATATATTTTTTCTATACGAATTTTTTGTTACTTACCAAACCCTCAAACCTTTTTAATATGAATGTACTTTGAAAGTTAAATACGATTCTCAAACTGATTTGGTTTATACCTACCTTATCATCATTATCGCAGTAAAGTAGTTTGGGGTGTATATACATGATTTATTTTTTTACAGTAAAGTACCTAACCAAAAAAAGAAAACCGGTGACTAAAACCTTTGATTTTTTCAAAAATCGTAATAGCTGACTTATACGTCCAAAGTAGCATGTACAGCAACTATTATTTTGGGTCATAAACGTCATTCTGTTTGCTTTTAAGAAGCGTATAAGCCATCTATTTTCTTTGTTATGGGTTCTATCTTAAATATTATGAATTCATATTATTCTACTCATAATTTTAAGAACTTTCGTCCTACGAAGCTTCTTTATAACAGTTAAAACAAAAGAGTTACAATTTTTTTTTGTTTTTCGTTTTAGTTTTTTGGCTCTCCTGAAAAATCGACTTTTGGCTTATACGACAATTGAGCCCCGAGGTAGCGATTTGTGCTCTCTTGTCCCCAATTTACTTTTATCAACATATTATAGTCTTTGCTTAGGTCAATGTTGAGTTAAGATGTTAAAAAAATACGATCGCAGGTCGTTATGAAAACATCACGAGCAATAGTGTGTCTATAAAATTTATTTAACACTAATAAGTCAAACATGCGTTAACACCACGCGTTAAAGACGTGACAACCCAAACCCAACTTAACAGCTGTCTAATGTGCCTGAGGATATTTAAATAAATAATACGAACGAAGCTAGAGTGATAAGATAAGCGGATCTGCACCTCATATTTGGAATCCAATTCAGTACAAATGCAAGTCTGTTAAATGTTCTTTGTTTTCTGTGTTGTAGGATTAACGCCTAGAAATAATTTAATGTGCTAAACAGTTCAATATAAAATATTAACATGTATCACAATTCCGACTATCAATACACGGTCATTCAAAACAGGGAGAATGGTAAGTCAACTTTTGTTACTCTTAAAGTAGGTATTACCTACTGAACAAGGTGATTAATATTAGACTTAAAAAATCTGAGTTTTGTGAAAGTAAACAAAAGTATACCTCCACTAAATTGTTCTTTTTTCCAATGGCTTAGTCGGAGATATTGAATTGAACTAAATAGTGAATAGATAGCTAATGCCAAGATAGAAGAATGTTTGATGAATTTGTTTTTGATTTGATTGTTGGAAGACGCGTGCTGTGATTCAATAACTAGACAATACAATATTATTGTTAATGAAATGCCTAAGTACAATAATCGACGCAATTTTCTAAAATTTTCGTATTCGTATTTCGTAGTTTTTCTTCTACCGCCCAAGTAAGAATGTGCGAAAAAGTAACTCAAATGATTGTTTCTATAAGATAAAGTAATGTCCTACTGTAGAGCTACCTTCTACTAGTACGGGAATCGTTGTCGAAAACCTAAATAAACTTGCGTGGGGCTTATGGTCATTACATTAAACATAATAATTAGCAATAACTACTTTGTTTTATTTGTTAATTTGAAATAATACATTTTGTATCATGGGAAGTGGTTTCTAGATGGATCAAGTTGGTCTCAGGCCCGTCTCGGAGTTCTTAAAAAATAACCAATGTCTAATCGAACGAATGTTCGGTTTGTGAACTTCGAGATTAGCCTCTTACCAGCCAGCCCGATGAACTTTCCTACCGAACCCTATAGTACAGTCAAGGCCATAAATATGGATACAACCATCATGTCAAATATAATTATGTGCCAACTGCCACCGACTTTATTCTTTGTGGCATACGGGTGGCACTCCACTTGGCGTATTTATGCAAATATTTGCACGAGTGAAGGGGATGCACTATATTGTTTCTAGCGTATGCGACGAAGATGCCAATCGCGCAACGCGAACACGTAACGCTAACTGGAGTGCCACCAGTATAGATGTTTTTCATGTTTTGGTAGTTAACGTACATAATATAATTATGTCCTTGACTGTACTTAGCTATAGACCAACGGCTTAAATGAGTCCTACCCGTGCCGCGCGGATGAAGACTCTTTTAAGCGGTCAGTCTATAGTGGTTGCCGGAAGATCATGTTGGACGATTATATTTTTGGGAGACCGTAGGTACCTAATATCAAACAAAGTGATTCATGACCCATTGTGAAACCTTTTCACAGTACATGTCATAGAGACGTTACATTGAATTGACAAAGAAAATCTTGTCAGTTTATTGTGAATTCTACTGTGGGTCAGGAATCAACTCGTTCGATTGTAAGATTTGTAAGTACTTGACATAGAACAAAGGTAAGTAGGTATGTATAATACTGTAGTCTTTATAGTATAATATAAGTACATATAATGTACGACACGCAGAAACTTGGTGAATTTAAGACCATTGCTCAATTATGTTATGACCATTTTGTAACCGGTCCCGACCCGTGGTCCAACTACAGTTTGTCCAACTGATCTTCGTTTCTCCGACTTTTCTGGGGATTTTGCCCTTAGGGCAAATGAAGATTTAGGTTGGGCAAATTAGTTGGACCACGGGTTAGTAGCTTTTGTAACCCTATCTATTCTGACAATTTCATTCGTATCTTCTACGCGTGGTTACGTTACGGCTGTAGGCTTAAAATACGTGAAATTTCCCTTAAGTCAGGAAATAATTCTAAGAACTGATAAAAACAATTGTTTTTGATTTGTATGGGTTAGAAATGGAATTTAATACATCACTTGATATATTCACCCCCCCGGAAAGGGGTGGAATTGGTTGAAAATGGTGTAATACTAATAACTAAGAAGAAAAAATAGGTGTAGTCTGTGCAATTTGCCATACGTTTTATTACATCTTAATCTATATTTGCACCCGTTATTTAGCTCAATTCAAGCTACGGAACATACAAAAAAAAAATCATATAGCTAAAAATATACTTTTTGGCATTGCGGCCCCGGGAAAAATACAGAACGCGGTGCAAATTGAGGAAATGATGAGAATATATATCAAAACACAATACCAAATTTGCACCAGGGTGCGACACCCGGAAAGTAGTTTTCTATGTTTTACTGTCTTTGTACTTCGGGGGAAATTTTGGAATTAATAAAAATCGTCACAATCGTCTTAACTTGGTTTGATTTACATTCGCACCCCATAAAAAATTGTCATTTCTACACGGAACATGCGGTTCTGTAATACTACCCGCTACCTAGCGTTCGCTGCTATTCCTTGCGTTTAGATAGAACTATGTTTACCAAACTTCCGGTTAAAATTTTCTTTTTTTTATTGAGTGCGAATGTAGTATCTTTTAAATATGTGTTATTTACAAATTTTCACGACTATCTTAATTTCCCCCGAAGTACAATCTACAAAAGAGTGAAAAAAAACATGTTCCATACTTTGCACGGGGGTGCAAAGTTACCTGGGTGTTTATAATACTTTGAAAAGCTTAATCTAAGTTTGCACCAACCGTCTGAATTATCCTCGAGCCGCAATCAGAAAAAAATATTTTACCAAGATTCTATACATCGTACACCTTTTTAATTAACATACATTATGTACCAAAGGGGACCCTTCACGTGGCTAAACTTGCGCCTAATACCTTTTATCATACTCCAAAATAACGGCATTTGAAGTTTATACCTAATATTTTAAAGTGTTCCGTACATGATAGAAAGGTGCAAACCGAGGGAAACCATCTAGTCGTGCCCTCTAACGATTCCACAAAAAAACACGACTACACGAATTACTTCCATACTTTTCCGTAATTCGACTATACTACAGGCAAAGTCAATTTTAACAGGTTTGATTAAATTTAATACGGAATTCTAAAACTTTCCACAAATGTGCAATGGTCCTATAACTTTAAATTGCTAACTCTACAACTCCGAAGTAAAAATTTCGAAGTTTGCTTCGTTCCGTTCTGTTCACACTTGTAATATTCACAATCTTGGTGAGAGCGACAGTATGATACGAACTTCGTATTTCGGAATTTTCAGAGTAGGTATAGGATAGGAGTAGCCCCCTTTTGCACTTACCACAGACGAGAGGATGATCACCTGTCAAAACAAGCAACATTTCTGTTCTTCTAATTCTGACAAGTAAAGCAAAAGCAAACTGGCATCAATAATGATTGACATTGGAATTGTTTTTTATAAAAACGTCGTGATGTTTGTAAACAATCACCTGACTAATATTAGCAGAAGAGGATGATCAATCTCTATTACCATTTTACATAGATTGATCAGCTAACATTCTTCATAATAAGCTGTCTATGTGTTACCAAGAAGATTATTGTTGTATTACAGAATTTGTAAGTTCACCTTGTTTATTAATGTGCCTTTTTATTCCTTAAAGTTATGCTCGCGTTCATGATTCGAGTTTTTCAGTTACTTTTATAATAAGTACAGATGGTTGATCAATTCAGAAACATCTGCTCCAGCTACATGGTTGTAAAGCCGTGAGGCATTTGACGAAAAAAAGTGCTCAAAAACCTAGATTCAATACCTTACCTACTTTTATTTAGCTAGGTTACTTAAATGAATATGAATGTAAATTGTAGTTTGTATTTGTGTAGGACTACACAGCCACAACAAGTTTAATGTAGATATATTTTAGTAATTCTTGATTTTTTTAAATGTTTTATAGCTATTTTAATTTATTTTTCAGGTGGAAGTAAAATGCATGGATCATGTAGAGTTGTAACATTTTGCTTGCTGACTACAGTTTTACCAACAATACTCATAATAATACCTCTTTACTTACGAAACATGAGGTATGCTGATGTAATGTATAAGATATCAGATTCGGATGTTATCCAGATCCACAAAGGACAGTCATCCATTTTCTGCAAATCACATTCCTTAAAAATGAACACATCATTTAATGCATTCCAAATGAGCGGCAGACCTGAACTCTCACCTGAAAAGAAGAAACATATAAGACTAAAAAAATCATTGACACTTCCTGATGACACACTGGAGTACTGGGGCTTCTATCTCTTTAAAGGTGCTTCCGTTGAACTCAAAGCATGTTCAAGATATGTTGGGGCTAAAATTTTAGTGGTCAAAGGTGATAAAATACTTAACACATGTGGTATTCTAGAAGGAAATAAATATACAAAAGATCCTCCTCTAGTTGACAAACAAGAACATGTGGTTGTGACACTAGAAAATCCCGGTGAGAAGAAAGAAGACTCGAAGGAACCTCTTATACCCTTAGAAGATAAGGAAAATTATAAGGATAAAAACAATACAGTAACTGATATTTCTCATACTAAAAATGTTTCATTACAAGAACTCCAAAGTAACATTGTTGGTCCAAAAAATAGCTTTGACCTTAAGAATGTGTCAAATAAGTTTCGAACTAAACGAAATACACAGAGCCCTTCTGTCCATCAGCCAAACACAGTTCTTGATGCAGGAATCCATCATGGAGGCAACGCATTTAACGCCACAATTGGTGAACAGGACAACTCAATCTCTAGCTTTGAAGTTAGTCTACATGAATGTTATAATAATGACTATATTATTAATGAGCCTTTTCCATTCTCCATTCTTTGTAATAGTACAAAATATTTAGAAAAAACTACCACACTAAAGGTTACTCATGATATATTAGTAGATGGATATTACTATTATATATTTTACAGTGACAATGATATTGTGAGAAACAACATTCATGTTATTTTTGATATTTATAAGCCTAAATTTCAATACACTAACATGTCAGACTCTAAAGTGTGTCTTAATAAAACAGAATGTGTATTTGATGTAGGCTTTTTCAGTGATGAGTTGGTTATAGTAGAAGTGCCCACTAAAGATGGGCTCTCTAATGATGATGATACAACCATTTTGACATCGGTATGCCATCCAAGAATGTCTGTATACATTTTTTTCCCAGTTACTGTTTTGTTGTTGGTGCTTTTATTTTCGTTTTTATGATATTTGATTCAAGTTTTTATTTACTATCTGTTAGTCAAAAAGAACATTTCCAGAGATGTGATATTAGTTTATTAGATTGATCTAAAGTAAGTACATATAATAAATTAGGTAGTTTACTCATGATCATGTGATAGTTACTGGTTACTGGAGGTAAATAGTAGTTAAGAATATATTTGTCTTTAATAATGCTTGTTAATGTTAATGAAATTATGACTTGTTGCATCTAATATTGCCTAATTTTGGTGCCAGATGCCTATAATTTATATATTATTATGTGGTCACCCACCATAGGACAATATTGCAGAGCATGTAAAGTGCTCTTTTAAATATCCTGAACACAATCTTACGTCATTGATAATAGAGTTGTGAACAACCAAACTGTTTGACTATGAAACTGTTTTCTCTCAGTGTTTTACTGAAATTGAATGTCTACTTGTTACATATTTTTGATATTTTATGTCTGATTGCAACAGGAGACTGAACAAGTTTCCTTTCTGGGGTGCCATATTGTTCTTGAAATGATTGTAAATACATTTTGATGGTAGCATATCATTTTGTGTGTTCTGGCCTTGCGCGTTTTGCTACCTTGGGCCACTGAATATTCTCATGCCTAAATAATGTGTTGGTGTTGGTTTAAGTTGGAATAGCAAAAAATATTGTAAGTATCCTATGTAGTAACATAGTTATTAGTGAGTAATGACGCTGCGTTCTGGTCTTATCCAGAGGTTCTCAAATAGGGGCCTGAAAATGCGGCTAAATGGTTCCAGTAAATGATTGTACGGCAGTGTTTGCTTCGCGCTCGACTTGGCGGGGGCACTGCTGTGCCCCCAGATATAAAGACCACAAATATAATTTGCTGATTGTGTTGCTATTCATAATAAAACTACCACAGTAAAGCAATATGCTCCAGATATAAGTGCAATATATAATTATTTTTATTGTTCTAATTAGCAATGTCAAGGTGTTACGTAGTTATGTAATGGATGTCGAAAGTTTTATGCTCGAGATTATATGATTGTTGTCTCATCAGAAATTTATTTACTTAATTACCTACCTAAAGCAGTACAGTCCGTGAGCTCGTAGAATGCTATTCGGGTTTGTCTTGCTGTCGCCCTCACTCGGCCGATTCAAGTAGCTATCAAACCTATAAGAGTGAGCGAGTCAGCGGACTCTACACCACACTCTTGATGAGTATAGGTATGGATATGTTTCCAGGTTAAAAAGTATCATACCCATTCAGGATAGATAGATTAACTAATACAAGGTACCAAATACCAATTCATGAATGAAATTTAAATTTACCTAATTATATGTTTTTAGAGTTCCGTACCTAAAAACAAGAGTTCCGTAACTATCTAAAAACAAAAAGAAGGAACCTAGTACAATACCTACTATATATTATAGTAGGTACGGTTGGCAACCCTAGTGGGCGTCCATGCAAGAAACAGGTTTATTTCGTTAAGGTAGGTAGGTAGTACGAAATCTTTGCTGCTAAAGTAGGTACGGGTCGCATTTGGCTGGGTTTTATACATTTTCGATGGGAGAGAGGAAGAAGTTTTTTTAACCCCCAACGCAAAAAGAGGGGTGTCATAAGCGTGGCAGCAATATCTTTGTGTTTCTATCGTAGCTCTTAAACGGATGGACCTAGGCTTTTTTATTCGAAAACCAGTTTCCTTGATGCTTGGTAAAAATCGGTCTGATGTAATTGATTTTTGGCATAATAGTACATTACTGCAGAGGCCGGGAAAGAAGGGCTTGCAGGCTGAGTAGGTATGTATAGACGGCCGAGCGTAGCGAAGCTGGCAAGCCTTGATAGCCAGGTAGGCCTAGACAGCCGAGCATAGCGAAGCCGGATAGGTATATGAGGCTGGCAAGTTCTTTCACGCCGAGGCTTGTATAGTGCTTTTCTCAAACATGCACTGAAATAAATAACAACTAGAAATCTTTTTTTTTTATTCTTAAGACAACTATAATTGTACCAGACTTAAATTATAACTAGGTACCATCACACAGTCAAGGAAAGCGAATCACCTACCCAGGGTGGAACCTTTGTGCTACTAATGTCATGTTGACATCCCATACATCTGCCAAACAAAACCATAGCGCATAGGTTACGAAAGGTTCCACCCCGGTATGTGATTCAGTTTCCTCGACTGCATATAATAAGTGTTTATGTCTTTCTATTATGGATTTTTAAAACGTCAAAATAATCCCGAAAAAATCAAGTTGTACAACATGAGATATACCGCTAAAATAAAAATCACAGGTCACGTTTCTGAACGAAACGTCAAGTGACAACTGACTTATATCAATTTTCCCACCAAAACTTTTTTAAGTCCTTTGTTGTCTTTGGTCACAAAGTAGATGTGTTCGAGATGACGCTCTTAATTCAGATTATTTATTTCAGATCGCGTATAGTGGCCTTTATCGTATTATCGATTATCGTATATTTTAGCCTGACATTAACGTATCCTTAAAAAAAAGTTGACGTTTTAGACTACAGGCCCACGTACAAAAAATGTGGGTCATATGAACCACCAGGTGACGTATATAGGACGATATAAGAGCATAAAATAATAAGATTCAACACTATGCCGTCACTTGTAAGCTGTCCAACTGGGTGCTGGTGAGAATTCAAAAGTGCAGGTAGAGTGAGTACATTTTGGTCATATGATCATGTACGGCATTTTTACCATCGATAGATCCATGAAAAACAATAAGAAAGCGCGCAGTGCCGTAAAAAAATGGTGAGCCACAAAGTCGATATTTTCTTTTGATTTTCTGACAATTTCGAGGGTAAATTTGGTCATTTGATTCTGTACGGCATCAGTTTCATACTGTTTCAATACAGCTTCTAATCCATTATTCCGCAACGCCGTACAAAAATTGTGCGACAAGGGGACAAAATCGAGGGTTGCAACCCCCTCTTTTTCCGTGGTCCGGGGGGTGATTTGAAACAGTACGGCTTCGGTTCCAAAACATTATCTAGCACTCAAAAGTACTATTACAAATAATGCCGTCAAAAAATTATTGTTCATTTGAATGATTATCTTAATTTCATGGTATACTTGATTTATAAAGCTGTAAAATCATTTGACTCTGTACGGCAACTTTTTTTTTAACATGATATTGTAAAATACAACTGTTATATAGTAGTGCGGTTCAAAAGAAACTGTTCTAAAAAAAATTATAGAGAAATACAAAAACTGAATTTGCAAAAGTTTAAATATTCATAGATTAATAGAACATAGCAATTTTCTAAATTTTTCCCTTGTTTTATATAGTATTAAGATAAATAAATTAGGAAAAAATTATGCCGTACATTTTAATGCAGACCATTTTTTTCATACATTTCGTTCTATGGGTTCGTTCCTTGAGTGTTTTTTCCCTACAAACCTTTGGACCAACGAAAATGTACGGCATGTAAAAAAATATTATCTATGCATAAAATAGTTCCAAAATAAATTAATTTCATGTTGTGTCAAATCACCCCCCGGACCACGGAAAAAGAGGGGGTTGCAACCCTCGATTTTGTCCCCTTGTCGCACAATTTTTGTACGGCGTTGCGGAATAATGGATTAGAAGCTGTATTGAAACAGTATGAAACTGATGCCGTACAGTCTCAAATGACCAAATTTACCCTCGAAATTGTCAGAAAATCAAAAGAAAATATCGACTTTGTGGCTCACCATTTTTTTACGGCACTGCGCGCTTTCTTATTGTTTTTCATGGATCTATCGATGGTAAAAATGCCGTACATGATCATATGACCAAAATGTACTCACTCTACCTGCACTTTTGAATTCTCACCAGCACCCAGTTGGACAGCTTACAAGTGACGGCATAGTGTTGAATCTTATTATTTTATGCTCTTATATCGTCCTATATACGTCACCTGGTGGTTCATATGACCCACATTTTTTGTACGTGGGCCTGTAGTCTATTTTGCATTGAAACAAAAAAGGCCTGCAACGTTGTATTTTGAAGCCTATTTTAAGGAACACAACATACACATTACATAGCATGTTTGAGAAAAAAATTTTTTTTTCTAATTTATGTATTATCACTTCACTACATAGTATAAAATAAAGTCGCTTTCTCTGTCCCTATGTCCCTATGTATGCTTATATCTTCAAAACTACACAACGGATTTTGATGCGATTTTTTTTTAATAGATAGCGTGATTCAAGAGGAAGGTTTGTATGTATGATTCAACGCAGACGAAGTCGCGGACAGAAGCTAGTATTGTATATTACATTGCCTTATAGTTGCGTGAGGGTTTTGGATTTTTTTAATTTAATAGTTATCACCAGTGTTGATATGGATATCCGTATCCGTAACCGAAACTATCGGATATCCGTAACCGTAACCGAATCCGACATAAAAGTTTTGGATAGTTTCGAATAGGGCGGAGGAGTCTTAACAAAATTTTTGTTTTTGCCCGGCCGGCAGACCTGCCGCGCGCGCATTTAGTCGTATTGTATATCATTTTACCGTTCCTTAAAAATTTTATATCCGTAACCGAAACTATAGGATAATCCGAAATAATTTAATACCTATCCATAACCGTAACCAAAACCGATATTATATTTTACCAATATCCATATCCATATCCGGATCCGAAATTATATCACACGTTTTAATGTTATTGCTACTTCCAGAAATGCAACAATACATAGCATAACTAGATTAGTTATTCTTCACTCGTAAAATTAAAATTATACACGGTGTGCGTGAGCAATTGAGCATTGCGAGAGATTTTAACAATAAAAGTTAGAAACGCAATTTTAAATGTCACCGTCAAGTACCTACAGTCCGCGGACTCTTAAATTGCCACTAGGTTTTGTCTTACTGTCTCACTCTCTCCTATGGGTTTGATACTTGTGTAGCGACCCTAGCGCCACCTAGTTGGCCTCTACATAACTACTACGACACACGAATAGCTAGCGCCAGTTCTAATGACAGCTGTCACATCGTTCTACATGCCGCTTACGAAGTTTCTCAATGCGGCTGCATAAATACAACTTTCAACTCTCTTCCTTCGAACTTCGGTCTCCAGGCATAACATCTCTGCCCTCCTAAAGAAAAACGCAGTATGTACATATGAGCTGCATACTGACTTACTGCATTTTTCCTTTGGACGGCAGGTCTGCCTGGAGAGAGATCTCTCTATTGTAGCACTCCCCACACTTGAATAGGCCGGTAGTACCCGAAACCCGAATGGACTATAAGAGCGTACTATTGTATTATTGAGTGTACTATTAACGTACAAGTTTGCCATTGGCAGATCCTTCGTTTGTATTTCTCTACAGCACATTTTTTTCACTAATTTCATACGCATATCGACCCTCTCACTCATAACATAAGAGCGAGCAGAACGGCACGAAACGAACTTCTAATATCGAACTTCGGGGCAGTGGATTTTAATCTTTATTGCGATGTCTTAATTTGAACCTGAACTCAATTACACGATGATTGCTTTTGCATTGAAGTAGTGGACGTATAGGGTTAAGACCCACCATACCACTGCAGTGCTGCAAGCTACGGGTATTACGTAGGTTAGGTAGCTCCTTGTGCCCGAAGGGCAAACCATCCAGGAACAGGATCCCCAGGCTGTCGATTTTTTTTTCAATTTCTCAGCACTACTTTGCTGGTGGTATGGTTCTGTCCCCAGGGGTATGATGGATCGGAAGGGTACGTATATTTATAGGTAGTTGGCGTCCAAAAGGTTAAATGACTATTTGCTAAACGCGTTTATTGTATTTAATAGAAGTTTGATCCCGAAAAATGTTATGCTGTTGAAATTTGCTTTATAAGGATATAGAGGGATCTCATCTCTGTGAAATTTCCGAAACTAAATAAATTTAAAACCGATCACTAATTAAAATGTATTCCGGAGATAATGAGGATTTCTTCTCATACTATCGCTTATGTCGTGTGAGAACTGATAAGCGTTTCAAAAGGAACCTTAATCGCCATTCTGGCAAAAGACTAATGTTCAGAAACAAAATTTATTCCAAAAATATATAAATAAATCGAAATTAACGTAAAAACCATGTAGAAAACAAATTTTAGTAGATTGCAATAGCAAAAGGGGAAAATAGGATACAATTAGGACCCATCAATAGAAATTAATGAACTAATAAGAGGAAATTTTGATTTATTATTTCCACATAGTTGTGTCCAAAGTGCGTCTCATAACAGGCTCAGTAGGCAGATCTTCTGGAAACAAAATTAAACTTGCGTTTGAATACAATCATTCATACATTAAGGTTCCGATCGGGAATGGAGCGCTACATTTTCAAGTACATCAATAACAATACAATTACGATATTTCATATATTTATTTATCGTATTACAAAAACAGTTACCATATTATGTACAAATGGAAAAAAAGTTACAAACCATTGTTTCTTTCTTCTAGTACTTTTGTGATTGAAATAGCCTCTCCAGTACCCGATGAGACCCCTCTGCAAGCGGCAGAGAGGCCTGCGCGGAACGGGGGCCATCCGGCCGAGCCGGTCTTATTCTATATATATTAAACTTATATTGATACGTCTATTATACTATTATACGTTCATTAAATTAACTAAAACGCAAGTAACGGTCCAAATAAAATGAGTTCCAATAAAAATTCGGCACAGTAGTACTTAGGAGGCCTCTCCTAATACTCACACCTTATATATATCGCAATAGAACGCTGGACACAAAGTATGAACTGGGGAATAGTGGCAACTCAGATAAGGTTGGCCACATCGCTGGGCATTTCTGTGATAGTTGTGTGGTAGAAGTCCTCGATGTCCTTCAGTGCTCTCTTGTCTGATTCAGTGACGAAGTTAATGGCAATACCCTTACGGCCGAAACGCCCACCTCGCCCAATTCTGAAAGGAAATTAAAAAATAATTTATTTGAAATTGTGCAATAATAATTTCGTCTTTTATAAAGAAAAGTAGGGTAAAATAAGCATTCAAAAGTGTAGTGAATGGATTCTGTATTACATACCGGTGAATGTAATTTTCACGGTTGGTGGGAAGATCGTAGTTAATCACGCAAGAGACCTGCTGCACGTCAATGCCGCGAGCGAGCAAGTCAGTGGTGATGAGGACACGGGAAGACCCGGTACGGAACTGCCGCATGATGACCTCACGCTCGCGCTGGTCCATGTCTCCGTGCATAGCAGACACAGTGAAATCACGCTGGTGCATGGATTCGGTCAGCCAGTCCACCTAAAAGATCAAAGAGTAATTACAAAAGGGTTATAGCTAGAGGATTCAGTCCTATTTTAGTCCCCAAATTTTCGGGATTACGTTTAACTTTTTCGCCGGCATATCAAATGCAAGAAACGTCACCCATAAGCCATAAGTTGAACCTAAACCCAATTGAACTAAGTTTGCTTTTGCACTTAAGTAATGGACGTATATATAGGTCGTTGGCGTTGAACCTGCTGCGTTCGAAAGGTTAACAAATCGCGGTTCATTCTAATTTTAAAAAAGCGAAAATGTATGTCTTACTATTACTCTTTACACTTAAACCGCTGAACCAATTTGGTTGGAATTCCAACAACTTCCATTGAGCGTAACCATGCTTTTTCAGCAACTGTATATGTTACAAATTGATGCTTGGAGATGAAACTTTAATGTGTTGTTATTTCTTAGGCTATATTTTCGCAATTTAATTACTTCAGTAATTCATGAAATGGTAATTTAATTAAAAAATACGAACTTAAACATTGAGCTCTGTTATTTGTTAAGTATGGGTTAAATGAATTGATTGAATCCTCTAGATATAGCGAATATGGCATGGGATTAGGCCTTTTCCAGTTCTAAGGCATCAATCAATATAGGGAACTATGTGGCATAGGTAATGATAAGAAATTATTTTTCATTCTGTGTTCCAAAATAGACTAGACATTAATTTCAAAAGTTTGAAAAGCTGTTAGTGTATTATTTTAAATAATAATAAATTTTGCTCTGTATTAGAAGTGCGACATTACCTTGCGGCGGGTGTTGCAGAAGATCACAGCCTGGGCGATGGAGAGAGTATCATAGAGATCGCAAAGAGTTTCTAATTTCCAGTCCTCGATTTCAATGGAGATGAAGAACTGCTTAATACCTTCCAGGGTGAGCTGTAAACAAGGAATCACATTAAGTTAGAAAAAAGGTAAAAAAAAAGAAAGAGAATGCATGGTGCAAGGTGGTGGGCGGTCCTTTTCTTAAGGGTTTGGTGAAGTCTTATGAAAAGATTTATCTTAGATAACATTTTCTTATTATATAGGCACAGCTGATTTTTAGAATTTAAAATAAAAAAACAGCATAAATTTAAATAAATTCATGTAGAAATTACAAAATCATTGATGATCAATGGTATGCAAGAAGTTCAATCCACCCCATTCAGGCCCTGCATTCTAAAAACGAGGCCTGTGCCCAGCAGTGAGACATCTAATTAATTAATTACTCAATAAGTAAATAATACCATTTCAAAGTACAATTATTTTAGGTCATTATACAACTATTATCATTTGTGTCATTATGTGGTAGCTTGGAATGACTGATAGTTTGATTTTTAAATTGTAACAAACCTGGAGGCAGAGGTAGGTATGTAGAATGAGTCAGAGTTCCTCATTTAGAGCTAAGTGCCCTTACTTGTTTATTAGCTCTGGTCAGGGCCAACATCAAGTTAAAGCAGCCAATAATTGTATAGTCGTAAAATGTGATAGTTTCATCGAATTTGCACCATGTAGTGCAAACAAATTTAAATAAAATTTTATGAAGTGTTTAGGATTTCAGTAAATGAGAAAAAAAACACCACATGTTAATAATAAAAACCTTGCCCTAGTAAACTTTTAATGTATTACCTCCTCCTTTTGCACAAGAATGCGCACAGGGTCTCTCATGAAGCATCGGGACACTTCCAACACATCATCAGGCATGGTGGCAGACAGTAAAATGACTTGCACATCAGCAGACAACATCTTGAACACATCATGGATCTGATCTTTGAATCTGAAAATTAAAATTAACAAGTTATGAACACTGCCTAAATCCTCTACAGCAAATTTGGGTCAATGATATTTTAAAAGTATGACTCACCCTCGGGACAACATTTCATCAGCTTCATCAAGCACAAACAGCTTTATGGTGTTAGCTCGTAGAGCGCGACGGGTGATCATGTCATAGACACGGCCGGGTGTACCCACCACCACGTGAACTCCACTCTCCAGCTGGCGGATATCCTCACGCACGTTGGTGCCACCAATGCAGGCATGGCACTTAGCATTCAAGTGATCACCAAGAGCAATAACCACCTAAAATTACATTGTTATTAAAACAAAAATCACACAAGGTTATTTATACACAACACAAATGCCACAAAAATACCATGTGATGAAAATAACACAAATTCACTAACCTTTTGGATCTGCTGAGCAAGCTCTCTGGTCGGAGCCAGAATCAAAGCTTGACACTCACGAATACTAGTGTCAATATGTTGCAGAATCGAAATAGAGAAGGTAGCCGTTTTGCCAGTACCAGACTGAGCCTGAGCTATAACGTCGCGTCCTTGAATACAAGGCATAATAGCGCGTTGCTGAATTGCAGATGGCTTTTCAAAACCATAGGCGTAGATACCTCTCAACAATTCTTCTTTTAAATTCATATCATCAAAGCTTTCCACGACTTGATGCCAGTTTGTGTCTAACGCCCCTTCGGGCTCCATGCCCGGTGGCCCATCGTAATTAACTGGCTCCTTTGACGGCCCATTCTTGGAATCCTCCGGCCAATCTTCTGATCTGTGGATTTTTATAACATATTGTAATAATTTTCAATAGTCCTGTAGTAAAAGGTCCAAGAATTCATTTAACAAAAGTGAACAGTAACTGTGAATTTGCAAAAATCATTATGATCTCGCATCAGTTAAGCTTCTGTCAAAATGGCATTATTTCGTTAGCTTTGGCTCTGAATGATAGAAATAATGTTAATAAGCACAAAAAACGCAACACGTTCCACTATACAAAGATAAATCACAGTTAACGATGAAAATTACAAATTACACGTGCGCTATGCCGAATTTATAATACATGTTCTCCTGCCAGCGCCATGTTGGCAATCGGCAACCCGAGCAAGTATTAGGATATTGGTGAAAAACTACGCATCTATGAAAGCATAATACAATTCAAGTTCAAAATTTACACATTGTTACCTTGATAATAAAACAAATAAACCTCAAATTAACACAGAAAGTGCTCTTACCTTCTTTCGGGAGAATACGACATGTTACAATCGCGGTAGCTGAACGGAAAAGAACTTGCAATGCAAGGTCAAGTTGAGTTTGATGAACAGAGGGTTTTTTTTTGATGATTAATAAACCGGAGCTTAGATGATGTCTACTATTGAAAGTTATTTTTGTTATATTTTAAAATGATTTATTACAAGCTTAAAATTTTGTAAACGTGCTGTATCACAAGAAGATGAGTAATACTAAATTATTGGGAAATAAAACAACGGAAGTACGTCAACGACAAGAAATTTCAATTTGACTTAGAGCGAAATAACCAATTGAGGAAAGGCCGTAGAAAGAAAGAGAGCACTAGTTTCGATTCTACATTAATCTATAAATTTTGTCTATGGTTCGGTCATCGATTAACATTACTTGATTTATGTTAGGGATTTTATTATATTAAGAGATTGTGAATAAAAATAATTTTCTTGCTTACAATTTGTTTGTCAATTTATTTCATTGCAAACATTAAAAATAAATATATTACAATTATATGATTATGATTCGATTAATCGATTTTGGATTTGTAGCCTTAGAGAATTTAGCCCTTATTTATCTGAGGTTTGTACCAGAATATTCAAATGTACCTAGTAACTTTAGGTTACGAAAAAAAAAACTTTGTCTAAGTTATTATGTGTGATATTCTTACAATAAACTTTAAAGGCATCTGATGGAAACAACTGTGGGCCATTGTCTGATAGAATTATTTCAGATAAACCAAACGTCGTAAAGATATCGCTGAGCTCATCACACAATTTTTCTGTTGTAATTCAATTCTGTTCATTGGTCTTATATCTATCCATCTTGACGGAGCGTCACGAAAGACTAACCGTAAATATTGGTTGGAATGTCGATATGGTATTCTCTGCCATACAGTGACTGGGATTGACAAGGAAAATATTGGTAATCCGGGTTTATTAGGTCTGTTTTCTTGACATGCGTTGCATCTTCCCACGAAATTGACAATATCTTCTTCAATTGAAAGCCCCCAAACATAAAAACGTGCTAGTGCCCTCACGGCGGATATGCCTGGATGTCCTCTGTGAAGATATTTTAGTGTTACTTTCCTTAATGTGGATGGTATGATTCCGTTTTTTGAAATAAGGTTGTAATGTGTTGTCATAGTAGTTGTAAGGGCTCCAATTTGAAATGGGTCATTGAATGGTTTTTTGAGGGTAGCGTCTTGTTTGGTATGTTCTTTGATGGTCTCTTCGCTTATCGCTATGTCTTCAAACTGACTTTCGTGTATATTTTGTATTACCTTGTATACAGAGCGTTCAAAATTTGATGGTTTTTCATCAGGATTAGGTATTCTCGACAGGGGGTCAGCGATTGTATTGTTTTCGCCTTTTGTATATAAAATGTCATAATCCTCGCTTCCGATTGTCAATGGCCATCTAGTCGGTTATTGACTATTTTTGATAAAATTCGGTTTGTTCCCAATATAATGAATAAGTGGTTTATGCTCTGTAATTAAAATACATTTTGAACCATTAATTAATTTTTGAATTTTGGATTCCAGGTCCGATTTTGCTGGACTGAACGAGTCTCGAAGTCGCAAAAATCACCGAGATTCGAACTTTAGTCCTGGGACCGAAAATGGTTCGAGACTTTTGGAACACCGAGAGTCTCGATTCCTGGGATGGAAGCCCTGACGGTAACCCATGGAAATAAAATTATTTATATTATTTTTGGTACTGTGTACCGCTTTTATGGAACTATCGTGATTATTTTAATCGATTATTGCTGTACGATTATTTTGTCTATGGTTATTCGTTGTAGGTTGGCAATGCTGTGATGACTTCCTGTGGTGTCTACCGTGTCTATGATTACGCTGCCATTTTGAAACGGCAGGCTTAGTGCTTTTTGTTCGTGTGGAGCGTTTGCTCGTTGCGAAGAGTAGATTGTGTAGTAGTCAAGTGCTGTAGGTTTAAATTAAATCGAACATTCAAAATGAGCTGGCAAGATTACGTCGATAAACAGTTAATGGCATCCAGATGTGTTACAAAAGCAGCGATTGCCGGTCACGATGGGAATCTTTGGGCAAAGTCTGGGGGCTTCGAAGTAAGTTTCTTACAAAGTTACTACGTGTCAGTGATTTGCAATTAAACCTTATTGTTCTGTGAAATTGTGGCTGGAAGTGCATTGACAGTGACAAAAGTGCATCAATTTTTTCTAGTAAATGGATGATGAATTTTGTCCGGCTGGTTGGACAAGATGGCGACATGTGGTAGCTTATTGGAATCGAAAATGTGAATTTTGTCCGTATAGGAAACCAGGCAATCAAAAGTTCCATTTACCCAACCCGAAGTTTCAGTATATTCTCTGCAGTTTCGTTATGTATATTTTTTCCAATACACAGATTAACTTAACGTGTAGGTTGCCGGCCGGCAGAATTGTTAACTGCAATAAATTTAAGTGCTGTGTCCATACGCCTCTCCTTTATTAAAATTGTTATAATTTGCCTAAAAGGTCGAATGGTCGAACTTGAAGTATTTTTTTTGTTTCTCCTAATTATATCTGAACATATTCATTGTGAGGTTGTGAACAGTTATCATCGAGCAAACTGCCTACCTGTTTAGGTACCTAGTAGGATATTCGCCTATCAATATTTTATCTGATAAAGCTGTGGATAAAGTTTTGCAATATAGCTAGTCATCACAATTTTTTTTGGTACAATATCTTTTGTTTAATATGTTAAGGGAGGCTTTCCATGAAAAGAAAAACAGCAGATTACCATGCTGTTACGTTCTTTGAAATAGCATACAAGTTGAGCAAGCTTGAAGCATATTTGAGTAGTCAAAATTATATTAAGTAAACGGTGAATGCATTCATGAGTCAATGTACTCAAGATGTATTAGAACCCAGTACAAAGTACTAAGTTGATAATTCATACCTTCAATATTTATATATAAACTTGCAAGGTATTTGCTGAATAATGATCCAATATGTTTTTTTGTTATTATTTACCAGCGGTTATTCAATTACCATCCATTTCATTTCATCATATCATAACCACTCTCATATGTCCATCGATTGTTTAAATAAAGGTAAAGTTAGGAATCAAAACTACAGTATCAATCAGGTTGTGCTGTACTGTGTTATATTTACTTAAAATTGGTAAATACACAGCATAAGTTGAGCCATGTTTGCATTTGCTAGGCGGCTTCATAATTTAATATTTTTAGTATATGTTCTAGGATTGCTTTAATAGACATGAGAAGTTTAAAATATACAACTATTATGCTTATTGTTAATTTTGTGGCCCAGGGGTACTTTTGTCTTCATTTAAATTCATAACTTGACAGGAAAACTTGCTATTTGTGATAAATATTTCGTTTTTATTAATAAAATTTTATGTTAGTCTGCTGCTATAAGGCACTTTTTTGATTGGATGAGTTGCAATATTGCAATAGTTCACAATTAAAAATAACTTCAAATAAGTAATAACTTTATGGAGGTCTAATTACTAAATTTTGGAATTTTATTAGGAATATTAAATTGAGTCTGTAACAGAAAAAAAAGTTTCTAGTTGTCCAAACCACAAAACGAAGAAAATCAAGCCTTGTAGGTATGTCACTTTTCGTCTGTCCCATCATTAAAAAAGTGGTATAATAGTGTAGGTAAATAGCTGATTTTTGAATATTCTAGCCAGTCTTATGAAAACTCTAGCTTGTGTACCTATTCACAGAAGAAAATGATTTTTCTGACAAAGGCAGTTGCTGTAAAACACTGTCTATCACCTGTAATATATGTATCTGAAGGAACATGTAAACAGCTAACATGGTAATGCAATATTTTTTTGTAAAATAATAAATATACCCACCTGGGCGAGTTTTGAAATAAATACTAGAGCAAAAGTTAACTTAAGGAAAATTTCCTAATGTAGGTAAACACTATTTTGACATAGCAAGTTTACTGTAAGTTAGTTACGTAAATAAACTTAGGTATGTGTGTAAAACTTAAAAGTGTAAAAGAGGCCTGACACATGTGATAGTGTCACACTACAATTAGTATGTACATTTTGGACACAATGATCAGTTGAAACATTCACACATTGAATTTTGTCTTAGTACAGCCACACAAAATTCATTCATACACAATTTCAAGCATGAATGTGAAAGTTTTGAATGAAGTACATAGGTACTACTAGACACTTAATATATTGGCCCAGATTATGACGAAATATCATACAAGTTGATACATCATACAATTATCATACAATTGATCTGTACCTTACTAGTTTTTTCAGTATTTAAATACTAAAACATATTATAATATTTAATATAGTTTTGAAACTAGCCTAATGAAAATTTAACAAAACCACAAAACATAGGAAATTCTTGACTTGCGTTAACAGAGTCGCCTGAGGAAGCTACATAGACCAGAAACAATTAAGAGTTGACTCCAGGAACAGATAACATAGGTCAATAATATAATAGTGGTCCACTAAACGGTAATTCGCGTATCGTGAATTTCTTTCGTAACCAAACCCCCTTGAAGTAAAAATTGGCCATGTCTGAATTGGACTCTCATAGGTACCAAATAATTAATAAGATCAAGCGAAAGACTACGTATTTTTTTCTCGTTTATTCTTTGTTGTTAAAGTATAGGCAGCCCTATTATTATGGTTTACAAGATATAGTCGGATGACGGACTGACGAACTACCGGACTATGGAGCTTTAAGAATAGATGAATAGAAGTAGTAGTACCCGTCAGCTCCCTTTAATTAAGGGTTATTTTCTATCCTATTGCTATTTTAATTGTAAAAATTGTTAAAAATTGCATAGTTCCCGTGGGATAGCGATAAGCGGATTCTGCGCAGACGGAGTCGCGAGAAACAGCTAGTAATGTAATGAGATACCTACTTATCAGAGCGTTTTTATATCGCAATACAATAAAGCGTAAACAGCTATCATCAGTTATGTATAAATAAGTTTACCTGAATGTATGTACAGTCACCATCAGATATATATCGTAGCGGGCGACGTCCTCAAATATTTGGGAGCAGCATTAAATTTCTATAAATTCGTTACATATTATAAGGTATTAACATCAGGACACTCAATTCGTCATAAATATAAGAGCGGCGACTTCAATAAATTCGGAACGTTCAAAGAGGTAAAAATATTAGGAAGCACAGATCGTCAAAGGTATCGACACAGTCGGGCTAATCATAAAGATCTGAACAATTATTGAGGAAAATAAACCTTACCATCTGCAATAATAAATTCGAAGTCCAAACAAAACAGAAATATGGCTCTTACGTCATGCCAAAATGAAAGATGTCACCTAGTAGTGTACTCGTTTGCATGCATAATTCACTGTAATTTAAACTGTTTGGTACAAACTTAAGGTTTTCAAATTAGGCGTTTAACCTATCCTATCTTATGCTTCTTTTTAAATGAATGTTCCTATGAGCTAAATTTGACAGCAAAACTAAATACATATTTTACGTTAAATTACGATACCTATCTTTCCGACAAATGGTTTTAATCGATAAAACAAGGGAGGGAATGAGAATCTTAAGGTGGCAGTTCGCGTCGCGACAGGGACAAGCGACCGAGATAGAAGACCGCGACCGTCTCTTGACATACGATTTGTCTCCTGTCTCTGTCTCGCTCGCGAACTGTCGCTTATATGTTGCCTACCGTCAAGTGACGGTCGCGGTCTTCGGTCTCGGTCGCTTAGTCGCGGCGCGAACTGCCACCTTTAGGAATCATTGTTATAGGCGATGCGGTTAGCAACCCATCACTATTTTGATTCCCCTATCCACCTATACGTTCAAAATCATGCTAAACATGGCCTTTATGTCTTGTTACCTTAGATTCTGTCTGGCCCGTAAGGGATATAGACGTGATTTATGTACGTATGTAAACAAGTGAGGGCTGCTAAAATGCCACTAGCTATATTATCATGTGAAATCTACTTTTATACCTATACCTATTTAGAACTAACTTTCAAATCTTCCAATACCTATAAAGTATCCGCAGAAGCTGCGCTTCATTACTACATAGTATAAAACATGTAATGCTTAGATTTTTAAAACAATACAACGGATTATGATGCGGTTTTTTTATAGATAGTGATTTATATGTATAATTCTACGCAGGCGAAGTCGCGGGCAGAAGCTAGTTATGTATATATTGAAACACGAGTACCTATCTGATAAAATGACTCAAGGTCCATATCAGTTCTTTAAATTACTAGATTACACATACTTACAACAGGTCCTTTTCTTAAACAAAAAAGTTAAATTTAGGGGCGGTCATTCTCATTGCATGTCCAGAAAATTCAATCACGTGGCTCCGCAAATTGCAATCAAATCCACTCTATCTATATATATAAAACTCAAAGGTGACTGACTGACTGACTGACATAGTGATCTATCAACGCACAGCCCAAACCACTAGACGGATCGGGCTGAAATTTGGCATGCAGGTAGATGTTATGACGTAGGCATCCGCTAAGAAAGGATTTTGATCAATTCTACCCCCAAGGGGATAAAATAGGGGATGAAAGTTTGTATGAAACTTTGTCAATTTTAAACCGATTGGGCTGGGACTTTGCATGCATAAAGCTACTATGACGTGGGCATCCTCTAAGAACGGATTGCGTAATTTCTGCGGGATAGCGATAAACGAATTCTATGCAGACGAAGTTGCGGGCAACAGCTAGTTATACCTATATGTTTCTAATCTGCCATTTTTGAACTTTGAAAGTATGGTTATCGAAATGTCAGAATTGGAGGCAATTAAACGTATTCAGATGACTTGAGTTGCAAGTACATGTATCTTGACATTCACCCCGAAAATACTACCCTAACCCTAACTCAAAAATTGCATGCACTCAGAATTAGGAACTTACTCGTGTTGACATTAACAACCGAAACATTCCATGTTACATGCCTACTTCTAGGGAAAGTGCTTAGTTTTTATTTTTAATAACCGGTATACAAAGCTATAAAAGTATCCAACGTTCAGTTTAATGGCTGTTATAATCTCTTCGAATCAATTTATACCTAATTCAGATTTGAAGAAAAACTTAATAAACCAGTGTAATTTAAATTCTTATATTTCGTACTAGCTGTTGCCCGCAACTTCGTCTGCATAGAATTCGTTTATCGCTATCCCGCAGGAATCACGCAATTTTCCGGAACAAAAAGTAGCCTATGTGTTATTCCAGACTATAATCTATCTATGTTCCAAATTTCATCCAGATCTGTCCAGCCGTTCTGGCGTGAAAGAGTAACAAACATCCAAACATTCTCACAAACTTTCACATTTATAATATTAGTAGGATAGGAAATAATATTAATAGGATAATAGGATACTATCCTACTAGACCACTTGCTTGGAAGTAAGACCAGGAGATTTTGTGAACATTTTTTAAATTGGACATTTTGTCACCTGAAACAACTAATGTCGCACTTTCATTCCTGTAGCTATATTTGTTGATTTTAAAAACTTTCTCCCTTTTCTGTTATTGGCTTTAGTTTCTTTAGATTTAGCTAGCAGTAAAGAAAGAGTTAAGGGACACTGCGCGCAATCCGTGCTGTGCGTGTTTTGCTCTTTACGCTTTCGAGTTATATATTTTTGTTTATGTATGAATTCACGTCAAAAAACTTCTTTTATTCAAGATTTCTGATATTTTTGATTGAAAAACAGGTATCTCTTTTTAATCATTTAGGTAAAATTGCGACGCTTATTTTCGATAGCTTCTGCCAGAGAATTCATAAAAGCTGGAAGTTTTTTTTCGGTTATCCTTTGGGCCGATGTATGTATATTTCAGGGCTAGAGGTTTCTTCTTTCCAAATTTATTAAAAATCGGCCCAGACGTAAGATTAGCACGATAAAATGCACAGACAATCATAAAAATACTAAAAGTAGTTCTTTTAGTTTCTATTTTATGCCTCCGAAAACTGGTTTTTAAAAAATGCCGGTCAATTTTACTATACAGGGGGCTCGTAAATAGTACGGTAAACTTAATGGGGAGCTGGGTGGTCAGGTCATCTACCAAATATAAAAAATGAATGTAAATGAAAAATAATAAAAGTGTCACCAAATTCTATTCCATACTATTAATAAAGTCAAATAGAAGAGGAAATATTAAAAATCGTAATAACTCTAATTTGGTGAGACCTTGACTAAGGTAATTTTTCTACTTGTCTTCAAATCAATCCGGAATACTACAGCTGGTGGTTGGGTTAGTTTGACTGAACTGTGACTTTTAATTGTGTTTTACAAAAGTTTTACAAAATATACGGCGTCAATATTCCGGAATAATTCCAAGACACCTTTACACTTATCTTATCTCTCTTAAGTTGGTCGTATTTACTACTTACGGGACGCCACCAACGCTTTTTTACGAGACGTCGTTTTAATTGTTACCAGCTTATCTGCAAGAGACTAATGTTAATACAGAATACTAACACATCTATTTACTTTGACATTAAATCGATCGGCCGTAAGATCATCATATATACCATTTCAATCCTTGAAGAGCTTATGAAACGTGCTTAACACAGAAACAAGCGGTATGCAGGTTACTCGTGACAACCTAGAGATGTTTTCTTTTCTAATGTCATTGTTATTCCTTGTTTGTAGATATCAAAAGAAGAAATCGCAAAGATAGTGGCCGGGTTTGAGAACGAATCGCTCCTAACGAGTGGTGGCGTGACGATAGCGGGCACGCGGTACATCTATCTCAGTGGCACAGACCGCATCATTCGCGCCAAGCTCGGCAAGGTCGGCGTGCACTGCATGAAGACACAGCAAGGTGAGTAAACAACGCCTATTATAATGGAGTGTGAACGACACGTCATACCCACCCAACCCTACACGTTTACAATCATAAAAACGGCTTTGCCTTTAGTTTTTTGTGGTAGAAAATTTGGTAGACAGAGACATTGTTAATACGTCCATAGATAATGTTACATTTCTAATGAATTCTTGTCTTGACATATAAAATAGTATCTATTTTCATTTCACAATGAACATGGTTTTATGTTACACGAAACGATGGAATGTTTTTTTTTACCTATTCATTGCTAAGATTTTCTAAGGAAATTTTAGCTTTCGAAAACATTGTTTCATCGAGCGGCGCACACTGGTGCAAATTATATGGCGATCGCAGGAAATAGTATTTTATGCAACCGTTACATAATCAGGTCTCTTAAAACATGAGTGTGACAAGAAAGTACTCATATAGACCGACCGATTAAATGAGTCCTCGCCCGCGTGGCACAGGGGCGCGGGGTAGGGCGACAAGGGGATCGAGATAGATGCGGGCGGGCAGTGCGCCTGCCGCCCGCACCTCGCGGCCCCCGCGTTCTTCCCACCCCACGCCCTTATACCGCGCGGGCGAGGACTCGTTAAAGCGGTCGGTCTATAGTATAATTGGTTGTGATAATACTGGTCATTTCCTACGTTTTCTGAACCTCATTTTAAATGTGGTTAATGCACTTTTATATATGTTACATTTTTATTGAAATGTTTATTAAAGCATCAATTATCTATTGTAATTAATGATTATGATATGAAGAAATATGTTTTTTTAAAAATAATTTAGAAATTGGTTTATTAAAAATTTAACTTGAAAAATAATAATTTTGGGCATCCTTATGTAATTAAAAAATAAAACGCCAGCAAAGAGAGCTGAGTAGTTAAATGTGCATGACTATGATCGTGGATAGTCTAAGCTAAATTTCATATTTCTTACAACGAAAAGGTACAATATACATGGAGGCCCAGCAATTGACCAACCAGCAACCAGAGCCCTAAGCTTAAGACTTCCTATCGTAATCATAATCAATCTACGAGGACAATAAACAATGAAACACCTACTCGAGGTTATGCATTTTTTTGTGATATTTAAGGCGGAAAAATATAGGGTTCTTTCCGCCTTTCTATAACTGTGGGGCGTTTGAAAATAATTAGAAATGAATTAAAACTGTAATGCAACGCTGATACGTAGTTTAAACTATTTATTTACTTTTAAGTCATTATAAAAATCCTATAAAATAAATATTTCGACCACAAATAACACTAAACGGTTTTGTTCCAGCCGTCGTCATTTCTCTGTATGAAGAACCTATTCAACCCCAACAAGCCGCATCTGTAGTGGAGAAGTTAGGAGACTATTTAATTACCTGTGGTTATTAGAGGTGAGTGATTATCTATTTTTGCATCTTAAAACCTCAGAGTAAGCGTTACTTCGATGATAAACATACTTTATTTATAAACAAAACTTAGTAATGAAATACACCCCCTCGCAAAAAAAAAACGGGCACCCATGGTTTTTGTATTTTATGGGCATAAAAGCTTACTTTTCTGAAAAGCCATAGGTGCCCGAATTTTTTGCAAGGGCGTGTACCTTGCAAAGCTTAGTTAAATTTTCGTAGTTGTTCCTCGTGTAGTATACGATGAAGATGGTGTTTCTCGCGGTTTTTTTTATCAGGTTCATCACAGAAATATTTTTTCCGTTTTGCAGATCGAAGCGCGCCCGTGATCTAAGAATACTATAAGATTAATATTTTTTCCACAGGGAAATAAGTAACTGCATTTTGTATATTCTATAAAGTGATAAGGACCGTTCATTTGTTTTGATATTTGATAAATTATGGCGCCATCGTGTTTGATGCGTGTAGTAACTGTGTACGGATACAATTACTTTGCGGATTCTGGATAATTTTTTACACGCTCACCGCTTCCACAACGTAATTGTTACTGTAAAATGGTTTAAATATGTATTTAAAAAAAATGCTTTTGTCGACCAGTGTAGTGAGGCGTATTTCGCTTTTTTACGACCAGGTCTCGAAGCATGATGTATAGAGATTTTTTTAGAGGGTTTTCTCTTCAAGCATCCCAGTACTCTAGAAATAAACAAAGAAGCAAAATGTCGTATCAATTTTAGTGAAAACTAATAGACACTGCTAAAATACCACTGATGCTTCAAGAGAAATTCCAAGTTTAAATACCACGTAATGAAATTACTGTAACAATATACAAAAAATATATATAATTACAAATATGCATTCGTGTAAGGGCTTGTTACAAATTGAAAGACACTGTAACCCAAGTAAAGTATTACGATTATAATTGAAAATCTCTAGTCCTACTAGGGTTAGTCCCACTGGAACCATCGTGAGAGTATTCGGATAGTGTGAGGCGGAGGGCGGCCCGTGCGTGCGCGATGCGCGTGCGCCGCAGGACGGCACGGGGCCGAAGCGCCCGCGATTGCAAAATTTTATGCTATGCTTCCTTTTATAATTGTAGAGAATAAACGTCGCATTTTTGTTTTACTTACTCTTAGCTGCAGAAACTAGAAGCGCTCAATTACCCTGTATCCTCCAACAAGGCTTGCAGAAAACGAAGGGTGCATATTGTTTAATATTTGATATTACTACTATAGCTTTGTACATTGTTTCTGATAAGCGATGGGAACTGTGTCTATCTAATAATAAATGATTTGTATTATAAAACATGCTTATTTTTACCACTCCAAAGTAATCGCAAATCCCTCGTAGGTACATACGGTTCGATTTTAGGATATCGATGGTTATAAAATGCCGCAAGCAACAACTTATTGTTTTGCCATCTGTGGCTTTGTGAATAGAACCAGAAATGCTAAACAACATAGCGTTTGTCCTTTGCGACATTTTAATGTTGATAAGTAAAAAAAATAACAAGGTTTTGCTAATGAACATAATTTAATTTTTGTTTTGACAAAATCTACATTATTAAGAATTAAGTACATTCGAATACAAGGATTGGTATAAAATGTAAACTTGTATCAATAGCCTATCAAATGATCTTGGTTCTTTAATTACACCACACGATAATCATTCATAACCATAACATCTAAACCTACAAAATTGAGAAATTATTACCGTTAATAATTTATGATCAGATTTCTTCACGAAGGTATTGTTTTTCTTTAAATAAATTAAAACAGGATAGTTTTATATAATGTTTCTATGTGATTTATCTACATTTCTACACTTCTATATACCAAAGGTGATTGTAAAAATAAGAATACAATACATTATTAGCTTATAAATAAATTTTGCGGTCTTTTACAATATTAATTGAATATTAACGCGCTATACATGTGGCTTATATTTATTATCATTACAAACTTCACACTATAACCAACACGGCTTTATCCAAGCAGTCAGCACTAAACTTTGAAATTCGTGAGTTTACAGATTATTACTTGTAAAAAGTCAGGCGTTGTATATTTTAAACCTCCATTTACAGTATTATCTTTTGTTTCTATTACATTCTATGCTTAATAGTATTTCGCTAGTTTTTTATTAAATAGATTGAACATGTCTTAATAGCTTGTGCAGGGGGTTCTGAATTATTAGGATGATTATTTTTTATTACAGTAATCTCGTTTAATTTTCACAAATAAATTAGAAAATTGTCATAAATTTTATTCCGATCAGGCCTTTCAATACGTCCTTAGCTGCGGCGTTATGTTTAAAATATCTACAAAATTTTGAATTCACGGATGTTCTAAAGAGTAGTGACGCGATTTTTTCCAAAAGTTTCTGAAAAATCCTTTGCGCTGCTTCTGACCTGGATGATCATCACCTGTTGACAAAAATGCACAAATTAATAAAAAAATAAATCAAAATGTGGCAAAGCGAAAATCTAACAACCAGAACAGTCTGTATACTCCACGGTGATAATCACGTTTCACCCTTTCTAAATAAAAATACAAACTGATAATAACAGTTTCCGACACGACAACCCACGCTTCAGATATCTCATCCTCAACGAATACACGCATTGATATCATTTTGACATGGTGGTGCTAATAAAACCTAACACAGCAAAGGCGTCGATGAAGATTCTTATAAAATGTTTAAGTTATGGTACACCCAGAAGGTGATTCTCAGTTAGTCTTCCACTATTTTCCGTTGGCAAAGTTGATCTGATCTGTGTCCGGGCCGGGACAAGGAAGTGTGAATGTCAAGTGTAGAAGGGGCTGCCGCACCACACCGCGGGTCGATACGGCCACGGAGCACCGACCCGAGCCGCGGCCGCGTCGCCTAACGTGGCCGAGCTGCGGGAGACAGGACCCGCCCCATCCAACGCAAACGTTCCAAATTATTGTAGACTAGCGACCCGCCCCGGCTTCGCACGGTATATCATGCATGTATTATACATTATGAACCTTCCTCTTGAATCACTCTATCTATTAAAAAAAACCGCATCAAAATCCGTTGTGTAGTTTTGAAGATATAAGCATACATACGGATTTGGGGACAGAAAAAGCGACTTTGTTTTATAAATTTATACTATGTAGTGATGATACGCTCAAATGAATTAAAAAAATAAGTTACAAATCTCTCAGCTAGTCTTTAATTTAGTCGAAATTACATTTATTATCTGCTCTTAGGTACGATTTTATATACATATTAATCACGTCATCCCTGACGGGGTAGACAGAGCCCACGGTAGCAGTATCTAAACGCCACGTTTATTGTGATAATAGGAGGAAAGGGGAATCAAAATGGTGAGTTGTTAGCCGCAACGCCTATAACGAAAGGATTTTAGCCCAATCCATCCAACCAAATCTATTTTTTTTATTTCCATTTTTATAATAATAACGTAATCAATATTTTATTCGACAGTCATTCTCGGAAGCAGCAAGATTAATTTCCCAAAGACATTAACCATTTCGAGAAAATATTTTTGCAAACATTGAAACGAAATCAACGACTGGAGAAAAAGAACGTCTTACGAATATTTTTAGGTTACATACAGACTACAGTTAGGTACATTGCTTCAGGTTTGCCATGCGGCGTTACACGAAAACGTTAAGATGCCTCACTTACGTCTGTACGTTTGCACAGTCCGCGCTCAGCCAAACCTAATTAGCTGCAGTTTTTTTTACTTAGCCGTTCTAGATAGCGAATTAGAATGAATAAATTTAAAGATCACGAGACCGTGAATAATTTTTTAGGAATCCAGTACCACCGCGGAGCTAACTGTTCTCGTTAGTTTTTCTGGCTGATTTCACAAAAAAATAGAAGTTAATTGATGAGGGCAACGTAATGTTATGTCGATGAAGTAAGAGAGCAACGTTAGTAGGGCATCCAAGAATAGAGCAGCTAAGTAGGTAGATGTTCTCCAGCGAGCGTTCCACATGCCACGCGCTGCCAAAAATAGTCGTCGAGGTGTTGCCGTCCGACATCCGACTCCGCCGCCAGTCCCTTCTCGCGTCACCGACTTGAGACCGCTGTATATCAACAATTTTGATTCGATTTTGTGGAGTCTGAGACTCGATAATTACTAGATGAAAGTAGACATGTAAATACGATAGAATCGAAATCACATTTAATTTACGAAGTTTTAGTAAGATAGGTACGAAATTATGATAGGTAGCTACCTATAATAAAGCGTATGATTTCAGGATCTCATAGTCGCACCTTGACACTTAAAGAGTCCATGACAAAGTCCAAGTCTAAGCAAGCAATCGTGTTTATGCCCTTGTGTTGCCGTCTATTTTAGTACGCACCGTGGAGGTCGCCCGATTCAAGTTCAATGGCTAGACTCCCCGCTAAGATATAGTAGGTACACGCTCTCTGATGGCTATTTTCTTGGACCCTTATTCGCTTCGGAATCGGGTAGGTATACTTAGATGCTATTTGATTTTAGCCACACCGCAATAGAAATATGATATTCATTATAGTCAGCTATGTACTTCCGTAAATAAAATTTGACCATCCGTTTCGGACTGGTGCTTAGAAACACCTTGCGCCGCCGGAACCCGGTACTTATATGAAATAATAGCAATCGATCCGGTTTATCAAACGGTTCTGTGGCCGGTTTTATAGAACCGCCTTATGCAGTGCATTGAAGCCTTGTCTTCATATCGTGATCATTTTCTAGAAATGATTCCGCGCAACATGAATCACAACAAATGAAAATACTTCCTGGCGAGTTTTATTTCTTCCGTTAACAGTGATTCACCGGTGAATCAGGCACCTTTGTGTACCCACATGTTATTGTTAGGACAAAATTATGAGACGATACGCCTACCAGCTGCTTAAACATTAATGAGGATTCTCTGACGAAATGATTTTAGGAATGTGTTTGGAGACTTAAGAAACTCATACAGCAACTTAACTATTAATTAAATACTGGTAATATTCATCAATATTTTGTTGGTAACCGGGTCACTAAGTCGGAGCTGAAGAAATCTGTCGTGATAAGGGTTGTGTAGGGTGCGGGGCGGTGGGGAGGTGAGGGTCCAGGGGTCGTCGACTCTGCGGTGAAGGGCACGGCGGGGTCGCGTTCGCTTTCAACGGGCGGGCGGCGGCGCGCCGTATTGATCCCTCGCAGCCTCCGCTCTACGCCCCCAGCCAGCTACATCTACATTCGGGCCTCTCAACGCTTATTTCGCTCTGAATATTATTCAATTCAATTTAAAAAGCAGCTTCATTTATTTGTAATCATTTGCATGGTTGATGAATAAAAAAAATGTTATTAAGAATATCTCTTACACAAAATATTATAAATTATACAATCGGTCAATCAAGTCCATTAATTGACAAATTGGCAAAATATTAACATACCATAAATATTATACCTAATTAGTTTTAGATAACCGACTAAATTCGGTCTAAAGATATGGAGATCGGCTTTCGCCTAAAGTTTGAAAAAAAAAATTAGTTGATTTCAATGATTTAAAGTAGTCTTACTTTACTGCATTTACGTACTTACCTAACATAAATAAACGAGAAACCTAACTCCAAGCTTTAACTTAACTTTAGTTCATGACAAATAATGAAGCGCCGTTTAAACATGAGACCACCTACCTAATCTAATCGTGTTTAAAGTTCTAGGGTTTGACTGACAGTTATTAATGCCATTTTCCCAATTAAAAGTACAATAGCAAGCTAAATTTAGTAAATATTACACGAATTTGTGGTTAAAATAAAGGGTCACTTTGAATAATTTGCTTGTTTTATGTTTTACCTTCATGCTTAGATTGAACTTGGTAAGTTTTACTTATATTCAAATCAAAATTAGTAAGTAACTAACCAACAATGTTTTCCCTTTCTCATCGCGTTTTATACCTAATAGCGTTAACGCTGCAGTTTGGCTCGCTTTGCACAGCGTAAGATTAGGATAACCCTTGTTTGACATCTTTGAAACTGTGTGGATGCCGACATTGACTGACAGTTTGTTCATGTGGCTTTAGTATCTGCTGGCTGCTAGTATTAGTATCGGCACTTAGCGGAACTCTGTCTAAGATTTGACTCTGACTAAGAGTGCCCTTTCGTAAATGAGGTAAAAAAGTAAGGTACCTAAGGTACCATGGTCGGCCGCAGCAACCGCGGCCGCCGGGCCGGCGCCTGCGTATCCTGTGTCGCGGGACAGGCGTGTGCTGCTCGTGCGCAGGCAGTAAGTTAAACTTAGCGATTCAGGGCTCTTATTTTCACTTAACTTAATCACTTATTTTTTTATTTATTTCGTTAGTTGTGCCTTCATATCAAATTACAAATTTCTAGGACAGCTGGAAGTACCCTTTAATGACTTCATCTTTTGATTGCATAGATTTAGTGTTAATATTAATATTTTATATATAACATGATTCCTATGATTTTCGCCCATGTAATTGTAAATAAGTGATCAAATTAATTTTGAACTAAACTTACAGAAAATATGTTGAGTGAGATATTCCCGAGTGATTCAATTCCTATTCAGTTTAGGTTTGCTTACTGTCAGATCTATACTATAACGAGAAATGATAGCTAAAACCTGAACTGAGTCGGAATTGAATCGCATTAAGACGTCATGGTAAGGCCCCTGCACTCTGATATATGTGAAGGCGACATGTTACATATAGGTAGTTTTGTAACGCAACTGACTCCTAAGTAAAATGTTTATTTAGCATTTTTATTAATTCTATTATGCTTATATCATACCTACCATATTATGTCTAGTTCCTATGTCAGAAATTACTTACATAAACTTAATTTAAATAATTATGTTGTATTGCATTAATGAAGTAGGTATATGTAAATCATTTCCTCTTGCCATGGATTAATGCAGCTTAGGTAAAATGATGTATATTTAGTGCCAGGGAAAAACCCTTGCAGTCTAGTGAATGGCAGATATGTATTCGATATTTTGCTTTTTGACCGTGTCGACGTCCGCGTTGAATTATTTTGACGCTATCCTGGGGGATAGGTTAGGTAGTGACTTAATTATTTGCCGAGCTGAGTAAAGTAGGTTAGGTGTAGCGAAATATTATTATTTTATTAGTCTGTTCAGGAGCGCCTTGATATACGCCCATCCGCAGGCTGCCACACCACAACAAAGGGTGGAAATTTAATGAGGGAGCTACTTTCTGCATAAATGCCTTGAATATGCCTAAAATGCTTAAAATGGCAAATATTTTCTATGAAAATGTTGAATTCCCCTTTCGTTCGTTTTTTTTTACGTTAAAACCGACGCGGTATTGTGTGATCCTGATCTGATTTCGGTGACATATTTGTCTGAAAATACCTAGACTATAAGGCAATATATTTTTTTATAGAAATTACGATGTCATAGATAGTGTTATCAGCATTTTGCTCAGAACCCACGGGTCATCACGGAGCAATGACCAGCAGGACCTTGCAATTATCAATCCCGACGCTCGTTGGACTTGTTTACCTTATTAAATCACGAATATATAATAATATTATGATTTATTATTATTTAAAAGCATTCTCTGTTTAAAAATTGTAATTTTTGCCACACGACAAGACAATTTATATTTATCCATATCCTTTATCTACATCCATATCATAACTACATAACAATATGTTCAGGAACGATTAGCAAATGGCCCACATTAAGAAACATGTACCTATCTGTGATTGCATTATAATGTTTACATTAGAGTACCTACTTATCAATATCGATACTCTAATTACATTCGAACTTCGAACATATTACATAACAAAATCTCTTTGTTTATTTTATTAACTTAGAATTGAAAAAAAATATATAAATGTTAATCTATTGTCAGTCGTTTCACCTCTTTCGAACTTTCGAAGAACAGAAAGTAACGTTTTTGACGTGAAAACGTTTACTGTAGAAAATAAAATGATAATAAAATATGGATAAAAGTTATGTATGCGACTGTACATAATTAAGCATTAAAATACTCTTGCAATCTTTATGAAACTCAGCTTCGCTTCGTTTCATAAAACACCACTCGTGTTTTAATGCCTCTAATTATGCACCAGCCACATAAATAACTCTAACTATTAATCACTTACTATATGCTGCCCGAAACTTCGTCTCCGACGAATTTGTTTATCGCTATCGCGCGGGAGTAGGTATGCTAAACTTCATTCAAAATTGACCAGAAATTTTAACGGAAAGAGGTAGATAGGTATCAAACAAATAGATTTATACTTAACTGTTATTTACCTTCTTGCATGCCAAATTTCAAGACTGTCATAATTCTAATTAGGTACTTAGAGACAGTCACTTTCAAGAGAATATACAAGTCAAATCACCTTTGGTCTCTATCCCGTGGGAATTTTGAGAAATCCGTTCTTGTCTATATAATAATAAAGGCAACATCTATGCAAAATTTCAGCCTTCTAGGAACAAGGGCTTAGGCTGGGCGTTTATGAGGACTTTAATTTTATAAGCATCGATTTTGCATACTTACTGCGCTACACCGCCGCATAGTCGGTGGCGCCACTATAATAATTATGTATTGTAGGTTAACTATTCCATCTTTTTGAATATTGTAGCGTGAAATATATATCATGATGGTGAAAGTGCCCAACAACCTCGTAACAAGACTACATACATCAAAGGAGCGTGTTCCGATATACTTTACTTCATTTGTCGCAACGATATATCTGCGATGACGACGATATATGTAGCTATATGACTGCACCGAGGAAAGGTGTCGTACAGGTCGCGATAGGACGGTGCACTCTCTTGGAGCAGTAACGGACCGGCCCATAAAATAAAAATACCGGCTCGTATGTGATCTGGGCTAACCGATACAAGATCCGCCTGCGGCCAAACTCGACGACACACTTCCGCACTCCTTTTATATATCTTGACACAACCATGCCAGACTTGGTACTATCCGCATCATTCGTACACGTACTACACGGATAAGCAAGATTTCCGGATAAACTGATGTTTTTTCTTTCTTTAGAGTTGGGTTGCGAGTAGTTTCAGTTAACACTCTCAGTAATTTTTGGGGTTCCGACGAAATTTTAAAAACTTCATTTTGTATTGAAAAACATTTTGATTTCCGAGTAAGAATTGTATCCTAATGCAACCCATTTTAGCCCATGTCGTAGTCGAAGAAGGCATATTTTTCAGATAACGCTTTATCTAAGAGGAGGCCTGTGCCCAGCAGTGGGACGTGTATAGGCTGGAGATGATGATGAACGTTTTATCTGAATGATCGTCGAGTGTTTTTCCCGTCAAGTGTAGGTCTCCGATAACGTTGACGCCAACCGGCGCGTAACGCTGCGTCAGTAACTGATGTAAGATAATCCTAAGGCAGGCTTCATGAAAAGCTGACTGAGCACGCTTATCCGATCTCGCATACATGCCACTTAATAATACGTAGTATGGAATGAAATCAATATCTAAGTAGTCGTCAGCGCACCGTTTATTAAGTTTACGAGTCTAGTTTATCAATACGAGTATAGTATTATTTTGTTGAACGACATGTAATTGCGAGACCTGCTTGCTATCAATGTCACTGGTTGTGTATAGTAAAAATCTCAAAATAACTAAGCTTTAACGCTACTCTACCAATTTGTATGTATCGATCGAAACGAGACCAATGCCCTGGCGCTGATCCTCTTGTAATGAGGAGAGGAAGGTCTGGGGCTCTTGCGGTTGGTCGTTTTTAAATTTAAATTTAATTATAATTATGGAATATGTACTGGAATAAAGTACACAAATATGAATAATGCAGCTAATTAGCTAACAAATCCAGGAAAATATATAGGAAAACTGAGTTCAAAAATAGCAGCGGTAGTATGGGGCTAACTAACGAGCGGTTAACGTGTGAGTCAGTTTTGTCAGCTAATGAGTGCTAATAAGTGCGGCGATGCGGAACCGTCCTCGCCTGGGCTCGACCTTCGGTTGCACCTGGTGTTAGTCCTACATACACGCTGCACGCGGCATATGGTAGCATAGCATTAACCTACTAGATGTTGAGCGACCTACGCTTAAGGTTGTTGTAATCACCCGCCGTAACGTAATATACTCCTAGATGATGGATGTTGAGCGAGTTTCCTATTGAATTATTGTATAGTAAGACAACGTCAGGCCGTCTAGTTTATTCTAAAGGTCGTTGCGTATCCGCAGGGGTGGTCATTTTACTTGTTTTTTATATAGGTATTTATATGTTACGGCCCATTTAGTTACACTGAAGGTCTTTTAGGTAGAGACGAAATTATGAAGAAAATCAATGGCACAATTGTTCCGTTTTTCTGTATACAGCTACTCATAGTACTACAAAATAATATTAAAAATATGGTCTATTTGTCGTTACCTCACGACAAAACCGCTGAACTGACATGAAGATAAAAATATGCTACTTTCACCTGTGATAATGGGGCAGTTCTCGCGTTATACATAATGAACTCTACGCAGACTAAGTCGCAGATTATACGGCTAGTATTTAATAAAAAGTGGCCCACTGAAAAATAAAATGCACTAGAAAAAAGCTAATTTCTTTCGCCAAATCCATCTACGGTTGGCCGCCATTAGGTGCGGACGTTGAATTATATTTTTAATCTTAGACAAACGGAGTTCAGCGAACTCACGTCACTAAATGGTGGTTTATTACATTTCTGACATATTTTGAGTAGATGGTTATTAATTTTTTTGCCTAGAATATATAATGAAACCTGAAAATAATTTGGCAGCAGTCGCGGTATGTAATTAAAGCGGGGTAGCGTGGTGCCGCGGTGTGCGTATTAATTGGAAGATTATTAATTCATTAAGTTAGTAACTTAATTGTAATTTTGTAATTGAATTATACAAATATCCTTTCAGCTATTATATCCTTTTAATTGAATTGTGGTTTGAGTGAGGTTATGTAGGTTGCCGAGAGAGGCTCTGTCAAATGAAAACTAAAATATTTGTCCCAACTGAGTAGACACGTAGGTATATTGCGTGTGACTTGACTACCTAAAGGCATTTCTACAACTGACGGGAAAATAATTTATTACAATGAACGATAGGGTTCAAGGGCGCAACCGAATCTTGACTCATTTTGCTAAAAATCAAAAGTTTCGGAAGTTTTTTTATGATCATCGATCATTAAAGATATTTGAAAGGTTTTAGAAAGATAAAGTCTAAACAAAGTGCACTTCAGAGTAAATTTTTGAATTTGTATTCACGTTACGTCACACGAAACATCGTTTTTTCAAAAGTTTACGTCGGAGCTATTTTTCAAGGCTCATATAACTAATTGTTATGATAAAAAATAATAAAATAAAAACTGTACTTTTCTGATGCAAAATATAGTCCACAATTGCCCTACAGAGGCCAAACGACGAAATTCTTGCAGTTTATTATAAAAATAATATATCAAACATGGGTAAAATCAATAGTTATTTCGTAACATAAAAATATTTTTACTTCCATGCTGGTCTGGGAGCGAAGGAAAAGCATAGAATGTACCAGTTGCTTCTCGTCCCTCGCAGATGGTAAAAGCCCATCGAGGGAATGGGCGAAATTCTTAGGAATTATATAGACGATGTGGCTAGCAACCCATCACTATTTTGATTTCCCTTTACACCTATACGGCTACAACCATGCTAAACGTGGCCTTTAGGTCTTGTTAGCTCAGGCTCTGTCTACCCCGTAAGGGGCGTAAGGGATATAGACGTGATTTTTTTTATGTCTCAATAAATGGCTTTGATATTTTATACAAATAAATCGTGAAAAAGTAAGCAAGTAAGTAAATGCCTTATTATACAAAAAAGAAACAAACACAATTCACAAAATAGATAAGATAATTATTAAAAAAAAACACTAAAAATATATTTAAGTTTGATTTGTTACCTAATTTTGTCACTGAGAATGGATTTATGCTGGAACGTTTCCAATTGGAGTTGGTATAAACATGACGTTAATATTTTGAAGCCAAATCTAGGAATAAATATGAAATCATAACGGATACAAAGATTCGTAATGTAATTCACTTACATAAACATATCTATGTCCAAACCTACCTATTAATAACGCTATAGAACATAAATAATGTACCTACTGTCAATAAAGATTTGGTTGGTGGATGTTAACTCCCTTAGCCAGACAAACGGCTTGAAAAATAAACTATATTTAACAACTCTTAAACACATGTGAACATTTATAGAACGCTGCTCTGGTGACAGTCGGTTATTTTGAACGCGTAAAACATCAGATAACATGAGAGCTCGGAGCGAATAAACTGATTAACACCCAGTGGATGGTAAAATTAAACATTGATTCTGTGGCTAGTGTGTGATACTTACACACACGCGGACCAACGACCGGCTTAACAAGCAAAAAGTCCGCGTTCTGCCGGCGCGGGCGCTCCCGCCGCGGCCACGTTAACCTCACTTTGGAAAGCGTGGAATGCTGCATTAGCTTATCGAATTCATTCAGTTCATAAGTAATTTGTTTAAATTAGAAATTAGTCTACTTCGCTACGTCTTCATTTTTGGGACTGGAATTACTCAACGAATTATGAACAGCGGTAACCTTTCTCTCGTAACTGCGTTGCAAAATTTTTGTTTTAAAAAGTTAACATAATTAAACGTAGAATTTATTTGCGAAGAAATTTAAAATGATGTACAATTATACCATGATATCATCAAAAAATACAAGTCAAGCAAGAGATATGTGGTGGAGGTTTTTTAAAACAAGTCATGTTAAATAAAAATCGAAACAATTCACACAAAGATCTTAAGTAGCTTGTAGATGAGACAGCTACTGATAAAGTAAAAGCGAGTCAGAACATCAATTAACGAATACCACGACACTTGGCTCATCCTCGACGCATAACCCGATAAGTGCGTTAGTAATGGAAAGGACAAGACTCGAACCAATTAACGAGCTGTTCCCTCCCGGCCTGTGGGGACTGGCAATGACGTCATGGTGCATCATATACCAACTTTAAAAATAATATGGAAACACATTGAACGTTGAAAACGACCGTTTATTATATGGGAATGTGAGAATAGTTATTATACCTATTAGAAAACGTGGTCTAAGACACCAACGAAACATAATCGTGTGAGCTAAAACATAATGGTTTTATGGTAATAAGATTGCATAGCTTGATGAAACAAATTTGTAGATTATATGTAAATGGTAAAGCAGTTTAATACCGAACCACGGCTTTATGTAGAGGAGGAACTGACTAGGTGCGAATTACGACAAATTCGTTTTAACGACCGACGCGCTGATATAAAGAAACTTTTTTTATACAGCCATATAGGTACTCGGCATTCGTTTATCGTTCTGTTGTCACTAATTAATTTAAATAGTCACGTTCATTAATATTTCAAAAGTTGCTCACAACAGAGATACATACGAAACAATGTCCGTTTATCTTCGTCTCCTATTGATATGTCACATAAATGACACGCTGACATTGTGTAGACTTTCTATTATCAGTTCGTCGTTGGGATGCTTTGTGTCTAGAATAATAATAATAATTATTGTTATGTGCAGAGCACGACGTTGTGATGTACAGCGTTATGTAAACTGTAACGTTACGCCAGTTCATTGTTTGGAATCGTGGTAACCGTTGTTATAAGTATTATAATCACGTGGATTAAATTGGTGGTCTTAAGTACTGAAAACAATCTTCAACCGAAAGCGTAGTTCGCGGCGCGGATGCTTTGTGGTCCTGCCGCGGTAAGATGGCGCGTGCGTGCAATCGATAGTCTCCCTGCCGCGGCCCGGGAGGGAGGCAAATGTGGATGAATGTTATTACGAGCCCGCTAGGATTTTCTGGAACCACGTTCCGTTATTTATTTGTCTCATAACCCGACTTAGTGATACAACAAATCATTTTAAATGATCGCACGTTACTTATTATGTAGGTACATAAATTGCGTAACTGTACTTAATTAAGCGAGTTTCTAGTGAATTTTTAGTAGTTACAGCTAACATCGTATTAATAATCATATATGCGGGAAAGTAATGATTTCATAATCGCCGAATAAGTCTTTCGGCGAACTGCATCTTATCAATTGCTTTACAACGCTTAATGGGTGGTTATTACGAGAATTCGCGTCATTACTTTTAAATAGTCATAGTCATAATAAAATATCAGGGAGGATTCCAATTTTCGCGAAAATGTGCGAGGGATGGGGAGTGCGAGTCGTTGTCACCCCTGCAGAGAGGGGCGCCGAGGGGCGCGGGCGCGGGGCGTCGCGGCGGCTGCGGCTGCGCGGCCATGAGCCCTAGGGACCCCAACCCCATCCTCCTCCCCCACAGACCCTCGAAAGCACGATTAATAAGCACTCATTCAAGCTCCAACACGCGATTATCGCCATGGCAACGGTACGCAGCTCGATGGTCAATGAGACCAACACGAATGCAACTCACCGTTAGCAGAGCGCGCCGCCGGCGAGGTGGCTTCCTTGGTTCGAGAGTTTTCTTTCTCCTTTCCATTGTTCCCTATAAAAAATAAACATTATGAAATCATCAGCTTAATACCAAAATAAAACGTAGCTTAATAACAAATATCAATCTCCCGGGACAATAAAGTGTCGGTAAACTCATCAGGGTATAATTAATTACTGCGTTGGTCGAGTCAATAGTAACAAACGGAGCAAAGTAAATTAATATCGTGTAACATGACACTTTTGTAGCATTGTAGTGTGCTAAGGGACGTAGGACATTGCGATAGTGTAAATGCATGTTCTTATAGTGAGCTAACCACGTTTATTTAGATTCTACAAAACAAAAATAACAATTTATATTCTAACTCTACTACAAGAAGTAACTAATGTAAAATCCATATTTTTCTAAAAAAAATAAAAAGCTACCAGTATTTAGATGTGTTTCCAGATAGGTATTATATGATATGATATGATTATAAATTTTCGAAAACAAAATCTACTCATCTTTTGAAAATATTTAAAAGTGATTGTTAGACAAAACAGTGTAATCATTTCTCTTAATTACTCATCGCAAAATACCTATTACTATTATAAATTATAACACACTCTTATTAGAGGCGATGATTGATCATTTAAAGATAAAATACCTGATAAACGACATTTATCACGAACACGAATACGCAGAATAACGATTCCAAAAAGCAATAACCTATAACAAACACGTTTATTTCCTCCCACTCGCCGACACTGACAACGTATCAGTAACTTCCTGCCTTCCTGTTATGGTTTAATTTGTGACGCTCTAGAGAACTAGGCGGTGCACCAGAAGATTTAGGAGCATGTAATTGTAGGATGCAATAAGCCTCATAGAAGAAACGCAGCGTATACAAAACGATGTTGTTGCATCTTTTTGCTAGTCATCAAACGAAATTGTTAAGCTGCACTAAATGAAGTTGATGATAATGAAAATGGTGAAAACTCTATCTAATTCCACTTTGTTCCTCTTTCAAACCCTACAACACACTTTGATTTATTTTTAAAATGAATAAGGTAATTATCATTCTGCGGACATAGCATAAGTTGTTAGTAATTATAAATCGCAATATTTATCTAAATCTATTTGCGCATAATAAGGTCGTAGTTTGTAAATTATCACAAGAACCTCTACATATAACTCTGACGTATTCTTAAATCATTTCGATGGATACGATATAAGGATTTTTTTTATTGTTTGTACTTTAAAAAAATCCATTTCTATGTGCTGCTAGAGTTGAGCCGGAAATATCTGGAAGCCAATAGTGCGGGATTCGCCTCGTCGGGGGCTAGGTAGGCATATTCCCGGGAGGATCCTTTTTGCCGCGGCCCGTCCGACCGGTTCCGAGCGAGCGTTCACCCGGCCGCCGCCCGCTGCCGATGTCTCGGCAGAGCCGATAATAATGTACGTATACCTACCTACATTGCTCTACTTCTTCCAACGACCTTACATTATCACATACCTATGTCATTACAGTACGACGCCCCTGCTAAAGTCTTATAAACCGCGGGCTGAGCTAAAAATTTATACTATAAAATTTATTACTATCAATTAAGTACACCTTTCTGGTTCATCAGTTGTTTTCCCTGCAGTATCGATTGGTAACATAAAGGTGTGATGTGGACCGATTGCATTGAAATAATCTTGCGAAATGTTTGACGAGGCGGACGCCGCGACCTTGGCAGTGCCGTTGACTCCGGCCTCAAATCCCGACAACCGTCGCGCCATGCTATCGCCATACGTTAACATACGACACAGTCTTCTATAACTAGTAACCCCAAAGGCAATCGAAGATATTTTATTTATGCAAGTAAATTTTTCGTGATTTTCATTACTATACAGAACTGACGGAAAGGCCGAATCGATTTTAGTAGGTACCTAACTGAGTTTAAAAAGCTTAAAAGTGTACAATAAACTCAGCGTGGGCGATGGGCGTTTCCCGGACGCGTTTTGAACTAGTAATAATAACTTGATATTGGTTGGCAGCCCTATTTACAAGCCATACTGATAAACGACTCGAAATCATACCTCATCATGCAAGTTGAAATGGACTTAAAAAGCTCTTCAAGGTGTTTAACTGTCTAGCATTTGACATGCGTGGACTTTGGATGGGTGACGGAGAGTTTTGAATTTCTAAAATTGCAAGTAACGTTGATTAATAAATTGTGTTTTGCCACATGTTAGCAACGAAAATGAATTAAGTATTAATATTCAATGTATAAACGTTTAAATGGGTAGATACTTAAAAACTGTAGGCCATATTAAAACAGGATAATCGGCCAACATATTTTATGTACTTCAGTTACATGTATATCGATTATTAAGATATAAAACATAATCAGCCCGAAAACTCATAAAACTCACGCTATATTAATACGTGCATTGATAACTAACTTAATATTTAAAAAGGCCTATTAAGCAGAATTATTTAGCTCTGAGCACAACTTTAAGTCACTGTAGACATTAACCAAACGTCCGATGATTCACGTCACGAGTCACTCAAGCCCGAAAGAAGCTTGACTTTAAAGATATTTAACAGCATTCGTATTCAATTTCATGTGTGAATTCGAAGCCCTTATCGAGAATAATATAATAATCCTGTGTAATACACCAACAAGGCATGTTAAATAGTTTTTTTTGTTTGTTTAATTCACCAACATTTTGTAACACACGGAGGGATCGCCCCTCTTCGTAAAAAGTCTCACTTACAGAGTTGCGTCAGCTCTAATTATAAAGTACGATAACTTTATGACCACATTTATTGCCCATCCTGTGACTTTAACATATAAATTTGTGATGTATGTATATTTAATAGTTATATATCTTTGCACATATAACGTTCGTTGAACTGTAACTGAAGTACAAAAAAATGTTGGCGGATTATCCTGTTTTAATATGGCCTACAGTTATTAAGTATCTACCTATTTAAACGTTTACATTGAATATACTTTACTTAATTCATTTTCGTTCAGCATAACAATTTATGACCAGAAATTTACCAATTACAAAACCGCTGATCGATCTTTTGTAAAAATGATAAACTTAGGTAGATGATAATAACAATATCCTAATGTGTAAGTAAAAAGTATGAAACCCGCTAATACGATTTACGACAATCACGATTACAAACACTTGAACACAAACTCTTTGGTAAATCGCATGCACCGTTCATAGTGTCCCGGGCAAAAATAAAAGTCATCGTGACCAAATCGCTTACACACGCTTTTTTACAAACGTTTTATTATTTTTTACATATCTATATTTGTGAGCTCTACGTCCGCCCTGAGCTTATACCACCTACTTGTAACCTAATTTTTTTGGTGGGATTAGGAATACGTATATTTATTTATACCTTATACGTACCTATCCATGCCGATGGGAACAGATAGTAATCAGACAAAATGCCTAGCTGCGGGGACTCATTAAACAGGGAGAGGTGATAGATGTTATATCTTCATTATGCAGACTTATTTTTGTAGTTAAACACTGTAGGCAACTTGTACAGGATAAAATAATGTAATTAAAGTTCCTGTTTTCCTACAGGTTATATTGGTTTAACATGATTTTAAATTGACCGCTGAAGTTACCCGTTGAGGTTGTAATACAACAAAAATATCAGCGGATTGTATACTACCTACAGGAAATACGAGCATAATGTGGTATATGGGTCATTTGTTTTCTCAGTTTAATACATAGAGCTAATAATGAATTTGTAGCAAACTGCCGGCATGCACTCGAAGCAGTTTCATATTTGTCAAAGTTAGATTTTAGCTGCGTGAGTGAGTTGTCAAATGCGTAAAAGCAAGATGCAAATCTGGCCTACCTGCGGCTACGATATCACTTGGATGGTGTCGAATACAGGCCCACTGCAGCGGCTCAGTCATATTAGGTTACTACGAGGTTGTTCTAGTACTCGAGCGAGAGGATACCGCAGCTAGGGTTGGCTTACTAAGAAACGACCATCGACCGAGCAAAGATTATAGATTAGATACACAGTAAAAAGTTGGATTGAAAAACGAGTAAAAATTACGCAAAAGCAAAGAATTATATATTGGAGTCGTTTCATTGCATTTGCCGTAAGTTTGATACCTGTACGCATGTTAAACTCAAACCACGACGCAGCTTGGTAATGTCGCGCACAATGGCTTCGATTATAAACCGAACTACATTTGGTAGCCCCCCACATATCGTTTAGCTCCTTTACGTTAGAATGTAAAAAGCGAAATGTGCACAACAGAGCTGGCAGAGATCAAGATAACGGGGCAGGTGTTCAACATTTATGCTGAAGTAGAGTTTGCTCAAATGACTACGCAGATGTACTTAAATATCTACTTCTAACTGCGCCGAAGGCTTAGAATTTTTTAGCACGCAATTTGATATAAACGTTACAGGATTTGATACAACTTAATTAGTACCTATCTATTAATTTGTTTTGCGATTGAAATAGTCGTTAGCTAGTCCATAGCGTTAGGAATAGAGCCCTTCATTGGTAAAAAGACTATCAGAAAACTCACAGGTAAATAAGTCGTGGATGTAAAAAAAATGCAAAATATATGAAAAAAGGTTTAAATTATTTCCACTCAAGCTGAATTATTCATTAATATTATAATTATTCATTAGTAAGGGTCCAAATTTATTTTAATTTTAATTTTTAACCCAAGTTTTATTTTATTAAGCTATTTTTAAGGTAGCCTTAGTTTATATTTTAATTAATACTTTTGTTTTACACATCGTAAATAAACGATTTCAGCATTTATTAATATTTTGTTTGTTAAGTTTTCTCACAACTCTTATATAAACAACTGTACATTGCGGCCATATGGTCCGTGCGCGGATGGTTGTCGGCGCGACTCCGAGTCTATAAAAGGATTATGATGTTTTTTAGGTCACTTGTGTTAAACATCCTTATAGAAATTTATTCCAAATATTGCTGGGGTACCGGGATAATATCGTATGTCTGTAATTAGCTTAGGTACACTGGAAAATTTTAGTTTCTTTTCACAAGTAGAAGTTTGTACTAAGGCAGGTAAGTCAATTTCGAGTAAGTAGGTGCTTATATAATGCATTATTTAGGAAAAAAATCAAAGACTTGCCGGTTATATCAATTACGAACGTACTACTGCCACTAGATAAATAATTTAATTTATGTCTATTTCGTTAACTTGATTATAAGTTTGACAGTTTCATTTGCACTACCAAACCGCGCTTTAAGTCTTGATTTAATCTTTATGCTGCATATCGGTCTAAGACTAACCATTCTTTAAAAATGATATACATACATTTTGCATAAGTATTAAAGTTTTTTCTAGAATCAAATGCAATAAAACTGAAAAAATAATAATATATGCTTAAGCAAAAGCACGCCATAGTTCGCGGCGGATGTAGGTAGATATAGATTCGGTCGGCGACGGATGTAGCCCCATTTGCATGCAAGTCGCGGGCGCTTTGACAATGAACAGACGCGAATGACAATGTCAGAAGGAAACCAAGTAAAAAAACAAAAAGGCTCCAAGAACGTTCCGAACAAAGGTACCTACCTATACCTCCCGGCGGAAAATTAACGCTGATCGATAACCTATGGCACCTTAGAGGGTTCATTTGCAAGCACTTCGAATAACCATCAGTGGTGCCGACCTTATGACCAATATTAGTCAAGTGGTAATTTGTACATTAGAAAAAGAAGTGGATACGCTCTACAAAATCGAAAATCCATATTATTATTTTTATATGGGTACATAATAAAATGTTTTGTCCTGCCTGATTGACTGACGGATTAACGCACAACCTAAATCGCTGATCGTAGAGACCTGAAACTTGAAGGGTTTATTCTTTGTATGACGTAGGCATCCGATAAGAAAAGATTTTCCAAAATTCTACCCTAAAGGGGGTGTAAATGGGGGCAAAGTTTGTATGGGACAACGTGATTCCTTGGTCCAATGTACTTCGAATTTTGCGTAAACATTCTTAAAACAGAATTGATGGAAGACTTGTTTCGTGTTTTCTTGAAACTCATCTCCTAACGGGGTTGAAAAGGGGTAGAAAGTTATTTTGGGCATTATTTGCTTCGAAGTTGATATCAACACAAATAGTGCTTTTTATTTAAGTTAAATCTTATTTTGATACATTTTTGAAAACCCTCTTAGTGAAAATTCAATCCGATTTCATTCAAAAAGGTTGAACTCGCATAATCTATTCCTACTTATAAAAGAGTAACTTGACTGACTGACTGACAGACAACGCACAGCCTAAACCTTGACACTTACTTGACTTTCAGACTTAAAATTTAGCAGACATATTCCTTGAGAAACATAGATTTGCAGTACGAAGGGATTTACCCAAATTCCCGCGGGATAGGGAATAAATGGGACTTTAAAGTCCGGCAACTAGTATATTTATTAGACTCTTGAAATTCGGCACACAAGTAGGGAATCATACCTGCTAAAAACTGATTTCAGTACTTTCTGAAATTCTAGCGGGATATGGAGCAAAAGGAATTTATAATCTTACTTTGAAAATGGTCCTATCTCCGTAACTACTATTACCTACTAGAATCTTAAAATTTGGCAAACCGGTGGGTAATTATGATTTCTGAAACTGACTTCTGGATTTTGCTAAATTCCCGTAGGATAAGAAATAAAAAGGATCATTATATGACTTGCTAATATAGATCTAAGATGGGATTTTGCCAATTTTCCGCGGGATATTTTATGGTATGTGACTTTGACGTTATCTGCGCGGGCGAAGTCGCGGGCAAAAGGTAGGCTTAACTAAAATTCGAGTGTTATTTCATTCCACATCGTAGTGCAATATAAAGCATTTCCCCTTTCCTTACACCTAAAATGCTTCGCCGCGCCTTTAATCGACAAGAAAATGTTACCGGTCAAGATAACTATGATTAAGATGTAAAGTTCGTTGATTGTACACGTTATCAATACTGATACGATGATAGCAGATACACAAGATTACGTTATCAGCATGGTATCGATATAAACTATAGCGATGAAGCGAACTCGCCTGCATTATAGCTTTCCAATAATGCCAATGATTAAGTGTAATGTTGCAAATCGCGAGTTTATCGCAGGTCGTAAATGAAAACAAGTGGAAAATTTAAAATAACTCGCGGAGAGTTACAGCGTTCAAAATACCTTCGAAACAAACTTTCTAAATATAGTTCAGCGTAACTGGCAACGTTCCGAAGAATTTTCGCTGCAGCTGTAAATATGAAAGTGGAAATTGGGGCAAAAAAAAAACTTTTTTTCACCTTTTTCTTTCTAATGCTCGAAAGAAAATGATGGTTATTTTGATGGTTGTGTTGGACTGGAACTTAATTAATTAATACAATTCAATCGACTCGAATTATTCAAACGATTTCTCCATCAATTGAGCATTCATAAAGCAGTTGGATTAATCTGCAACACCAAAAGTCTACCAGGAGGCTCCGCTAAAATCCAGTAAGAGATCTAAATAGACAAAAACGTTTTAATATACTAAAACGTTTTTATTATTTTCTTTTGATACGTAGGACAAATAGGTACTAAACGGTCAGTTGTAAGTAGGGCGCAGCGCTGACGCCGCTGACGGACGCCGGTGTTGGCCTGCTGGCCTGACCGGTTGCCATCTTTGGTCGCGACCGGTTCTGCCAGGCCATTCATTACACAGCACAGTTCAGATGGATACTTTCTAACGTTTCAATATTTGCGTTCGATCAGCTCCGGGTAATCTAAATCTGTTCGAGGCGATGTTAAAAATTATTTGCAAAGTTCGGGGTGTGAGATGCACTATCTCGAACTTGTCCGATGCATATTCGGTAGCAAAGAAACCGGGTCACTTTTCGTTCAACTTTCTACGGGAAGTGACACGGTTTCTTTGCTCCCGAGTATATTACGTCCTTTTTTCCAGCTATAGAGCGACGCTGGGCAAGAAGAATTTCTAACAATAGCCTATGTCCACTTTGTCTCGTCATCCTTAAGTTAGAAACAGAAGTTAATAGAGGTAGAGGAAGGTATTGCATGAAATTATTTCTGCAAAAGGATCTTTATAGGCCTTATATTAGCAAGTTATTATTATTATTATTATAATATGGTATTCGCATTTCTGTAGCTTGAATATGTATAATAAATAACTTAAGCGGGCGCTTCTGTTTCAATCACGCCCATCCAAGAAAATGAAAAACAATTAAACGATGCGTTGAGACGAAAAATACGAGCTAGGATCTAATTGCTTTATATTCGGTTACGGGCTCAGTATAATATTCGTCTAGATTTGTTTAGAACTCTCAGATTTGGCTAGGTTGTTATATTAGTACCTAACGCTGCATTCTGCAAAAGTTGTAAAAAAATTATGCTTTGAATTTCATCGCCGTTGACTCTATTGAATTGTTTAAGTAACTGAATCACTATAAATTTTGAAAAAAGTAATAGATTTTACAAAAGCTGTATAGTTTCAGAGATTCATTGACTGCCAGACTGAATAATATGTCGCGTTTAATATTAACTAATTTAATCACGAACTCGGTTAAGATAGCGTGGGACCTATCACCCTCGCATGAGTCACGGCATGGAGTCGAACGGGCGACAGTGAATCACTGCACCGCGCCATGTCTGCTATGCACATAATTGATGCAGGTAACTGAATCGCCATTGTGCGCTATTCACTATTGTGCAGCTGGACTTTTTAAGTCCTCGCGGCCGATTGTTAACGCCTTATTGTTAGAGTGTTTGGACGAGTCGGTTTATTTAGATTGGAATAATAACAGGAATCTAGCAGGCGGCGGCGACGCGCGACTCGATTAAATACTGTTCGCTTTAAGAACTAGATACCTTGTGCATCCAATACCTAGGTACTTAAGGTATTGAATGAATTGAGTGGGTTAGCTATTAAGCTTACCGTGCCCAATTTGTCTTTTAAAAGTTTTACAATACGATTGCCTTCGTTAAACAAAGGCGCACTTAAATTGAAATAGCTACTAAGAAATTAAGTCCATACTTAACATTGCCTAAAATAAGTATGCTTTGGAAACGCATTATTATAAAATAAAGATAGAGGAATTGTAGATATTTGATAACGTATTAACCTACCTTGATGACTTCATTGATTGTGATGTGACTAAACAACGCGACGTTACTCGTATCTTACGTTGATACTGGTAGCGCCATCTGTTATTGGCAGGGCGGACAAAAGAAGGTTAGAGCAAGTAAGGGTTTATTCGTTACTAGCTTCTGTCCGCGACTTCGTCTGCGTAGAATTATACATATAAACCTTCCTCTTGAATCACTATTAAATATCTATTAAAAAAACCCGCATCAAAATCCGTTGCGTAGTTTTAAAGATCTAAGCATACATAGGGACAGACAGGCAGCGGAAAGTGACTTTGTTCTATAAATCTATACTATGTACCTAATGATGTATCTGCATCTGAAACTTTTCTGAATCCCTTTTAAATCTAAAATTTAAGTTTTATTTCACAACCTAAATATGGTACATGCGGGCTTAAATATTTTTCAAACATTTCCATAAGTAGGTACCAATATTTTGAACGTAAATAATAAATTTATTAATTTACTTTTTGTTTGATTTTCTTAATGATAAACTATACATATAATAAATTATAATTAATTTCTTATTTTAAAAATCAGTGCAGTTTATGATGTGACGTTCTGAAACTTGTCTGCTGTTGGGCGGGATTCAGTAGAGCACGTGTTAAAACACAACTACCGCGAACTTAATTTGAGACATTACTCGCATATAATGGATCGAACAAATTTGTGAATAGAAAGTCTTAATAAACCCAAGGATTTCTTCTAAAAAAACATTCAGAGAACTCTAAAGCAAGTCATGTAATAAAAATTCATATGTTTTTGGCGGCGAATCAAATGGAAGTCTGGATAGTATAGTATTATCAAGTCTACATATCGAACAGATTTTACGACCAGCGCCAACTAGTGTAATTTACAAAGTCTACTTAAATTCAATGCCAGCTTTAGAGTGATTAAAATTTCAGTGTCTGTCGGTAGATTTTATTTAACAGCCTAGAAATCAGTTAGAAACTGAATGTTCATTATTTTAAGCTGGTGCATTATTAATTCATGAGGTGGCCATAGACCACAGCACCGTTACCGTTTAATTGCAGCACTAATTAAAATGTTTTTATGACGAAGCTTTCGAGTCAGTGCGAGTTTTAGGCAGACACATTAGCAGATACTTAAATTGGTTAGATTTTATAATGTGGTCTAGATTTAGAACTTAGGTATCCTATTATCTTCTAAATATTCCAACTCAGTAAATAACTGCCGCTGAGCAGTAGTTCTGGATATAATTAAATCAATTAGGAGGTGCTTAAAACATTACGTTTAAAAAAAATATCAAATACCTTTGCAGAAATTTCATTATTTTTATTTATGCTTAGCGCTTAGCGGTTAAGACGTTTTTTGCGATCAATTTAGATTTACTTACACGTGGTCTGTCTCATGAAGTCCGTATGCCTCTGAAAATGTTAGACAAGGCAATCTGGGCATGTACGTATAATATTATATATTATTGTTTATGTGTGAGATCGGTCTCAATTCGTAGGCAGCTTACAGTCAGGGGCATAAATAGGTACATGCACTAATACCACGACGTCAAAAACATCTATTCACCTTTATGCCACAAGCAATAAGGTTTGTGACACGTATATTTGAAATGATGCCTGTATCGACATTCATGGCCTCGACTGTACACTTTGCATTTGCAGGTATTTCAAAAATAGTAGGTATTTTTGTCTTTCAATAGTGTCCTTCGCAAAACTCGTAATATTACCGTGCCACGGCATGAAGAAAGTCTACAATTAGTGTCTTATCCTACCTGGGCAGAAGTATTATAAAGACAAGTTGTTGAAGGTCATGTTGACAAGTAGTTGAAGGTTATTTTGACAGTTATGATGCCGAAGACAAGCCGGTCTGGGCATGTGGTCCCCCAACGCTTATTTAGCTTGAACGGAGTGGGTATCTTATAACACGGAAAAATTATATACCTACCTAAGTAGTTGTATTTTTATGTTTGTAAAATTTACGCTTGATATTTATGAACGAGGCGATGACAGCGGCGGCCAATGCTGTGTTCCAGTTTCTTAAAAAGATGATTGTTGAATGACATGATGATTAAAGTGATTATTTATGTGGTGCAAAAAAATACGGGCTTACCAGGAGACCGTGTTTGTTTTTAATTGGACATTATTTTTCGCTTAGTTGTTTGCTCGCGTGGACAGTTTTTTATTATTTTTATTTTCGAGACTAGAACGTCAATTTCCAGGATTGTGTGCACATTGCTTTAATAAGTAGCAAAATCTGATACATAAGTAGGAACCTACGTATTTTAACCGTATATCGATCATAAATATCATAATCGTACTAGCTGGGTACATTTTAAAATACGAAAAGTACTTTATACTATTTCCTTACTATGTTTAGATTTCATTGATTGTCGGGTGGGTTGCTTGTGCATACTGCTCGATCATTTGGATGTAAGTAATAATAACAATAAATTATTACTGTGAAAAACTGCTCCTTGACCTGAACGATTGAGCAGAGCTTCTGTAAGGAGTATGTATCTATGCTGGTACAATAAATACCTTTTTTATTATGAGATAGGGCGGCCAACCAGCAAGTGGGTCCCCTGATGGCGAGTGAGCACAAACACCCAAGGCACCCACAACACCCACACCAGAGGGTCGCAGATGGGTGACAGCCTAGAGGGCTAAGATGCAATACCTCATGTGCCCGACTTTAACGGAGTTCAAAATAATAATATTTACTACACTTAAAAGGTTAGATAGTAATGTAAGCACGTAAATGACCAAGGGCAGGTCATTAACATTCTTTAGTAAGTAAGCAGTTTATCTTACCAATACCTACCAATGATAAGTTTTGATAAGTGGTTTTTGCTTTTCTGTTAAGTACGGGATTGGACATAACCAGTGGCGTAGCTAGGTAACCAAGGGCCCTGGTGCAAATAAAAAAATGGGGCCCCACTACTATCTAAACTGGTTACGTTTTAATAATAACAGTTCGATCGAAATTTTCTGGTGAGGATTCGAGGGCCCTTTGAGCTTGAGGGCCGCGGGGCACTGCCCCGCCTAGTCCCTTGGTAGTTACGCCACTGGACATAACATACTGGATGTTTTTAACGTCTTGGTAACGTACATATATTTTATGCCCGTAACTGTACATATGCTGCCCGGTAGGTACTCATAACTACTGTGCAACGAACTCCTCTGCCGCGAAGAATAAACGCTCGCCGCTCCTCAGTTTTCGTATCTAAGCATTTATGTTAGGAAGTAAACTTACCTTTTCGTATTAATAAGCTGGTGACCCTACGAAGAGCTTCTCTGGGGGACTTCTGGAAGAACTTAGGCGTCAGATTGGGGGGCAGCGTGAGGGGTTTCCGGGCGCCGGCACCGTCCCACGGGGCGGGGTGCTCCGCTGACGCCTTCGACGAAGCAGTTAGTCTGTCCAAGTGCTCGATTGAAGCCGGCCTGCCGTCAAGCAGACTTGGGTTAGGATAGCAGTGGTTGTGTATGCTTAATTAATAGTCTAACTATTTTGCAGTCCGATTTTTAGTAAACATACTTGCTAGATACCGCTGCGTTGCTAAAATTGTTTTCTAAACGTTAATCAGTTATTTTCGTGAGATAGGTAGGTACAGGTTGAACTATGCAAACCGTATAAAGCTCTTGAGATTATGGCTCAGTAAAGTGGCTTTCCGAAATTCTTCGTCTGTTCAACATTGTTCGATAGAGAATTACTAATATATATTTACGGTCATACCTTCAAATTTTACTGATAAAATTCGTTGCGTTATTATGAATCGTGAGCCAGAAACTTTAATTAGTGGTTTATTAGGAATTACTTTATCGGCTATTGTCTATAAGTAAAGTTAATACGTGGAAATTTAATTTTCGTAAATCAGTTAGCAAAGTTCTATGACAAGATGGGATCCATCGTCAAATATGGCAACTATAGCTCCCGTAAGCCAGCAAGTTTACTTTACTGGCAAACATTCAGTGACAAAATTTAAAAGGATTAATTGGGAGTTTTGACCTGTTTATTTTATCAAATACTTATACTTTTTCAGTAAAAGTAGCATTGGTCAAGTTTCTAACAGAAGGTACCGTTGCCACATTTGACGGTACGTGGTAACCCAGCTTACCGGTGTCTCTGGCGAGGGTACCAGCCTCGCGGGGGCCCGCCGAGCCGCAGCAGGTCTGCGCCGGTGCTGACACCCGCGGGGCCCATGATCGAGCCGCGCCCGTAGCCTCCCAGCGTGGCGCTACTCCCTGCTCAACAAAATAAGGAATCAGTAACTAAATTACGCCTACCTCTGTAAGCTCTGCAGATTCCTCGGATATTGTTCAACAGATTGCAATTTGATATCTGATTATGATCGGGCCAAAACAGGTCGGTCCGGATTTAAGGTATCCTCTGATTCTAAGAGTCTTGTGGCGCGATGTGGCTGGAAGTCTATAATATCGAACATTCTCGAGAGATCAATAGCCAAGTCATCATCTTACAATACGTGTCAATTGATTTATTTCCAGAAATACTTTCACCAAAGTAAAACCAGAATATTCAAGTTTGTAGGCATTAAGTAGCTCTTTTAAGTTTAAGGTATAACAAAGGCGTCTTGTTTGTAATTTAAATTTGATGAAGTCATTCAAGATTTTTGTCAAACACGTATTGATCAAAGATCAAGTGGAATACTTATATATTGTAAGTAGTAGATAACGACATTGGTATGGCTTGCGGCCCGGAAGTGCCGTTGTGAATCATTTTTGGCTCTACGCGGTCTCTCGTGGAAAAGGAGAAACAAGTTTGGTCGTTGCACTATTCATTGAAATCATCAACAATATCTAATATCTAATACAGATATACATTCAAATAGTAGAAGCACTGTGTTGTACACATATTGCGGTATCAACTCCCGTCACCGGTGTTCTTAACTAACATCGAGGCTTTCTAGAAAATAACATCAACAACGCTGCCCATCTCATCTCATGGGTGGAAGCGATCACCTTCCATCAAGTGATCCTCTTCTTTGTTACCTCCTGCTGTCAATAAAAAAAAACAACCATAATGAGCATTGAATATACCTATGGACTGTATAGAATTCATGGTATTGTTCCTAGGCGGTCCAGTGGAGTTTCTGGGCGGGGTGCGAGGTACATCGCAGCCGCGAGCGAACACAGGCGTCTCCGGCAGGCTGGCTGAGGTCTGGAGCGGCCCTCTGACCGCGTCCCGGTTCTGCCGCTGCAGCGTCCGGCGCCGGGCGCCGCTGGCTCCCATGTCTGTCAATTCAATGACTGATATCGATTCTGTTTATGCAAAAATAAACTTACCGTGTCTTAAAATTAATCTGAAATACTTCACTTTCAACATGAAACTACCGTGAGACTCAATCATAATTACACATAAACGGATAACTCACGTATAAAAGTCGAGTGATGCTCGACATGTTTCGGACTATTTCGAAGTCCTTTTTCCAAGAGCGCTCGCCCCGGCAGCAGCGACACGAACACTGCGCGCCAGCGCTCTGCTCGCGCGGCTGTTCGACGCAACTGACAGCGGCGCACAACTACCCTCGTTTTCATCGTCATTTTTATTATTGTCAAATGTCGGGCAGCACACAACACTGATCACGTCACTCCGTAAAGGTTCGCTCACACTCACCGTTTGGTCAATATTTAAAACAGTTTTCCAACTCGGGGGCGAGCGCTCTTGGAAAAAGGACTTCGAAATAGTCCGAAACATGTCGAGCATCACTCGACTTTTATACGTGAGTTATCCGTTTATGTGTAATTATGAAATACTTCACTCTGGTAGGTGGGTTAGATTAACTGAACACCCCTGTAGGTATAGTTTTCCAGTTTTTTTTTACAGTTCTTGACAAAAAGTTTCCGTAATAAATTATTAGATGATCAAAGTGTAAGCGTCCAAAGAAAAGACGGACTTAATTTTGAATAAATATGAGACTATCATTGCCAAGAAGAATGCGCCGCAAGATATCTTTGATTATAGGTCTGAGTGTCTGACTCAGGAGGACGGAATAACAAGAAAAAGAGCAAAAGGGCGAAACAAGCCCAAAATGGCAGTTATCTATAAACTATAGGAATGAGGGCTACCGTATTTGTGCTCATTAGTTGGCGCCGCTGTCGAAGGTTTATATAGTCTGATAAAGCTAAGTCTGCAATGGATAATTTGGCAAACCCAAGGAGAAATTATAAATGGCAATATTTCTCCACTGTCACTAGTACCACTTTCGTGGTACATGTTGTATCGGGTTGGTTACGGTGTCGCTTATTTTAGATTATTTAAAGTAAAACAATGGTGATTTTTTTTAAATCCGATGTGCGGAAGTTACTGTTTCGTATAGTAAGTAATTTTCAGCACGTAAGCAAGAAACTGCTGTGCCCTCCCAGAAACGACAATGTTTACAATACTTGATACTAAATTAAATATACAAACATGTTTACGAATGTGTATATATCTAACAATAAATTATGAAACCTAGGTCCAGGCACAATGACGTATTGATATGTGTTTGTAAGTAATGTACCTATCTTCGTCGGCTACAATTCGTATGAGTTTTTCCAGTTAAATTTGACAGGGTAAAAATAATGTGTACTTAAAAATAATTCAAATATCAAGATTACCTACTTTATCTTATTTTCAGTGTTGTATTATTTCATTTTTTAAATACAACAGTTTTTGACTTCTGCAGAGATAGCTCTGCCATACTTTAGCTATTTTAAAAGTATTACTATCATGGATTCCCATTATTCAGGATTTATTTTAATTAATCTTTAAAAGCGAATTATTTATTATCCTCAGCTTTGCGCAGTCCCGTTTATTAGTAGGTACTTAGCTGCTCTTAATGCTCGTTAAATTTGACCTCTATTTATCTAACTTTTACTATTAAATTGACGTTTAAATTAAACCTCACGCTGCACTAGCGCCTCCAGCGGCGAATTCATACGCGGTAGCCCTCGGCACACGAAAACACTTTTTAATTATAGATAAAAATTATCATTTGTTGGCAAATGTTTCGTCCAATGTCGTCAAAAGGTCAATAAACCTTGAGTAGGTACCACCTACCTATAAATAATGATAGATAGCGATCGTTTAGCATACGTGACGTCGTGCACGTGTATAGAATCTAGACTTGCATGCCAGTTTTACAATGAACGCAATTACAAACAATAGAGGTACACATGCGATATGGAGGGCTCATGAAAATTAATTCTTGTGACCTTTCTTTGTCGTATGAGGGTAGAATGGACTTTGTTTTCCATAAAGACATTAACTTCCGATGACATAAAACGATGTTAATATTAATGGAATGATGGCCGCTACAGGGAAATGAGAGAAAAAAACGTCTCGTCTCAACAATATTAGACAAGACGGTTTCAATGTCTTTCAAACAAAAATCAAAGAACGTTGAAATCGATGTAACAGTTTCCAAAACCAGTTTCCGGTATCTGTAAAGGGAATAAAATAGTATTTAGTCAAAAAGTGGAGGCAATACCTGTAGGTAATGTTCTTCTATCTGTAGAGCCACTTTTGAAATTGCTACTCCTTCTGTTTTTGTTGTAACTGGCTTCCATTGAGCGTGTTTTCAGACTGTTCGTGGTTTCGCGGTGCGGCGGCACTGCTGGGGGTTCCGACGGCCTGGAACACATTGAATCACTATTAAGTAGGTACAACAATTTACGAATAAATCATCCATGTAGATTGAAAACGATATGGGCATTTAAATTAGGTACTTACCTTCTTCTAGACTCCATAGTCGGTGTGGGTAGCGTGTCTGCTTTTTTAACGTGCCGCTTTTCTGCGGGTTGCATTATTTCGGTATATTCATCTTCAACTTCTTGTACAGGAGAAGGCGGCAAAGGAGGGAACTTTTGCGATTCCGGAGTTTGCGGCAGCGGTCCAAGCTCGTGAACTGCATTCGGTGATGGTGGAGGAGGGTAATGTCGATACGAATGCTCTACTATTTGCACGTTCAACGGAAAATCTCCTCCACTCGACACGGCTGAATCCGACGACGACGGCTGACGTATCAAACTAACCGGCACATCCTTGGCACTAGTGGACTTATGCATACTATTCGACCTCCTACCCGACGATCTGTCACGACGATCTATCGATCGCTGATTTTGAATTTCGTTATGACTCGATGACTTTTGTATGTCGTGTCTCTTCTGTCTCTCTTTAGAACTATAACGGAAATTGTTTTCTAATATATCTTTAGATACTTCATCACAGTATTCATCCTTATGGATATTCCAGTCTTTAGGTATATAGGGTGTAAAATGGTTTTGGTCCCGACCTTGACTTAGTATAGCACTAATGTTGTTCTCGATTTTCCTGAGGGGCGAGGTGTCTCCGCTAGAGCCGGGCTCGCCGCTCTCGGGGTCCTCCTCCTCCTCGACGGTGGTGATGAGCGCCTGCCGGCTCGCGCTCGTGCTCGTGCTCTCGCCCTCGCCCAAGCTGGGCAGCGACACCACTCGCACCATGTTTGGGGGAACTGTTGTCAGTTCGTTGACAGTTTCATTGCACTCTGTTTGGGGCGTTTCCTCGACTTTGCCTTCTTTTATCAATGACTGTAAATTATCAAAAGTTGAAGAATACTTTTTGAAATCAGTAAATCTGTTTTGTGGTGATAATTTGTTTTGGACAACGTTAGTTTTAGAAGAATGTGAGTTTCTTTCAGCAGGCAGTTTTCTACTTTTAGGGCTGTGACCGTTATATTCTTGATTATTGTATCGGTCTTGCCCATTGTTGAGATCCAAACTGAGTCTAGATTTTGGTGATGTCATTTCTTTGCTCAATCTAGAATTCGGGTAGCAGAGATCTATACTGTATCTTGAATTTGGTGTGTTTAGTTCCCGACTTAATCTTGAATTCAGATCGACGCTGCATCGAGACTGTGGCAAGCTCAAGTCCGAGCTCGGTCTGGAGTTGTAGGATCCAACGGATCCGGAGCCACTGATGGATATACTAGAGCCGTCTATCGATTTGTCGGTATCCAGACTTCTATTAAGGCTGTGGTTTTGAAGTAGGTTTGGATTTGCCGGTTTACTGTTGGAGTTCTTGTTAAAGCTTGGTAACTGCTTTCTATTTTTGCCTTTTCGTATTACGTACGTGCCGCAAGCCAAGTCTTGAACACGTCGGGGGTCGGTTTCGACATCGGAATTGGGGGAGGCGAGCGCTTCGCACTGTGCGGGCGGCGGCGGTGGCGGCCAGTACTCCTCACCCCAGTCGTCATCAACTCGTTGCGGTATCGAACTCGTGCTCGAGTGTGACTGGTCACCAGATTTTCTTCTTCGACGGCCTATTACCTGAAATAATAGATTATCCTTTGAATTAAGCTGTTTTTTCCCCTGAGCATAATAAATGTTAAAATAGTTCAATATGATTACCTTTGTGCTCCCTGGAGTGAGTAGAGGGTCATCACCATCGAGTGACACTTCCCAAGCTATGGAATTGCGTTTCGAAGGCGTGGTGGCTGCGGGTGGCGGTGGCGGGAACGACTCTTCCAGTGAATCATCCGAAAAGTGCTCCTCGTCGTTGCTCTTGTTGGAACCTCTCATCTTACAAATCTCCATTATCTCCTCCGTAGATCCTCTACACACTTCTCTATGTCTCTCCATAGAACCTGCGAGAGTCCGCGGAGGTACTTTTGCCCTCGGCGATAGTATTTCCCCATCCGACCTGATGTCCCTCGTGCCGTTTCTTTCGGAACCTTTGGTGTTCGATGGTGATAGTTTGGGTATGTTGTATGTGGGTGAGTGAGCTGGCCTGTTGAACTGTATGTTTGGTCCGGGGTATATAGTGACGGGATGTTCATTGTAGGGTTTGTCGCTAAATTCGCTGGAGAAACCCATGAATGGGAAGACTGGGGGGTTTTCGACACTAGGGGATTTTTTGTTGGACGGGGTTGGGGAGTGAGGGTGGCGCGGGGGCAGCCAGGCGGCGGCGTCGCCGGGCGGCCGCGCGCCGTGCTGCAGCGACGCGAACCGGTACGGCGGGACCGGGGGCTGCTGCAGCTGAAACCCGTTGCTTTCGTTGTCTTTCTCCCACCCGTATGGCCGCTGGTGTCTTGTTTTTGGCTGAAAATATAGGTATAAGTATTAATTAATTATATTATCATATCAACGTACGATCATGTATAATGTAGGAACAACTTAGATTGTTATTGTTAGAACTCTCGTAACTACTAGCAGTTTCATTTAGTCAATCAGATTTTTTCTTTTCCTTGCCCTTTATTTATACCCTTTATTGTGATAAGTTTAAAACTTGTCTAGTTTTTGCAAAATTGATTGAAATTTACAAAATAGTTACGGTTCTAATTTATTGATTGTACAAATAACATTATTATTGTAATATTAAGACACTTACAAAGGTGGTTTGAGTGGCGGTCGTAATTCCGTTGATGCTGATGATGGAATCAAACGCTTCCCCCGGCGCACGCTGTTCCACCGATGACGTTCGTTTTGCTGAATTGGCTGGGGATACTCTGAAAAGATTTAAGGGAACATTGTTGCGGACACGGAACTAAATATTATTGATAAGAAATATATGAACTTATGAAAATTAGAATTAAAGGAAGCCGTTTGTGTTTTTTTTTCTTTTAATCACTTAAAGTTGTTACGTTAATCTGTAGGTATCTGAAGTTTGTAATTATGCTTTTTTAACATATTTAAGTCATTTTAATTAGGGTTATACCTATACAGAAATTTGTCTTTCCTGTAGATATTAAGTTAAGGACTGGAATGCATCAAAGTTATGTTTTCTTTATGGGCTAAATATTGCCCAGACGCCATACATGTGCAATAGGTACAATTTTCAATCAATATTAGCAGTACCTATACCTACTTTGGTCGGGTCTATAGGCACGTCGCAAACGGGATTCTGTTGTAGGTACGACCCTGAGCATATTTAGCAACAATTTGTAAGCAGTACGCATCCACGACTAACCGTGTAAATTTTCGAAACTCCGTCCCAAGTTTCGACTGGACTTAACGAAGCTTTAAACTTCCAAGATGTAATTTGAGATAATGGGTTAAGAATGGCTAAGTTGTTTTACTTGGGTAGGAGGGTCGAGATGATTCGCTGGGCCTCCTCGGGAGGCGGCGGCGAGTGCGGCAGGCGCGGTGACGGCGGCTCCGGTGGAGACGGCTCCTCGCGCTCCTCTGTCGGACGAAACCCGAGGGCAAACTTCGCTCTGGAAATATTACAATATCGTCATTAATAAAGATTTACTCATATTTGTAGTTTGAGCTCTGGGCGAATTTCATCAGCTAGCACAATAACCACTGGAGAAGATTGAAAGAACTCTACAATTCCTCTTAGGGCCCTTAAGGCTTGTAGGACAACACACACCACTGATCTTCTTGAGGGTTGGTCTTGGGGTCAAGATATGGCAGCACAGAAATAGCTGTGCTCTCTTTTCAGATCGGATGTAAAATACTTCATATTTTTGTAACATATGTGCATTAGTCAGTAGATTGAAGGGAGTTCTTATTAAGTATATTTCGAAGTGAGGGTACCAAATCATTTGGTGTTTAAGTTAGTTCTGGAATAAACGATGTTCAGATTACACGTGTGTTTCGTTTACCTAGACGCCTAAGATACAAGAATACCATATTGGCGCCGAGGATGGGAATAGATTAGACTTTATGTTATTGTTATTATTTGGGAGCAACTGGCACTGGCACTGGTTTTCGGTGGAAACCAAATGCTAATCAGTCAATCATCTTAAAAAAAATAAACAATTAAAAAAGGTAAAAAAACTATCTAAAAAGGTTGTGCAGTCTTGCACATTCTCTCCTTTTTTAAGAGATGGCAACTAGCTTTTCAGGGGTCTACGAAAGATACCAGCAGCAGTGGTAACGTCTGCCACCCGAACTACCAAGGACCAATATTTGGGAGCAAAATAATAGCCACTGGTTTTCGGTGGAAACCAAAATCGAATCAGTCAATCATCTTAAAAACCATAAGCAATTAAAAAGGTAAAAAAAACTATCTAAAAAGGTTGTGCAGTATTGCACAGTTATTAAACCAAAAACTTGCTGCACTTGTCAAGGTTCGCACAAGTGAACGGATGTACCTACTTAATAATTCAGCCTTAATTAGCAAATGCAAAAATATGAAGAAGTGCCAGATCGGAAATGTTACTGTTAAAAAAAACACTAAAGTTGACTCACATAGACAGACACATTTGATTACAGACTACTTAAAATACATCGTAATTTCAATGCTTTTCTTTCATTCACAGCCAGTTTGCGTGCGGACCATGCGTGAATGCTAAAGGTTCATAATGTATGTTAAGTGGAACTAACTTTAATATCAAATTCCCAAAGGGAACGCACGCACGCATAGCTGTTGCGGGCTTTGAGCCGTGTAAAAGCTCGCTAATTACCTGGCCATTGAGTTTTGTGAGGATAAATGCTGTTGGCCCTATACTGGCCTTTACGGGCAAAGAGGGCCAGCGCTTAGGGACTCCTAGCTCTGTGAAGGGGAGTGCAACGGCGTTGATGGCACTTAAGAACTTGGCTAAAGCGTCACATAGGACCGAGTTACCTTCTAATCAGAACTATCCTTGAATTGTCAGGTTTTTTCACTTGTTTTTTAGCTATCATGTGAAAGTTTACTACATTGCTAGCTTCTGCCCGGGACTTATTCTTTCGCATATAATAAGCAATTCGTTTACAATTTATCTCTGTTCTGTTACCTACGTGAACCTATGCGACAATAAAACAAAATAACTATAAACTAAAATTTTCAACGTAGGTACGTTAGTAATATATCGTGAATAAAGTTACCTACATTTACTGCATTATTATGAGCTGGTTGTGTGTATGCTGAAAAAGATTTTTTGACGAAAAAATGTCAAGCGTGAGTCGGATGTATATAAGTGTTGAAATGTCTAATTCCTGTAAGTACCATTGACTCGATTGCGATGATTTTTTTTTTCTAATAAAACAGTCAAGTGTAACTAGGCGTTCGCTTTTCCACATCCCCTGATATCAATTTAGAAATCAATCATTCAAATAATTATAGATTCTCTAGTTTACGCCTATTTTTTCATATTCTGACAGCAAATTCAACTTTGGAGAGCACTCCGACCCTCAGATAGGTACCGATTTTGAAAGCAGTCGGCCGAAAAAGTAAAGATTTCAAAATAGCGGCCACTTTTTCTATTTTTGATAACATATTCGTGTTTGGGGACCACTCGGACCCACAGATATCTATTTTGAAAGCACTCCGAGGAAATACTATCATGTTTACCGCTATCCCGCGGGAACTATGTGTTAATTTAGGGAACCAGCTAGCTCCGTTCCAAATTTTATCCGTTCAGTCGTTTCAGCGTGAAGAGGGAACAATATACACACTCACATCGTCACATCCATCCATCCATCTATATCACAAACTATCGCATTTATAAAATTAGTAGGATAGGATAATGATGTAAGAAGTGCGTTTCGTGCAAAAATGGAAAAACGGAATGACGAGGCCGGGTTCGACTCCCGGCAATAGCTTTACTTTTCGGATTTTTCTGTGTTCTAATTTTGCAGTGACGTTTAGAAATTTAATTTCTAACGGTAAAACCGTAAAAATAAACATGAAAAATCGAGAAGTAAAAATTCTTGATTCATTTGATAGTACCTATCTAAGTTCTTTCAACGTTGAAACCTACAAAGCAGTAGATAATTGACGGCATTCGAATTTAGGCGGGTTAGATTGTTTTCGCCTGCGTTTCATACTAATACGAGTTGACTTTTTGTAAGGCACTCCCGTCTCTTAAAATGGTAGTGATTATATTCTCTTTGCCTGCCGCCCGCACCTCTCTCGGCCCCCTTTGTCGTCCCACCCGCGCCCCTGCACCGCGCGGGCGAGGACTCATTTAAAGCGCTCGGAGGTATTGTGGTACTATTTGTACAGGTGTCTAGGTCGGAGAGAGAGACTAGTGTTACTTTTCACAGGCACAGCTGATTCGTCCGTGTGGTAGTAGAATAGCAAGGTTTGTTTGTTTAAAGTATTAATGTAAATAAATATCTTGGGACAAATTATACCAATTGCCCCGAACTAAGCAAAGCTTGTACTATGGGTACCAGGCAACGGATAAACATACATATAAATATAATGTAGATAAATACATACTTAAATACATACAACATCCATGACTCGGGCACAAACATTCGTATTCATCATACAACTATTTGTCCCTACCGGGATTCGAACCCAGGACCTCTAGCTTCATAGTCAGGGTCACTAACCACCAGGCTGTCCGGGCTAGGGTGTCCGGTCGTAAGGCATAAACATTTGATAATCACCTTCTCCCGTTCATGCTCATGTATCCATCGTCCTCGGACGTGTGCCCGGCGAGCGGCGAGTCGTCGTCGGTGGCGGGAGTGGCCGGCGTGGCCGGCGTGGCGGGGGCGGCGGCGGCCGTGGCGGCCGGCGCGCGCGCCTCCAGCGACCGGGGCTCGCCCTCGTCGTACTCGCTCAGCACCTGGTCCAGCAGCTCCAGTGAACGCTGCACGTCGTCGCACCCTCTGGAATGACACGTGACACTTTGAGTACCAGACACATGGATGACGTAATGATATTAAAGAGGGATATTTTGCTCGTGAGCACATGCTTGTTATTTTAATACGAGAACATTGTCGTATAAAAAGAAAATCGTTAAATTCCTGCTGCAAGCTACAATTTTGGCGGGAAACTTCTTTTACATTCTTTTACAGTAATGGTTTCCCTTTACGCCTTTATGTGAACTAAATAAAACGAATAGGATCGGAGATAAAGATTGAACTCTTTCAATTTAAATAAAAGTTGATAATGTTTCAAGAATTATTTCCTTTTAAAATAATTGTAAGAATTTGTACTTGATCCACCGAACCCAATAAGATAGTGGGGCATATAGCCGTCGCGTCTTGCGGAACCTGCTCCGAGGTAGTGGCAAATTGAACTCATTTCCTACACGAGAGCACTCGAGAACACTTCCTTAAATGCACCATTAGAACCGAATTAGAGGATAACGATATAGTCACATCATTCCAGTCAAGTGACTCTGTTCCGCTCACTTATAGACTACAGGCCCACATACAAAAAATGTGGGTCATATGAACCACCAGGTGACGTATATAGGACAATATAAGAGCATAAAATAATAAGATTCAGCACTATGCCGTCACTTGTAAGCTGTCCAACTGGGTGCTGGTGAGAATTCAAAAGTGCAACCCTCGATTTTTTCCCCTTGTCGCATGATTTTTGTACGGCGTTGCGGAATAATGAATTAGAAGCTGTATTGAAACAGTATGAAACTGATGCCGTACAAATGGTGCCCCACAAAGTCGGTAATTTTTTTTTGATTTTCTGACCATTTCCAGGGTAAATTTGGTCATTTGATTCTGTACGGCATCAGTTTCATACTGTTTCAATACAGCTTCTAATCCATTATTCCGCAACGCCGTACAAAAATCATGCGACACGGGGAAAAAATCGAGGGTTGCACTTTTGAATTCTCACCAGCACCCAGTTGGACAGCTTACAAGTGACGGCATAGTGCTGAATCTTATTATTTTATGCTCTTATATCGTCCTATATACGTCACCTGGTGGTTCATATGACCCACATTTTTTGTACGTGGGCCTGTAGTCTATTAGGTTAGTGTTTGTCGTACGAGTTTCTAGATCTTTCTACAAGTATTTCAATAGAAAATTAATGTTCAGAAGTTGGCAGTTTGAAATCTTTTGCTATGACGTGAATCAATATGTATTGTGTATAACAAGGAATAGAAGAAAGAGTTTGGTTTGGAATGACCTAGTGGGCCTGACACATGTTTCGGAAGTATGAGCGAATGATCATACTTCATCCTCATCAATCTCATCATTCTTCTCAGTGCAAATTCTTTCACCTTCTGGCACTTTCAATTTTATCAGCGTCTTTTTATTACTCGTATTGTTTATGTTGGTCCTTTATGGTCCTTAGAGTAACCTCGCGCTCCCAGTTCCCCTTTTCCCTTCTATCTTTCCATATATTTTTGTAGTAATATTTTCTTAATCTAAAAAATAACGCGCTTGCCTGCCATGCTGCGTTGGCCAGAAAACTAATAGAATAACTGCACTTTGTGCTCATGTGGCTATAAATAAATAAATAAATAAATAAATAAATAAATGTGTATAAATATTAAACCGCGTTGCTAACGTAAATGTAGTGTCAACGAATTACGAGTAAATGTCATTAAATAAAAATAATTAGCCGAATGAAAGTAAATAAAGAAAGATGTTAGAATAATCTTACAAAAGGCACCGCAAATCCGTAAGTAAGTTAAAGTTCATAAATTAATCCATTAATATATGGAAGCGATCCCGACATTTCTGTTCATTCATGAATGCCTATTCTATTCGGTTGCTCCATTTTGCAAAGGTCAAAGCGTGGGCTTAAAAAGCAGTCTCAAGAAAACGTAACTGATGAAAATATATTTCTAACATTTACGGAAAGGTTAAAATTATCGAAATATTTTTCAGTATATTTTAGTGCTGTGTTGCATCATCAAACTCATTTGGTCTCTCTACTGAGCATAAGTGTCCTTTCAAAATGAGTGGCTTTCGCCTTGTTTTGCTGCCTGAGCAGATTGGGAACTTAACACACACCACTGAACTGTTTTATATTGCAGGTGTGACAAAGTTTCCTTATGACGTTTCCCTTTACCGAAATACTCATGGTACAATTGTAATTTCACGCATAAATCAAGAATAAAATCCGAATTGAGAGTTCAGGTTTGAACACATGACTCTCTGCTTGAGCGGTCCTAGGTAAAATCGCTAAGCTCTGCCACGACTTTTTTGCAAAATATGTACGGACACTTTGGGTTCAATTGCGATATTTATTCACTTATGATACTGATGGACATAAAGAAGATAAATTTTGGATTGGCAGGAGGTAGTCACCTCAATTAAAGTAAGATAATATTTGAATAAAGTTTTCCTTCCACCTTATAAACCATACCACTTCACAAGAATAATACTAAACATAGACAAGGAGTTCGTTTTTAAAACATTCATTAATTATTTTTTGAAGGTAGCATGTCATTGTCGTTACAAAGTAGTTCAAGTGAAGGGGGTGGGGGTGACAAAGCAAGCTTGTCGAGAGAAGAGGCACATGCTCTCGCCGCGTCTCTCGATGCTCTCGATAAGACTCTCGTCAGACGGTGTTGTTGCCGTTCCATATCGAAACGCTTCTTTATTTAAACGCCTTACTTCGGAAAGTAGAAACGACAGGACGGCTCTGTAACTACTTTGATTTGAGTGGGGAAGCCTTGCGAGGGAGTGCTTGTTCGTGTAGTACATACTTAATTATTGTTCACCGCCATTCAATTAGAAAAATATTAATTCTAATTTGGTCTGACGAAAATGTTTATGGCTTCTAAATAATTTAAGTTACAAAAGACTGAAAAAAAGAGAGCTCATTTACGACAAGATATTTACTGACAAAAATAACAAATCTTGAAACCGGGATTTTCTGAAGCAACACTTAACCAGAATAATATATTAGCAATATCGTAATATTCATGAATTCCTGGTAGGTGCAGGAAGCCAATATTTGAAGGGGCGCCGGTACAGTCTTGTCTCGCGCAGCGATCTCGGCCCTTGATCGAGGGCTCATTAGCGCTCACCTCACTAATGATCTGGCTCATGTACCTACTACTAGTACACACAAAAGATTCACCACGACAGTGAAGAAATCATTAATTATCATTCCACGGTACGATACAGGATACTTTTGTCATGATCGCTCTAAAAATAAGATAAGGTTTTCCTCAATTCCGCAGCGCTAAAAAAAAGCCTGCAATTCAATTGCAAACTTAAAGATGTGGTTACAAACCTTGACTATTGCGAAGTGTTACAAAAAGTTCAAACCTTTACCTGTATTAAATCGATTAAATAATGTAACCTTGTTCTCGAAGGTTAGCAAACCCTAATAATAATATGGGTTTCTTCGTTTCGATTAAATCAAACCTTTGTAAATCAGGGTGCCAAATCAAGTCTTCCCGTGTATTTATGTGTGTTTGTAGAGTTAACGTTACCGTATACTTTTATAATTTTCCACGAAAAAAATATCCACACTACATTGAGACTGTGCACAGTAAAGTGGGTGACAGGCGGGCGAGTAAGTTCGCGTACTTACGGCTCGACGACTTTACTCGCCTGTATTTTACTCTAAACGTATACGCGTACTTAGACTGACTCAGGCGAGTAAAGTCATCGAGCCGTAAGTACGCGAAATTAACTACTCGCCCGTATGTCACCCACTTAATATAAATCAAAATACGGCAAAAATGTGACATCCAACTACTTAGAACCGGGAGCGACTTTTTATTTGATTGAGTGACGAACAATTGCGTCGCGCAGACGCGTGCGTAACGCGCTCGCAGGATCGTACACTTTTACGCGTAGTTGTGTAGTAACAGTGTACAGCATTGTGCCACCGCCGCCACAAAGCAGAGCACTCAGCATGAGTGCCGCGTGGCGGGCGCGTGCCTGCCTTTGTTTTATTCCACCCACACTCCTCCGTTTTCGAAACTTTTAAGACTACCGATCGCGGCCCTGCTTCTAAATAGTTCGGATTCATTGATTAGTTACATTAAGTTAGGTCTGCTGGATTTGTTGGAAAGTTTTCAGGACCTATCAGGGCGTAATAAAAGTCTAACTAGAGCTTTACATTAAAAGTTAAAACAAACCGAATACTTGTTTAGTGCTATGATATATTTATAGCATTTATATTGCTAAGACATTAAGCGCAGTAATTAAGTGACAAAAATAGTCATACACTTAAATTTCAACTTATACAAAACCAGTGTTATTTGTAATAGGTACACAGTGTGCTTAATCTGTGAACCTTATGAATGGTAAATACAAGCAAATAAACCTAAATCAATGTTGCGTCCCAATTTTTCAGGCCTATACCTTGACACCGGGCCGGGATCTGTTTATACGGAAACGAGAGCAGCGAGGTGGAAGTGCAGCGGCCGTTGACCCCGCGCACGCACAACCTTGCCTGAAGTACGCGCTACTCGTTAAATGCGGCGCGAGTTCGCGATTTTAACAACTCGGTCAAACCGGGCGGCGCTGCGCTCTGTGATGAGGAATGGGTAACAAATGTGTTTTCCCGACCACCGGGCAACTGGACGTAATATCGTGCAATAGGTGCATGGATTGCATATTGTTACGAGTAAATTAATCTATTGGGAGAGTGCAAAGCGGGTGGAGGGGGTAGCCTAAACGATCACAGCGCTCGCTACGGCTAAAATTTACTATTTTGTCGCTGACTTGAGCTGTCAAATCCATATTGCAGTAAACATTTTCTAATCGTTTTTGAGATAAAATATGGTCCTGGTAAGATGTGTTGTTGTGAATTGTAATAACACCAAGAAGAATAGCGACTGTAAATTTTACCAATTTCCAAGACCATGGTGGAAAAGAGACCAAAGAAATAAGTGGATATTAGCCGTAAGAAAAAAAAAAGTAAGTTACCTAACCTCTAAAATTTCACTGAAAACAACAATTTTAATATTATTGGCAATAATGTTACTGACTACCATTGTCCAAAATTGTGTAATATAGTAAAATAACACAAGATTTCATTAATTTTTTTCACAATATTTACTTACTTCTTGTTTGACAGCGGTGACAATATTGTCCATAATGGCCGCCTGTACGTGGCGCTGTCGTCGCGCACGGTCCCAATACATATGTCACGTCTTTATCCCTTACGGGATAAAAAGAGCCTAATATAACAAGACCTAAAGGCTACGTTTACCATATCGTATAGGTGGCAAGGGGAATTAAAATAATTAAATAATTACATTTAATCTAAGTATGTGTTTCACAAATATAATTAAAAACAAGACCCGAAAACTATCGTACTTTTATTCTGCCTTAAAGTTCTAGAAAATTATAGAGTTTGATTGCGATTATGCCAAACATTAATTGGGTAGTACTTAATTGAAGTGTTTTCTACAAATAGTGCTTTCAAAATACAGCTTGCAAGAACGAAAGTTTTTAATAGTTGTACAACACTTAGCGGTTGGCATTAGGGCGCTTTTTAGTGCACAAAACTTGTCCAATTAGTTCGCGCCGGAAGTTGCCGTTGTTTGGTCCGGCTTCAACATTTACACGAATACTTTCCAGGATGACTAGCACGGGAAGCTGGGGGCGGCTTTGTTGTGATTTGCGTCTCTCTCTACTAGTCCAGCGTGAAAGAGACGCAAGCGAGAAGATTGCAATCGTGTTGGCCGTCCGAAGTGTCTTGGCTTAAGTAACTGGCTGAATTGGAGACGATGAAAAGTAACCTAAATTAAATAGTTTTTAATTTCGGATATGGTACCTACCCCGCAAACTACAGTTTTTTTCCACGCAAAAGTGAATTGAAATACAACAGATATTATTTGATGTCATACGGTTCGATTATTTATTAATGTGGCTGCACGAAAATAGGTATCAACTGCTTTTTGGAAACGAAGTACCTATATTGGGTAAAACTACTGATCTTTTGCTCTTCGAAAACAATATCCAGGACTGACATGTATCTTTTTCGGCATCTGGTTCAGATAAGTACAAGACGTATTCTTACGCCGGTCCTAAATGGGAAGATAAACTCGCCGCGATTGTGACGGCCGTGAACCGGGCCGGCGCGTGACGGCGCCGTAATCGACCGGATTACCTGATAATCTCGGGAAAGCTCGCTCACCAATTGAACTACATACGGGTTCGCATCTTATTGTGTCCAGTCCGTCATGTGTTAGTTTGGATAAAGTAAGATGTAACGTTTAAAAACGATGTGGTTTCATTCATACGTAGCACGAAAACAGTAAAAAGCTGTTCAATTATTGTTCTTTGAATGAGCCTGATTTTGTCAACCAACATTTGTCAAATGCGCTATCTTACCCAAGCATCATTTGGAAAACTTTTAGGAAAAATCTGCTAGCACTATACTTGAAAAAACAATAAGTACCTAGTGACATGATTTACGTTAGAATACGAGTAGGTTAGATTAGGACTTTTCAAAAAGTTAGTTTATTTACCTATCAGCACATAACATAATTAAGTTCTGCTTATTATACTGGGGAATTTGTTAAATTATTCATTTGAAACTGCATGGACGTAATATAAATAAATTAAATCATTATCACATTGTATCGCAATAGCCAAAGCTTCTTCAATATAGAGGTAAAACCAATCCCCTAATCCAATGAGTATCAAAATCGTATTAACGCTCCTGCGATTTGTATCCTTTACTGGCAGTGTACCGCTTCCATGCTCCAATAGTTCCGTTAAACTTGGTCTCATTAATTATCCACGAGCACACATCCGAAAACAGGAACAAGTTTGTTAATAACGAACAACTTAAGCGCATTTCGACACTCCACCTGCGGGTGAAGGATAACATCTCTACACTAATAAATTATACAGACCAAGTCGGTGGCCTGTGCGCCGACTTAATCTCGACTGCTGCAGCCGTGCCAGGTGCTGTGCTATTTATTGCCCCACCACTTTAATAGTTACGGGAAAATTTGATACGCTACGCCGCGCCGTAGCACTGCTACGCCGTATTACATTATAGAAATATTATTGCAATCTATGTATTTTTAATTTTTTTTCTTGCAGTATAAAAATACATGCAATTGTTCGTAACTATAAATAATCTGTATATTAAAAATTATTATTATTCTTGATGTGCAATTTTAAACAATTCATTACATTTTTCATTTTCAAAGTTGCTCATCAAATAAACTTAACCGTGACGCTGTGCAATTGCTTATTTTAGATTTAATGTATATTATAAAAGGCAGTGTATTTACGCTAATAACTATAACACAAAAATATACATATACAGTTATATAAAAATATCCTCGGAACCATTTGACATGAAACTTGAAACGGCCACGCATCCAAAACACAATTTGTCTCGTAAAATACTTTCATTTCCAAAAAGCTAAACATTTCACTTCCTCAACAATCCGTTTTAATTTAACCCCATTTTAATTGATGCCGTTTCTCGCAAAACGATTTCTGCCACGAATAAAAATCTATGACGTTATTATTAGATGGTTGACTTTTATCGGAAAAATCATTCGTCTTCTTTGCGTCTCGGAAGGAAGCTTCGAGGACAAGCCAATGAGGGCAGCCGGCTGTAACAACACCTCGGCGACTTCTCTTGGAGCCAATCCCACCTCTCGTCACATAACATAAGGTTTACATTCCAAATGAGCTTAACTATTATCGGCTGCAGCGGCTTAAAGCAATTTTGCGAGTCAATATTGAACTTTTCAACTCTGGGGACGATGTGTTCCGCCGGCATAGTACCCAGCACACCCGTACATACGTACTTGAGAGTAATTTACAAGTTAGAAGTCACTCGTTAAACTTGAGGCAAGTAATTACTTGAGTTGGCCCCAGAAAGTTTTTAATCTCAATTCAAGTTTTGTAGCGGAGTAAAATGTGTTTGAGAAAGTTGCCAACATTGTTGTATTGTGTGGTCAGTTTGAAAAAGTTCCCTGTGATTTATTGTGCTAAGTAATATAGAAATTTGCTTTGCGTTGGTAAATACGAATCGAAACAGAAAATATAAATTCCCCATACAACATTTTGTCCCTTAATAGGTGATTCCAGGCTGGAGACGACCGGATTTAACGAAATTATAAGGGTTTCTCGCGGTTTAATTACGGTACCCCAAAAACGTGGCGTTTTGTGATAATGGGCACGGGAAGCTATGGAAGGTTTAATTTGGGCTCTAAATCATTCGGGGACACTCATCTGAGTTACGTATACGTGTCGCTAGGGGACGCTAGGGGAATGGAAAATGTGTAACATTTTACTCACCCTGTATCGTACTTCCCATGCAAATTCAATTAGTCTATACATCCTTTCGATAGCCGGTCAACGTTAAAATTTATGGTCGAACATGGATACAGGTGACAAATTATGTGGGATCGTAATCGAAGAAAAAGCACTGTTTTCAAAATTAATACATTTCCCACAGGGGTAGGCAGAGACTACTTTGCTCCACCTTGCTACGATCCTTATTATTCAAAATGAAAAGAAAGTATAATAAAATGAAATAGGTTTTACAAATTGTTTCGGTTTCCAATTAAATCTCAATTATTTATAAGCAAACAATACTGCTAGCCATTCATGCTTTCTCTTTCGCACACGTACACGCACATTATGCTGTCACTCACATTCATCGTACGTCATGCTACGCCCCTTTCTACCCATCCCACATTTATAAACATAAATATTCGATTAGTTTTCGTAATGAGGACTTAAATAATAAACTGAACTATATTGGAAGGTAGGTAAATAATAATATGTATACAAAACAAAAGCCCGCAGCCAATTTGAGACGCTTTGAATACGAAGCGCATTTCGAAAATATAAATATTTTTTTACAAAGGTGTCGCTGTAACCGGAATGTGATTTAAATAATAGTCACCGCCGCGCACGTTTTGGACAAAACTTTGCATTTAAAGTTCGCGTCTGTAGTTGCAGCCGTTATCGACCGCTGGCGGCCAGACGACGCCGATGAAAAACTATGCTTTTTGTTCCAACTTCTGCCCCGTCTTGTGCGAGCACTAGTACATCGCGATCGCCAACTTTCCGCTGTGCGACCGACACCAACTTATCCGACCCGCCTCTGGTGCCAACTGATAAAAAGTTAAAAACAGTTGCGAGGGTTTAATTAGCCCGGGGGTCAAATTTCGTATTCCTGTTTTCAAGGTATATTCTGTTAATTAACGTAAAAGGCTCTTTTGGAAAGGTAACGTAGGCTGAGTAACCTTGGTATCAGGAAAATGAGAGTAAAAGTTAAAACAAAAAATGGCGCCAATTTTACAATACGTTTTTTACTGTAAGTACCAAACTTTAGAGGAAATCACTGTTCTTTTTAACATTTATATTCCGAAACAGGCTTAACGCCTTCTTTGCTTGTTTGTTGTGGGGAGGTCCCGCAGTGTCGGGCTAACAAGCGATTTAGGAAACCCCGCCGTTAGCGGATATAGTCTTCCCTATTTTTAAATTACTTTACACTTCCCTACCTCAGGGCGTGAGGATTAAGATATGACACTTAGATACGTTCAGTGCCTGTTATTTTTACTTTTTGTTACTAGCTGTTATCTACGACTTTGCTTACAAACTTAGTCTATCGCTCTTCCTCCATAACTTCGATTTTTCCAGGAAAATTGATCAAACCTTCTTCCATAATTAGTAATTCTAGTATTCAGTGCCTTTAATTAATATACATACATATACACGCATATATACATAAATCACGTCTTTATCCCTTACGAGGTAGACAGAGCCTAAGGTAACAAGACCTAAAGGCCGCATTTAGCATGATTGTGGGCGACTAGTTGGAAAAGGGAATCTTTAATTAAGATTGTTTAAAATGTGGTTGCGTAAAGACGTAACAAACAGTAAAAGTATAGAAGTACCCTACCTATTCGTGTATGCATACATACCCACAAATTTAAAATCCTACTAATATTATAAATGTGAAAGTTTGTGAGTATGTTTGGATGTTTGTTACTCTTTCACGCCAAAACGGCTAGACAGATCTGGATGAAATTTGGAACATAGATAGATAGCCGCGGGATAGTGAAAAACAAATTTTTTGCTGACGAAGTCGCGGGCAGCATCTAGTGTTAAATAAAATTTTAGTCGCGTAATGTGACGGACAAGAAGTCTTAAAAAGTCCGGAAAGGCTGTTGGATTATTTTCTATCCCAATCGTTCAGATTCAATTTCCGAGAGAGCTCGTAAACCATTTTGCTAATAGAACCTTTTACGACCTAAAAATGACCTATTCAGCGCATCTTTAATATCCGGGCGATGAGTAGACGTCCGAGTTAACCTGAACGAATACACCTACCGGCTGTTTTGAAATTTACTTTAAAATAATATATAGACAACTTGTGTTAGAGGAATTGGCTTAGAAAAATGCACGAAAATTTGGCTTATCAGTGGAAAATACCCGCAACTGCATTAAGTGCCCGCAAACCGCACGGAAAGTTACGGACACAGGTACGGCTAATAATTACCGGGTAATTACAGGATGGTGTCCGTAACTTCAGCTGTAAAATATGCATTGTCCCTACATGATACTGCAGTGCTGTTTGTCAATAAGTAGGTAATAATAAGCGTTTTTGGACGTAGGGAGATTTAAATGCTGTTTTTGCGTGAATCGCAGCTAAACCATCAGGTTTAAATAATTCCATACTACGACACTGGTACGAAGTAGTTGGAATGCCGCTTAAGTCAGTAAAATAAAAAGTTTAGGTGACATTATGACCAGATACTTAGTTCAAAAAGGTCTGTCGCTAAAAATTTTGAGGTTTCCAGTAAGTGTATAAGTAATTCGCTGAGTTCTTTCTCCATTCGTTGAAAGAGTCCTAGGCTCCTAACGGATTATGAATGCCGGCAGCGTTTGAATTGGCGTCTTCGTCTGGAGTTAGGGAGGGTTTGGAACCGGCGCAAAGCGACGCGACGCGAACACGAGCGAATTGTCGCCTCGTCGCTTTGATAAAGCTGTGTGCAAGATCCCTTTTCTCATTGCGAGCAAACTTTTTATTCATTCATATTGTTCTAAAGCTGCTCGTAAATATTCCGCAGACGTGAGAATGCGCAGTATTTTACATGTCATTCAGCCTATAGGCCTCTATTCTTTACAATTAGGTCTTAGGTCACGACGAGTAGTTATTTATTAATTAAACAATTGACAAACTTCGTCAAATTGAGGAAATTACGGTAAACGAAATTAATTCGGCTAAATTGCTACCATTTATTTTGCAGTGTTGATTACAATCACATACTTTAATGTGACCTTTTTTAATTTTTTTAATTTTTTTTTGTTAGTTTAACAAGAATCTAATAAGGTTCGAATTGAGTACACTCGGTCCGACTTGCGAAATAAAGGGTTAAAATGCTATTCCCTGAATAACACATAATATAACAGGTTAATCAATCGAGCTTTTGGTAACTAGTTAAACATAATCCGTGATCGATCTGCTATCGTTCGGCGCTGTGTGCCGGCAGCCTAAGCAGAGACGCGCCGGATGCGGCAGCATTAACTCTTGATTTATACGTCTGGCTGGCGGCGAGCGCGCTCACGGGACGCGCTTGTATTGCTATAATTCCGCAAACAATGCACACGACCCCAGCTACCTAGCCGCTCAACCGTCTTTTTCATCCGATACAACTTATTATAACATCCTAATGGTATAAATATGTAAATTAAATACTATAGGGTAACATATCAAAAGAGATTATTCTGATGGGATCGTTTGAATGCGAATAGGTACAGAACGTAGTCGCTTAGTGTCGGGATATCTTTATGGACGTTCACCTAGTCTGGGTGCGCGATCGTATTTGCATAGAAAACAGCGTACTCTTTGTGATATCAGTACAAAATATTAGATGCTACTGGAAAAAACGAAAGCTCGTAAATCCTGGGGTTGGGAAAGGGGTTGCCGACAGAGATGTCGTTTTTGGGAATCAATATAATCACGGTCGTTTACCTAGCCACCCTACAAATTGTTCCAACCCTATCGGTGTAGCGGCGCACTCGAAACGCCCCGACAACTCGCCGCTCTTTAAATTACTGCTGTGGATAAAATTTGAACCCGTGTACCCACGCGGGGCAGGGGTACCTGCAGTTAATTATCTGCGTGCAGAGGGAAAGAAAGGGGAAAGACGCGGCTGCCAATATTCTCCCCCAGGCGGCGCTCGGACCCCAAACTTGCGTCGAGCGGGACCTATCGGAACGTTTAGCCTGTTTAATTAGTTTTAATCAAAATCAACAGAAAATGAACGGGAATCGATTTGGCCATATTATTCAAGGTGCCGCTCGTTTTGTTTGCGCAAAATATAAAAGATTGCTTTTAAGACGGCTTTGACGCTATTAGCATCCATAAACACGGATTCGATGAGTTTTAAATGTCGCAAAAGAGCATTAAACGCATTTCCCAAGGAAACGCAGAGCACTAAACGTAGAAATTAATGTGTTGTAAATTATTAAGGCGAGTGACGACGACAGGCTTGGCGGGGGTTACAGGACATTAAGCAGCAGAAAGAATACTTCCCCCCACCTACGTCTCGGCAGTGTAATTACCTGCTTCAAACGGATAAATTAGATTAATCACACTTGCTTTGACGGCCAGGTGCTAATGGAAACTCGCGTTACGACCTTCCTTGGGCTTGTCGTAAAATTAATAAGTCAGACCCTGTTTGTCATATTTGACTCCGGAACGCGGCTTTGTCGGCGTGAAAGAAAACGATTCTGTTTTTGTCGTTTTATTTGCGTTCGGGGTCCTAAAACATTGTATGGACTTATAGAAGAGGGAGCGGAGGGCAGGAATGTGTGCATGTCATCGTATACAGTGACTTTTCCATCAAGTTGGCGTGTGAGTTGGAGTGCGAGCGCCATTGAGAAGCAGGGCGCTTCGTCGCGCCCCCCGGTAATTAGCTGCGCACCGCCAGACGGCACCCGGCGCTGTTTGCTTACGCCGCGTCCACGAGGGCCTTGCCCACACGTGCCCGTGTAAACGTTCTTTAAATAACTCTATCAACCGGATCCGTGGAGCCTCCACCGCAGGGAGCTAATAATACCTTGCCCAGACATGCATAGACTACCTGTTCAATGTAATTTTTTGCGCTAGACTAAAATTAGTTTAAGAGATCATTAAAACAGACGCAGAAATTTCTAACAGAGGTAGGTGAGAATTTGTACTCGCTAACCATAATGTAGTATGCGCCTAAACAATGCACTACGCATTGCAGGAAATCAGCTCGCTTGCAACAGCCACGCTAGGGAGGCGCACTTGAGAGTCGGCTCGTTACCGGGAGAACTCAAATTGCGCCGCAGCCCTATGGGTGCACTTACATGCGTAACAAACGTATTAAAATATACCACGTACTTATAAAAAAAGTAATATATTTTTGCAATCGGCACAAGGAAAAAGAGCAGCTTGCAATACTTTTTCTTCCTGGAGTCAACTAACTTCGCACGTATACACGTAAACTACCTGCAAATTTTGCTGTAATTGTTATAATGGTATAGTAGTGAGATACTTCGAATTGTGATAAAAATACTCCAAAGCTGTAGCATCTTTAGAAACCATATTTTTCGCACATCAACTTGAGCCACGCATTAAAACAACATAATCCCTCAGCCAAGTCTTTCGTCAATACCCTTTGAAAATTAACGTGAAACCGTCGCGTAAAAAACACGCTTTGTGCGAACACGGAAAACGCCTTTTAGGATTTACCGCGACAATTTGTTACAAAAAGCCAAACATTTTTCGATTTAAAACACGCGTTGGCAACCTCCCTGTTACACATCAAAGATAATAATATCAATATCGCGGCGGGAGTACTTTCCCTGCCGTCTGCGGCGGGAGGCTGTGGGGGCACCTTCACTTTCGTGCGCCGCCGCCGCATCCCGCGTGCCAGCAGGGCTGCCATGTGGAAAACTAACAAGTTTATCAGTCTATGTATGTAAAAAAAAACTTGTCGCTGATATCACTAATAAATAATCAATAAAAGTTTTTAGGTGATGAGTTATTGAAAGGCAGTGAAGTCAGAAAATCCTAAGGCTAACGAAATCGGGATCACAAACTCATTCATCATTTCTTTCTGGCAAACTAGCTTCTGACTGCGACTTCGTCCGCGTAGAATTAGACTTACATTAGGCAGTTACGACCTTTGACATGTTTATCCCTATCCCGCGGGAACTATTTCCCAGGATAAAAAGTAGCATATATGTTAATCTAATCTAGGACACCAGTTATTTCCGTTCTAAATCCGTCCAATCGTTTCAACGTGAAGAAGGAACAAACATACACACTCACATCGTCACATCCATCCATCCATCTTCACAAACTTTTGCATTTACCTATAATATTAGTAGGATGCTATAGAATTTATATGTATAGGATTAGCTCAAGCTCATTCTGAGAGGAGGCCTGTAAGCAGGATTATGTACAGGCTGTAGACGACAATGATGATGATGATGCCCAATATCGCCGCTGGTCGGAATCTAGAAAGGATATTTTTTTACTTAAATTGTTAGTATTTGGTTTGATAGCCCTGCATGCGATCATATGGCGTTCTCGCCCCCTCCTAAGTGAACACTTTGTTAGGATTCGGAGCCTAACCACCAAATAAATTGATTACCAGTTTAATGTTGCTAATGTTAAATATGAGCTTCATACGTCCATGTAAACACTTCCGCGTGATAGGTAATCAGAGTGCGGTAAAATTTAATGCTCTGACGTTTAATCGCCTGAAAGCTTATGGGGTTTTAGTTATAAATCACAAACAAATTGAAATTAAACACATGTTTTGTTTAAAACTCAAAGTAAATACTATTTAATTTACTCTTACGTTGTGCGTATAGTAGGTAGTAAATAGAAGTTAAACATAACACATTACAAATTAACGTAATAAAATGACTTCGACGGCATGTCAGTGCCTTTTCCTATAGACAAATTAATTAATCGTTGCGGCAGTATTTAGAACTTTATATAAACAAAACCCATTAGCATTATGAAAAAATCTTTTCAATTAAGCACAATAGCCGTTTCGTAACGTTTACCGAATCGTTTCATACCGGCATCGGATTACAAAGAGCTTTGTAGGTAGCACCATGTACAATAACAGCTGGTCAGCGAAAAGCCGACGTCGCTCCATTATGGAAATTGACTGACGTGTTCGGGAGAGGGGGGGGGGGGGGGGGGAAGTGAGCAGGCTATAACTAGACTACCGGTGAGACCTATTCGCGAGTCAATTGAACCATAACCGTTGTAAGCTGTGGATAATGAGAGCTGTAGTGAATTGATAGAAGAGACTTGCAATATGCCATAAGTATAAAGAGTTGACTAGCTAAGCATGACCATGAGTAAGTCTATGACTGATATTTCTCATAAAAAAAAGCCCAAGGCATTTGAAATATTTCCGTCCAACGACGAATATGTCAGTAAGTAACTCTTTAAAACTTGGTGATCTGCGTAAAGCCAACTATGATTGCACAATTGCAAACACAGTTGGTTAACATTCTTTGTTCATTCTATGTACCGACCAACAGGCTTAATAAAAATGTAAGTACACAAGGCTCTCGCTTAAAACATAAACAGCAATGATCGGTAACGCGCCAATCACTAAGCTCGGCCTGGCCATTAGCTAAAACTAATTTGGAGGAACTACGAGGTTTTACGACTGATTGGGAGTTTAATGAAAAACGTGCGACCATTTGGATCTTATTCGAAAGTTGCGTCATGGTTGAGGGTGATACGCATATTTGGTAAACAAAGCGCTTACATTTAATTCAATGCACTGTAGAACCCGGCGGATAGGTATATAGGCATAATTTTGGTAGGTACCTTCGTGGATCCGTACTTTTCGATCTGTACCTACCCATATTGAGTTATGGCATAGTTCTTAGGATTTATAACTTAAGTAGGAGTTAAAGTCAAAATTTGTTGTAACAATAGCAATCAAAAGTTGAGTTACAACATAGACTACAAAAAAACAACCTGAATCAGAATTTACTGATGCAGTCATCATTTTCTTAACCGTCGCTTCATACGTTCGCTTATCGCCATGATTCTAATGTATGGTACAACCTTAACAGTTGTCCGTAAAAGCTTTTAGGATCGGGCCAGGATCCACTTTATCTACCTACATATATGTATTACAACACTTTTGTGATTAAGGAAGTGGCCGCTAAATCAAAACACGCCCTAAAAATATGCCGGGCGTGGTTTCAAGTTATTACGTGGATTACCTACCTCGGAACACTTTAGGGCAAAATTTTATTGAGGCATGGTGATATACGACTATATTATAGCCGTAATATCAATTTTCGGTGAACATGTTATTATAAGTTTAGGCCCTTTTACCTCATTTACATAAAGAGGATATCATTTTTACCATGGGTATTACTTTCAGTTGACTATTAGAGTTTACGACGTTTGAGTGATGAAAAAATCTTTTTTTTTTAAATTTTTTGCAACATAGGCTTATATAGATAATGCCGCAAAGAGACTAATAAAATAACACGATGTAATTGAAATACTGAACGACGTTACCAAAGCGTAATGACAGACGCTCCCCCCAATGAACGTATAACATGATAGATAGAACTAACGCTAAGGACGGAAGCGATCACCAATTTCACCCATTTAACTAGATCAGCGGTACCTACCTACCTACTGTTTTTGTTCTGGATTTTAATTAAATTTAGCGCATAAATAATTGATATTCTGAATGAACGTGATATATACACTTTTTATTCTGAGAAATTGCATACTTCCCGCGGGATAACGACAAAAGAATTCATCGCAGACGAAGCCGCGGGCAACGGACCATATTTTCATAAAAATTCTGTGCACATATAAGACTGAGTTAGTATACTTACCTACACAGAGCCAACAAACGTCAGTTTCCTCTTCTGCGACTTGTTTAAATGCAAATATTAACCCAATTCAAAAGTCTTCAAAGAATAAGAAACAAGCCTGAAGAAAGGTAACCGTTTTAGATCCTAAACAAATCGACGGAACCCGTCAGGATGAGAATACTTACGTTTTTATTGCCCTTTTCCTTGCCATGCAAATAAAATTTTCTTTCGATGACGAAGATTTGATGAGGTATCTCTCTAGATATTTATATCGTACCTGTTTTTACAAGCTTTTTATTAACTTCCAATGTATGTAAGTATGTTTGTCTTGCGACTTAATTTCTGTATTATTATTTTTTTATAAAATTGGTAGTTCATCTGGCAAGCAGGTCGAGTTTCTCAGTATCCCCTATATATACTCTTTTAACTTCAACTTTACACGTTTTTCATTTTAAGAAAAAAACAGAATATAGAACTGGCCTTTCGGTCCGCAAATGCCCGAAATGGGGCTTGCTTAGTATTGTGGCGGCCACGACACAATATTGAATCCTAAGCAAATTGTTGGAACGGGCCCGGAGCGAGCATTATTTTCTTTTATTGCAGAATTGCTTCAGTACATTTTGTTGGGGCACTTTTATTTCTCGGGAAGCGACAATTTGTGATGTGTCCACGCTTCTCAAGGGACTAAGAAATGTTGGAGTTTTTGCAGAAAACATATATGATAAATAACATACTGCAGCGATCATTCGGTGTAGAGTAGGCAGAAAGTTGAATCTCATAGTCGAAGAAGTAAGATTTTTAGATTTAGTGCCTATATTTAATTGCCTTTGAGAATTCTCAGACAAGTTGTGACTTGTTCATTCATAGTGTATTCACAGTTATGTTCATGGTAGGTACTTTGCCAACACTAGACATCACCTGCGTTGGTTTAATTTCGATACACTGGACTTAATAATTATCATCAGCAACCTTTAAATTCCTCTACATAAAAGAAATAACGCTTATAACATATAATTACGAGTAGTGGCTTGTTCAAATACAGTGGTGTTGTAGTGCCGCCAGGCAGTTTAGAGCCGGTTGCATAACGGAGCATGGCCCAATTCGTATGTTTAACTAACTTCATCAGCAAAAACCTATTGTTCTATTGCGGATATACCCGACGACCAGCCACACCAATTGGTTTCTAGTTCAATCAGAAAGTTTTATTTTTTATTTCCAGTTCAATAAATGGCAATCACCACGGGTGCGATCGTGTTTCCCGATAGATATAGTTCCCCCGCATATTCCGTAGATATCTAAATATGCGCATATTGCTACTGCCAGCGTGTGTAAAAGAAAAGCAATGTCGCTTTTACATCGATCTTGAGTGTTCCTACGGCGGGCGGCGTGAAAGCCTCGCGTACTCGGCGACTTGAGTAGGTACAGTCGATATCAAAAGAAAAGGTACCACCCCAGAATGCTAGTGGAAAATATATGCTTTTATGTAAGTAGGTACGGCATATTAGTAAACATACTTTGCATATATTTAATGAGCAATTTACGATTTGTGGCAAACTTAGCTACATTTCAGTGGTGCTGCGCATAACGAATTCTTTAACTTGCAAGTTTAAACTATATTCCAGTTGTTTAGGGGGCAAGATTACAGAAAATCTTTTGCAGATTCAGCCCGAAGCGACTCGCAGCTGAACTCTGATGTTAATGGGGAGCAAACACTGTGATAATTATGCAGACGCGCGGCTTACTGCACTTCACGTCGCTCGCAGAGCATACATTAATTTCTCATAGGAATACAGATTTTGGAATCAATTTTTTTCCACTGAATATGACGATCAATACCAAAGTTTCATTGATACAATCTTAAGGAACGTAATTTTTGTAAAAAAATGAAATGCGTTACGATAAAATAATACGTCGATCACATTTAATTTAAGTTTTCAACTCCCCATATGTGGTTTTTATGAGGGGCTGTATTTACAGCTCATCTTGGAACATAAATATTTAATTAGGTTTGAAACACCTGCTGCCACAGCAGTAATTTTAGACCACCACCGGGCCCGACTCACACTCGGCCCTCCAGTCAATCAGTGTTGTCATTTCATTCACGGGTGTTCGGCGCCCACACGAAACCTGCCACCCACCAGCGTGTAAACTTTAAAAGGCGCTCGAGGGTGGTGTTCCTACAAACGCCTACGTCGACTAAGCGAGTAGAAAATATTGTTAACCTAATCTTTCCCAAAAACAAAGGAAGAGCACTTACGTATTGGTGGGTTACGAAATTTTAAGGCAGCGTATAAATCCTCAGTCTAATTCTGCCTTCTACCTATCTGTAAAGCTCTTTGCTTTACAGTACCTAAACCGAATGCAATCGATTTCTGAAAAAAAAGTACCTAACAGCAATCACGACAGATCCTTCAAGTTTTCGAGTACGTGTATATCTAAATATCAATAAAGAAATTTATTTGTAGCAGAAAAATATTAGTGAATAAAAACAAACGCATGATTCACAGTGCTCGCGGTGTAGGGTCCTTCTGTGAAGAGGCGGCGGCTTTGATCGGCCGCGGTAATGGGGCTGGCGGACCACATTCGCGGAAACTTTCACGGGACACTGACCCACTTCTAAACAGCCACAAAACTTGCCTATCTGCAGGGCTTTCTTTAAGATAATTATGACAACGGGACCTCATTTTTAATTGGTGGCTAAGTAGCAACCGCGTGTCATGTTCATGCCCCGGTTGACTAATTATATTAAGTTCAACGTTTCTTGGAAACCTCGTCTCATATTTGACACATTTGACATCAAATTAAAATGAAAACAATTTCAGCAAAATCGAGGCCGACAAAATTTAATATTATTTATGTTTGAAGTTTAGACCTTGTGCAGGGTCCGTCTGTACCGCTACTATTCACTACCACCGACTTACTTTCTAACCCTTTCGCCAAGACAGTCGGGGACATTACAGGAAAAATAGGTACTTCATCTTAGCCATCTGTGGTATTCGAGCGTTTTCCAAAAAAAGTCCACATGAACATTTTTTCCAGATTTATATATTTTGGGTGTTTTGTACCTACTCAGAATCGTTACCTAGAGGCGATCTTTAGCATTTCCAGTCCAGTTCGTCACTTTTTTCATGTAGATATGTATGGAACGTGACGAACAGGAAAAAAATCCACACACTGGGATACATTTTTTCTTGTATGAGAATCGATAAAGTAAACGATTCTGATTAAGATAAACCCAAAATTTTAAATTCTGGAAAAAATGCATGATTATGATTTTTAATTAAGCAGGTCGCATGATATTGAACAAAATGTAAATTCTGTGGAGTCGATTCTTCAATTAATAAGAGGGCAAGACTTAATGTAATGGACTTAGCCAAGCTGATTTAATGGACCTAAATTATTCTTTCCTAGAATAATGGCGCGCAATTCATTACCAAATTAGCATAAAGAAGGTTTTGTTTTAACATAAAGGATCCTTTATATCGGTATAGCTTGTTTATTGTGCTATTCGTACTGCATTCAAATACACATTGTTGTTGTGTGGAACGTGCATATTTAATGCAGGGTGACCTATAGTGAGGAAGGTGAGACCCTGTGCGAAGAGGCCAATCAAAGTTATGAGCTATTTCCTTACCACGTAAAAGCAAGATACTGATTTATGACGGCCGCGGTCGCTCGTAAATAATAACCTTACAATAGCCGCCGCACGATTGGTACTCGCCTCGCTCTTTGTACATAATACAGGGCCTTTGCTACCACTAACATAAAAGGTGTTTACTATTGTGTGCTCTGCATGTATCGACTTTTCTCCGACGAAGTTGTGAGCAACTCATATTTTAAGAGTCACCAATGCTCTTTGTGCTTCGATTCGAAATAAAAGGTTGCGTAACAGTCCTCAGCTTCAGATAAAATATATTGACAACACATTTTGGTACTATAAGTTAATATACTGAGGTAGAAGTAACCAATGTATTCTTTTAGCCATTATTTAACCAAAGGGGTGCCATTACAAGCGACTCATAACCACGTCATTATCTACCCAATCCGCAGCCACAAACCACTAGTTATACAATATAGAATAAACAAGGAACCTTATGTTTAGAAATTAGGTTATATCAGGGTCCTTGTACGGATCACGAGCCGTGACGAAATCAAATATCACGCTCCCCACGGAACATTATATATCCCCCTTCTACTCGCCTATTTGCAAGACTACGTCACAACAATAGCATAGTATACCAGACACCCTGCACCATACATGTGGCTTGGAAAGCACATCACGCATCAACGAACTATAAAGATTTATCTGTACCTTTAACAAAATGCTAGTCTTAAATATGTTGGGCTTCCCAAACCTTCGCGTTTAGTAAACCGACTCGCGAATAAATAATACGCACTTAAGATTTTAAATTGCACTTGTAAATTAAAAATACCTGGCCGACTTGTGTCCATGTTTACAAAATCATCAAAATCATTAGAGCTGTTTTTGTGATCTGAAAACATACATTGTTAATTGAATAAAAATGAAATGCGTTTGTTAGTCGCGCATAAACTCGAGAACCGCTGGGCCGATTTCGCTAATTCTTTTTTTGCTGTGTTCGCAATTGTCAGAAGACGATTCTTATTAAACAAAAATTCGAAAAAAAGAAGAAAAGCTTGGACGGGGGCGAAGCCGCGGGCAACAGCTAGTTTAATATAAGTCTAAAATAATCTGTTTGGCAATATTATTTACATATATACATGTTACATGAACGTTGCGTTATCACTTCCGTGTGATACGATTTCCAAGCCCATCAGCTGTGTCATTCTCTTTACTGTACTGATGTCGGTTATAATTATCATTAAACTTGGTGCAACTAAGTCAAGTAGCTCGTAGTAAGTCAGGTATATCGACGTTGGTCTTGTGTTGACGTTGACATGGACTCAGCAAGATATACGACCCCGCGTATAAAGCCCAGTACCTACTCATCTGCTAGTCGTAATCGTCACTGTTGCACGTTAAAGTAACCAAAAACCCTAGTTCGCGGCATTCCGCTTGCAGCTGACTCGCGAGCCCGAGATGAGTACCCGGCTAGCCTCTGAGAAAAGGTCAAGTTATGGTCGTGAGTCAAGCGCGGCGCTCTTTAGAGAAAATAATAACACACACCGGCTTGATAAGGCAATTGTGATATACGTTGCGACTGAGAAAAGTATCGACAATTCACTATAAAAACAAAGCCAGCATCCATCTGCAGTTTCACAATCATTGCTCCACTGTTTGTTAGTCTGTGTAGTGCGACGTCGACCTCGCTTGCGAGGCGCCTTCATTTCGTATTAAAATATTTCTCCATCATTCCCCAGACGATTGACACTATGATTCTCGAGGCATATCCTTTATTTAGCCTTTCATGAGTTTCTTACTCATAAGCTCGCGCACTCAGTAGAAATGCCTGGTCATTACGGCGAAGAACAGTGGATTTTTACACAAACAAGAAAACAACAACGGAATAGTATATAAGATTTTACTTTAGCCTTGCCTTTTTATTTCAAACGATATTTTTTCGTACTGGGCGTTATGTTACGCTTCACTTGTTCTACGTAAGCAAACTATTATTACCGAGCAGAATTAATATGTATAAAAAACACGTCCCTTGTACGAGGAAATCCTTTTAATTATTCAATTGGCTAACTCTATGCTAAACTTATACTTCTAGGGCTAAAGGTATGAGATGAGATTTTACTATTAGCAAACTATCTTTGTATATATTCGTCGTTGCCTCGCTTTTCTAAATAGACTACAATAATAGCAACCACCCACAAGGCGGCGTCAAGAATAATAAAGGAGCTTTTAAGTGGGCTTTCCAGAAAACTGTCATCTAAAGTTGGGAATAGTAAGTAAGAAACAAATAAAGTTTAGTGGAGTGGGAAGCGATGTTACAGCTAACAATTTAAAGTTAGCCCAGGCCAGGCCAGGTGAGTGCTGGGTTAGGGTGAAGGCCAGTGACGTAGATAGTAGTGGGGGGGGGGGAGTAAGCCGGTAAGGAGGGGACAAACTCGCAGCATTGATACATAAACTTGCTCGAACTAACTTAACGGAGCGTGGTAACCACGAGGAGGTTTCCATAATGTGTATACCGACACCTAATACGAAAATTAGTTGCGTTTATTTAATACAGTATGGATTATGTGTAGCGAATTGTAGGTGCTTGTTGTAAGCTTATTGATAAAATAATATAACAATACAAAATAAGAAATTGAAGGATTGTATATTTTTTAAATTATACTCGGATTTGGATGGAATTTTGCATATACACAGACGGTATTTGACTTTGTGAGGAACTCCCGAAACATTTTATTTGGGAAAATGCGACTCACATGCTCGTTTCCATTCCTTGCCGTATAATATACATACATTCATAAATCACGCCTTTATCCCCGTCGTATAATAATGGCATATATTTATTTAGAACGGTAGAAATACTACCTTAACTACTACATCCTTCACAGACGAAGTAGCGGGCAGTGCCTATTTTAGATAATATGTTGTAAGTATCCAGTACTTGAAAGAGTAAAAGACCTGATAGTGTCACAAAAATCACCCCTAATACCTGCACCTACTACTCGTTCTTTCAGCCCCTCGACCTACCGATTAACAAATATATATTCCTCTTATTGTGAAGTGAAAAATTCTAAAAATCAACTCTGTCTTTGTTTCACCGCTTAAGTAAAATTAGATTAGATCAGTTACCTAAATGAAGTCTCCGAATGAGGTATCCTGAATCCCTAATGACCGGTAACCGCGGAGCACGGCAACGGAGGTAACGAGGGACGGAGACTCGTCTGGGAAGTTCTCTAGGCCTGCGGGAGGAACGCTTTTAGCAGTGGCGACAGAGTGGTAGTACAGTACTAGTAGTAGTACAGATAGCTTATCACATTTTAACAAAGAGTTAAAAATATACGCTGAATCCTTTTTTTACTCACAACAATTATTTTTTTCATACACGAACCATTAATAAGTCAAAATCTATTTGACATAAACGCATGAAATTCGGTATGTTCATTAAATCTTTTTAGGTAAACTAAAACTCTATATATAATAAATAGATCTCAAAGGGTAATTGAAATATTGTTTATTTATAAATTCGTAGCATTCAGCTGGTTAATTGTGTCCTTTAGAAAAAACAAAAACACTTTTGTTTAAACATTTTTCAAGCATTCGATTTTTACTAACACGTAGCGCCTGTCAAAATTATCATAGCAACACTTTTTATTTTGTGGAACGATGGGTTCCATGATGAATGTCGCTTTTATCGTTTTATACAAGATTGCTTAAAATTTTTAGATTATGTATAAAAAAAAAAGGTTTGAACATAAATTGAAATCAATTTAGATAATATGATACTGCAATAAGATATTCAAGATACGAATCCGCGTCGCTTCATTACGACTTCAAAACGATCCTGAAATAAATCGTGGTGAGAATCGCAAATACGGCCAAGGGAATTTAGAAACGAATTCGACTACGTAAGTTATTATAGGGATGCCTGAAAAATTGTTTTACTTAAGAATTATTTTAGTAGAGTGGATACATATTTAGTATCGATCTCCAGTTACTTAAGTAAGTATTATAAATGTGTTTTTACAAAATAGTAGCAGTTCTAGCATCAATATAGAAAACCCAACCAAGCAACTTTCGTGCCTTAATCGTTACGTGCTGTTTAACCATGTCATCCTGTCACTGACCACTTGAAATTTTCTCAGAATGTGTAAAATCCGACTAAGTGAATAGGGACACACATCATTCATAAAAGTTTTAGACACATTACAAACATTTTAGAGTCCACCGTGCATACAATGTGCCACTGTTTCTCTACATTACAACGTAACCTGAGTCAGGTAATAGAATTTGTGCTATGGTGAGTGTATCATGGACAAGGCGAGTCCGCAGAGACTGGCATTAAAAATATTAAAATAAGTAATTGGTCCATCAGGCTTGCACCTGACGCCCGAGGCGGGGCTTTGTCGGGGCCTTGCGCGGCCGCGCCGCACTTTGTGATAATGGCAATTGTGTGATCGCTCAGAGAATTTACATTCTTTTCACTTTTTTTTGATAGGCGTAGGCGTTGATGATGCCGTTCCCGCTGGATATTTGATTGTTAATGTGTTTAGGTTTCCATCACTGTCACTGTCAGAGAATTGTATTCAGATGAAAATAGTGTAAATAAGAGCCACTAAAATTGACGAATATATGACCATGAACTAAAACGTAATACAGAAAATAGGATGGCCTAAAAATAAGACATACTTAGCGCTTTATGAAATAAAGGTCTAGTTGTATTATTTGTACGGAAGCTCTTTATCTTAGGCAGATCGGTAGTTTGTACATAGAAAATAAAAAATAAAAGACGGAATGCCGAGACATTATTACTTATCCTATAACCCACTTTCTTCGAAAAGGTCTATTTTTTCTCACCCAAAATAACATGGCACTGGAGTCCACAAAAATGTAATCATAAAAGGCGTTAACCAAGAGTTCTGTGCGCCAATTACGCTAAGTGCTAACTCATGTAGGCTTCGGAGCTCGTCTGGAGCGCGCTAACAATTTGTGAAACACTTTTGTGTGACATTTAGTCCTTGACGTTCTGAATCTTTGAGCATGTGACAATGGTTTCGTATCGATTAGCTTTTTGGCGAAGTTTTGTTTTTTTTTATATGTTAGAAAATTTTACAGCGCATGTTGATGTAGGTTGCGTTGCGTTGTATAAATTACACTTACAACTCGCGCTAGTCCAGTTTTTTACTCTGTGACTCAAGTGATCATATTCTACCTAGGACGAAATGAGTACCATCTGTGATCTTTAAGAGGCTGCCAACACCTAAATAGTTGTACTTGATGTTCCTTAAGCAGTTTTTTTTATGAAATTCTATTTGTTTTAGTGTAGCAAAAATAGATATGTTAACATTCAGCATATTGCAAAGACCGTGCCCGTACTGGATACATGATTGGATGAAATCGGCTCGATAGAAAATTATTGCAATGATTGGTCCAAAATCATCATTAACCGGATTTATGTCTTTATTCTTTGACTCAGGGGTCAGTAATTAAAATCACAATTTCAACAAGCTAAAACCTAAACCGCAAACGAGTTAAATTATGCACTTTTTTTAAATTTCTCATTGTTAGTACTTTATTTATAAGAATTTAGACTTCCGTGACGCTGCTGAAATAATTTCTGGTCTTTCACTAACAGGCATAGGGGCCGTATGTGTGAAGAGTGGCGCTGCTCAAGGTTATTGGCAGCGCCTTAAATGGAAATGCCTAACAGAATTATGTAGTTGGAACCGGAGTACTTACTCTGCGCCATTTTTTCCTCCCCTGTGCAGCATGCCCGCGCGTGCCATCTCACGCCCGCGCCCTGCACAAAAACACAGCCATTAGCGAGGAGGCTTAGCCTCTTTCCGCATCTTTACCCGCTAAATATATAGATTATGCCCTGCTCAAACCGATACGTCTGCGAGGCTAACCAATTTTCACGAAATCGCCATACAAAGGTTGCTGAATGCGCTATTAAAGGATTAGATACATAGCTCCCAATGCCTGATGCGTTGGTACTACAGAAGTGGACGAATTCGGAATAGCTATTGGTATTATTGTAGAACGTGTCCGTAACCTATGGACAAAATAATTAACACCATGTAAGACTACTTAACAGGTATACTGATATTGTAAAAGACCTAGTGTTTTTTTTTCAAGAAAAATCAGAAATCTTGTTACTGTACCTCTTCAATTTAATGTACCTATGTATAACTCTTTATCGTAAAAAAATACAAACACAAAACACAACATCAAAACACAATAATTTTATAGGTAACAAAATAAACAGATGAATAGGCGAATTTATCCCTTAAAGGGATCTCTTCCAGTTAATCTTCAAACGATTGACGGGCTAACAAAAACCAGAGTAGGTAATTAAATTAATTAATGAAGTTACTGTTTTATTTTTATTAATACTATTAATGATTGTTAAATCAAAGTTGTGGTAATATATCTGGCAAAGTTATACGTCAAATTGACAAGTAAGAATTAACGAAGGTTATGTTAACATAAGTGTGTAATGTTAACAAGCTTTTCTGAAAATGTTAACCCTATTTTTGTCCATTATAACAGGCACAATGACATATCATGTATATTCTGTAACTAGGAATAGCACACCTACATTCGAGATGAATTCATAATGTTTCAGATGCTTTCTAAAAATATGCAGGCACATGTTTGAATCCATCATCGCCACCGTCATTCTCAAATACAATGGACTTGCAATATTTAATTTGGACACCTCGGCATCGTATTGCTTTGAACAGGACTTTACTAGCCAAAGGTTTACTCCGAACCATCCCCTTGAGTGGAGGAAAAAGTTGATCTAATTACTTACACAATTAATGGTGCATTCTGTTTATTGCTTGGTTAAATACATTTCAGAGTAATGAAGGAGAGGTATAGAGGGAAGTGCAGACTGAACATTGATACGATTAAATGAAGGTTCCGTCGAATAAAGAAACTCTTTTTGATTTTTTTTATACTAGCGACCCGCCCCGGCTTCGCACGGTATATTATGTATGTATTATACATATAAACCTTCCTCTTGAGTCACTCTATCTGTTAAAAAAAACCGCATCAAAATCCGTTGCGTAGTTTTAAAGATTTAAGCATACATACGGATTTGGGGACAGAAAACGACTTTGTTTTATACTATGTAGTGATGAAGCAATGACAAGGTTTTCTACAACTCAAGTTTTGTACAGTAAAATTCTTAGTTTTGATTTAATACGTTTTTAAGCTCATTAAATTGCTACGTGTCGACTTTTTTTCTTGAAGAAAAAGGAATTACCACAGGACTAATGAGTTCAAGCCTTTAGCAAAGCAGCCTTTCACGAAGCTACTTTCTCAAGAAACTGCATAGTGCGTAAGCGCGTACATTGGCAAGCTACTAATTAGTAGTGCTCTTCCATGCGTATTATGTGACATCAGGAAGTAGCAGTGATTTACTTTCTCTGTCAACACAATCTACATCTTTTTTAACTAAACTGATGCCTAAATATTCTGAATTATGTTTTCAGTTTTATATAAGACAGGTATTGAGTTAGATCCCATCGAAGTTTTATTGTTAAGACGCGTACGTACTGACGTCATCCGAACATGTTAAAAATTAGTTATTACATTTTGACCACGCAAATATTAATTCAAAATAAGCTCTACAATTGAGGGTTTTCATGTATACCGAAATACAAACGGTGTTGTGAAACCTAATTCAGGAAACAAACACAAAATGTTCATTAGTTACATCCTCATGCCACGCGATACGCCGCGGCCCCGCGTAACGAGAAACGAAATAATGAATTACAGGACCCCGACTGCCAGCCCACGGACATATAACTGGCAGTTTTCGAATTCAAATTCCATTATTAGGCTTTATTCTTACAAAGCTTTTTTATACTATTTAAACAAGCAATGGGGCGCAGTATTTTGGGTGTTCGTAGAAATGATCATATCAGAAACATGGAAAACTGCGCTTCCAAAACCAAAACTCGCGTTGCAGATGTGGGAGCTGAGACCGCTAAGACTTTGTCCGTATGTACTTACACTATAAGAATAGTAAGAGTAATTTCAGTGCAGTTTCAAATGTCTCTCTAAGGACCACTTAGGCATGAATTAAGTCATGGAGTGGGTAATTACTTCATAATAGGGGCAATCCCTCTCACTCGTGCCGAAGTAAAGGGGCGGTAAGAAGCAAAATGGGTTTGATATCGACAGCATTAATTTGTCCTCAACACTTGAGAGCGCAAGCCATTATTGGCTATTTCGAGTAACTAAATATAAGGTTCAACTTGGACACAATTCAGTTACAATAAGCTTCGATTGAGTATATTTTAAACATTATCTTGGTTTCAAAGATAATAATTTTTCATGTATTTGTATTACGTATAGGATAATGGATTTGGATACCTGGAGTTTAAGCTCCTAGTTCACAAAGTGACTTTGGGGGTAAAAATCATACAAATAAATAAATCACGGAAAGCTAATAAAAACACAAATACTGATTTGCATTTTCTGTAAATTTATGCACGTGACTAAAACCAAAATAAATAAGTAAAGTTTAAAAGTGAGTAAGTAAATATACCTACTTACCTATTTTATTAGCTCATTGGCTTCGTGATTTAATTTGAACAGTATATGAAAACCGCAAAACTTCTCAGACTATTTTCAACAAATTCATTATGTTGACCAACACTAACTGAGCATGAAACACTAATTTTTGTTCACGACTTCAGATTCACCCTGTATATGCGTGGAAGTTTTTACTATGCCGCGTATTTCAAGTTACATCTAAATAATTCATGGTTACCACAAAAACAAGATTTAACTTCAAAAACTTGTGTTTTTTTCTAAACTAGCATCATGGTAAGCGGTTACCATAGGCTGCATGCCTACACTACATGAACGCTTGCGTTACTGTTCCATCTCATATCGACATGTTCTTTTCTCCCGTATCTTACATAATTACGCAGGTTCTTAATTAGAAACGTGTAGAATGCTTCTTTTTCTGCAATTCATGTAATTTTCAAATTAACTACAAACTAAGCAGTTTATATTGTGGTTATTTGCTATAATTTCATTTGGTTTAATGTGTAGTGCAACAGCAGAAGTGCTAATTCGTCGCGGCACGCGATCGTAGCATTATCCCGCACGGAGTGCCACTTGCCGAGTTCCCGGTGTCACTTGATGGTAACTAATGAACCGTTTGATTTGATACTTTCTAAATGTGAAGTACATATTAATGAGTGCGCCCTCAAAGGGACCACGTCCACGTGCGACGTCTTCGTGGGGTCTCGTTTAGCGTAATAATATGTGTCATTGTTACAAAGATAACTAAATTAAGCAGGTAGGCATTATATCCCAAGGTAGGCCCAATATCATTCTGAGAGGAAGGAGCGGTGGGAGGTAGGTATATAGATGACGTATGGAGATCATGATGATCTTATAAAGTTTCCTCCCCAAGATTATTTTTATAACACATTAGAATTAAGAGGTTTTTCTAGAAATTTATACATATTTGAAAGTTCTTCCAAGGTCATTGTTTTCCCGTTTGAAATCACCTATGTCTTCCAAAGCCATGATCCTTATCCTTACTAATATTATAAATGCGAAAGTAACTCTGTCTGTCTGTCTGTCTGTCTGTCTGTCTGTCTGTTACCTTTACACGCTTAAACCGCTGGGCCGATTTAGTTGAAATTTGGTATACTGATAGTTTGAGTCCCGGGAAAGGACATAGGATAGTTTTTATCCCGGAAAATGGCAAAGTTCCCGCGGGATAGCACAGCCCAAACCACTGGAATTTTTCAAATTTAAGGCGGAACAAAGTTCGCCGGGTCAGCTAGTTAACCATAAATCATTCAACACTCGTTAAACCTCAATCAATTAAACATCAACAAACTTCTTCAATGTAGTCATTAAATTACCTGGTCATTCGATCGGGTGGCCGGTAATGCTGTTTTCTTTTTTGGATCATTCCAGATACCTGAAAATAAGGGAATTGTTAGTAATTTTGCTTACAAATCAACTACCAAAATGTTAAAGTTAGGTAGGTTCTTACAGATACCTAAGTAAAGTCTAAGGAATAGATTCTAACTTTGGTTGTTTTGGAAAACATTTCTAAAACCAAACTAATAATCCTTATCTACCATTTCTTAAGTTGGTGAGTGTTGTTACATACCTACATATATCATAACATTATATTCAACTAGATTAGTTTACACTAGTCAAATAATGAACCGCATGAAGTTACATTGTAAGTGAGAAGTTTAAAGCAAATGAAATGGATTGGTTGTTCGTATTATTCTCTGCTAAAGCGTTTGTGTCTGTCTGAGTAATATTGAATCGATTGCATAGAGCTATCGAGTTTTAGACCAAAGATTGAGTTGCTATTCATAATACGCCACGTATTCAGTATTTCCTCAAAAGCTGTATGATGTGACTAATGAAATCTTTAACAATGCATAAAATAAATCCAATGTTGAATGGAGATAAGTAGCTCATTAAAAAAACTTTGGTAGAAAATTCTCTGGAAATGTTTGGATCATCAGAAGATATTTGTCAAAAATACGGCGCAAATATTATAATAGAACCGAGTGGCCCTGTATGTTATGTACTTTTTGTTATAACAAATTTTAGCGTGTTGTGGAAGTATACATGTATAATAAAACCAGTGAGTGAAACGGACAGCAAAATAATTAAGCACTGAGTGCCGATACCGGCGTTTTATCATACGGAAACTTCAATTTTAATTTTTCATTCGCTTCACATCTGAATGCGCCACCCGTTTCGGATTTTAAAGCTTTTACTGATAAAAATTCAGTACCTATTTAAAACAATGCTGACAAATCTCGATGATATAAAGGTACTGAAAAATTGTGATTTAAATAACCTACTTACTACGCTGCTTCCGAAACAGAAGGAATAAAAGCTACTACTTATATGTATTAGTTAAAATACGCAGCAGGTGATAAAAGATTTAAGGCACACATTAATTAATCTTTGTTGAAATTGAAGTACATTTTAAAGAGTAGGTCAAGAATACAAATAATATTTATTTCTGGTGCGGCCGTAAAACCAGTTAACAAGTAATGGGAATACGTTGAAACGATTCCAGTTAAACGATATCGAGGACGAGTGCGTTCGGCCGCAGTTCGGCCCATTAACACGAATCCAGATGACCCATATGAGCACCCCGATCTGTCCGTCGACTAATCTAGCGACTGCTCAGCTACTGACCAGTTGACGCGCACAAACTGACTGCCGATCGGCAAGTCCTCGAGCCGCTGAGAATGCCACATAAACATTTGTTTACGATCATCCTGAATTGTGGCTTTTCGCACCACACCTGTGGCTGCAATAAAACACTTTATGGCTTACAAAATGGGTGACACGAAGTTTTAAACGATTCAGCATTTCGGCCTCGTAAATCTATTTATAAGCTTACATGTGTTTCCACAATCTGTGCTGCCTATAAACGATTCTTTCTTGTTTGTCTTTATAGCGACATGCAATTACAACCAGGGACACTTAAAACGAGTTATGATCGCAATTCCGTCTCGCTTTAAACTAAATATGAGAAATACCATTGGAGTTGGTTGAAATAATAGGACCCGCTGTAATAACTCTGTCATTTTCATTCCGTTCTATTGCATATTTTCACGTTTAATTAACGAAAATAATATGGTTTCATTAGGGAACCGAATCGTATATCTTGTATTATCTTCATCTTCCAGTCTTCATCATTCATATTAAAATTTAGGACTTTGGACCTCGTAAAAGCTCCCGGCGATTAAATCCCATGTACATAATATAAAACTTGAGGGTTCTTCATTTATGTAAGCTGGCATCAACTCCAAAGGTAAATATTTACCTACTTAGTTGGTACAAAATTGTAGCTAGTTATTTATTACATGTATTAATTTCATCGATTGAAAAGAATTAAATTGTTTGCGGTAATTACCAAAAATCAATTACGTCCACCCGAACTAATAGGCATGTTATCCCGATAACGCATGTTTGCTGCTGTTGTCTATGATCAATAAATCCTCTATATCCCGGCCCGGCCCATATCCTGCCGGTTTGCTCTAGTTTAATTGGAACAATGAAGATAGTTGCTTGCCTTGTTTGTAATACCTGCATTCGACGCGAGTGAACCAGTTTAATTTCCTTTGTTTAATAAACAAAGTTATATTGACTGAAAATAAAATGGAGCGGCGCGCCGGCGTGGATGTAGCGAGTGCCAGGAAGACTGGCACTCTGAACTCTGAATCCGCGTTCCGATTCCAATAAAGCAAAAAGTTTCGCTTACATTTTTAGGTCCATTGCCCACGGAGTGAATAAAAATATGTTGCCGTCCTGCTGTAATGTGGGTCACCTCTCTCTTTTTAATTTTAAGGTACAACTGTCACTCGCAACTTTTTTCTAAAGCCGCAGAGAACAACTAAATGTAAGTAGTCAATTTCCTTAAGTCAATACACATTTATTATCGGCGTATTTATTCTAATTTAGTTCCTGAATCAGTTATCAATGTGGATCTGGACGAACCCAACACATTCAATGAAACAACAGGCTGATCACTATAGGCTAAATAAAAATGTGGTCCAATTTTGAAAATAGCACTCGAAAATATACACACATACATGAATCACTTTATCCCATACGAGGCAGTACAGGGCCTAAGGTAACACCACCTAAAAGCTACATTTAGCATGATTCACTTCATCATCCATCATCTTTCGTTTTGCACTCGAATGTGGCGAAAATTTGTGCGGAATGTGAGATGTATGTATGTATGCATAACTCTTTATTGTACAAAAAACACATTAATTTTACAGGTAGGTAATGAGATAAACGGATGTACAAAGGCGAACTTATCCCTTCCTCTTCCAGTTAACCTTCGAACTTACCTCTTCCAGCTAACCTTCGAACGATTGACAGGACCACAGAAACCAGAGTATAGAGAGATACGAGTAGATTAGATGTAAATTTGAGCTGTAATTATTCGAATTACTGTAATTAGTCGAAAATTTCATTTCAGCTGTATATAGCTTTGTAGCAATAGGTACAAAAAAAACCATTACGAATGGAACATTCTAGTGATATGCTTTCAAAGCCGGGCCCCTACTCATTTATTTCTGAACGATTTAATAACTGTTCATTAGTTCCCTGGTTAACCACAAAAGTACCACAACAGTGAAAATATTCGAGATTTGGGCAACAAAACCACGGTATCATAGTACAGACTACATTATATACTTACACGAAGTATATTTATTAAATACATAAAAACAAATCATCTAATCCGACTAGGAAGGCTTTCATTTCCAAGAATAAAGGAGGACTTAGGAGTTTATTTCTCTAAGCTGTTGATTATCCTTGGGCAATCTTATCTGACGTCTATTCTTTCGTAGCCGTTATTAAATTAGGGCAGTGTTTTCGGCCCTCTGAAATCTATATCATTCTGATTGTAACACGTGCTTCAATATTAATTACGGTTTGAACCAATGAGCGTTACAAAAAGCGTTCCTGTGTACATTTGGCCCAGGCATGCTGACTCGACGCACCAAAGCAATTAAAATACATGTACCGAATAAATACTTACAAGCGTTAATTGGCAATTGCGGTCGTGGGTAGGAAACTCAATTGTGGCCACTAGGAAAGTGGATGAAAATTGTATGTGGAATTAGGTCAACGTATTTGCATCGAGTGCATTGTTGACAAGTTTAATGAAGAGCATTGGATGGCAGGCAGATGCCAGCGCCAGCGCAGCTTGTGCCTTATCGCGCTGCCTCGCAGGCAGACCTCCGACCGCCGTGCCGCAATCTGATTCGCAGAGCCGGCTCAACAGCGCAGAAACAACTGCCGGCATTTTGCACAATTTAATACCCTTGCCTTGCACGGAAAACGTAATTGAATAAATTAAACAAACAAGCTAAAATTAAATTGCGTTAATATTAGTAATTGTAAAATCTTTCGTGTTAGTTTTCGCAATTTTTATGAAGTGACGTCAATAAACGCTCACGAATGAGACGCATTGCAACATGATCGTTAAAACGTCAATAAATGTAAATAAGGTAATTAAATTTCGTAGGTCTATAGGATTACGCCTGTGATTAATAAGGATTGCCACATTTTATGCATAATGTATATTCACATTCATAGATGAGATATCATGTGCTTTGACCAAAAGACAAAAGCCAAATGATTTTTGAATTGTATATTATGCACTGTTCTTATCTTAAAATTAATCCAGAATACTTGGCTGAGTTACTCGTAGTTTGAACGAACACCGCTGTAAATGTATTTCAAGATAATGGTTACTTGCATTGGTCGATGTTCAAAGTTAATGCGTCAAAGGGGTTACTAATTGTAGAAAAATGTCAATAAAACAATACTATTACCGACAGTGTTTTATCAACTAACCTAACCTAGCCTACTGAAATATTCCAATATAATTCTAAGACACCCTAAATTACGAGTAAACGCTTTATTTCGGCGCGTAAAAACAGATTTAAGTAATGCTATAATTTATAAGTGTTATTAAATTAAGCCGCGGGTTCATTATAGCATCCTGATGAACGAAACGATTGCAGGTTTAATAGTCTAGGAAGTTACAATTTATGAAGCATGAAAATTATTTTGTTATATTATTTAACTCGAGGTTTATTTAGCGGTAGGAAATGCAAATGTAACGAAGACCGCAGCTCTTATCTGATGTCCACAAGGCGCTTCAGCTCAAAAACTTATTTACTCCAACCGCTGCTTCGAGTCGGGAAATTCGAATATTTCGATTTCGACACTGGCAAACTGACGCTTCTTTTCGATGATAGGGAAAGGAAATTAATTTTCTTCGGCTTGATAGAACTGATAATAACTTTTGGACATCCTTCTTGGGGGTAAAATTTTATAATAAGAATTGTCATATTCGCACTTGAGTTGGTTTGAATTTTATAAATTTTTCGGATGATCTCAAAGTTATAAAATTGATACAACGATACATAACCGTTACGATAAAAAATGTGATACGCTTTATTTTAGACATTGCAACACTGGTAAGCCTAATTTATTTGTAAACCCATGAAAAGGACAACGCTCCAGTCTCATCGAACATACAATCACATCGAACTACTTAATTTCTTCTTCTATTCACTTTATGGGTATATCTAACGCGTAAATAAAACGTTTAATCACATAATAAAACAGAGTCATTGTCGTAGTTGCCACTGCTTCGGGTAGTAAACACGGGTGTTGCCACGTGCAAAGTTACATCAAAAGGCGTGTATCAAAGACAAATGTTGCCAGCTGCTACATAAAAGGAAGTGCGTCAGCGCTCCTTCAAAATATTGAGGGTAAATACTTCAAAGTATTCAGGTAGCTAGTTCCAATTATACAGAAGAGCCCATTTCTTTGTGGGTGTGGGTCGAAAAGGGTGACTCGTTACCACACACGTTTACTGACAATCATATACACTTAACTTTAAAGCGATATCTTTGTCTATGTAATGAAATATAACATGGAAATGGTTACGTTTTGGCAATGAAAACGATTTTTTATACATATGCAGTATTACTTGCTTAGTGTAATAGTTTCTAGAAAAACAGCTACGAGTAAGTCTGAAGTATATGGTTGCGTTCTTAATGAGACAAAGATAAAACCTTTATGACAGTGGTTAATGGATATATCGTAAGCAATTTCCAAATTCTATATGTAGATTGTGTATGCTACATCTATACGTGCATGAAACCATTCAAGGGTTATTGAGACCTTATAGCCGTAAGTACCTATCCTGGCATTAAACGAAACCATTCCCAAATAATCCTGATCGATTTACGGGCATCGACTTGATTAACGTTTGTTTGGCTTCTGTTATTCGACTCTAAAGTCCTGCTTACACATGTGAAAAATCGTGCAAGCAGCATTAGGTTGCAGTTTGTATGAAAAGGCAGATAATTGTGTAAAGGAATCGACCGTAGGTCGAGGTACTCGATCTATGTAAAAAAAGATTTAAGTAGCTTCCTCAATACTGATACGTCATTAGCAACCAAGTATGCTTCTATAAATAAGCGAACATCTTTGCTCGCAACACCAAAAAAGTTGCCGATAAGCTGCCAATCTAGAGAGCTAAAACGAAGTAAGTAGGTATCCCTTGTGTCAGTAATTTTTGTGTTACTGCTTGGCAACTTGATTACGAAGTAAGATGTGCATAAACAATAATCTAAAAACGAATTTATCTACTTTTGCTTAAGTTATCTTGTAGCATAAATCCTAATGAGACTAGACCGAAGTTTATCATAAATACCAAGTCGCAAGGGATGCAATTGAGCTGGCTTTGCGGTTTGTTAGTTGAAGCGAATACTTTAACAGACTTCGAACCGTCGAACGAAGGTCCAAGTATGAGCGCTAACTAACTATACCTACTAAGCGCTATCTGTGTTGACGACAAACACTGACGATCGTTGAACGCGTTTTTACATTTAACTTCATAGAAAACTGAAATTTTAGGCATGTCTCAGAAAATCGGGTGTAAATTGTAAGGTGTTTTTTGTAGTAAGGCCATTTATGTTTTACCGATTTCTCTTTTATTAATGTGTGAGTGAAATCGGAAATCAAATACAAACATTAATTTTGTATGCGTCAGCAATCCCACCGTCATGGAATTAACGCCGACGCCATATATTCGAATTAATATGAGTAAGTTACATACAACTCCCTGTATTACCTGGGGTACAGTCAACTTCGAAATCACAGAAAATAAGAACATTATATTTTTTTGCTATTTTTTGTTTTAAAAACATTTATTTTACTGCTCCGTGACAACACATTATAGAGAACTTAGTCTGTATGATATATTTTTGTACCTAAGTAGGTACATATATATCTTCTAAATGCAATTTTTTGAGGTTAGGTACTTTGTTTAAGAAAAATGATGGGATATTTTACGGTTACATTAATTTTTACATTTATCCTCTTGTGTGGTGTTAATACAAGTTGGTTCTGTGTGTTATGTCAATTAACATATTATTATAATAATTAACATCATGATAATTAGGTATGTTGATTTAGGTATGAGGAAGCGGAGGAGGGACAATTTTATTGTCAAGAAAACATGGACCTATGTCTCGGAGAGACGTAGCTGCCTTGCATGTGTGGTTGCAGATTAGCACTGTAAGTGGTGGATATGGATCACTGCAAATAACGCCTGATTCAATCGATTAATATTTTTACAACATTTGTGAAGGCTTTGAAAATGTAACTAATAAAGTATTTAAAAATAAGCCACAAGTAATAAACCTCACAAATATGTTAATAAAAGCGGTGCAGCTTTTTTATAAAGTTAGATACTCGTTACATCGCTAGCACCTTTTTTCTGACTTGAAACAACAAAAGAAAATCTAAGCGTAGTTACGTTATTATTTATTTATTTATTTATTTTATATGAATAGGAAGGCAAACGAGCAAGTGAATCACCTGATGGTAAGTGATCACCACTGCCCATAGACACCCGCAACCCCAGAGGGATTGCAGATGCGTTGCCAACCTAGAGGACTAAGATGAAATGCCTCTTGTGCCCGTAATTTCCCCGGCTGTCTGTGGCTGTGTGCGTGTGTATTCTAGGTTACACCGTGCGTGTGCCGAATGGTTCGCTGCTGACTGTACATGGTAAGAACGTACATTACCGAGAAAATGTTAAATATTGCAAGCGAAAACGCGCTTGACGCGTTACAAATTGATTGGATGGGAACGGATGTACGTAATATTTACCTCGTAACTCCGGTAAATAAGGGAATTACCTAACGCAGGGTAGGGTGCAGCCCAGGGTTATAAAATACTAGCTGCTGCCCACGACTTCGTCTGCAAAATATTAGTTTATCGCTATCCCGCGGGAACTATGCAATTTTCCGGGAAAAATAGCCTATGTGTTAATCTAGGGTATCAGTATGCTCCGTTCCAAATTTTATCCAAATCCATTAAGTAGCTTTTACGTGAAAGAGTAACAAACATCCATCCTTCCATCCATCCACACTTTAAAACTTTCGCGTTTATAATATTAGTAGGATAGGGTGACTGAGTATGTTGCTGTGGAATGTAAAATAACAGAACTAAAACTTTAAATTTTAAATCCGGGTGGAAAATAAATATATACAGAAGCATAAATTGATGTCGTTATTATATTGACAAAAAGTCAAGGCAAATTATAATCTAAGACCTTAAAGTTAGCAATAGTACGCAATTGTTCGAGTCTTTATTATGGTTCGGTAACAAAATATTACCTATACAAATACGTACCTCCTAAAAACACAGAAAAATAATCACTAATATAACCGAAACAGGAACTCAAATAACCTCACTATATTGTCGAACAAGATTTAAAAATCGAGTATGACGCATTTTACGAGAACAGCAAAATATTGTATAGTCGATTGACGATCACCGAACCACGTTAGTCACGAGCTCTACTTTAAATCAGTAAAAAATAACTAAGATTTATTTTGTAACCTCTAAATTGCCTTCAATTAAATTATAACTTAAAAATTAATGATACACTTACCGGCGCGTCGTGTTAATCCATCATTATTCGTTTAGTTAACGCTCTCATCGTGTAATTATTTATTTAAAAGGCGCTATTACTTTTGAGGCCTTGACTGCGTAATGTGCGCAACAAAGAATTGGTTCTAGCTAGGCAAATTAATTAACACGACGACGGCGATCGTATTCCCACTCCGTATAAAGAATGAATGTGCAGAAATTATTGGATGGCTTTAAATAAGGGGCGGTGCTGAATAAATGAAAGAGCGTGAAAGCCCCGTTGGGGCAAAAAATGCAGAACTCGAGTAATTCACTGTGAATAATAAACGAAGAATTTCCGCGACGAGCCCTAACTTGGGGAAGTGGGGCTGACAAGACGAGGGTCCCATTAGACCAGCCTGAATATGATATAAATATCAATTAAAGCCCGCATCTGCGGCCGACGCACCTTCTAAATGATGACTTATGAATTTTTAAGACACTATACCCTCAAACCTTCATGGCGAGGTGTCTTCAATTTTATAATCAGCTATTGGGTATTTGAGAACCAACCTAGGAATACGCACACTAATACCTACAACCTTTCTTTATCACCTTATAAACGACCCATTTTAGACTTGCAAGAAAAAATCTGTAAGTCGCGTTACATTGCGTTACTGGGTCGACGACTTCTAACTCGTTCACATGGCGGCCTGGCAATGTTCTAAAATGTGCAGGATTTATCTTGCTAGTCTAAACTGGGGTTAAGGATTCAATCTCATTTTTGTACGGCTTAGAATGTCAAACACTACTTTCAGTTGCAAGCTAATATTCGAAGCATTATGATTATTAACAATTCCTTAGCAAAAAACGCAGAAGGTTGGACACCTACTGAGTTAATACATTACATGATTCGAATGAGAGGTAAAGTAACTACTGCTAAAGAGCGGTGTTGTTATACAACGTAGGTGTAATTCAGCAGAGGATGTTCACCACAACAAAAGCTGCCAGATTAAATCAAGTTCTGTTCAAATTGGCAACGCAAACGCACAAGAAAGTTCTTTTCCGAGTGAAAGCGTTCTGCAAATAAATCGTGGCTCGGAAACAATGCACGCATTGTTCACTTGTAAATTGGTTCAAATAACTTACCTGCATGCTTTGAACTTTGCCACTACCTACTCGGATAAAATGTACGCACCACCACCTACTTTTACTTTCGAATGACCAATACGTTGGCTAGCCTCATACGAATTTATGTTTAAGAAAAGTCTATGGAACTATTTTCTTTAGCAATAGAAAATAAGATCATCTTCTTTATTTTACAACAAAATACGCAAATAAACTAGCTTGGGTAAATACTTTGAGAAACAATTAAGTTTTATAATAAGACATTTTACTAATTGTAGTATATAGCCTTCCAATACCGTGCTCCTTGTCTGTAAAATAGGAGCTTATTTGGGGATTGAGATATTGGTCGTTACGTTAGTAATTAGCTAAATTCTGTTAATGAGAACACTAAATCGTTAACTTCTTGAGTAAAAGGTTAGGCCGTAATTGATGAAAGCCATTATCCTTTCGAGGTTCAACTACCTTTAAAATAGTTTATAAAAAGAAAAACGAATGAATACACATTCATCCAAGTCTCCAAAAATAGACAAACTTAATTGTACCAAAACAAAGTTAAGTCCACATAATAGGATTGGATATAGCCCAGTTGCTTCTTACGCCAATGTATTAACAATTACATAATATAAACAAAACAAACATTTTACAGTATCTAATAGGTACAGAAACAAAGGAGCCGTTTGCATAACACAAAGCAATGTGTAATATTGATTGGCCAATGGACCGGGAGTCCGGGCGAGCCCTACATTCAGGAATACAGGTGACCTGGCATGAAAGGCGATTAGCACTGTTAGACACATATGGGAGCCTGTCGGGGCCCGACAGTTAACAATGCCTTTCTCTATTTAGTTAGAATTAGAATCGATACTATTCCATTATTGCAACAAACACTTTTCCACACCTAATAATAATTATAATAAATTTAATAATAATTTACGGATATACATAATATGCATGGACCTGTGATAATAACCTCGGAATATGATTGGTTTTCACTCTCGTTGATAGGTACCTTTGTACTTGTATATTAAATTACAACATAACACAGTACAATTATACCCGGTAAACATTTTTTTCTTTATGAAACATTAGGCGCACGAGTACAGAGAATGTCGCTGAATAATATCACAAAAAATGCAGATTTAAACGTAAATTTATATTCTAGCACTTAATTTTTGTACAAAGATTAATGTGTCGGTATAGCGGCCGTAAATAAAAATGCTGTCCGTATTACCGGCCCTGCAAATTTGTAACGAATTACTTTCGCCCGCGAAATAATGCGGGCTTATGTTTTTGCTTGTTTCAAGTTCACATTATCATAATGTGGTATTCAGCTGACGCATAATGTTTGCAAATTGAAATCAACGTTTAAAAAGCGCTCCGAATGTTTACAGAGTGCAATAATTTGTATTTAGTACATAAATTATTCTTACCTGGGGAGTGCTGCTTTTATAGCGCCCAATTGAAAATGCCCATAATCTGTAACAATAGAGTGACACGTTTAAACAAAGCGGTGGAATTATGTTTGGCGAGGTTCCCTTCAGCGAATAAAACTTAGTCAACAATATTGCTCGCAACAAAAGGCAAACTAAAAGGTAATAAAGCCAAAATAGCGTCGGCAAGTGTTTTGGGTTAATCTCCCTTTATAACGTGAAGAGGGTTTCGCGTAGTTTAAAATAATGGCACGAGAATTGATAGGAGTCAACTGCCTTCAGGGTGAGCTGTCAACTTAAAAGTTTTCGTAACTATAAGTACTTAACTACTACATGTTATTCTAAAACATTTGCTTTGTGTAAGGAAAATGAGCTAAAGCACAAAATCTACAGTAGGATTTTTTTATTAAATTATACCTATCAAATGAAATAATTACCTACGAAATAACTGTAATAAGTTAAGCAAACAAAGCCAACGACATCACCTAATTTCTTACTTACGTTTGCATCACAACACTAGACAAACGTAAACAGATTCATCAACGTGGCACGTAGGTACCGTGTACCGTACAATACAAGTACCTATATAGGAATACAAACATTCGAAATTAACTTCGGAAATTCGAGCGTTACAGTAAAAAGGCGGCCAAAGGGTTTCGAGGTACAGCGCAACCTATATTGCTAGGTGTGGGGACAAATTAGCATTTCACAGACATGTGGCAAAATGTCTCCGCTTCGTCGGCTTAATGAACGGGGAACATCGTGATTAAACGCCTTTACGGCGACTAAGATGTAACTCGGCTGCGAAGAGGTGACGTTCGCCTAAATTTAGCAATTAAGGGGCGGGCCGATATGCGAGTATATTGATTAAGATAGGATACCGGAACCTAATCTACCGGTACATACGGAGCGTGATTAAATCACTCGAGTCACGCCAGCACATCGGCAGGAGAGTGGGGCGTAGGTCGGGAGAGACGCCGTGCAGGACACTTAACGCTACGAAAATATCTTACATTAAAGTCAAGTTTTCATTAGGTACTATTCACTTATAATTTATCAATTTGTCATAGTAACCTTTGCGGAAAAATACCAATACAATAGTGGAACGAATATAATACCTACTGCTACACAATCGTATACGACTACTAGTACGGGATAAAGCTGGGGATATCAAAATGTCCTGACTGTGCGCCAGTATTGGCTTCCGCCTGGCGTCGGGCCAACCTCACCAAGTCGTTTTCTACGCGATAAGTAAAAAGTTCGTGATAAAAAACCATTGCATAATTTATAATGTCAATAAACCCTTAAGGCTGGTCTAAAAAATACAGAGGAAAGGATATTGATCAATTAGAAAGCACAAAATTAAAGGCGCGCGTTAAAACACGTTATTTACTTTAATACACAGCACCAACACAAGGGAACAGTAATGAAAATAGGAATGGCACGGCGGAGTCTAAGCGGAGCCCATGCTTACGTGATTAGGTTGCTGTAAAAGAAAATTGGGGAGGAAATCCGACTCTAATAAACAGGCGATTGTAATAACAGGGTAAATTCGAAGGCGAGGTCGCCCTTTAGTTCGTTTCCTTACGGTTGATGGTACCTTGGTTTTCTGAAAAGGAAATTTATTTATGCACGAATATTTTCTTGTAAAGTTTAGTTACCTACCTACCTATTAACTTATCGCCATAACTAATAGGACTAACACCTTCAATAGGGCAGTCATTGGGTCTATGAAAGTTTATAATTACTATTTTATATACTTTTAAACGAATAATTTCAAATATGTTTTTCGATCTCGAAAACAGTTACACTATTAGGACGACTTTTGTTGTATAGGGGTTCTAGGGGAGAAAACCAATCTAGGTCTCATACTCGCTAAAATGTTTTTTTCTGACTTTGTCAACACCGAGAAAATCTCGGCCACCCAGTTACTTACTATTGAAACTCAAATTACAAACTTTTGCTATTATATGTTAGGTTATATTTTTCGGTAGGTACCTTGATTGCCAAGGGCGCCAGACCCTCAAATAATATCGATGCAATCGCTCTTCAGCACGGGATCCTCTTGGCGACACTAAGAAGAGGTTTCATCCTGCTTATCAGAACACAATGGACAGACCGAAGTGAATGGGAGCCATGCGATCGATCGCAATATCGCGATATCTTATTAATGTCTTATTCCGTCCTTCATTTGATATCAATTTCATATCTGTCGCAGTATAATATAAATATTCAATAATGTGTTCGTGAGTTGCTTGTTTATCACAAACGAATGAGCTACGGCGTTTAAATTACACCGGTTGTCGACATTAAGGTGCAGTCTCACGGCTGGTCACTCAATAGAAAATTCTCTGAGATCCGTTGAGTTAGCTTGGTCACGCACGAGACTGGCGCAGGCAAACAACTGATTGATTTATTTGCCTTACTTGCTCAAGTACTGAACGCGCTTTCTCGAAGTACCTAATAGACAAATAATAGATAAGAAAAAAAGATCATTAGTGTAACTAAATACCCCGTGGGAGGAACTCTATAAATTAACGTATGCATAAGAATGTAATTATATATACTTACAAAAATTATTGGCGCAATTGGTTCTCTCGTAGGTACTACATATTTCCAATTAAAACTTGTATTACATTGGAAACTACTTCTTCTTCTACTAATTAATGAATATTATTCGTACGAAGTAAATAATTATTTATTCGCAGATGCTAGTACCGGACATGTCAGTTTTTATTAGGTTCTACTCATTGCAAGTACAGTTTCACGCATTGGTTTGGCGAAATGAAATAACTGACAGTGCACGCAGTGACCCCACGCTTTTGTTAGTCTAGGAAGCAGCAATTTGTTCCCTTATTTCCGGATGTACCTTTTGAGGAAATTTTCACCTCATTATTCCATCCATGCATGTATTTAAAAGTTGGACTCTTGTCGGTGGAGCAATGGCCACTTCTCCCGTTCTCCTGCCTCATTATTATTCAATTAAACACTATATTTGATAATTTTTAAAATATGCAGATGGTGTATGCAGATTTTTACCCCAAACAGTCATCATGATGATATTAAATCACCCCCGAATAATTGTTTCTTTGTGTTTTTTTTTTTCAATTTCATTTTTATACAATATTCCTCTTGAATCACTCTATCTATTAAAAAAAACCGCATCAAAATCCATTGTGTAGTTTTGAAAATATAAGCATAGATATGGATATAGGGACAGAGAAAGCGACTTTATTTTATACCATGTACCTAGTGATTTCCAGGCAAATTGTTGCAATCATATTGATTGCCCAAATAAAGTAGACAGATGTTTTGTTTTGTCCAATAAATCGAAAAAGGCAGACCTTTCACTTAACTCACATCAAGTCACGTCTTTGAAATCACATGTAGCTACAATCATGGTTATTTTCCTGTTGTTTAAAACTAATCGTCAGCTTTCAAAATATACTTGTGGGTAAAGCAAGATCACAAAAGAATAAGTTGGTGGTAAGAAATTTTATTTTAGCATATAACGCAACAATTATTAATATAATTGTCAAGTTAGTTTTGTGAAACAGACAAGTCTGCAACAGACGCAATGTTCGAAGTTGCGCTTGAACTTTGTCATTTTAAGTCACACAGCACAGTGAATAATACCTATTTTAAAAGATTTATACAGTAAATTTCAGAAAAATCAAAGCGCAAAAAGAACTAAACCTATCTGAAAAGTTCAACACTTGAATTGCAATCAATACCTAAGACGCGATGTACCTAATGTTGAAAATGTGCTATCAAAAATGTCACATAAATCTCCAAAGTCATCTGCGATTACCTGAACGACGAACGTTATCATTATCACACCTATTGCTTTGTTCATCTTTTCGCCGTAATTTTTGAATACCGATGTATAGATTACAGTTAGCATTATAAGGAAGTTGACAATATCACAAGTGTAATGCACATGAGTGGGTGACGTCACAGCCCGGACGTAGCCGTCAGGCCGGGAAGCGCCCTCGCCGCAACCACTGACGTTCAACGTCAATTATGAACTTGACTTACTTTTTACTCCATTGGCAGAGCACCTAGTGAAAGGGGATTTCATGAGTAGTTACTATAAAGTACAGCGCGATAATTTATTTTGAACGAATACCTCCGTCTTCAAAAAAAGCTGTTGTCTTTATATTGCCGTGTTGGTACGTACATATCTTCATAAATTAATTACATTTACATATTTATTTACACTTGTAAATCACGCAACAGATATCAAACTAACTATAGCGCGTACACAACTTACACTCTACCCAACTATAGACCGACCGCTTAAAGCATTTAAGGGGTCGTCTCTATAGGTATGTAGATATTTATCACTTATCACTTTGATAGTAGATATTATCAAAATAACGTTAAACGTAGCATTACTGCCGGCCTGGTGTTATATCAAAAGGACGAATTGTGAAAGCCTATAGCGGCCTGGAAGGGTGTCACATTTTACTGGCAGCGTTCCTGGGCTGGTATTGATATTATTCCGTCGGAGCCTTCGTCAGCGGTGCCGCTGCCCGCGGATCGAGCTAAGCCACCGTGAGCCCCTCGACTACTGACAAGAGGCTTGCGGGTTTCAACTCGCTTTGTCGAGAGTGCTGAAGAGATAGAAACGTTTCGAGGAGAGCACTTGCGATATCCCCCGACACGCTCCGTCAGCGGTCAAATAGGTTATCCGATCTCTAGAGAGGATCACATTCAGCTTCATTCGGAACATCGCTTTAAGATCGTAATTTTTAGTCAACAAGGAAATCTAAGTTTCGCTATATTTATCTGGTCTTCTGTCCGCGGCTTAGCCCAGAGATAATTTGACATTAATCACGTCGACAGAGTGGTAAAATATGTTTTTAAGGTGGTAATCGTTTATAAATCCATTCAAGGATCCATTTGCAAAACAATAAGCTTCAAAATGCAATTTTTATTATAGTGAAGCTCCTAACCTCCACCGACTAACTACAGAACCCTCACTACGCGTGGCCCGACACTTTGGCCGGTTTTATGTTTATCGCCAAGATTTCTTTTATCAGCAAGTCATTCAAAAATATTGTACATAAATAAAGTAAATGCTAAGACGCGGTGAATTCTACAATTTAAGAGTAAACTGAGAGAAACAGAGAAAGCTACGAATCACCGATTATGTTTTTGATGATTAGTCACGGTGATGTATTGGAGAAGCGAGATTTAGTGAAACTAATTTGAAAAAAAGCAGTGTCACACCGTTATAAAATTATACCTGCGAGATTGATCAATCAAAGCTCACGACTCCGATTAATGATGTGCTCGTTAATGAAGATGCTCGAACCAGTACTTTCGTTGCCATCTTACCTATAAGTAGCTGCTGTGTCTACATGTAAAGTGAACGCATGTGTAAGTAATGGTTCATTGTTTTTGTGGTAAATGGCCGGAGATTAACTAGGTACCTCGAATTGACGTCTGTGTGTTAGCAAAGTGAAAGGAAGTATTCAGTTGTAGATAATGGATTGACTTGTTTTGTTCTGTGTAACAATGCTACAATTTCTAATATCATGTGATCGGACAAAGCTGTTTCATTGAACTAAATCATCTATTCGGACATATTCAACAACAAAACAGAGGCTTTAAATCATACACTCGCTCGCTACTATTTAGTAAGTGAGGTGATGACTCGTGTTGATCTTTTTTGCGCATTAGCGAGGGGCCGAGTCAAGGTCAGGCTCGCTGAACAGCGGAGGGGCTCTAATGAATACACTTAGCTCCGTGACGACAACAGAGGATAGAGCATAGGTGACAGAGTTACGATTCGACTATTATATCACGTCAACAAGATTCTGCCGTAGGAGATTGAAACAGGATTCAATCCAATCTCCTTCCGACACCTTTACCTGTCTGCTCCCCCTTAGATGCTCCCTGAAAATCGCGTCTTAGTTGCATTTCTATAGTTAGTATCGGTTTTTGGATATTTCAGCGGATTGGTCGGGGCGCTTGCAGCCAGACAGGCCCTCGGCCGAGCAGTCGGCGAACTAGTCTAGCGCAGCGGTCGCGTCTAGACGGCACGGCGCAGTGGATCCCTATCGGCTGCTGTAAAATTATGTGACGTGGGCGGGCGGTGTAAACTTGGGATATCCGCCCAAAATCCAATGTTACCTTATTTTCGATAGTTTATTACAAACCTGCTCAACCATCCGAATTGTACGAACGTAGATACATTTAACTTGATCTCATACCTTTCACCCTATTGAACTGTGCGTGACGTAGCGTATTGTAGTCAATTCAGAAAAGTTGGTCTATTCGCATATAATATAAAGCAGACATTCAAAGTTCGAGTCCCAAGAACTTTCCAGTTTGGTTTCCGCAATACAAATAATCTAAAAAGTTAGGTGAAATATTCAAAGCTACGCCCAGCAAAATCTTCATAGTCAATAATGTCAATATTTACGTAATTGAATATTAGTAGAATAAACATCGTCGGAATATTTCGATTTTAATATTAATAAAACGGATATCAGTAATTGATTAATGTGAACATTTACTTTGTTTTTTTTTTAATTACGTTCGCAAGGATTAAAAAAAAAACTTTACAAATTTGTCAAACGTTTCTTGAATAGTTGCGTTTTAAGCCGCGTATGCAATGCAACGTAACAGTGCGTTCCTTATCACTTTTCTCTCTTTTCACCCACGCACAATAGAGGTCGCTTTAGATAACCCCTGTATAGTGTAACAAGTAGCAGAAAGCAACAAAGGAATCTGGATCAAACGGACAATGCGTTCTTTAAGAAACTGTATAGCAATTAGTTGGGTTCAGCATCTGCGGTGAGAGTCGAACTAAGTGGCGAAACTGCAGCTGACAATGGATCGAGCGGTCGCTACCGGCGCGGCGCACGGGCGCGTGGGCTGCGCGCGCGCACTCGCGGGTCATCACGTCGCAACCTTTCACCGTCATGTCTATAGAGCCTGACAAGCGGGTGACCCGACCGCGACCCTGTGATGATTCCACTCGATTCCTCGATTACTACCTATCATTAAATTTGGTTAATAGTTATTGCCTGTTACGCGCCTGTACTGGTCGTAACGTAAATAAGTGTAGGTACGTAGCATTTAATAGAAAAGCGGATGAGCGCACCATGGATGTAATTAAATAAAACCTATGTTAAACAAAACAGTAATGTCTTCATAATTTAATTAATCTAAAACAACATCCATGTAAATCACTCGCCTTAAATGGGATCGGAAACAAAGGCTTCCCCGTTTTGTGCTGCGTCTATCCCTTAATTATGTGGCTGGGCAAACCGCGAATAAGCAGCAGTCATTGTAGTGAGTAAGCAGAATAAACGAATCGAATGAAATATACGGACGTTATGTCAGAAGCAAAAATAATTCTTTTTAATTACTTAAAACGGGTTTTGATGTGATGACTTTAGTAACGTTTTTCTGTCACAATACCGTTTCGTTAGTACGGGTTAAACCAATGTCAAAACATTTATGTGGGGAGTTCGTTTTATATGTTTTGACTTTGCCAGATGGAAAAGTATTCATGTAATTTAGGCCTTAGAGTTAAAATAGTTTCGTTACGAGAACGTGTTTACTTCCACTTTACAAAATGAAAATTAAATCTCGGGTTTCCTATGTAGCCTACCTACTATTGCAATACCACAAACTTAATTTATATGAATTAATGTTATTGCCAAATCAGACAAAGTGTGATGAAGATTGAAGTATTTAGGAATCGCACGTCACATAATCTATCACATTTTTTGTTACTAACGTTGCGTGACTTTTAACTGCATTAAAATTACATAGCGTGCCGATAATTTGGTAAAATCAGAACAACGTAAGAAATATTTGTGTAACAAAGAAATAATAGCTTAAGGCTTAAAGCATTTTTTTACAATAGTATAGGTACTATTGTCAATGCTTCAAATGTACCGAAATTGGCGTTAGTTATTTTATTGTTTGTAACCTTTCCTAATAAATGAGAAAGTCAATTGAAGCTACCTTATTTCCTTGTCAAAATGAGTACCTAGTTTTCCAAAAATCAAAATAAAAGAAAAGTGCCCGTATTTTTGCAAAGTAGTTTATTTTTATCGCTTACCTGATAGCCCTAATTATTTTATCATGGGGACTCATTTAAAAAGATTATTTTGGAATTGTATGAAGATATTTTCAAGGTGGTCCTATTTAAATTTTAGCCGATGATTTTAGAAAGTTCAAGGTCAATGCGACGCATTTCGGTGAATTTGTTTTCTTCATTTCCATTATTGGCGGGGAATTTTCACGTGGCACGCTCGTTACAATAATAGCCGACCTGAAGCCCGGTTAGCACGGCATTAAGCAGGATTAGGAAAGCAGCCTGGAATTAAGGAATCATGTCGAAAGGAATTCGCCAAAACATTGAACTAATCTTTTATACAACACCTGCGTGAAAATGTAATGAGTTAATTTCATTACGAAATATAGCGACTCGTTATTTTTACTGGTCTGTCTAGATCTAGATATTACAACAACAAGCGAGGATAATTAGTACATTATATGAACTGATAATTAATTATAAAATATAATTTATCTCGGTCAGCTAAATATCACTGGCTATTTCTTCTAGTTCCTACTTCTACACTCTCTAGCTCTCACTCTTCACTCACTCACTCAAACACTCTTCTAGCTTGTAAATGCATCGGCAATCCTCTGGTGTTGCGGTTGTCCATGGGCAGCGGCAGGTAATTCAAACCTTCAAAACATCAGTTGACTCACTTGCTCTTTCTCCTTCCTTGTGGTATTAAAAACAATCGGATCACTATACATTTAACCCCTTATTCATAAACGCTCTATAGGCTTCTGCTAACTTAGAAATCGTATGTCAAAGTGAAAGGTAAATGTCAAAGTGACAGATAAGGACAAACGATTGCTAAGTTAGCAGAAGCCTACAGAGCTTTTATGAATAAGGGTATAGTAGTAGATAGTATTTAGTTGACGCTAGCAGATACGTTTCGCATTCAAAATCAGACTTGACTGTTCGCTCATGTGACCGAATTTTTCAGATCACATGCATCTCAGTTCTTATAAATGACTAGAGTTCGTGGGCGATACATTACCACGAAGGCAATAAAGTCACAGATATGGTTATTGCATTTTCATCAACATTTTTAATTGTTTCTATCATAAATCCCTTTCGCTGAAGCCATACTATGATTGAAAATGGGAAGAATTACTGTTTTCTTGATACTAGTCGGTTTATTTATTTCAGTAAGTAATTAAATTACATTTTAATGATAATTTGAGGGTAGGAAAACAAAAAGACATTAAAATAAACTTCTAAAAATGCTTCTTTAGGTATCTGCGAGTAAAGTTGGAGGAAGCTATGGACATGTTAGACATCGTAAGTAATTTTAAATATTAATTAATAAGAAATACCGTTGGGAACTTACTCTGTATTTGGAATTTATGTACGAAGGCCATGGCAGGGTAAGGGAACATTTGGTGACTTAATAGCTTTTCCGCCTGATTATTTTTCTGATGATGAGCCACGCTGTTAGTAAGTCCTATATTAAATTTCAGTATTCTCCTCTTTTTATTTTCGAAGAAAAAAAGGTAACAAAAATGGTTTTTCATTAATATTTCCGCTTCACTGGAACGAATTACTTCGTGCATTACTACAACTAGGTATGTAGTCTTTTTTGTGAAGTAATCTTTTTTAAATTAATTTTGCAGGTGAATTACACGTCCCGCGATACGCTAAAAATGTTAAACCCAGTATAAGAACTGGGCAACAGTCGTCAAATGATGAAGGTGCCAATGATGCACTTGCTGACGACAACCAGCCTACCGATAATCTAACAGAAGAGAATGTACTAGCAGACGAGAGCCAATCCAATGTTGGTACAAACGAAGATGCTAATAACACACTAAATGGGTAAAGTCCTAAAAGAATTACTTTATTAAATTTTTTCGCGGATTCATGTTTACACACACACACAATAATAATATATCCGTTTAATTAATTTAGATTTTTTTTTAATTCTATCATTTCCATTAATGTTTATGAGCTGAAATAACAAAAGTCATATTTATTAAAATATAAACAAATATCCATAAATAAATATTTAAAACTCCCACACACCGGTTAAAAATGAAAAAAATAATTAATATGGCCTGCATACAAAAAATGATGGTCTTCACACTATTTTGACAATGAAAAATTCCCCAAAAAAAACCCATGGGGTTCATTAAGTTCCGAATTCTAAGTTTGTACAATATACTGTGGTAAAAAAGCCGTGCAGAACAATAGTAACTATTTGTCCAGTAACTAATTTAACATATTTTCTTCATTGCTTTTCACACGACAAGTACAAGAAAACTGTTAAACAGACCACTTATTATTAAAACACTAATGATGAACGGACAAAGCGTGTGCTTTTTACACTAGAGATTAGACTTAATTTGTGGCTAGCATCCATTTTGTTGAAGTTGAAATTCTTCAGTTCGTTATACTCGTACTGTTCGTTAAGTTAAGACCATCTTATTCATCAGGAAATTATACAACATTTTACCGACAGTCATTTCAAGCCATACAAGTCATTGTGTTAGTACTTTGACATGTAGGTACAATAGAATATTTAAATGCCAATTTCTATCATCAACATCTTCCAGTACGTTATGTTACAGTTTTAGGCAGGAGTACCCAAATGATGATGATCAAGAGCTACCAGAGAATAGACAAAGTGAAAATCAGGATATTCCAAATAACCCAGATAAACTAGACAATCTATCAAACGAAAATAACGAAAGTAAGGAAGTATCTACAATAAATACTTTGGAATCTAGAGAAAAGTATTATACAATAATTGACTGTACTATTTTCAGAGGGTGAAAAACTAATCGTACGCGGAATCACAGCTGGTAATAATAACAATATCTAAAATAAAAACAACGATTTCGTTTCAGTCAAAAACTGCCAACGCTATTTTTACCAATCGATTTTCAGGTGACACTTTTACAACACATGAATTGCTCCCGGTGACCAGGAAATTAATGGAAAAGGGTTTGTTTCGTTACAATTTGGATATTTACGTCAGTATTTTTTTTTCATTTATTTCAATGTGTTACCTACATGTCATGTATTTACATATTAGGTACATTTTTGTTCTCAGTAAGGTTAATTAAGTGAATCTAAATAATGTTACTTTAATAATTTCGTTTGCTTTTCAGTCGAAAATCCTGGAGGTATTTAATTCATTTTCGCAATGCTACTTATATCACAAGTACAACATTTTGATTCCCTTTAAAAATAGTTGTATTTTTTAGAAGGAAAAGGCATCGTCAGCTCGGCAAAGAGTCCAGAAGCTTTGGCAGATGTTTTATTTGAATCTTTCTGTACGTTATCTTTTTAATTTTGTTATGAACAATTACTGCTTTTTCTAGGATAATAGAAACATTTTATTTACTTACAAATGATATAAATTTGCAGTTTTTGGGCCCAGTCGCATAGTGACTTTAGAAGGTATATTTTCATTAAATATTATTATTAGTAGCCGCTTTAAACACTACAAAAACTTTACCAACCATTTAATATATTCTTATTCAAATAAAACTGTAATTTTAGAACGTCTAGCCCTCTTAAGTATTTTTTAAAACTTACGGATTTGTTACATCAACATTTGTGTTATCTCTGATGTATCTAAGCTTTAAATTACACGTATATTCAAGTATACACAGATTGGTTAGGTACTGATATTAAGGTTTCAATAATACGAGGGTACTATAAATAAATACATTCGTAACTTTGTGTTTGCACTCGTCTGTGTACTACTACACATATACGAGTATTAACCCCCGATGCAAAAAGAGGTGTGTGTGTGTGTGTGTGTGTGTGTGTGTGTGTGTGTGTGCGGCATTGTGGCTCTCAAATGGAAGGACTGATTTCGATGCGGTTTTTTAATTCCAAAGCTAGTTTTCTTGGGGCGGTTCTTAGCCATGTTTGGTAAAAATCGTTCAAGTAGTTTGAAGATACAGCTCTTTTCCGAAATTATATGTAAGGCGTTTATGGAATAAAATTTAACTATTTTTTTATTTACGTATGAGTACCTACACGATTAATGCGTGGGAGTTTTTATTTTAATGATTAATGTGGTTACAATGATATCCATTCTTTTACATTTCTTTTACAGAATTCGCAATATCTGTGTACTGTGTGAACAGAAAATAGATTTTTGTAAATTTTAAAAAATATGAAATAATCTACAATGTGCATTTATTTATTTCAGATAAGGACATAGTTGGTCTCGATGCTCTTCAGGCTTTAGCTCTTAGCGGAGACGGTAATTAAAATATGAAAAAGCAATTTTACAGTACCCGGCCATAAAGATTGCACAGGTGTCTTTCCAAATACAAGTGCAATCGTTATGGCCGGGTATTGTCTGCTCGGGCGTGTAGGTAGGTTCTAGTACTGATATTGTCTAATTTATTTATTATTGCATTTAGAAGCACGACGAACGCACACAAAAGTAACGGCACCGGCGCCGGGGTATTCGTTATATATCGAAGGCATGTATTTGTGAAATATTTGGAACGTGCTTGAAAATAATTGGTTACTATAAATTGTTTTAAATAATTTCCAGATCAAATTGTCAAAGTTAATCCAAGAACCAGCAAGTACCTTTGTAAGTCTTTATTTTTCACCGACTTCAAGAAGGAAGAGGTTCTTACCGGGTCTTTCTTTTACTGAACTACAGCAAAGCCTTATAGGAAGAGTTATAATTATAATGATTTTGCGATCTACGTGTGTATGTATGTGTGATTTTATTTACTAAATGAAAGTACTAGTCTGATTTCGATAAATTAATTATCGACATGTTATCGTGATCCGTTTAATATTTTATATATGAACAAAGGTTTCATACGAGGGTACGTGTACTTACCTGTGAAGACGTTTATATTAAGCTCCGGCATTATTATAGATTATAAACTAGTAAAACAGCATAAATATTACGTGAAACTGTGATCAAAACTCAAACGCAAGCAAGATGGATATGAAGACGTAACAAAAACAAAACTTTGGTGAGCTATTTTGACTAAATAACATGATTTAGCACACGGAAAATATTTATTATTAATTGGAACGCACGCACACATAGAAGAAGTTTAAAATAACAGATTAATTGCACTTCTTAATTAGTGAAAATAAAAGGTAACCGGACCAGCTGTTTTGAAACAACTGTCAAGCAGGTGTCAACTGTCAGATGGATATCAGAACGTCACTGACAAAGAGCGGTTTGGAATACCAACTTTACAAACATAATTTTCGTTCGGAAATTTGGTGAAGGGTGCGTTCAAAAATAGAATTAATTTATTTTACTTTAAATTGTGTTACAATAATTCTTTTAACACTAAAAACAAATCTAAAACATGGCCCCTAAATGTGCCAAATGTCAAAAGATTGTGCAAAATAAAGAAAATCTGAAATGCTTTAATTGTAAAAAGACTTATCATGTCGAATGTACAAACAGAACGAAATTATTTGATTTAATGACGCCAGAAAGAAAAAAGACATGGGTATGCTCATCCTGCTGTAGCAGAACCATAAAAAAGTCAACTGAAACTTCAAAAGATCAAATCAACCCTAAACATATTATGGATTCGCAGAATGTCACTATAAGGAAAAAAATAAACAATAATGAAAGCACTTGCCCCTCTGCCGGGAACACAAATAGCCCTACTGCAGCCGCAGAAAAATCTGATACTGCCATGTCAACTCCTAATATTTCAATTACTTGTGACAATGACGCCCTGTGCTCGACAAACCTGGAAACTCATCAAAATACGTATCCAATTACATTGCTGACACAATCAAAATCTCATGAATCACTCATACAAACCAATTTCCATAATGACTCATATCAATCTATAGATGATAGCTTAACAAGGAGCATGGAATTAATTAATGACCCTGATATTGTAAGAGAGCTTAGACTGGAAATCGATAATTTAAAACTTGAACTTGCGAGCACTGACCAGGAGCTTCAAAATACAATTATGGAAAATAATGAATTTATGCGTCAAATTAAAAAACTAACAAATGAAATAACGGCACTTAAATTTATATGCAAGACCCCTCAACAATCCAAAAAAGGTCGTAAAAGTTTATCAAGTTCTGCCGGATGCTCTAGCCCAGGCCCAGGCCCGTTGCAAATTATGGCATTAGACCGCAAAATATCAGACCTAGAAATCGAGCTTCTAGATGCACATAAAGAAATAACAAACCTTTATCAAACAATTAAGGAACTGGAACAAAATCTCAAACAAATGAGGGAATCACGTGAATTGAACAATGATATTCATATACAGAAAAACAGCACTCACCAATGGAACTCCGGAAAAAAACAAAAAAGGAATATGAAATGTGATAATCACAAGATGTGTTTTTTGAGCAACAGTAATCAATATAATTTACTCCGAAATATGGACAGAATCGGTATGTACCAAAACTTTGATCGAATCCACTATATTACTCCTCATGCTGGAGTGGACCATATGTTAGTAAATATTGATAAAAAACTGGCCGGTTACACGAAACAGGATTTTTGCATAATCATGATTGGAAAAGTTGATTTCATTACGTCACAGAATTACGAGAAAATCGTCGAATCAATAAGACAGAAATTGCAGGATATTATCCATACAAACATTATAATAGCAGCACCGACTTATATCTGTGGGGCCCCGTTCTTCAATTCAAGAGTAGAGATATTCAATACGCTTCTTAATAAGGATATGTGGAACGAAAACTATGGAACATTCTTCGACTCAAACGAAAAACTGACCTTCGACTTATTCTCTTATACTACTGGTAAACTAAGAAATGGCGGAGTGCAAAATATTCTTCAAAATATTGCAGAACTAATCTCAGCTAAGCAAGTCAACAGTACCAGCAAATCTACGAATGATCTTCCCTTCAGTGATGCACTGGTGAATGCAGCTTTGCAGGGAAACATTACCAAAAAACCAATAAACAATACCAGTGACACTTCGAATGATCCACAAATTAGTGATGTAAATAATGTAAATACTACTAACACAAATCAACATGATCAATATGTGCAAGCAAGTACTGTAGGTGATAATGCAAATTCGGATATAAATACACTAGATCAACAGATGTTTTTTCGTTAGCAAGTACTTAAATATATTACACCAAAATATTGCCGGCTTAATAAATAAGTCCGACCTTATTACTGTTACTCTCGAACAACTTACGGGTACTAAGAAAGATTTTGATGTAATCTGCTTCACTGAACATTTTATGAGAGATGGAGAAAGTAACCTATTTCATCTGAAAAATTATATTCTGGCATCTGTATTCTGTAGGAAAATCCGAAGAGGTGGTACGGCTATATATTTAAAACGAGGTATTGAATTTAAGGAACTAACAGAAATTAAAAAACTCGCAGAAGTAAATCATTTCGAATGCTGCGCGATTGAACTGATTAATCATAATATTTTTGTTCTTTGCATATACAGAGTACCAAACTCAGACTTTAACCATTTCCTGGAACGCTTAGATGTAGTTCTCACAGTTCTAAACAAAAAAACAAAGAAAAAAATTATAATATGTGGCGATTTTAACATAAATGTATTAAACCCAGATAGAACAGCAACTGCATTTGAAAACACTCTTTTAAACTACAACCTAAAATTGAAAATAAAAAGTACTACACGGCCCAGTAGTGGCACATGTATCGACAACTTCGCCGACAATATACGCGGATCGGAGGGCTCAACAATTGATCTTGGTTTGTCTGATCATAATGCCATTACCTTAAAATGTCCAATCAAGCAAAGTTGTATACTAAAGCACTGGTATATTAAAAGGAGGGATTTTGCAATCGAGAATATAAATAAGTTTAAAAAATGTCTCCATGGCCTAAGTTTTGCAGATGTTTATCAAAGTGATAGTCCAAACGACGCCTATAATAATTTTATAGAATCCTATACGTTATTCTACGATCTCTGCTTTCCTTACAAGCTAATCAAAATTTCTCATAGGAAAAAAGCAGACTGGGTTTCTAAGGGTATAAAAGTGTGCTGCAAAAAAAAACGTGACATACTCTGGCGCTATAGAAATAATCCAAATAGCTTGAACAAGGCCGAGTTGAAATCATATTCTTATAGATTGAAGAAGATTATAAGACTAACACAAAAAGCACAAAACAGCAATCGCATTAAAACGTCAGATAATAAATGTCGAGCTGCATGGCAAATAATTAATAATAATAACGAGAATCATCCTATAGACTATATTAGAAATATAATAAATAACAAAAACGACTTATTAACTGATCCCTCTGACATTGCCAATTCATTCAATAATTTTTTCATAGAACAAACTGAACTTAATATAAAATCTACAAAAAAAGCTGACAAAAAACTGCCACCAAATATATTAAAATCAATGTTTATGGGGCCGGTAACCCCATCACATATTGTCAAAATAATAAAATCTCTGAAAAATACAAATAGCACCGGACTTGACGGTGTAACAACTAACATAGTAAAACACAGTGCTGAAATTATATGCAACCCACTAACTTATATTTTTAACCTGATGCTGGAAAAAGGGATCTTCCCAGATAAACTTAAAATCGCGGTAGTAAAGCCCTTGCATAAAAAGAAAGATAGACAGAAAATGGAAAACTATAGACCTATAGCCTTATTGTCTATATTCTCTAAAATTGCGGAGAGAATCATTCATGAACAAGTCTACAGTTTCATGGAGAGGGAAAACATATTAGTGAATGAACAAAATGGATTCAGGAAAAGTAAGTCCACGACATTAGCGATATTTCAATTAATAACAATGGTCACGAAAAGCATAGATACAAGGAGTCCAATTAGTGCAGTATTCATGGATATGACAAAAGCGTTCGACTTTGTCGACCATAACATTTTATTAAAAAAGTTAGAACGCTATGGCATTAGAGGAGTTTCATTGAAATTATTAGAATCATACTTAGAAGATAGAATGCAATGCACTTTAATTAAAAGAATCTGTAATAGAACAAAACAAGAGATATCATACTACTCCGATTTGAGACAAATAATCCGTGGTGTTCCACAAGGAAGTATTTTGGGACCCCTTCTATTTTTAGTTTATATTAATGACCTGCCAAGTCATGTAAATCATCCTATTGTGTTATTTGCTGATGACAGCACGTGTTTAATTAAATCAGTCAACCCTGAAACATATGAGAGTGAAATAAACAACACACTCGCGACTATCGTTGAATGGTTAGAAGTAAATGGACTTAAAATTAATATTGACAAGACAAAAATCATGCAATTTCATCAACCCAGATCCAATCCAATCAATCTTAAAGTAAAATATAATGGCAAGTTTATAGAGAGTGTAAATGTAGTAAAATTTCTAGGCATTGACATTGATAATAACATTAACTGGAAACCACATACGGAATCCTTATGCACCCGGATAAATAATTTTGTGTTCGCTCTAAGAAGATTATCAAAAATATCAGACCCAAGAACTGCTTTACTAGCCTATCATGGATATGTAGGATCGATTCTCAGATATGGTATTCTCTTTTGGGGTAATTCTACTAACAGCCATTCGGTGTTTGTAGCGCAAAAGAAATGCATTCGCGCTATATGTGGCCTTAAAAACGCCGATACCTGCAAGCCTCATTTTAGGGAATTGAGGGTACTAACTCTCGCTAGCTTATACATATACGAGGTTGCGGTTTTTGTGAAGTCAAATCCAACGTTGTTTCCACAGCCATGTAATACCAACTCCAGGAGTATTCGCCATAAACACAGAATACAAGTTGTGAAAGGTAGAACAGCTTTATTGAGAAAAAGCATCCTAGGTATGGCGTCAAAAATATATAATTTTATCCCCGAAAGCCTTAAAGAGATGGATTTGCATAATTTTAAGAGGCAACTGAAGGAAATGCTCATATCTGGAGCATATTATGACATTAATGATTTTTTTCTTTTAAATAAAATTTGACAATTCAATTAATTATTTTTGCTGTTTTTCATTGTAATTTTTTTTTTTTTTGTAATTCTCGTAGATAATTGGTGTAATTCTTTGTATAATTTTGTGGAATTTTGTATTTTGGTATTGTTTTTAGTTTTAAGTTTACATTTGTACACCTTCATGGTAGATCGCAGAGCACTATCTTATTTATTTTTTTGTACGATCCAATGTATATCACCTGTGTATCACAAATAAATGACTATTCTATTCTATTCTATTCTATAGCAACTTCTCGCTTTAAGTGGATATTTGAGAAGCTAAGAGCTCCGAAAGTCTCATCAAAATTGTGTGCTTCACTCTTCGTACCTACTTAATTTTAGTGCGCAATTTTTTCTGTTATCAGGATCTACTAGCTTATTACGTTATTCTTTTTAGTTGCATTTGACGATTTTACGCATTTCTTATTTTTTGTTACCAGTATTAAGAAAAGGAGAAGCTTATAAAATACCACGAAGAAATAAAAATAAAGTATATAGATTCATAAATCGTAAAGATAAAAGAAAGATTAAAAGACGGGCACCATACACCAGTCGACGTAAGGTTTTAACAATTTGTTTTATTGTGAATTGTTCATTTAGCTATAAAAATATATATATATATATATTCTGCCTTTTTTTGCATTTTCTAGAAGACCTTATCAATAAACTACACAAGAAGAGAAGGTTAGTGCTTAACCCGATTCGAAAAAACAACAAAATCAACAAGACAAGAATCGTCAAGAGTCGTGCTGCATCAAAAAAAACGGTAGTTAATCCGGCACGCCAAAATATCATACACAATAAGACAAAAGCTATCAAAAGTTCTGCTTCGGCCAACAAAGGGGTTAAGCCAAAAGTTAAACCAGTTCGCAAAAATATTGAAATAAACAAAGCAAAACTCACTAAAACTGCGGCTTCAGTCAAGGTTACCAAGGGAGCCAAATCAGTCAAGGAAACGAAAAGTCCCAAAATAGCCCAAAAAAATCAAAGAGCGCAAAAGCTGTTATCTGCTAAGAAGAGAACTGTCGCAACAAACATACCAGGTAAAGTGGCCTACAAGCACTACGTACAGATTAAAAAAGTTGAGGAATAAACCCTGTAAAACGAGGGTGGTAAATGTAATGGTGTAAACATCATGTTTAGTGGTGGTAAACAGCAAATGTCAGCTGGCTAGTTAACAAACCGAGCATCTTAACAACGGTACTTAAGTAAGGTGACAATTAAAGCACTTAAAAAAATGTTATTTTCTCAGGTAAACCAAACAAGGGAAATAAAAAAATAAATGTCGACAAAAACCTGAATAAATATGAAATGTTGAACCGCATTAAGGGAAACCCTGCCACTCCCAGACCAAGTCGTACAACCACAGGCAAGTTATATAATTTAAAAATACTATCTTTTCACACTAACACTATGCCATTTTTACTAGGTATGTACTGAAAAATCACTTGCTACTGTATCTCAAATTAAATTTTCGACTAGTTAGCAAGATTATTCAGAGAATTTTCTTCTGCCCTGTTACACAACAATATTATATATATACTGTACATAACAGTATTTTTAGTACTTTGGTATGGCAGGTACTTTTGAGTGATACACTTTCCGAAATCGAGTCAATGAGTGATTTGTGGAAATATAATTTTGAAATTGGTAAAACCTCCCTCTGAATTCGAAATGTGAATAGAAAATTCCAACCCTTATTCATTATTTCCACGTGTCAAAAAAAATTGTGCTGTATAGATGTTTTAATTCCAGTTCATAGAACAAGCCCTCTCTGTCGGTGGAGGTACGAATGTACAGTACCTGCAGACCTTGACACCTGCAAACTCCATACACAGTGCAATTTGGGCAACTTAAAAGCAACAACCAATGCAGATTGTAAGTTAAATGGATATACCTACTATTAATAATTGAATCAGTATTATATTTAAATAATTCTTATTTTTTCCTCGATCATATAGTCATCGGTCCTGTAAGAAATGACGAAGAAATGAGAAATTTAAGAAAATTCCATAAAATGAGTAAGTTGTATTTTAAAAACAAAAAATAAACGGGTTAGCTCAGAGATCGATGCTAGTCAGATCATCCTCCACTTATATAAACCGTTTATTTAGTAGTTTATACGAATCATGTCTCACGGCAATTTAAATAATACTTAGTTGGAATGTTACTGTATGTGTATAAATGTTTTATAAAATAACACATTAAGTGATTTATAAAATTAATGGTGATTATTTTCCCAAGTTGGGATTAGTCCTGTAGACGAAGAAGTGGAGAAAATACGTAAGTAATTTCTTTAACATCCTTATAATATCTTATTATTATCCTTTTACTTACTTTTAGGTAGGTACCTAACTTAGTAACAATAATGTAGGTAACCTAATTTTGCCCACTGCCAACATTATGTAAAGATGAATTAATCAAGTACCTCCAAATATTATTATATGCAACCCCCCACAATTAAAATACAAAAACTCTATTGAAAAAAAAATGGGTAAGGAGGATATTCTATCGATATTTATTATTAGCCACGATTGAAACATGTTACTTATTAATATTGGTGTTATTTTGTAGTGGAAGCCCGCATAATAAATTTGAGACGTCTCGTAACGATTGGTAAGTGTAATGTTTACCTTGATGAAATATTATATATGCGAAAGTTTGTATGTATGTTTAACCAATACTCCCACAGGATCGGGATTGACATACTTAAATATGTCCATATCGGAAAACCGTAAATGTCATCTGCTAAGTTTGAAAATTTATATGGATGTACTTCAAATAACGTAAACTAAGATCACGATGGGATTGTTTTCATGGAACTAGACAATTCCCACGAGAATCTTTAAAATCCCGTAATTTCAATCGCCTTGTCCAATTTTTCACGTAAATGAAGCGACTGGTAAAGGCTAGGTAATATTATCTAAATCTGTGGTAACAAAAATAAACCTCGTTACAAAAGGTATTTGTTTCGTTTTCAGAAAAGTCTTCTCGTATAGAGACTTTATCGCAATATTTTAACAACATCATTGTTAACCAATTACGCTGTAAGTACCTTTCTTTGTACCTATCTATCTATATATATAAAAAGTAATTGCTGTTCGTTTATCTCGCTAAAACTCGAGAATGGCTGTACCGATTTGAATAATTTTGGTTTTGAACCATTCGTGCAAATCCAGGGAAGGTTTTAAACGGCGAGTAAACAAAAAAAAAACAGGGACGGGGGCGAATCGGCGGGCAACAGCTAGTTTATTTATAAATTGGAACAATGCAAAAATAATCGCATCCTAATTCACTATGGTTCGCATTGCACAAAATTCGATTTCGATGTCAATGTGGAAGATGTTTCATCAATTAAGTAGATCAATAAGAAAAAGATCAACAAATGTGTTTTTAATCATTATTTTTGTATTTATATTAGCATCGACGAAAGCCGAAAACAGCGACCACTATGATGGTAAGCACAGAACATTTTGTACAGTTGTAGATAGTAACAAGTTCAGGGCAAAATCCCGCTTGTACTTAGTACTACTGTCGGCCCAAACTTATGGATCATGGATTCGTGGTTTTGAATACGCAGTGGAACTCAAACTCATTTAGACTTGCAAAAAAATCCTGCAAGATTCATTGCAATACCAGGCCGACCTGCAAACGGGTTAGAAGCCGTGGATTCAGTGATGGAACGCAATGCAACTTGCAGGATTTTAGTTGCAAGTCTAAACCGGGTTTAAAGCCCACTTTGGAATCGCAAGAAAAATCTTGTAAGCCGCTACATTAAAACTAATTATTACATACCTTCTTTTTTATGTTAGAAACTACGATGGCGAACTTAGTTGACCAAGATGACAAAAATTCCAAGGACAGTGTACTAGATGAGACTAATAATGCTGATAAGAAAATAACTTTGGTAATTTATAAATATATTTGATATAAATAGAATACTGGGTTAGCATAATGATTATCAATCTTAAATGATTATTTATACGTTCCAGGAAGACGTAGTGGGCTCTAATTCTAGACGACAAAACACGAATATGGGTGTACCTCATACTGGTAGACCCTTTTTAAAGATGATGTATTGATGTATTAAAAAAACGGAAACAAATGGTGTTTTTTATTATAGACGCATTTAATAAGTCTTAATATTATCTGTGTAAATATTTTGATTAACGTACCATAAGTCAAATACGTGCTCTACCACCCTAAGGTTAAAAATACTTTGCATTGCTTTGAAAGGTCGACTTTAACGACATATTGGTTTGACAAGAAGTTGGATGAAAAGTGATATACCACTTGTTAGGCCGACCGTACCTACCTGATGTGGCAGCGCAACTTTACTGACGATCTCCTATTTAATTTACTAAATAGGCAAGAATATTTTTTTTTTACTCTAAACATGGCCTTTAGGTCTTGTTTCCTTAGGCTCGTTTGTATGTAATTTTTTTTTAATTAATATTTTTTTGGTCATCTGGAATCAACGACCATCACCTACGTATACGTACTCTTAAATAAATACCAGAGAGTACGAACGTCATAACAACAGGATTTTTCTCTGTTTCTCAGAGTATCCTTTCTCACAACATGCTGTTTAAACCAAAAAAACCATGACAATATCACGACAACAGTCAAGTGGAGTCATGTCTTTAACTCAATACGAGATTAAACGACATAGAACATAAGGAGTATAAAATGCAGTTAAAGGTAAAAGGTTGCATGCGCCGCTTTCACCCTTTCATAGCCTATTGTGCTATGTAGAAGTAGGGCAGGGACATAGATGAATGAGAAAGATACTACAGCAGTGTACTTATCTTCTTGTATTGACGTTATTGTTCTGCTGTCTGGCCTATATCAGTTTTATTTATTCCAATGGCTTGTGATATGGACGCGAAGAGAATTCCGATATTTTTGAGGATGACTTTCCGAAATAATACAAGTTAAAAAACTGAATACTTAACTGCTACCTATAGAGGGTTATAATATAATTTTGTTATATCTTTTATATTAAGACAGTTCATAAAGAATGAGAAAACAATGAAGACCTCTTCAGAATTTCAAATGAACGGACATTATTCATATTTCGGTTGAGGAAAAGACTGCGGCTTGCCGTGGACGAAGGATTATGAAGGAAATTCCAATTTTGTGGAAAAGTGACGGGAACTGTTAGTGTTGAGTAAGCTTGTCTATGTTGCATTTAATAACGTCTGTACAGTTCGTGTCAGAATCTTAACTTGATTTTCGCAGAGTCCATTAAGAACACGTTCCGGGTGGGTGTCTCCCCCGATCTCGTGAAATTACTGTCAATCTTAGCTAAATGCATCGCAGTGATCAGTACTCATCCGCACTTTAGACATAATTTTGGCGGTGGCTGTGATGTCCTGAATCTTATTGTCAAAATATTGATTGCTATCGAGCGTGCGCATCCTGTTCCGATCAGATCAAATCTATCTTTTTACGATCAATAATTTTATTGAAATTACTGCATACGACTTGCCACATAAATTGCCTTTGTTGTCTCTATAAAATGTAGAGTTATAAAGTTGTGGTTGTGAGGTGTTGTAAAATATTTGCTGAATTAAACAAATAAAGTTCAACATTTCATCTAAATTGATGCGCCATAGTTAACTTCTCAGTTTGGACAGTTGTTAGTATAAAATATTTGACATGGTAAGATAATTCTTGTATGTAGTTCTTATACTAAGTTAATCACACCATAGCTACATGAGAAGATTAATTGTATTTAGTGTAATTTTACGAACGTTGCTAACATCATAAATCTTTAGTAACCCCTGTTAACAGCATTGTGTCAACGAATTTTTGGCTCAGGCAAAGAAGTTTCATCTACGTTATTAACGTGAACAAATACCGAAAACAATAGGCAAATAAAACACGCCGTTGTTTGGTAGAGTGACGTTTCAATTTGACTTTGTTTCGCTCAGCTCGTACCCTCGCAGTAGGCTTCGAGTTTTGATCTCCAAACGATGTGAATGACAGTTACAATAGGAGCATACCTCTCGCCAAAACAGGCAACATGCAACTTTGGTGCAGCGCCACAGGAAATACAATTTAACTTGAGCCACTACTGAGAGACGAGGCTGAGTTACCGTTGTAAATAAATATTCTGTAACTCACTATAATATTAGACCAACTACGAAATAATTCAATAATATCGAGGGAAACATTTTCTGAGATAGTAATGAACATTTAAAGAGATCTCTTCCAGTTAACCTTTGAACTATTGACAGGATATTGTAAGATTACTGAAGTACCTACTGAGTACTGAGTTAAAATTCTCGCTTGCGCGTTGCTGGTATATCACTTAGAGGATATAAACAGACGCCCAGACTAACTTTTATTTTGTTCTGCGTCGCTGCTCTCCCAATTTTCTACTTGGTAAATTGAAAATTGTCGGCCGGAGGACGCTTCGTGGCTTAATCCGCAATTTATTTTAGCAGCTATCTATTAAGAGAACAATTATCTCTGTGGTATTATTTGTCTAAATGGGAACGATTCTAACAGTAGATTTAACCGTGGGTATCTACTAAAACCTGACACACTCCCTTTTCATTTGTCACAGCGGCAGGATAATTTCAAAATACTGTAGGGTAAATGCATTTGGGCGATGCAGTGCGAATTCACCATAATTTAAACTAATGACTGTCTAATCTGTGATCCTAAATTTCTAAATTTCTATTAATGAGTATTATGTATGGATTTAGTTGAATATTTACCCCCTCATTCGTAAAAGGCTCCCAACATGTATATTTTATAATTTGTCCGTGTCTGGCATAGGCCAATTCCAAAGTGATACAGATTGATAAAGACATTTTGTTTCACTTCTTGAACAAGTAAGTATTTGATTTTTATGGCTTTATGTCCGTGCAATGGCAGACAAATGTTGTGAAACTGTCTTTTGCTTCATTACTTAGGTGCTCGCAAAATTGTTCACAAATACCTAGGAGGCGCCATATTTAAAAAAATAAGCAAACAACAAATATCAAATATTTACAATAACGGAATTACATAAGCAGGCTAGCTTATATTGCGTCCAAGGATACAATATTGGCGTAGTTAAAGTTAAAAACCATGAAAATTGTGGATTTAAGAGGGAACCGTATTACGCGACCCGAATCGTCATGCCGATGCCGCCCAGTTGCATATTTAGGGTTAGCGATGAAAATAAATATTTATGTTTCAAATTGCAGACAGTGTTTTTACGATTTTATAGTTAACAAATCCTAAGTCCAGCCGTCACGCTCGGTACCCTCTTGACATAGTGTTGGAAACTCCATTGCATCAGTTTATAGTCAAGATTGCAGCCCATTTCAAACTGTTAGTCCTATTAAGCGTCCTGCAAGCGAACACCGCGTCGGCAGATGAGGCACCCAATTATCTAGCTTCAATCGCCTGACGACCGCCGTCGGCGCGGCCGCAGCGCGTGCGGTTGCCCTAACCGGATTATAAGTCAACTACAGGGTCGTCAGTGTAAACCTGCAGTAGGTTTTTTTTAAAAATCATTACTTACTGAATTCAGAGACGTCAATGAACTATAATGAACTAAATTTAAAATCAACGCTAAAATGCATACATACTATCATATCTTTATACCTTACGGGGTAGACAGAGACTAAGGTAACAAGACCTAACGGCCACGTTTAACATATTAGTATACGAATAAATACAAAAATAGTGTAAAGTAATTTTGTTAGTCAAATACCTATTTAACATTCATCGTTTAGATTTTTCACACAGCTAGAGTTTAAAGTGACCTTGACTTAGATAGCCATAGCCTACGGAGGGGGCAATCACTGAATACTAGATAAAACCTCATTTACCAGTGATGGTTTAGACTTTGTAGTCGGATATTATAGTTATTTATTGAAACAGGGAACTAAACGAGTAAGTGTCGCTTGAAGGTATCTAAGTTTTAATTTGCTACTTTTGACCCACACATCCTAACACGGCAAGTTAAATGAAAGCTTGTAATAACTTTTAGATGTTAAGAGAAATGAAAATGAAATAGCCATGGGATGTAATGTGGAAACGGTAAAAACGGATTCATCATCTCATCTGCAAAATAAAACAATTTCAGATACTGCAGTAGGCTACGTCAGCAATCGCCACAAGCCAGGAACGGCTAAAAAAAAGGCGAAGAAAAAGCTTGTTGCGGATGTCGCCGGGTTCACAAAAACCGGCCACTGACGCGGAAACTGATACCAGGTCAGTGAACGAATATAACTATGGAAGCATTCCTGACGCTCCAAAATGACCCAACGTAAACTAGTTCGCGGCGGGCGGGGCTTGAAAACTAGTGCGGCAACGCGATCAGTGCGCAGGGCGCGCGCCTGTCAGTCGTGTCACACGGGTTTTTTATTAAATAAAATCAACTTATCCATTAAAAAATGCCTTCATGTGTGGTGAGGTGGTGCAGGAATCAACAGGAGTATTGTCCCAAGAGTACTGGAATCACCTTTCACGTGTAAGTAGACTGTTTACTCAAAAAATCCAAAATCGCCTTTTCACTAGAGGGATGTCATTATGCATAATGTAGTACCTAGTACATTTTAATATAGCTATTTTTAAAGGACATAATATTTATTATTAAGTTGCATACAGATTTGGGTTTTAATTTCGGTTTTTCATCGGATTAACAAGTCGAAGTCGTTTCTCATTTCGCTTAATTTTTATTTTAATTTAGATTCCCACAAGACCCGAGTCGTAGAAATCGATGGAAAAAATCTGTTCAATTGGAGAGACAGGAAAATGACTGGACACCGAGCAAGAATTCAAAAATATGTTCAATTTATTTTAAAGATGAACATTTTTATGTATCGAAGAAGGGACACATAATGCCTTCTAAAAGCGCAGTACCAATTTGTACTGTGCGTATTTATTTGGTTTGAATGATCACGTTTTAGTTAATGTAGTGCTACTTTGTATGATTGTTTAATAGACATGTATTTTCAGATGGTGTTTTCGAGTGAAAAACCAGTATTAATAAAAATTAAAAACAAAGAAAATATTCCGGAAACTTCACAGGAAAGTCCTCAAAAACGTCCAAATTGTCATTATAATAAATTATCTACTGATATTTCTTTTATTATTATTATCTACACCCACCTATATAATACGTTTAGAAACCGTAAACATTCGTTGCGGGTGGTAGAACCACGAGCAGGGTCCGTCCGAATCGCTACCAACATCTTAGGCTACTGTGTTTCGAAGTGGAGAGTAAAACAGCCGGTGGAATTACTGGCACATAGGTATACTAATCTTAGTACTCTAAGCCGGCAGCGCATCTACAATACTTCTGTGTTGCGGATGTCCATGAACGGCGGTGATTATTTACCATCAGGTAACCCACTTGCTCGCTTTCCTTCCTTGTAATACAAAAATAAATAAATATGTAAACTACTATTAATACACTTATCGAACTAGGTAGTCAAGCGCGCTGACGAAGTACCTAGGCGAAAGCGAGTGAAAATTTGGCTTACTGATTTCATACGTTTGTGCATTGGGCTGCTTTGAATCTGACTGGTCCCCTTCTGCATAACATCGTCCGTGCTTCGAAGGCACACTGACAATCTGCTGACATTGCATCGAAGCCGCGAACCAATTAGCGTAAATCTGTCACGCCGAGACCCAATCGCGACATGTGACCCGACGCTTCTCAAATCGTTGAGCTTTTACGTACTTATTTTCAAAAAGTCGCAACTAGCGAAGCACATTCTAATACCGACCTAGATTCATTAGCAATAACCTATTTTCTTAAATGCATTGATAATTTTTATTTACTTTGCTTGTGTGTGTGTACCTCAAACCTATCTGTGTGAGTTTTTGGGCTAATAATGAACGGTAGGTTGTATGAAGAGACTGCTTCCATAGTTATATTCGTTCACCGTACCAGGTACACAGAAATGCAACGAAATACCGCTGCTGTTTTAACGAAGGAAACTGAATTAGGTAACAAGACTGCATTTCCATTTTATTCTACACTAGCTGCGGCCCGGAACTTTGTCTGCGCTGCGATGAACACGGGAACTGCGATTTCTGGAATAAAAACTATCCTATGTTCTTCCTCGGGACTGAAACTATCTTTACACCAAATTCTAACTTAACAGTTGAGGGGTTTAAGCGGAAGAGGTAACAGACAGACAATCATACAAATGTTCGCATTTATAATATTAGTAGGAAGTCTAAATAGTATGGATTTGTACTTGTACGGTAATCTGTAATAATATCGGTTAGAACACAGCAGTCTAAAACGTCTGACGTACGCCTAACGGCTATACGAATTACAGTTGCGTTGATGTTTCTAAGCACTCTGTTCTATCCGATATTACTGCTGGAGACTGTACGGTGGGATACTTGCACTTGGTTACTACCTGCATGAGGCTTCGCTTTCACTCGCGCGGAATAAGTCCGCCCTCATCCCACGGGAATGATAAAATATACCTCATGCCGTGCTCCAGGCATCAGGATAGAGCTAAATTTTTGTGATTTTTATATTACTTGTTTAGAATCCGTTAGACGTTAAGGTTACATTTAAAAACAGCATTCACAACAACAGTTAAGTGGGAGGCGTAATAAAAAGCATCCGCTTTCATGTTTACGTTTCCTTGAAGCTTCAAAGGATTCCATTGGCCTAAATAGTGCCAAGGCCGTGTCGTTCTCACATATAACTTTCGATGCCTTAAATCAAATCCCGTCAGTACAGTATACAATTTATGTAGGTATTCTTATCTCAATGTTGTTATTATCGACCAGCATCCGTGTTTACTTGTCCCACATAGCAGTGTACAGAACGAAATTGGGCAGAAGTGAAATAACACATTTATTATTCTAACGAAATAATAAACAAACACACTCCCGATATGATATTGAAAGAAAATATTGACCTGTGTGAAAAAAAAGTCGCAGTATTATATAAATGTCGAAAATAACATATATTTTTTAAACTATTTCATAAAATTTGCTACGTACGTACACGTACACATGGTTATGTAAAGGAATATTCAAGTCATGGTTTCACTAGATTAGCGCCACTTGCCTAAAGAAACAAAAGCAGTTTCCCTAATCCCAAACGACACTTTACAATACCATTTGATTATTTATTACACGGTGTTATTTAACATTTAACATCCACACAGCAGCTCATGTCGTCGTTGATTATATCAATTTACGTAATAATTACTCAACAGAAAATAATAAAAGTCGTAAACATTATCACGCCAAAGTTTCAAAGATAATCAACACCGTGGGGATCGCAACAGATTCGCCTCAGTAATAAAGAAGCAATAACGGTTATTTGTGGAATAATGAGCCGTAACGAAAAATATCTCAACCAGCATGTGAAAAAGCAGGAATCGAGGTTAATTAAAAACTGAATCAGAAATAAAGTGCAAACTCTATTCATTCGAACGTGAATTCCATTCGTCCATTATGAAATACGATCTGGATATTTACTTAACCTGTTTCAGAGGGAGACAAAGCCCGTTCATTCGACGTTGATAGGCAGTAGGGCGCACACGACAAAGCGAATACCTAAACGAATGGCCGCAGAGCGAAATAGAAAACTAGCCGATCACAATGGACAATTTCCGCTCTTTATTTCTTTTTATTCGTGTTAATAGATGAAGTGGATTGCCGTCGAAGCCATCAATGAATTAATTTCTATTTTAATTATCGAAGATGCTGTCTTCAAAGGTTCGGTTTAGCTCAGTGGAACGAGTGCTCTGTTGATTGTAAACAAAACCTAGAGATAGTCTAGGCTCTTAAGTAACACCTTTGTACGGTTATATCAGCAGTTCTGCATATATGATACCTGAAATGAACTCGCTCTATAGTTTGCTCTCGGGTAATGGCTTTGTTTTAGATTATTAAAGAGCTACGAGTAGGTACGTATTTATAGTGCAATGTTTTCGGTATTATTACAAGTATTAAGCCACATCTTAAGAACTTGTGTAAAAAAACTCTAGTGGAGCATAACAGTTTAGGTATTAAAAGTTAGTTCTTAACAGTTTTGCACTTAGCGTTAGGAAGGAAAGCAAATCAGACAGTCAAAATAGTTTTTTTATTATTAGCTAATTAAGTTTGAGATGTGCCGATAAATTTTTAGATGATGTTGTGATCACGTCTTGTTAGCGTAGACAGTATGTGAAGCAATTGTCTGGAAGTCATATAAAGGGCTGAAGCTTAGCAAAGTTCCGCTCCTTCTAAAATATTCAAATCTCGAGGGTGACTCCCCGCGCTCCCGTAAAATGCAAAACAAGCGAAGTTTCCCCCTAAATCAGCCACGGCGCTGGGACACCACCCGGACAACAAACAAACTTTCGTTTAGCTCCAGAGGTGGTCGACTCGCTTAAGTTCCGCTAAAAATAACTGCGCTTCTTTGTACACAAAATTAAACCGGAGAAATCACGCGGCAATGTATATTAGCCATATTGTAAAAATATAATTAAAAATAAATAACAGCGGCAGGCAGGCTCTATGCACAGCGCAAAAAACCCACAAATATGGCCCACATTGTTAGTTAATTATTCGACGTTGCATTTGTGAGCCATTTATTCAGTGCTCGCCGAGATAAAAGGCTTAATGCTCTACCTATGTAAGTATTAACACCAAGGCTTATTCAATATGATAACCTGGCTAGGAACAACAAGCGGCCGGAGGATGCAAACAACAATGGACGGGAACAAGCGCGACGTCAGCTATTATCTCATTCTAACCTAGTTCTGTCCAGTGTGCACTAGCCTCACTGGAAAAGCGAAACGAGGCTAAATTGCCAACGAGTTGTAAATAAACAACAGAACTGAACTTGTGGAAAAAAATATACGAGGCCAGTCACGTCGAAAGTGCGATAGCGCTTCAGCAGCTGGCGGCGGCAACGGTGCCCGCGCGCCGCGGCGACCCGCTCTGTCACAGCGGCAACGCTGCGCCTTTGTCACTGACTTAATAGTACATTACTGCAGAGGCCGTGAAGTAAGGGATTGCTGGACGAGTTTGGGGTAGGTGGCCGAGTCGAAGACGAGGCCAGATAGAACGAGTCCTGCAATCCCTGTTCCGGCCAAAGCTTGTATAGTGCTTTTCTCAAAGAATGTGAGGAAATATTAAAATTAAAATAACTACTAGACAATCAAGTAAATCTCTTAACTTTTTTCCGGTAGCATATTTTGCATAGCTAAATTTGCCTCCTCTTTTAAATGAGGCGGAGTACAGTTCATAAGTTCCCAGTCACTTTCATCACTAGAAGTCATTTTTATTTCTGTTAAATTATAATAACAATCACTACGAAATACGCATAAGCAGAAAAAAAGATTTTCGATTTGCCACCTTTTTTATTTTTTAAATGTACTAATTTGATCCAGCTATTTGAGCACCATGTTTAACCGCACATAAATATAGTACCATAGATTTTTTTTTTATGTCGCAATTATGCTTAGGTACATTGTGGTGGTGGTTGGCTGTATGTAATTTTTTCCTTTGCCAATTTAATTTTAGTATAGAAATTTAAAAAATTAGAGCAGCGGACAAAAATGGATTTTCATACTAACTTTTGTGGCCTAAGCCAAGAAGTAATGTAGGGAGCCATAAACGAGAAACTTCATGTCCTCATATCGGGACATTAACGCATACATTTCCGAGCATGTTTGAGAAAAGATATTTAAACGTTGGCCAGTATACAAAGCCACAAACAACATCATGTTCATCATGACGTAATTTACGTTCTCAAAATGTACATAATAGCCCATGGCCCCTATTATTATATCAATTAAAACTTTAAAAACAAACTGTACACTCACCTCGTTGTTTTTCTAGGAACAACCTGAAACAATACATATAGTTTATTAATAAGGTGTTAACGTGATATGGTTTTTGACATGAACTTGAAGTAGATTTATAATTGAAGCAGTAAAAATCATCGATCAAATAGTTTGATGACTGCAGTTTGTTTGTTATTGCTATTTTGATGCAGATTAATAATTGTTTGAGTGTATAATAATAAATAATACAATAAGACTCTACGTCTACGATGCCTCGGAGCCTAAGCTTACTCATATCAGAACGGGCAGCATACTCGGCACTTCCGGGGACTAAGCACGCTTCGACACCTACAATGTTCGCTTGCACTTTACCCATTTTATGATTCGCTGGTGTTCTCCTCTCGACAATATCCTGCGTAGATCCATTGTATCGTCCGTGTTCAAGAGTTATGCCGCTTCAGATGACGTTAATTGTCTCATTGTTACCGACCTCTTCCAGATTATTTCGTGTTCCCGGCACCGAGGGACGAAATTTTTGCTGACAACGAGAGACCTTCGGGGAAACGAGATAACTTGAAAGTTAAACATTGTTATATAAATTTCGTGATTCTGTTACACAGTACACTATGCGTAAACGCTGCGTAAGCAAGAAATGGAAATATTGCTATAATAATCGCGATACTGTACGAATCAGTTAAGGGGAAACAAAGTTGCCAAAAACGGCCATTAATTTCGATCATATTATCGTCGACTCGTCTTTATGAGGCTGTCACATAAATAAAACTCCCAGCCCATTAGCTTCGGCTGCGGTGCGTATGAGCCTTACAAATATTAGGAGGGAGGCTGCAGGAGCGCCGGACCTCATCAATATCTGTCATCAGTCACCGACTAGCCAAATTATTATGAATGAGGCATGACGTGGAAGTTCCGTGTCCACTCTAATATTACATAAGATGACCTAATTCGTCTAGGCGATAACACTATCATAGAAGATAAAATGATTCCCATGTGTGGGAGTTCGTTTTATTTGCTCACCCGGATTAAACAAATTATTATGTAAGATCGTTTTTGTGTTTACGTGGTCCCGTATTTATGTTTAATAGGCTGTGTGCGGTGCGAGCCCAGCGCGCGGAGTTTACAACTGTGTCAAGGATGATAAGCGGAAAATTTCCTTTGAAAACGCAGAATACGCCGCGTTAAGCCCGCCCCGGGTAAACGGACGCAACTAGCTCGGGCTTAGCTTGCAGACATTGCCGGGTGTCATTTTAAATAAATCTCACACACAACTCCGCCTCTATTATCTGCATCATCTGAAGTAAATTTATAGCGAGGAGCTATTTCTATTATTAAACTCACTTAAGTATTCATTTTGCTTGACAGATACCCCAAAATAGTTTTTTTTTTTTATAAAACCCATGAGTGCGTTAGATTGAAATATTAAGCTCACTTAAAACGAACGATCTTTAATACTAGTTGGTTTGCTTTGTACTTAAATTTTGTTTCTTAAATAACGTGTAATCAAGATTTTGATTTCACATTCGTCCACAATCATGCTAATGGTTTTGTTGCTTTAAGCTCTGCTTACCCCAGGAATAAAGACGTGATTGATGTATGTATGTAGGTATGTAATCAAGTAGGTAGTAAATACGAGAATCCAATTTATCTTGTTCAGCTAAATCCGATTACAATTAAACCATTATAAATATAATGTTAACCCCAAAATTTGATTGAACATTAGAAATTTACGTTGACAGCAAAATTTACTTAATAAGCGTAGCAATAACTCTGAAGCTGTCTTAGTTCGTTACAGTTTCATTAGTTGATGGCATGAGGCCAGTGGAATATAAAATGGGGCTACTGGATGTATGCGCTTGCAGCACATGGCCGCTTTAATCTAACAGGATTTATGGACTCCGACCGGCATCCAATTAAGAAAATATTTTGTAATCTGACATTACTTGGCACATCCACAAACACAACCTATTAAAGCTTCATTAAAGAATCCCGCAGATACAAACAGGAAGAACAAGGAGATCGTTTTTATAAGTATTTAGGTAAATCACGTTCGCCAAATAACAAAATAACCTCTTGAAATATATATTCGACAGTTGATAAAATGATTTAGACCTGCATTTTTGTAATTCTCTGCTCTATTGTAAATAAATAAATTTAATCTACATGCCAAATTTCGTCAAGAGTGATTTTCAGCGTGAGAGAGTAACAAACATTAATACATCTACAAAATCTTTCACATTTGAATATTAGTAAGGTAGGAAAAATAATTGACGTGATTATCCATCCGGTAATAAACAAACAGGCATAAGCGTTTAAATGAAATCACACCATAGTTTTTACTGAACAGATAAGCTCCTGAGTACTCAAGGATGCAGTGGACATTTAACAAAACTTATACGATGCGCATCTAAACTCTCCCTTTGTTGTTTTGGCAAAAGCATACCGTAACTGTCTGGCAACTGAAGTTAACGTTCACGTTTAAAATAAATGCAGTCACACGTGAACAATAAAGTTCAATAGGCCAAAGGACAAAAAAATGTTCGCATAAACGCTATTGATTAAACTTCTTGCTTTATTTAACAAAAAGCAGGAAACTGTTCCCGGCCGTGACAGTTTTATGGTCGCACGCGCATTAACCCAATATTTCAGCTATCTTTATTCAGGCGATCACGGTTGAGCAACGGAATTACTGATCGTATTACCGCTGCGTGTAGTTATTAGCATCTGAATTATGGACGATGAGGAAGTCAACTAATTTTAGTAGGAAAACAGGGTATGATCTATTAATATGATTACGCAGTACAGATTTAATATTGCTTTACGATTACGAGTGCCACTTATCATAAAATGTAATGAAGCAGGGTTGAAACGGAAAGTTTAAAAAAACCCGTTTCTATCTATGTACGTTTACAGAATTATTATGAAAATCTGGGATCCGTTATTAAATAAATATTATTTAAACTTACTAAAACTATAAACGGAAATCTCTAGTCATTCGCGTGAAGTGAGAAACGTTCGGAGAAAAATCTTGTAGGTGTTTAATAAGGAAATGTTATTATTATGTCACTTCCTGGCACAAATTTAAACCATTTCTTTAAAATAATTCACATAAACGGATAACTCATGTATAAAAAGTCGAGTGATGTGAGTGGTGTGAGTGTGAGTTTTTATACGTGAGTTATCCGTTTACCTATGTGTAATTATGATTAAGTCTCACGGTATAGTTTCATGTTGAAAGTGACATTTCTTTAAAAACGTTGAAACCAGCATCTTCGGATGTGATCGATTCTTTATACAAATACATACAGAGCGTGTATAAGTACAATGAAAGAAACTAAATTGCGTACCATTGTGGAACCTTTCCACTGCAAATGTCATATAAACTTACTATACCTACACATGTCAAAGAAATCATTGCGAAATTGTATGAGAAAAAGTTTTACAGAGATAAACATATGATTAATTTTCTTCGCTTTTTACTTTTCTTATGGCTCGTGTTGGTTTTTGAATACAATTATAATAACTAGTAACTACAAATAAATATATTTGACTTAAATTCGACACAAACGCACAAAAAAAAATAAACATGGGCTTTACAAACAACCCTAAAGCCCAGTTAGGACTTGGAAGAAAAATCCTGCAAAGCGCATTAAATCGCGACACTGTGTCGACGACTTGTTGACATCACAGACCTAGAATGTGATGAAACTGGCAGGATTTTTGTTGCAAATCTATACTGGGGTCAAGGTTAGCTTTCGTGACATCACGTTACACTATACCGTATCCTGTACAGCCTACACTCTTTAACTGGCCATATACACGCCCTTTCATACTGTGGTGAACACAAATGATAAGATAAGTGTTGGCTATTGCCCTGTACCTACAGTTACAGCATCCAATGAATTCCAGTCAGGCGTATTGGACTAGGCTAACCTTGCCCGACCTCTAAGCAGCTTACATGTATTCGACAGCCGCCGTTCGGCGCGTGGACTGGCCGCGCTGATTGTCTTCATCATAAAAACTCGTCACGTCCCACACCCCTAGCCAGGGGCCCCCCTTCCATCTAGTACCGGGAAATTGGCATCGTATCTGATGTTAAAAAACTCGGAGTATGGACAACATTGTAGTTGAAAGTATAAAATAATGCCCACTTGATATTGTCTTTGAGATGATTGACAATGACAACACATTGACAAGTAGGTATTGAAAAAATTATACATTAATATGAGAACCTCTTTTCTGTTATCTTTGCCCTTCTTTTATCCCCTTGTTTTGTTTTCAATAAGAATATGAATGAAACTACATGGAGAATATGAAAGACAGGTTATGATATAGGACCCTGTGCCGCGTCTAGACCAGATCGCTACCACCATTTCACTCGCTAAACAGCAGTGCGTACACCGTTTTGTTCCAGAGTGGACAATAGACCACTCTAGGGGCAATTTTGAACCTCGAGTTTGCGAGTGGCTACAGGGAGCAGTGATAATCCAGTTAGTTATTTACCTTCTTCGTTTATATACAAGATAAATCCCGCAATTTAATTAATACGTGCGACATTTTTGTGTGCATCGGGTAGCGCGTACCCACAATTAAATTCATGAGGCCGACACCCACACTTATCCATATATTTTCTGTTTACCTTCCAAACAAGAAGACATTGAGGAAAAAGGGCGTTTTAAATTCACAGAAAACAATTTACAGAGTTAATTGTTAGAATGTCGGTTACAACAAAATGGGCGCATTTCGGAAATTTTAATTACTTGCCGAATTGTATATCTGGAGTTTTTTCGTGAATAACGTGGCCGGTTAAAAATTCAGCGCGAATAAGTAATATAAGTACCTACCTAGGTACGTAGCTTTTATATATGAAGTGATTCTGAGGAATCCTTATTTAAGGTAAGGAATGGAATAATATAAAGGATATCAACAACTGTGACATGGGACCCACGTCGCGCCGACACGGGCGGCACGCCCTCCGCGATATATGGCCGCCAAGTTCCCGAAACAGCGGGGACAGATCACACACGATTTATGTATGTTTTGCTTTCTCCGTTAAGGTAAGCCTTGCTTAAGCCTATAACATTCAACGAAGTCCGAGTTACGTTTTGCATAAGTGATAAATCTCCGAATGGGCGGCGAGGTTTGTTTAGGCTTGACGACGATCCACTGAAAACAAAGGCTTAGGCTAGTCACTTAGCTTATCTGATAGGATTGACCGCTTCTAGTATTTCTGTCTAAATATACTGACGATCATAAACAACGGGTAGCTTTCCATACAAAATTGTAAGTTAAAGTATATTTTTAATAATTACGACAATAAAGAAAACATGCTATGAAATTGTTTCAAAAATACAAAATAATCTTATGACCATTCATAATAACATCTTATTTAAAATTAAGTAATATTTTCTACCATCAGTAATCAGAATCACAGCTTCAAACGTTTAATATAAGTGTAGGTGATTAGTTAGTAGTTAGTAAGTGAACAATTTGTATAGTATAGGTAGGTACGGTTGATGATCCACAAGTCAGATTTTATAATAAGTAGTTTAGTTAGCTTTTAAAAAACTTAGAATCTATAGGTTGCCTATGAATGCGACAATACAGAGTTAAAATCAAACGACTCGCTACTTTCTTTGTATTAAGTATCACAAATTTGAGCTTTTAAAAAACTTAGAATCTATAGGTTGCCTACGAATGGGACAATACAGAGTTAAAATCAAACGACTCGCTACTTTCTTTGTATTAAGTATCACAAATTTGCGACGGAAAGCGCTCAAATATAGCAATAATTTTGCTTAAAAATATGAATTCCTCATTCTTTCGTTTTCTACTCTTCATTGTAGTAGGTAATCTAGCAACCTGCCTTCATTCACACGATATTGTTACATCGTGTCTTATTTTTTATATGCATTTTTTCTTCACTCATTTTGGAATTTGGGTAGGTATGCATGAAATCACTCGTATCTCATAACGTCATAACGAAGCAACCTATGAGACGTGACCGAGAAGAGAGGATTTTGACATATCCAAAGCCAGTCGCGAATTCCTCATCTTCGTCTCCACGTCGCCGTTCCTCGGCAGTAACTAAGTTGGAAGTGGCTTTTAAATTTAGGTAGCGCCTGGGCCGAGCATTAATGACCTGCTCCGCCATTTTGAAGGGCTGCTTTAAGGAAAACTTCTCACTCGCCCTCGGAGGGGAAGTAATGCATTTTCCTTTATCACCGCGCGGACAGTTCGCGCACTTCTCGACAAGGGGACCGGCTTTTACGATTATTGTGCTAGCGATGTTACATGCGATGTGCAATGAAAAAACTATGCCTCCGATCGTTCACCGCGAATGGTGGAGGGGCATTGCCGACTCGAATCTTTATCGGTCCGTTATGTACAGTCAGCTTATTTTTATGAACTACTCGACTCCATTAAAAGCAGACACATGTGTATGGAATAAGTGGCATAATTTTGACACAATCACACCTAGCCCTACAATTGATGTGAAATACTTTTTAGTATAATAATTTACAACACGCAGTTTTCTAAATTTACCATTCCAAGTTTACATCCTCTTCAATATAAAAACTAGCTCATCTGAACAGCACCAACTTGCAACCGAGAAATAAAAATAAATTAGAAGTTTATTCAGATCTTAAAACTCTAAACACTTGTTTGACGTTTCAGAATGATTGAAGCTAACAGCTTTCTGTAAAAGGATTAGGTTAGAGTTACAATGCAAGCAACGTTGCGTCACGCGCCACGAGCGCGGCATTTCAAAGCAGTGACGCAAAATGCGCCGCAAGCTAAAAATGTCAAAATCGTGTGTTTCGACTTAGTAACTGCGGCGGGAACGGCCACGCCACAAGCTGCACCGGAAAAATATCGGTCACTCCGAGCGTGAAATAATACACCACATGTTGTTCAACACAAGTAATTAATTGTATCGGGCGAAAGCGCAAGTGTTCTCATGCGAGTAGGGCGCAAAAACCTTATGAAATAACTACGTAGTAGACTACGAGTTATGAGGAGGCAAATAACACATAATTACATATGGTGCAGACGGGGGAGGATGCGTCCCGGTCTCCGCTCTCAGTGATCGCGCCGCGCTGCACCACTGCACGTCAGATGCATATGGTACATGTGCAAGTTACCGCTTTCAAGTGTACCTACACGCGAGACGAGATACGTACAGAGTTGATAGCTCCATCGATACGTTCACTATTTGGTCGTGCCGCCGGGTGGAAGATAACTATTTCTCATTCTCACCTCTCAGGTCAACGGCCTCGATAGATCTGGTTATCTTTGAAGATAAAACTGTCCTCGGAGCGTCAACCGAATCCAATAACAAACACCGCGCTTCTTCATTCGTCCGCGTTTAGAACGCGCGACGTCCAACCCGATAAATTTACACATGTCTCCGTTTCCTGAGAACATTTTATATGTTGACTTGTAACTTATTATTTCCTTTATTTTTTTTATTTGGTATGTGGATTCAATGAATGAACAATATGTTAGCATAGCGTCGTCTGAAGAAATTTGATGTAGATAGATACTTTGTGATTTAAATATTTTATGTTGGTTGTCTCGCAACTACCTATTATAGGGACGGGTGAAACATTCGTTTCTAATAAAATTGTGATGAAAGTTTGATTTGTCTTAGTTTTGCAGGTGTTAAATAGAGCAATCGTGCAGGAGAAAGTGCGCGAGCGCAGTCGTGACCGCGCAGGGACGCACTGCAAGCGGGCCGCCGCTTGTTGCCGAAACCCTCCAACAACAAAAGTCAAATCTCAAAGCGGTCCAGGTTGAGAAATCAATCCATTTCCTGCAACTGATCTCGACCCCTTGACCTTTAGCGTGAAAATGATACTCATTCTGAAGTAAGGCATAAGTATAGCTTAGGTATTTTGCACTCGCATTAAATTAAGTTGTCATTTGCATACCTACACATGGTAGACACATATTAAATAAAAGGTTATTCATGCCACTAAGTTTGCAGAAGCTGCGTCTATTGCAATATTACTAACAAGAGATGATATTAACTCTAAGTGGGTATATTAAATTAAGCATACAAACATTTTCTCCAACGTTTACCAACTTTGGATGCTGATTGTACATCATTTTTTTATAGAAAACAAAGCAAATTTACGCGACCGATAAATTACTTGAGTTAAGACAATGTTTCTCTTAACGCATTTCCGTGTGGGGTCACGGACCGAGTTCGTTCAGGGTATCACTAGAAAGTGTAATTAGACGCCACAGAATCTCTAGACTAGACACCTCTTGAAGCTGTAAATCTCTCGTCGAGGTGAAAGACGCTTTCCAACGGTTTGCCAACTGCCCGCAAGAAAAAAGAATGCAAAACCTGAGAACGTTAAAAATTATTAAATGCCCATGAGGCGTTCAGTGATCGAAACTAAGAATACATGTAGCGCGAAAATTATGGGAAAAAATCGCGCACATTCCAAATGTACTTACAGGGGATGCCATGTTAATTTGGAACCGTAGACTTCTTATAAGGCTTCCTCAAATCCACTCTTGAGCCAAAATACCGGGTCGCTTTCCATAGAACTTTGTATGAAAGTCGTCAGTGCATAACTAAAGCATTATCATTATCTTACATTACAATGTAAGCGTTAGTAGTTTCGAATATAAAGGGACGAGGGGAGAAAACAAAAAGTGGTGAAAAATAAATCTACACAATACCATGCGTCGTTTTGAGATTCCATTTTCATTGGATTTCAAGAACAATGTTACCGTTAAAAAAAAGCGGCGATGATTCCTCAAAATAGATACGATTACGGAGCTTAATGATAACCATCAGCATCTTAAAAGGAAACAAGAAATACAAAGTGAACGGAATAGTAACATCCGGCGGAGAAGGCAATAAACAATCGAACCCATCGTTGCACCAAGATAATTACTGACCAGTTTTTGTTCTCTTTGTGCCTCTAACGACCGCAGACGAAGATGAAGTACCGACGCCGCAAAACGGCCACAACAGAGATGTCAATGCGAACCAACACCTGGTTCAAAGATCTACATTCCCAAACAATATCACGTTGTTGCAAAGCGATTCGACTTCACTCTCGCACACTCGTTTTAAGAAGAAAAGAAAGACAGACAGTAAACATTTCTAAATCGTGCATCGAATTGAAAACGCAAACAAAACTCCCGTTTGCACGTACATATATTAAACACATGCATCGGCACTGGATTAACTTAAACGCAGTTGCATTACAAAATACTTTCCCCTGCACTATTTACCTACCAGTTTAATTAGCAAATTAATTTGATTCAAATATTGTGGTGAACCGTCGACTTTCATTCGAAACAAGTGTGTGGCGCTTGTTTTAATGTAAAATTGCGCATGATAGAAATGCTTTCCAAAAGTGAACTTTAATTGCATAAAGCTAAGGAATAGTTGTATGTTGCATCGAGTTGCATTGGGTTGGGGCGTCGAACTGGTGCGCAGGCGGCCGCTTGGACGTGACCTCCGCTTCACGTGCACAACGGGATCCTTCATTATTCAGCCCGCGATCGCCTGCCCTTATGTGCTCGCAATTTCATTCCATTTCATATCTCGCATCAACTTAGCTGACGTCTCACGGGAATTGATGTACTTGTGCGTCCCTGGCTCCGTTGCGAAAGTGTGTGCCGGTTCAGCTCCATTGGATTACGGATGTAAGAGCTGTTGCGTTAATATTTTAATTTTACTTTCTTCTATCAGGCACGGTTTAACTTATAAGTACTTGAATTGTGCAGTAATCCTGTAACTTTCTGTAAAAAAAACGAACCGTTACTAATCGGTTAATTAGGCTCTTACTTCAATTAAAATAGACGCCGAACATCATTAAATTGTGGAAGTGTAGTGTTAAAGAAACATGCCCCCGACACCAAATACAGCATGAAAGTTACTTATCATATCAAAGATGTCAGTCTCACGCTAAAAACGTCAATCTCAAACTGATTGTACATAAAATTGCATTAAACGCTCAGTTGTAAAATAAATGTTTTTTTGTTATTCGAGTAAAATATTGCTATTTCCAATGTTCATCGTGAGAAAGGCAACGGCAGGTTTTATTTTCTCATGACAGTTTTTCCGCACGGGCGATCACAATTTTTATTGCGAGAGCTATTAAAATTATTAGCACACAGCAAATATTTTTTGTTGAATATTTTTAAATCTGTACTTACTAAGAGAGCTTATATAAATAAAAGAAGATTATAAAGTGTCACAACAAAGGCGCGGCTGAAGATGTAGGCAGCGAGAACCGATTATTCTTTAAATGTGCTTTTAAATTTGTGATCTGCATCATTTATCTAGCTCATTCGGGTAATTTAAGAAACATTAGAATAGACGCTCGATTCCGAAGTAAGTGTTCGCTTTGTTTTCCTTATGTTTATTAAGTTCTAGCTTACGCTAGCGACATTTCCATCGTTGTAGAAATCCCTATCCTAAGGGAATTTCGCAAGATCCTTACGCCACCCTTATACCTTGTCTACATTAAAAGAGAACCTGTATTCAAAGTTTTAGTTTTTCTATTTATGTGTTAGCGTTTGGTCTGGAGGTTTATATGCTACGAAATTCAAACGAACTAATGTCATTCATATTATTACAGCATACGTAATCATGCTATACGTGGCCTTAAGGTTTTGTTACCGTAGGCTCTGTCTACCCCGTAAGGGATAAAGACGTTATATGTGTGTGTGTATGCGCCTATCAAAATGCACACGAATATAATAAGTAAATTTGATATCTCAAAATTTCTTTTAATTCCCCTTTCCACCTATACGGCCCTCAATCATACTAAACGTGGCCTTTAGGTGTTGTTACCTTAGGGTCGGTCTACCCCGAAAGGGATAATAACGTGATTTATGTATGTATGTATGTATGTACCTATGCATAATTTGACATATTACTTTTAGTGTATGAATGAAATTGATAGTAAAATAATAAAGCTGAGTTCCTTCAATGTTCCTTCAGATTTTCATATTTTAAACAAATTATTTTAGTTGAAAATATGGCCCATTTATAACTATTTAGCTTTATACTTTTGGTTGTTTTATAAAATATTTTTAAAATCGTATACTCATTAACACGAGCACGTTGACGCAAAATCTTCTTATACTTCATATGTGAAATAAATGAAGCAATGGACTAAATGCAATGTTTTACTGCGTTAACTCATATGCAATGTGCTAAAGAAATAATAAAAGTAGAATTAGTAATGGAGGCGTGCATTTCCCACGCTCCCCTTTGTTGCGCAAGCGCCGGTGCACGACCGCGGGCAGCGGCGACTCCTTGCAGCCGTACTTATGCTTTAATTGATCCATTGCATTTCTACAATTTGCAACTACATACGACTTCGTCATAATTAAATCTCTCAATAAGAGGCTACAATTTAATCCAAATGTCAGAGCTTTCTCAAGATCAAACATTCACTACGCAGATCGAAAACAAAAATTGGATTTGGCCCGAGGGTATATACCATGATTTGTTAGATGAACCTAAATTACAACTACCATTGTATATAAACCGGATTTCTTAATTATAACGATGTTTATACAGCATGTATCATTGTTACTTTTACTATATGCTGATGTGGAGTAGAGGTCAGACCGAGTCTCGCAATTGTTCGGGCCAAGGTTAGCGCTCAGGTCCTACAATGTACCACATTTATGTTTAGACGCTGTAATGGGCCGCTACGCGTACAGAACGTCGATTCGTGGCCCTCCTAAGTGCTATTCGGCCGGTTACACATGAGAAATGAAAAAAGGTGTCTCAGAATCGCACCGGCACCGACTCGGCGGCCGGGGTTAATCATCGCGGGGCTCGCCGGCAATTTGTCAATCACTGCGTGAATGGCCCGTGCCCGTCGAACGCTTTCAATAAACGCTTTACTCCTAACCAATGTAATAACAAAAACCATTAATTTTGGGCACAATGCTGGGCGGGGATATCGGTAACCTTTACATCCATTACGTGCTAATGACAGCGTCGAAACATGCTATTAATACGTTTATTTTGATGAAAAAATACCCGGATTGACGTAACGAAATCAAGGTCTTTGCCCACTAAGCCGTACCATACTATTACCGTAACCGTCACTAGTATACCTGACTTTGTCTAACTAATCGTACTACTGAGACAAGGCAACGTGTACGGGTGTCGGTTACGGTCATAGTATGGTACGGTGTAGAGGGCAAAGGTCTTAATTTGATCTAGCGAAACGAGTTGCACTTATTATAAATAAAATAGCATTGCAGGTCTGGCATCTCCAGTCGTAACATAATTATGGTATCGAAAAGCGAATCTAATAAATATAGATGAGGAAAGTATTACAGGAGGTAAATCGTTTTGGTTTTATGACGATACGATAAAATCGATCGATTAGATAGATAAAACGAGGGATTTTGTTTTATTACTCTGGATCCGATACTTACAGGTTCTGTCGAATTTATATGTACAGTCGAGTTCGCCGATATCTATACAGCCGACTGTTTAAAAATATCTACACATAGACCTCATTTTTAGTTACATATGAAGCGTGTTTAGATATTACAGTTGGCTGCATAGATATTGAAGAACTCGACTGTACAGTAAAGACGCCTTAGTTTGTAAATAACAGGCGTCTTGCATGAATGATATTATTGTAATTTCTTCTCTAATTTAGAGCCGAAATAATGCATACCAACGCCGGTAAATCACACGTCAGTCCTCACATTCACAATAAGCGGTTGATTGGGTTACGACTGCCGCGACAGCATGATATCACTGGGTAGACATCGACCTTGCCGCGCCTTCTACGCCTTGTTGACTAAATAAAAATTTACAGATTTTGAGACAACTTTAAAAATAAATATGTACTCTATCGCTTTGCTCATCGATAAAACGTCTTGAAATAGTTAGGTCTGTACATGATGTCATTTATGTTTTGACACAAACATAAGCTTTTCAGTAAGTACCTAATGTTCTTAATGTGCGTAAGTACGTATAATTTGTAGCTTTAATAAAGGCTTTTCTAGTAAACATTTCGAATTACATGTTGTAAGTTGCTACATCAAAGGAAAAAAAACCGGCTAAGAGTGTGTCGGTCCACGCGCAGTGTAGAGTTCCGTAGTTGTCTGTCACATTAAGCGGATATTATGAACAGTTATTATTTTTCATTTTGATTCGATACCTATAGATACCTGCCATATTATATCTATACTATGAAGTATGAACATAGTTCATGGTTTCAAATAAGTACATTTTATAAGTAGGTCGACTATTACTCGTTAAATGGTAAAGCCAACCTAGCCTGTGATAGTTTTTCTTTAAATTAAGTTATATTATACTACTATCATTAATTTTTTCACCTATCCCAATACAACCGTTTAGCTGGCAAGGGTTGAGTCTAACGATAGTTAGAACTTTAAAGATTAATATTTCGTAAACGGATAACTGAATCGAAAAATAGCTTTTTCACACCTCTCATTCAGAAAAGTAAGCTTTGCTCCCTGTCGAGAGGGATCAAAGCTCAACTTTTCTGTTCAAGAGTTTTCGAAGTGTTTTTTTGCAAATGCAATTTTTTGAAGTTGATAAATGTAAAACCACGCCATTATATATGCTGGTAGCTCTTTAATTATATTTAGAATTCTTTTTTCAAGTCTTTTAATGTTCGGTGTGAAAAGTTGTGCGAGCCACTCGGGAGCAAAATTATTTTCATCTTGGGCATTAACACTTTTGAATCCCTCATTACGCTCTGGATTCTATTGTAGAATCGTTCGCTACATTCTGGATTCAATGTAGCGCTCTCGGCGTAAATATACATCATTTTGCTCCCTTGTGGCACAAATAACTATACCATACCCACAATATTTTTGAACGACCTTTCCAACGACACCCACACTACTATGGGAAAGACGAGAAAAAACAGATCCCCACATTACGTATAGGGGAGGTACCCTAAAAATATTTCATTCAAGATTTTCTTTTACCATTTTGTCGGCGTAGTTAATATGTACACCCATTGCAAATTACAGCTTTCTAGTACTAAGAATGTCTGACCAAGCCGCGGACATACCAGACGGACGGATGGACGGACATAGCGAAATTATAAGGGTTCCTTGTTGGCTACGGATCCCTAATTATGAGATTGAAATCTTAATTCCTCCTAAATTAGTCACAGTCCTACCTAATTACAGGTTTTCTATGAAGCTGTTTTTGGGACAGCGTTAAGAGTAATCCGTCTGATGGAGATATCGCATGGCGTCGATCGATTTTAATTAAAATCGTCCAAACAATGCCTGGGCAAAGCCACCACAGGGCTCGGTTATTTCTCGAGGTACGCGTCGCTCGCCCTGCGCCCGCCGAGCCGTGGTCTCACGTATCTTATTTGCCATGGTTCTTATCGATGCTCATGTCCTGTCGTTTCAGCAAACATGCAATTAACTTTTCGTATTAAAATCTTTCAGCTGTAATACCTAAACGATTAGTAATTGTTGTTTGTTGTTGTTTTAGTAGAGGAACATTGTAAATGTTCTTTGTTCATTAATTTGGATTTCCGAAAAATAACGACGGATTTAATAAATGATATTGCTTGTTTATTTTTACAATAGTATTTTTTTTCACTGTACGATGACTACGAATCGCAGTCCTCGGGAGAGGTACAGGCGGCTGCGACTCTATGAACATCTTGACAAGGATTTTATATTTAAGGATTATATATTTTACTTTCCACCTCTACGCCCTCAGTGTCTTGCTAAACGTGGCCTGTAGGTCTTGTTACCTTGGGCTCTGTCTACCCCGTAGGCGTAAGGGATAAAGACATGATTTGTGTATGTGTATGTATGTATTACAATAAATACGCGTAGGTGCAGACCATGTTACTGCAGCTAGCTACTTTATTATTGCTCTAGTCGTGAAAGCTAAAGCAGGGTTGTTGTGTTACAATCGCGTTACTTAAATCAAATCAAATCAAATCAAATCAAAATAATTTATTGCAAATCACATTACAGGCATAAGATGGAATATTTTGACTAGGTCTACATGTGACACCCTGCAAGGGCACGGCAATATCAGAGGACTCTATTATTATTATTATTATTATTTTTCCTTGGTACTTATTATCTACATATATTTATATTACCTACTTTAAAACTTTTGCGCTTAACTAAACCAAAAACAGTTGCACATTTATTATTCAACACTCCGAACAAATCACGAAATGCCAGAAGTACCATTTATAGGCATGCAACGTATGCATTATTTAATCACATCAGTGTTCCCTCGTAATATATGATGGCTTTTCGAAGCGCATTACAGAACAGCTATTAGTCTATTGCAGGCCGGTCACGATAATCCGCGGCACGACACGTGCAGAACGCACTCCCGTTAGTTCAATGGCCCAAATAATACCATACGTTAGGTATAACACGTGAAACTTTTACTGCCAATTGATTCGTACGATTGACTCGCAGCGAATGCAAGTAAAAACAACGCGCGTAATAGCGGATAATGTTACCGCGTCGATACTTATTGTTACCTCGAACGTTATTAATGGCGTAAAGCAATTTCCTTCCAGTATTTCTCACGGTCTAAATAGCATGTAAGCAACTATTACGTGTAAGTACTTAATATGAGTTTATAGGTAATGTAACTCCTTTTTCTCATGCTAAAGGCATTGGAATAACTAACGTGTAAGTTACGCTGCGCAATGAGAAAACGAAAACAAAATACAATAAAATCTAGGCAATTATCATAAATAGAACTGTCGACATGATTTCCTATTGAGAGCTAATGAATGATTTATTACTTATGCGTGTTTCTTATGTTAATGCGACACCTACTATCGGCATGAGTCACAGCACATCTGGCAGTTATGCAAGCGGAGACCCGAGCACTACCGAACAACCGGCTTACTTATCATTGATAGTGTCATATTATACCGTATCGATTATAGCCCTCCCGCCCGACCAAAATGTAATATAGTACATCCGAACAAATATGATCATACTTCCGCCACAAGAATTTGCATAAATATCATCGAGCAACCTTGTCAATCTTGATAATATGTGGTTACTAATATTTGCCTTACAAACTCCATTGAGTTGATAAGGTTTACCCATCAATACAACGTTTCTGCTCTCCTTGTTGCAAATCTCGTGTTCTATTTGTATCGAATGTTATGATCCGTAAATAAGATCGACCACGTAGCACAGCGACTAAGTGAGCGTACTCGTTGCGATTGACGACGAGCGTGAAATGTGGGGCGGCGCAGCTGAGGCGTTCACCAGATCGATACCTAATACGCATCGTACTCTGAACGTCGCCGCGATCCGATTCAGCCATTTATCCATGACAACTTTACTTTTTCATCTTAAACCAGCCAGCTATCAAGTTTTCAGTGAACGCGCACTAGATAGCATGTCTGAGTTCTAGATTCCGTATAAGGATTATGGCGCATTGTTGCGTTTCATGCAAGAGTCGGTATTCAATGTTGAATTAAATTGTATTAAAATATGACTTCGACATAGAATAATAATACAAAAAACCGCTATGTATGCACTTTTACGCTCTCCATTTATCTGAGTATCTCAAGTTGGTAGTTAGATAAAAAAGATAACAGGTAATTGTGATATTCAAACATAATATTTAAATGGGATTTCTTTGTTTAAATTTGAACTTCTTTCGTATGTCACGTAATAATCAGATGTGGCTCAAGTCCTCATTTTATTACGATTAACAAGCGTTAACTGCGATTCATTCGTCTTCATTGTTAATATTGCAGATCTAAAATGGTCTATATTTATGCAATGGTGTTGTATTACACAAACAAAGATCAATTGCTAAGAAATGAAGTATTAAGAGTCAAATTGCAGGACGTTCATCGACTAGCTAGTACACGGCTGTTTATCGCACAGCTCGCAATCGCCGCCCCCGCTGCACTGGATCCGATGCTTGTCGACGACACTTTCACTTTCTAAAACCATCTTCAGTCTCGACACTTTATTTGGAAAATGTCGCACTTCGCTGTTCTCCTGACCATTGCCTATTATGAGTGTTATGCAGCAAGTAGGTATCTAGTTTAGTTGTCTTAAATCCAAATCGCATGTCCCACAGCAATTTTCTTTCCAATGCAACAATGAGTAGATAAAACGTTTTTGGAGCTCAAATAATAGAGTAAACGATATTTCAAACCGTCTTGTTTTTATAAGGTCTTAGAGAAATCTTGCCGCGACTGACTGCAGTCACGCGACTCTCATGTACTTATTTCAACTTGAACTATTCTAGTTTGCTTATGGTGAAGCAGAGAACAATGATCACTCATAAATTATTACTTTGTTTACGAGAATTCGTTTCAGTTAGATTGAAGATGTGGCTGACGGGGCATGATACATGCTCGTGTTAGCAGCCGCTCTACATTTCGCGAATCAGTACGAGAGAGAAGTGGACTGACTCCGGTGCCGTCACGCTAGATCAAAACTAGAATCTATTGCAATCAATCAAAATTTTAATATTCATATGTAACGGGGAGAAACATTTAGGTAATCAGTAATTGTAGCTAAGCAGCTTTAATAGGTCCTACCAAGTAACAACAATGGTGAATACTGAATGCTGACAAAACTGTATAATTGAAGACTGACCCATAACTTTGGTATTTGTGGCTTCTCTACTCAATATATAGTAGATAAATATCGTGGCCATAATAAGTAGATGATGTCAAGCGAAGATTAGCATCGCACATTTAGTTGTTTAAAAAGATGATGTTCGCCGTCTTTTGTTAGTTGAGTTATGCTAAATGAGTTATGCCTGTTGTTTAATATATGCATGCTTATGCTTATGCTTATGAATCAGTCTCGTTGTTTAGCTGGATTATTTAAGCGTGTGCGACCTTGAGCGCAGTCCGCTTGACTGCGCTCCACGGTTCCGGTCTGTCTCGGTCCAAATAATTGTGTTACTGAAGATGTGTTAATTCATATTGCTTAAATTCATAACAATTAAGAAGTATAACTCAGTAACATTATTTCATCTCTCTGTCTATAAATATTGTGTCACATAATCAACTGGCACTAATTAGGGTACGCTGAAAAACGCCAGAATTTTTTTAAAGTTGATGTTTCATTTGGCTTTAGTTTGACCTGGGTTAATTGGACTGATAATGTTTGTTAGCAAAATTAGTTCAACCTCGAACCCTGAGCTCGTGCTGACCTGCCTATGCAGGTCTGCATTAATTGAAACTAATTAACTTTATAGTTAGAACGTCACACACACATCCAAGAACACCGTATGCGGTAAAATATTACTACCTATATAAAATTTAATGGGTAGTTAAAGTATGTTTACTACCTTTAAGTTGCTTTGAACTATTTTCTTGATCCTTAAATAGAGCAAGGCTATAAATACTTGGCAAGGTAAAAGTTATTCTCTTCGAAAGAGATAGTGGAGGAAAGACCCTTTGAACCATAAATAATGAGATTTGGCAAGCGGCGGTCATCGTTTTATCCCTTAACTTATGGTGCTAAATTCATTGTGTTCACTTATTTCACTGCATTGAGAAGGTAAAACTAAACATCTCAAAGAGACGTACGTGTCTTTTTATCAAACAATCAATGTGTTATCTGCGCGATAATAACGATCCCGGGAAATCAAATGAAACATATTGCTTTTATCTTGTAACTAATACATAATAAATATACGAAACATCGACAATGGTTAATTACAACATAGTATATATAAACGTAAATAAACTATTGCTCAAATAAATAAGATCGTTTCAAAGAACGTATTGAGAACTCTAGATGGCTACAGAAATGGATTCGTATTGCAACCCTCATTAAAGCCCTGAGCTGTACAAGGGAGACCACCCTAAAACTATTGATTCCATCTATTATCTTCCGAGAATGCTTATTATTAACAAATCACTTAATCCTTTTGTAAATGGTATTCATTGTTAAGATTAAAGCAAATACCTACAACTGTACTGCGTGTTTCGTATTTATGGGGTTGGTTAAGTTTGGCAGTGCCGAAGTATCTCCCGCATTATATGTGACGTATACTCTGTTGATACGCGCTCGACTTATAGATAGGTAGCAGGAAGTGTATGGAATGTTGTTTTGTCCCTCGGGAACGGTAATGTGGGAGGGACGTTAGTAGTCTTTGCATTCAGCGCACATTGGCTTCAGGGACATGACTGCTGACGTGGCGTGAACGCCGTACGGAATTAATTCGGTCATCACGGAAAATCCTATTAATAAAAAGTGAATTTTGTTCACTAATATCATTATCTACCTACTATATTTATTAATTTATTTCCGTAACTTGCCTCATTGAGATATTGTAGGCGATGCCATCATACTACCTCTAGATCCCGAGTCGTGACTCAACGTAGTACCTACATACTCAAATCTCATAACGTCAGCACCCGGCTGGGTTTGTTTACAAATATGTACAGTGTACACACTAGTAGTTCTATTTGCAGTTAGTTCTTGGCCATATAACCACAATAATTTGAATGTGATTTTAGATTTGAAACAGCCTCTTCTGCATCTTTCTTATTTACTAGCTACAAAATGGTAGGTGAATGATATTTATGGTACATAATTCCTTCTAATTTCCCTTGGGTATAATGACGCTCTTGAGAGTTATTTCGGTTTCGACTGTGGTATCTATCTTATGCGCTTACTATTTACGGTCCGCTTTGTTCAACCCAATATAATCCTTTTGCATGTTCATGAATTACAGTTACTAATTATTTTGGGCAACGTAATATTTACCTTGCGGTATAAAGTTACATGTCTGGCCATTAAATTATGAAGGTGGTCAAATGCATTATTGAATAGCCTAAAGTCGGGGGATAACGTCATGTATAATGGGAGTCCCGTGTGGGAGAGATCGCTACCGCCACTCGGGCTGGCAGCCGACCGACCGTTAAAACACTCCTCCCGAAATGCGAACCTTGTCTTTTTGTTTTAAAGCATTATGCAATCCCACGATATATTACAGAAGTTCATTTTGTATTTAAGTAAGTTCCTGTCTTGCACATGTGGTTACGGAATAGTAAGGTAAGCAACTAATTTCAGTTTATAAATATATATAGGCCTCAGCAAAGTACCGCCAAATTCAATAATTTATTGGTAAATTCATTGCTAGTAACGAGCTTTGATGGAATGTGGAATATGGATCAATACGTCAAATCTGATGCAAAATATAACCATACCGGTGTATAAATATAAAAGCTTGTCTACGCCCGTCCGACGACCTCATCGCGACGCCATTGTAGCTCGGCTGGTGCTCATGAAATATGGACTGACTGTCTGAAAGAAAAAGCCTCTTTCCTAGTCTACAAGTCAGCTGCAAGCTTTGCGCATTTCTTATCAGCCAATCTTTAAACATGGTCCGTCTTGCCTTTGCCAATTTAAAAACTTCGGTAAAATTCAACAAAGGGCCACACATGTTTCCATTTTTCAGTTTTTGCTGTAGTAATAATTTCGGAAAAGTGATCTGAATTCTGAATCGAAAGCGTCGAGTTCTCACGTTCCTTTGAAACCAGTCTTGTTTTTGTAAAATCTACTCATCCGACCGACTACAAATTTCACGCAGTGGTTTTGAATACTCGCTTTCAAACCTGTAACATCCCTCTGTATTCTACAAACTTGTTGATGTTAAATTTTCATAATAAGTATTATTATCTTTTTAGTAATAAGAACATCCAACAGTGGCTTGGGTCGGGGCAACAAGGGTATTGGGTTGAAAAGGTTGAATGTAACATCCCTTTTTTGTACATAATATTTTCTATAAACCTAATCAAAGCAAAGCAGTGCTAACTTAAGCTCACTTTGATTTCGACTTACATTAGCATACCAAAGGCCACCGAACTCATTTATTCAGCATAGTGTGAGGAATCCCTATAGTGACAAAGGTCCACGTCCACAGACGCCTTCTGTGTTATGCTTGGTCCTCTCGTGTGTTTACTTTGTGCATTTATTATTTTGCATTATTTGACAAGGTGTAGGTAAGTCCGTCTGATGCCTGATGAATACATGCAGCTTCAAAGGTATCTTCAAGCATCAGTTTTGAAGATCAATCGGGTCTATTACCTCGATTTAGTAATAATTTAATATTTATTGTATGCCCACGCAAAACAAGAAAGGATAGAAAAGACCATTTCACTATTCACTTAGGTGATGTGGCTGGCATAGAAAGCCAGGATGTTGATTTTGGTGTTGTGTCGCCAAAATCGGATTACCTTAATGGTTATATTGACCTTATGGAAGAGGCTTATCAAATGAAAGACTTTTTCGCTAACACCGTTTATTTATTTAAATGTTCGCGAAAACGATGTGACAGGTTTTGGCCAGCGGGTTAAAAGCGCTCACACTATATAGGTACCTATTAAGAAAGAAAGCTTCGTCTATCTAAAAGCAGCTATAAGTATCTATCCATTAAATAATATAAGCATGTAAGTAAATAATCGCATCGATAAATAAAACGTGTGAAATAAGTTGGTAGACTGATAAAAAATTTAAATCGAGTAAAATTCTAAAAATAATAATAATATGGTTAACATCGGAGGTACAGGCAAATATTAAACAAGCCAATAGCTACATGACGCCAAATTTGTCAAAAGTGAAAATAACAGTGCGTTTTGGAGACAACTTACCCGTTAGGTTCAACTAGACCGCAGACAAAACGCCGCAGTGTGCATGCACGGCCACAAGGAATAGGTTGTTACCTAGCCTAGTAAGCACAGTGCATATTCCCAAGGTAAACAAAGATTATATAAACTCAATCCCACGCACGCACGTCACCCCGATCGATTTTCAAACTTTCGAATACGCCCACTTATATTTTACAAGTACACCGAGGCTAGACCCGCTCGAATCGCGCCACACAGCTTCCAAAAAACGAATTAGTTATGGTCCTCTATGCCCTTGAATTCATACAGGTTATGTTATCGATAGGAAAAGCACAACACGCCGCGCACTGTCAGTTCAAACAATCACAAATCGAGTTCGAAGCCGGTTGCGGCGGAGTTCACTGAACAAGGTGGTGATTGTTTTTTTGTTTTGTTTTAAAAAATGTATCTGTTGATATAACACTAGAGATGCGATGTATGGGGGAGGTTAGCGAACCCGTGTGTGGCGGGTGGTTGGCGGAGCGACAGTGGTCCCCCCGCGGTCAGGCGCTGACTGAGCGGCGCGAGGCGCCAAGCGGCGAGTGGCAAGGATGAGCCCCGCTCCCCGCGCCCGCTGGCCGCAGCCAGCCGCCACCGCCAGTGCGCGCGCCTCCTACACCTTAAACACACGACGCTAAGCTCGAAAGCCGTTAAAAAAACACCTTCACAAATGTTTCAAGTACCTAACTAAAGTTTTGCCATTGCTATTCGAATACACGCACACTTGAATAAGGACTTCGAAAGCTTTTGATTTCTGCTAACAGTCGGAAACCAAAACTCTACAAATATTGGTTTCTATATTCCTGATGTAATTCACCGTTTATATTCAATTGCCGATTAAAATATTAAAATCCTATACATCCATGCGCATACTCTCAAAAGCACTTCAACAGCAGCACCTTTTCGCATTTTGTTTCATAGCTAAGCTACATATTACAAAAGAAAATCTGTGCTTGCACCATCTTACCTTACTTACACCTATCCTTTGTATTATGTAAATACTGAATACATAATACCTAGTACTTAGATATTCAAACAGCATTACAATGGTAGAGCTGGCCAATTACAACTTCATTTACCCACTCTACCATACATCAGCATTCCAATACTTTTTCTTAAGATTGAGCATTTCTAAAAAAGTTTAGCCACTTCACTTACGACTCTGATTTGTAATTCGAGATACCTACCTGCCTTGAGTTAAATACTTTCGGCCACCAGAATTTCCAGTTTCAGTAAGTACATAGAATTAGATAAATTTGGGAGACTTACGCTCGGTTTCACTCACCCTATCTTCCTGCATTTTTTTTGCAAGTTGGAACCTTAACTAAAATGTAAGTATAAATTTTTAGAAATGCTCAATTTTAGGTAGGTGTATCTAAAAGGGTTCCAATTCCAATGGATTTAAATTGAAGCAAATCCCCCAAAAAAACAATGTTGTTTTATTCTTCATCCAATCAATATTGCGCGGCAACACAAAGCCGGGAAGTTATTTTTACTTAGAGATTCCAGTACCCTTTTAAGAAATGTTATTATTATCGGGTGATTTCAATTTTGAAGCTTCGCCCAATCTGGCAGAGGCAGCCGGTGAAAGAAGTAATAGAGTCTTATCGACAGAGCACACTCCTTGCATAATAATGGTAGATAAATATTGTTAATAAAAATCGTTGATACACGAGGAGGGTGTTGTGAGCGGCTGGAGTCACTCGCTGTCAGGGGCAGGTGATTGAGTCCTTATCACGGGCCGCTGGGGGCGCCGCCTGCTGTCGCCGTTGCTTACTAACAATGAATTAGAGTCTGAGCCAGCAAACAGCAAAACAAAGAAACTGCGAATAAACTGTCAGGTACTTATGTGAAAGTTTACCACTTCGGCATAAACAGTTGAAGTGTCGTACTAGCATAAATTAAAAAAAGCTCTGGGTCTAGTGGACCGATTTTAGAAATCACGTCACTCCACCACACCATCCATTCAAGTGTGGCAAACTAGTGGCAAGGGTCTGATCTGTGTGTCGCCACAAAACTGACATAGTAGCTCAAGTAAAAATTTCAAGTAGTTGGCAAGTTTAATGAGAGCAATAATTTTCTTTTACTCTACTTCCATTTTGATCTCTATTTAATCTTTGAGTGATGTGCTTTCAAAAATCGGGTCCCAATTTCGATTTTATGACCAGAAACGATAACTCATTAATTTATACTATGTATATTATTTTACACAATGCAAAATCTAAATACTTATACAAATACAAACAGTGGATGCCTTAAGACGACAAGACATTCTGTATGAATCAACCGTAGGATTCAAACAGAGGTAAGAGCAGAAAATTTCAGCTGTTATATTATTTTCTAACTTGTGTTAGTTTTGTAGGAGGGATGTCAACAAAAATGCCCTTGGCAAAAAAAACCTATTCATAAGAACGTTTTTTCTTTATTAAAACTTATTTAAATTTAAACTGTGATCAAAAATAAATAGAACCGTCACTTTTGCATTACTCTAAACGTGATGTCATCAATGTAGCAAAACAAATACAGTGAGTTTTGTATGTAAACGAATTGTACGTTTATGATGCAAATATTCGAGGCTAAAACATGACGTAATCAAAGACATGAATCCATGGGAAACATAATAAACGTTGAAAATATTTTTAAAAATGTACCTAATGATCTATGAAATTTTTCGACGCCTGTGTTGCTGTGCCGCAATATAGTGTTGATTGACGCTAACTGCGAATGCGGCAGGTACAGGTAGGCTGGGGGAACAGGCCATTAGTTAGCGGTACTCTCAGGTGCCAGCAGGGTAGCCCAGTACCCTGCTTTCTCAGAAACCCGTCGACTCGCCGCGCCGCCAGTATAACTTGAAAAACGGGAGGCATAATAATAATTCCCTCGCCGGACACGCGATTCATTTGGTTACCGACTTCGTCACAAGGTCTATCTTATTCATTTAGTCAGTTTTCGTATTGGTTTCTGATTTAGAAGTATTCTTTTGAACCTTTGGTTCCTTTTTGCTGTTTATTAAACCGAGTTCACAGTTTCCAGGTTATATGAAGATTTTTCTTAAGAATTGAATTATTCCAGTGCTCTGTTAGGTAGTAAAATAAGCTTGTCTGAAGAATAGCTTATGAAGACACTAAGGCTGCTCGTGTCGCTTCGTGACCTCACATATATTTTTGTACTTATTTCATCGCATATTTCGTAGGTGCTATCACATTATTCATGCGTCAGTTTCCAAGAAAAATACATATTTCATAAAATTCGCCCTCTAGATTCATTTCTTAGTTTGACAGGCCATCCACCTACTTCGTTTAAGACCTTCCGTTGTGGATAAAATTCATACTAATATACGTCTGTCTTTCAAATTAGCTGGTGTATTGCGTTTTATTGAAAACATTTTTATAGAAATTGTATTTACGGCATGTTAATGTCAATTGGGAAATGGAAATGGGTAAAAGTTAAAATGTGTTCTGGTCTTTTTACCGTTATTGCTCTATTCTATTCCATGTTATTTTTTCTTCGAATAAATTTTGTGTGTCGAAAAAAGTTGGTTTTCTCCTTTATTTAAATTATCATATCAGCTTTGTTAGGGACATTACAGACGGACATCATCCAACAGCAAAACCTTTCGAAATTTGTTCCAAAATACTTAAGTTTGTATGTTCTTAACTGCTTAATTTTCTATCGGATACTAGCTAACGGAATAACTAAAGTGTGCACTTAAAATAGTTTAATAAATACTTAAATACACATTTAACTTAAAAAACATTTTTACTCATCTTACATATTATTTGCCCCAGCCGGGGATCGGGCCCGAGACTTCGTAGTCTACTTCGTAGTCAGGTTCTCGCACCGCTAGGCTATCTGCTGTGCGATCTTCAAATATTTTTTTTTTACTTAATCAACTTTTAATGTAGAGTTCTTCATTTAATGGCCCACCAATCACAAACCCTACAGACACCCCATCCAAACACACGGAAATTAGAATGTATGGAAACGTTGTATATTTACGTTTATTTGCTTTCGACTGTCACAGCTCATCTGCGGGCCATTTCCTGTACAGACGCGCGGTTCAGACGTCTACGTAATCACGTGCTCCTACATGTATAGTCCTATATGTATAGTATGGCGAGTTGTATGTGAAGGTGTCTCGCGAGTTATGAGGTGTCGCGAGAGGTACGTCATGCAATCGGTCTGTTTATGGTCACGATCGGCGTAGAAATTCTTGTCGTTGTTGCTGATTGAATCTGCCTCAATTCTTAGTATCCTTCTCTCGTCCCTGGTGAGTAGTAGATGTTCCACGGGAGTTAATAGACACATCATTCAAACAGATGACGCTTGGCGACAAAAAATCGCATAGTAACAAGGTCACGTGACAGCTAGTACCTAACAGATAGAAAAATTCAAAGGGTTACCCACCTGCTATGGGTGGTGTATAGCACGCGTCACGGGTTCGATTCCCGGCCATAGCTTTACTTTTCCGATTTTTCTATGTGTTCTAATTTTCAGTGTCGTTTAGAAAATCAACTTCGAAGCATATCACCAAAATAACTTACTACCCCTTTTTAACCCCTTTAAAGGATGAATTTCAAGAAAATACGAAACACTCTTCCATCAATTCTTTGAAAGAATGTTTATGCAAAATTTTAAGTAGATTGGACCAAATAATCACGTTGTCCCATACAAACTTTGGCCCCCCTTTTTCAGCCCTTTATAGGTAGAATTTCGGAAAATCCTTTCCTATCGGATGCCTACGTCATACAAAGAACACGCCATCCAAGTTTTAGGTCTCAATTAGCGGTTCAGGCTGTGCATTGATCCGTCAGTCAGTCATTCAGGACAAAGCATTTTATATAACTTTACTTTGCTATCTCCGCGATATAGTGAAGTCAAGTCGTGTGGAAAATAGGTACACTCACACATAACACAAGAAACAATCAAATCTTTCCTCTTTTTTCAATATTATATACATATTATATATTATATTAGTATATATGTATATCTTTGCTCCGTCAACATTCTACTTAGGAACGTTTGTCCAACAAGCTACAGGCCATTAATTTTACTTCCATGATTTAAGATTAAATTATTTCCACAAACGGTCGTTTAACACATTAATAACTCTGCAAAAAGATAGTTTACTTTTTCTTGGCTGAATTTACTCTCATTGAAGACACATTTCTTACTTTCAGTAGTTTCGTTTTTAGATTTTATTTAAAACGACGAATACACGACGTACGGGGAATCATTGCATAAGGTTAAAAAAAATCGTAATTATTCAGCACCTGAAACAACAAAACTTCCTGCATGTTGCAAAAGTTAGCACGTATAGCATTTCGACGCTGCTCAGACATAAAATTGCATACAATTAACTTAAAAGATAGTTTCTGATGTTGTTAGTTGTTGCATTGTTAAGACGTAACGGTTCTCATTCATGTTTAACCTTTTCAACAGCACGGTTTAATTCTCCACGAGACGAATGCAATGCCGCAGTGGGAGACATAAAAAAACGTTCATTTGCATTGGTGCTCCGCGGACTTGCTATTTATCCAGTGTTAACGTGCCGCATAATAACCGTGAGTTTTCCCGACTGACGCAGACCCCAAGTCGCTTTAAAAACGTAATCCTTTCACAGAAAAACAACGAGAGAATGCTTGTTAGGTGGAGTGGTAATTAGCTGGCACGCACTCAGACCTACGTGTGCATATGCAGACAATAGGCTTGAAGGAGTTAGCGTAATTTGGTTGTGTAGCATCAGCATACAGCCAATATACGTATTATGATGATGACTTTGAGCCCAGCCCAGTGCTACGTACAAAATAATTGTATAAATTGCATTACATTACGACGCTTCGACGAATCACTTTTAACTCATTCGCTTCACGGCCTAGCAATGTACCTAATGCAACTTCCACAATTTTTCTTACATGTGTAATTGGGCTTTATTTCTATCACGGTGTTTCGCTTTTAAAGGCTGACAGATTTCCCGGCAAAACTCTAAATGTGACTTTTTAAAAATGATACGTTTTCCGCAAACATCACATATCGTATTTTCCTTTTATGCAACCACCATTTCCACCATGCATGGCCATTTTTGTGGCTGTTGACAGTTTTGAGTGTTATCACTATTGCTGTGACGGTAGCGCAAGGGGCTGAATGACAGTCCCTTGCTCGTAGTATACGCTGCAAAAGCCATAACAACGTATCTTCATCAGCTGTTATATTTCCGTGTCCACCTTATCGTTACTTTTCAGGCTCTCTCCCCCTATCCCTGTCCAATATCACCGTAGAGATCTTACTACATTCATAAAGGTTAATGGATACTTAACTAACAGAAAGTCGAGATCAAATTAAGTATTAACGTAATTGGACAGCGTTTCAACTTCATTACTGTTGCAATGTACACAATAATTGAGTAATTCACGCATACCTAATGAATAATGAACTGTAACGGTCGTGCTATATGTAAGTAGGTATACAAGATTTTTTGTAACTGTATTGATGTATTTATTTATCAACAAGCTTTACATTACTACATCTGCAATCAAAAATATGACTGCAACCTACAAACATATTTTAAAATTTATGTTGGGTTAACAATCACCATCTAATATACCTACTCGGGTGCAAAGAAATCGGGTCACTTCCCATAGAAAGTTGTATGAAAAATGACACGGTTTCTTTGCACCCGAGTATAGATTGAATATTGTAATTAACTAGCGACCTGCCCCGGCTTCGCACGGTATATTATGCATGTACTATACATATAAACCTTCCTCTTGAATCACTCTATCTATTAAAAAAACCGCTTCAAAATCCGTTGCGTAGTTTTAAAGATTTAAAAAATCATACATAGGGACGGACAGACAGCGACAGCGACTTTGTTTTATACTATGTAGTGATAGTGATATAAATTAATACGTGTAAGTAAACTCAATTACAACCAAAACAACTTTTTATGTATTTATGAAGGCGCAATTTAATAAAGAAATGCAATAAAGAATAACACCGACCACGGTAGGAATAGTATGGTTAGTTGGGACTCTCGGGACGTTCCGCCAGCTTATTTCGTTGTAGTTGAGCAGGAAATCGCCTCCTCCAAACGCTAGCCGTGATTTAGTGGCCATTTTTCATCTGTATTGCACGTGGGGCCTGTGCCGGGCCCCGAATTGCCCTCGTTCCTGGCCAGTCTCGCACCGCAATCAATTGAATACTTTTATTACTGTTCTCCACAAAATCCTCATTTCTTATCCTGCTCATAAAATACTTAGTGTCCGACCGAAGTTTCGGTTTCGGTTTCGGTTTCGGCCAGAATCCGGCCGAAACCTTCGGCCGGGCCGAAATTACTTCGCAGCCTCTCGCGGCTCTCGCATCGGGAGCATTCGGCTTAATTCGGGCGCGTAAAGTAAAAGTACAAATTGAAATATGTACTCTAAGCTCCAGGAAGAAGGACTACAAAATAATCCGAAACATGTCGAGCATCACTCGACTTTTTATACGTGAGTTATCCGTTTTTTTTTTTTTTTATATATTAAAACCGACAAACGGGCATGCGGTGCACCTGATGGTAAGTGATCACCGTCGCCCATGGACAACTGCAGCACCAATGGGACTGCTAGCGCGTTGCCGGCCTTGCAAGAAATGGTACACTCACCTCTTGAAGGTACCCATATCGTAGCCAGTTGGAAAAACCCCAGCCGTCAGCTCATTCCAAATTTTGCACGTACGGGGCAAGAAAGATCGCTTAAATCGCACCCCGCAACCGTTTGTGTAATTATGATTAAAGTCTCACGGTAGTTTCATGTACCTATATCTATTTTCATTAAAAATAAACGTTTTTTATTTTGTTTAACAAAAAAAGAAACGTTCTCAAATAAGAAATCCTTGCAATAACCTTTTCCTTACGATTTGTACAGTAATTTTGAATATTTTGATACGTCTTCAAAAATTTCGGTTTCGGTTTCGGTTTCGGCCGAAATCAGAAAAAAACCGAATATTCGGTTTCGGTTTCGGTTTCGGCTAAAAATCGTGTTTCGGTCGGACACTAAATACTACACTGTAAACCAAATAACTAGTACTCGTACATAGAAACAAATTTAATTTAAGTTTACTTAAAATTAGTTTCATGTGTGACTAATTACATGCGTGACTATGTGTGCAAGAAGTTTACTCCTGTGCACATACCGGTTTCAGCATTTCCATATTGTACACCGATCACGACCGTTCCGTGTCCCAACGAATGACAACTACCTAGCAGACACTAGTGCAACCGAACTACCCGCATTATCATTTCTCAAAGTAACCCCGAAACATTTCTATGGATTATTTTACATAATATATGGATTAATTATGGTATCTGACATTTGCTTACTAAAAATTTACGTCAGCACTTGCACTATTATTATTAGCTCTAAACTTTAAAACTAGTACTGTTTTCTGCGGTATGCCTTGACTTACCCTCTAGAGAGCAGCGCTATGAACTATGAGAACGAGAAACTATTTTTGACTAAATCCTATAGAGGTAAGCTCGTGCCAGACGCTTGTCTCCGAAATAGAAAAGTTAAGTATTCAAAATATTGTGGAAAATGGGTAAGTACAGTATCTTTATAACAGCAAAATTGTTTGAAAAGGCCGCATTTTACTTTTGTCTTTCGCGTCCGAAATTCTGAAAAGGGGTTCGCCTGAATAAATGAACATCTCTGAAAGGGAGTCGTGGAAAAATGCACAAGTGAATTTCGTTTGTAAAGGAGATGAAAAAAATGTGCTGGTTTCTGAAATGGCCAGGGCCCAGGAAAGGTCCGCTAATGGCAGCCCAAACGCCAATTATATCAATTAAATACTTTACGACTGAGCGCGCTGAGCCGCTTTTTGTTGCGTACGCATTATTTATCCACTTCAGATCCATTTATTACCTGCCCTGGGCGAGTTTCATACTGTAATTTATGTTTTAATACGAATAAATAAAGAAATACGGAACAGTAAGATCGAATCATTTACAGAAAAACAACAGCATACATAATCTATTTAGGAATAAAATACAGGTTCCGCTACGTAGTTAAATAAATCGCCAACAAGGCACTTCTAGCTTTGAATAAAAGAACTCGAGTCGTTTAAACAGTGAAGGGCCTGGCATTGTTGGGAATGGCCAGAGTATTTAATTACGAGGACTCGTCATGGTGGTGGCGATTTCGCCCATTTAATCTCATTTAGGTACTACAAGAGCAGCTGGACTCACGTCACCTACCTTTCACTTAAAACCGTCCAGCCGTATAGGAAGCTTCCTTGTCGATGTATGGGTTGCTTGCTACACACATTGATAGGTACAGTTTACGCAACACTTAGATGTTGGATATCTGAAATCTGAACATGCACAATGTGTCTTAACTGACCCCGTGATTTAGAAAAACTATGTTGCTATCTGTGTAAAACTGTTATTGGAAAAATTTTACTTCAAATCGTACTCCAACACGTACACATACATAAGTCGCTATTTTAAAGCGATTTTCCGCAACAAATAAGTTGTTCCTGGAGGCGAACGCTTGTTGCATTTTCCGTCACAGAGAGGAAAACATTTGAAACCATTACGAAAATATGATGGGAGCGAAAATGTTGCGCAGCAATTTGCTACTCGAGGCGGCCGGCTCTGCGCAAACGGCCGCAAACTGACGCGTCACGGGCGAACCGAACTCCACTAAACTGATTTTCATCATTAAGGTGGCTGCAATCACACCGAACGTATATGCTACGTTACCCTATTAGATCACACACTGAGCTGCGTTTACATTGATTGATGAAGTCTATTCTATATACAGCTACCGAGAACGTTTGAGATTGGTGTGTATCTAAAGTGTATAATAAAGCTCACACGTAGTCGTTTGTGATTTGTGATTGCACTTATTTTATAAAGACATTTTATCAATAAGTATCTTTACAAAAAAACAATATAATGAAAATTGGCCAAAAAGAACGACTGGGCAACATTGGTGTAATAAATTCCCATGTAGCTTCGTAAATCGAATTATGCTAACCAATAATTGTTTAGCCAATTAAACATCACGATTAATATACCACTGTTCGATGGAACTTTACCATAAGCGGTTTAATGAAGTTAAGTTCGGAGTATCAGAAGCTTTACTTGATATTACTAGACATAAAAGTTTCTGTGAAGCTCAAGCATACTATTATGAATTATGACACGTTTAGTTCATTTTATACGTTCTTATCAACCACGGCGTTTCAACGTGACATGTCGCTGGATAATGAATTAATAATGATTTCGTGAAAATTATGCAAATACAAGTGGATCATTATAATCATCCGTTTAACGTCAAAAGCAAGCAGAAATAGGAGCTCCACTCACGCGGAGCTCCTAATTCGGCATGGTTTTGGCCCTTAGGGCCGATGAAAACTGAACATGACCTAAAACTACCTATGTTTCTGTGTCTAGACCTAATGCGACATAGTTTATATCGCTAAATGGGCAATACGAGGATTATACCAATTCGACATAGTCATATCGCTATATGGGCAATACGAGGATTAGACCTATTGCGATATAGTCATATCGCTAAATGGGTAATACGAGGATTAGACCTATTGCGATATAGTCATATCGCTAAATGGGTAATACGAGGATTAGACCTATTGCGATATAGTCATATCGCTAAATGGGTAATACGAGGATTAGACCTATTGCGACATAGTCGTATCACTAAATCGGTAATACGAGGATTAGACCTATTGCGATATAGTCATATCGCTAAATGGGTAATACGAGGATTAGACCTATTGCGATATAGTCATATCGCTAAATGGGTAATACGAGGATTAGACCTATTGCGATATAGTCATATCGCTAAATGGGTAATACGAGGATTAGACCTATTGCGACATAGTCGTATCACTAAATCGGTAATACGAGGATTAGACCTATTGCGACATAAACAAAAACGTACTTGGCCGAAACGCTTATTTTATATGACATTAAGGCATAACGAAAAATGGGCAGACTGCGTTTTAGGTACTCAGCGACTAAAAGGTATAAACATTTAATTAAATTTTAATTAAATTTAAAACCGAACGATTTCGTAGTCAGGCTCACTAATTGGATTAAGAGTCCACTCGTAACGATACTACGGTACAATTTAATACTTATTTAGTGTAAGTAAATACTTAACTTTGCTCAATACAAGAAAAACGTAGCGTTTAGCAGGACCGCCGAGCGTCGCTTTGAGCTGAAAGGCGCGCATAGAGCCGGCCCCGGCTCGTTACTCCGTGAATGCCGCGTAAATGAGATACGGCGCTTCTTCATAAAATTACTCCCTTCCGATGACCGCAACACACCGGCTATGCTATAAGGCCACGAATTTATCCTTTAAAACTTAAGAAGGATGATTATATTGTCGAGAATACATAAGTCCCATTACCACAGCTTTATTTAAGCTACAAGTACACCGTTGCTTTGCGACTGAAACGGTTACCTTTCATTTTATTTATTTTATATGCAAACGCTCTAAATTTGTACAACAACAACTATCTAGTGCACAGGGGCCTTACCATAACGTCTTAATTCGATGTAATTCCGAACCAAAGTTCTATCGCTCGCTGTTAGATCCATACTAGAAGTGTCAAAATTGACAGCTAAAACGTAAAATTAAATCGGAATTGAATCGCCTTAAGACGTCAAGGTAAGGCCTCAATACTCTACTGATAATTTTGCTATCAAACTATTTACGTTTAATCGTGTTCGTGTACCTATTGCGACCAAAGGGGATCCAATTTAGAATAATCAACTTTCTTACCATCTTACCTAAACACTTTACGTTGACAAAATACATTTCCCCTGCTGAAGTAAGCGCAAACATAACAGATTAGGTCGTTTCCACTACAGTCAGAGGTCGGATGTGGCTCCCGAGCGGATTTATAGCTATACTTGTACATATAGAGAAACATATTAACGTTATATTTGATTTACTGTGACCGCAAGCCGCGCAGTGTGCTGCGCTTATCATGTGTGGTTAAACCGATACAACAATGGGGCAAGTTGGGAACAATATGAACAGGTAATGTATAATTTTATGTTTAACAATAACATAAACAACCTCCACTAAATTACAGGTAATTCGCGATCCATTTTTTCATTTACTTAAGGGAAGCGTTGTTTTCACGCAGTTCATATGTTCCATCCATAGAGTCTAATAAAATAAGTTAATATGTATGACATATAATTTCAGCGTTACATTTAGATCAGAATCCTACATTTCTACTTGCCATACCTACCGACTTAATGAGAAGATCAATAAATCTTCCGTTATTGTAATGAAATAAATTGGAGAAAAACTTTGTCCAAACCACTGAACCGTGGATAAGGAAAATTGTTTTCGTGAAATTAATTTGCCCTCGATTCGAGTTAATGCATACCTACCTATGTGTATAGGCGTATAAACATGAAAGTGGTTGTTTTGCTGTTGCTTTACCGCAAAAAGTTGAGGTTTGTAAGGGAGTTCGCATGGATTCAGTTTTAAAATAAGACTGGAAGTCGACGAGCTTCATGTTTTCTTTCTTGGGCATGTTTATGTAAGGACGAGCGGACGAGATTACACATGAGATTGCAAAAACAGAACAATGGCCGCATATTCAACAGGACAACAACGTAGCACATTTGTGAGCGCACACCCCACCAGGCGCAGTAGGTACGCGTAGTGTCCGAAAAGAAAAATGGGGGTATGAGGCAAGGCAAGTGCGGGGTCGATGAACCCCGCGAAGCCGCGTGCATTTCCTCAAGGAATCTTATTACTGTTAACGCCAACTGTAATAATCATAACACATCTGACAACTGTGTTTTCGTTTTCATTCGTAACGTGCCGAGGAGGGCAAACGCTTGTTTCGTGTGCGTAAGTAGATTCTCATTTATTACCCACGAAGGAACGGGACGGTATAAATGTGTTTTGAGTTTAGCGTTTGTTTGTATGTACCTGTCTATTATTATTTTTCTCAAGAATAAGTCGATGACAACACTATCAATTCCATTTATTTTTATTTTTCTTTACTTACCTAATTGTTTTTTTATTAGGTCCGGGGCGCGTATTTAAAAAAAATATTAAATGTTTTTTAAACCTTACGTGATTTTCAGTTACTTAGGTTTGATATCCGCTGTGGTTTTTTCAAATGCTTTAACTTTTCTTTTTGTTTGACTACCAGACACATTTAAAACAATCATTTTTGGAAGCCAGTAAAACGCTTTTAAGTATTCTGTTATATATTAACCAACATGAATAAAAAAGGCTTGTTTTGAATTAGTAGGTTATGTGGGAAAAATGTGAGCCTGTCATCTGAATGAATTTATTTTTTTCCTTAGAAAATAGTGATTAAAATTACCATATTTTATTACACTCGAAAAGTTTCATTAAATGCACAACAAATATACCTACCGCATTTCTTTGTGTTAAGAGTTTGAGTTTGGCTGCTTTATTGAGAGAAGAACACAATAGCACGACACATTCTTAAGGGATGGCTCCCTTAAGAATGTATTGAATTAGTAACAAGAATATTGGCCATTTGGCTGGTTAGAATCCTTAAATAATATTCTGTGTGTATCTGTATATCAGTCAATAAAGTTTTCTTATTCTTATTCTTATTCTTAATAAAACAAATGACAAAACCATAAACAAACTATTATTACACCATAGACTTTATTGTACTCTATCACTTTGGGTTCACTTTGATCGTTAGAATTAGAATTACTTCGATCCCGGACACCTATCATAAATCGGTACCCGACCTCGGGAAGGCGATCCATTATTCAACCGGAAGACCACAAGGTGTGCAGCCGACTGTCGAGGCCTTTATTCAATATCTAGTTGAATTCTAACCCCCTAGCTAAGATTAGCGCATTAGTGGATGAACAAAATTTGTTCATCCACTTAGTAAGTTTAACTAAGTAAGTTTAACTTAATAAGTAGACTAAAATCTGTAGATTTACAAAAAACAACGCACAATCGGCACCGATTGTGATAAAACGTGTCTAAGAATCTCCGGGAGAAATGCTGCTGTGAAATTAAAAAAAAACGCAATTAGTTCACGTGTGTTAGAGCTATGGTGCCACAGATAGACTTACACACAACGGTCAAACTTATAACACCTCTTTTTTTGCTTGGGTGTTAAACAATTTTGTAAGTAGGTAGGTATTTAATATGTAACACCCTTTTAAAAAAGTACCTACTAAACTTTATATTTCGACCGCTAGCTAGCATGCTGGTATAAATTTTCTTACAGAAAATCTTTACTTAGGAATTACCTACATACTTAAAAGTTAAAAAATTTACTCACTACGCAACAATTACTTAAATATGTCAATTATATACGAATGTTATTAAACGCGCCGCAGAAAAATCAGTTGGTAACTAAGTCGAACTAGTTTAAAAACATTAATTATGAAGTGGTGGGCCACTCACCTAAGTTTGTGGACGGGTACTTGAATGTCCGACCCTGCTAGAATTGACAGATGTCTGTGCAATTAACTGCCGCTCCTCATGATAAAATCCGATAAGTGGCGGCAGCAATTGCCGGCAACTCTACAAACGTTGCCTTTTAAAATATAAACGTCACTCAACTGTTCAAACTTCGTTATCAGCTTTTCGTTTATTTTCCTTGTTGAATATAATTCCCAATATTCTTAAGTCCTTTTATAAACGAATCGGCTTTCTACGATATCGGCACCGATGGAAATAATGGCTCGGCGTAATGATTTTTGTTATTGTTGTAATCAAGTTATTGAGCTTATTCTTTTGCGTAATTATTTTAAGTTGCTATGTATAGGTACAAAGTTGGATGTTTACCAATGCATATATAAATCTTGGCTTAGCTAACAACACTCGATTATTTACGAGAAATTGTAAAAATACATTTATAAAATATTCCATTTCCGTTTTGGCTTCGCTGCGCCTATGAACGGGGCGCGCCTACAAATTTCAGCCGCACTCAAAGGACATCTTTTACAAATATTTTCTTATGCAGTAAAGAGTCTGCGAGCAGTGACTGAAACGTTACTTACGAACAAAAGAGAATGTTGTGTATGAAGCTCTGTCGTCGCACAGCGCGTCGCTCACGCGTGCGTGCGGCGCGTCCTATGCGACTCACGTGCGACTTTTAACAATAAACTCAACGTTTTTCATTACAAGATCCCTTCATCCGTCCCCCATTCCTTCACAATGACGCTTTCCAATTGTCTTCCATTCGACGAGAAAACATACGCAGCCTATTTAGACGTTCTCAAAGATTTTCGTTTACCCTCGAGATTAAGGAGGAAATAATTGTCTTTAAATATGAATATCTTGGGGCTTGGTAAAATAACATAGAATGTAGGCGTAAACTTGAGGAAGGACGCTCTTGCTTGAAATATTAGTATTTTTCGAGTACATTTGTTTATGCGTAATGACATTTAGAAATTCGAAGTACTTAAGTAATAATAACTCCTACACCTAGGGAATTTCTGTATAACTAACAATGTAGAAGAAATATTTAACCTAGTGACTTTCTGCCAATTTTCTTGCGGCGCGTTCTTCTTGGCAATGATGGTCTTTCCGAATGCGCTGGTAGTCTCAAAAAGACACGTAAAAGAACCCTTGGCGGCCAATTTTTATTTTCATTTTCAGTTATTCATATTTATTAAATACTTCCGTCCTTATACCTTATGTATAGAAAGCGATCATGGAGTATTCTGAGAATTCAATGAACCGAAATCGACTATTTAATGTAATAAACAATGAAGCTAATTTAAATTCTGGCGAAGAAGCGGTCGATTCCGGAGCCGACTGTAATCTCCTCTGCTGAACATCCCTCTGGAATTCTATTAGGCACGGATCCCTGACGGCTCCGCTTGTTACTGCGGTGAGGAGCAAGTCCTCGCGTGTGCGCTGGCTCATCTACATACTCATGAAACATCCGGATAAGCCCGCAAATAAGCATTTCATTACTACGTCGTGTTAATGAAAGTGGTGTTGGAACGCGCTACTACTGAAATCTGAGGATTAACATGTCGAGTAATAGTGTAAAATTTCGAGCTACGCTACTGTAATACATGATATAAGTAAGTAGGTCATGTACTATTTTTAAAAGACGAAACATAAATAAACAATATAGAAGCCTATTCACCTACACGTAAAGGTACTTGCAAACGTGCAAGTAGAATCATTGAATAGAAAGCGCCGCAAAATTCTTACATAAGAGACGTAATGTTTTGGCAAGATATAAAGGTGGGGACTAGATGAAAATATTTTGCTTCAACACTGAATTACCTATTTTCATTTTTTTCTACAGTTATCTCCATTCTTGTATCTTGTAATCATAATTATTTAATGTACCTTCAAAGAAAGTCCCAAAACGTCCAGGAATGTACCAAGACTTTGAAGTCTTACTCACTAATCTTGCGGCCAACCAACCTGGCAACGCATCTGCAAGCCTTTGGTGTTGCGTGTGTCCATGGGTGGTGGTAATCACTCGCCATCAGGTGACGCACTTGCTCGTTTTCTACTCTATTTTATATAAAATATGGGTAAACAACGTTAAATACTTGTACTTATGGACACAATTTAAGGATAATTGTTCAGTGCTCAACAGGCTAGTGAACCACTTAAGCTAAATAAATAACTTAATGTTCCCGGACACCGGGACTGGTTAATCTACTTAATTAGGTTATAAATCACCACGATGGATGACACGGGGCTATCATAATCTATTCTAAGAAAATGAGACGTCGCGTTGAATGGACAAGAATCAAGCAATCTAACTTTCAAGTCTTTCTTAATTACACTGTTCGAAGTCAATCGACGTCTGACCTAAATCTCCATTTGAATAAGGCCTGGCTCAATCTTCCGACAAGTTCAGCACAATCACTGTTCTATCTTAATAATTCCAATCTCTCAGTTTGAATGTAAACAGAGCTGCACTCTAAGGATTAGAGTGGTGATTTGACAAAGTTTCTGTTCTGTTCAGCTGTAGGCGGCGCAACGGCGGCACTTGATGGTACGCGAAGTACGCGAAAATTATAGTCTGCCGACAGATCTTAGTTCCGCGGGTCAAAACAAATTTAGGATCTATATTATTTTTTTGCAAGCAAACTTTAGTAAAAATGAGATGATTTGTAACAGTTAATACATGTCTCTTGATGTAGCAGTTAGTCTAAAAACTTGATTCCTTTGTTTAAAAAGAACCTTCGAGGGTGGTAGGGGTGTGGCCTATATGAATCTGACCTGTCTACGAATAGAATAATAGAAAAATGTAGTTCTAAATCATATCAATTATATCTCTACACTTACAATACAATTACTACTTTGCTCTGTCAGCACGTAATAATTATGTATGTTTGACTACCATCAACTCCGATAAAAATGATAATCGCAAAACCATGGATCTTTTCCTTCCAATTTAATTCTCAACGTAATTATACCTACCATACGCCAGGAACTGATAAGCAATCCCAAACTTTCCCCTCCAAGTCATAGAATCAATCTTCAATAGCCAATAATGCATCCGATCCCCAATCTATCTCATTCGCCTCATAAAACTTCGCGAAACGCACGAACACGATAGTAAAGAAGTTGCTCCAACTATTTGGAGAATAGAGTTCTACGCTCGCTCTTGGTGTTATACTGAAACGAAGATATGTCCATTTCACTTTTTGCTGCTCCCTGCCTTTTTAAAATTAAATAAAAACGGAAGGCTTCCCTCGTTAGCAGATCTTCACCCACCTCGTTAACCTTATTACCGAGTGGGAGTCCTGCTCCTGCCCGCAACTGTTCTAACTAAAAACCTACATTCGCACTCTAGCTTTCCAGAGGCGCAGTAAATCACATGAAAGAGGTTTAATTCAGGTCAAACGTAATATAGCGAAACTAATTTAAAATAATTATAAATTAAGCCCTAGGGTTTCAAAGACGCGATAATAACATTTGTAATGATTTTCACGATTCTGTTATATCGGTTGAGATGGCATTCTAATTAAATTTGGTACATCCGCTGACGGTGTCGTCATATCAACCGCGTCGAATCATAATAACAAATATGCTTGACGTAGCACCGCGGTGCTCCTGTAATATAACTTAATGTAAGACACGTTCGCGCTCTCATTATGGTGGTCTGTTTCATAAACCAAATAACGCACCTGCGGAACATTAATGTCCTTAATTCTTAATATTGATAAGGCACTTTGCCTGCCTCTTGCGGGGAGGCAGTAAAATGTATTATTTACGCACGTGTTAGTATATATCTCGTGCATGTGTGCCAAGGCTTCAATTAAGTGTTATGGAAATTTTAATTTTATGTCACTATGCACATCTTTAATATTATGTTACATAAATAAATATAGAAGACATTTTTTTGTAGGCATAATCAGGCAGTTTGTAAACAAGAGCGATGTGATAGTTTAGATACATAATACTAAGGGTTATGAGTTATGTAGAAATTAGGCTTCTCTTTGAATTATTATTTATAAAGCACGCATTTAACGTTCTATTATAACGTTTTACATTAATCCTAATGACCGTATAAGGCATAAGAATATGTATATTTCTAATAATTATTTGGAACAATTATTTACAAAAAAATCGATCAAACTTATATTTCTTATGCTTGAGTTAAACGACAATGTTTACTACAATAACAGACAAATATAAACTTTATCTACTTAATAAACCCAATTTTTGCTTCGTTTCTGTGAGGAAAAACACCAAAAGCACTTCGTTACTTCACTGACAAGTGCTGCTACTACTACCTTACTAAAACTTATTTCTTCAACCTTTCTGTCGGCCCTAAAAGTTTTAAGTCTAGCGATATTTTCTTTCTAATAACCCAGTTGCTGGAGTCGTAGCTAATTTAATTAGGTTGTTAAAGATGTTTTTCAAATACCTATCCAATGATACACCACTTGATTAAGTTGGTCGGCTTTAAAAAAAACCATCTCGTGGTTGAATCTTGATATCTTATTTCTTTAGTGACTCGCAAGACAAAATCATTAAGAATTGAATTGAAAGGTACAAACTTTAGCTTTTCAGAGCGCCATACCGGAACGACCATACAAAGGCAAGTAGGCACGCGTAAGTAAATAAATACATGGGTACTTACACATAGATTTATAGGATGTTAAATACATTACCCGCTTTTGTGTAACCCTGTCGGGTAAAAACAAGGAAACAAAGTTTTCGAAATATTACGCAAAAGGTAAGGAAAGATGAGGGACAACCAAACAAACATCCTCGGATAAACAACTTTTTTCCTTGTGAAAATAGCAAGATTAATTAGTGCTAGACGAGTTATATACGGAAAGTCCGCGAGACAGCATAATTATCTCAAGGCTGTGCAATTCTACAGTAATTTGTCACAAGGTATCATACTTTTGTATCGATATGTAAAAATAACGTACCTATATAGAACAATATCACATTATCTGCTTAAGATACTCGTAGATCTTGATAAACAATAATGGTTATTTTTATCTTAACGCTTATTAAGTTTTTATTTCCGACAAATATCAACGATATTACTATCGGTTACTTTGAAAGGCTTGCCAGACACGGACAGACTTTATGTCTGAAGCTTGTTTTGATTATTTAAGCTTAGTTTCTTAAATGTTAAGATGTCATCAACAGACAGGCAGTCTTTAGAAATCTCCGGCAGGTCAACACACGCTAATAATTTAAATGCTTTCAAATTTTAAGAGAAGATGAGAGAGGAAAGCAACTTTTTGTGAAACAAAGAAAACTTTATAAATATTCTTTTCGCGGGTAGCACCTGAGGGACTTCTGAAAAGTTTTATTTTTCTTTGTATAGCTAATAAACGGAAGGCTTCACGTAGCCATTGTTAACTCCGGCAAGGGCCATATTATTATTTAGAATAAATCATTGCGTCAGTACAATACGAGCCATAAACTTTTTATTCACCGACCGCCACCCTCAGACCAAACAAAAAGTCAAGACGAAGCCTTGCAAATCGCATAATAAAACCGAAAACAACCATTTTTTCCAAATAAACAGTTGAGACACGCACACGCGCACGCTGTAATTCTGTAATGTAAAATTCACATTGGCAATCGCGGAACTCCGTGTTGACTTTCTATTTGGTCTGAGCGACCCGTCACAAGTTCTACACTTTTTATGTTCAGATAGTGCCCTCAAAGCTGAGCATCCTGAGTGTTTGCATGTTATGTATGATGAATGTTGTCAAACGATAGGCGTACTACTCCACGCTTACATGTGAAGTAAGTACCTATCACACTCACTCGTCTCGATTTTTTTTAAATATTCCGAAGTATAGCAAAATAGTGTATTAGTCAAGTCGAAAGAAAGCCTCGTTGTGTCTCTTTATTAACTTTTTTATGATAGTTTTAGAAGTAAATATAGGTAAGGTTGCCTATTTTTAAATGAAACCGTATTGCGTTAGGCACTATAGCTACTAGCCCCTCACATAAAATGCCTACACGAAATGTCAATCGATCACCTTGCAAATAGAAGAGAGTGCCCATTCAAATCCTTGGAAGGCCCGTGATCCATCACGCTTCAACTACAATGACAAAACGCAAACATACCATTAGGTCGACAAAAAACGCAATTTAGAAAGATTATTATAGCTAAAGTATTTTTTATCTCAGAAAATGGATGAGTACTTAAGCAGAAATCGAACACTCACAAAATTTCTTGTTAGTAGGTAAATACTTACCAATATGGCATAAGTATAAGATGTCTAGAGTAATGCCCTGAGGCACGTCCGTCTTTTCTTCGAAATACCGGTCATCAATTTGATTTGATCTGTAATTTTAGGGAATCGGAAAAGTCGCAATCAATTTCATTTTTACAGCAGCGGGTGGCACGTCAAAGGGCAGATCGGTGTAACCTTAGTGATAATTTACGGCCAGCCCTGAAGGATAATCCGGCTCAACGCCAGCGATTCGGCGATAAATCCTGACGCAACAATTTTTCTATATGCCTACACGTACTTACATAAAACATATTGACTCTGAAGTATACTGCATTTACGCCGCTGTTATAGGAAGCGAATTATGATGTCCATAAACGCGGCTTTAGTAGCTTAACTAGACACCAACAGTTTTGATGTATCTGTGAGCGAAGTAAATGCTTTCTGCGCTACGTCGTAAAAGGACAATATAATAACTCGAAGGCCGTCATTTTTTCCCATTCTCTCTCACGATGCTAACTAGAATATTTTATTATAAAAAAAGTTACATAAACAGTAGGGATAGATTAAATTACGACAAAAATCTAAAAAGAGACGAAATTATATTATAAGAAAATTTCTACTCCTGACATTAAAGCTTTTTTGTGATTACATAGGGATTAGATCCCAAATGTAAAAAATAAACCCTAATGTTTAAATTAAAAAAAAAACTATAAGTACATACGAAGATTCCGGACAAAGTCGGCAAGTGAATAAAAAATCCAGTGTTCTTAAGCAAAATATAGGCAGTGAGAGGTCATTTTATATTGGTTACCAACGTAGACAGACAAACAAAAAAAATAGCTTTATATATTCTTTTCATTAGTTGTGCCATGAGAGCAACCTTCATACCAAATTTTAAATTACTAGGACAGCTGGAAGTATCCCCTATTTTTTGGCAGCACGGCAATTTGTATGGAAACACTTTTTCTAGTGACTATCTTTTGACTGAGTTGACTTTGAGAGTTTATTTCTTCACACCTTCAAAGGACCGCAGATCTAAGTATTTGGTATTAATTTCCACTTTATACCTCTACGGGTTCCCGAGAAAAAGAGTCTTGACAGACGGACGGACGGACGGACAGCAAAATTATCCTATAAGGGTTCCGTTTTTTCTTTTGAGGCATGGAAAACACTAAATTTAACTCTAGTAAGGAACTCCCTTAAAACCCGTATGAGTTTAATTACTAATGTTCACAATACTCTCACATAATCATGGGCAATATCACGTTAGTGGTCGTAGTTGAACAATATGGACGCAAACATTGATTAATGATCAGTCATCAGCGTAGCACTGTTGTGGCCTATTACAATTATCCCGGTCTCAATTTCGGCTTACTGTCTGCTCCAATGACGTAATGAATGGATGGCATTACCGGATAACTAGGTCATAAGTTGGCTTAAACTATTCATTAAATAAATTAAGTCTACAATATCAATTATATGATTTAGTTCAATCGCATTTTAAGCCATGTACCTATATGTTGACTAAGTCGGATAATAGCGGATACCTACGTGACTAATCGGATCTGTTGCATTAATTATGTCAGAGTCTCACTGTAGTTTCCTAGTTAAAATAATAATATCTAAAAATTTATAGGTAGCTATAAAATATGCACAATTGGTGCCTTATCCTTCATAAAAAGCTCTGATAAGCTTTATCTTTTTTATCAAGGCACCAATGGATGCGTATTAAAACGTATTGGTCCAGTCACGTTATTATATTAATTATTTTTATTAAAACTTTAAAGCACATGTAAAATATAAATCCATTTTTAAAACTAAATATTTGTTCCCTAAACATTTTTAATCAGTTATATTACTCATATCCCTGTTGGATAATCGAATGATGTCAAGGTCCTGTGCGGCGGCGGCGTACCTATTTATAAACGTAGAAATTGATGAAAAACTCAATATACGATATACGAGTAAGGTATATCACGCGCACGGGTGCTCAGGCCCGGTTTTATCCAACTAGCGTTCACCCATGACTCGTTCAGATAAAATTTGATGAAAATTACGACATGCAATTTTTACGGTTCCGTATTACCAAGCTTTCACTGTGAGTCTGCCTCTAACAGGGAGCTGAATTTCCGGAACTGTGCTTGGTAACATTTGAAATTTCTATGTAATGTGTTAGTGAGCGTTTTCCAATTTTTTTTTCCAGAATTTAACTATTTTTGGTTTTTCTTACTCAGAATCGTTCACCCTATCGATACTTATACAAGAAAAAATGTGTCCTACAATTTCCATTCCAGTTCGTCACTTTTTTTAATATAGGTATGTATGGAACGTGACGAACAGGAAAAAAATTCAATAGTAAAATCTGAGACATATTTTTTCTTGTATGAGAATAAATATAACGATTCTGAGTAAGAAAACCCCAAAATATTAAAATTTTCTCATGTGGACTTTTTTTGGAAAACGCTCTTGTGCATGTTTAGCGGCAGCTGTCACTTAAAACTTTTAAAATTAAACTCAACTCAATGTTTATAATGCCGTGAGCAGATTTTTAATATTCTCTCTTTAACAACAATTATTTAAACAAACACCTCACAATGCAAAAACCTTTTTTTTTAATACAGTGGCACGGACGGAACCCTTCATGTACGAGTCTGACTCCGGTTTTATTTTGTTAATTTTTCTAGATGATCGAGGTCATGAGCGTGTTTTTCACTAAAATGTGCTTTTATTTACTTTTTGCTTCTAGGAGTTATTCAATTATCATTGTTACAAGCACTCGGAATACGTTAGCGAGAATGTTCTCATTTACATAAGGTTCTATTCAGTCACCCGATTCCAGTAATGAGTTCGCGAATATCAGTGACATGCTTAGAACACAGTTAAACTAGGTCTCGAGTATAAAGCAAGTGAATTTCAGACAATACGAGGCTGGCTTATCGAACGACGGCAGCAAACTGTCAGCCTGATACTTGGCAGATAAAGTTTGCGACTAAAATACAGTAGGTAAAGTAAAGAACACACTCGGATAAGGAGGAAAAAAATTTGTATTAAATATAATAAATATTTACTCAGTAAATGAAACTATGCTAGATGTCTCGTCACTGATGTATTGTGGTTTATTTGAGGTCACATTTAGATTTCATCAAACTTATTCCACTGAATCAATAATATTAGTTTTAAAGTTTAAGTAAGTAGTTATAAAAACCACATACCTAGTAGTAAGTATGTTTTTACTTATAATAAAAGCTAGAAGAAGAAAAGCTGTCCATTGATGATATTTGTAACGTAATAGAATCTGATGAGTGATGATATAAAAAATACTTGGAGATACTTCTGGCCCTGTGTACGTAAGAGTTGCAGAAACTCCTAAATTGGATGCGGTTTTCGCAGTTGTATGCTGCAGACGTTATTTAAGACAAAACACTAATGAGGCTTGGAATTAGATAGCCAAATATTACCACTCTATTGGTTATATGCTCAATGGCATTACCGAATACGGCCAATTACAATGACGAAGGGGAAATACTCAATATCCGCTCCAACAGAGCATCGGCCACTATCCCTACATAAAAATACTTTCCCTATTCCCGTTCGTTCGTCATTACAATACGTAAATATCGGATTCGCATTTGATTTGGAACAAATCAGTCGCTATCGGCTGTAAACGTCTATCCCCCCATGATGAATCGTTTTCCTGGCCTGCTTACCAACCTAACGTCAATCCTGTTTTTGTATCTACACATATTTCTTCAGTGAAACGTATGATAAATTCAACATGGAAAGACTTACTGTGTAATCTGTTTTTATATCTTTATCATTTAACTCAGTAATAAAAAATAGACAAATGGGCTCTGTAATTTGAGTTACTATTTTTCTAGACACGCAAAGTTACAAAATTGTCTTTTTTTGAAAACCGTTTTATTTTATGTATATTTTTTTCACTATTACAGCGAAGACATAATATCCCTAATACTACAAACCCTGGCGTCCTTAACAATACTCAACTCCTATTTATTTCACATTAATAACTCCATCGCCAAGCTGACCATAATTGATTCAAGTTCCGAACGCCATCAACTAATTTAATGTAATAATCTGAAGTCGGCCGGCGCTGACGCACCATGTTTTGTAGCTTAAATCAATTCCGACAGAAATTCGAGAGAACGACGCTATTGCAGTTGAACTAAAAGCAGACTTTTAATGTTATTTTTCGCCCCGCCGGCATTCGTCGCAGCACTCGATTAGGGAAGTGTTTATTAAATTACAGCGATTGCCGGCGTCCAGTTAGTCGCAGATTGCACGAACCTGACGAACAGAATTCCAGCAAATCAGCAAAAGGCTGCTGCCCCCGTATCCCGATTTCGTGACACACAAACATTTTGAGATTTAATTTCCCTAAATTCAATCATTGGAAAGAAATTCAATCAAGGAACGGATATGTATTTTTATGTTCTGACGTTCTAAACTAAACGATACCGAAAACTAAAGCATAAAGAAAAAAAAGAAAAAAAAACTACCTACACAGTGATGCGTGCTTTACCTCTACATCACCATCAAGGTAGCCGGCCGAAAATCCCCTAGTGAACATATCATCTCTTTATTGTAAGTACGATACAATCATATTATGACGTTATAATTATGAAAATAGTACAATTTCATCCTAAGTTTGTAAATGGAAGAAAGAGAAATTAGCCTAGGCTGTTATGATAACAAAAGCTGTTCAGGAAAAAAGATTGTCACTAAAACTGTATGTCCTGAACATCACATCGGGCGCATTGGCGGATTAATTCTGCAATCGCACTGTTCACTTTGGGAAGACAAAATATAAGTTGCTTAGTCCCGCATATAAATAGCACATGTAGCAATATCGATAAAAGCACATGACAATATAGCCAATTTGTTTTTTTCTCCGACAACAGATGAAATGACAAAATGTTTCTCTATTATTGGAAAACTGTTTCGCAATGCAAATGAATTTAGCATTATCGAAATTGGTGCACCCATATTGATATTTCCCATTTTGTTGGCGAACATTCCGTGAGTAGTAGGTATCGCAAATGCAGGTGTGAACGACTTCGTTAAGTCAAGTTTTCATATGAGCAAAATTTGTAAGGGTAGGTTTGTGGTTTTCGTTAGACAGAGATATGTAAACTTTTTTATTTTTAGATGTAGCAATTACAAATATATCTAATTACATTACTGTTTTTGAAAATTATGATAAAGATTCGTTAAACTAGTTGAACTCCGCTGCTACAGGTGCCCGATTTTTAAAAGGACATTACGCAAAAATGACACTCGAAAGTGTTAAAAAGTAAAGATGCAATTGAAAAAAAATTACAGCTTGATGGTTAGACGAATTCTCTAACCAACAAGTCGGTAATTTGAACTGTAGTTTGGTAGCAATACTCAGATTTATACCGCTTTCGAGTGCTGTTGATCAATCACGTCTTTAGTTTTCTAATGGATCGTCGATAGCTGCATATACCTTAATTAAAACTCAGCTGCTCAGCTGGACATCACATTTTCGGAGTAGGTCACCTACAAGGTTCATATAAAATTCTGAATGCTGACGCTATTTTCTACCAAATGTTCATGGCGGGGATTCTTGATGATGACGCGCGGGTCAAATCGCCGGCCGACGGCTGACGAGGCTATTTGCATGAACCGGCAGCGTCGACACATTATCCCTTCATCCTGACTCTAAAATATATCTAAGTATAAAAAATTCAACGTGGTCGTTTCCATCAACCGTCCGGTTGACAAAAACGTGCAGTAATTTGCTCTCTTTTTAGACTTTCTATTTTTAACGTTCCAAATTGTTTTCATTGAAAAAATGGTACTAACTTTATAAGCTACGCGACGTCAATATCCAAAGCGTGCTCAATGTCCCTACTTCAATCCATTTTCGAACCGTCGAGAGTACCTTCTGCTCAAGATTGATGAGCATGATAGCAGTCGCGACGCATCATTTTTTAACTATTTTTGGATGACATCTCAATTTGCTTGTTTACACGAATACGAGTAGAAACTTAGACTCTTTTATAGGCTTAAAGTCCAAGGAAGCTAAATTTGTTTTTTAACTCTTCTCAAAGAAAAACGCTAAAATATTAAGTAGGTATAAACTAACTTACGCCCTTCACGCAAACGCAGCAAATCATCAAATACTAAAAGTAAACTAACATTAATTTTCGGCAATCGATATTTCGACCTATCCAAAGAACAAAGTCATATGTACAAGACTGTTGATTTTCAGTACAGCCGGTAGAAGATGTAAACGTGTATAAGTCCGATAGTAAAAAACTTTCGATTTTCAGCTTAGAGTATTTTATTGTTTGAATTGACCCAGTTCTATACTGTCCAGCGTATTGTTCACTGCTGTATTATTTTGCGAAATAGTGGGTCCGATTTTAACATCTTACATTTTACGACGGAACGACTGTTGTCTTTTTTTAACATGAAACCTTATTTTATGGAATTGCCTGTTATATTACACGCTCTATGTCTATTTAATACGATATACTACGTAATTATGGAGTTCTGTTTAGTCCTATGTGATCAATTTGGTGTGAATATGTAGTCAATTTTAATGAATTAAACCCAGTTTTTTTTATTTAAATCGTTAATTAAAATAATCAAAAACAACGAACAAAGTTCTACAAAATCTATATTAATGGCGTCTTGTATCACAGCACAATTATTTATATTTTTAAGAACAATATACCGCTCGTAAGTTGAAACACAATAAAAAAACATAACAATGTAGTAACTTAACTACCTACCAAACAAAAACTTTTTTATAAAAATAATAATGTATCAGTTTTATCGTTTATAACTGAGATCAAAACAAAAACTAAATTGCCGCTAACGGCTTAAATTTTAATAAGTCAACAAGAATCAGAATGTCATACTCATTTTGAATCAGATCATATTTATAGAACAACTAGCGACCCGCCCCGGCTTCGCACGGTATATTATGCATGTATTATACATATAAACCTTCCTCTTGAATCACTCTATCTATTAAAAAACCGCATCAAAATCCGTTGACTGGTTTTGAAGATATAAGCATACATACGGACACGGGGACAGAAAAAGCGAATTTATTTTATACTATGTAGTGATAGTGATAATTTATATGGGTCACTACCATCCGCATGAACCTCTTTTATATTATTCCATTTTGTTACCTTTTATATTTTTAAGCCAAACTTTATTATTGACGTGACATTTAAAGTCAAAAACATCGGGTGTGTAATGATTGATATAAAAATATTTAATATATTTTCTATCGATATATCAACATTTGATATAATTTCAAAGGGTATAATCACTCATTGTGTATAATAAACGTTTGGTATAATTTTAAAATATATAAATTTATTTCGTATATTTATCGTTCGGTATAACGCTTATTTCTTATAACGATTATATGGTATAACGCTCATTTTATATACAAAAATATTTTTTATAGCAGTTCGTTTTTGTTGGGGGACGCAGTTTAAACCTAACCTAACCTACTTTTTGATAGCAGTTCGTTTTGTGATTATGTCTCTAATACATTATTTATGCCAATTGTTGTATTTTATATAAAAATAACGTTATACCATAAGTTCATTATAGGAAATAAGCATTATACTTAAAGAATGTTATATTAAATGATATTATATCAAATGATCATTATAAGAAATGATAATTATGTCATATGTAAATATATTAAGTGTTGTTATATGATTTAATAATTATATCAAATGAGCGTTATTGCTACTAATATTATACCAAAAATTTTTATATACATCGTTACGCACCCAAAAACATCATTATTTGTCACATTTCGAACTACATAAGGTTCTTCTTCATTTTTTGCCCATCTGGCTAACAAACACCATTCGTCTGAGTATAAAAATTGCTTTGGTTTGAGAAGCACGCTCTATTACAGAATGGACACTATCGCCCTCATTTTGCGTGTGACCTTTTTGTAAAAATCGATGTACTGTCGAAACATTAATTATTAATCTTTATTCATCATCATCATCAGCCTATATTAGTCCACTGGACATAGGCCTCCCCTAATGAGCGCCATAGCGCCCTGTCTTCAGCTTGACGCATCCAGCATCTGCCTGCAGCCTTTCGCAGATCGTCATCCCACCAGGCCGGAGGGCGTCAATGTCTTCGTTCGGAATCTTTATTAAGACATCTTTTCTTGTTCCTTTTGTCGGAGTACCTATTTAATGATGAAATTCCACTGTTTTGGTCTATCTCCAAGTTGCCAAAATTTTGAGAAGCAATCTACTCTCTGCTGATGAGACATCTTATCTGCGCACTTGTAGCGGCATTTAGGTACATGTTGGTCCTAATACTTTCTCGTTCATAACTTTGGCATTTTTAGCTACATATTATTGCCCTAAATTTTTATGGCATTTACGTTTGACATCCGACCACTCTTTCCGATTTCTCTGACGTTTTTTGGTAGTTCTAGGTGTAATATTGCGTGCAGTTGAAGAGCTAGGGCTATTCGCTAAGGAAGGGAAAATAGAAGAAACAATGCCGTTGTGATCAGGACAAAATTCGTCGTTACAAGGTGTGTGAACATTTACTGGGGATGGTATTGGTGTTGGGATGGACAATTCTGCGTTACAGGGAGTAGATCGAGAATCAGAAACTAAGTCTTCAGGCAGACAGTTGTATGATGAATACGAATGTTTGTGCCCGAGTCATGGATGTTGTATGAATTTAAGTATGTATTTATCTACATTATATTATAAGTATCTTTATCCGTTGCCTGGTACCCACAGTACAAGCTTTGCTTAGTTTGGGGCTGGGTCAAATGATGTAATTTGTGCCAAGATATTTATTTATTTATCTATTATATTAATTGCCATCATGGGTGAACACTCGAAACTTGCGGGTATCTCCAAGGAAAACGGCGTAAGTTCGCTATTATCAACTTCATGGATAGATCTTAAGCTTTCGTTACGTTCAATATCGTCATGTAAAATGTTTTGAGGCAACGGCGAAGCTGTTCTATACCTACTGAAAGGGTTTAGAAAAAAAAATATTACCACAAATTATACAATATTTTTAAACAGTTCTTATTACTAGCCTGTTGTGTACAGTTTCAGGTTATAAAAGCAATGTTTTGTTCATAAATTCCCGACATTTTGAGACGAATATCGTCTTAACTATCATTTTGTCCCGATAAAACGTTCCAAGTCTATATAGGACATAAAAATTTAAGTATAATGTCCACAGAACAACGTCCGATATAGATATGCAACGGTGAAAATTTACGTATGCGTCATACAAAAACGTCACATTTTACCACAGTGCTGAAAAAAAATAACTTCAATGTTTAGTTTTTTTGTTGCGTAAAATAATATATGAAAAACAAAAAAAAGAGTTTACTTTGTATTTTGACAGAATACAGTTATTTTTAATGTTCCACCAAAAAAAGTACTATGTAAACATCCGTCACAGTTTTATTGTTTTTCGCAACAGCACTAAAATAAAAACTTAAAGATTTTGTTTTTTATAGCCATAATGTTAACATTAAATATTTTAAGTTAAATAACAGATACTTGTCAGCATTTACACTTTCCTTCGTAGTAACTAAAGGTATTATTGTAGCCGGGGCTGTGGATTCAGGCAAGTTTACATAATTCTGAGGCATGTTAAGAATTCGACGTGATCTCGACATTTTACAGTTATGTTAAATCTTATGTTAGTATTAATATTTAACGTTCCATCCATTAAACACGAGTATTATAGCGTGAAGCGTAGACACACGACCAGTCTCCAAGCAACAACGGCAGAACTGACGATCGGACGCCGCGCGCGCGCCGCCCGCGCACCCCGCGGGGTTATCAACTGAACATCGAACATTATTTTTTGGAGTCTTGATCAGAAAGGACGTTGTTCGATTTTATATCTCCGTAACCAAATAAGATATCAAAATTTTGAAAATATGTATAGATAGAGCTTTTTTTGTATACTAAAGCTACATACATATTTATCTAAATTTTGGGCCAAAATCACATCGGACTTTTTTCTTCGGATAGGTCGATTTAATCAATATTAACAAAAATAAAATTCTAAAAAGTAACATGTGACCAATCTTTTATTTACCTCTATATTAGCCACGGGATTAGGTATAATATAAGAAAGTGATATTAGACTGACGGGCCACTTCTGCATTCATAATTATTTTGATATTTTATTCTCAAACTCAATTATCGTTCATCTACTTAGCCCTCCAGTGATTGAATAGATGCTCCGGTGGAAGCTCGTCGCGGGCAGCGAACGGAAATCAAATTTCCAGGAATTCTCGTGCCCCAATTAATGTTTGCCCGACGGACTGGAGCGATGCTTCAGCAACAAACAAAACATTACAAACTATCTGCTCTACATCGAATATTTCATAACTAAATATTATGAGTTTCATAAAGCAAAATATTTGAACCGGCAGCATGGCCAGCAATGCCAGCATGTTGCAGAGCACGATACGGTTTAATTTACAGTTTTTTAAGCTTTTCTTCTTTTTTGAATTTTTGTTGTTTAATTTAATTATGTGTAGAATTTTAAATTAATTACCGACCTCGCTCGTTGATCAGAATTTGCGAATACTTAGTGAGAGAACTTGAAATTCCGTTTTAACACCGCAAAATGAAATATCTTAGCAATTATTTCGTCTAGGAACTTTAGGCAGTTCTACTTAATAATAATAACCATCTAACAACTATTAGTTCTAAATAACTCCTAAGAGACGCGTATATCCATTACAAGTTCCACTAGAAGTGTAAGTGCTCCGGGTGTGCGGCCAAATAGCTGCTCGAGTTGCCAACCAATGCCTCTGCGCGACTTAATGTCGCTCTACTATCATTAAATCAACATTATAGTTACGCACTTACCTACTATTCTAATCATTGTTTAAAAATAGGTAGGTATCACCCAGACAGTCAGACTTGTAAGCAAGTTTGCGACGGTAGACATGTATAAATTACCCAGATAAACGGCAAAGTAAATATTGAACGATTCTGCGAGCCACGGAACAGAGTGCCACAGACCGTCTGACAATTAGCGCTGCCGTTCTCAGACGGCTCTCCTGGGACCGCGAGTGAGACTAAACGAGACAGGAACTACTCTCGCGGGCACTTACGTTACGGCTGGTCTCAGCGCTACTCCAGTGTTTCAACACGCAGTCGAAAATGATTTTTAACCTGTTTTTATTTCGCTTAAAACTGGAATGAATTTACTCGTGTAACTTTACCTACTGCGGGTTATAGTCTGAAAGTGTTTGAGGAGCTAACTTTGATATATTATCACACTGGATGCACTGTAAACCAAAGACTATGATGTGCACTTACATAATGTTATCAAGTTTTCAAAGGTTCACACCTTACACAGAAAAGAGAACTTCGACGAATTCATGTAATTCTAAAAATGCACTTTAACCGTAACAACATTTTTCTCCCTTTCGCTATGATAGGATAGAACCCTGTTGTTTTTGTTATTACAGTTCATTCGAAATTATATCCTCCCTTAGAACAAGGAAAGAGCAAAAATGTCTTAAATTGAAAATCCCCGTCCACATTGTCGTTTAAATTAAACGCAAAGAACAAAACCGTTTGATCCAGAACGACGTCCATTGTCAACTGTGCATTTTAATCAGAGTCCCAAGTCGGTATTAATTTTAAAGTTAGGCTTAAAATCCTTCAATGGCCTTTTTCATACAAATAACAATATTATTCTGTTACTTACAGCAATGACCCTAGTTTGGCCATGACAATTATGACAAATGGACATCTAACTTCTGTACTCCAGAGGTACTCAATTTGACAGTGGCGGATTTTAGTATAGTCGAATTACGGAAAAGTATGGAAGTAATTCGTGTAGTCGTGTTTTTTTGTGGAATCGTTAGAGGGCACGACTAGATGGTTTCCCTCGGTTTGCACCTTTCTATCATGTACGGAACACTTTAAAATATTAGGTATAAACTTCAAATGCCGTTATTTTGGAGTATGATAAAAGGTATTAGGCGCAAGTTTAGCCACGTGAAGGGTCCCCTTTGGTACATAATGTATGTTAATTAAAAAGGTGTACGATGTATAGAATCTTGGTAAAATATTTTTTTCTGATTGCGGCTCGAGGATAATTCAGACGGTTGGTGCAAACTTAGATTAAGCTTTTCAAAGTATTATAAATACCCAGGTAACTTTGCACCCCCGTGCAAAGTATGGAACATGTTTTTTTTCACTCTTTTGTAGATTGTACTTCGGGGGAAATTAAGATAGTCGTGAAAATTTATAAATAACACATATTTAAAAGATACTACATTCGCACTCAATAAAAAAAAGAAAATTTTAACCGGAAGTTTGGTAAACATAGTTCTATCTAAACGCAAGGAATAGCAGCGAACGCTAGGTAGCGGGTAGTATTACAGAACCGCATGTTCCGTGTAGAAATGTCAATTTTTTATGGGGTGCGAATGTAAATCAAACCAAGTTAAGACGATTGTGACGATTTTTATTAATTCCAAAATTTCCCCCGAAGTACAAAGACAGTAAAACATAGAAAACTACTTTCCGGGTGTCGCACCCTGGTGCAAATTTGGTATTGTGTTTTGATATATATTCTCATCATTTCCTCAATTTGCACCGCGTTCTGTATTTTTCCCGGGGCCGCAATGCCAAAAAGTATATTTTTAGTTATATGATTTTTTTTTGTATGTTCCGTAGCTTGAATTGAGCTAAATAACGGGTGCAAATATAGATTAAGATGTAATAAAACGTATGGCAAATTGCACAGACTACACCTATTTTTTCTTCTTAGTTATTACTATTACACCATTTTCAACCAATTCCACCCCTTTCCGGGGGGGTGAATATATCAAGTGATGTATTAAATTCCATTTCTAACCCATACAAATCAAAAACAATTGTTTTTATCAGTTCTTAGAATTATTTCCTGACTTAAGGGAAATTTCACGTATTTTGCCTCCACTATTTACCATAAGGCTGAGTAGGCTCGAGCCTAGGGCGGCAGATTTTGTGGGCGGCAAATTTGGGGAACGAGCTTTTTTTTTACCTCATAGAAATAACAAAAAAAAATCTTAGAAGTCTGCAACAAATTTTGCAAGGGCGGCACTATTCAGCCTATACCTTGAAAATTTGTAAATCCGCCACTGTCATTGATGACTTTATTGAAAAGTTTATTAAAGATTGTTATTAATAATAATCGTTTTCATTATCAGTATGAATTTAGGACTTATCTAGAGTCCGTGAGCTCCTAGAACAACCTTCGGGTTTCGAGCACGGTCGGCCGATTCAAGTATCAAATCCATAAGCGTAAGTGAGACAGCAAAACAGACCCGAAGGTTTTTAAAACACTATCGCAATCGCACTGTAAGTGGCTCTGAGACAGTAAGTAGCAACAAACGTGCTTTTGTAGCAGACATGGAGCACAATAATAATATATTGGAAATATCCTTAGAAAGAACCTTACGAAAACTAGTCCAGAAAATACTGTTGGAATTTTAGTAGCTTCTACAAATTCCGAAAAATATGATCATTGTATCACATCTATACTAATTTATACGAATGTTTCAACCGTTGCAATAGTTCAACAGAAGACGGAAGCGAGCAATATTTTTCACTCAATAGTCTACTTATATATAAATCCGTAGAGACGAGATATATTCGTGTCGCTGTTAAATATTTGAGTATCAGGCAGTACAATACGAATCTCTGAAAACAGTACAACATGAGCCAGCAAGAACAGCATCTAAATCGAGCTTCAGTGTTGCAGTCATAGTAATTGGACAGCAACAATGTTTGCTGTCTTGTGAAAACATTATTTCTAAGTTTAACCATTCCCTCAGTAGGTTTATCACAACTTTAAAAAAAACCTCATAGTAAGTGGAGTGTTTGTTCTGAAAACTGTAGTACCTACTTAATGATAGTTTTGTGAATAGCTTAATGTTGATGTTAAGTAGAGCCCCAATTTTCGGATAATACCGCGGACTTCCCTAGATTTGTATCACTTTTCAGAATTTCGTATCGAACACAAAATAATAAAAATGGTCTTAAAATTTCGCCCTGTTTGTTGCCATTTTCTCGGAAACTCGCCTTCCCACACATGCAACCGGAAGGAGTTTTTTTTTTACCGTAGGTACATACATAATTTGATAGGTCTGTATAAATAAATAAAAAAGCTCGTCCGCGCCCATCATGATCATAGCAGGAACCTGAACAAGTGTGTGGTGAATGTAGTCCTTTAAGGATACTTTCAACTATGTGGACGTAATCATTTGAACCAGGGCTAAAGTTATGAATTAAATGTCTGGAACTGCCAATTCCGTTTAGAAATGTTATAAACTCGCATATAATCTAGGAGTGGCTTCTCAAGAGGACCACCAACAATTAAGTAACAATAAATATCAACTCTAATTAGGTTCCACAGTCCAATAAGGTATACCAAATCTTTAAAACTAACTTTTAGTACCTAAAAAAATTACAATAACTTATTACTTCCAAAAGGACCATCAAGGAAACTCTGAATCAAAATCTGCATCTGACTCATATGCTAGTGTCATTACCCAACTACTATTATTACAATTGAGTTTCTTAGTTGTCAGATATATCCTTGGGTTTCCTTGGAAAAAGATGGTAAAAGCCATTTCACGCGCGATTGCGCCCAATCATACTCGTATCAAAACGAATAAAGCTCTACAGCCTTCGTCATATGATATGAGTACTAAACTGACTGTTAACATGTTTATATTGGTCTGATAGTAAAAAAAACTGGTTTGGGTCGGAAAGTAATTATAGATACATTATGTAGGTACGAGGAAGAATTCCTTCGGTTGATGTGATGAAATCTTTGACTAGGCACCATTTACTGAAAAATTAAGCGAATAGGTAACTATTTTTCAACAAACAGTCAATTGAATGTTACGGTATTTTACTGATATTGACTTTGTTACCTTTATTAATTCTTACCAGATTCAAAAAAGGGGGATGTTCTATGTTCGCTTGTACCTATGTAATTTTTGTCCCTATAGCCGCTCTCATAATTTTGTCAGTCAAATTTAATTGTTGTGCTTGCCTTATTAGTTTATTTTATTGTTCAAACCACTGCTGGTGGTTCCTAAAACAAGTGAACCGGTTCTAACGTCAAGCTTTACAAACAGATTTAAACAAACATGAAACATTTATTGCATTCCATGAGAACTCACATAAATCACGAGTCATAATATTTAAATTATAGGGTTGAAATTGAATCAAGGTAACGTCTCCCGCCTCCCGCAAGAATAATCTATTCCGAGCGCGAAATTGCCGGGAATCAAATTTTGCGAAAAATTTTGTTACCTACGTCATTCTCCTTATACGAGTATTATGTAAATAGGTATCTACACATACGCTATGGAAATCAAGGATACAGTATACCTATCACATTGCGTGGCATATTAAGCGGGTACATAATTTTTAAATCTACAAGTTGGTTATTATTTCGATGCAGTAGGTATGCAATACAATACAAATACTCTTTATTGAACACCACAAATCAGTACAAAACAATACAGAAACAAAGAACAAAGTAGACAATAGGCGGTCTTATCGCTTAATAGCGATTTCTACCAGATAACCAGTAAGAAAAGTAATGCAGTAGGTATGTTTCATTTAAAGATTTTATTAGTCTAATCTAATGTTGTCTCTGTTCTAAATTTAGTGACGCCTTGCCTAGATACCAAAATTTACCTATCTAAATGAAAAACATACTCACTAAAACGCTTTATTCTCCGGAAATCAAGATACGCATTCGTCGGAAAACTAATTTCATTCTGAACATTTTTGAGATGAGGATAAACAAAGCAACAGCCGACGTGCGTTGGAGGCCTTCATTTATTAGTAATTACTGCTTATATTTTATTCAATAAGATCCTTAAAAAACCTCACAGTTAAACAACAATCTCAAACAAATGCCCACTAGTGTAACAAAGCCAAATTAATTACTGGTATTTACGTAACCCCGCCTACGACAAGCTGCGCCCGAAATTGGTTTCAGAGACGGTTCATGAGGTGCCATGATCACATTCCATTTCATAGCAGTACGTGACAGTGCCACAACTTGCCGAAAATACCAACCGTGGTTTGATAACAGTCGTCCTTGTTCCTCCACACTAGCTAGATACCTAGAGACTGTTAAATCGGAAGGAAATGTCGATAGGTAAGTTGTTTTAGTTGGAGCCCACAGGTTCAATATTAGACAATAGGGCAAATTTACAACACATTCGCACCAGGTGATACAATGGTGGCGAATGCACGCAAAACAATATTGCGCGATCCGCTTCGTGGTACTAGTTCGGAACGCAAATAAACGAATTTCCATAACTGGAATGATACGAATAGCCGTAAAACCTCTAGGTCGTGGGAAGACTAGTAGGATTGGTGGGTCGTATTAAAAGTTCGCGTGGTCAGGGACGAAATGTGCCAAAATGAATCTACCAATAAATACAGTAGGTACCTAACTAAAACTGTTGGGGTAAATACTGATACGTGGTTTAAGTATTTGTTTTAAGTATGTCCTACCTAATATCAAAGTCAAATTCTATATTCTATTCTTCTATTCTATTCTATTCTATTCCATTCTATTCTATTGTTCTAAGATTTTGTGAACGGACTCTGTTTCGTTCCCTAAAAAATTGGGGCCATGCTTTGCAACGGAACTTTTATAACATGACAAGGGGGTCACATTCAAAAAGTTTGATCACCCCCTGTTTTAATTGACGTAATTGCACAACGGCGCCAAATCCCACTGTGCTATTTTTCCATGAAATCCTACGCTCATTATCGTCCCTGCGTTTCCGCCCTTGCGCCTGCCATAACAGAGCTGTATTTTGTATAAGTTATCATGATAAACGCGAATACACTGTCCCATAAAGAAAATAAAACGGAAAGTTTGTATCGCATAATGTTGTTGCCTTTGCAAATGCCTGGGCCTATATTCGAGGCATTACGAGCGGGGCGGAAGCAGCCCGTGGCGCGGCGGGCCTCGTGTTTGAGATTTATTTTATGACGTGCTCGTAAATCAGAAATCTTCAGCCTGAAGTGAAAGTGGCTTCGTACTGCGTACTGTAACTTTATAGCTTTAAGCAATAGTGGAGGCAAAATACGTGAAATTTCCCTTAAGTCAGGAAATAATTCTAAGAACTGATAAAAACAATTGTTTTTGATTTGTATGGGTTAGAAATGGAATTTAATACATCACTTGATATATTCACCCCCCCGGAAAGGGGTGGAATTGGTTGAAAATGGTGTAATAGTAATAACTAAGAAGAAAAAATAGGTGTAGTCTGTGCAATTTGCCATACGTTTTATTACATCTTAATCTATATTTGCACCCGTTATTTAGCTCAATTCAAGCTACGGAACATACAAAAAAAAAAACATATAACTAAAAATATACTTTTTGGCATTGCGGCCCCGGGAAAAATACAGAACGCGGTGCAAATTGAGGAAATGATGAGAATATATATCAAAACACAATACCAAATTTGCACCAGGGTGCGACACCCGGAAAGTAGTTTTCTATGTTTTACTGTCTTTGTACTTCGGGGGAAATTTTGGAATTAATAAAAATCGTCACAATCGTCTTAACTTGGTTTGATTTACATTCGCACCCCATAAAAAATTGACATTTCTACACGGAACATGCGGTTCTGTAATACTACCCGCTACCTAGCGTTCGCTGCTATTCCTTGCGTTTAGATAGAACTATGTTTACCAAACTTCCGGTTAAAATTTTCTTTTTTTTATTGAGTGCGAATGTAGTATCTTTTAAATATGTGTTATTTATAAATTTTCACGACTATCTTAATTTCCCCCGAAGTACAATCTACAAAAGAGTGAAAAAAAACATGTTCCATACTTTGCACGGGGGTGCAAAGTTACCTGGGTGTATATAATACTTTGAAAAGCTTAATCTAAGTTTGCACCAACCGTCTGAATTATCCTCGAGCCGCAATCAGAAAAAAATATTTTATCAAGATTCTATACATCGTAGAGTCATTCGGGTCAAGAGCACGCACTTTTTTTTTGATGGCCTCCCAGACCTATAAAGAATTATATAATTGGCATGTTATGATATTAAATCTGTAGAATATTCAATAAATTTTCACTATTTAAGAAAATTTTCCATCAAGATTAATTAGTTTTAGCCCTACATAGGCTTAACTGGAAACTTTTCCAATGCGTACTCTTGACCCGATGTGTGGGTAAAATTACGCAAGTCTTAGGGTAAAGTTACGCACGCGGGGTAAACGTACGCAGTCATTCGGGTCAAGAGCACGCATTTTTTTTTTGATGGCCTCCCAGACCTATAAAGAATTATATAATTGGCATGTTATGATATTAAATCTGTAGAATATTCAATAAATTTTCACTATTTAAGAAAAAATTTCATCAAGATTAATTAGTTTTAGCCCTACATAGGCTTAACTGAAAACTTTTCCAATGCGTACTCTTGACCCGATGTGTTCGCCTTCATTATTTGGTCATCTGAGATGAGGGTCCGCTGAGGGGCCTTCCTTATGTAATTTCTCGGCATTTTGGTGTATTCTGAAAGATTGAACAATTTTTGATATTTTTATTTCATTTGGGGTATAAGTACGCAACGGGGGTAACGTACGCGTGCGTACTATTAATCTCGTACTCTTACCCCAATCGGCAAATATACCAAATAATCAGTCACAACACACACGCTAAATACTTTTTACGAATATGATAAACTTACATAAAAACTACATTAAATGAACAATAGAAATATAGTATACTTACTGGCACAGAGCTATTCATTTAACTACAGCACACTTTTCCGTGGCTCAAAAATTAAACGAAATAAGCGTGCTACAAGTATTCGGCGACGTGTCGCGACCAGTACTTAGATTGCGTCGGCGCGGCTCGTGGCTCCTAAACGGCGACAGTAGCGCCACTCTGTTTTACAAACACAGACCTCGGCCTCCCCACCCCTATCGGAGATCGGACCACCGCGTACTTTTACCCACCGCGTGCTGTTACCCCGAATGACTCTACACCTTTTTAATTAACATACATTATGTACCAAAGGGGACCCTTCACGTGGCTAAACTTGCGCCTAATACCTTTTATCATACTCCAAAATAACGGCATTTGAAGTTTATACCTAATATTTTAAAGTGTTCCGTACATGATAGAAAGGTGCAAACCGAGAGAAACCATCTAGTCGTGCCCTCTAACGATTCCACAAAAAAACACGACTACACGAATTACTTCCATACTTTTCGGTAATTCGACTATACTACAAGGATAAGGGAACTATGTGAATTAGGTAGGTTTGATTTTCTGAACGCGAGCTACCACTCCCTTTTTAATGCGTGGTAGGTATGCCGCTCCAATAATAAAAAAACATTGATAAACACAATACGATAACATTACCATTTGTTGGAAAAAAAGCAACCCACTACGATGATTACTGCATTCTGATGGATCCGAGGCCCAAGATTAAAAATGACACTAGAATTTTTAGTCGCTAAGTGGCATACTGAATAAAGTTTATTGGTTTTTGATAAAAAAGTAACTACCTACTTACCTACATTAAATTTGCCTAAAACAACAATAATTCCATTATATACTTATTTAAAGTCTGGCTCACGAATGTAAATAAATAACTAATGTGTGTTGTGGCCTTTTAGTATTGCGACCTTTATTAGTAGTGCCTGGATGACCGAACTTTGCACGGTATTATTTGGTACGTTTTCAAAAATGAAACTTGGCTGGATCGATTTATCGCCTCTGAAACCCCCCGCAACTAAATTTCATGAAAATCGTTGGAGTCTTTTCCGAGATTCAGAGTACAAGCCCAATATATACAAGAATTGCTCGTGTAAAGGTATTAGATAACTAATGTTACTAGTTTTTTAGTAGGTATAATGTATCAATTGATACACTATTTGTGCACAATAGCTGTATGTCAAGATTAGGTCACAAGACAGAATTTTCAAATTTGCCGCAGGATTCTAGCGTCAACTTTTGTTAGCCAGACATAAGAAGGATTTTGTTCCATATAAGGGATAAAAGAAAAACTATCACGAGAAACTAGTGCTGGGTTATAAATACGTAAAGATGAAATCAGTGATGCTGTAGAACCTATAATAAGATAACCCGTGGGTAAATTACTACTCTATTGGGTAATTTCTTTATTAATTTGGATCCTATCTCCCACTCAATATAATCGAAGAAAAAACCTTCTTTATGTAAATAACCGGTAATCGGAAGAATAAGACTATTTCTTCGAGCCGTAAACCCCATGTCGTTTATAAATATTTCTAGCCTTTCCTTTCTGCTAATAAAGCTGAAGACACACATGCGAGTTTCATTAGATTACATAAACGTAGTAAAACATTGAACGGTTAAAAAAAATTACAAATTTATTAATATGTAATCACACAAAATAATTAAATTTTTACAATAATTTTATTTCAGCGTTTCGCTTCTCATTAACTAAGGTTTTTGAACTCTGCAGTTTGACAGTTCGCAGCTGTGTGCATTCGGATTGTTGCTGTTATGGATTTTTAAGTCGTAGAATTTGTGGTTATTTGTGTAAACTTTCAGATAACAATCGTGTAATAATTTGTTTAAAAACCCTATGTTTTGTGATATTTCATCATTTTAATCCCGCATCATGGTCAAAGTAAGAATTCTTGTATCTTTTCAATTATTTCATTGTACGTACTAGCAGGTTGTATAACTATAAAAATTGCAGCCGCTATTAACAGATCGATGCTCGCCTTGATCATGTCATCAAACCTTCAAAGTAAACACTTATTACCATCTATTCATGATAAAGGATAACCTGTTGACATTTTCTATTCCAATATGGCTCGCCCGGTTGATGGGAGCACTCGATGTGTGAAACTGTAGGCTAATAAGATAAACAGGCACGTAACCGCTAAAACATTTAACTCAGGAGATGCAATGCCAACAGTTATTATATGAATTACATGAATGCGAACCTTAAGTAGCAGAATTAAGGAGCAGGAATTATTAAGTTGTAAAATTTTCATTTCACCTCTGTTATTGCTTTTATATTAACTTAATGACATACAAAACTGTTACTTTTTTATTCCAGATAAGCAGTGCAATCGCAAATACCATGCAATTATTATAAAGCTGGTAAATTTTTAATTTCATTCCTATTTTGTCAGTAGTCATTAGGTGCATTCTCAGCATTAATGGGCAATTTGGGATCATAATCTAAGATTTAATTAAGTTTCTGTCTTTCTTAGTCAATCTGTAGCGGGATTACTATCCAGGCAGGGGGCAGACCTGAGTTAGTGGGGCCCGGGGCTAATACTAATTGGGGACCAGCAAAATTAATAACTAATTGCCATTTTGTCAAAGAACTGTCTGATTAGCTTTATATCTACAAAGCCCTGGGCTGCAGCCAGAAGAGCTCTTACATTTACCTGTTGCTAGGTCCATTAGTCTCAAAATGTATCATGCAATATTACATTTCATGTTCTCTAGCCAAATCTTTCTTGATTCAAACTTTATTAAAGAATACCTTTAATTAAGAGGCTAATTTTCTCTTAGCATTATGGACCCTGTCATAGACAGTGAATGGCTTGGATGCAAGAATGAACCAATTGAGGATGCACAGAATTTGGGCAATGTGGCCCGCAGCTGGCAGTGGAGGGAGCGCGGCATTGACCCACAACACAGTCCTGCCAACAAAACCGTACTTGAAAACATTGCCGAGGATATCCTTGTGCAGAAACCACTTAAAATAAGAGTAAGATCATTTATATTTACCTACTACTAGCACTGTTTTCCTCTGTCTACTTTCAATTTCCTTTGTTATTCAAAATAAAGGAGTGTTGTTAATAAACTTGCAGGAAACCAACACCAAAATAACAAGTTGAGGTTTTTGCTGGCAGTTCTTACATTGTCATTTTGTCATCTATCCTACATATTTGTATCAAATTTCAATTTAATCTGACCATTAAGAATAGGTAGAAGTATTTTACCTTTTATTTCAGTCCAGTACAGGATCTATCTGTTTACCAAATTACTTAAAAAAAATTACAAATTCAGTAATAAACAAAAGAAATCAACAATAATATTCTATTTAAATATCCTCTTTATTTTTCCAGTCATGTGATTTGCCAGGGTATCCAAGGTCAACATTTTTGATGGTTTTCAGTCCTGATGGGTATGTTTTATTCAGTCTTGTCATTTTGAGTCGCAAGCCTTTTTAAAAACAATTTGAGTGTGTTTTCCAGAACCAAAGTTGCATCGACACATGGGAATCACAATGTGTATGTATCAGAACTGGCTAGTGGAAAACATGTGCGGATTTTAAAAGGCCATCCACGCACACCGTGGTGTATTGCCTTCCATCCATCTCACCCACAACTCATTGGTTCTGGCTGCCTCGGCGGACAAGTCAGAGTGTGGGATATATCCAGTGTTAGTATTTTTATGATAATTTAAGTTTACTAATGCAATGGTAATCTAACCAACCACCATAAAGATATACCGCCTTATTCATAAACGCTCTGTAAGCCTCTGCTAACTTAGCAATTGTTTGTCCTTTTCTGTCACTTTGGCATTTACCTTTCATAGATAAGGACAAACGATTGCTAAGTTAGCAGAAGCTTATAGAGTGTTTATGAATAAGGGGGATAATGTTTAAACATTCGCGACTTTCGCTTAAAATGTAATTACTGACAGTTACCAGCAGTTAATCATGCCTAAATATTCTTAAAACGTTGCGACATTGCAGTAGCCACATGAATCTTTTAATGGCAGAAAACATTTTATGATGTCAAGTACTAAGCACTTAAGAAAGGACTTACATTGTATTGCTAGCTTATCACTTTGTCTCAATTTATTATGATGTATTGTGTAAACAAGTCATATTTTATATACAGGGTGGTAGCGAAGTGTGGAATGTCCACAACGAGACTGTGATAGCTTCCATTGCCTTTCATCCTCGGGAACAGTTACTGGTGATTGCTACATACAACGAGCTTTATTTCTGGGACTGGAGTCAACCGGCGCCCTTTACTAGAGTATCGACGAATAGTGTTAACGAGAAAGTGAGGTAACAAATCAGTTCCTGGTTAGCAATGAGATGTGTAGTTGTGCCTTTTAAGGCTAATGTTTGTTCTGAAGTTTCTAAAATCTTATACTACTGAATCAACAAGATTCTTACGTAAATACCCGTAAGGGATAAAGACGTGATTTATGTATGTATGTATGTAAATACTCGAAAACAGCTATATCAGTCGATGAGATTTGCTATACATTTAAAATGTTTGGGGATAAAAATTAGGCTAACTAAAAGTCTGGGAAAACATGAGCAAACTCAGTGTTGTGTAATAAATATTACTTACTTAAGTGAAGTACGTAATGCCAAATACCACCATGAAATGAAAATAATATAAACATGAATCGAAGTAAAACATGTATGCGACTTCTATTATGTACCCAGCTCCTTGAGTGGGCTTAATATAGATTATTTCTTGAAAACGTTATTGTTATGTCACAAAAGTACATAATTTTTTTTTTTAGGTATGTGGCCTTTGATGCCCTTGGTTACAAGCTCATAACAGGTATATCACTATGGACAGCCGGGACGGCGGGCAATACAATGCTGCCTCAGAACTTAGCCATGGGCCCCACAATCTTGCAAAGTACCACTCGCAGGGACGACCCTGGCGACAGCCCTGGCGGCAGCCGGTCGCAAGAAAATCCTGGGACAGCACAAGATATGATTGTGAACTCGTACCAAAATTTAGTGCAGAGATATGACAGCCTAGTGAGGAACTACCAGAGGTTGTTTATGGTGCGCCATAGACTCACTAATACTCCACCGCCGCCAAATACGGTGAGTCGCACATTTATTTTGAAACGTTTAGTAAACACCGTTACGAGTCTGAAGGGCACAACACGCCTCTTAAGCAGGAAAGCGTATAATGCGAGAAAAAACTACATCCATTATTTTCAAGGACCGGCTCAAAATTGGTATGGCGTACTAAACCCGAAATCGTATTAAACTTGATTGTCTTAATAGGGTAGGATTTAATTTATTTAACTTCTAATCGTGAAAGGTGCGGGAAGCAGGTGGATGCAGGTGGCGAGTTGTCGTTCATGATGGTGTGCTAAGGGGGGAGGCCTTTGTTCAACAGTGGACGTCTTCGGGCTGATGATGATGATTATGAACTTCTAACCACTGGTTTTTCTTATTTATTTCGGGATATGATCTGCATGTAAAAGAATATTACTTTTCTAATAACTTATTATGCTTAAAATGTGTTGTACGACAACCCTGCTAAAGAAAAGGTCTGACTGTAGACCGACCGGGGCACAGACCCGATGGAGACTGACTTGACGCCCTCGCCTTGGCCGCGCAGCGCCCGGCCTTCCACCTCCGCCGAAAATGATGACGGTAACATTTTCATTGTTGTAATCATTTAAAAGAAACTCTCTACTAAAAAATGTTTTGTGTCTGCCACAATAGACATCTTCAATGAGATCTAATGCAGATGCTAATTACGATGTTGTCCTAAACTAAAGAACTAGAGAAATCATAGAGGTGCACTAAAAAGGGATTTTCAAATATGCCCATGAGATAGGCTTAGATCTGGCTTATTGCATCTATACCAGGGGTGGCCAACAGGTCGATCGCGATCGACCGGTCGATCGCGTCTGTTAGTCCAGTCGATCGTGCCAAGGCAAAAAAATATAAATACGTAGACCAGACTGCGCAACGTAATCACCAACTGCTGATTTAAGGTGTTATGAAGTATGTAATTGGTAGATCGCACAGGGTTTCGTTAGTAAACAGGAGATCTTGGGTCTGATCAAGTTGGCCACCCCTGATCTATACGGTGTCCGTGATACCGAGTAATACCAGAAAACCCAAAAAGCACGCGATTGGTCAGCGATATGAGTCACATATACGCATCGGATAGGTTAAATGGCTTACTAGCTGATCCTATAATGGCGGCAAATAGGCTAATGCAAAATGTTTAAATTTGTATGCGTTGCCACAGCACAACCAGCTCCTAGTACATCCCACGCACAAGATCGAGAAGAAGAGAGCGGCGATGGCGAAGGCAGCAGCAGCCGACTCCTCAATCTCGATGTCTTGACGTTCGATAGCAATCCAAGGTACAACAGCTATACTCTCTTTATAATTCATTTTTGTTTATTGCAGTCGCGAATGAATACAATAATAAAAAAAATAATAACTTTGAACATGAAACTACCGTGAGACTTTATCATCATTACACATGAAACGGATAACTCACGTATAAAAAGTCGAGTGATTCATTGAGTGAGTCGTGATTCGAGTGAGTCAGTGTTCGTTTCGCTGCCGCCGGGGCGAGCGCTCTGGGAAGAAGGACTACGAAATAGTCCGAAACATGTCGAGCATCACTCGACTTTTTATACGTGAGTTATCCGTTTATGTGTAATGATAATAATAGCTCTATTTCCGACCAACATGGATCATTGAGTTAGTAACAATTCAATTTTTGTTTCCTAGTATTAGTAATCAATTAGGTACAAAATTATTAAATCCAAAATAAATTCGATTCTTATAAAATTGTGAAACAATTGTATTCTTCAGGAGTCCGACCACCCAAGAATCGTCACAACAAGAACATTCCACGTTCGGATCCCGATCCTCGGCGTTTCAGCCCTTGACGGACAGCGCGGGGAGATCTTTCAGAACCATCGATCAGAACGAGCGCACGACGCGTCTCCCCCCCAATCCGTTCTTCTCGACGAGCGGCTTCCCTCCGACCTACCGAGTCACGTTCGCGGACGGACCGCGATCGTCGTCTTCCAACGCGAACTCGTCCCGCACCAGCATATTCACGTCGTCGTTCCAAAATTTCGCGCAACGCCGGCGGAACTCCGCGCACGCCGCGCACATGGCCAACGCGCTGCAGAGCGAGAGCGCGTCCACGTCGTCGGACGCGTCGTCCACCACCACCTGGCGCGTCACCACGCTCCGCCCGGACACGCCGCCGCTCGCCGCCGGGCCCTCCGCCTCCACGCCCGCGCCGCGCCCCACCATGACCAACTCCTCCACGCAGATGAGCCCCGTCGCCCAGCCCGTGGACGCGCAAGCGATCAACGAGAGCCTCGACCTGATACGCGACATCCTCCGGGACTCGGGCACGAGGCTGCTGAACCTGATCACCAACATGTCGCTGTCGACGCTGGCGAGCGTGGAGCGCGCGGGCGCGCGGCGGGGCGCGGCGCGGCGGGGCGGGGGCGGGGGCGGGGGCGGCGCGCGCGCGCACTCCGACGACAGCGAGGGCGCCGCGCGGCCGCGCGCCGGGCCCCGCGTCCGCCTCTTCAGCTCCAGCCTCCGCCGGGACCTTCTCTCCTCCAGCTCCGATTCCGACAGCGATCAGTCCCTGGAAGTCAACATCTTCCGAACCAGAAACTCTTCTTTCCGCGAGGACGGTTCCGGAAACCCCGGACGCTCGGCGGACGGCGCGCCCGCCGACGGAGCGACCGCTCCGACCGACCGGATGACGTTCGAACTGAGCGAGGACGCGCGAGACGAGACCCCCGCGCGAGAGAGCGGCGGGATCAACGTGTCCTCGTCGAGTAGCAGGTTTCGGGTGCGGAGTCAGGCGAGCGCGTCCGCCGCGGCCGACGGCCCGGCCGCTCGAACGCGCGGCGCCCCGGGCGGCGCGGTCCGAGCCGACTCGGACCTCGACCGGCCCTCCACGAGCCGAGATAACTTCTGGACTAGAGGCTGCGTCGTTCCCCCCGACGAGGCTTACAGGAAAGTCAGGTCCGGCGTCAACGCCCTGCAGAAGCACACGATATTACTCACAAATCTGTGGCTCCGCGGCAACAGAACCACGATGCGAGAGCTTCGAAATATGTGGGAAAACTTACGCCGGCGCATACTCATGTTGCATAGAGAGACCGGGAGACAAGATTTGCCCAGTTATTACACTAGATCTCTATTGGAACGTTGCATGTTTTTATCTGAGATGTCCAATAATATATCGCGTTCCTCTTCGAGAACCGCCAGGCCGCAGGGCCCGAGGCAGGAGGAGAGGAATCTGTTTGAGAGACGTGACGCGCCTGCAAATTCGGATAATAGCAATTCTAATCTTGCGGAGAACGAACGTAACACTTCCACGGAAAGTAGTATTGGAAACCGTCGCGCCCGCCGCTCCCCTCAGAGCCGGCCCATGCCGAGCGTGCGCGCCGTGCCCGCCATCCGGCGCCGCCTGCAGCCCAGCTACCGGTGGCGGCCCGAGGACGAGCTGCGCCGCCGGACACGCAACCCCGCCGCGAACCGGCTAGCTCACAGGTATCCTCACAACAGATCGCGCAGGGATTTAGCTCGGGCTATCGAGATTAGCGCCACCAGACACGAAATTCGAATGCGAGCGATGCAAGTCTTATCTGTTATGTTTAACATGATGATGATGTGCTTAGAGGAACGGGGTCTGAGTCAACTCATCATAAATATGTTGCGAACGCTCAAGAAAGCATTAGCTTTGACCTGTTTGATGTTGATGACGAACAGAAACAACTCAAGATCGGGAAGCAACCCGGGACCTTCGAGTCAACGAGTTGATTCCTTGAACGTGGTTCGCATTCAAAACGTCGAGCATTCCGGACCGGTCAATGTAGACGAACCAGACGAAGTGATGTCTCCCAATAATCCGACACCCATAGTGGAACCGGAACCAGCAATAGCTAGTACCCGCGTACCAAATGATGAAGTCCAACAAGCTCCTAAAGAAGAAGAGCCGCGTGCCTCTACGTCCGGGGCAACAGACGAAAACCGTTTACACGAGGACACGTCCGCGACTCTTTCTGCCGCTCAGAGGTGGAGCAACCGCCTTGCGGTTCAAATAGCGTCGGCTAACAGAAACAACTCTGTCACTGCAAGAAACAGACGAGACTTGTATTTAGAGAGCAGAAGACTTAAAGCGTTACACAGGACCAATCCGGGAGCGCACCCGATGATTAAAAAACGAGTTCCGCCGATCTCCCATCACAGGATCCCGGCCCTGCGCTTCTTGCCTAATAGATTAACTTCCGGAATAAACACTCCAAAGAGCAGGCCTCCCTCCGACGAGCCGGTGGCCGGGCCGTCGAGCGCGCCCCCGGCCGCGGGTCCCAATCAAGACCTGCCGCGGTCCGAAGTGTTGAACGACTTCGAACAGAGAGTTCACCTCATCCGGTTAGCTCACATGCAGGCCGTCAGATTAAGAACCGCAGCCAGGAATCGATTCAGACGTCTGCAGACTATCCGCCTGTACGCTCCGTCCTCCGTGCGCGAAATGTTCGCGTTGCAGTCTAACAATACGGAGAATCAGCCGGGGAACAGATCGCCTCTGCAGAACGGTTCCGAGCTGGGTAGCAGGAGGCCGTTCGCGACGTACCGGCCGCACATCCTGACGCCGCGCACCGAGCCGGCGGGCGCGGAGGACGCCGGCCCCCACCAGCCCGCGCTCAACAGCGTGCCCGTGCCGCTCACGCCGCCGCACTCGCTCGCCGCCAGCGCCGAGCCGCCCGCCGCCAACCCGCAGAGGCTGCCGAGGATCCACGAGTACCTGCAGCCCATCATACTGGCACAGGTGATCCGCTACTCTCCTATTTGTAATTCGATGTCTCATATTCAACTCCCTAGTTCTTTTAGAGACGATAAATTAGTTGTAATTGTTGTTTTTATGTCTATGGTCTCTATTTCTAATAATAAGAAGTATAGTTTGTTTCATTTAAAATGACGAAAAGTACTTAAAACCAACATCTATTGTTTAATTGTTATCTTCAAGTGGGGTTGTAAAACAATTATGCAGAGTGTATCGGTAGGTACCTGTTTGTTCACGGTATACTTTGTGACTACCTGCATAATGGTTTGACAACCCCCCTTGAAGGTAACAATTAAACAATAGATGTTGGTTTTAAGTACTTTTCGTCATTTTAAATGAAACAAACTATACCTATCTAGAATAGAAAAAAGTCGTCACGTAACCTCCGAGAAAACGGTCATACGAAATGATCGCACGCTGTCATTATTCGTCAGAAAATGGAGCATGATACTAAATTACGTTTATTTACTGTCCTATGATTAGTCACATTTTCTTGTTTGGTTTTAGGACACTAAAAGATGTTTTTTGTATCACTACAACTTCAAAGACATTTTCAAACATAATGGCCTAGTGCACAGCAGTCACTATCCGCGGAATCTGCATTGACTGTGAAAGCGTGCACAGCCTTCGAGTTTGACACGCCTGAACATTTTATATCCTTTACTAGTTTTTGCCCGCGACTCGTACGCGTAGACAATAACTCAAGTAATACAAATACTGGTTTTTAATAAAAGGAGGTGATGTTGCTATTTTTTAGGGTTCCGTACCCAAAGGGTAAGACTTCGCTGTCCGTCCGTCTGTCTGTCCGTTTGTAACCAGGCTGTATCTCATAAACCATGATATATAGACACACTTTACTATTACAAAGCTAAAGTTCTTGAATAACATTGGCTACCTACCTACTTTTTCTCGAGAAAATGCAAAATTCCCGGGGGACTGTAAGAACTAAATTCATTCTATATTTAGACCGATTAAAAATCTATCACTAATAGAAATTTACATTGTTTTTGATTGAAATAGACTAATTTATCCCAAGAAAGTGCAAAGTTCCCGCGGGATAGAAATAACTGTTTTACTTATTTTAAAAATTATATTAAGAATTTTTCAAATCAGGCCCGAAGTTGAATTCACTTATTTCTATCCCGCGGGAATTCCAAAAAATCCCTCCTTAGTGCTCCTCTGGGATACTCAAGATATACGTCTGCCAAATGGCAAGTTCCTAGGTCCAGTGGGTTGGGCTGCGCGCAGTCTGTCAGTCAGTCGCGGTACTGTTTTATAGGTATAGATAGAAGAGTCGCTTAACACTGGTCAATTATAGAATGCCATGGCGGCGGACGAGGAGATGGGGGGCGCGGGCGCGGGCGCGGGGGGCGGGCTGGGCGCGCGGCGCATGAGCGGCATGGCGGGGCTGCTGGACGCCGGCATCATCTCCGAGGCGCTGCCCGCGCCCTCGCACCGCGTGCAGGCCTGGGACTTCACCACCGGCGACACGCCTGACATCGCTGACAGTATGCCCGATTCCTCTAAAACCTATGCGCACCGTTTATGTATGAGTCAAAAACTAAGATCCCTGTCCGACGGTCGAAGCGGGACATAACTATTATTTGAAAAAAAAATAACTGAGAAAAAAATAACTGAGAAGAAAATACGTTATTTTATCACTATCACTTCACTACATATTATAAAATAAAGTCGCTTTTTCTGTCCCCGAGTCCGTATGTATGCTTATATCTTCAAAACTACTCAACGGATTTTGATGCGGTTTTTTTAATAGATAGAGTGATTCAAGAGGAAGGTTTATATGTATAATACATGCATAATATACCGTGCGAAGCCGGGGCGGGTCGCTAGTTACTCAATAAGTTTATCAATAATTTCATATTTTACAAGCTTTTTTTTACTGACCGTAGTTGTATTGTCATCCGTCAATAGAACCAACCGTTGAAGAGTTCCCTCCTGCGGAGACGATCCTGGCTGGGGCACCAGAACTCTACTACCAGATTATTGTATTGTCATCCGAGTTACTCAAGTATGCTAAATTTCAGCGCAATCGGTTGAAGATATCTGTTCCAAAATTGAGTCGCAAGATTTCATCAGGACAAACTACTTATACGAGTACATATGTACTGTGCGAGTGCAGTATTTATGCGATACGAAGAATTATAGTTCATCCAATCATTTATTTTCTCGATGACAGCTCCCGTAGAATGTAACTGCGCTTTTTACGCAAAAATTAACTTTTAAATGCGAGGTATAAAAAATATGACAACTGCCTAATTTTGTTCCTTGATCTCATATAATATTCATCTAAGACAAATTGAGTCCATATATGCAGTGATATTTTTTTAAAGTGCGATAAACAATAAACATTTTCATAAAGTTACATTCTATGGGATTAATCATTGTAATTGTAATGAAAACGTTTATTGTTTATCGCACTTTAAAAAAATATCACTGCATATATGGACTCAATTTGTCTTAGATGAATATTATATGAGATCAAGGAACAAAATTAGGCAGTTGTCATATTTTTTATACCTCGCATTTAAAAGTTAATTTTTGCGTAAAAAGCGCAGTTACATTCTACGGGAGCTGTCATCGAGAAAATAAATGATTGGATGAACTATAGTATTATTTTTTAGAGATAACTTTTTTTTGTATCGAGAGAAGTACAAGTGAACGAGTTTTAAAAAAGTATGATTTACTGACTGAATGCCTTAATATCTCACATATGTCTTTATTGCACAAATAAAGCTTTAGTGATAAAGACACAGGAAGAGCTCAAAAGAACTCTATTACTTCGCAATTATGTACCTACCTTGCGCAGGCTTTTACAGTATTTGCTTATTGTTGAAAATTGTGCTATCATTTCACCGTTTTACGTTTGTGTTCAGGTGCAAAGAACGTGGTAGTGCAAAGGTGTAGGATACACAATGACGCTAGCATCGATATATCCAAAGACGGACGACTGCTCGTGGCGCTGTTGCCGGTGCCGCGGCTAAGGAACTCCAACCATTGGCTGGGTAAGTGTGACTTTTTTTACACAAAAGATCCACGAATGGGTCGAAGTGAATCCGTAGGGACCCCCTAGACCAAGATAAGATAAGATAAGAAGATAAAAAGTGTGACTTCAGTAGTTCAATATCAACGGGCCAAACACAACCGCGTCTCTCCTTTCCTTTGTAATGTGATTCATTATTAGTCAATTCTGCATGTTCACAAGAATAATTAGGAATCGTCAACGAAAGAGAAGGTCACTGCGATTACGAGCCGCAGTAGACCATATGGCGTCGTTTGATATGCTCCATAAAAGTGTATACAGTTTGTTGGTGTACTCTTACATAAATATATGGGTCTCAGTTAGAACCGGACCTTAGAGGTATCTATATGGCGTTGGCGACATAATGTACATAATAGTTATGTTATAACTGTTGCGAGAATTCATATACCTGCTACTGGTGTAAGAGAACTAAGTATAAGGGATCGATGAGGATCCGAACTCAGTACCTGGAATCTCTTTTCGGGTTTTTTAGTGTTCTAGAACGGTATTTGTGATCCCAAAGGCGGGTCTGATGTTTGATGGTAATCACTACATAGTATAAAATAAAGTCGCTTTCTCTGTCCCTATGTCCCTATCTATGCGTAAATCTTTAAAACTACGCAACGGATTTTGATGCGGCTTTTTTTAATAGATAGAGTGATTCAAGAGGAAGGTTTATATGTATAATACATGCATAAAATACCGTGCGAAGCCGGGGCGGGTCGCTAGTAATGTGATGATGTGTTGGCAGGCGTGTACTCGCTGGAGTGGGCGCGGCTGGGGCAGTGCCTGCACACGGCCGTGCTGGAGCAGAGCGCCGTGTCGGTGGCGCTGTCGCCCACGGCGCGCCACCTGGCCGTGGGGCTGGGCTCGCGGCGCTTCACCACGCTGCCGCACGCGCGCAACAACGTGTTCGCGCTGCTCTACCGGCTGGAGCCCAGAGGTCGGTCGCGCTCGCACACATGCGAGAGTACGTACCTACATCCTTTTCGGGGACACAGACACGCACACACAAATCACGTCTTCATCCCTTACGGGTTAGACGGAGCCTAACGCAACAGGTACCTACAGGCCACATTTAGCAAGACTATGGGCGTATAGGTAGGTGTAGGCTTTTCGGGGACATTTATAAAAAATTAGTTTGTGAAAATACTACTTACTCGAAAGTTATTAATAGTACCTATTTTTTTAGTTACATAATTCGTGTTTTAAAGCCTAATTTTGTTCAGTTGCTTACATTACTTTATCTACACACATATCATAAGTACTATTAAGATTGGGTTCAGAAGCAGTAGGGAAATGACCAGCATTATTACAGCCAATTGTACTAGGATCTGTCTACCCCGTAAGGGATAAAGACGTGATTTATGAAAGTACTGTCTTATCTGTGGTAGTAGGTAAAATCTGTACTTTAATGTTATTTTATAATATATATATTTTTAAGAGTGTAATAATGCTGGTCATTTCCTGCGGTTTCTGAATTCATTTTGCACCCCTTGCGAGTGGTGTTTCCTCAGATGTGGTTTCATCACTCGAAAATACTATTCGAAAGTCGTAAAAATCTGTGTATCAATTTCAGCACAATTTTTTGCTACTTTTGAATGATACTTTCGAGTGATATGATGCTTTCATAAATGGGGCCCCAGGCCAAAATATGTGACATTCACACAATTCTGTGACCGACCGTTTAAACGAGTCCTCGCCCCAAATAATATGTTTTAAGCCTTGGGAATGCTCATATATTTATGAACTGGACTGTACTAATTAAATATTATGTTTGTTTGTCCACAGAGAGTTCCAGCCGAACAGGCCTGTCTCCAATAAAGGAATTGGAGCAGAACTGGGAACAAGGATTCACAAGTCTCAACTGCCTGCGCTGGGCGCCGCAACCCGGCCAAGGGCTCGTCTACGCCAACAACACCGGCCAGCTCATCGTCATGAGTTAAACGAAATAGCCGTGAGCTAAAAAAACTAAGCGCTGCACCAGCTCAACCCGCCATACGATAAATTATTTCGGGGATAAAACACAATTTGATGTTGAAATTGCCTGTAACTTTAACTAAGGAGACGCGTCTCGCTTCGTCGCTGCGCGCCCCTATCTAATTAGACTAGTACCTTTTAAGTTCATATTTGTCGAGACCATCACCTTGATTTAATCCGTTTAATCCGTCTGACTTCTGCGTTTCTGGCATTTTGCGTTCCTGACAAGATGCGTATAAGCGATTTAATCGTCTATCGTTTGCTAAGTGAAGATGAGAGTGCGTGCACTCTTACACGTACGATGCTGACAGGTGAAAACACCCATTTTCCTAAAAATTTTCTACTCCCTGTGAAAACCTACCCAATTTCCTGGTAACTTTCCATCTTATCCTTGATTGGGTAGTTAGCAACTGCGCAAATTGTAACGAATTGGACCAATCCGTGAAAGACGCTCTCGTGTAAATGGATAAAATATGAAAGACAAAAAAAACTAGTTTTCTAGTCGTTGACTCAGAGCCCTAAGAGCTGGTACCGCGCGTTTACCTTTGTAGTAGCATTTTGGGCATTTACGGCTCCATAAAAGTGCGTTCGCGTCGTCGCGTAAAAATACGCCGTGGGCGTAAGGCTCTTACGCAAGAATAGGGTACTTATCAAGACATGATAATATGTAAATGAAAAACAATTTGACAAATTAATTAATCGTCGTTAGTAAAAAAACTCGATTGATCTCTCAGCAAATTTTATGTCCGAATTAAACTATTGATTAAAATAATAACTTACTTTTACGTAAAAACGCGTATTATTAATAAGATGCAACACAAATTGTTTCAACCATAAATATTAAAAATGTTTTTAAATTCTTGATTGTGATCTCTTCAATACTTGCAATTTGGAATGCCAAATCGGCTTCTGATAAATCAATCGCCAATGCCGTGGTTGAAGACCGTTTGTTACATAGGAATTTAATATTGATATTTTATGTTATGTTTTATTTAACTGCTTCAGTTATTACGATATCGGATTAAGTTTAAGTTTTTTAACTTATTAAACATTTGCGAATTAATATGCACTACAGGCATTTTCTACTATTGGTAGACTGAGAGCATCCGCGGTGTGTAGAGCTACATGTAAAGTTAAGTAAATGATCATCCTTTTTTCGTCCAGAAAAATTCATTGTGCATAAAAAGGACGGCGAGCTGTTCTATAAACTGATCACGGCATGGAGAACCAATTGTAAGGAAACTAAATTAACAAAATCGATTCGATTCGTTACACGTTTCGACAACAGTCGATTTCGTTATACGTTTTAAGGGGTTTTTTGCCTTTATGTGTAAAATGAAGTAAATTATGGGGTTGCCATAATATTGACATTAATTTATAGTGTTATTTTAGTTCTTCCAGAATATAACTAGCCATCAGCACCAGCACCTCAGGTTATATGGTCCATCAGCACCTCAGGTTCTTTATTAGAACCGAAGTGTCTTGACCGTTTTCAGCGCAGTTTATTTATTTCCTAGCTACTAACAATTGGGAATGGACCATTATTTTAAAAGTGCTTGATGTTTTTTCTATTGATAGGAATAACCGTCCTTAGCTACAGAAAAAAGGTGCAGATTTTTCCGTTGAGCCATATATTTTATAAAAATAAAAACATTTTACTCATTCTCTTGTCGGCCCCATAACGGCTGATAAGAGGCACGACCATAAGATCACAAATATAAAAAAATTGCTGCTTATTGTGTATCACAGTTTCAAGCAGCCTTTTTTTTACTTTTGTGATGTTATGGACGTACTTCTTATCAGCCGTTATGGGACTGACAAAAGACTGCGTAAAATGTTTTTATTTTTATAAAATATATGGGTCAACAGAAATATCTGTAACTTTTTTCTGTAGCTAAGGATGGTTATTCCTAATTTCCTATCAATAGAAAAATCATCAAGCACTTATAAAATAATCATCCATTCCCAGCCAAACCCGACGTTTCACAGATTATATTCTCAAAAAACGTTTTTTGGTGTTTCATTAATATATAAATGTTTGCAAGTAATTCGAGCTCCTGGTTTACCTAGATATACTTACTATATAGGTAATTGCTTTAATTAAAAATGCAATTTATTTTACTTACTGTAATAAAATATCGGAGCGGAGCGGTCAGATCGCTTAAAATTTGAATTTGAACACTTTGAACACTGCCCTTGCATAACAACACACGTGACTGCCATTAACATATTTATGCGATTTTGTGATTATGAAATAATCGAGTATTTCTAATATTAACGACGAATTTCATTCTATAAGTAAATTTCAGTTCGATCCTCAACTGCTGTAACTTCCAGTTGCATGGTTTGACCTAAACCAACATTGCGTACATTGCAAGTTAAATAAAAACTTATAAAATAGAACACTTTATGACGAAGTTCGAAAAAAAGGAGGAGATTTTCAATTCTCTCAGTTGCGTTCTAAATAGTTTTTTTGGGTTTAGTGTTGTAATGGTATTTTTGTTTGTTGACATGATTTCTGTCTTATAAAATATCGCTCCCATTGAAGCGGTGTATTTGTTATCTTTTTATTTTATTTAAATAAGTAGAACTGTTTCTTAGCAGTGTTCAAAATTGAATCATAACGATGCAATGTTATTATCGCTCCGATATAAATTGACGTCGACTTTTGTTTCCGTCTTTTATTGTTGTCTATTAATGTACAAAGTTACAATGAAGCCTGAAACCTCTTTTTTATTTTATACAAAGACTGATAAATTGAATTTGGTTTTGTTTTTGGCCATTATTCGACTGTGATTCGATAATTATTTTTGATTTCAATCCAATAAGTCTTCAGGGCTCTACCAAAGTCGTCGGCCTAAGCTGCTTCAGGTACTCGCCGACATGCATTGTGTCAGCTGGCCGGCGACATTGGTGTGTAGAGGCCTTTTGAAGCATGTTAAACGATTTTGAATTAGTGATTATATTTGTAATTTGTAATCAGCACTTTGGTAATTAAAATGTCTAATATTAGGCACGTTACATCACTTTTTGCAAAATGTCTACATTTATTATTTCTCTAAATTATGATAGTGTGTATTTAGTATTAATGTGTAAATATTATGACATAAATATGAGAGTTCCACTATCAGCATGTTACTCGCATTTATGTATGGCATTTTACGGAAGATTCGACTTACAAAACAGAAAATAGAAGGTATACGACTGTTAGATAAGGAAGGATCAGGTGTCGTATTTACTCTCGCAAGTCATACCCTTTTCGTAAACGTCACAGCTGCAGTTACGCAACTTAGTTGAAATTGTTTTGCTATGCTTATTTTGCTTGGAAGATTAAGATGACGATAATGTAAAATTATCGCAGTTTATAAACATGCTTCAAAATCTTAAGGTGTTTTTAATTTCTTATAAGTTTGACGTATTGTATCTGTCTGTCTGTACACTTCGACACGGTCCTGTTATGGCAAGCTAGTTTGGTCGCAATCGTTCTTGTGTAAGTGTCACTACACCACATTTTTTGAAATATAGAACTTTGAAGTGGAAATCTCTGGGTTACACATTTTTGGAAATTGTAGTTAATACTAGGATAACTGACAATCAATCATCCATAGCGTGCACAGAGCCCTCAGAAGTAATGTGTTACTAATGCAGTCACGTTTATGAAATGGGCGGCTTATAACCTGTCGGGACTTAACTTTCCTGGTTAGATTTTATTGATTAAATATAGGGAGGGGGGGGGGGCATTGTTGAGTCGCTGATAGGGGAACGTAGTAGTTTCATCAATTATGACTTTCTAATATATGTAATTATATCATCTCTCTTCTTTTGCATAAACGGGAGCATCGCTCTAATTATTCAATGGTTCTAACAACGTCCAAGACTATTATCACAACCTAAGAATCTGTGATATGATGTCATACATGCATGAAATTATTCTCAGCCTGTTAATCTAGGAAACTTCATGATTGTTAGTTGTGTTGACATTCTCAAACTGTTCGCAATATGCTTGTAAATAATATATGTATCCTTAATTCAAAGTTCGTGATATGAAATGTTAAGTTGCTATCACACGTGCTGTACAGTGGGTTACATTACGCTTGTGTCTAATAAAAATCATTATAACATAACAGTATAAATCTGTTGTTTTATTCATTAATCTATTGGATAAAATTATATGAAAATGAGAGTAATATTGCAATAATTTCCAAGCAAAACTGAGTAAGTACTAGATTGCCGGAGATGTAGCGCGTCGCCTCTGTTGGTGCCTAGGAGAGAAAGGAAGAGGTTCACACCTGTTGTTTCCCAAGTGAAATAGGGAATCCATTTTGTTTCTATGACATTAACAATGGATTAATATTTATTATTAACAACATATTTAACAAACGAGAAAACCACTGCTGCATTTTCGTTTGCTACGGCGCAAGTAACGAAAAGATTTTATCTCGCGCAAATTATGCCTGAAGGAATGGGTTGACGTTATACCAGACTCGTCCAGATAATTTGGCTTAATCCATAGTTTCACAAGTCTCACTACAATAAAAAAATGTAGGTATTTCCTTCTGTAAAATATGTAATAAATACGAAAATAATGAAAATGATGTATATAAGTGATATAAATATCTTAATTTATTCAGTTTTGATAGAATGTAACTGCATTAATCATGCTGACAAATTAAAAACATTTTATATTAGGTACCTACGTCAAAATCAGGACAGTTTATGCGACTTTTCAAGAAAATATATCCAGCCATTTAAAACTAAGCTTAGTCGGTAGATTTTTAAACTCGGTAGGTTGTAACTGATATTTTAGATTGCCTTTATAATTTACATTAAGGTACTTTAAATGTAAGCAGTAAATAGTTGGAAGTGCAATAATCAATTTTCTTGCAAAATTTCCTGGGCCGTCCAGGATCCGCGTTGAGTTTAAATGGCTGAATAAATCTTTCACAGTTTGTATACAAAGTACTAAAAGAGATCTATCTATCTGTAAATTTAGCGTATCTTATTAAAACATCCAAATTACTACTAAGCATTTACGCAACAACATAAATAATGTTTACGACATCAAAGTAGTGTTGAAAGTATGGATCAATTGAACAACCAATACTCACAATACATTTATAAAATATACTCCATGTTTAACAATTTATACTTTTGATCTAGAATACAAAAGAAAATTAAAAAAAACTATTTTCAAAAATGTCACATACAAATCTTGTCCTATACCATAGATCTTGGGTTCCTACTAATTAACATCGACCCTATCGGCGTTATAATAATAACATATACAAAACAATCAATATTTCTGTTTCCATGTCTTGCGTATCAAATTACCTCAAAACGATGCACGATACAATTTGGTTAGTAGCCAGTACCTTCATTTATAAGAATCATTCCTGCTTCGGTAAAATGCCTGATCAGTGCTCTTTATGTGACAAACTGTTGTAACTCTACTGTTATTCCGGAAATGTCACTAACACGTCATAAAAACTAAAATGGTTTAAACAACTTACAAAAGACATAAGTCAAACCATTAAAATAACATTAATTCCTACAAATCTTTATTAAAAATGTTAATTTGCTCGTAGCACAAATATACTTTCTTCCTTGACTCATCACAGACCAAGAGTAAATTCCATTTCGAATTCCAATGTTTCGACCGAGCTCGTGCGCGGCGCAGGGCACCCTCCGGTGACTCGAAGCAATTAAATATAATAGCATCTGTAACTAAGTCGTGTCGAGGAAGAGGCTTCTGATCAAATGCAATATGTTAGTGTTCGGACGGCTTCAGCTCTTTGATTTGCTTTATAAGGTAAGCCTTCTCGTCGTTGAACTGCTCGTCCTCGGAGCGATCCGTGTGGAATTTAGTCAGGAAGTCTACCAGCTTGTCTTGATTCCTTAGCAAAATGTCCAATATGGGTTTTGGTTTGTTTGGATTGGCTACGAACACCTGTAATGGTAATTGAAAACATTAATGGATCTCCTTTCCATAGGAGTATATGTATAGGAGGGAAGGGGGGGGGGGGGGGGGGGGTTACCCAACCCGGGAGGTATGGCAAACGATTCGAAATTCTATGATGAACATTTAAATTACTACACAAAAATGGCCACAATCCACGCTACTCGACGCAACTGACCGCGGCGCACAACTACCCTCGTTTTCATTGTCATTTTTATTATTGTCAAAAGTAGCGCCGCTGTCAGTTGGGTCGAGTAGCCGCGCGAGCAGAGCGCTGGCGCGCAGTGTTCGTTTCGATGCCGCCGGGGCGAGCGCTCCATTAGGAAGGACTACGAAGTCCGAAACATATCGAGGATCACTCGACTTTTATACAAGATTTATCCGTTTGTGTAATCTTAAAAGTTATCTTATTAACGTGCCAACATTTCAGTCGAAAAAATGTGCACATATAATATCATATCTTTTCTAATGGCCTCACTACATTCCATTTTATCGTAGGTATTCATGACATGTAAGCACTTAGTTTTTCTCATGACCGATGGGTCGTAATAATTTCTATGATCGAAACGCAAATAAGTAACAGACCCACGCCTTCATTAGGCTTAACGACATACCTTAAAAACGTGGAAAGCCTCGAACTGTATATTGCGCGATTTCTCTTTTAGCATGTTCATCATAAGTTTGAGGTTGTCGGGGTTGGTGATGTAGCGGGTCATGATGGAGAAGTTGTGCCGGTCAAGTAGCAGTTCTCCCAGGAGTTTCAGGCTCTGCCGCCGGGTCACGTAGTTCTCAGAGTTCAGCAGCCGCTGATAATGGCTGAACACCTTATCATAGTTCGCTTCTAAAAATTCAGCACACAGCATTTTGTGACGGGTTAGCAGTTCCTGAAAGTCAATGTTGTGTTATGTAGTATGCTGTACAGTAATTTGGGAAAAGTTCTGAATGAAAAAATTCTGCAAGCTATATAATTTGATTCATAATATGGGTTTTTTTTATGTATGTTTAGGAATAACGGTTGACTTTTTATCACCATCCAAATTTTAACATCACAATCTTTAATGAAACATTTAACTAGACACCAGCAATAAAATTACTTAGGTAACTACATACTCAAACTATAAAACCTGATTACTTGAGTAATTTACACCAAAATAAAGAGGATTCTTTACTACCAACCTTAAAAGTAGAGAAGGCATCTGAGGCAATATCAAAAGTGGAAACTTCTACATAACGGAAGAAATTATAAAAATCGTCTGAATACAACATTATCTTAGCCAAGGCCTCGTATCTGGCACATTCCCGCAGCATAGTGCCGCAGTTAGACGCTATCTCTTGGTGTTCATACCTGCAAAATGTAATGGACAATTTTCATCTGTTTTTGTAAGTAAATTTTAACATTTTACTTACAAATACATTTTATCTATGTAACTATCTGCTTAAGATGCCAACAATAAACCCTTCAATTTGACATGTAATAGGTATGGTAGTTTGAAAAATGGGCCACCAATGTTCGATTTTTTATTTTGTTCAACTCCTTAGCAGAAACAATTTACCTGCAAAGTCCGATTTGTCGTCCTACCCCGCGTCCCTTACCCGCGCGGGCGAGGACTCGTTTAAGCGGTCGGACTATAACCCTATTATTTTTTTACTACTATTACTACTTTTACTATTATTATTATAGTATTTATATAAAGAAAGAAGTTAACTCGGAGTTATGTAGCTAACTATGGTTTTCTTAAGCCCACTAAAGGTTTCCTTACTTCCTCTTGAAGGACAGACTCTTACAGAACTCTAAAAAGGATTACAATCTTCACTTGCATAAAAAGAGGAAAGAAACGAGGAAAATCACGGGAAGCTTGCCTTCCTGCAGTGTACATGGCCTTCACGCTGACATTACGAAATTCAATTCACGTCAGTGTTTAAAAAAAATTCAAGATCGCATTTACGCAAAAAAAAACCGGCCAAGTTCTTGTGGTCTCGCGTATAACTGGGGGTTCCGTAATGGAAACCTAGTTAAAATGGTAACCACAACGATCGCTAACATGTTGCATTTTTGGGTAAGGGCGGTTTTAAGTCGATTTCTCCGATAAGGACTGCATTCTGCATTGCTCAAACCAACGATCGGTAACAGATGGACCGCGGTCCTTTTGCGCAGATAAGATATACTTGGTTTTTTCTAGATCTCGTTAAAATTTTCTCACAATAATCCCAATACCACCTAAAACTACTTGCCAACACATGGCTCAAACCAATTTTCGTTCTTTTGCACCTTGTTCAGTTAGACCAATATTTCTCAATGTTTATAAAGTACAGTCGGACCATTTGTAAAGTATTGTATTATGTCATAGATATTCTGTACGGAAATAGAACCATGTGCATATTGTGCATGTCTTTGTCTAAAACGACCTTGCAAATAATAATTATCACTTTTGTTAATCACATGATAATTACCCAGACATTAAGGTGAACAGGATCTCTGGTTTTGTGCAGATGTATTCAACCGTTGGTGACCGAGTGCCAATCTGACGTCTGAGCACATTGTTGAAGACCTGTGCTACATCTTTCTTGCCTTCAAAGTCAATGCGGTTCAAGTTCTAGAATTAAAAAATAATACAGAAACACACACCTACACTCACAAATTATATTAAAACCGTTTTTATTAAAATTAATTATTTTCATTTTTAATGACGTCATCAAATTACAGCAACACAATACCTATTCCAATGGTGATAAAATACTAATTTTTAACCAGATATATTTTCGTTTAATTTGTTATTTTTTGAGTTAACTCAGTCAATGTATTGTATCTAAGTGTTTTAAATTAAATAAATGGGTTATCTGTTGACTTAAAATAAAATTTTATTACTACTATGCTACTTCATTAGCTATTTGAAAATGATCCAACCATAGTATTTTTGTGATTTATGAGTTCGTTCAATGTGAATTTTACATCACATAACAATACAACCTAATCTATCAAATTAAATTGATTGTGATAACAATCTGTCTGTCAATTGAATAAACCTCATAATGCATCATCAAAGGATAGACTTATTATCTAATATGCAAGAATACAAAATAAAAATTTTGATTTGAAAGGCCTGTGATATGTATTTGCACATTATATGTCTTAAAAGGTGTCAATAATGGGCACTCTGTTGCACTTAGAAATACACACACAACGGGTTCAGATGAATCAATATCTTAATCACAATATGAATCACTAAATTGACAAATCATAGAAATTTTATGAATCAATCAAATATAATAATTCATAATTCTTTTAATTACAGTTGTGGTTATAAATTTAGAATGACTAAAACAAACAAACTAAGAAGATAGTGTGAGATAAACACTACTAGTAGTCAACATAAGAAAAATTATATATGTAGTTTTATATACCTGAATCAGAAGCAGAAGCAGATTTGTGTTGTACAGCTCTTGCGCCAGTTGCGCGACAATGATATCTGTCTGTGGCTCTGCATCCGAAGTGCCATATAGCATATTCTTTATCAACACCTAGCACAAACATGTAGGTCAGTACCTATCAACAATCTATGCATGTCAATGTTACTATTTCATACAAGTTCATCACACTACACATACCAAATTCTTGCTCACATCTTCTTGAGCTTTTTCTGCCTTTTTGTCACCTCTTTCCAACGCAGTCACTGCATCTTTCAAAGATCGCACAAGCTCCGCTGGGCTCTTCTGTGACTTACCAAAAAGAGGCATAGTATTCTGATGATTTAGACAGATGATCTAAGCAATCCTGTCTACATAAGATTGTACCTGAAATCAACAGCGCACTGTTAAACTCAGAAATCCAATACCACTGCATTATTTCGTACTTACACTATTATTCACAAGATAGCAAAGGAAATAAAATGTGATTTGTCAAACACGAAATACGTTAACGATGTTGGCACAGATTTGCAAATTATAGTTTTATAGGTAGACAGTCGTATCTAAGATTTGAAGATGTTCGTAAATAAAGGCCAGGCACTAAGTGTAACTCACTTTCAGATTAAATTATTACAATTTCCCTAGACCACAGGCGAAACGAACGAACAGCTGTGATGTCAATACAAATATTGCCAGTCAATTGAATTGGATTTTAGAGAAAAAGCTTAAGACGACAAAAATAAAATCAAAGTAAAAAATTTACACATTCACATTCCTGTTCACGTTCTTCAAAATCGTAAGAACTATTTTGACAATGTTTTTCATGATTTTCATCATTAGATGCTCAATTAAAATTGTACGCTAAAAAGCGTTTTAAAAATGTCTTGAACAACATATTTGATTATTGTTTTTAAAATTCATTCCGCAAGGGAATAGGCGAAGGTTTTGCACCATACAGCTAAGTCTTCATTATAATAATTTCTCATCATAGTAGTATTTGAAACAAATTTTAATTATTAACCCTGGCAATAAAACTTACCTGCCAACTTGCCAAGCTGTCACTTTTCGTGTCCCACCCACCCCCACCCAGCGCGACATGTCAGCCAGCTCAATTTTCAGAAGCTTCTTATTTTAGGTTAAATAAGCAATTCTTTATACTCAACGCCGTATATAGATTCCAAAAAAACTACTTGTGTGTTGCCAATAAAATAAAAAAGTTTTGCATCGGTAAGTTTTAACTTTTGTAAATATAATACATTAGTAATTTATTTATATGTAATTGTAAAGTTAAAATTAAATGCAACCACATAAATAAATTATTTCATATCAATATTAATTTCACCTACAGAAATTTGGTTCAAATTGTTTTGTAGAAGAAAAGTTCATATTACAGTGGTAATACTTCAGGTTTAAACAACATTTGGATACTATTAATGTTATAATTTGCGTACCTATATCTATTTATAAAATATTTTTGATATGCACGTAGAAATATTGACAACAAATCACGTATGGCAAACTTTATGGTAAACATGGCGGCCACAGGGCCACCCACCATGACATCTCCAATTGTCACTTCATTTCATTCGGCATCTGACGTTTGGATTGATCGAATGCTTTCTGTTTTTATTACTAATTAATAGTTCCTAACTCCTTAGTCGCAGGGTAAAAACTTAGTTTGTATGTTTGTCAGTCAAACTCGTAAAAATGATATATTTTGACACATGGATAGTTCAAAACCAAGGTATTCATGTGCAACACACATTGTATGCAAAAGGCCCTATTAAATATGGTATGCATAGGTAGGATCAAGTGCAAAAATAAGTATCTATTCGAACCACTCAAAAATATGTTACTACAGCCTTATTGCGTCGGAATAAAAGTCTGTGGTACTTATTTTTGAAACTTTGATTAAGTACATATTTTTACACTGTATATAGGAAACATCAAAAACTTGGGATAATCTTTACACTTAAATAACAACAAAATATTATTATGACTATTTTTTATTAATGTGCATCGGTTGGTTACATCTGGAATGTCATAATGAAAATGACACTTGTGACGTGACGGTCGGCCATCTTTGGTAACTTTTTTGGAATCTATATACGGCGTTGAGTTTAGGCGAATAGTCCATATTGTGCTAATTAAGCTGGATAATTAACTTAAGTACTATATTATTTCAAGCCATGGCTGAAGTAGCAGGTGAAAAATTGTCTAAGAAGTGAGTATTGTGTGGCATTTCAAAGAATAAACCACAAAACCGTCATGTTCGCCACGAAGTCTCTCGCAGCCCTGCCTGGGCTTTTGACTCTGAGAAATACGTTTTCAATCAATAGACTGACAAATTTGACAACAGCAGTGAGCAAACGGTTAGCAAGCTATTACTTAATATATGTTTTTGTTATGTCCTAAGATTATTCTTTATTATTTATTTCAGTGAACTAAAACGTCGGTTAAAAGCAGAGCAGAAGTTAAAAGAGAAGGCAGAAAAAGTAGCCCAACAACCGGTCGTTGATGTTGATAAGAAAGCTGCTAAAATCTCAGAGGAGGAAATAAGTCCAAATGAATATTACAAGTTGAGGACAGCAGCTGTTGCAGCTCTTAAAGAAGGCCCGAAAGACCAGCACCCTTACCCTCACAAGTTTAATGTCACGACTTCTTTGGAAGAGTTTATCAACAAATATAATAATTTAAATAGTGGAGAGGTTAAAGAAAATGTGACTCTGAGTGTTGCTGGCAGAGTCCATTCCATTAGGGAATCAGGAGCAAAATTGATATTTTATGATCTAAGAGCTGAAGGAGTTAAAATCCAGGTAAGAGTATATGCAACTCACTCATGTCTTGAAATGTACGGCTTGGAATGTGCCATAAACATGCTCAGATAATTTTGTACTGTTTACAGTATGTGTATTCCCAGCAATGTATTGGTTTCACACCACTATATACATATGTATTATTGTTTTTCTATTTTCTAGATTACAGTAAAAGAAGTTTATCATCCATCAAATGATTTAATATTTTCAGGTCATGGCTAATGCAAAAATGTATGAATCTGAAGAGAAGTTTGCGACGGACACAGACAAGCTGAGGCGTGGTGACATTATTGGCTGTATTGGTCACCCGGGCAAGACAAAGAAGGGAGAGCTCTCAATTGTCCCGAAAACCATCAAGCTGCTGTCTCCGTGCCTGCATATGCTGCCTCATCTGCACTTTGGTCTTAAGGACAAAGAGACTAGATTTAGGAAGAGATATTTGGATCTAATTTTAAATGACAGAGTAATTTTGAATTCATATTTATTTTATAATTTCTCAATTTCACTGCCATATTTCACCTCACTTAACAGAACTTAAAGCAGAGTACACTTGAAAGAAATAGATTAGTAAATTACAGGCCATAAGACTAAATCATAATTATATCTGCTAAAACTAGGAGCTTCATCATATATTTTTTAACTAAGCTTATTCATTACACTAAGCATTCATTACGATAAACTACAATTGTCACATTTATTTTTGCAGGTTAGACAAACATTCTACACCAGAGCAAAGATCATAGCATATATCCGACGCTTCCTTGATAACATGGGTTTTCTGGAGATTGAAACGCCCATGATGAACATGATTGCGGGAGGTGCTACTGCTAAGCCCTTTGTCACTCATCACAATGATCTCAACATGGACTTGTTCATGAGAATAGCACCAGAGCTCTACCACAAGATGTTGGTAGTTGGTGGCCTTGATCGCGTCTATGAAATAGGAAGGCAGTTCCGGAATGAAGGCATTGATTTGACTCACAATCCTGAATTCACAACTTGTGAATTTTATATGGCTTATGCGGACTACCATGATCTGATCACTATGACTGAAACTATGATTTCTGGAATGGTGAAAAGCATTCATGGCACATACAAGGTGTGTTCAAAATTAAGTAAATATTTTATGTTACAATGCAACTGTTGAAGAAAAAAAACTTTAATTCATATCTCATATTAATCTGTGTCTCATATTGATATGAAAACTCTTGTGAGAAATGATTTAAATGGCTCATATTCAGTTGAACCATTTAATTTCTGTTGTCTATATTCACACTCAAAGTGCAAATGTACAGGAATTAACAACTATGTAGTGTAGGCAAGTGAACGTTTTTCTCTCTCCTTACAAGTTACCTTCACTTTACTAACATTGTCTTTAAAATCTTGGAAAATAATAAACTTTTTCAAATTTTAGATCAAATACCAACCAGATGGGCCTGAAGGTGAAGAGGTGGAAATTGACTTTACCCCTCCATTTGCCAGGGTTCCTATGATTTCCACTTTGGAGAGCATCCTGAAGGTCAAACTGCCAGCCCCTGATCAGTTGGAAACTGTTGAAGCCAATGCTCAACTCAGCCAGCTCTGTCAAAAACATGAAGTATGATTGTATTATTTTTTTCTTTCATACATACATACATAAATCACGTCTATCCCCTATGGGGTAGACAGAACCTAACGTAAAAAGAACTAAAGCCCACATATAACATGATCTTAAAAGCTGTGTGGGAAGAGAAGCAACTGGTACATTCTTATTTTTTTTCTTTGCTCCCAGACCAGCATGGTAAGACTTTTCTTTCATAGAATTAAGTCTCTGAAAATTTCTGTTGCAAATTAGCTCCATATTTATTAATTTCATTCATACAACAAACTACTGTAAAGCTTTGCAATGGTGTTCAAACCAACCAACGCAATGTCTATGAGAAGTATGGTTGTTGTTTAAAGCATTTTGTGGGACCCCATATAGCCATTCTCACCCAGTAATAAAAAGTGAAATATTTTTAGATCGAGTGTCCACCACCAAGGACTACCGCGCGGCTTCTCGACAAACTAGTTGGCGAGTTTCTTGAAGAGAAATGCATAAACCCAACATTCATCACTGACCATCCTCAAATCATGAGTCCACTCTCTAAATACCATAGGGATATTCCTGGACTTACAGAAAGGTAACTTTTCGGCCCTAAAATTACTATCTATAGTATAAGTACTTACAGAATACCTACTGAAATAAGGAGGGTTGAGTGGATGGTATCATATTTGTTTAGTTAGCCATGGAATGTGTATACAATTTATTCCTATATACAATACACACACACACACACAAATAAATTACGCCTTATATATTACGGGGTAGACAGAGCTTAACACAGAACGTAACAAGACCTAAAGGCCACGTTTAGCATGATTGTGGGCGTATAGGTGGAAAGGGGAATCAAAACCAACAACATCTACAACTTTAAGTATAGTTATACTGAACTGATGGAAAAATAAGACTCAGTGTATGTAAAATGTCGCACTTTGTTGTCTTTTCAAGTAATATTTCTAAACGAACCTGAAAATTAGAACACAGAAAAATCAGAAAAGTAAAGCTATGGCCGGGAATCGGCACGCATCACGGAATGATGAGGATTCGGGTTCGATTCCCGGCCATAGCTTTACTTTTCGGATTTTTCTATGTTCTAATTTTCAGTGTTATTGTCATTTAGAAATTTAATTTCTAGCGGGGTAATACCATAAGAGTAAACATAAAAATCAAGAAGCAAAATTCTTGGTTCATTTGATAGCCTTTTGAAATGTAAAACGATTTACATTTTGCTTACAGGTTTGAACTTTTCGTCATGAAGAAGGAAATATGCAATGCTTACACTGAATTGAATGACCCCGCCACTCAGAGGGAGCGATTTGAGCAGCAAGCCAAGGACCGTGCAGCTGGGGACGATGAAACCCCACCCACTGATGAGGCATACTGCACTGCGTTGGAGTATGGCTTGCCTCCTACGGGCGGTTGGGGCTTAGGGGTTGACAGACTCACTATGTTCCTGACCAATTCAAACAATATTAAGGCAAGAGAGCTTTTGATATTAACACTTGTAGTATTTATGATTGTATTGGTTATAAAAAAGTCACTATTATTTTTACGTACATACATAAATCACGTCTTTATCCCTTAAGGGGTAGACAGATCCTAAGCTAACAAGACCTAAAGGCCACGTTTAGCACGATTGTGGGCGTATAGGTGGAAAGGGGCATCAAAATACCCGCATAGCCTATAAATCCTGTAATACGATTCCTAAGATTTTCGCCCACTCCCCCGATAGGTTTTAACCATCTACGCGGGAAGAGAAGCAACTTGTACATTCTATGTTTTTTCTTTACTCCCAGACCAGCATGGAAGAATATTATATTAGTATATTATTATTTTGTATATTTATTTTATCTTAAGTTTGGTTCTTGCAATATTGATATAAAAAGTAATAAAACAATATTAATACAAAATATAAAAACATTATAAAAACCTAACCCAAAATTATAATTATTATTAAATTTAATTAATTCATTTTTAATTTAATTTTATATTTCTATTCCACAGGAGGTGCTATTGTTCCCGGCAATGAAGCCTGATGACCCGAACAAACATAATGCAGAAGATGAGAATCAAGCCCAGCCCTCCACTCAGAATGGAACATAATCTTAAAGCATAAAGTATTTTATTAGTTTTTCCTCCAGTGTTTTTGATATTATCCGCTTAATCTTTGAGTTTGGTTTCTTTTTAATAAATTATTAACAAAAAAAATATTGGAGCATTTTATTTCTTACCATATAAACTTATCAATTTAACAATTATTTTATCATACAATTTGATTTCACTCAAAACTCCAGGAGTCTATATACATGCAATTTTTTTTTAAATAATTATAGCCCAAAACCAAGTAGGCTGGTAGTATCAGCAGATAAAGGAATTAACAAATTTTATTATTTGGTTGTTTCCTGTACGCTTCATCAGTAGGGCGAAAGTTAGCTATAGTTATAAATAAATAAATTACTCAAAAAAATTCTGTTTTATGTTAATAATTCAAACTATATAAATTAAGTTAATTGCAGCATGTACGGCCATTATCCTTGAGAAAAGCTTGCTCTAGAGATTAAATGTTTTTATTGTTTTATACAAACATAAAGATTAATATGAACAACATTTTAGAACTAAAAAATTAATTCAAGAAGAGCTAAACCTAAAAAGCTATTTCAAATATAAATTGAGCACCTATCTATCTTCTTCACCACTGTCGCCCAGTGGCTGAGTCGAATTGTAGTGTTCCCCTAACTGGTACATGTGTCTGTGGTATGTAATCATTAGAGGAGGCCCTTCAAACTCAGCCCCTTGCTCTATAGACTCTGGCCCAGAGGCTTGGATAACATTTATAGGACACTTCAAATAGTTAGACAAGGCTCTGATTTCGAGCTGGCCACCCCATACCTTAGTATTCACAATCTTATCGCAGTAATCATTGAACTCACTTTCTGTGAGCATCTCAAATGTGCTGGGATTACTCATGAATGGAAGGAAGTCATCTCTATTTTGTTTGATATATTCTGCAACTTGTTTTCGCAATTCTTCAAAAGTCACTGTTTTAGACCTTATGACAAGTAACTGATGAGCTACAGCCTGATACAAACAATCACCATCTGAAGACACGGGGAAAATTTTCAAGTTTTTCTGCTTCAATTTTGCGTTTATAGTTTGCGTTTCTAAATTTCGAGGCCCATGAAGATTTTCTATCTCTTGTAATTTTATTTGATTAGCTCTCTCCTTTTCTTGTTGCGATTTTTTATCTCTTCGTTTTTGAGCTTTACTCACTTTCATTACAGGAACGTCATCGCCGGCACCTTCGGCTACATCATGAATATCATCAAGTTCGCCTTGTTCTTTTTCTACAGCATTTAGTTCGTCTTGGTGGCGAAATTCAAGCTCTGACTCTAACCTAGCAATTTCGGCGGTAAGTTCTTTCTTCTTCGTCTTGTCGTTTTTAGCTGCTTTTTTCAAACTTTGAATTTGCGCCTGCAACTCCTTCTTTTCCTTTCTATGTCTCGCTTCAACTTCTTCTAAAGAAACTGATTGTTCCATACTTGTTTAAAAAATGTAACACCGGTCCGATCGCTCTAAATTCAGAGTAATTTTCTTATTGCTTTGTTTAAAGCAATTTATGCGTGCCACCTCACAGCTAAGCCCTTCGAGTTCTTTGATTCTACAAGACCTACATTTACCAGCGATTTAAAAATAAAAATCTAAATGCCTGAAGTTTTCAACTTTTCTTCCACGAAATGAAAAACCATCAACCAAGACTGATATAGTCGGTGTCAGTAATCCACAATCCAATTAACTGTCACTGTCACTCCCTCCCGCAACTCACACTGTCATAATACAAACCTTAAAGATTGCTGTTCACTATCTAGCATAGTAATGCACCTTTCTCTATGGAAACGTTTCTGTAGCGGCCGCTTAATGCATGACAGTTTAAGAGAGATACCTTCTTCCAGCAAGAAAAGTGACAGTTTTGGCTGAATGGTCACGCTCGCATGAATGCGTTTTCATTTATAATCTATGGTCGCCATTTTTCGGTGTCGTTTTCGGCTTGTTTCGCTAATTTTAAGTCCCACTTCTACGAGTTTTGATTTTAGCCAGTATAAATCGGCAAAAAATATATCAAAAGGTTGTGTAGTAATTAACTGAGTTTTTAACTTCACGAACATGAATCCTTGTTCCTTACCTGCTCCTCAGCAAGACACCGATGGTGATGGAAGATGGAATAGCATTGTAAGTCTGAAGTAAACTTGATTACATACGTGTGCAAGAGAACAGCGTCTGATGTTTTTTTTATAAATTCATGAAATTTCAGCGTATTAAAATTTGTAAAGGACTTAAGAAAATTAAATTAATTAACATGTCTAGTTTTTATTGATACGTGTAATTATGTTAGTTGTTTGTTACAGCATAATAGGTTCTTATCTGATGCCAAAGGCAAAGATGGTGATGTGATTTTCATCGGAGACTCAATATTGCAAGCATTGGAACATACTGAAGTATGGAATCAGTGGTTTGCGCCTCTTCATTGCCTGAACTTTAGTATTCATAATGATCAAACCCAAAACGTGCTGTGGCGCATCAAAAATGGAGAACTCGACCATGTAGATGCCAAAGTAACTATCACAAAATTCATTGGTACCTAGTTTAGCTGTTGTGAAATATTAATCTGTATAATATTTTTGTCTTTGCAGGTGATAGTTGTACATGTTGGAACAAACAATGTACAAAACACACCAGAACAAGTGTGTGAGGGCATCTTAGAAATTATCAGGTCTATAAGAGAAAAACACCCAAGTGCTTACATAGTTTTACCTGTGAGTATTATATGAATTGTTTTTTTAATAATTATAATGCTTACTCAAACCTGGTGTTATGTTTGACCTTGGGGTGGCCAATCAGAAGGCAACAATAGCCGCAGTGGTTTGGTGTATTTGATTTCATACAAATTAATTCTGGTTCAATAAATTTTATAAGCAAATACCACCTATTAGGGCATAAGTTGGGAGGCTATCTATAACACTGGTTTACACTGGCTTATCAATTGAATTTAATTGTTGATTTGATTATCCTTTAAACAATATCAGTTAAAGAAAAAACAGATAATAAACAAGCAGCATGTAGTGTACAGCTATTGCTTAAGTTTTAATTTAATTAAACCATTTTTATTATTTCAGAGTTTACTTCCTCGTGGTCAACATCCTAACACTCTGAGAGTAAAAAATGCCAAGATCAATGAACTATTACGCGAAAAAGTCTCCAATATGAACAGAGTAGAAATGGTGACCATAGATAAAGGTTTAATCCAAAATGATGGTACAATCAGCCATCATGATATGTATGATTATCTCACTCCTACAAATGCAGCTTGCCGTAAGGCTTTTGAACCTATACATGACCTGCTTCAGCAAATTCTGTTTGAGGGAGAACCTGAGAAGGACCTGACACCCTCAGAATAACAGGTTGTATTTATTGGTAGCTTTCAATAAACAAGTTCACTGTGACTGAACTGTAGTACTTATAAGCTTATTTTTTCCTAGATTTAAGGTATAAGTGTCTACTGACTAAATGATTAGCTTTTTTAACTTTTTACATTCCAGTTAGATAAGATATTATCATTTCCTAATTGGGATTGTCTAAAAAAAAATACCTATCCTTTTTATATTTTTTTTGTGTAGAATAGTCAATTATAAGAAACTAATTTCAATATTTTCTCATATAACTCGGTATTTTTTTCACTATTAATTATTGAAAGTATTTTGGTTGATGACGTCAGAGTTTCCATTGCCGGTATCACACATCTGCTTATTGGATAAATTGGTCATAAAACGTATGTGAAGCGCCGCCATTAACGTCTTTTCTATCTGTGGTGAAGTTGGCAAACTGTCATCAGTATCAATGTCAACATGATTCAACAATAACACAGGAACATTCACGCGATCTTCTCCTATGAATTTTATATTTTCACAACCGTTACACATACCATAACATTCTGCGCGAAGCAGAAAGGTCCATAAACACATACCAGGTATGATCGAGACAAAACAGGACCCGGAAATAAGTCAGTAAACTCAGTAGGCGAAAGTAAACTGAAAACGTAATATTTTCGCTCTTCATTAAAATATTTAGCGGAAAATCTTTCATGTGAGCGAAGCACATCGCTGTGTGGTTACACTCTTGCCTAATTATCTACCGAAAGTGCTTCTAAATCTAAACTATAATACAACAATATGAAAGTAAACGGTGGAAAAAACAAGAATGACAGTAACAAGATTGCCCATTTGCTTGTCATCTGTCATAAGATGAATGAAATGTCAGATTGCGGGTCCAAATTGAACTCCGTAGTATAATCCACGCGTAAATAGCATAGAATTTGTAACCTTTGCAAATAAAGTACATTTTGGACCGTCTACATCATGTCTGGGAATGTCAAATGAAGGTCATTGCTTATTTTTCATGTAATAAATTCATTATACTAAAATAAAATAAAGTAAATACAGAAAACGATTTAAAAAGCATTTATCTCGAAATGGTTTTCGATTTACTATACATTGTAAAAAAATAGACAATCCCAATTGGCTGTGTTTGTATAGCAGACTGTTTTCTATTTTAAGTAATACAATGCATGATATTTGGTATGTAGAGAAATTATTTGTTAGGTATAATAGTAATGGACAGTTAATCAGGAACACTTAGTATGAAATTCAAATTATAAATAAAAGCACACCTTGGCAGTTTTTCTTTTGAAAGGGTACCAATGTGAAGATTTTTATTCTTTAATACACTTTTCTAAGTATCTTGGGTTCTCGTCAACTGTCCAGCTTGTTATAAATTTGCTTAATCTAAAGTTTCAATGCATTTTTACGGTTTGCTAGCAAGTACTTTACAGGGTTTAGTACTTACATATTTGCTCATAAAAACTTAAATGTAATTTTCAATAAAAGCAAATAATTTATGAAATAACCCTATTTATGATATTATTAGCAGCAGATTATGTTATTGTTTGAGTAGGATACTTATTTATTATAGATTTTAAAGTTAAATATGTAGTCGTTTTGGCAATAGAATAGTATGATAAGGTCATTGAACAGTTTTATAATTATAATAATCACTGCGGAATTGATTACACCAAAGACACAATGACCATTTTTCTACCAAAGTTATAATTACCATGTAAATTAATAAAGCAGTGTCATGAAATGAACATAACCGAGTTCATTCAGAGTTGATTCCAGTTAAATTAATAGTATGGAGAAACTTTTCACATTCCACCTCAAGTGGTGAGAAAGAAAGTGTATTTTTGATGTTGAGTTGAGACTATAAGTCAACTTCTAAGTTATGATGTATTATTAACATGCAATATTTTTGATTGGCGAATTTGAAATGTGAATGCAACTCACATACCTAGTTGTGTAAGTTATTCGCTAGTGTTATTTGATTTGTAGCTACATAAATTATAAGGTACTTTTAGGTACTCAGGTTGCCAAACATGTTGCTTGAATCTCTAACTGTTGTAAGTATTTATTTGCATGATAAAAAAAGGCTTGAGCGTAAACAGTGCAATTATTTCTATAAAGAAATTTCTTAAGAAACTTTTGTATTATTTCCTACCCATTCCTGTAGAAGCAGAAAACCAAATGTATACATCAATAATGAATTCAACATCTTTTCTAGAAATAGGAAACAATTTTCATAGCAAAAATCATTTATTAATAAATTACAAATTTCTACAGAAGAATGTGAACTAAGAATTCAATATTTGTTCATTAGCCTATTAAAATAGAAACTAAAAGGAAGAGTAGCATTTCCTCTAGTAAGTGACTGATGGAACACATTGAAATTACATTTTTGTAACTTGCTTAAATAAGTATTAACTGCAACAGCAGGTAGAAATATTTGATTTGCTATCTTTGGTACAGTTATGCTTCTTGCCTGGAAAAAAAATGTATTGTTAAATGAGAGTGCAAAAAATGCCAAAATGTTCATGACAAAAATTTGTTTTTATTTTTAAATGAATAGCTCTTGTTGTACTTGCATTGTCATCCGTTTTACATAGGTAAATTTTAAAATAAAATTCAACCACAGAAGAATTAAGAATATTTAAAAATAAATAAAAGAAGACTTGTGATACCTTTCGTAAATGATTGTTTGCAGTGCTTGCAATTTCAAAAGTAACATTTCTGATATTTTCACTATCCACCCCTCTTAAAACAGCCTCTTGGCTAACTTGATGTTTCATTAACAGGTCCATAGGGAGGTAAACCATTTTGTGACGATTTGCTACTTGGACAGATCTGTGAACAAGAGTAAAATAGGCAAGCATAGGTAAAATAGGTTACATTACTTGAAATCATCTTTGAATTCAACTTTAACAAAAAGTACCTCAGAATGTTAGCAATCCCTTGTGCTTTTCCCAGATGTGAAGCAGCATGATCAGCGTGCACATTAGCCACACCGGCCACACTTAATATTGAATAGTAAATAGCAGATACAGTGTCTTCAGCATATTTTTCGATGTCTTCAATGCTTTTAAAGTATTTCAACTTAATTAAATTATGTCTGGATGTTATAAGTCTCTCCAAATTTCTTTTAGGTATCTTGTAACAGCTGCAAATCTGAGAAAAATACAGTTCAAGTTAAATCAGGCTATAATGACCAATTTAACAATGCCAGGTAATTTAAAAAAAAATACTACCTTAAATAATTCTTGGGCAACGGGGTTAGCTGGTACATTCTGTAGAATTTGATCATCCTTAAAAATGGCTTTTAGAGTGTCTTGCCAGAACTGAAGCCTAAATAAGGCAGTCTGGGGATCAGTAGTTTGGTCTTGTACCCTGGCGATTTCCACATTAAACGCTCGTATTACAAGTGCTGGTGAACGGATGGCTTTTGTCGTTAGTAGAGTAGCCAAAAAATTCTCATAATCATGCAGTCTATCTGTAAAATAAAAAATAAGTACCAGAAGCTGTTTTATGTAAAATAATCAGACCGCAAGCAGCCTGTCTACCTGTTTATTACCCATAATTTAGGAATTGATATTTCTTTCCATATTAAAGTGTTAAATTACCTCACAATATTTGTGCAGTAAGACAAAGCGTCTGCATCTGAAGTGGTTGCTTTAGTGGCCAACGGTCGTGTTCTGATGAATTGTGTCAACCTGAAAGTTTGTTTCATTAACCTGCCCATATTTTCCCTCATTACGAACATTTACTTGTTCTAGGTCCGACTAAACTTCTTAAAATTCAGGTTGGCCGGAATATCTTTAATACATTTACTGACATTAAAACTGAAAACTTCTAGGCAGTTTCACTAATTAGAATTAGTTTGTTTTTTCAGTTTTTTAGGCTCATGAAGTAGAGAGAGGTTATATTTAATTTTAATTCGAAGAGAGAAAATCAATCGTATATTTTTAATGTTGCCATATAATAGACACAGAAAACCTGTACATCGAACTAAAAAATCCACCCATACTGCTATGTATTTCCAAGCGTGAAAAAAATGTAGTATGAAAGGGCCAAAACAAAAAAACCTGTTGAAATCGGCCTTTCACAGTCCTCTGTTTGTTTTCTTTAGCAAAATAGGAAAAATATTTTCATTGGAAGTAAGTCATAAAAGAAGGAATTTATTTTTCTTTAATTTTCAAAGGTGTCTATTTCTTTAAATAACAGAAAATGACAAAATAAATAAATATAAGGGTATGGCAGAGGTAGGTATAAATCGTGTGGTAAAAAATATTCGTTCTAATGTGATATCTACGGAGGAACCAGGGTAACATCTTTCCCAACCCGGTTTCCTCTTAATGTGTCTAGTAGGTATGCCCAAGATTAGTAACATGAAACGAAACGCAGTAATCTTTTCAATTCAATTTTTAAAAATCTAGCTCCATCGATACTGTCGATGATTCTGCCAATGTCGAGGTTGAAGAAGACACTACTTGTTTTTATTCAGCCTGTAGTAATAATAAGTCTTCTTTATTAAGTAGTTTCTTTATTTAGTCTCTAAGTACAACCTCTTGATCTGCGCCATTAAGCTCGAGTCCCGACGCGCCCAAACTCCTGTCACCGTGACAGCTGCCATTCGTTCATCAACCTCATTCTCACAACATCTCCCCTTTTTTATTTAAACTAAACTTGTTTAACAAATCAAACTTATACTAAGAAACATAATCATCCAACCACCTAGGTGGGTTTCTTATTCTAAGACTACGTTTTAAATTTTCTGCATTATCCTGTTTAATCATTCTCCTTTCTTAACTCAGTATTACAAAAAGAATCAACTGGTACAATATTGTCTGTTGGTGCCATGTGCGACTCCTTAGGATTTTCTCGTTCATTTCCTTCGCATGTTTCTTTACAAATATTCTTACTTACATATTTATTAAAATTACAACTGTTACTATCTGTATTTTTTCTCTCATTGCTTGATTGACAATATGAGGGCGAACTTACATCTGTAACATGTGGTGATGGAATTAAATGCCATCTATTTCGACGAAATAAACCCCTTTCTGTACTGATTATATAAGACCTTGGTTCTGGTGCTTTTCTTACCACTGTTCCATATATTTTTAAGTCAATGACCCATACCTTTTCTCCATTTACTAAATTTCTTAAATTCTTAGTCCTGTGCCTTTTGTTATAATATTTTTTAACTTTTTCTTTTTTTTCAAGCTCTTTTTGTTTAAATTCTAATTTTGAATAGACTGTCTTTTGTAACTCCTCTGGCAATCTAGGTAAATTATCTCTTAATTTTCTCTTAAACATTAACTCAGCAGGACTGTACCCAAAATCTAATGGTGTATTTCTGTAAATTAATAGAGCCATATGCATATCTAGATTTTTTTTCAAAAGATTTTTAGCTATTTTAACTGCTGATTCAGCACATCCATTACTTTGAGAATAGTAAGGACTGCTGGTAATGTGCTCAAAATTGTATTCTTTTGCAAATTTCTTAAATCCTGCTTTAAATTGGGTGCCACAGTCTGTTCTTACTAATTCTGGGATACCAAACTTGGAAAATATGTCTTTACACTGTTCAATTATATTAATCTCAGTAAGGTTGTTTAATTTCTTGACCTCCAAATACCGTGAATAAAAGTCTATGACCACCATATACCATGTGTTGTTGAAATGAAACAAATCTATCCCAATCTTTTGCCAAGCTCTCATTGGTTGTTTTTCTAGCAAAATGTCTTCTTTAAAATTATTTTTCTGTTCGATACACTGAGGGCAGCTCTGAACCACTTTTTCAATCTGTGTAGCCATTCCTAACCACCACATAGTTTGTTTAGCCCTATTTCTACACTTATTGATTCCCAAATGACCTTCATGTATTTTATTTAACATATCTAATTGTAACGTTGTCGGTATAACTATGCGAGATTTATACAACAGAATGTCATTTACTACACACAGATCCAGTCTATACTGATAATATTGTTTTAATAGTGGAGTCAATTTTGATTGATTTGGCCAGTTTGTTTGACAAAACTCTATTAATGTTTTACACACTGAACATTTACTTTGTTCTTGTTTAATATCAGCTAGAAGCTGATCTTTAAGAGGAATACTTTTTAAGGTCATATTAATAAATAATTCAGAACTGTCCTCTAATGTGTCCTTACAATCATTTATCATGGGATTTCTAGACAAAGCATCGGGTAGAACCAATTTTTTCCCTGGAATGTAGCATACTGTATAATTAAATCGTGTTAGTCTCATTCGGAATGACATTAGTCTTGGTGTCAGCTCGTCTATGTGTTTCGTTTGCAAAATCTGTATTAAAGGTTTATGATCTGTTTCTAAAACGATCTTAATCCCATAAACATAGTCTTTAAACCTTTCCACTGCCCAAGTTAATGCCAAACATTCTTTTTCAATTTGTGAATATCTCTTTTCCGTATCATTTAATGTTCTACTCGCATATGACACTATATTCCTACTATTATCATCATTTTCCTGCATCAATGTAGCACCTAAACCAAATGAACTACTGTCAGCAGCTATAATTATTTTGCACTTATGATTAAAATGTGCCAGTATGGGAGCTTGAAGCAACTTTTCTTTAATTTTCTCAAAAGCAGTCTGTTGTGACTGATCCCACAAGAAAACATTATCTTTCCTTAGCAGCATATATAATGGGTGTAGTAACTCTGTCTTGTTTTCAATAAACCTGCCAACATAATTTATCATTCCTAAAAATTGCATGACTTGTTTTTTTGTTTTCGGTACTTCAAAATTTGTAATTGCCTCTATTCTCTTTTTGTCTACACAAATGCCATCTGCATTTATAATATGTCCTAAGTATTGTACCTCTCGAACCCCAAACACACATTTATTTTTATTGATAGTTATCCCTTTTTCATTAAGTCTGCCTAAAACCTGTCTCAAAATGTTGTCATGTTCCTCAATTGTATTTGCATATATTAATATATCATCAACATGAGTTACTACGCCTTTTATGCCTTCAAATAGCTGAGAAAATTTCATTGAAAAGTACTCCGGAGCACAATTAAGCCCAAATGGTAACCTATTATACCTGTAACGTCCAAAAGGTGTTATTATGGTTGTTAATTTGGCTGACTCTTCAGTAAGGCGAATCTGATGGAAACCAGAAGTGGCATCCAATTTAGAGAAATATTTAGACCCTTTAAGCAATGCCAATGTTACTTCAACTTTGGGAATGGGAAATATTGGCCGTAAAATATTTTTGTTTAGTTCAGTGTAATCCCCACAAATTCTGACTTTATCTGCTTCTTTTGGAACCACAACAATAGGAGACACATAACGAGTTGGCTCCTCTACTCTTGTCATTACTTCTAATTCACAAAGCCGATTCAATTCTTGTTTTACTTTATCCAGCAATGGTATTGGCACTACTCTGGGAGTACACTGAATGTAACCCTTACTTGGATCTATCAATTTAATATCGAATGATTCATTAAAAACTCCTAACTCATTAAAAAGATTGGGAAATTCCCTTGGAACATCAACAGTACATTCTTTGTTTACATTATTAATACCCTTGATTTGAATAATTTTCATAGCATCTAATGCAGGTACACCCAAGATGGGTGTCTTTAAATTTTTTACTACAAAAACATCACCACAGTATTGTTCACCCTCATAGTTCAAAACAAGTTTAAGTTTACCTCTAACAATTAATTTAGTTGCATCTGGTCCACTTATGTTTATCGCACATGGCTCCAAACTGGCTAGATCAGCCACAAGCTCCTCTGGTATGGCTACTATATCTGCTCCTGTATCAATTAAAAATGTTACATTAGACCTATATTTACCATCTCTATAAACATCTACTTTCACCTTATATTTATTTCCATTCATCAAACACACCTTAAAGCTGCTTCCTGATGATTCTTTTTCCAGTGTGTTATTAATCTGGCCTCCTTTGCAGCATCTTGCAAAGTGCCCTGTCTTCATACATTTCAAGCACTTGGCCTGCACAGCTGGGCACTGCTGCCGAGTTTTGTGCATGCGTCGTCCACAAAACCAGCACTGCTTGTCATCCTTACCTATTTTATTTATTTCTTTGCTTTCTGAGAAACATCAATCCTTTAACCTCAAAGTCCTCAACATTCTTAGCCACCTGAATGGCCTTCTCCAAGGTAAGGGAGACATCCAACAACATCCTCTCCCTAGCTTTCTTACTCGTTACCCCTACAACCACTTGATCCCTTATCATTTCTTCTTTAAAATTCTTGAAATCGCATACTTCTGCTAGCACATGCAAATCTCTAACATACTCATCCACACTCTCCCCGGCCTCCTGTCTTCTGCTGTTAAATTTATACCTGGCGTATACTGGATTTCTTTTAGGTGAAAAATGATTGTCAATTTTCTTCAATGCTTCTTGTATTGTGCAAGCCTCTTCTCCCTCGGCGTTAATGTTAAGTTGAATCGCTAAATCTTCCGCCTTCTCTCCCATGAGATAGAGAAGCATATCTACTTTGTCTTTATCGCCTTTGTTTGCGCTGTCTGATACCGCCATAAACCGATCGAACCTTTTTCGCCACTTGGACCAGTTCTCTGGTACAAAGTCAAAAGAAGTCGGCGCTGCTACCGAGCACGGCGCGTTAACATTGATGATTTGAACTTGCTCACTTTCCTTTTCAGTCATCTTGTCCATTTTTACACCCCGCTGCCACCAACCATGTAGTAATAATAAGTCTTCTTTATTAAGTAGTTTCTTTATTTAGTCTCTAAGTACAACCTCTTGATCTGCGCCATTAAGCTCGAGTCCCGACGCGCCCAAACTCCTGTCACCGTGACAGCTGCCATTCGTTCATCAACCTCATTCTCACAACACAGCCGTTGTTCGGTAGCTTCAGCGTGCGGTACTCTGATGAGAATCTAAAATAGACAACACATACATAAATTGTTAGACTACCTACAAATATAATTTGTTAATTTTTATAAAAGTAATCTTTTATTTTGACGTTTATTTATGACATTCCAAAGTGACAACGTCACGTCAATTGGTGGCAGTTTTCAAAGCATGGTTTGTTAGTATGTACCTATGAAATAAGAATAAGTTAAAAAAATCAGCATGCTAAATTCTCTAAGTCAGAATGTCACTAAACATTCGGTATGATTTTTAAATTAGTCAGTATATCCCCTGTTCCTGATCTCGCGAGAACAAAATCTTAAATACTGCATAATACGTTATATAGTACGTTTTTATGAATTCAAAACAATCGTACAAAATATACTTAGTGTGTACATTTTTTCTCCGTACAGTTTGCTGAAATTATGTAAGCGTACGGAGAAATCCGGACAAAACGACTACTGCCTAAATTTTTATTTCGGTTCTAATATTTAAGAAAAGGAAAGGGAACTAAGCACATGGAGTCAGGTTTGATGTGTAATTATTTTTTTTTTTCTTATTAACTCGATTCAGGATAGAGCCTCTAAACTAAAGTGACTCCCAGAATCTCACTTAGTTATAATAAATGTAAAACAATAAAGGGATAAATAACAACTGCTTTTAGAAAAAGTTACGGTAAGCCTCATTAGTCATTCAAAAGCAATAATTCGACGTGTATGATTCTTTATTCACTTGAATAAATATGAAACACAAATTTCATGGAAAAAATAATGTTACAGAAACTTAAAAATTAACCCCGCAAAATTCGTTGTAGGTACTTTATAGGTACAGGTGGTTAGGTGGGTACATTAATTTCATGGGAATTATTCTCCATACATTATAGAGAATCATTGAAGACCATAAGGGGGCGTCCATTAATTACGTGAGGCATTTTTAAGGATTTTTGACCCCCCCCCTTCCTTTGGTGAGATGTCGTAAGATTTTTCTCGACCCCCTCCCCCTACCCCAATCTCACGTGAGATTTTTCAAAACTTTTACTTTGGGTATAAAAGTATTCGATTTATTAAAAAACATAACACAATTTGTTTAATTACTTTTATTTTTATTTGTCAGATTTTGTCATATTTTATTCAAGATACGTTTTTTATTTTCATTCAATTTTAATTTAACTTAATTTTCATGCAGTTTTACACTATTTTCTGCTAAAAAAAAATTACGTGATATTTGCCAAGACCAATAATTAATAGTAAAGAAAATATATTTGAAATTGGTTTCTTATAATTGACTTTTCCGCACAATAAAAATATAAAAAGGATAAGTATTTTTTTTAGACAATCCCAATTACTTATCTATATAAGTAGGTACGTACAAGAGTGTGATTCCCTAAAAGAAACTCGCCAGCGAAGTCATCGCTGCGCTTGACAGCTTTGACATGGTAATCAACCTGACTCAATATCTCGTAGATATTATACGACGTCGTGTGTATGGTTAACTAGTCAACACACGACCAACAACATAAGACTCCTGACTCCGTGATTCTTGCCCAGGGTGTCAGTGGTCATAACGCCGGCACCGACACCTAAGGGTTCTAGATGATTTGGGCCTAACAATGACTTAAACTACTACTTTGGCCTCTAGAATATTTTTAGCATGATAAGATAGCTCCTTTGATTAGTGCCACTTTTATAATGAAAGAGTAAATCAGTCCTGGGAGGGTGAGATAGCAACAGAATGTTGTTTACAATCATGTTGTTTTTATTTTATTTTAATGTAGGTAATTTAAAATTAAGCCACACAGTTGACGCTGTAATTTAAGTTAAGTAGGTACATTTTAGGTAAACATCGAATATTTGACAAACACAATAAAATAAATCCTGAAAAACAATTACCTACAGGGGGGTGTTCAGTCAAACTGACCTAACCAACTGTCGAACTATACGGGATTAATTTTGAGACACGTGAACATTATTCTACGAACGAACTTTCTGTCCGTCCGTCCGTGAATGTGATCGCTACGCCCGTTGAAAAAGCATAAAAGAATAACGTGTTAACACCGTGTCCGTCATTCACGTCATTCGTCGTTGTTTTGTTCACAGTATTTAAGAACCGTACAAAATTAAACAGAGACAAAGAAAAAAAATCATTGTTATTTTAATAAGATAGTCAAAGGGGTGTTTAGGTATACATTAATGTCTTTATTCATTTTAGGCCACGGTTCTACTTACAGTGGAACTTTGCAGAATTCAGATTTATAAATGAAGCAAATCATCAAAGCTCATGTGGCCAAAAGTTTTTAAATATTCCTGCGAGCGAAAATAAAAACTGCAGGTTCGGTACAGACAAATTGCTGAAGGAATCAAAACTTGAGTGAGGTGATTCCGGTTGTCCTAGAAACCTAAGATTCGGAAGGAAGGTTGCACTTATGACAAGGATAATAAATAATAAACACTATTAGTGTGACTGGAACTGCACTATAAAAAGTTCGAATATTTAACTTAAAATTTTAAGACCTGAGCATCTAGTGTAAGTTTTCAAAAACCGATTGTCTGCAAAGTCGGTTTATGAACGACTAGCTGTTGCCCGCAACTTCGTCTGCATATCGTTTATCGCTATCCCGCAGGAAATACGCAATTTTCCGGAATAAAAAGTGGCCTATGTGTTATTCCAGACTATAATCTACCAATGTTCCAAATTTCATCCAGATCTGTCCAGCCGTTCTGGCGTGAAAGAGTAACAAACATCCATCCATTCATCCATCCATCCATGCTTACAAACTTTCGCGTTTATAACTATTAACTAGTGGGATAGTTTTACGTGATAAAGTCATAAAGAAACATACTATGATGTCACGCGAGAAGATCGTGCCTCTCTATCGCTTGTTCCGCGCTCTCGCTTGCATACTTCTGACGTCACGCGGAAAGTAACGCAATAACTCATGCTTTTTCGTGAGTGCAGCCGACGTTCATCGATTTATAACACGTTATCACGTCGAAACGTCTCGAACGCATTCACGTAGTTAAACGTCTCTAACATTATCGAAAAATTGGCAGCGCCACTTGCGGATTGAATCGAAAACTGTTCTCGTTGACATTTTGACGCAAACTTGATCGAGACTTATTTTGTGACCGACAACTTACATTAAGCATACTGCAGTGTCAGTTTTTGACGCAAAAACGTCTCCAACACTATGGGAAAATTAGCATTACCATATTTACTATGCAGCCATACTAGGGGCGCGTAACGGTAACATAATCAGCTCACAAATAAAAGGACTTTGAAATTGTTTTGGCGGCAAATTTTCAAGCGACTGCATTTTATGTCATGAGATTCATGAGTATAAAAGTGACCGCTGATCTGACCCCTTAGGATGACTTTCTTGGGAACGTGAGAAGTGTATGCGTGTGGTGGAGGAAAATTACGATCACAGCGCATGCCGTGCCGTGGCAGAAATGAGCAACAATGGGGGCATAGTGAAACTTGTCAATGTTGCTTTGAAAATGTGTCATTATTACATTTATTTTATAGGGTGTTAAGGTAACCGCTGTTTGGCGAATTAGGTACCTATGTTGGCTCGTGTTAAATAACTATTGCCATTAGTTCCTAGTTCTTCTACATTCTTGACATGTTCTGCATAGCTGATCCATACAAGAAGTGTCAAAAATTACAGCTAAAGAATCTGAATTAAATCGCATTTAGCCGTCATGGTAAGGCCCCAGATCCCCACGACACATGATATAGGCGGTTTGCTTCATCCTTCCTAATGCGAACTGCTAGGGAATGGAATTCGCTCCCATCGTCTGTATTTCCGGACAGATACAACCTAGGGCTCTTCAAGGCTAGAGTGAATAGGCTATTACTGAACCAGTGAGTTACACCTTTGGCCTCATCTGCACCTTCCACCAAGTGAGATAGAGGTCAATCACTGGTCAGTTTGTAGTAAAAAAAAAAAAATATCCGTCCTATTCCGTTATAAAACTACTTACGCACTTTCGAATAAAAAAAAACAATTGGCTAAGTATAATGCCAACTTACTTTTCTATACCTACACAAATAATAATTGTTTAAATCACAATAAGAAGGTATATACATACCCTCTTCCGCTTTCACATCAATAATCACAAATAAGTAGGTTAGGTAGGTCACACAGATTTTAAACATACCTAATGTGTCGCATAGATGTAGCTGTCTTACATTGTGTAGGTAATTACGAAGTAGCAATGGAACTGATGTTAGGTTCATAAAATACAACGTCAAAATTTTTACTTTCCCCAACCTATAGTCACCTACCAATTTTTTGTAAAGAAATTATCTTAAAATGTTAATTTTCTTTTGTGGAATAGTTTGTATTTTCTAAAACAGAACTCAAAATATGCGTGTTTTGTTTTTGTTTGCGGAAATCAGAAACATTCATGTCATTCCTTGTTGTTGTTATTGACATGTTTAAAACGACGCAACGCAATTAAGATATTATGCAGGTAAAGCCTTACGTATATTCGATTTATGTATTAAATAAGTACCAGTATGAAATAATACGTAAAACAAGCATATTCTCTCTCTACTAACAAAATGCGCTAAGTCTATACCTACATGGAAATTCAAAAGGGAAACGTAAGTATTTTTATTTGTAATGAATAAACTCAAAAATTACTAGACCGAATTCTTTGACCATTGAATGCTACATTATCCCTAAGTAACATACCTACGTAGGCGCCGCTATATTTCATTCTGCGCGAACGAAGTCGCAAGCCACATCCAGTTAATGAATTGAAACCCGAGCAAGCGAAGGATTCTATGATTGAACCACGAGCGACGCGAGTGGTTCAAAAGAAGAATCCTGAGCGTCGCGAGGGTTTCAAGGCACAAGACACTAAACAACTTTGCTGCCGAGCGAAACACACAATTTTTCACCTCACTACAGCGAGAAAAATGGTGGATGAAAGAATAACAGTCTAATAGTAAATCAGTTTTTTAATCCTTTACTCCTAAATAAGAAAGGTAAAAGAATCTAAGCCCATACAGCCTAGTCTAATAATCTAATAAGTAAAACTATTTTTTCTGATTGTTCTATCACATTAATCGTATTATACTGTTTTATCATAAACCAAACAACAATTTTGGTCAACTTTTCGGTTTCCCGACGAGCAATCTCTAAAAACTTTTAATTTTTTTTCTAATCATAGATATACTTTTAAAAAGAAAGTTCAAAAATCGCACTTACTAGAATGAATTTAAAAAAAATGGGGCGCGTTCTGAATTTGCATCATATCTGTTTTTTACTGCTTGGTTGCAATTTTTGTGGTTAACCAAAAATTTAAATAATTAATAAAAACCAATATCGTTTTTTATTTTAGCAACGAAAGTTAGCAAATCTTGAAAATAACTTAGGAAGTAACGGATTTTAAAATAATTAATAATGGATACCGGATCGCGTTTCTAAACGTGATATCATGTTTTTTTTTATCGGATGAAAAAGTTAGAGGTCTGATAACAAGTTCGACATTTCAAGTTCGTATTATTCCGTCCTTCTCATTCACCTAATTAAGTACTATTCGTATAAGCGAGACGACAACAAACGAAGTTCAAAGTTCTAATTTCTGAGTATATGAGTAGGTGGGCAATGGTGGTCATCGTCACGTTCGAATTTCAAAAACCTTTTCCACGCAAGCGTGGAAAAAGCACTTTTCCACGCAGATTTTGAAGGAGAAAGACAGCCTTTTCGAGCAAGTGAGGTGAAATAGTTATTTGTTATGCAAGGGTGCAAAGTGTTTGTTTGGCGCGAGTGCCTGAATTGAAACCCGAGCAAGCGAAGGATTCTATGATTGAACCACGAGCGAAGCGAGTGGTTCAAATGAAGAATCCTGAGCGTCGCGAAGGTTTCAAGGCACGAGATACTAAACAACTTTGCTGCCGAGCGAAACACACAATTTTTCACCTCACTACAGCGAGAAAAATGGTGGATGAAAGAAAAACAGTCTAATAGTAAATCAGTTTTTTTATTATTTTTCTGCTAAATAAGAAAGGTAAAAGGATCTAAGCCCATACAGTCTATATAGTCTAATAATCTAATAAGTAAAACTATTTTTTCTGATTGTTCTATCACATAAATTTCTTGTGTATTATACTGTTTTATCATAAACCAAACAACAATTTTGGTCAACTTTTCAGTTTCCCGACGAGCAATCTCTAAAAACTCTTTTTTTTCTAATCATATTATATCAATCATATTATTTTTAACAAGAAAGTTAAAAAATCGCACTAACTAGACTGAATTTAAAAAAAATGGGGCGCGTTCTGAATTTGCATCATAATATCTGTTTTTTCCTGCTTGGTTGCTATTTTTATGGTTAACCAAAAATTAAAATAATCAATAAAAACCAATATCGTTTTTGCTTTTAGCAACGAAAGTTAGCAAATCTTGAAAATAACTTAGGAGGTAACGGATTTAAAAATAAATTAATAATGGATACCAGATCGCGTTTTTGAACGTGACATTATGTTTTTTTTTTATCGGATGAAAAAGTTAGGGGTCTGAAAACTAGTTCTACATTTGAAGTTCGTATTATTCCGTCCTTCTCATTCACCTAATTAAGTACTATTCGTATAAGCGAGACGACAACATACGAAGTTCAAAGTTCTAATTTCTGAGTATATGAGTAGGTGGGCAATGGTGGTCATCGTCACGTTCGAATTTCAAAAACCTTTTCCACGCAAGCGGGGAAAAAGCATTTTTCCACGCAGATTTTGAAGGAGAAAGACAGCCTTTTCGAGCAAGTGAGGTGAAAATGTAATTATTACTTGTTTCCAAATTTGGGCGCAATAATTTTTGCATTTTAGGTATAAAAGTTTATTTTTTATATTAGATTGGATCACAAGCAATCGCAAATGTTGTGCATCAAGTGTCTGACTTTTTCCGTCCAATAGATTCAAAGACAATAATGTTATGAGGCTATCACGTAAAAATCATAATTATTTTTTATTATTTTCTTACAGTGTTGTAATCGTTTAAGCAAGCAAATTGTAAATCCCGTCCTATACTTATCTACGTACTTACCTACTCTACTATTACAGAAACGTCATTAGCAGTTTTTTTTAAATATTGACTTTTTAAGTACGTACGATCATTTTGAAATTCTGAAAATGGTCCGTGATTTCAAAAAGTGTAAGAAACACCGAAATAGATTACATAGGGCGCCAAGTGCTTAATATTCCCGAAAAAACTGCATTCGCGACCGTCGAGTGGCAATATTTTATGTCTTTTTGATCTAGTAAGAGTTGAAATTAACAAAAACATCGTTTATAAATGGTACATGGTACCTATGAGCCGTAAATTATACTACTAAGATAAAAACATTGCTTTAAAAAAAATATTGATGCAGTAGAAAAAATCAAGAAGGAAGAATTTTTGTTTACTCTACGTTAGAATAAGACGTGTTTTAATTACTATTTCGTAGGCAAAAATTGTTTAAAATAAAGGTTTAATAATTATTTTTTGAAAACCTACGTCAAAATGTTCACGAAGCTAAATATAAACGAGAAGCGGATTAGATTATGGAGGTAAGGGTGGAATGTTTACAACAGGCTCCACTGTCGTCATCTCATCTGCATTTTGAAACCAGTTCCGCGGCCGATCACGCCAGGCGCCGCACCAGATCGCATTTTATACAAAACCAAGGTGTATCGTTCCGCGGACACTATTCTTGATTGTGATCTCCTAAGTGTCACTGCAGCGTCCAAAATTCCGCAAGTTGTGTGTCCATGTCTTACGAGCCGCGAGCGAGTCAGAAATGGGAGGTGCGTGCTTCTAAGTTGGCTCGCAATACCCACAACGTGATAAGGGAGATCATCGAGAACTTGCAAGTAGAGCCGAATCCTAACAAACCGTTGATCGCTCTTTCTATCGGTGAGTCTGCGCGTTGACAAAAGTTTTTAAATGAGAATTAGGTATTCAAAATGGAACAAGCCTAAGACTTGTTAAAAATAATACTGATATATAATTATGTTCAGTCAATAGGTAACTGTACTTAATTTTAGTATGTTTTTAGTTTATGAAACGTGAGGATTATCTCAATGAATGTTACGAATTCAAAGGCTAAGCGATTTGAAGTAGATATAATTTGAACAACGTCGTAGTAACTGCGTAGACAAACAGTTACTTTTACATTGTAAATTTTGTAATACAACGATTCAAATAAACTCTAGGTACGTGATATTTTTAAGCTATACAATGAAATAACATGAAGAATTTTAAATAAAATAATGCGGCTTTTAACGCGAAATAAAAGTGTTTCCAATGTTGGTTGGTAAAGCAGCCATTATACAAAAACGATTAAAAAATCTATAAACCTATTTCTTAGGTACATTAGTTATTTTATTTTTTATCCCAAAGTCAGTTAACGTATTTTACTTTAACTAGGTAACTACATAGTTTTTTTAAACCGCCCAAATTTCGAAAATGTTGAATTTGAAATACAAGTAGATTTAAAATTGCAGTGTACGTGTGTATACATAATCCATTTTGTGTACCAGACAAATTTTAGTTTACGGCTCAATATGTAGAGCTACCTTATAGACCAGGGGTGGCCAACTTGATCAGACCCAAGATCTCCTGATCACTAACGAAACCCTGTGCGATCTACCAATTACATACTTCATGAAACCTTAAATCAGCAGTTGGTGATTACGTTGCGCAGTCTGGTCTACGTATTAATATTTTTTTGCCTTGCCACGATCGACTGGACTAACAGACGCGATCGACCGGTCGATCGCGATCGACCTGTTGGCCACCCCTGTTATAGACGAACATACAGACAGATATGTATGAGTACGAGTGCTACTACGAGAGTGGCTTTTTCATTTTGAGGTACGGAAAACTAAAAATGTTTTTTTTTGTTGTTGTGACTGGTTTCTGTAAATGCTGGCTGACCACGGACCAGTATTTGGGTTGATGATGCAAGTCGACCTATCTTTGCGTGTCATAGAAAGGTCCTAACTTTAATTTCTTGTCAAACTTTGCTTGCTTAAATCAGTCAGTCTCATATTTCACACGTGGCAGCATTAATAGAAGTGAAAATGGTGAATTGTGCTTAGTAATCTCAGTACCTACCTAATTCTACATAATACAATACAAGTAGGTAAGTAGCTGGTAGAAGATATTTCAAAAATAATGTTAAAGTAAAAGGGTAACATGGAGTAACACCTTCTACACAGTTTTCAATAATAATGACGTGTGTCGGTGACGTAGAGGCAATTTAAGTAAAACGTAAAGAGATTTATTGGATTTATGATACACCTCCACCCTTTGTCAACAATAAGCACTTGTTGCCGTCCCTCGCAACTTAGGTACGAAAGCATTGACGTATTTCTTATAAAATCTCTCCAAATTTTCAATACTCCCAGTCCTATTATCAACCGCAAACAAATAAATATTGCTGATGTGAAACCGTTATTCAGACCCACAACGCCCCATACTTATGTCAATAAAAATAAGAAAAACGTAAAACACCCCACAACACCAAGGGAATAAACACCACTTCCTAGTAAATTAACAAATGAAACCAGTGAAAGAACATTGTTTAATTAATTTACTAAGGTGATTGGTATCAGTTACCGTTAGAAATACTTAAATCGAAGTAAAATTTGAAAATAGTATCTATTGTAAAACGCTTTTTCCTTCGCCTAGTGGTTTGGGAATTAATCATTTAACCGGTTATATTGCGATTTTTCTTGATATTCACGCCTGAAGATTAGTAGGCTAGTAAGTAGAGATACTGCACTGATGGCGCATAGTTACCACGTTCTTGGGCAACATTGATATTATTGATAAACCCAGAACTCCTCTATCGAACCGGTTCTTAAAACTTACCTTACTTGCCCATTCTATCACGCATTTTTAAAAAGGCGCATGTTAATTAAAATGGGCACTGGATAAACATGTATGAAAATTAGTAGAGATACAATTAAGTCAAGGTTAACAGGATTCGAATTTCACAATATTAACAGAATATCCGAAATTTGAATTGGGATCTAGTTATTGTGACTGGACACATAATGCTTGAATGCAAATCCAACTTCTCTTTAAATAAATTGCAAAACGCTTAAAGATGTTACAAATAGGTAGTCGAAAAATTGTTGAGCTCAGAACATAATGTGGGCTAACACCACGACCACTGCTTTTTTCGGTCATTTACAATATGTAGGATTCTATTTCAGGTGATCCGACGACGTTTGGCAATCTAAATCCACCTGATCAAGTTCTTCAAGCAGTCCGAGATAGTATAGAATTACTTAAAAGCAGAAGCTACGGCCCTGGTAAAGGACATCAGGACGTCAGGGAGGCTGTGGCAGAATATTGCTCTCACCAGGGCCCAGTGCAGCCAGAAGATGTCATTCTCTGCAGTGGCTGCTCACACGCCATTGAGATGGCCGTCACTGTCCTGGCAGACGCCGGACAGAACATCTTGGTGCCGCGACCAGGATTCCTGATATACAAAACTTTATCAGAAGGTTTAGGAATTGAAATAAAATACTACAGCTTGATGGTAAGTTTCAACTTTCGTTGCTGATATTGTAGCCTGCTTAAAGCTACACGTTCGTTGCCACGTGTCGTGGTTTGATTCAAAGCTATAAATATTTTTGCAAACCAGCTTCGTTTGGTGAATCGTGAACGTGAATTAACATGAGGCGATGAAAATCAAGTTTCTAGAAACATAACAAGTTTCCATTTGTCAAGCATAACAAGTCTACAATACCCTAGTTTTGCATATATTCTTCATTTATGTATAATCTTCTTGGTTATTGCGCAAATCTTGATGCAAAATAGGTAATTGATAGGGATTAATTTGGTTCCGTTTACAAATAACTTTCTTTTTTCTAGCCTGATCAACAATGGAAAGTAGATCTTGAAGATCTAGAGAATCAAATTGATGACAAAACAGCCGCAATTGTCATTATAAACCCGTCGAATCCTTGTGGTTCAGTTTACAGCAAAGAACATTTGACTGAGATCTTGGACATAGCATCAAGAAATTGCGTTCCTATAATAGCAGATGAGATATACGAGCACATGGTCTTCTCTGGCAATGAATATCATGCAATCTCATCGTTGTCAACTGACGTTCCTGTGCTTTCATGCGGTGGGATTACGAAGAGATTCCTAGTGCCAGGCTGGAGGATGGGCTGGGTTATAATACACGACCGACAGAAAATATTTGAACAGGAAGTTCGAGAAGGTTTAAATAATATGACAAATCGGATACTAGGCCCTAGCACGCTAGTGCAGCGCGCCTTGCCTGCCATACTGCAGCTTACGCCGCAAAGCTTTTTCGATGAGGTGTTGTTGTATTTAGAGGTGAGTGGAATGTTCCATTCGCTTCGCCGTCTGCCGCGCGCTGTTTCGCGGGAAAACAGCTACTACCTACGCATTATTGGATTCAGAAATATGCAGTAATTTCTAGAATGTACCGTCATAGAAAAGCGGCCATACATATTTTTTGTATTAATATTAACGATTAGGAACGCCGGTGGAGATTATCTTTTATTACAATTTTTGATACGACGTGGATTCAAGTAATTTCATTTTTCATTATGATTTCAGGGTCAAGCGAAGCTGGCGTACGAAGCTTTGCGCCGCACTCCCGGGCTGCGCCCCGTGATGCCGCAAGGAGCAATGTATATGATGATTCAGATCAAAATGTCCTTGTTCCCGCAATTCAAAAATGAACTTCAGTTTGTTGAGCAGCTCGTGTCTGAACAATCCGTGTTTTGCTTGCCGGGAAAGGTGTTTATTTTTTTTCATATACCTACCAAATTATATGGGTAAAATTATATTCAAAAATGTTAAGTCGTTTTTCGAAATTGTAATATTTTTTTGTCTTACAGTGTTTCGCGTATCCAAACTACATGCGGATCGTCCTGACTGTACCGGAAAATATCCTCCTCGAAGCGTGCGACCGTATAGCGGTGTTTTGCAGGAAACACGTCGCTTCTAGGGACAACCTTAAAGAAGTTGACAGCAACACTGTGTCCGTGGAACCCGTCAGCGAAGTCATTTGTACAAACAAATCTTAACACATTACAACTGATAGTACCTACTAGCAAAAACTTGGACAGCATTCTTGAACTGACTCCGACCAAGTAATCACGAATGGTCAGTTAAAAGTTAGCGACAGTGCAGTAGTAGTTCGTAACTGCATTAAAGAAATGGAATGCATAATTTTTCAAACTTTATTTGAACTTTTTTATTTAGTTGTGTTTTGATACCTACCTACATATAAAATATATACGTAAAAACAAACATGTATAATTTATTTTTATAACACAAGTCGGTGTGTTATGACAGAAAAGAATGAGAATCCCACATACACCCATTAAACGAGTACGCCACTTTCTTCGTAACGTTACTGCCTAGTTCAGTTTTGAAGTAAAATGCTTGAATAATGCAAAAATATTTGTGTAATTAAAATATTTGATGCACAAGAAGTGGACAGTTTTTAGAGAGCGTTAAGAACCATTCTATACGACAGTAGGTACTTCAAAGTTTAAGGATAGTAAAATCTCAATTTTCTATCCATGCCTCATTAACCCTCTTTATAGTACCTATAGGTGCTATTTTTTAAACATCTAGCCATAGCTGGGCGTTAACTCGTTAATCCGTTAATCGTTAATTAACGAAATTAACATTTTGATTAACGGATTACCTTTTAAGTTAACTTTTAAAAATGTTAACGGACACGTTAAATTCCGTTAATATGCAGAACGTTAATCGTTAATCCAATGCGTATCTACTATTTACCGCACGTACGGCACCGCGGCGCGGCGCGAAAAACAGGTTCAGACAAGTATGAAACGACAGTGCAACAAAAACAAAAGTGTCAGTTCTGTCACTCACTCAGTTTATAGAAAAACCAAAGAGCTCCAACTCTTTAAAGAGTAAAGCGCAGCGCAAAGTCTCGTTCAAATACAATACTGCTATACCCTCAAGCGCTGCAGTTCAAAGTCTGTTTTCCACGGGTAAAGACATTTTAACACCAAAACGAGCTTCGCGGAATATGCACCTTATGCCCGACGATTAAATGACATATTTGAATTATACAAGTATTTTGTTTTGTTCCTAACCTATTAACTTCCAGAACCTAAACCAACAGGTTTTATAAGTTCACTAACACGACGATATAAAAATGCAATTTTACACATATTAATGATTAACGAAGTTAACTATTTGATTAACGGTGCCCAGCTATGCATCTAGCTAGATTTCATTTTTAGAAAACGTAACACAAGAAAAAAGGTACTGAAGACTTTAACTGACTGTATGAAGCGCCTGCCCGTTTAGTTAATTTGCAAACCGTTCTGTTTCCGCTGTTGAGAATTTTGCAATTTAACTTTATCAGGGAAGTCTCAATGGCTAACCATAATCAAATGTAAAAAAAAAATGGAGACGAGTTGAGAACCTCCTCCTTTTTTGAAGTCGGTTAAAAAGGCACATTGCGTTGCGTGCAGGTTTCATTTCACTGTCGCGTTACTGAGGTACAGAATTCAACCGATCTGTCAAACTTCGCAATGTACAGGGAATGAGCGAAAATTTTAGGAATCCTGTTATGCGATGCAGCAACCAACTACCAACCCATCACTATTTTGATTCCTTCTTTCCACCTATACGTCCACAATCACGCTAAACTTGGCCTTTAGGGTCTTGTTACCTTTCGCTCTGTCTACTCTGTAGGGCAATGTTTCTTAAACTTTTTGCGATCATGGACATGGATCACTTTCGGAATTTTTAAACGGTCCATGGACCCCTGTCGAAGATTATTGTGAAAAGAAAACAAACCCCAATCTAGACACGCGGTAGTGTGTCTAGTCAAAATTATTAAAAATTACTTGAAGTAGCTAAATACGTTAAGGGTTAACTGAATGGCACACATGTTACGGACCCCACTTTAAGAAACCTGCCATATAGACGTGTTTTGAGTGTATACGTATTTAAATCGATATAATACAATTCATCGATTACATGAATACCACTATAATAACTAAATATCTTTACTATTATTATAACTTCCCTGATCCAATCCTAATTTACCTTTCGTTTTTAATTCCGCCCAATTTCCTCGCTTTGAAATTGGCACAAACCACCTTCTCTGGTTGTAGCGTGGTTGTATATTGCCACAATAAAAAACTAAAATTTTCTTTATCTTTATTTTCGGAACGATCACGAAGTTTGCTATCCGCGAATGGCCGAACTCGATTTTGGAAGTTCGTTTCACGCTAATATTATCTGTGAATATTATATATACTCATTATTAGGAAAGCAAGCCTTTCCGTTCACACTGATCACCGTCAACGTTAAAGAGAAAGAGACGGCGTGATACGAAATTCGAATTTTGTAGTAGCTCCCTATGTGGATTGTTCGTTTTGTTATGTTAGCGCAGGATAGTGAGCTTCGTGAACGTATCCTAAGTATCCTTGGTTGTTCTGTCAGTGTCATTCACTTACACTTACTGTCACTAGTCAGTTGAGCGTGATTTCGTGATTACTATTAATTTTCCGGAATTACCAATATCATCTCACCAGCCTGACAATACAAGGATCTTTCTGTTTGGTGTTTATTCTGCAAGTTACAAATCGTACAAAATGTCCCAAATCAAGTCCAGCAAAAAGTTTAAGTGGGCTCTGGATTTCAACCCCAAGTAAGTGGCTTGCTCGGAGATGTTTTGTATCAAATAATCCCCGCAGATTTGAATCAGTTCACAACTACGATGTTTCTTTTTGCAGGCACAAGAACCAAACTGCAGAGTTACCATCTCCACCAGGGTACAGTCAGTCCGCCAGTGCGAATTATACAGAATCATCAAAGGACACAGACTCCAACCATCTATTGATAAAGAAGTTATGGGATGTCGCACTGGGCCCGTTGAAACAGGTGCCAATGAACCTGTTTATTATGTATATGGCTGGTAACTCCATATCCATATTCCCCATAATGATGGTTGGCATGTTGATTGCACGACCGGTCAAGTTTTTATTTGTCACTCAGAGCACTTTCAAGATGGTGGAGGGCACCCAAGCTGCTGGACAGAAGCTGGTGTATATCTTTGGGAACATAGTGAACATATGCTTAGCCTTGTATAAGTGTCAAAGCATGGGATTACTGCCCACACATGCAAGCGACTGGTTAGCATTTGAGGAACCACAAACAAGAATGGAGCATATTGGAGGTGGACTGTCTTTGCTGTAAATTAATTACACTCAGTGTCAGTTAATAATATTTATTACTAAAGGTTCTTTAAATTATCATTGTATATTCATTAAATAAATCATATTTACAATAAAATGTTTTATTTGCCGTAGTTAGTCATCCATAGTTGTGCCGACATAATTAGATATTATGGTTTCTTTCCCCCACTCATTTCATCTATTTTCTCTTTTATCGCAGCTTGTGCTTTGCTAAATAATTTCATGGGGTCTTCCACTTTTTCGATCTGTAAAAGAAAATATCACAATTTAAAATAGTTGTTAGTAGTTACATCACCCAAAGACTATTCATGAACACAGTAATTTTAAAAATTAAGTTTTAAATGGCAACCTTAATAGAATTATTATGCATGTATTTCCATTTCTTACACACTATGATACTTATGACAATACTCCACTAAATGATTTTACTAATCCAGTGACTTTTATTATGATACACTAGTGAATAAATCTAAGAACTCAGTGCAATAAATATATTAGACAAATGTAATGAGGATTTTGTTGGGGACTGTCAAAATGATATTTTTTTTCTTTAACTATGAAAGCGTTTAACACATTCACTGCCGGCAATGCACATGTGAACCATCATGACATCTGTTTAGTGTTACAATTACCATTTTACAGCAATTTGTCACACCCCGGTCTTGGGTTCGGAAGCAGGCAGCAAATGTGTTAATAATCAATAGAATGGTTCCTGGCAATTTAAAACTACACAAGTACTTTAGTAAAAAAAGATAACATGAACCAACCATTTCTTTTTATCCAATGCCTTGTCACATTCTGAAGTTGCTCTCTTACAGATAGATCTAAGTGAGTCCTGTGTGAATAGAAATTTTCTTCACTTTAAGTTGTTATTGCCTATCATAACATTTACAGAAATGTGACAGAAACAAAAGAGGCCATACAATTTGTAATTATGGAGCAAACCAGTTATTGCAATAACGCCAGGAAACATTCTATTAAAATGATAAGCTGCAATGAAATCCATCATTTGAGTGTCTCTATCGAACTTAACTTGCCAGCCAATGTTTTAACTACATCACAGTAGTAAGTACCAAAGCAAATCTAGTCATCACTAGTATGCAGAATCTTAATAAAAGTGATGAACAGTAATGACAAGACAGCAATGGCGGAAGGGTTTGACGGCATAGCCTCCTTTGCAATATCCAATCTATAAATATGTAGTCTGTATAACATTATTACATAAAGATAAATGGTGTTTACCTGGTAATTTTGAGCTATATATACACCAGTATAGACTCCAGATCCAAAAATTATCTGTTGAAAATAGATATAGATATATAAAATTCAATTAATAAAATGAAAACTAACCTTTCATATGTTGGAATTAAAAAAAACTTTCATTCTAGACTCATTTGTTTTTCAAATTGTACCAAAATTAGAGATTAAGCAAAAAATACAAAAGGGTAACTTTCAATCTTGTGACAGATCCAGGCATACGAAAGGTTATAATCCTCCTTAAGAATCTGCAAATCACTTAAATTTATATCATACTAGCTGTTGCCAATGAGATTGTTTGGAAAGAATTTGTATATTGCTGTCCTGCGGGAACTATGTAAATACGCCTCTTTCCCACAGGGGTAGGCAGAGACTATGTTTTAATAGTATAAACCAGCTATCTCCATTCCAAATTTGATCCAAATCCGCCCAGTCGTACATACACACACTCACTTTCGCAAATTACGCAATATTAGTAGTATCAATGTTTTTCAACTAATTGGCTGCCATAGACTAAGCTATAGGTCGCGTCATGTAAAAAGAATGCTGGAAAAAAGTAAAGGACCCAACTCTGCTTATAATGTACCCCTGCGCAAGCACCCGCCCCCCCCCTCCACTTTCTTCCAGCGTTTTTTTTACATCACGTGAGTTGTACTAGATGCTCTTTATATTTGTATGCCATAAGCTACTGGAAAGCTGACACTAGAATCAAGTCATAGCACACTACTCTCTCTAACGGCTGCCACAACTAGAGTTCTAATGTACTGTATCACATTGGCTAGTCTGACGACTGTGTTGCAGCATAAAAAGGTTTAATTCAGGAAAAGGAAAAATCAGAGGAAGTAAGTTTTGATACTTCCCATAACATACAGTGGTTATAATTGAAACTTACTCCCGTTTTAAGTAATGTCAGACATCCCATGTTTAGACAGGCTTTAACTACATAATATTTTAAATAAATTTTATTTAAGTGTTAATTTACTGTAATTTACATGAACAATATCATAATTTCAAGTGGTTATCTTGTCATTGTGACATTCCAATTTCAAATATCTTGTGGTATGTACTAAAAGAAATGTTTGCATGCATTTATATTTACATTGTTGTTACTATTACTGATATATTGACAGTTTATAAACAATGATGATGCCAATTAATGAAATCATTAAATATTGTCTTCACAAATTGAGTTTAGTGTACATAGTATCACTATAGTAAGTTGAAAACTGAATGAATTTTTCATCCTGATTCTAGTTATTTGTGAACTATGCTATTTTAGTTGGACTTGGACACTTACACCGTTTTTTAATAAAAACATAATACAACCCATGTTTTAACTCTGATGACTCTTTACATGAACTTTATATTAAAAGGACCTCATTTTCCTGTTTATTTTGGCAATATACAAAAATATACCTATATGTAGGTATAAAAAACAGACAGTCACTGGAATTTTACATTGTCACTATGACATTTAATTTTTTATCTTTTTTACAGATTATTAGGTACTAGAAATATTAATCTCCATGCAGTTTTTTTCTTAAATAGGTCAGTTTGACCACAAGACTATTATTAAAATATAAATAACTATATTAAATAACCACAACAAAGCAGAACCTGGTGGATATGGTCAAACGTAAAGGATTTTTACTTGAAGTAGATTGCAGTTACATAATAAAATAATATTTGTTTGAAATTTACCCGAAAATTTTAATTGTCACGCAATTGTGACCAAGCAAAATATGAATAGCTTTCAATTTCTCCTTCAAAACAGAGTAGTGTCACTTTGGCTTTAATTATCTAGTGTTGTATTGACTGCGTATCAAGGAGATATTGTTTGTGAAACATTATTCATGTATTGTCTGAAGTAACTAGTTATGGAACAAAGACGATTTACACGCAAATACTGGATAACAACTATTTAATACTAGAAACCGATAGCATGACTAGACAGGGTTATACTTACCAAACCTTTCAGCATTTTAATTAGTAAATTCTGATTTAGGAGAATCAGATATTCCTATCTGCAATAATTCAGTTGAAAATGTTGAAATCCACCTGCTATGCGCGGAAATATTGGTGACACCTTAGTGACAGTTTTGACAGCCAGCACGTTGACAGTTGACGTTTTACGTTCTGAAACTAGATGCTTGAAACTCGTTTCAATCTGTTACAAAATTACGTTAGTGGATGGGGGCGCGTGCTGAGGCACCGACTGCAAAGGACTGCAATCAGGCCCCTATTTCACCAATGAGACAATTGTCGGAGATATGTGACAATGCGGTTCACATTATAAACTCGACAACAATCTACGCCAATTGGTTTCAGATTGACGACGCATTGAATTTTGAATTGGACATCCATATAAAATTGAAAGAGAGATAGGCGGTTGAGTGTCGATCCGCGGGCGGTAGTTATCTATGTTAAAAAAATAAGTTTCTCCAAGAATTTTGAAAATTTCTGGATGGAAAGTAGTAAAAATAGTTTTAAATAGTTGCTGCTCCATATTTAAAATTGGTGGTGGTTAACTGGTAAGTGGTTTTGGTTGTTGTCCGTGTCCATTGATTTGTAACTGTGTCTTAAAATAATTAGACGGTAGTTCATGCCGGCATCCTCATGTTTGAGGGTGCTGGCCTGGATGATCCGGGAGATGGCATCTTTCGCCCTACTGACTATGAAGTTTTTGAAAAATCCCTGACGAAATTTCCTACCCCCGAAATGGGAAGAAAAAAAATAAAAAGGAAATCTCGCTCAACAAAATGCAATAATGACTCTGATAAGGAAAGCAGATCCCGTTCGCGATCAAACCCGCCCTCACAGAGGCAGCGTGAGGACTGGTCCGTCGAGGACACTCAACTTCCACCAGGCCAACAATCTGAAATTGTAATTACACCATACGTCGTGTCCTCCCCTCCTGCTCATTTAATTACTGACCCTCCGAGTGAACCTGCCTCACAGACCCAGACCTCAAACTCGACCTCGCCTACCGGGCGCGATAGGTATAACTCGAATGACCAAGGCCCGTTCGTAGTTCATGTCAGAAAAATAGAATTAACCCCAGATTCAGGCACCGTTCTCCATCCGGTATCATTCGGCCTTTTCATTCATAAAAGGAAGCGCGAATTCCCCAACATTATAGAAGGAAGCATCAAGAGAATAGGACGAAATAGGATTTCGGTTAGTTTTCACTCCAGCGTAGACGCAAACAATTTTATTATATCCCCCACCTTGACAAACCACAAATATGAGGCGTTTATCCCTTCCTTTAACGTTACCCGAATGGGTCTCGTGAGAGGCGTACCTGCGGAGTGGTCTCCGGAAGAAGTACTGGATAACTTGGAGGTCCCCCCTAATTGTGGAGGTGCTCGACCAGTTAAGATCCGTAGGCTTAATTTTAAAAAAACTAAAATTGACGGTAGTTACAACTGGCTTCCCTCTGAAACTGTTGTAATTACATTTGATGGACAAACGCTTCCTAACAGAATATTTATGTGCTATAATTCCCTTGTGGTGGAACCCTATACATACCCTACAATTCAATGCTTTAAGTGTTGCCGTTTTGGGCACACTAAAGAAAAATGCCGATCTCTCCCCCGGTGCTTCAAATGTGGCGGATCCCATACTGGGGACACCTGCGCCGTAGATCAGACCATCTGCTGCAACTGCCCTCAGGGGTTGGGCTTCGGGCACTCTGCAAACAGCAAAGTTTGTCCGGAATATAACCGACAGTTATCAATTAAAAAAACCATGGTCGATGAAAACATTTCGTACATAGAGGCATCAAACCTCCATCCTAAAACCATGAAAAAATCATATGCAAATGTAACTTCAAACTCTGCTCAGGACCCGCCTCAGGGAAATACGTCGTACAGACAAACAGTTTACCGTAATCCCCGCCCCCCTCCCCTTCGGATTAAAGGATACGACAGACAGGCTCATGAAAATCTTACGAGGGATCCTAAGGCCTCCTCTGGCCCCATCTCTTTCCCGCCACCTCCACAAAAATCAACTGAGGACTTAATAAGAGAATTGATTAATATTATTTCATCTTTTATGAAAGTGTTCTCTCCTTCTAGTCCTTTAGCAGACCCTTCCTTGTTATCCCACGTTGCACCTATTATTTCATCATTCCTATCTAATTTAAATAATGGATCAAGTAGTTTTACAGTGGAACTGCCGTAGTATCTCCAATAAAAAACATGATATTTATTTCTTAATTAACAAATTTAATCCCTTAGTATTAGCCATATCTGAAATCTGGCTAAAAAAGGACTCTAATTTTAGAATACCTAATTATGTCTCTTTAATGGATTCGCGGGCAGATGGACGTGCCGGATGTGCCCTATTCATTAGAGACCACATTACATTCTCATCTATCCCCGTCCCCCAACACAGTCCTATTTTCCATACAGTTTGTGCCCGAGTGGAAGGTATCACTTTTTTGTCCCTGTATATTCCCAGTCCTTCTTCCGCCATCCTTGTCGAATTGAAAAAAATTATTGAAAATCTACCTCCTCCTATTATAATTTTGGGAGATTTTAATGTTCATCATCGTTTATGGGGGTGTGACTCTAACGACTCGTTAGGTGAACAACTTCTAGAAATCTTAGATGAAACAAATCTATGTTTACTAAACTCGGGAACCCCTACTCTACGCACGTTGGCTAATCAATCTTTAAGTGCAGTTGATTTAACTTTAATTTCTCCATGTCTTGCTCCCCTGGCCTCATGGCTTGTAATGGATAGTACCTATGGGAGTGACCATTTCCCCATAATCCTCAGATTATCATCCACATCGCATAAATACCCTCCTGTTATGAAGCCTCTTTTAATTTATAATATTAATGACGCAGATTGGGATAGCTACAAACAATTCCTTGACAACGAGGTTAAGGACTTGCCTCCCATTAACCCTAACTCTATCCAGGCTAGTTCAGACGCAGTGGTGGCAGCCATCAAGTCTTCTGCGGAGAAAACATTCCCTATTAAGAACTCTGCTACGGGTAAAATTCCTTCCCCTCCCTGGTGGGATAGAGAATGCACCGACGCAGTAAAGAAAAGAAAAATGGCCGAGCGATCTTATGCTGCAAACATGTCTTCAGATAACTTTCAAGCACTATCTAGAGTTATGTCTGAAACTAAAAAATTACTTAGTAAAAAGAAATCTGATGGCTGGAAATCGTTCTGTACTGCCTTAAGCCCCTCTACACCAGATACCGTAGTCTGGAATAACATCAGAAGGTTTAGGAGATCATATAACCATAGTAAATGTCCTTATCCTGCGTCATTAGACTGGGCGGAATCTTTCCTAGCCAGAATAGCCCCCCCTTATGTGCCGGCCGTTCTCGAGTCTCCTATAAGCCTCCTCAACCATAGTTCATCCGATCCTCTAGACCAACCCTTCTCCTTTTTAGAACTCAAAAATGCACTCTCATCCGTTAATGACTCTTCCCCTGGACCGGATGGAATTACCTATTCTTTCATTTCAAAAGCTGGAGACTCTTTCCTTAAATATTTCTTAGAATTAATTAATTGCATTTTACTTTCCGGCCACCCTCCATCATCCTGGAAATCTCAATTAGTCTTACCAATACTGAAACCATCTAAAGATACTAATGATCCTCAGTCATATCGCCCCATTGCCTTATCCTCAGTCCTAACAAAGATCCTCGAACGTCTAATAAAGAATAGGCTCGAGTGGTTTCTGGAGAGTCGAGAATTGCTTGGAAAATCACAGTATGGGTTTAGAAGGGGAAAAAGTACCGTCGATAGCTTAAGTATTTTTACCTCCGATATTAGGCTTGCATTTACAAATGGTTCATCAGTGGTAGCCACTTTTCTTGATGTGGAGGCCGCCTACGACAATGTCCAGCTCCCCATTCTCAGGGAGAAACTCTCCAAGCTGAGAATTCCGGTGAGACTGGCCTGCCTCATAGGCAACCTCCTGTCAGAACGACAGATCACATTCCGTGGAAGGGACCCCCAGATCAACCCATCTAGAATAGCATGGAAAGGCCTCCCCCAGGGATCCGTCTTAAGCCCTTTACTGTACAATATATATACTAGCGATCTGGAAGAATCAATAGCTCCGGGATGCCAAATCTTACAGTTTGCGGATGATCTGCTGGTTTACACATCTAACTGCAATATTGAATACGCCTCTGAAACTATTTCCGATTCTCTTCTATCACTAAACACTTGGCTCTCAAATAACGGACTCTCGATCTCCCCATCTAAAAGTTGTACGGTGGTTTTTTCCCATAAAAGAAACCTGCCTGCGATTAGAGTCGGTATTGGTGATGCTAGTATTCCGATTAGATCCTCCTATAAATTCTTAGGAGTGGTCTTGGACTCTAGATTAAACGGCTCTCTACATTTTGATCACTCAGTCAAAAAATGTGAAAGACGAATCAACACCCTCAGATGTTTGGCTGGAGTTTGGTGGGGAGCTCACCCATCCTCTCTTCGTCTTCTTTATAATGCCACTATTAGAAGTGTCCTAGATTACGGCTCGTTTCTCCTTGATCCGGGAAACAAGGCGGGTCTGAGAAAACTGGATCTCCTACAGTACAAAGCGTTGAGGATAATCTCTGGAGCAATGAAGTCCACTCCTACCAATGCTCTTCAGGTAGAATGTGCTGACCCTCCTCTACAACTTCGGCGACAGTTTCTGGCGGACAGCTACCTATTTCGAGCCCTTCAATTTTCTCACCACCCCCTCATCCATCGACTGTTTGATCTTAAGGAGTCTACCGTTCAGAGTGCAAAAGATCCTCCTTGTCTTGTAAAAAGCCTAATCAGATTCCAGAATATAAAGGACCCTACTTTTCATTCGCCTAGGATCCCTCTATTCCATTTCAGCTATGATTCCATTATTCTTCACCCTCGCGTTATCCTTAACTTTGACATTTGTAAGGGCGACCCCCACGCGGATGAATATCTACGCCAAATTCTTTCGCGAGAATGGCATGACTGGCATACTATATACTGTGATGCCTCAAAACTATCCCCGACTGGTTGCGTTGGCGTGGGAATATTTCACTCACAATTCGATATAGTCCAAAAAGTGAAATGCCCCCCAGAAACCTCGGTATACACGGGAGAATGTATAGGAGTGTTGAAGAGCATTGAATATGTTTTATTATTTAAATTAAAAAAAACCATAATTTTTTCTGACTCACGTAGTTGCCTACAATCACTATTATCCAATCCTTTCTCGGTTAGATTTCATAATCCGATTATATACCAAATTAAAGAACTCATAATGATGTGCAAATCAAAAGGATTTGAAGTGGCTCTGGTGTGGGTCCCTGGACACACAGGGGTCGCTGGAAATGAGAAGGCCGACCAGGTAGCAAAAGATGCAGTGGTATGTGGAGATAAGGTCCCATTCCGTAACTACTGTCACGATCTAGTCCCTTTGTCCTCTAAATTTTTAGTTCAAGCCTGGTCTAAATTATGGAACTCGTCCAGTAAGAAACGTGGAAGGACCTACTCTCTAGTCCAGCCTATAGTATCAAGAAGACCTTGGTTCTCCGAAGATGTTCGTACCAAAAAAAATATGTTCAATAATTATACGAATGAGGCTGGGTCATTGCTGCACCCCTTCCCATTTAGCAAAAATCCATGTCAGGGACTCCTCCCTATGTGAGTGCGGGTTGGACGACGGCGATCTTAATCACATTTTTCTTTCTTGCCCCTTACTTAATCATTCCGTACTTTACGACGAATTAATCAAATGCAATGTGATGTTTCCCACCCACATTTTAAGTCTAACGGAAACAAAGGATAAAGAGATCCTCATTGCTTTAGGTAATTTTTGTGAACTGAACAACTTAAAATTGTAATTAAGTACACATATTTTATTTCCTAATTTCCTAATATATTAGATACTTACCTATTAGTTCTTTTTTAGTTTACTAACATACCCTTTGCTTTTTCCCTGTAATACATATATATAGTGTATAAATATTCATAGGTGATCATGATATAATGTTACTAATCCTGGAAGTAGTTGTGTCTCGTTAAACTAACACTTCGTCTAATATATTTCCTGCAGGAGTAGCAACTATTAATTTTGGGTAAGTTTTTTTTTTCCTACGCGCTACAAACTCCGTTATTCTTTTTTTTAAATCATATCGACATGACACTGGCTTAGTCAACCGCAGTAGCCATATATAAAAAAAAAAAAAAAAAAATTGAATTGTCACATTTCACCGACAATTGTCGACTTGGTTAAATATGGGCCAGATGGTGCGAACTCTTTGGCGGTTATTTCGCACGAATGCCGTTTTATTTTTGCTATTTTTAGTGAGTCGTTTTGTAATTTATTCATCTTAAAACTGGCTAATGTCAACTGCTTATCATCTTTGACAGAATATTACTTTTCTCGATTCAGGGACTTTAACTGTTCTGTTGAGGAGCTGTCTTGGTACAAACGGCTGGACCGATTTCGATACAATTTAAACGGACGAATGGAATGGATGGATCTTACCTGGGAAGATAACCTTTGAAACAAAAAAGTTTTTTTTTTTGTGCTGTAGTCGGATTTTTTTTTGAAGTTTGTTGTTTGTGTACAATAAAAATCATAAATAAAGGGTAGTTTGGGAAAATATATGAATGTAGGTACATTATGGTTATTTATACGGTTTCGAACCAGTACGACGTTGGTTTGCATGTGTAACAGTTGTGCTCATTAAACTATGATAATGATCCCGTAGAGGGATCGAAACGCGTCAGTGTTTGTGTGGTGTAAGGGATAATTCAGTTTGTGGTATTTATATGTGTTTTATTGTGTTAAAATCCTCTCTTACATCCAATGAAACTCGGGTTAGTAGCACACATCGTTTTATTCACTTGGTCAACAACACAGAGTACATTGAGCTAGTTCAGTATGACCCTCCGCGGGAAGAACTAGCAAGAAACCTCACGGGCATAGTCTTTCTTATTGATCGCTACGTCTTCTATTACCATTAATACAGATTGCACTTCGAACGTATCACTACACATATCAGCATCCCAGTCTGAATGACAATACAATCTCCGCGTCTCTTCTAGAGCGCTTCGCGCCAAAACGTGCCGTTGACATCTGTCAGCTGTCAACGTCACTGTGACTGTTCTCTTTAATAAAGCCTGTTCTCATTTACCATACCGAAGGATCAGTTTTGAATTCTTAACAGTCGGCCGTCCTGACCTGTGCCTGACCTCAGGCAACACCTAGCAAGATTAGTGGTACCCAGCACTGATCCTGAAAGGCTATAATAGTACAGCAGAAAAGTATCAATGCACGTTCCCATGCTGTTTGGGTACGCACGAGATCTTACTCTCTTATGATCCAATAACTTGCTTGTGCGTAATCGGATTCATCGACTAAGAACCATGCTGAGTATCACAAATCAGGCCACTGGTGTCCGAGACAGTGGTAAATGAAAACAGACTAATTAAAGATAATACACAACAAAACGAGAAATTTTTCAAATGTAAGTACAATCATTTTCGGTAAGTAGTTATGCATATCAAGTTATTATTTTTACACAAATCGTGGTATGAAAATTATCAATTACAATACTGTATGTTGTACTCAACTCTACATCTATTCGAATACACTCTTCGAATAACAAGAATGTTATTTTTTTTTCACATAAGTATCCAATTTAAGCTGTTCTAATTTATTTACATAAAATCATAAACACCAGCACGAACAGAAAAAAACTAATTCCTTACTTTGATATCAGTATCACTTCTCTAACACTTATAATATGAACAAGTATAAGCTTGCATAGCTCAGCGAATTAGATGAATTCGTATTTCCATAATATCTGCTGCGGCCATCCCATCTCTCATGAATGACCTCATTCATGTATGACATCCAAATAAGCAATCAATTTCAACCAAATTATCGCTTTCTAATCGATAGACAACAAAATAAGGACTACATAAAATATTAATATCGTCCTCACATCAGTGTTTTTTTTTAATTATTTCTGGCCAATATAAATTTAAATACTTCCATTACTGATATGTTGTGGTGTATTGAATTCAAAATTATTATACTTTCAAACATTTTACGTGCATAATAAATTACTTGCACAAGGTTTCCAACATATACATTTCTTGTAGGTACCTTTACATCTATGAGTAAGTACTGAACTTTTTTTTTTTTTTTTACACTATAATTGAAATGTCTGTTACGTATGTACTAATTACCACACTAGCACTCTGTTGCAATCAGTATCATAAGTTTTGTGTCAATCAGTACCTATCGTAAGCAGTGCTATAAGCTTTGTCAATAAACACCTTTCTTTGTTTTATTAGTAACAGTATAGTTGGTCCTGGATTCAGTAGATCCATAACATACAAATTTCACTAGATTACGTAGATCGACTCTAAAAGAAACCGTTTTTTTTTTCAGTTGTTAGCGCGTGTCAAGGAAAAAGGAACATAACTTATTTCAATTGAGCGTCAGTGGTTTCACTTAGGCTCGCAGCGTGTCAGAAACATGGTCTCGTCTATCGTGTTATCTCTCCTTGACATGCGCGTATTACATTCTCTCTCTCTCTCTCTCTCACTCACTTTCATTTGCGTTGCTAGTCTAACACCAATTATATTCTATGTCTAAGATGACAATAGTGTTCTTGATTCAAATCCATTTCAATACCCATATTGAACAAAACAACCAGTCCAAATCAAGTAGGTACAAGTCTATGCAACAAGTAAGATATAAAAAGGTATCTACATAATATATTCGCAAATTAAAACTTCTACCCGAACATATGAGACGACATACTTTGCTGCTTGTGTTAAAAAGGACTTAGCTATCCATAACACCATTTATTCTTGCAAGTAAGTTCTTACTTCGCTATTGTAATATCGCCTATCAAATCTGCTAACGTGTCGATAATAAACCCTGCTCCATTATCAACATTTTCTCAAACAAGTTAAATCGTTTATTGCGAGGAAGTGGGTCGGTACAAAATATGGTCAAAATAAAAGCATTTGGTGCCCATCACCACTCGCACGTCACAGCAAGCCTACCCATATTAATTATAGTAAGTATAATATATAATATTATATACATGTCAAACCCCTCACCCCACCAATTCTTAATAAAGTACAATTGAAGTAAGCATTATTAAGACACCGAAACAGATAATTATAAGTCCAGTCGACGATATTGTCAGCGGTTCATTTTCTTTAAATTTATCATTATTGCTTCAGAATTGACTCAATGATGATGTCACTGCAATTAATTGCTTCTGATCACTCATTCCGTTCAGTTACTCGTGAACGTACGAGTATATTATAAATATTATAATTATAACAATTGATACTAGAATAAAATGAGAGCTTTAATCTTTGCTTGACTTCACGTCTGCCGTAACGCAACAACATCATGGATCAAACTAGCAATTTATATATATATCCTGCTCAGTTATCAATAGACTAACATTGAATCGTCCATCAATCGTCAGTCCTGGGTTCCTAATGTAACGAAACTAGTACTTACGCACTAATTAATTCATCAATTCATACAAATATTGAGATATACAAACATAACTTAAATTGCAGTATAATTTCATCTTTCAGAACAGCATTAATATTTGATCCATTTTATTTATTTCGCTACTGCAACTCACATTAATTGTTTATCACTTAAGGATCACTAAAATCAAATTGTTTAAAATACAAACAAATGCGAACAATATCTTTTAAGCGATACAACCGCCTACTGTCTAACATTAATTGCGTTTAACAATCGCTGAAAATCATTATCGTAGCTGTAAGTCTTCTGGATATTTCCTGATGTATTGTATTGATTACTAAATAGTGTCTACTCCTAACGGCTTAATAATATTACATACTAGCAGTTGATTATCCTCAGACTTACAGTTAAATTGTAACTCACTAGTAACGTTCTCTTTACTTTTACTCAAAAGGACCAATAACGAAATACTCATGTTACTGAATCTTAGCAAACCAATATCACAATTCCGTAGATATAAATGTAGGTACTAAGCGAGAACCCCAGAATATCGTTATTAAGAGCGATGGCAATCCCTTGAAGTCATGCAACGCAATCATGCCGGTCCTCGTATATAATATCTGCCACACTTAAATACCGGACTTAAGAACGTAAGAAATTGCACAAAGTAAAAAGACCGTTTCACATGATAATGAATTACTTAAGCGAATATAATAAATATTTGCAATTTGACATTATAAATAGCGCAGTCATTAGCCATTGCCATAATCACTTCTATAGCCACCGCTTGCACATGCGTGCTTCGGTATCAGTCTATGCATCACTTGTGGTCACCGCTTAGATATTCGCTTGATTGTTTGAAGTGAATAAAATAACTAAGCTTCTCTGAATGTGGATTGTTTTTTTTTTTGCGGTATTATTTCTTTTTTTTCTATGAACATATTGAAGTGTTTAAACGAAATTTATTTATTAATATGCAAACCATTAAAAAACATAAACATTGACATGGATTTTAGAGCTATAATTACCATAAACAAAAATGGCTTATAGTCGGTGACGTTATGAGATGGTTATGAATTGGGGCAGATATACATATAGATATATATATATCAAAATTCAACAAGAAAATTCTGACTAATAAATTCTAAGTACAAGTAAATACTATCTATGTATTTATTCACTTCAATCATCAAATCTTTCGGTATCATCCACTGCCCATTTTGTGGTCACCGTTAATTCGGTATCATCCGGGCTCTCTGTCCTGGTCACTGTTCGTGTTCAGTATCATCCAGGTCGCCGTTGGGGTACGGCTTCATCCCTTGTTTATTAGAAAATAAACGGCTTATGACTTATGACATACGACTTTGTCACTTACCAACTGGTCCATCCAATGCAATGGCAATCCAGTCATCTCTCGTCACAGCATAATCAGCGTACAATATCGCTGAAACATTCAGAAGTCTATTATCATCACTATTTCACTTCCCACATAATTTTTAATTTCGTGTTACTGACACAATATGAACTCACGTGTAATAAATTATATTATTATTATAAGTGCCTACTCGGTATTTATCTCTTAGTCATTAAAATATTAGATTCGACTTCATTACTTCACTTTGCTTCACTTAAAATTTCGCAAAGACATTAATCTCGAATCACTATTCTGACTTCTCTACTCTTTGTACGTATTGTATGTAGTATATTTGATGTTGCGTTCATGTGTACATGTATTATGTTGAGTTATTCATATGTGTTGTCTTCACTGTTTGAAATCATCAACCCACTGTTTATTGGTTCCCAACTAGCTCCTCTCAACTACCCACTGCCAACACACAACTGGTAGAGATCTCTTTGAGGGACTAGCTTGCTTTTGTATGTGTACATTTTTGAGTGACTGTCAATATTATCAGCCCCTTTATTTTGTACAGTAAAATGTTCACATACATGCGTGTAAGTGTGAGTTGACACTCATCACAATATCTAATTTACTTTTATAGGCAGGTGCCTATAGGTAGGTACCTATCATGTCATATTTTAAATGCATTCATACAAATTCTCTATCTTATGAAAATCTTGTAACCATCTATTGCGGTAATGTTTCCTGTTGTGTGTGTAAGCTGTTATACAAATCGCACTATCAATAAAGTGCCTGTCTACTCTGTCTACAGATTTGATGGTGAGCAAATGGGAATGGGATTTCTTAAGGCAATCACTCACCTAAAAATAAAATACTCAAAGGGTAGTTACCCCTGAGTCTCTCTCTATTCATGGGTTTATGCACTATGTGGCTCAACCAAGTACAGTAATAATATTAGCAGTAATCAACTGACTATCCATCAAAAAAAATCAGAGATTTGTCTATTCAATTTCATTTGACAATCGATGGCCCAATGGTTAGAGGGCTGACCCAGACCATGAAACTATAAGTTCAGAGTCTGTCACCAGTCAGGGCAGACATTATGTATGAACACAAAAAAATGACTATTTGCTCTCGAATGCTTTATATGTTTTCTAGTATGTATTAATCTGTATAAGTATGTTTACTCAAAGCACAGGCTTTCCTTAGTTTAGAAAAAGAGGTCACTTGATTGTCCTTGATCGGTATTTGATGTGTTTATTAACTAACTCTAGATTAATTAATCTTATCATGTCATGAATTGCATTCACTATAATATACAACACTAGAAGGGCATATTGAATATTTTCCGAAAGTTGATGTGTATTTTCCAATCTATCCATTACTAAGTCTCTGTTATGCTCATGCAACGAAAGGTTTTTTTTTTTTTAAATATATAACATATCTCTTAGGTTCACTATCATTTGCAGTCCAATTGATGACTCATAACCTATTTATATATAAATATATATATATATATTTTTATATATACAAACTTATCCAAAAGAATACTATACCTGTATAATATGTTTAGGTGTCTCCTGTTTTGATGTATCTCTTAGTTGCCAGTACATAGTTAAACCCAACATCACTACCAAATTGTTTTTGAAGTAACTTGTTAAGTTTGGCATGTGAATCATTACACTTAAACATTTACTATGCAAGGTATTTAATTTTCCCTCATATTTGTTATTTTCTTTTCAAGATAGTAAAGTACCATTCATTCAACCGGTACCAATGCAATGGCACACTGTCTTATCTGCACTATATGCCCGAAGAAGTGTGTTCAAAATAATTAAGGTACTTATTAGACTCTGGTTTTTTTTTTCTGTTAGTACCTACATACTTTTCATAATTTTACTTCTCTTCATTATAATAAATCTATTCATTAGAATCCTCCACATCATGTACTTACTTTAAAAGTGACAAAACCAGAGTTCCTAACCCTGTATTTTCGTCGCATAGGTTTCTACATTATGCATATCTACTGTGGATAATGAAGAATGCAATTGATATAAACACTATTAATCATGATTGGTACTCTGTATCCTCACATATCACCAGTGAAATCAACCATTTATCCACTCATTCGCAAGAACTTTGTCACTATTATTTTTTTGTTTTAGTAGGTATAATCTTTAACATCATCTCATCATCTCAATAACTAAACTTGCAAAACACTTAACCAATGCTTCAAATTTAATCCCATAGAAATATATCACAGTGCCATAATATTATTTTATCTAATAATATATTTGACTTGCAGTTTTTTTTTTTTTTTTACATTTTAATTTATACTCTTTATCACTCCTCAAAATCATCACTCTTTTGGAAACTCCTTGATGGAAAACAATAAATAAATATTTTATGATTGTATGATCGGCACTAATACAACTATTAACAATAAAATAAAATAATCCTTGTATGCAGTGGTTAATTATTGTCGAGTATCCTTGCAGTGTCATGGACAGACAAATTACTTGTAACATCTTGTAATGTATGTTCTTGGCATTACAATGTAATAAATAAATAAGTAAATATAAATCCCTAGAAACATATTGTTTATGTATTCATATCACATACTTGCCTTTAAATTTACTTTTTCATACATGAGTACTATATACACTGATAGTATATGTCACTTAATATCTCTTAACTTTTCTCTTTATTTTATAATATTACTAACGCATGAATATTTTCAATCCCAGGACTACCTAGTTAGTGAAGTCATCTCAGAAGAGTCACGTCCAGACAATGTGTGACAATATGGTGTAGTGTAGTGTTTGTATGTGTGTGTGTGAGTATTGTACATTTTCTATTAGTGTACGAATAATTATTCTCATTCTCTTCTCTTATAAATTATTTCACAAAATTATCAAGAAGTCTAATCTAAATAAAAATCACTGTTAGGTATACTACATCACTTTAAAAATAAATAAGGTAGATCTAAACTTTAAATCCATCTCAAACCACTATAATGGATGTTATATAATCCATCACAATAAAACCTCTTCTATGTCTTGTTATTTCCACATAAACATACAGAATACTAGAAGAAAAACTATCTCACTAGCAGTGGTGATCACTTACCATCGGGTAGACTACTCACTTGTTTGCCTTCCTAGTTGTAGGTAAGTGTTTAAGTGATCAACCATCTGATTCAGGTAAAGTATCTCTGTGGATCATTAACTATCCTCATTGATCATTAAGTTAGTCATTCAAAATATGTCATGACATATTGAAAATATGTCATGAACAGTTCACTTAATAGTTGTGAATGAATCTTGTATGTACCTGCTTCATGCAATGTAAATCAAAATAGTTTATGACCTCAAGCTGGTCATCTCATACCCATATGAAGCAGAACCTATATTTTTTCAACTCACTTTAAGCAGTATTTTATATTCAATAAATACTCACGGGATTTTGTAAGACGCCGGCCGGTTCACATAATAGTTATCACTTACCAAATTTAGTTCTAATACCATACCCTTTTATATGGCTTTCCTTCCTATGTCATGGGGCGTGTTTCATCGCGCTTCTGGCTTGTTAAAATCCTCTCTTACATCCAATGAAACTCGGGTTAGTAGCACACATCGTTTTATTCACTTGGTCAACAACACAGAGTACATTGAGCTAGTTCAGTATGACCCTCCGCGGGAAGAACTAGCAAGAAACCTCACGGGCATAGTCTTTCTTATTGATCGCTACGTCTTCTATTACCATTAATACAGATTGCACTTCGAACGTATCACTACACATATCAGCATCCCAGTCTGAATGACAATACAATCTCCGCGTCTCTTCTAGAGCGCTTCGCGCCAAAACGTGCCGTTGACATCTGTCAGCTGTCAACGTCACTGTGACTGTTCTCTTTAATAAAGCCTGTTCTCATTTACCATACCGAAGGATCAGTTTTGAATTCTTAACAATTGGCAGCAGTGGACACAGGCTTGGTTATCTTGCACGTGAGTAGCGGAGTAGCAAGGTAATTTTTTTTGTTAGTTGAAAATATGAGGAATCAAATCTTACATTTTTTTCCAAATAGCCTCAAGGTAAGTACAGGAAAGTACAAAAAAAAAATTGTTTAAGGTTTAATCACCACTAGTTCTTCTTCTTAGTTATGTTATATAATTATGTACTTATGTACCTCTACATTCTTATGCACTGTTTGTTGTAGGTACAAATATTTGTTGTTTTGTTTTTCTAAAGGTAAATCCAATACCAAGCACAAGGTTAATGAAATAAAATTACAGAAACATTTTACAAAACTTTATTTATTTTGTTCATTGTCATATTACTTACTAATCCGCTATAATAATAATACGTCTCACATTTCGTAAGGAAATATATGCTTAGGTATTTAGATTGTTAGGATACTGTAGATTATAGGTGATTATTTTATGAATTTACATTTGCAGACAATTTTATAATCAAAAACGCGAGAAGTCGTTAAATTAATTTCCGTAATGCAAGTTTCCGGATAAGCAATCGCAAACAGGGTGTTATTATTATTTTATTACACGACTGTCCAAAGAAAAATTAGGTACATACATATTGCAGATTTTGTGTAATAATTGCGAACAATTATTTAAGTGAGACGAATTATCATTATTATCACGACGTGACTGGGCTAATAATTAATCACTAATCACATCACAATCTTCAATCGTGTCACACATAGGGTTACCTTCTCAGGGTTGCCCGGAATCAAACAAAGGGGGGGGGGGGGGGGGGGGGGGGTTGTTAGTTTACTAGATAGGTATAAACTGCATGTCAATATAATATTTTGATCCGTGTTTCCACTGCATATATTTTTGGGAGGGTCATGCCTTTGTTTTATTTCTTAAGGTCTCAATCCCCCTTAGGTTCCCCTCTGTTGCCACACGTGCCATGCATACTTACCTAATTTAGAAATCTAGAATTAATATTCGTCTTGAAACAAATCGTGCATGTAATTATTATTTTGTTTCAATTAAGTTTTCTACCCGGTAACATAATAATACTCAGCACTAAAATTAACACATACCTACACATGCATAACACTTATATTTGTGATCATTTACCAACTTCTAATTTCCTAAATCATAATGATAAAATATTTACAGTCCTTATTTAATTAATTCTAGATACTTAAGTATATCGGTGTTTATGAATACATTGCCTACTGTTTCAGTATATCATTATCATTACTCACTTGTTTTATGCTCGCGGATATAAATACTGTGGGAATTTCGAAAAAAAAAACATTCTTAGAGCGCATTTTGTTGCTTATGAGTTCACTCTAAACTTAGTAGTTTTGGGTGTGCTTTGATAGATCAGTCAGGAGAAACGATTTCAGAATTTTTCAGAAGCTTCATTATTTAGTCAAGTTTACTCATGCAAAAATAATTGTATAAATCGATCAACTTATAAAATTCAATTTAATCAGTTTGGTCCCCTCGATATATTTACAGTGCTACTGTTTACACAATTTTTCTTACACTTGTTACTGTCGTGGTGGTTACTTAGTGGTAGAAAAATGGTGAACTGTGCTAAATATTTCCTACTTAAATGCGCTCAGTTCTCATACATTTCACAAAGCTGGTCATTTAATTCAATACATAGGTCAGCGGCATTTACCTACCTATTCACTCGTCTGATTTCCTCATAAGATTGCAACATTTCATCAAGATTAAAAATAGATCAAAAAAAAAATCTTCAGCCCCGTAATAAAATACGTATTTCTTTCTATGTATTTGTTTTTCGTTTAATACTTGAAAAGATTTTTTCCCTAACCGTAGGTACGTTGGTTATCAAATTATTGGGAGGTAGTTTGGGGTTATTTAGCGTTCAGCTACGTGGGCCTGCAATGTACAAATGTTACAATGTTTATCTTATTAAAATATATATATAAATATATATTAATTCAGTTTTTTTATGCCGCAGTAGACAGGCACCTATTGAAAGCGAGTGAAAAATATGGAATGTCTATCCCCAGTTTAAAATACCGATATAAAAGGCGTAGCCCTTTTTCAATACTGATACATCAAGGACGTACCCAGCTTAATCTTATGCAGTATTTTTGCTGAATGTCAATTGGCGGTTATCAAATAATGGCTTATCGTCTAATCGGCAACTAAAACCTGTGTTTCCCTTATTCGGTTTTGATGTTGTTAAAATTGATAACAAGTTTAAGAAGCTAGAAGCTGAAGACATGGTAGAGCATTATTAAAATTAACTTTCCAACGTGAAATGGGCACAAAATCAGAACCTATCCTCTATTGAAGCAACGATTTTTTGCAAGTGGTGAACATCTTAAAGAGTCTTCATGATAGAATAGCCAAAAACATTTTTTTTTTTAAATCGACTCTACTCGCAATATAATTCTAGTTTCAAAACTCATACACTGTAAGCAGACGCAGGTAGCTCAACTAAAACACGTGTTTATGAAATTTTCCAACCACTTAAAACTTATTCTTAATACCTTACTTTCATAATTAAATATTACGCCTACTTATTATAAGTATACTTATCATCATACAAATACATGCGTAGGTTTACGTAATTTACATTTACCTAAGAATCATAATTTTGCGCACAAAAAATGAAGCGAATTTAATTTGGGGCCGTTTATCTATTACGTAAGACCAATAGACATATTTTTTACTTAGGCTTTAAACGTGGTATATGTTTGCATCTTGTAAACCTGAACTTATTTAAAATCTAACTAACAAGTAAACTGTCCCTTTTACATTTTTCTCTATCTTATGGGTAAGACGCAAAAGGCAAAATGCAATTTACCTACTCACTACAAACAATTTGAACAACCATGAGTACAATTTATCACATTATATTTACATTACTTAGCTACTATTTATTATGATGCTTATTGTTCTGCACTTCTAAATAAATATTGTATTGAGTCTTCGTGGAGCGCTATTAGCAACATTATGACGCCCCCGGTGAGGATACCGAGAACCGCTAGCAATAAATTCATACCTTTCCCATGATTATTCTCGTTTATCTCTGGCACTAAATCAGCCAAAGCTATGTAGAAGAATGTGCCAGCTGTCGCGGCGTAGATCCATTGAGATGCCGATTCGTGGTCTTCAGCTAACCAAATACCACCGGCCATACCCATGAAACTGAGCACTGACGACAGTAAGTTGTAATATAGGGCACGTTTGATGCTCATGCCAGAACGTAGCAGCACTGCAAAGTCGCCCAACTCGTGTGGCAGTTCGTGACAGAAAACTGCGAGGGCGGTTGCGAACCCAGTGACAGGGTCTCCACTGAACGCGGCTCCGATGGCCAGACCATCAGTCAAGTTGTGCAAGCCGTCGCCCACAATCACCATCAGAGCCGTGGAAGTCATCGGTCGCTCAGCGGGCGGCGTGGGCGATCCTGGCATCATGGCCCCCAGTTCTATAGGTATTGGGTCTATTTGTTTAGCGGTCTCTGTTTTAATTTCTTCTACACTAGGCGCATGACTATCGTGAGAATGCGCGTGCCCACCGTGTAAAGTTTGCATTACTGCTTCTACTGTGTAAAAGAAAAGGATAGTCAGAAAAGTGACACTGCATTTTAAAATGACTTCGGTTTCTCCTTGAGGATCGGACTGCGGGCCGTGTGATTTGAGCGCATGCGGTAAAAGATGCAGTAGAGCATCGCCACATAGGGTGCCCACAGCTATAGCCACGAGGAAGTGCAGGACTTGGCTGAAGATGGCCGACTTTAGTAGTGGAACTATGGCAACTCCCAGCAAACCGGTAGCACTGATGACCAGAATACTCAGAGTAGCGTATATCCATGCTATAATAAAAAAAGAAAGTCGTTATTAGTAACGAATCGTTACAAAGATTTTCTCCTTCGAGAACAATAAAAAAGCCTGAGATAGATAAGATTATTCTTATAACTTATCGGCTCAAAATTGTTGTTGATGTACGATATGGTAAATTATTAGTCACATGTTACAAAATGATTGATTACTTACTCCATTTTTTGTCCAACTTGGCAGGCGCTATTTCTGTCTTGTAACAGGAGCGCTGGTCTAGCTGGTACACGAGAGCTGGACACATGTCCAAGAACGTCTGCGGGTTGATGGTAATAACTCCCGGCTCGCTCTCCATGCCGTACACTTCTAGTATATCCTTCGGAGATAGGCATGATTTCTTTAGTATTGGTTCCGCTGAAATTAATAAAACAAGCCGTAAAACAAATGCAAGTAGGTATGTTAGATCGCTAGAAATAAAAATGATGTCACAAAATAGAAGATCCGTTTCATGCAAACGTGAGATAAAATAGGATACTTATAGATCATAACAAAGATAGGACAGTCAATGTCTCATAGTGACCCTAACGAAGATCATACTTGATCGAGCGAGTATTTACGCGGCCGGGCAAGAGCGTCACCCGTAACAGGATAATCGCGGGCTATAAAATGACAATGACACTATCCGTCCGCTTGTATGACACACATGTAGACACGATTCACTCACACAAGCCTCAGAGACAGGAGTGACCGGGAGATGATTTCAAAGTTTGTCGCCATAATAGCCTTTAGCCTTAACTTCGAGACCAAGGCTATTGCCTAATTCTAATAGCACCCAAGGGTATCCGTTAAGGTATCACTGAGTAGAAAAATTTGCTGTAGTTTGTTTGTTTGATTTTCTCGGATTATAAAGTTATAAAAGTTAAAAAGTCTTGCACGGTAGAAAATTAACTTGAGAAAAAATCCAACATACGATCTCAAACAATTGCGAGATGAAATAAAATTTTAAGGAAAGGAAAATCTTGTGGTAAATTGTAATCTACTTAACTAACAAGTTAAGTAGATGAACCACAGTATAACCGGGTTGGCGGACGTTAGTGGTTTGAGCTAATCTTCTAGTTAAGCAAATGTCACATCACTAGTAAAGATAGGAACTTGTGACATTACTCAAACATTTTTCACTTTCAGAGGAGGATATGAAATGAAGGGGTTGAAATTATTAGGAATTATCTCTATATTTGTGTTTGATAGGTAGTGTCTCAGACTTTTTTGAATTATTCAAAATCTACCTAATATATGTTATTCTATACCTATTAAGTAAGAAAACTTTACGCCTATTTTCAATACTAAAGTTATTTTCCCTTGAGTAGGCATCTCTCGTGTGCAAGGAAACCAAAGCGAAGAGAAAGCCTTGCCGCAAAGAATCTACATCACTTTCTACCAGACTCCGGGACACGTTACACCGGATCCAACGATGACCTCAGTAAGCGGCCACTAGAAGAAGGAAGCCGTTGTTTTGTTGTAAAATTAATCAACAAACTCCCGACTGTGCCAGTCTCCACAAACTTCATTAGTTTCAAATACGTGAAAGGCATTTAGAAGGCCAAACAACTAGACAAGGTTGTGTTTTTCGTGTGACAATGATCAGGAAGAAATGCTTCCGGTGACAAAATCCGTTGTCATTTTATCTCACGGTACCCTGAAAATGCAATGACAACACCAATCTAGACAGGGATTGGTCACAGCTTCGAAAAAACCGTTGAAAAACGAATTCGCCGATAGGTGCCCATTATTGTCGTTTGGTCATAGTCATAGCGCGTTTAGAGTGTACTTGATAGGAAACGGTTTCTGCAAATTATGGTTTTTTTTACGCGGCATCGTGCGCTCAGTCAAGTGCGACTACTGAAAAAGTGGGGAAATTGTTTGTGACATAGAAAATATAATACGATGCCTGATTACCTTACGCATTCCGCTGGCCACTGTTAACCGTTCACTAGTTAAGTAAGTAAATTGGTTAGACATCATACTTTATCTATCGCAAAACATCAAGGAGCTCGTTCGCATTTGTAGGGCAAGTTATGTAAAAAAAATAATTGAACGTTCATTTTGAGTCGAGCAACGCTTTTTGTGGTATCTACCGTCATCGAGTTTATGACGTTGCTTATACAATACAAATGAATCAGACGTTTGGCACGTATGTCCTTTTCCAGTATTGCAATAAGACTTCAAGGTAATAGACGAGGGTTCTTCCGGAAGCGCTATGTATAAATCGTATCGTAGGTACATAAAGAAGGTTTTAAAGGGCTTAGTGTTTATGTAGTTATTGAATGTAAGTACCTAACAGTTAAATATATAATAATGCTTAGCGCCCGCCAGTCTGCGCTAATTTAAATGACGGTCGAAGTTGCGCGAAGGTCATTCCGCGTTTCTATGTATTACCTCAATTCTAGTTACTACAAAAATGAATGATTTAGGCGGTAGTTTGCTTTGTAATCATGGGCAGCCAGCAAGTCATTTACCGAGGTTACCAAGTTAACTGAGAAACTAAAGGAAAGAAGTTTCTTCGAGAATGGCATTTTTAATTAATCTTTTTGCTGATTATACTTTAATGAACTTGCTTTGTTATCCATCCCACATAGAATACTTATCAAATTTCAAGTCAATCCGACCATCGAAAGTGTCTCAAATTAAACTTGAAAGTTTAATGATTGACAGAGTTCTCTCTAAGTATATAAACTCGGGTGCGAAGAAATCGGACTATTACCCCAGCATTTTTAACTTTATTTCAGTTTCTGTAAAATCTGTTAGCTCGACCACGACAATTTAAAGACCATGTGATATAATCCCGTGGGTGATTAAATAGCTAGTTAGTACCTATTGATATTACAGTTTTTGTTATTTGTGAATGCCTAATTATTCGCCATTTTTCCAAGAAAAGTGAGATTATTATCTTAAGTAAACTTCCCTAATTACTTGTAGTTTAAATTATGTTTATTTTAACATAGTTTAGAGCATATAACATTTTGTCAAGTCTTAAAAAATGTGGTGTGTTTCGACCCATTTGCAATATTACAAGAAATAATAACTTTTCACTTCTATCAATATGGTAACAAACAGATTTTTAGTATCTTTGTGCCTGCGTCGTCTGCGTAATTATGATCAAATACAATTGGGAAGACTAACATATTGAGACACTATACAGAGAATGTAGAGCCTACATAAAGCAACACTGTCAAAAGCTAACATTCTCGTACACTCGTCTTGTGCTCGAGCGATGCTGTTTCCCTCCGGCAGAAGGCCTTAAGGGGCAGGGGGGAGTGAAACTATAGGGCCGGTGCAACCTAGGCAACAACAGTTAAATATATAATTTAACAATTACTTACTAGCCGCCGGCTAATATCCCTTGAGGGACGAGGGATTAAATAAAAACTGTGAAGAATTTATTATTATAGAAATAGATATTTTGTTGACGGTGGGTACAAATACTAAAATTTCTAGAATCTTTGTATGTAACTCACATGGGGTTGGTGAGCGTCGGTGCCGGTGTTGCGTGTCGTGAAACTGCTTGAAGGAGCCGTTGATGCGGTGGTCGGAGAGGTCATGCGGCGAGGTGAATACGCGCCCACCGAGCCCTAAGCTATCCAGCAGATGCTCGAAGCCCTAAAATTGAAAATATGCTCGCTATTAGAAACCAAAGTCAAGTCAATATTGTAGTACAGCCAGCGTCAAATAGTTTGTGACACCCAAAGTAGCCAAATAGTTCGCAACGCGTCATTGTTACAGTTGAAATAAGGTCGTGTTGCTAACTTTTTGGCCACTTTGGGTGTCACGAACTATTTGACGCTGACTGTACCTAACCTAATAAACAGCTATAGATTTCCCAGAGAACGAGGAGGTCGGGAACCAGTATCTGTTTATTCATTATCTTGAAATGTAAATACCTAAGCAAGTGTTGTAAGACTAACTAAAGTATTAAGTACTGCTTTAATTTAACACAGATGCACGGGAATTCTAGTTAAGTGTCGCAACCATATTTTGATGGAACATGTGATAAATAAATCATAGCATAAAAAAGGACCTTGTGTAACGCCGTAATGTTCATAAAATTCATAACATTGATAATGGTACTTAATTAAACTATGTTTGTTTAAGTGTTTGGTCCATAAGCAGCACGGCAATATCATAGAAGTGTCTCTTAACCCCTAAATAGCCATAATTTAAATAAATTCATATTTCGAACCTCATCGTAATTTTTAGAGTATTCTTATATGTATATTCTATCTATTCTGTAGTAGGTACACATTATCAAATTAAAAGTATTAGTGAGTTTGGCTATGGACAGACAGAAATTGAAAAGCTTCGTAGGTACAGTAATATTCCTAGATTGATAGACACAAAAGCTTTTCTTTTAATTTAAAGCGTGCTCCTTGTTAGCCAAGGTAATTTTATACGGTAGGTATTCAATAATGTTAGAACAAATTTGTTTGTTTTTGAGGTTGTCCGCAGAAATCAGCACATTCAAGTTGAAGGCTACATCGTCACTATTTGGGCTTGCCGTTTGAGATAAATGATAAACGCCTATAGCGCGTAAGCATAGATAACTGAAATAAAATTATAGGTATAGGTACTGTTTGTTTTGTACCTAATTCGCTCAACACATGATATAATAAAATTCCCGGAAGAAATAATAAAGTAGACTGATTTAATTATACCTACCTATACGGAAGTGCACAGTAATTTTAAGCATAGATTAGAATAGATATAGTTACTAAACTTACTAAACATTTCAAGCTAGTTGTGCAATTCTACAGTTAAGTTAATCTTAATATTAAGTAGGTTATAATATAAAATTTGTGTTACTTTATTAAACGACAGATTTTGCTGTAACCATTCTTAAATAAATAAATAATAATAATAGTTTCATATTTTCAGATTACTTTAGGTACGCATCTACTATATTTTTAATAAGCATGACTTAACTTCACTATATCGCGGAGATAGCAAAGATAAATATATTCGTTTGTGAGGAGTGTCATAATAGACATCAAAGCAGGCTACCGTCGCAGTTTGTGAAACTGAATTTCGTAACATTAGATAGCTAATTAATTTAGTTTTACATATTTCCCTAAATAGATAAAAACATTAACTGTTACTGTTAGATATATCTACTGTTTTGTATGAAGAACGGCAGTCGAGGCTAATAGAAAATGAGATAGCAAGAATCCGTGACAGATACGATAAGGATGATATACATATACATAGGTATAGTTAGTTCAAAGCTATTTTTTAGATGTTCGCATAACAAGATATTAGACATGTTTCTTACGGGATGAAAACCGCGATTGCCTTAATATGCGAGTTTCCGATAATGTCGACGCAGGCGCATGCATCATGATCACAAAATCTGCATTTATATAACTAAGAAAGGCGTTGAGGTGGCAATTAGACCTCGACGGCTCCTACCCGATTTTGACTTCGCACTTGGTTTGAACTCGAATGTTTAACATGGAGATTAATGGATTATTAAACAAAGTAAAGTTCTAGTAAACAATTCCTCACAGATACTATATTGTTTACTTACACAATGTATTTTAGCAATATAGAGCTGTTTTGTCATTCGCATCTCGTTGTGTTTCGTTACGGTTATCAATCTAATTTTGTATACTCGCGCTGTGCCTGTTGTGACGTCTGTCAGGTGCTAGCTGTACAGAGCACGTAAGTTTTTTGTCACAACAAATAAAACGTCTCGAACCATGCAAAAATTGGCAGCGCCACTGGCGGCACTTAACGGTATCAATCTAATCTCATAGATTTTACACTTCAACGTGACGCGTTTGTGACATTTTTACGACAAAAAATATACAATACCTATGAATCTGAGCATATAGTGTAAGTTTTCGCATACTTATAAAAACGCCTCGAACGCGTTCACGTAAACGTTTCAATTAATATGGAAAAATTGGCAGCGCCACACTTGCGAATCGCAACGGCAACAAACTATTCTTATATTATTATAGTATTTGACATTTCAACGCCAACGCGTTTGAGATGTATTTTGTGACCGAAAAGTTACACTAAGCATACTGTGTTGTTATACTCGTCTATCTAGACGCGGCAGCGTGTCAAGCTAACAGATTACTATTAGTACTACCTAAGTACCTGATTATTATTTTTTCAGTAATTGTTTTACAATTCAATGCTTCAGTACTGCAAACATTTAATTGTGATTGACTTCATAGCTTATGGTTTAGGAATCCACAAGTGCGAATAGTTTTCATTAGGATCAATAGCAACATGACATGAGCTGCATAATTTTGTAATATTTTTACTGACTCATAAGACACCAAAGGTAGACAGATACTAGAGTATTTTTTTCCTCTCCATGCTTCTACGCCATTAATTCGATTGTGACGAAATTTATGTGAGGATTTTTTAATTTACTTTTTTTACCTTTGTTGGACGAACGTACGCTCAAAGAGATTGAGTCTTACTCTATATTTCTAGTGCAATAATGAGATTAACCGTTTTCATTCAACTTCTTATTTAGTACTTGAATAGGTCAGGTCTGCGTAAAAGTATTACTCCTTCAGGAGTCGCAGTGAAAAACGAAGTCACAAAATATGCACGGTCTCAACAGCCAGACTCTAGAACATGCTATGCTCACGAAATAGACTAGCTAAAAAACCGAATATGAGGATTAAGATCGGGCCTGGGGCTGGTTCTAACGGGGACTAAGAACAGAATCAAAAGTAGCATCAATGCCAGCAATATGGTTGAGATCAAGAACTGATGACATTGAGGGGTCGAGACCAGGACTTACCGAGGCTGGATTCGAGACGAGAGGAAACCGAGATCATTTTGAAGACTTTGGTAAGTTAAAGTACGTATGTACAGTAAAGTCATGTTCAAGTTAACAGGGTATTATACAATTTAAAATGCTTCATTTAGTAAATTTCTGCAAATTAGACTTGGATAATCGATTGCTAAGATGTATTACCTAAGCAAGCATGTGTATCTAATGCAATTATGCAAATTCAACCATGCTTTGTTACGGAGAAGCACACTTAATTACCAAGTGTATCTTTGTACAATTTCGCTCATATTTAAACACCGTCAAGCGCAAAATCCAGATAACATGTTCCTTAAACGCCATGCCTCTACAACCCTAATCGTAATGTAACGACAATGTTTTTTATTTATTACTAGCGACCCGCCCCGGCTTCGCACGGTGTATTATGCATGTATTATACATATAAACCTTCCTCTTGAATCACTCTATCTACTAAAAAAAATCGCATCAAATTTTATACTATGTAGTGATAGTGATAGTGAAGTGATAGTGATTGTATTAAAATTAATACTTAAAGTATAGACAATTTCAGTACGCATCAGCCAAATCAATTTCCACCTGTAGTTAATTTCCTACATACCCGGTTATTAATTACCAACAGACTATGATTTTTATGATAAACAGAGATGGTCCATTCTATTAATTTAAACAAATACGAACTTACACAACGGGGTTTTACGTATAATTATACACAAATCACGTCTTTTATGCCTTACGGGGTAGACAGAGCCTAAGGTAGCAAGACCTACAGGCCACGTTTAGATTGTGGTCGTATAGGTGGAAAAAAGGGGACTCAAAATAGTGATGGTTTCTAGCCGCATCGTCTATCTATAGGTATAACATGATTCCTAAGATTTTTGCCCGTTCCCTCGATATGATAGGCTTTTACCAATTTGCGCGAGCAGAGAAGCAACTGGTACATTCTTTATTATTTTTTCTTTGCTCGCAGACCACCATGAAAGTACTTATAATTAGTTTTATAATTATATGTAGGTAAGCTTACTATGGCGTTTTGTTTTGAGCGGCAACATGTCGTATTTGAGCTAATTGTTAATTGTAGATCTTATTTTAATACGTGCTATTTTCTCTGGCCGTGTTACTAACCGCTTAATTTAAAGCAAAAGCAAAGTCATTCTATTTAACCAGGTGTTACGTCACGTAAATCCATAGTAAATTGGTCGAGCGAGTATCACAATAAGTTGGTTTATGCGCTCATCGATGTGATGTAGCCACTTTTTTGTTTTCAGTTTTTATATTTCGAGCCTCCAGGATAAATCTAATTTTAATGTTCTGAATGTATTCAATACACATACATACATACATACACAAATCACGTCTTTATCCCTTAAGGGGTAGACAGAGCCTAAGGTAACAAGACCTACAGGCCACGTTTAGCAAGACACTGAGGGCATAGAGGTGGAAAGTGGAATCAAAATAGTGATGGGTTGCTAGCCGCATCGCCTTAAACATGATTCCTAAGACTTTCGCCCATTCCCTCGATGGGCTTTACCATCTGCGCGGGAAAAGAAGCTATTGGTAAATTCAATGTTTTTTTCTTTACTCCTCGACCAGCACGGAGGAATAACACAATTAAAAAAGGAGAGGCCCCATGGCATAGTACCGCAGATACTGGCAGCATTTTACCTTTAGATAGCAATACTAATACGCTGTCCAAGGAAGCTCCTGCGGTCGCCCGTGGCGTTTATTAGCCTCCTCGAAATATCTTTGAAGAGGCTAATAACGGTAGGACCCCGGACTTCACTACATAGTATAAAATAAAGTCGCTTTCTCTGTCCCCATGTCCCTATGTATGCTTATATCTTCAAAACTATACAACGGATTTTGATGCGGTTTTTTTATAGATAGAGTGATTCAAGAGGAAGGTTTATAATGTATAATACATGCATAATATACCGTGCGAAGCCGGGGCGGGTCGCTAGTTATAATATAAACCATACTTCAAATTAGACCGAAGAACGTGTTTAACTAACTTGGTCACTTAGCTGCACATACTTATTTAACCCTATACAATCCGCGAAACATCTGCGCGGCTGCGTGTGCTCATTGTTTACCTTACTACTTGAGAACAATACAAATGAGGTGTAATTTTTGCACGCTTAATGGTTTCGGCGACTAATTCAGAAATAGAGGAGTGGCATTGTTCCGAGTATTAGGTAATGAGATTAAGATTAAGTTAATCGCAGTTAAATGCTTCGAAGTGCGACAGTTAGGCCGCTGATTGGCAATCTTGTGCTGGAAAATTTCCCATTCCCATTTAGTTTAAAATTACTGGGTTTAGAAAAAAATACAGAAAATGGTTCGTTACCTATACAGATTAGTACAAAATCTAAGTATAAGAAGTCTATGGTACTTTTTTATAGGAAATTATCGCAACGCGCCAGTGGGGACTCACTCTTAGAGGATCACACTGCAGTATCTACTCGTACGCCGCGATGCGAACAATAGTAATGAATGACGGTTTGATAACAGATTTTTGTTATGTCCAAGTGTAAACATTGACATGATTGTAACGTGAGAAACGTAAACTATAGTGCAGAGCAGCTGACTGCCACACTAATCTAGATTTGTTGTCATTATTACTGATGCAGCAGTTTACTTAGTTCTACCATTCTTACTCCGCCTTCGAGATAAGTAGTGTTTTGTTTTTGGATTTCTAAATGTCAGTGAAAATTACTACACATAGAAAATCCGAAAAGTAAAGCTATGGCTGGGAATGGAACCCGGATCCTCGTCATTCCGTGACGCGTGCTATACATACACCACTCATAGCAGGTGGGTAGTCTTCGAATTTTTCTACCTGTTACTAGATGTCACGTGACCTTTGTTACTATGCGATTTTTTTGTCGCTGAGCGTCATCTGTTTGAATGTACGACACAATTAAAAACTCGCGTGGAACATCTATCTATTTGTTTTTGAATCTATTCATTATGAAACATCCACTTAACATATACTTTATTTTATCATCATCACTACATAGTATAAAACAAAGTCGCTTTCCTGTCTGTCTGTCTCTATGTATGGTTAGATCTTTAAAACTACGCAACGGATTTCGTTGCTGTTTTTTTAATAGATAGAGTGATTCAAGTTTATATGTATAATTCTACGCAGACGAAGTCGCGGGCAGAAGCTAGTCATTGTCATACATTTAAGCTTAATAATAAATTTATGATCCTTGGGGAAACTCCATGGCTATTTAGCAGTGGACATTTTCCGGCTAATATAATGATAATGATTTCTACTATTATATGTTTATTTAAGTCTGGTGAGGCTGAGAATAGAATAAACAGTAAAACACAATTAAGATAAGAAAATTCGGTAAACTGCAGTAATTAAAAACAATTAAGCTTTTTCTGAGCCTGTTTCAACGACAAAGGCACTTCAACTTCGACAAATCTAGAGCGTGGCTTCTTTGTGACACCTTGCACGCACATTCAACGATTATCGAGAATATCTTAGTGCTAACTATACATATATGTTGTTATTTATATGTGTTTTATTGGCAGCAGTGGAGGGAGGGATTGCATGAAAAACATATATATTTCACACAGGCTTGGTTATCTTGCACGTGAGTAGCGGAGTAGCAAGGTCAAATTTTTTGTTCATTGAAATGGACCTCCGCAAAGTAACGCCTGATTCAATAAAATATATATGTTGTTCTATGGATCTGTCAGCCATGTCTTCGTCATTGAAACATACCTTACATATATGTTAGAACTTGATCCAATCCAAATTGAAGCCAAAATGAAAATTGAAAGTTCGTTTGTTTGTATCTACGTGGCTGAAGTAATAGTCCAAGATCCCAGAGCGATCAGACATAACTTATTTTCAGACGAATGAAACCTTAAGTTTTCAGTAGCGTCTCGTGTGCCTTGAATACCTACGCGCTTGTGAAAACTTGCCGAGTGACACCTGGGCAGGTACCAGGTGAGAAAGGTAACTAAAAATAAGAGTTATTTAACTTAAATTCAGATGGCTGATTTTTATATATATCATATAGAATATTATTTTAAAGTAATATCATAAGTGTCAGACACTTTTGATGGACCAGAGCTTTTGTCAGACGCTTTTAAGCTAGGTACCCAAAAAATAAATAAACTTTACTTATTTTTACATGTCTGATTTTTGAATATGTTATTTAAGTATTTATTTAAAAGTTATATTCAATCAGTCAGACAAACTAGAGTGACCAAACATCCCCTAAGACAAAAATTCTGTGAAATTTATAGTATTCCTGTTAAAGTTAATTTTGTTGAAACAAAGATGCAAAAATCTCAGATCGAAAACAGTAAGTACCTATTCTTAACACATTTAATTTTTTTACTTTGAGGCGCATGCGCAATAGTGCTCTCGCCCTCATACTTCTGGCTGAACAATATTTGTCTTAGGGGATGTTTGGTCACTCTAGTTTGTCTGACTGATTGAATATAACTTTTAAATAAATACTTCAATAACATATTCAAAAATCAGACATGTAAAAATAAGTAAAGTTCATTTATTTTTTGGGTACCTAGCTTAAAAGCGTCTGATAAAAGCTCTGGTCCATCAAAAGTGTCTGACACTTATGATATTACTTTAAAATAATATTCTACATGATATATATAAAAATCAGCCATCTGAATTTAAGTTAAATAACTCTTACTTTTAGTTACCTTTCTCACCTGGTACCTGCCCAGGTGTCACTCGGCAAGTTTTCACAAGCGCGTAGGTATTCAAGGCACACGAGACGCTACTGAAAACTTAAGGTTTCATTCGTCTGAAAATAAGTTATGTCTGATCGCTCTGGGATCTTACTCTATAACTGCAAGTCACTACACGGATCAGGATAAAATTTTGCATATACAATGACACTTTCTATGACGAAAAATAAAAAAGAACTCACGGGAAATTGATAAAAATATTAGCGGCCTTTGTGTGCGACGGAGACATTGTAACTTTTGCATCGACACTATCTGTCGCGTTTGGATACATAGCGCGAGCTTGCTTTTTATTATTATTACTTAATACCTAAAATTATGCGCAGATGAACTTGCGGGCAAAGGATAAATAAAAACTCGAATTACCGTGGATTTTAATTCCATTAGGCAATTTAAAAATGTATGTAGAGTCGAGTAAGCGAAGCAAGAGTCATAATAATGTGTCTATTGTGATTTGTGTATAATATACAGCTCCTGTATAACACCAGGGAGAACCTGATAAAAGACGATTATGCTTTTGTCACCAGCTCACCGACAAAGGGATTTTACTCTAATTTTTGACGATCAAATAGATATATTATAATGCGAGTTCTGTTTTAAATAAGACCGTATGGCCTCGAACGTAATGGTTTTGTATCCATTCTTATGTAAACATAATTTTGAATGCAAATATTTGTGCCGTTGCGAGAATCGAACTCGTTATTTATTAAGCACGTATGGCTGCACGAACAATTTTTCATGCAGTTTTATAATTAAAATGGCTTTATGTAACTAATCGATTAAATTTATTACTTAAAATTAAAAAAGTGTTTGTGTAATGAAACACAAGTTTTAAGTTTTATACTTACTAACAGCTAGAAACACTTGGTTGCACAGGTTAAGCATGTTTATAGAAAGTTATCTAAAATACTTTTGTTAAACATTTCTAACTGGGTAACCCATTATTAGACAACATGGCACGTTCGTTAGTTTAAATATTTTCCAAGCAAAACAAAAATATTTAAAAATGTACAATAACAGCACGGCCTATGACAATTTGGAATTGAATGAACAACATACCTACGTGCCGTATACAATTCAAACCACGCAGAGAGAGTGTATTTATCAATTGCTGGTCTCGGACAGTTAAATAGGAGTACTGATAAAGGATTTTGATTAAGATAAGGAAACGTTTGAAAATATCGTGAAGTAACTTTTAAGGTTGATGAACCGCGGTGTTCTGATAATGTGCATGAAAACTTGCTAAAACGGGCCTTAAGAATAATTTTGCTAAATTTTATGTATAAAGTACCTACGTTATAGGGTCAGGCAAGGAAATATCGTGTCCATCTTAAATGATTAATTTATGCACGCAAAGTTACGTGCGCTTATATTGTAGAAAGTTGTTTAACTTTCCACTTCTTATTCATAATCGAAGTTGTCAGAATTCTCTAGCGAAATTAATTCGAATGTGTTTGAGAAATTCGTTATGTTATTGTTTGTAGAATAACTTACCTCGAATGTTATGACGCCCTTGTCACCGTATTTGTCGAATATTTTGTTGATGAAATATTTCTCGGCGACTTCAGCGGGCTGCACCAGCAGGGAGTTGTTGGTGGAGGTGCGGTTGGTGACGGCGTCGTCAGCGTCAGCCGCGGCGGCGGCGGCCAGCACCGCCAGCGCTACGACGGTACTCGGCGTCAACATGGTCGCGACTGAGTCTGCGCCCGCGCCGGCGGCGGTCCCGCGACTCCACGCCGCGCTATCAGCCGCTCGGACCCGCGCAGGCCTCCACAGACGTGATAATGTGACGCGTCGCTTGCGTTGTCGCACCGGCCGAAACTAATCGCTCCTCACGCTCTATTGTTTATTTATTTGGGATACGTAATCATAAGCCAAATCACGAGTATTGTAAATACGAAACTAGGTGTTGAACGGTGAACGTGCTGTCGAGTCAAAGTGAAGTGTGCGTCTGAGACTTTCACCCGGCGCTCGTGTCTCGAGGCCGGTCGTAACACCGTTACTGATAATGCGGCGTACGGGCGCGCGCGCAAGATCACGGCTGCAAACACTGCTGCCCAAGAATTGACTCTCCAAGAGTCGGCATCGAACGTCGCTCAAATGGCATGCGCCCCCGTATTTATACGTATTGGATCGGGTGTCGATATTTACATATACTATCGATATAATTTAATCGGATGTATCCAGATAAGTAATGAACACTCTTCTGAATACAGTTCCAATTTTATTTCCAATGATGCCAGTCAGGTGTAGCAGAAGTACAGTCGAATGATCTAATTATCTGTGTCCATACACTTCCTTAAAGCCTTTGTGCAAAAATGTTGTACATCGAGGTACTAATTTGCATTATTTGGGCCCTGTAGCACGATTATACAGTCAGGCCACGTGTGGGTGATGTTGATGCCAGAGGCGCCCGCGCACGTGCGCTTCCTACTGTAAATTATATTCGATGTTACGTCCACTCGTGAGCAACGTAGGCAATGTAGGCATACGGCCGGTAGTTCCAGTGGCTGCGTTGCGTTTAGTGTAGCAAGTATTGACCACCACTGAATGGTACATTACCGATCTTTATTAGGGTTCCGTGCCTGAAAAGAAAAAAACGCAACTCTTAAAGGATCTCTTTAGTCTCCGTTCATCCGTCCATACGTCTGTCTGTTAAGACCCTTTTTCTCAGGAACACGTTTCTATGCGTCTTTATACTTCTGTATAAAGTTGATTAAATATCAAATACTTAGGTCTGAGCTGCTTAGAAATGTGTAAAAAGCAATCCCCTGAATTAAAAAATACATTCATTACACAAGGTGTTTCCGGTGTGCTAAAACTTTGAAATTTGGTATGAAAGTAGCTCTTCTAGTACAACTAATGAAATAAGTCTAATAATCCATTTTTTGTCGGCTTATGTAGGTACGTAACCAATATCAAATGACCTCACACTATGTTTTACTTAGGGCCAGGGGTCTGCGAACACTAGATTTTATATTAAATTGCCGAATTTGTACGGAACCCTCTGTGCGTGAGTCCGACTTGTACTTGGCCGCTTTTTACCGTTCTCGTGATTGAATGTGTACATCGTAAATGTCGCAATTCCTGTAAGAAGCCTCGAGCTCGATTAGTTTACTTGTTTCAAGTTGATGCTTTAAGTAGAGTAACACTTTTTGTTTACACAATTTAAGTACCTAGTAAATGAACGGTTTAAATTTTAATCAGCAAAAAGACAATCAACTTTCAATGCTACAACCATTGTCAACAATTTCAATGTAATTACCTTCCAACATCGAAAGAATAAAGAAAAACTTTTTAGGTGTTGTTGGCGGGTTGATTGGAAAGTTTTACTGTAGGTACCTATTTTAAAGGCAAAGCAATGGATATCTCTGTAGTGCTTCCATTTTCTGTTTTCAATGTCGAGTAGGTTATCACTTTAGTGTCTGTAACGACGCCAACAGTGACATTGAAAGTCCCAGAAGTATACGGAGTCACAGTAAAAAACATAATGTTAAGCAACAAAGTTACAGTGTTTGTAGTGTTAAGGACTGAAATAAAATCTTAGATCATGGTCTACGTGGGCTTAGTAGATCTTAGAAAACTTCCTTCATTTCCAAGTTTTGTGTAGAAAAGTGTAAAACTAAATAGGGAGAGGCAATTCTTCTTACTTAGACGTTTAGTTAAATAAATTTGTAGCTAAGTACAATAGGTAAGTACGCTTTGATCTGTTTTCTTTCATTCTTCGGTTACGAGGCTTTGAGTCCAGTGGTCTGAAAACTCACCAAATTGAGCGCATTATCAGACTTTTGACGCATTACGTTCAAGGAATTGAGTCTAGATTTTTTATCTACCTACATTACTCTAAGCTATTATTATTATAGCATAAGCAGCCTACAGTCTACCTACAGCACATCACCCTATAAGACGTCAGACCCGTGCAGAACTTTTTAATCACACTTGCTTGTAAACAGTATCAAAACATGCAGGTTAACTTAGCCGTTCTGCCCCATATAAAACCCTCGAGCTTTTTTCTTATCATGAAACCCTAGGGCTGTAAGTAACAACAGTAAAAAACTGTATGTTTCACGGGCTGTACGAGACTCAGAAAGCCCTCAGTCTTACTAGAGCCTCGATTGTAATTCCATACTTACCGCCCTTAATACACAATGTACTATTCCGCACGAGTTTGGAATTTGAGCATTGTTTTTTTTTCTCACATAATGCATTGTAAAACATTACTCGTGTTTTAAGGTCTACGGCATTGGTTGAGAATTGCCTACTTTCTGCACTTTTTACGTAACTACTTTGAATAGAAGCAACAGTTTTCCATATTTTTCCCTTGACGTGATAGTGATAGCCCACTTCAGTGTGTATTGCCCCTCGCTGTGTGAACGCGGCATTACTACCCACCTATCTTTATTTGTGCGATACTCCAGTCATGGGCAAGGATGCGAACAAATGACAAGTCAAGGATACCTACTTGTTAGAATAGTGATGTAGCGCCTCTCATAGTGATAGTTTTTGCTGGGAATAATTTTTGGTACTATTGATTGTCATGTGTAGTCTTGGTGCAAGTTGTGTTATAATTATAATAAATGTTTTAAATACCTTCATTACTACACATTTGTATTTGTATAGTATATAAAACAAAAGCTCTCCGTCTGTCTGTTCGCGATAAAATTAAAACTCCTGAGCGATTCAGGATGAAAGTTTAGGATTATAATTTGTCATGGTTTTGTGTAAATTGGTTGAACTATAACGATAATTGTGGGAAGTGTCGGGACAACACGACCTGCCTGGGATACAAAACAAATGTCAATTCTGTGCGGACTACGTCGCGGGCAACAGCTAGTTTCGTATAACTAATTTGTACACATACCACATCGTTGTATAAGTTTTTCTATGTGAACTATATTACTTTAAGTTACGACTTTGGTGTACTTTTGTTAAGGATTTTGTCACGTGAATCCAGCCTACGATGCTAGGAAATCATCACTATGTAGGTCCCAATGCAAGCCCAAATTATACAACCTCTAATGTTTTATAAATAAATATTGCGCGTCACTTAAAAATGTACAAACAAACAACATGTTATGAATTATAAGTAGGTATATCTACATCAGGTAATCATAACACCTATCTGAGATTATTCTGGGCCGTTTTCCATGAATTACAAATAGAGCTGATTACGAGTAGATTATTGGTTTTACTGCATACCAAACCAACAGGTTCGTTCCCCGCTGAAACGGAAAGTACGAATCGGTCACATACCAACAGTTAACCCCCTTATTCATAAACGCTCTATAGGCTTCTGCTAACTTAGCAATCGTTTGTCCTTATCTGTGAAAGGTAAATGTCAAAGTGACAGATAAGGACAAACGATTGCTAAGTTAGCAGAAGCCTATAGAGCGTTTATGAAAAAATATGGTTCTCGTAAGGGGTCTCCTTTAATGTATAATTTCATTGTAATAATAGAGGTCAAGTTATTCTGTGAAATTTTCAAGTACTTAGGTATCTGCCTTTACGGTTACTATGAAAAATACCAGTGACAGACGTGCGGACGCAAACAGGCAAATCGCAGCGTCTTAGTAATACATCCCGTTTACTCCTTTTATATTTTTTATGTAAGTGTATGCAACGCAATGGATGGGCTAATTATATTTCAAAATTTCCGTTTTTGATGGCAAATAAATACTTACATGAAACCTAAAATTATCTTTAACTTAATGTACATGGGCGTACCCAGGTTCTGGGCCAGGGGGGGGCTAATCAGATTTTTTATAAGCTAGGTGCTTAAAAAAAAAAATTAAAATAGATAAAATGCGTTTATTAATACAATTAGTACAATAAAAGTACTAGATAAGATACATAATTAGTAGGGACGTCAACATTATCCAGGGGGGGGCAGCTGCCCCCCCCTGCCCCACCCTGCGTACGCCCATGTTAATGTATATTAAAATATGTATTCACTAAAACAAAAAATAGGTGTACAGATTACTCTATCTATACAGATCTATACAGCGCTACGCTAGTCATCAATTTACGTACGTTTGATCCCTAGGTTTATTTTTCTACCCTAAGCTAACGTTGACTACTCAAAAACGCATTTTTCAAAATTTGTTTTAACTTGGCAGACTAAATATTTAGAAAATGATAACGTAACCGTGGTGGCCGACAATTGTGACACGTGTAATGGTCTGATGATCCCGAGGTCGTGAGTTCAAATACCTGCCAATGCATATCTGAAAAAAAAGGCTACAATGCAAAACAGAAAAACTGTATTTGCAGTAAGACGATGATGTGCATGATGTAATAGGGGGCTGTCAAAGATAAATAATGATAGAGGATATAAAACACATTACACAACTTCGGCCGTGTTCACGGATTCATTATATACCTTTGCGCAATCCGCACTATCCGCTCTCAATGGTATCAGAAGTTGTAGTAAAATCTTAGGGCGTTGTGATTGCGTGGATAGCGACTGTGAGCAAAGTCCTCATCTATGTTTCTGCGTTTGAATTATCCCGGGCCGCTATTCATCGCCGGACAAGTGATCCGAACGCCGGACTAGTTAAGGACCATATCATATTCTCCAACAAATATACCAAATTACTAGAAATAGGTCAAATTTGACTTGCAAGATAAGCAAGCTAAATAAAGTTAAAACGGTTTATGCAATTTTTGAAGTTTTTCGCTCACGCAGAAACTAAAGACTTCGTACTTTAAGCTTTCTATTGTTCTTTATTACAGTCGCTTTATAAAGCTTACAAATAATTGGCGTACCTGTATGAAACGTCTGTCTCTACATATCTATCTAATTGTGATATTTACCGACTGCGCCCAATTCAAACATTCCCAGCCACCGACTCAGATAGCGTATGTCAATAAATAAATTGTAACTCGTATGTTCAAGTAATAATTACATCAACTATTTTGCTTGAACACCTACCTATCACTGAACTGCTAAGGTACAATTTTCATTGATCATTTGAAAGCCAATAGGGCGATGGTGCCTAGCATTTTCTAGTATCAGGAAGTTTACCTTATGTAATCTGATAACATTTTATTTTTGTTTGCCAATGAAGGAAATATACCGTATGATGGAGATTGTAACGATTTTAATGTACGTTAGCTCGTAGCGACACGATTTTTCAGGTAGTTAAGATAGATCAAGAAAAATCAGTGCTTTTATACTGCAAACATTAAACTAGGCAATTAACGAAACTCTGCTGATTTATTTTTGCGGATTTCTTAGGATAGAGCAAGTAGTCGCCGCTCTATATAGTTTAGATAGCAAGGGTCGCGAGAAACAAATGTTGATGGCAGTGGCACTCGACCAAAAGGCGCCAAAAGGCATCCTCGCTCGGCCCCGATCAAGGGCTAGTCCTAGGTCCTAGGGCGAAGGCAAGGTTAAGTGCAAGTTTTGTATAAGTTATGGCCATGATTTATCATAAGACAGGGAGCAAACTTATTTCACACCAACGGCGTTTAAAAAAACTCAATATCAAGAAAAAATGCTAACTTATTCGCAGTTAAATAACTTAAACTTCCGTCCACGCTCCAATAGCTCGCTTAACAATTTCATGGTGACAGTTACTCTACAACTTCGATCTCTATTGTCCGCAAAGTTTTATTAGTTACCAACTTAGTTCCAGTTGATATTGTAATATCACCCTAACGGTTAAAACTTCCAAAGTTCAAATCAGAATACTTTGTTAAGTTGGTATCCGAAAAAAAGAAGCCCTCATAAAAGTCACAAGAGAACGAAAACAAGTCAAGAACGAGATAAACCTAGAAAATGAATCCTTCTATTGGACAGTGGATGTCCAAATCAAAATCAAAATTTTATTTTGCATACAAGGGAAGGGCTCTCTTACATGCCTTTCATTTTCTTAAAATCGTTTTTTCTAGGTAGCAATTTTTTACGTTCTCATAATTTCCCAATTTTTTTACTCGATATATCATTTTCCTGAAAGGTTTTCTTACTGTGACGCAAAATTATCCATTTGCAAATTGTACCAATTTTTTTTTTTTTTATATATATAAATAGGAAGGAAAACGAGCAAGTGGGTCACCTGATGGTAAGTGATCACCACTGCCCATAGACACCCGCAACCCCGGATTTATTTATTATCAGCCGTGAAATACCTTAGACGGCGCCTATTTGGGCGTATTGCCCTCCAGGCATCAGAAGATAACTAACGAACCTAACCTATCGAGTGCCTTAAAATGAGAATTAATGATGTTGGGAAATTTCGCGAATGGGATATTCGCTTATGGTAAAAAAAAACCTATGGAAAAATAAAATAATGAGAAAAAATTAAGAGGGAAATTTGTGAATGGCTTTTAATCAAATTCGATTTTCGGTAAATGAATCGAAGCACTCTAAGTATCTCAGTTTATAAAAAAATAATCAAGGTAGGAAGGTGCATGACACGTTTCGTCTGCTTCCGCATGGTTTTGACGTATTTTCTTGGACAGTTCCTGTGTATAAAACAGAGGACTTTATTTCTTCTATACTGCATCGACAAAAGTTTTAGGAAATTTACCTATATTTATAAAATTTATTGTGACTTACTATTTTGATTCCCCTTTCCCGTAACTACCACGGGGAACTGAACGTATGTAATAAAATAATCATGTTTGAAGAACGGAGTCTATATGTAGGTATGTAGATAAATGTCTAGATAAGTAATAAGGTTTCCTAAATTGTATTCATCGAGTAGGAAATATTGACTTAACAAGATTTTTCTGCTTAATTAATCAAGTAAATAAGATGAACGACACTGAAAATTAGAACACATAGAAAGCCATAGCTTTACTTTTCCGATTTTTTCATGTTTTCAAATTTTCAGTGTCATTTAGAAATTTTATTATATGTGGTGTTTAAAGAGTCATTGTATTGTAAATTCGGAGTAAATCGGCTGTGACAGATGCTCAGACAGACACATGACTAGTTATATATTATGTAGGTACGGCATCCGATTTCATTATGAAAAATACTAAAGTGAAAAATTCATTTTTTTTTACTTAGGTAGGTACATCTTGTTCCTGTCAGGATTAAAACTAGGAAACTCACCTCCATAGTCAGGGTTAAAACCACTAGGCTATCCGGCCGCATGGCCTTCTGAATAGGCCAGGCCTGATCGTGGTCACCGGATGACAGCGAGGCTAGCACATGAGCCCACTTCTTTGTCTCGGCACTGCTCCTCCCCGCTCCACGGATATTTGTCTCATCTAGACGGTGGAGTTTCCTAGCTATCCGTATTTATTGCGCTAAGTCACTGTCTGTGGTTTGTCTGGTCTGAGAGTCTCATGCGCAGGTTACTCCCTCGACGCTCAGTGCATTCTTTACTGACAGTTCCTTTAGGACCTTAATTTTTTAGAAATGCAACCATCACACGTGTTTTCATTTTTAAACTTTAATGTAACGTTTTAGGTTAGTTACTTACTTAATTTGAGGCCACGAAGAGATTATGGCGCAAAGGTGACAATCTCACTTCAAAGTTTATTTCTATAATTTTTTTAAATAGGTAACATAATTCTAGGGTTCTTTGCTCTAGAGCGGTTAGCTATGACTTTGAGCACAAATGTGTGACAGTTATAACTGTAAATTGTGATGTTTATATACGTGCATGAGACTGACTTCATTGTGTTTTTTCTGTACATTAATTTTACTTTGTTGTCTGCACCTGCACCGGAACTGCATGTTTCTATTGTGTATAAAAGGTGGTCCACTTTAGTTGCATATTTTACCTTTTCCTGTTTCTAGTCAGACTGCCATTTCATGATTATCTACTGTTACAAAATTCTGGTGGGGTGGGAGGCTAGGAGGTAGACTTCGTTTAGTTTCAAGAACTACAACTACATGAGACAATTATTGTTCACCTCGGGTATTTGACACTAAACCTAATGTAACACTGGTCAAGAGTGTTAAATCGCGGTAGATCGTCATTTACCTACTTACCAGTTGATTATTACGATTATGATAATTATATATTTTTGAGTTCAATGTAATGTAAACAAATTAACTAACAACAGTAAAATAGAAATGCTTAGATTAGTTTAAAGAAATGACTTGTTATCCATTAGGCATCTACTAATTAAATTCTGAGAATTTTAAAATAATGATGCGATTATTTTCTCATTTGTAGGAGTTTAGTTGGCGAAATCATTATTGAAGCCGTATTATTAGATTGAAGACAGAAGTACCATCGAACAAATTCATTCCTGACCCACTGTGGAACCCTCTAACAATAAAATATCATAGTGACGTGTATTGAATGTATTCAATTGACAGGGAAAATCATGTAACGTTTACTGTGATAACGTTCTACGGTGGGTCAGGAATCAAAATTAAATGGTTCAACTGTACGTTTTTGACACAAGAAAAGTCTCGGAACGTGTTCCTGTTGAGGTCTCAATTACTATGGGAAAATTGGCAGCGCCATCTAGCGACAATAAAATATTCTCGACAGAAAACTTACACTAGGTAAGCGCTCAGATATTGAATATTATGGGCAGTAAGTACGGTATCGAAAGCATACGTATCTACCTCATTCCCATTTTTATTCCATAATTTCTAAGTAATAAAGCGTTGGCAGTATTCTTACGAAACCTAGATCTAATGTCCCTACCTGAGTCAAGACAGTATGTCTGTCTCCATTAACGTTGGAAAGTAAAGTAGATGCCTACTTAATTTATTTCGGCACTTGCCATTATTTATTTACTAAAATAACGCAATAGGCATTATTAAAAACTTAAGAGGTGTGTGACGTTCATGCCTACCAAACATCTGATTAAATATTGACGAAAGAAAATAAAAGGACGTTAACGTCGAATTTCATTTATTTAGGTATAGGTTCATTCATATCGTTTGATAACAACAAAGTACCTATCTCAAGCGTAGGAAATTATTGTCAATTTGTAATTGACGGAATGTGCCGACTTATCCCTACATAAATAAGCATACAGATCATTGTATAAAAGGATAAAATAAATAAGACATTTAAATAAGAACAACACAAATACACTGACAAAAACCGACCATTGTCACACACAGGCAAAAAATTGATCATAACTCTTTGGAGTCCTCTGGTAGGCAGATGAATAGTTTTGAGATGAACGTGTTGAAGTTGTGGCACGCTGTGAGGAGCCATGTGGGTTTGTGTTGCCATTTTATGAAGATGAAGTAGACAGGGATGCCGAGTAGGGTGAAACTGATGCCTATGGCGAGTTCTATAGGGTGAGTGAAGCAGGAGAGTATGACGAGGAAGACACAGATTACGAAGAACGCACAGGGCAGGGCGAGGTTGACGCGGATGGGGCGTTTGATGTTTGGCTTCGAGTATCGCATCCACAGCAGCCCCGTGACGCTGCTGGTCACGCACAGCGCCTCCATCGACGTCACCACCACCAGCAAAGCCTCCACATTGTTCCAGATCAGCAGCACCAGTGTCATCAAGCACTGAAACGGTCAAATTGATTCATTTATTGAACATACCACGAAAACGATAGGTGCATTAAAATTTATTTCGTAAGATTCTTCCCATTGTTACTGGTAAGTTGGCTATTATGGTTATGGTTATAACCTACTTCTGTTCCATAATATTAACAACTAGCTTTTGCCTAGCTTGCTTGCTTGTTCATCCACTTCCACTATTTTTTATCCCATCCTTTTGCTCTGCGGGAAATTCGAAAAATCCCTTCTTATGATGTCTACGCGATCTTCAAAGAACATGTCTACTTAATACAAAGTCTATATTTTCTATTCTATATATTCCCTTCGTAGTGCACCTCTTGAATCATCAAAAAATATATCTGCTAAATACCAAGAGATTATTATTAGCAAGTCAGTTTTTTTTTCTTATCCCACAAAACCTGAAACCAGTTTTCAGATATCATGTTCACCTACTTGTATGCCAAATTTAAAGATTCTAGTCATAACAGTTACGGAGATAAAAAGATTTCAAAGTAATAATATAATCCCTTTTTTCTGTCTATCTCGCGGGAATTTCAAAAAGTGGTCTTGAAATTCGTTTTCAGCAGCTATTATTCCTTACTTGTGTGCCAAATTTCAAGACTCTATTAATTATTTATCGCTTTCCCGCGGGAACTATGAAATTTTCCGGGATAAAAAGTAGCCTATAACCTGGCAGGTAATTTTTCAACAGATCGGTAAAGTTTGTCTCAAAATCTGTTCAGCCGTTTTCACGTGATGCCAAGACAAATATTCTAAAAACTGTTGGAACTTGTTCTGTTATCGATTCTAAGTGTCCCCAGCCAATTTTTTTTTAATATCTTCCATGTAGAGACTTTCGACCCTCTTCAGCTTTATTATACCTATGTATAGATGTAAGGCTGACAGTGTTGCGCTATTTTGGAGAATATTATTAAAATACCAGACCCCTATTTCAGCAACTCGATATTGTCAGTGACCATTGACAATTCGAAATGCAATACGTATCCAATATGAAGCCAAACGACGTTGATTCTCGTCGAGTTTGTACCTAATGTAAACAGAATTTTCACTTCAACTTGACTCTCTTGTCACCGACAATTGTAGCGTAGGTTAAATAGTGGCCTGGTGGTTAGATCAAAGCAACTGACGTCTTCGATTATTTGAAAAAGAAGAGCATTAAATCATAACCCTCAAGTCCCGGTGAGTCCGATGATAGGTAGACCTTATAATTTTGGAATAAAGGAATAGTTCCGCTAATAGCTGCACAATACGCGTCATTTACTTTTCGGCCCAGGAGCCTTCGTTTGGAACTTCAAATATAGGTATTTCAGAAACCTGGTTCAGAATCCGTCCTGATACGTACCACGATCTTATTCGCTAATTTTGCCGCTAAACAGCAGAGCTCTATTGTGTTTGTAATATAGCTTAAGGAAATTGCGGTGGCTCATCTGGGTGCTCTAACAAGTGTTGCACGTTACAGCTAACAGCCGTCTAGGTTGGCAACGCATCGACAATCTCTCTGGTGTGCCACTTGTATGAGGGCTATTATTCACGTTGTAAAAAAACCTGGCCTTATACACCGAAATTCGATTTGCGAAGTTCGTTTCGTGCTGGGGGTTACCAAAATCGCTTGATGCGTGCCAAGTTCTATTCCAGCGTAAGGGACAGAGCTATATGGCTGCATAATAGTGTCCCTTACGGTGAATAGAACTTTGCACGCACTAAGCGATTGTGATAACCCCCTGTTCCGCTCACACTAACAGTCATTAATTTTGAGAGTGAGAGAGTCGGTAAGATACGAACTTCGAAAATCGAATTTTGGTGTAGCCCCTACTCTGCACTGACACGTGCTTTACAAATAGTCGAGCATATATCAAGTCATAATCTAAAGCATCATAATTTGCCCGTTTTTTTTATGTGGCAAAGGAATTGACAATTTAATTAAAAATTACTTCGTTAAAAAACATCGTTAAAAGTTAAGTGATTCACGTTATCTCAGTTAATAGTGACTACGCAGGTAGGAGTCATAATTTTACAAGCGGGTAACCTAAGTTAAGAGATGACTTATAAAAGGACGAAGAATGATTTATTGTTAAGGTTATTTTTAGGTATATCCGACATATTCATACACTATATTTTAATAGATAGAGTACAGTCGGATTACGCTAAAGGTGGCCTTTAAAACTCTATATTAATTTCGATTACCAACCATTGCATTGTTTATTACTTGCGATAAATTTTATCAAAAGCGCAAACCAAAAATTATGCCTTTTATAACTTTGTGGCTTAATAGTAACAGTTAATTTATCCATATTAATATTATAAACGCAAAAGTGTGTCTGTTTATATGTCTGTTACCTCTTCACGTTTAAAGCGCTGAACTGATTTGTTTGGAATTTGATAACGAGATAGTTTCAGTCCCGGGAAAGGACAAAGAATAGTTCGTACCTATCCCGAAAATTGCACGGTTTTCACGGGAACGGAGTCGCGGGCAATAGCTAGTATTGATATTATAACGTATTAAGAATAGTTTAATTAGTAGTTAATATCGCTGCGGCATACAAATAAAGCGTTAGAGCTGGTCTCCGAGAGCTAACAATTCTAGAACATACTTCAAGAAGCCAAACCTACTTCGAGCTCGCTTAATTTCACGATTTAAATTAATGAATTATGATAAGACGAGCATAAGCGAAAAACTACATCATAAACTCTGAATCACGCAGCTCGAGAGCACGAGTGCTGATAGAAATCGTAATTTTCTATCATCCATACTTATTTACTTTCTCTTATGACCGTAACCAACACGATCACATTTTTCCGTTCCAATGAATGCAATAATTGAGACCTAAGAGTGAATGCTGGTTGTTGTTATACATACACACATTTTTCAGTACCTACACTACACATATTATGCACACTTTTTTACTTTTATGAATTTTCTATACTTCCACCTACATCACGCCACACAAATTTGACAAAAGTGTTAATGCGACAAAGTAAAAAAGTTTTGTTTTACAGAATGATTACTGGCAGAATAATGAACCCAATACTGAACGAGTACGACTGGAAAAAAACTTAGGTATTATTTTTTTGACTTGCTAAAATAACAGCCGGTATTCGTGAAAACAGAAGAACCTTACCATAAATAAAAGCGACGGCACCGGTGTCAACCTCCTGATATCAATCAGCGATATCGCCAACGGCAAATGTCCATTTCTGGCTCCGACAAAGAACAGCCGCGAGGACGCGTATATCGCTCCATTCAAGGACCCAAACGTGCAGAGAGCGACAAATATTGACATGATCCAGCCCCAGGAACCCAGGATTTTCTCGCTGAAGGTTATAGCGACGGCTGTTGAAGACAGGATCTCCGCGTTGGACAGCACAGCGAAGAAAGCCACGTTGGTTAGCGCGTACACGATGGTCACTACTGGCATCGATATGCAGATAGCTCGGGGAAGGTTTCTGTAAAAGCCATTAAAGTTGCTTTACAATTTTTCGTTATATTCACCAGTCGAAAGTAAGTCATTATCCACCCACGAATATTATCACAACGAAAGGACATCTTAGATCGGACTAAATTCAATATCGGTAACTATGTCTATCGTTTTCAAACAAAGTTAATACTGAGCATCATCTGAAAATCACTCTGTAACAACGACCTTTAATCAACGTAATATGTGGTTTCGGTTTAAGTAATTGTCTTAGAAAATAAAGACAGAAAACCAAAGTTATGCTAAGATTACCTAAAAGGATTTTTCAGTTCTTCAGTCACGAAATTAAGGTAATTCCATCCAGAATATGAGAAGAGGCCTGAGTAGAACGCAATGGCAATTGCGCTGGGCGATGTTTTCGTCCCTTCCATCATCGATTGGAGGTTTTCCGTGTGGCCGTGGAACAGATGCCACAGGCTAGCGAAGAATATCAGCAGCAGAGCCAGGATCTTTGCAGCCGTGAAGGAGTCTTGCAGTCGTGTCACCCATTTTACATCGTAGCAGTTTATAACCGTGAGAAAACCTGGAATAAAAACGATTGAAAACGTTAGTAAAAATGCGCTATTGATATTGAAATTGACCAAATGTATTTTTTCTTAATCATCCATCGAAACAATTTAGACCTATTGTTGAAACTTGTTGAGACTGTAAATATGTTGTTAGGATGAAAGTAACATCATTTTGAATTAACTACGTTGTAGTGAGTTTACATTACAATATTTCTTAAAAGTGTTCAAGTGTTAAAAGATAGCAGAGCGGAGGAAATAAATTTCAAAAATATCTCAGCATATGTTAGGTTGGTGTATTACTTTATATCAGCAGTGTAGACATTATGACTATGAGTCTGAGGAAAAATCGACCAGTAACCAAAACCACGGCAAACGCTGAGTCCCACTTTAGCTTCGACGCATTTTGACCCACATCCATCTGTGTTCGACAACGAACGACCTCTTCACACTCGTTAGGGCAGCGTTTTGTGCCCAGATAATCAGTGCCCTTACGCAATGGTGTGTGTTCGCCAAGATAATTCCGCACAAGTGTGTGTCACAGCGATGCGGGAGGAAGCTCTCATTATCCTGTCAGGCGCAATCTGCGCCGGCGACCGCGACCGCGCCACCGCGCTATAAAGACGCGACCACGGGCTCGGCCCAGCTCGGCCACACCTCATTTGACGAAGACCGATGCATCATCACATCGCTATACGATCGTCTAAGCCTTCTAAACAGCTTCGCTTGATATAATGTCTTTAGATTTATAGTGTACTTATATAAATTGAAACCGACCTTCGGAGACAATGCGGAGGAATATTTAGTATAGTCGTAGTACTACGCTCATTGAATTAAATCTGCATTAGTGATATGAATTTGATCACTTTAGCATTCACTGACCGGCAAGAAAGTAACATAAATATGTATGTCTATGACTTTGAATTATACTTAATATATTGTTCATGTAAATATCAAACATAAATGCATTTGAGGTTTTACTCTGGTTTGATTATCAACTATTAATTTTATTAATTTAGAAAAGTGTTGTAAAAATAAATAAATCTCCTAAGTTGTTTCTTTGACATCCACATATCTCATCAATGCGTTGTCCTCGAAAAAAAGCAAGCTGCAATAAAGTATAAAAGGCGATGGTTTTGTTGTAAACCTATCAACAGTGCTAAATCAAATTCCATGCATATTGCACATGTGATTCAGACATCATAAATTATTCATACGACCAGTCCATCCCAAGCAAAGATCCAAACACAATAAGGGGAGTTCAACCGGTTCTCAGTATGGGGTAATGACAGAATGCCCTGTACTCGATATCAAAAAAACTAAAATTGCTTTTGCTCTTGCGTTTCTTGGAATCCCACATTTAAAATAAGTAGGTATTCATGTGTAGGTACCAGCCTGTTTGACAAATTATATACGGATGCCGGCTCTTGCGATACTACTTAAAGGAGCGCGCAGGTCAAATTACCGGTAAATGTTATGGTGATGAACTAGTTTATAAGTACCGTTCCTTTTTAAGATTGGCATTCAGCAAAACGTGTTCAATATATGATAGCTTCTGCATGCCTAAGTTGTGTGTTACAAGACTGCCCCTTTTGGCTGGCTCTTCCGAAAATTCTGCGTAAGACGTTATTTAAAACAAGCGCTATTATGAACTTATTGCTGTCGACAGGGCTGACATTCGTGGGGGTTTTTAAGGCATTATTTTTTATTTAGAAGATGAAACATTGCGAATGATTGATGAAGCGGTTTTCGTCTTTAGAACATTTCGGATTAAAATATAATAAAAATTTAATTTTTAATACAAGCTTTTTTTGCTGACCGTACCTACTTGCATTGTCATCCGTGCTACGTATGTGGACCTACCAAATTTCAAGTCAATCGATTCAGCCGTCGAAGAGTTCCCTCCCGCGTATAGATATCCTGGCTGGGTCACCAGACCTACACTGCCAGATTATTCTATTGTCATCCGACTTAATTACTCAAGTCCGCACAATTTCAGCTCAATCGATTGAAGATATCTCCTTCAAAATTGAGTCTCAAGATTTCAACCGGACAAACATACTTACCTACTTACATATAGGTAGGTGTGTACATTGCAAGTTAAATAAAAACTTATAAAATTGAAGTTCAATTAAATATTACGCATATCTAACTGTGTCCAGTCTGTCTGCGTCATAACATCTGCACTCTTTGCTACCTTTACACTTTGGCTTTTAAGACCTTAGATAGGGGGTCTTATGATGTTTTACGTAATACATAATACCAAAGCAACAAGATGCTGAAGAGTGTAGATTTACTAACTACAATCTAAGGAAATGAAACATCAGTGACCATATATGGAATGTGTCCATTGAGATTTGAACTTATTATTTACTTGTGCAAATGCCATCTGATGAGATTAGTCATAAATAAAGGTAGATACACTTACACGTTAACAGTGCAGCTATAAGGCTGACGGCGGAATCCGGCGGATCGCATGCCGGCCACAGTGGCTGCAGAATGTTCTGCGCGAAGGTTAGCGCTGTGATGGCGTTGGCAGTGGGTGCCAGGATGAACAACGCCACCCACAGGAAGAGGAAGGACGGCAAAGGACCGAACGCCTCGCCGATATACGCGTATTCGCCGCCCGACTTGGGAATCATTGTTCCTGGAATTAAAAAGGATGCCTTAATTATTCAAGTTGGTTAGTATGGTAATTTATAGTAGTAGGTGGTTTGGTTTGTTTGACTAAATAATAGCCTTGTAAACGTTTTTCACGGTTTTTGAATCGTAGTTGACAAATGTTTTCATACATTTATCGATGTTCAAAGTGAACCGCGTACCGCGTAAATGGCGGGACTTAATTTTTAATTAAATATTTAAATGTTTTTTGAAGTGAAGTCTTCTTCAGCGGCGTTGTGCACTTTTTGGGATGGGTAAAAAAAAATGTTAAACTCGCGTCAGGACGCGTGACCGTCAGGACACGTGACCTGATCGAAAATTCGTAAGACGGAGGGAGAGTTGCTGCTGGGTCGTTTAAGCGAGTGTGCGTGTGTGTTTCACTTCTGCCGGCACTCCTGGAGTGCAACGTTGTTTTTTTTGTAGAGGTATTCAGTCGAACTAACCCAACCACATGCTTAAGTATTCCGGAAAAATTATAGCCATTGTGTACTTTGGTATATTTTAGTATTTTGTATGCTTTTGGGTAGCTAATGTAGACATGGATTTCCTCACCCATATAACCGTTTTAGTGAAAAGCAATACGTTATAGATAGGTTGTATACTCATTGGAAAACAGCTGGTTAGGTTAGGTTAGTGGTTTTCCGACAGTCAACCGTGTGAATATACCCTAATAAATTAAAGCGGTGAAAAGAAAAGTAGATTCTTACAGTTGATGTACAGATTGCCACGTGACATTTGAACCCGAAACCAAAGGAAATGTACAGTTTTAGGAAGGGGTGAATTTACATCCATCGCTGTCAATCATATGCTATTTATGTCTTTAAAGGTCCGCTAAGTATGTCTTTTATTTACCTAGGTACTCCATAAGTAAACATTAGGTACAGGATATTTGGAATAATCGTTGTTACAGTCCCCAACTACGAGTACGTAAAGCTTAATAAAGACAATGGATGACTAAAGTAGGTATTTATGGCATTTATGTCGATATCGATACACCGTAAATAAATTGCGACTATGTCGGCGTGATTATTATGTAGGGTTTATGAGTTAACTATCAGGGTTCCGTACTGATTAAAATATTATAATTTTTAAATATGTGCAGAATCTCAGCGCGAGTCCGACCCGCACTTGACCGATTTTTAACAAAGAAATGAAAAACCAGTTACTTGTATTCACTTGCGACATTTCCTAGCGATATCAATGATATGATCATACATCAGTAGGTATTCAACTAATTGCCTGACTCTAGTGTCTAGTTTCACCTTGTGCCGGACAGTTTGAGTGCAGCAATCGCCGCAGTTACTTACTGTTTTTTTAGTAAATTGTATAATATTTCCATTGGACTGATTACAGATACACAGCGGCAAAAAATGTGGCCCTCATAATGTATGCACTATAGGTAAGTTTGTGTTGAGACTGGACCAAATTTTGTGACCAAATTATCTTAGATGAGACTCCCCTGCTGAGTTGGAGGGCTGCTAAGATTAACATACTATCGTTAGATACTTTTAACCTACTACTGGTACGGAATTATTTGCCTTGTGTACTTATATTGATAGTGATTATTAGACCAGTAAACCAACGTTCACGAATGTTTGGCTGTAGTATGTAAACGATATTTGGAATGACGCAATTTTTATACTATGATCAATCTTGATGAATCGGTACTTATAGGTGAAAAACTTAAGTAGGTAAATGACCTGTTGTATGTGTGAGTTAATGTGTGCGAATAGACAAATTTACGTTCCAAATTAGAAAAGTAACTTAAGTTCTATCTCGGTTCTGTACACTACTACAGGTCATTTACTTTAGTTTTTCACCTATACCTTCTTTTTAGTTCAGGTTCATGTATTAAACACAATACGAAATCCTACGTCTACAGTCGGTTTACGAAAATTTTGAGCATTTTGCTTTGTAGGTACTTTGTCGTAATCATAATACAATTTGACGTATTACACACGTCAAATAAATATTACGAATGAATTAATTAATTTTAAACGAGGTTAGTTCTGATAATTCTAAGTACATTTAACACTAGCAAGAGCCCGTGACTCCGTCTGTGGAGAATTCGCTTATTATTATCCCGCGGGAGCTATGCAATACGTTTTGCTACTAGCGATTTTTGTTTTTGGGCAACTGGCTGGTTTTTATGTCAAATACAGCATGATGTCTAAAAAAAACACAACGTTCTAAAAACCGTGTAAAAACACAACATTCCATTTTCGAATTTCCCTCGTATTTTTTTAGGAGCACATTAAAATATTCTATCTCACCTACTTAACCAGAAGAATCGACGAAAAACAAAAGCCCTTAAAAACGATGTTTTACGCTGGTTCAATGAATTTAGAGTCGTTTAAAAAATATACATAGTCAAGGGCTTATTAAATACAACAAAAACTAATTGATTCCTTTGTGTTACGACCGTTTCACCTTTATTCCATTGCCTAAGGGTGAAACAGTCGTAACACAAAGGAATCCAATTAACTTTTGTTTTAATTAAAGCCCATAACTATGTAATTTTTTCTTGAAAACGACTCTTTAATCGTTGTCGAGTATCTGTCGGATGAAGAAGGTGTGGTTGTTTCAAACCGAACCAACGCCTACCAAAGTGAAGCGAACGAGAAGTGCAGGCAAAATTTTGATCGCTGCTAGTTTACTTTCTTTGGCGGTTCATCTAGTCACTAGTTAATTATTCTAATGTTTATGTCCTTACGAGATCAAAGGAGCATGAATACATTATGGTCACCGAATATTTTCCGATGTCGTGTAAGCAGCAATGACAGAACACAAGCCTCTTTGGGGTACCTACTGCTTCATCACGATACCGCGCCCACTGAAAACAAGAGACTATCTGGTCAACATACCTAGGTAACCAGTTAAAAGATTAAAATTCATTTCCTTGGTCTCCGTATTTTCGAAAAGATACATACACATACACACATACACAAATCACGTCTTTATCCCTTACGGGGTAGACAGAGCCCAAGGTAACAAGAGCTACAGGCCACGTTTAGCAAGATTGTGGGCGTATAGGTGGAAAAAGAAATCAAAACAGTGATGGGTTGCTAGCCGCATCGCCTATAACATAATTCCTAAGAATTACGCCCATTCCCTCGATGGGCTTTTACAATCTGCGCGGGACGAGAAGCAACTGGTACATTCTATGTTTTTCCTTTGCTCCCAGACCAGCATGGAAGTAAAGAAAATTTTCGAAAAGATAATCAGAGGGAAAACAGGTTTGATCATTGAAAGACGCTCAGATTGTATTTTAAAACGCGGTTGATGGATACCTACTGGAAAAATGTGGTATGAAAATTATTTTAGACGTATGAAGCATCAAATGGCGATTTATTTGAGATTTGACTTCAAAAAAATACCTGTAAGAATTTTTTTGCAGTATCGCAAAGATAATGATGAAATTCTGCGATTCCCACATTCAGTAACAAAAATAACTTATTTAGGTAGGTACCTAATTCCAATTTCCATATCTAATCTATTGTTCAAATCTGTCTGCCCACGACAGTTGGGATTGTGGATGTGGATTATCCAGCCAGTATTCGCCGAAACGAGCAACTTGAAATCTGGCGATATGTTGCGTCTTTTAAATCCAGCCATCATGTAGCTGTAAAATCCTTAGTACCTAATAAAATAAGTAATATAACACACAGACGCAGTCGTGGACAACAGCTATTATCTATATACTTAATATATTACGTGCACGTAACATTATTCAGCCAAAAATAATTACGAATTTTATTGTGGAAAGGTTCCACAGCGGTACGTGATGTCCCCCGACCGTAGGTGTAGGGTGGGTATCATTTTATCATTTACTAGATTCTGTCCGCGACTTCGTCTGCATATTATACATGTAAACCTTCCTCTCGAATCACTCTATCTATTAAAAACCGTATCAAAATCCGTGGCTTAGTTTTAAAGATCTAAGCACACATAAGGACAGAAAATCGACTTTGTTTTATACTATGTAGTGACTAGCTTCTGCCCGCGACTTCGTCTGCGTAGAATTATACATATAAACCTTCCTCTTGAATCACTTTATCTATTAAAAAAAACCGCATTAAAATCCGTTGCGTAGTTTTAAAGATCTAAGCATACCTACATAGGGACAGACAGACAGACAGCGGAAAGCGACTTTATTTTATATACTACTATATAGTGATTCGTTGTATTGTATACTCATATCACGAGAATGTAAAGCCGCGGAAGTGCTCAACTGAATACGAGTCGCTCAGAGTCAACCCGAGATTATTGTTGTGTATTTTAAGATTTAAGTACCTGGGGCCCGATTTCTGAAAGCACATATGTGAAAATACCACTCGAAAGTGGTGAAAATTTGTGCTGAATTTGAAATACGAGTAACTTACAACATACTTTCGGCTCTCATTTGTCTTGTGTCTTGTGTCTCATTAGTCAAGTATTTGATTAGAGCTGTAGTTTGGAACCTATAAACAGATTTATACCACTTTCGAGTGATGTGCTTTCAAAAATCGGGCCCCTGCTCTGACAGATATCTTTAGATACATAATTATGTCGACGATCTAAATTAGTGAAACTCGTAAAAATGAGTCATATCCAATGTTATTGTGAGTTGGACAAATATTTCGTTTGTTAGTCTTTTATCTCAAAAGCATATTTAAGAATCGCGTTGTGTCATTATCGTTATTTTTCAGTCGCTATAAGTTTCAGTCGCATTTCACCTCGATTGCAATGACGAGTATTGTCTGTTCATTATTTTTAACACACACACACAAATCACGTCTTAATCCCTTACGGGGTAGACAGAGCCCAAGGTAACAATACGTAAAAGCCATGTTTAACATGATTGTGGGCGTACCTATAGGTGGAAAGGGGAATCAAAATAGTGATGGGTTGCTTGTATTAATTAGTCACAAATATAATAATTTCAATGAGTATAGATTAAAGCATGAAATTACGTACCTATAAGAAATATGTAATTCTAATAGTGCAAACATCAATTAACGCCAGTGGCGGATTTACCATAAGGCCGAGTAGGCTCGAGCCTAGGGCGGCAGATTTTGCGGGCGGCAAATTTGGGATTTTTCATAGAAATATAAAAAAAATCTTAGAAGTCTGCAACAAATTTTGCAAGGACAGCAAATATTCAGCCTATACCTTGAAAATTTGTAAATCCGCCACTGATTAACGCGTCAAATTAATTAGAGTCCCAAACAAACATCTATCGCGGCAAAATGCGTCTAGGGTAAATACTACACGAAAGATTAAAATACTAGATACAAATTATTTATACTAATGTAAAAAGCTACAAGAAAAATTGCATCAAGTGAATACAAGATTCTATTGAAATGTTCTTAGTTCGAGGTGAAATGCGGTTCGGTGAATCGCTGCAAGGAATTTATGATTTTGAGGTAAAACACTAACAAATAAAATATTTGGGTTAAGTGTGTCTAACTTCGATCGTTCGCAGTAATAGGTACGAAAGTTACTGTTGTTTTATCTAATTACTAGCGTAGAGGGACCGAAACACGTCAGTGTTTGTGTGGTGTAAGGGATAATTAAGATTTATGGCAGTAGTGGAGGAAGTGAAAAACATATATATTTCACACAGGCTTGGTTATATTGCACGTGAGTAGCGGAGTAGTAAGTTAAATATTTTTCCACAACATAGCGTGTGGCTGTCATATTTTTATACACACTCGAAAAATTAAGACAATTCATGTAAAAATCATCCTAATTCGGTCCATGCGTTTGGTTTCTAGAGTGCCACAAAGGAATAAACATGCATGCACACATAATCAAAGCTGTTAAACACGTTAACCTCCTTTATGTCGCGCAATCGGGTAAAAAGTCCGAGTATGGAAACACTAATTAATGTCTAATGAAGTCCAATAAACCTGTACTTATCTATAAATATGCAATGGGAGAGGTCAACGTCCGTCAGGGCCAGGACATTTTTACAGGCTAGGCTAGGCCATGGCTGGAGGTGTGTTCTTTAGTGTGATTCCACTACTGTCCGTAGGTATAGATCGTTAGCATTAGTTAGAAGAACTACCAAATCTCGTGTCGTCACGCGCTCGTTTGCGTCGTCCAAACTGTGCGGTGGATACCTAGTGCGTAATGCATTTTCCCTCCGAAAAAAACAAAGGCCATGGCTGGTCATTACACATAAACGGATAACTCACGTATAAAAAGTTGTGTGATGCTAGACATTTTTCGGACTATTTCGTAGTCCTTTTTCCAAGAGCAAAAAAGTTTTTCATTCCGCGGAAAGTACGTGAAGCCATTGAAATAAGTCGGTATCCCAATTTCAACCGGGATAGTGGATGGTCGGTGCCCCCGAGTTGGAAAACTGTTTTAAATATTGATCAAACGGTGAGTGTGAGCGAACCTTTACGGAGTGACGTGATCAGTGTTGTGTGCTGCCCGACATTTGACAATAATAAAAATGACGATGAAAACGAGGGTAGTTGTGCGCCGCTGTCAGTTGCGTCGAACAGCCGCGCGAGCAGAGTGCTGGCGCGCAGTGTTCGTTTCGCTGCCGCCGGGGCGAGCGGTCTTGGAAAAAGGACTACGAAATAGTCCGAAACATGTCGAGCATCACTCGACTTTTTATACGTGAGTTATCCGTTTATGTGTAATGATGATTAAGTCTCACGGTAGTTTCATGTTGGCCATGGCTGATGCTGATGATGATGTTTTGACGACAAAAAGCTTAGGTCGTTAACACTTTTTCCGAATAATTATATGCCGTATGTCATCACTCATAACGTTATCGTATAGTTAAATCGTACTAAAAAAGTCACCATGTGGGTGGGAGTTGAACTCGTACACGAAGGGTTCCGTGCGATCTACAATAGTATTGATGACTAAATCGCACTTTATCTTTGTTTTTTTTTTATATTTAATTATCTATGAAAAAATGCGCGTCCAGTATTTTTTTAACAATCTAACTGACGGACTAAATAGAATTTTGTTTTTTTTTACCCAGTCATCTTCCCTACCTACCATTGGTAAGATTGAGTCTTTAATTTACATGTTTACTTTGTTCCATTTTATTATAAAAACGCCCATAGAGTTCTGTGAAAAATGTAAGGGTCATTACGTCAGCTCGGTTACAGTATAAAAAAAAAAAGCTCGTGCCTCAAATTTGCCGCCCCCATAAATCTGCCGCCCTAGGCTCGAGCCTACTCAGCCTTCTGGTAAATCCGCTATATAAATACTATAGTGGCCTTTAGGTCTTGTTAACTTAGGTTCTGTCTACCCTGTAAGGGATAAAGACCTGATTTATGTATGTATGTTATGTACCTATAGGGTTTCGTTGGCACGGTTTGGGTACCCTAAAAAGGAATTTGCAAGCGAGTGTTTGTTTAGCTTTGTCGGACGGGATAAATCGACAAGATAAGGATCGGACGGCGCAAAGGTACGTGTTATGGCTTGTTTATGGGCTTATAATTTTTACAACAGAACTATTAAGTATTCAAACATTAGCTTCCTAATTTAGACAGTTATTTATTGATTTCAGTTGATAAAAACAGTGATTTTACCTTAGCTTCTATTACAAGTTTTTATTTTATTTTTAGTGCGAGTAGGCATCGTTATCGTAATGTTTATTTATGTGGTAAAAATTGACAAACTTCTAGTGTTTTTTTTAAATTAATTCCTGCCATAGAACGGGTCGAGTTATGATGCCAAGCTCTGGGGCCCAATTTTGAAAACACATTACGTGAAAATGTACACCAAGAGGATACTTAATACACATCAAATATGGCAAGTCCTTTGACATAGAATAAGTAAAGGTAAAAATGCCGGGAACTTTCGCCAATAGCAAAAATAACATAGTTTTACATCGAAATCATTTGCAACACAAATTTATTTTTTGCTCGCATTTAATTTTGACGCGTTAATTAGACGGTGTAAGAACACAAATCTCGAGAATGCGAATTTAACGTTATGTAAAGTGGAAAACACGTGCGGAGCGTTTTTCGAAGTCACGCGGCTTCGATGAGAACAAATCAATAAGGTACTATTGCAAGGGTATTGCACTCGGACGATGGCATAGAGGGCTGAATATGGAGCAGTGTGTGTACTTTTCGGCAGGTTGCCGCAGTGTTTATTAGGTCAGGTGCAACGCGTGTTATGTTGATGTAGGTAACTAGCTTAGGTATTGACTTGCCGGTTGCAGTAGGTAGGTAGGTACCTACTTGCACCTTTGCTTGTTGAGAAGGTTTAATTATAATGCGATAAAAAATTATACCTATCTAAAAAAGTGTCACGAGGTAAAATTGAAGTATTACCTATTAGATAAAATACTTTTTTTGTGATTTTTAATATAATGTATTTTTATTTGATTATATCCACCTATTAAATGCTACCTGTTAATATTCGAATAATCATCGGACACTTTCAGGTCTATTATCCGAGACAATTTTATTTAGGTAGGGATTATTTTAGGTTACTTAATTGTTTCAGAATTAGGTATTTTCGTCAATCAGTAGAGAGGGAAAAGTCAAGGGGTAAGTATGTAGTTAGGTACCTACCTATGTAGCAATAATTTGTTGGAGAATATTAAAAAAAAAACCTGGGAATTGGAACAGCGCTGGTGTCTACTGCCTTACAACAATTATTATAATTCCGCTTTATAAATTTTGTGATTGGGCTTGTTTGCGTTACAGAACCTAGCTCATACCTATCATTAAAGAAAAATCAGCAAGTAAAATACAGCTAGGCAGGTAAAAATGTTAATCAAATTTGAAAGACTCACCTAACTCCGCATAGCACAGGGCCCCAATCATGGAGAGGCATCCAGACAATATCCAAACTATGAGAGCCATGCCTTTAGAGCCTGCATACTTTAAAGCCAAATTTGGGGAGACGAAAATGCCAGATCCCACAATTACCCCCACGATAATCGCCACCCCATTCAACAGGCTCAACCCCTTCTTCAGCCGAACACCTCCTGACAATTCTTCAGTCTCGTTTCCGACTTCCATCGCCTTCGGTTTAAGTCCCTCAGATGCCGACACTTTTGCCATTTTATAATTTGTAAAAATAAATAGAGCACTGAATAATAAAAGCCGAAATTTAATCAGATTATAGTCACTTGTTGCAGTCAGTAAATCCCGGCACGTGGGGTTACAAATGAACTCGCGGCCAAAACAATCATAATGTTAATTTGCTGAAAAACTGAGCGCCGTCAGACAAACATTGCATCACTCCGTGCAGGCCGGACGGCGAATGAGCGGCGGCGGGAACCACCACGTGCGAGCTACACCATGAAAACGCCATGAATTGATAAAATACAGCAGCGCTTAACCGCGGGCCCAGCTGATAACGCGCGATACATTAACAATTGCTATCGTGATCGTATATTGTCACATTGTTCTATATTTCCAGGTTAAAATATACAACACATTAAAATTTAATTTTTATTTGGACCCATAAAACTGAGGTTACATCCGCTTATAACATGACTTGAGTCTCAGTTGGAAGGTACAAATTTTAGTGAAGAGTTACGGATAGGACGAATTTATTTAGCTAAGCTGACGAACTGGGCAAGCACGCCAGCCGAGGAGACGAGTGTTCAACGTTACGCACACCTACTTTACTATTCCATTAAGGTTACCAGTAACCCCACTAACCGCGGCTGTCTGCCGGCACGGTGGCGACTGAATATGCAAAACGGTTTATGAACAGATGGCTGCCCGCCGGAAGTCAGTCTTCTTCACTGAGCCGTAAAGCTCAAACTAGCTGTGACAACCCAAATATGTGAATTCTCTGCGAAGTTTAAGCAACTGGTTTTGGTTCATCTGTCTCTTTTTGTTCCCTTGCCAGTGTATTTGACGTAGTTTTCACCGATAACTGGTCATCTTTGTCCGATAAGTGATAACGCGGCATGGGTTCTTTATAGCATAATGGGTAGGTAGGTACTCAACCTCCTTTAAGATCAACAATAGTATTGTAGTACATCTTAATACAGGATATGAACGATTCATTTGAGAGCATGGAGGTCAATGACAGTACTTTGGTACCTACATACTTACATACCTATACAATAAGTATACTGCTATTTTTTACATTATACAGTGGATCCTGCATGCTTGCAGTTTAGGCAAACTTACGAAAACAATGATCGAACTACCTTAATACGTGTTCTAAATTAATAAACGAAACAAGTAGGGCGAAGATGAAATTACCATAAAGATGTAAAACTCGTATCCAGGCTACAGTGATCACAATCATTCATGAATAATTTTACTAGATACTTACTAATTTTAATAGGTACTTACTGGTAAAAAGAGAGCTTAGCAGGCATTGAACTTCTGAGAAGCATTTACAGAAAATACAGATAGTGATAATGGTAAAATTAATACAGTAAAGTTGACTATGTCAAAAATGTTTCCACAGAAGATGAATAAATAATAAATTTAGCAGTTATGTTAACAACAGAGACCATTGAATAAAGTACTGATAATGATAACTGGTAGAAACAAAAAACAGCATAACAATTATACTTTATCTTTATTTAATTCATATTTAAATATCCTCGCGGTGCCGTCATCTGATGTGGTTAGAATTATGTTTTCACTTGCGTTGTAGCACAAGTCAAGTACTTCTGATCTGTGGCCAGTTAATGTGAGGCACTTGTCGCCGGAACGACCCTCGTAGACGCGGATTGAGCCATCCAGGCATCCTGTCACAAGATGGCCCTTCACCCATATCATCTTGGTGACACCTATGATTGATTCGTCATCTGCCTTGGTGCATTGATGGCGGAGCATTTGTCTTCCTATGTCCCATATGCCTACTTCACCTTTCAATGATCCTGGATGCAAAATTTCAAAATTAACAAAGTTGATCCATGTTTAGTGACGGACTTAAAATAAAATGATATGTATATATTATTGATATTTACCTAAGGCAAAGTATCCTAACTGTGGGTCTTCCGGAAAGGCAACAGTTTCTAAATCGTTATCAGCTTGTAGTTGCCCCACTATTTTTCCATTTGTTGATGTAGACAAAATTACTTTACCTAAAAAAAACCGAAAAATGTTATTAACAAAATAAGTATTCCTAATATAAATTTACAGCCATACTCAGAGGTGGTTATTTATTATTTTTATAATGTAGTAAAATATTTTTAACTGAACAATCTTGGCTATCATATAATATAAGCCTTATATTTCAGTGGGGATGGTTAAATAATACAAACCAAGGTGGTTTTTTTATGCAAAAAAATTGAAAATAAATTACCGTCACTAGAAATAGAAGCAAAAAGATTATTTTCTGGGTGGGTATCTACAGCAGTCACCCTCATGTTGTGTACACCAGCATTTATTTGATAAGTGACCACACTCGACTTCAGATCCCACACCTTTACAACTCCATCATCATATCCAACTACCAGGCGTAGACCATCTTTGAACATCTGAAAAAGTTTTTTAATACTGGTTATTTGCACAATTGATACTAAATTTGCCAGCACGGGTTAAAGAAAAATATTAAAAATCTTCTTAACAAAAACATCCTTATTACTAACTTTTAGATGCTAGAATGTATAGAAAGCAATTATGGGAGAAGAACAAGCTCTTAGTATATCAGGATATTATTAAACCCACCTTGGCACATTCAACTCTTGTGTTATGACCTTGCAATAGTTTTGTTTCACCTGAAGGTATTTTGAGTACATAAATATCCCCAGAAATAGCTCCACATATCAAAACCCTAGCACCAAAATGCCACATGCCAAATGTCAGTTCTTCTGCTTCATACTCAAATACAACTGCCCATGGTTCCTGCTGATTATCCTCTAAATTGCATTTCCACACTTTGATCAACCCAGACATGTCCACTGTGGCCAAATAGACACCATCAAAGCTGAATCCAGCAAAAACCACAGAGTCCTTGTGCCCTGTACATTCCATGATTACTTGGCCTGTTTGTACCGACCATACAAATGCTTTATCATCTTCCCCACCCGTCGCAGCCAGCTTTCCACTAGGGTGGATGTCACTGCAGAATACCGAACCAACGTGTTTAGAGAAAACAAGGGCTGCTAAATCTTCTGGTGGTTCCATGTCAACATCTTCTTCTTCTGGTTCATTGAGGGCCCTTTCTAGATCTTCAAGTTGCACCTCTTCCATCTCGTCTAAGTAGAATACGCCCTCTTCGTCCTCCATTCCTCTGATTTCGTCTCCGTCAATTGACGACGGAGGAGTGTTATCTTGGTTATCTCTCATTGTGACTGCTGAAATTGCAGAAAAAAGCTTTTAAAGGATTAACTGATTAAATTAAAAATTGCTGACGGTAATTTGTTGCCACACATGGTGCAATATTAGTTTAAAAACAATTAAAAACTTACCGGACTAACCTCACTTTTTCGACTTTTGTAACTATTTCATCAAACAGATACTGAAATAAATAAATAATTGTTATTAATCGCACTTAAAACTAATTGCGCTTAATTAACAATCTTAAAAGTTTCAAATTAAATTCCATTTAATTCAAGAAACATCTGTAAGTCACATTACATGTCACGCATGCTGTGCAGTAATCAGTATCAGTAATCAAATCAGTGGCCAGATCAGTGCTGTCACTGTCACTGTCATGTCAAGTCAATGTCAAATTTTCTTTTTTTTTTCATGAAAATAACATACCATAACTAAAAGTAAATTTCTCCAATTTAATGGATTGAACTGAAATAACATTCAAAATCCACTTTGTAACTAGTGCAACGTTATTTAATAAAAATTATCACAATCTTCTTTAATTTAAAGAATACAAAATTATTTTGTAGCTTTATTATTTAATGGAGAAAAAATCATTCAACGGGATATATTCTTCCAAATTTTACAAAAAAATGTTTACTGGTAATACTTTTTTTATTAACGTCACTGTAAGCTATTTGAGCTTTTGTATAACACGCTTTGAAACAGCAATAAAATAATTGAATTGGACGAAACGGATTGGGTTTGGTTGAGTTTTGAGTTTTTGACTATTAATTTTAGTTAGGTTAGGTTACATATTTTCATGAACTGTGAATTATCTTGGTTAGGAAAAAACTACTATTAGCCATTTTATAACCAACCGGATTATAGAATGGCATCAATGAACAGAGGTAAAAAAATGTACTGGTTTCCAGTGGCGTAACTACAACGTCTGGAGCCCGCGGCAAATTCGTCAGATGGGGCTCCTTTCTCAATATAAAGAAATGCATCAGCGTCCCTTCTGTGCTCTAAACCAAGCCAGTTCGGGGCCCCGTAGAGCTAGGGGCCCCTGGCATTTTGCCACCCCTGACACCCTATAGTTACGCCACTGCTGGTTTTTATTAAGATCATTCATCACATCTTAGGATCCTAATCCGATAATTGTGTTGTTTACAGGGTTACTGCAGGTCCACACTCCATTTATATTAGCGAGACGGTTTCGAGGAAAGATTAATATTCAGAAGCCCAGAAAGCCACATTTTGAGAGGCAGCTCCTGGTTGATTTAGTAAAACCATGGTACGCCCCTCCAAAAAAAAACTTGCCTGAAATTGCTTTGTGCGATCGAGGGGAGAAAAGGAATAACTTGGAAATTGACAATCCCTTTGAACGAATTTTGGCGCGGGAATGCTTGAATTGGTTCAATACCTCAAAAATGGTTGTGTTCCTTCATACCAATTCAATATCAATGGAAGATAAAATGCCGATTTTCGCGTCATTAAGAAAAAATAACATGCATTTGAGAACCTATGGCAAGAAAATTGTATCTATGGCTACTAAAGGAACCCGCTATGAGGCAGTCAATCATTTATTTACTTGTCATCAACAAATTATATTTGGCCAGCCTGAAAATGCTACCAAGATGTTCAAAATTATGAAAAAAGCTCCACAACTGGTGATCATGGGTTTGTAAACTAAATTTTAACTTGGTAGTTTTTGTTGATGCAAGCTTTTAAGTTATTCCGACCACTGGAAGTGGGTAAAACTCTACTTTTTTTTTTTTTTTTTTTTTTTTTTTTATATTAAAACCGACAAACGGGCATGCGGTGCACCTGATGGTAAGTGATCACCGCCGCCCATGGACAACTGCAGCACCAATGGGACTGCTAGCGCGTTGCCGGCCTTGCAAGAAATGGTACACTCGCCTCTTGAAGGTACCCATATCGTAGCCTGTTGGAAAAACCCCAGCCGTCAGCCCATTCCAAATTTTGCACGTACGGGGCAAGAAAGACCGCTTAAATCGCACGGTGTTAGAGCACCAACTATCGAGGTGATGTTGGTGGAAACTACTTTTGTGTCAAGTAGTACGGTGATGGAACTTGGCAGCTGGGATAAGGTTAAAGACTTTAAGGTTAAGGTTGCAAAATTTAACCCACATATACAAAGTTACAAACAAGACAAGTCAAATGTATGCTTCTAAAATCGAGTTTAGTACAAACTTTCTTTGTTGACTATTTTTTCTCAACATTGCATTGCAATGCCATAACATGTCCGTACCAAATTACAGTACCCGGCCATAAAGATTGCACATTAGTCTTCTCAACTAATTTTGGTTTCATAGAGTGTTGTCTCCCTCTAACTTACGTGACGCCAATTGCCTCTTTCCAAAGACCGAAGTGCAATCTTTATGGACAGGCACTCTACTAGTTAATCTTGCCACTGTAAGTGTGTCAAATCTAACTTGCAAGATCTGATTAAATAACAACTAGGACAGGTAAAACAGGTACAGATAATGATTTCTACTTAATAGCTGCATTCTCTTTGTATATGTATCATTTGTCAAGTATTTTATTAAAAGTTTTATTGCAGCTGGAATAATTCAAGACAAATTGATGTCAAAGAATGAACTGTTGGAATTCAGCAAACTGCCGAACTTGGAAGCAGCAAGAAGTCAACTGTGTTCCGTTCTCCAAAATGCAGGGGTCTGCCTTGTGGGACAACTTAATCAAAGTCAGCAAACCCTGGTCTCTCACCTTGAAACACATCTTGAGCTCCAAAAGAGTCCAGAAACACCAAAAGAAGTTGAAGAAAGTAAAGATTAGTTTTGTAGTTTATAATTTAGTAATTGAACTGTCAAAGCATTGTAGAATTAATAAAAGTAATTTATCCATTATTTTATTTGGTCATTAATTTACTTAATGCTTAAGTAGTTTTAGTCCATGTGGATAGAAATGCCATTGTTTTAGATCTAACGTTTTTATGTTCATAGTCAATAACAAACTAATAATTACTGCAACAACAACAAATATTCTACATAATTGTATTGGACACGACAAATCATTAGAGATTCACAAAGAACCTCCTTTTTTTGAAGTCGGTAAAAAATATAAAGACAATTTAGACAATGGCGGTCTTATCGCGCCCAGAACAAAGAGTAGAAAATAGATGAAAGTTATTCCGATGAAAGTTATCCAAAACATGTCGAGCAACATTCGACTTTTATACGTGAGCTATCCGTTTGTGTAATTATGATTGAGTTTCACGGTAGTTTCATGGTGAAAGTGTACTCATCTACTTTAACTTTGCAAGTAGTAAGACCTTATGCAAGATTCATCCGGATCGCTATCACCATATTACTCACTAAATCCTAAAACCACGCAACAGTGCATGCGATGCCGTATTCCGGCGTGGAGAGTGAGACAGCCGGTGGTATTACAGACATATATGAGGTATACTCCAGCAGGCTATCTTGGCCCTTTGGCAACGCATCTACTGTACTCATCTGGTACCTATTATACCCCATGGTAGGCCTTGAATGGTGCTGTTCATTTACCAATACGTGAGTGGGTGGTGCTCGTTTGCTACCCTATTTCATTACGAAAATACAGGGGGGCTACTCTGAAATTCGATTATCGAAGTTATCGTATCTTACCATTCCTCCCACTGTCAAATTAATGACTGAGTGTGAACGGAAAGGCACGAGATGGACTTCGAAAAGCGAATTTCGGAGCATAAGGCCAGGTTCGTGAGTGGAACGCGTAAGGTAAGAAGAAGTGGAAATGATATAGAAAATAAATAACGCAATGTGATAAACAGCTTAAATTTAATTAAAATAAACGTGGAACTTTTAAACGCAATCTTTGGTAGAGGTGTTACATTACGACTTAACTTCTAATCTAAGAGAGATCAATTAAACAACGAACATTCCTAATCTAAGCAAGCACCTACGTGAATTCATTTTAGGCAAAAATTCGGTACTTCTAGGTAAAGATAGATATTATACAATACTTGAGCAAAACTTATTTTAATGGCAGCAGACAAATTCTTATTTAGTATTTACAACAGGTAATGACTTATAGATCATTAGGTACCTATGGGTAGGTAGGTACATCAATCTAAATAGAAAGCCTCTACTCACTTAAAGCATTTAATGTTACGATCAGAATTTCCGTGTTCAAAATAATATGTTTACATAATACATTGGTAAATAGCTAGTAAATAAGCTAGCTAAGCTAAGTGTAGGTAGACAGATACCAAGTCAACTCCACTAAGGTGCATGCTAAGCATAAGTAGGTACCTTTATAAGCACCTAAATTGAAACTTTTTGCGAGACGCTGTGTGTGTACCTATGTCTAAGTGACAAATTGCAAATACTTGTTGCAGAATTTGATAATCTGGACAGCCCGCATTACTTTAGGAACCACTCTACTATTAGGTAAAATCCCTATGTACAAAGTAGACTTGAGAACTTTCTTCCAAATTAGATCTTTCTGATGTAACATAAAAAATAGCTACGTATGTACTAGCCATTCACTCGATTTTTAACACGTTAAAATAAAACTAATACAACCAATTATAAATAAATTAAATCGACATTACCGTCTGACAAAAATTAATTAACATTAAATTTAAATTTCTATGTTTAGGCATGAGCCAATTTAGTTCGAGTTAAGTAAGTACTTAGGCATGTGTAAATTGCTTTGGAAAACTTAATGAAAGGGTCTGAAAAACTGAATCTCCAACCATGACCGATTTAATATTATGACCTTTTTAAACAAGTCATATTTTTAAGATCGTATTCAAAAGCTCAGACCGATCCCCTAATTAAGTAGACCTCCATAGGTTTTTCTAATCATAATTTACCAGAACTTATGTTCGTAACAATGTGGGTCACGTTGGTATTGCTCAGTAGTTTTTTAAAGGCGTGGTGAGACGACTAGAGGCGCTGGCGAGGGCCGTGAGTGCAACGGCAGCCTCCACCTCGTCGCGGTCGTGTCGAGACACGGAGTTGGGGGCGGCGCGCTGCGACTGCGCCTCCGGACGTCGCCGTTTGCCGTCCGCCCACCACGAATAGTTCATTTCACTAGGCTGAAATCTAGCAGCACTCTCCAACCACTTGCTTAGAAGTAGCGGACTCGACATTTTTTTCGACTCGCCGAGACCGTCCTCCTGCTGCGCGCTGTATGAATTGTTATTGAAATACTCACATTTTTCTTTCGAGGAAGAAGAATTGGAGTCTTCTTGATGATAGTTACTTGGTTCTGGGCTACCGCCGCGCTCAGTTTCGAAGTCTAGCGATTCGTAGTTGGAACTGGTTGGCTCTGGCTCGCTCCAGATGCTGTCGTCGGAGCTGATGCTGAATTGTTCCACGTTGCCCTGGGCGCGGTCGTTGTATGTGCGGATAAGGTGGCCCCACGTCTGCTGGTTGCGGTCTGCGTTGACGTTTTTCAGTTTACGTCGCCAATTGGCGAACCAATTGCAGATCTGCGGGAATATTGTGATATCAAATTAATGTGCCTTAGGTACTGAACAACGTAGGTGCAAGTCCATCTTGAAAATAAAAGATGATAAAATTTTAATTCGCACTGCGCTTTCGTGCTAAGTAGCTAGGTAAGTACCTACTAAAAATGAGCTTATTAGTTAATATATTACTTAGTGTGTTTCAATTAATTGTCATGGTTAATTAGATACCATAGGTTCCATAAACTAGGGTGACTTATTAGGTAACTACTTTGCGGCGAATTACTTAAAACAGGTTTAAATCAAATTCAAAAAAGTCTACAGTAGAAATGCCCAGGGGCCGGATTTTTCAAAGCACGTAATGGGCAATACCGCTCGAAAGTTGTTTACAGCTCTTATTAATCTTGTGAACTAGTCTAAAATTTGATTCGAGCTGTAGTGTTGAAGATATAAACAGATTTTTACCACTTTCGAGTCATATGTGAAAATAAAGTGGAGAAAAGTTTTGTTAAATTTGGAATGCAAATAGATTAGAAGGAAACCATAGCTCTAAGTGATCTAATCTAGGTACTCATTGACATTTTAGTTTAAGCTGTAGTTTTGTAGCAAGACATTGTTTTATACCACTTTCGAGTGATGTGCTTTCAAAAACCGGGTCCCGGTGAGCAAAGATGTCGACTGCAATTTTTTTGGTGACGCTGCTTACTGCGGATGTTTATTTTGGCACAATAAATTATGGGCAGGCGCAAAGTCTGCCCGATTTATCATTTTTTGAATATAGTTAGGTAGGTGCCTATTGTAATATTATTTAAATTGTACCTACTTTTTATTTATTTTAATGACGTCTGATATTGCAAAATAAATAATTCTTGACTTACAAAAAAGTTTCATGGATAATATTTTACAAGATCAGTATGCCAATAGGTGGCCTTATCGCTTCAGATATTTAGTTTTTTAAAGTTTTTTTTTCACTATCGTGAAATAAAGTGCAAGATTTGAAATTAAGTGTAAGCGAATTTTTCAAGTAACTAAGTAAGTAGGAAAGTAAGTAGGAAACTGAGGAATAGAAATAACACAAATCTTGTGGTTAACAAAGCAGTGACAAAAATAGTGCCTATTTAGGTATGTACCAATAGTAATTCTTGGCTCGCTGCCAATTAGGTTGGTGGCAGGCAAAAACATGATACATTACGTAGTTTTTTAAATAGTTAGTATTTTAATGAGATGGATTAAAACTGAGATAAAATATAGGTTTACCTGAATGTAGGTGAGTCCTGTTTCTTCAGCGAGATATTTTTTTTCTTCTCGGTTAGGATAGGGATTCTCTCTTCGCCGCACTAGCCAATCCTTTAAATACCGCTTTATTTCTGGCGTGAATAACCTTTTCTGAGGCCGCTGGCCTGCGCCTAGACTCCTTCTGTAACAGTGGAATAGAGAATGTTCGATCATTAATGACTTATTTTTGGTGCACGTCTTCACATTGCGAAAGTAAGATTGAGGGAAGAAGAAAGCATTGTTCGTTTATTCTAGTAGAGGCTTCCTGCATAAAGGACGCTCGTCCGTTTCGCAATACGAGGGTGACGCACAAAGAAACTTATCTTCACCAACTGAAATCATTGAGTCATGTCAGTGCACTAACCGTGTGTATCGTCTGTTTCTCACCGGCCTCAAGGACTTGGAGCCGTCCTCCTTGACCGGGGATCCGTCCATTGTATCGGCGTTGGCTTCAGTCGGGTTTTGAATTAGAGTCATCTGAATATTTATTTCTGATTTAAGTTGGATGTAAGTTAAGCACACTGGCACAGACGGCACGGTCGGTCTGCCCACGTGCGTAGGGCGCCGCAGCTTCGAACACGACTCGTGTCTTGTCGCTCTGCCGCCGCGGGGGATGCTTGGTGATCTATTAAAAAAATAAGGACATGATGACACAAATAGATTGTCTTTCGAACATAGCAAACACACGGTGTAATCACTCGATATCGTCGAATAGTGCACTGCAGTCAGTCAATGCGTTGATGTAACAAACATGACGGTCACATTCCATAGTTCACTTTTAGATGTTATTAGCTTCAACAATTTTACTAACATGTAAATAGGTAATTTGATACTGAGCAACGCAAACAGATTTATCTGGCTTTCGGTAAAAATGCCGGTGGATGATTTTGTGTTCAGCAATCGCAAATAAGAACAAAAAACATAACTATTACGTGTGCTGCGCTAGGGTCATTGTTCTTGTTATTAAATGTGAGATAAAATCTGTGTGTTAAAGTGGAAGTTAATACGGACTTGTCGTCGGCGGATCATCGTCGTGTCGAGTTGTGTACTTTTTAGTGGTGATGTTTTATTATATGTGTGGGAATAAAAATGTACGTACCTGGTCGCGGGAAAGCTCGCAGAGTGTGTGAAAATGGCGTCGGATAAGCGCGGGCGACGGCAGCGCCCCGCGCGCGGGCGCACCGCCGCGCTGCAAATCGTGTTATTTCAGGATGTCTCCCGCGAAGTCTTCAAAAAACATTCTCAATAGATAAGTCAAACTGACCTTTATTTCTAATTATTAACAGCTACCGAGTTTAGTAACCTTGACAGTGTTTCATTTTTTTTTGCTATAGTTAGCCAAAGCAATTTTATTTGAGGATATCTTTTTTGCGTTAGTCATACCACACTTCGTGTTGTTATTTTTTACGTCGTTTTTCTGTGTCGATTCATGCAGCTGTTAACCTCAAAACAATCATTAGTATAGTAATGAGGTAACAATTGAGATGCCAGAGTCAACGAAAATGAATTCAGGTAATTTAATTGCGATACTTAAAACATCTTGCGTGCTTGGATCGCTTGACATCAAATTATGAAGGTACTTTGAAGCACATTTAGCTTGTTGTCGCTGTTTCCTTTTGTTCACTAAACAGATATTATCAGGGCTATGACACTAATTATAACGAATACCTACATACATACATAAATCACGTCTTTATATCTTACGGGGTAGACAGAGCCTAAAGTAACAAGACCTAAACTGCAACCATGTCCCATGATAACTAGTTCTTGAAAATATGCACATCGCGTTTCTTCATTAATGTAGCGTTAGTGACCAGGTTTACCACTTAAATTCAAAACTTTAAGAATTCCTATGAGTTCCTATTTAAGGTCTAAGAGGAGTCTGTATCAACTTAATCTCCATGCCTAGGTATTCAGTCTATATGCATAAGTTCCACTGTTTGGTACAATGCTGCTGTACGTTCTCCTTTATTGCAATAAATTATGCGCACATTTTTTATTTAAAAGAACAATATTAACCAATGTTTTGAATTCTACGCTTTGTTCAGGGGTCCAATTGAGGTCTTAATACGATTCAATTCCAATAAAATTTTACGTTTTAACTGTAATTTCTGACACTTGTAATATATATTTGACAGCGAGCGATCCAACTTTGGTTCGGAATTGAATCGCACTTAACAATAAGAACTCATGGTAAGGCCCCAGTCCTTTTAAATAATACCTACCAACTCGAAGGCTGTTAAGTTAAAAGTACCTATCTAGTAAGGAACAATAGTTCAATGGCCTAACTAACATAATCTGCATCCTACTATGAAATAAACTTACTTACTGGGTAAAATCAACAAATATATCTAAGTAGGTTATGTACTACTTGTCTACAAATTTCGAATAACTAATTAATTAAATTAAATAATATGAAATAGGTAGGTAGCTACGATGCATTGTATTCGTTTAAAGATATCATGTTTTATTTACATTTACTGTTTATGATCTACACAATTGATATCCAAATATAGATAAATAATGTATTTTCTTTTTCAATACAACGGGGTTCGATTTTCGAAATGGATTTTTTTTAACTTTACGTAGGTTAGATATGCAGTTTTTCTTTCTCGCTAACGTCCATGACTTGGTTGAACTTGGTTGTATGTCTTATAGTTACAAACTTCCCCATACTGACTCAGTGTCTACATATAATACTTATTGTGAAAAAGTTCTACACTAGCCAGAATTCAAGGTGGTTTATTGCGCTGTGACAAAATTAAAGGCTTCGTCGATATAGTCGTGACCTTACCCTAATTTATCTAATATGTATGTATGTATAACTCGTTATTGCACATAAAACACACGAAAAAGATTAATACAGGACAACACAAATGCTTAAAGGCGAGCTTATGCCTAAAAGGGATCTCTTCCACTTAACCTTTGAACTAGAATATCTCTCCTAGTGGGAAATCTAAAGTCGACTTTTGTCAAATACATACATAAATCACGTCTTTATCCCTAACGGGGTATACAAAGCCTAATGTAACAAGACCTGAATAAAAGCCACGTTTAGCATGATTTTGGGTATAGGTGGAAAGGGCAATCAAAATAGTGATGGATTGCTAGCCGCATCGCCAATCGTCGATGGACTTTTACCATCTGCGCGGGAAGAGAAGCAACTGGTACATTCTATGTTTTTTTTTACTCCCAGACCAGCATGAAATTTTTTGTCAGATACGGAATTACCTTATGCTATTTACGCCTATTTACACCATCGTCTATGATTCTTTTCCCTGCTTCAAATACAAATAAAGTAGAAATTTAAACTCTAGTAGATAGGTAATTGTAACTTTTTTGAATGCACTATGCTCTATACAACTTGACGGTAAACGTAGGTAGAGCAAAAAACTTGCAATTGTATTGGACGCTTACGGGTTCCATTTGCATACCTGCAAATTACCTACCTTTACATATACCCATTAAAAAGAAAAAGTGGCTTTACCAAGAATAATACATACAAGTTTCTTTCATAGATATCTGATGAAATAGTGGGACCCTGTTTCGTGATAATTTTATTGGACATTGGTATTGTACGGTACCTACACTACTTGTAAATCCAGGGAGGTATTGCCAGTTAATTTTTTTTCAAGGTCATAGAATCAGAATCAGAATCAGAATCAGAATTTTTGATTGTCATCATTGTTACAGATTCGACAAATGAATGATGAATTTTTATTACATTTACCCTTCATCTACAGTGATTACAGGCTTCCTAAGATTCGAAATCTAATAACTACATAGGTACTCACTAGTTTAAAATGTTTGTAATTTTTTAAGGAAACCAAACAAAACTAAGTAGGTATTTATTACTTAATAATTATTATGACCATTGATCACAAGTAAATGGGTGTAAATGTTAATGCTCTACAATTTATACTTTTTACTTAGCTTAGTTTAAAACTTGCAAAATATTTAATTTTACTTCTACAGTGAACTTAAATATAAATACATGTTACCTTCTTTATAATTTACATTGTTGCTAGTGACTTGCAATCTATTAGGTAGTAAAATGTGTTTTCCTGATACATTTCACTAAAATTATCACTTAATTGTCTTTATTAATAAAATAACGAGTCAAATGGCGATTTGCATAACGTTACTACACGATGCCTAAGGTCAAAGAGATGTTTTACCGATAAGGTGGTGTTCATTTATATTTATCACATTAGGCATTTCTCTGAGACGTTACTAAGAAACTCGTTAACGACGCATCTCCGTCTTTATTAGTTCCTTTTTCACATTCGAATTTTGCCGGCACCACCTCGATCGGCATCGCGTTTCTCAGGATTCACTGTCCTTGTCGTGAGTAAAGCAATCTCGACGCGTCATCTCTGTCGGGTGCGGTCGTGCGAGGTCGGGCGCGCTCGGCGCTCCACAAGTCCCCCGGTCGGTACTCGTCAGTCCCACTAGCACTACTGCGGCTGTGCGGTCGGCTCACTAACTTTACTACGGCCATGCCTAACGTCAACACAACTTTGCCCATTCCAGTTTAGCACATCGTAAAACATGGTAACTGAAAGTGATTCAGTCTTGTAAGAGATTCTGTGGTGAGGTGACTTGCCGCTGTCCGGGCCAGTGCGAGCCGCCGCTGCGGTGCCATCGCGCGTCTAATATTCGGGCCCACGTGCGTTACGCGTTCGTAGCGCGATTGATTTTTGCGGAATGGGTGAACAGACGCACGCCGGTGACGATAAAGTGGTTCTGAAACGCAAAATAACATTATTCAATGGAGTTGGAATTATCATCGGGACAATTATTGGTTCCGGCATTTTTATTTCTCCGACGGGAGTATACAAATACACCGGGTAAGCTGAGTGCTCAAATTTCCCGCCTATCTTGCATCATCCAATTGTGTTTATAGGATTTGCACGTGATAGCTCCATGGCAACCGCTCCATAAGTTTGAAACTTTATAATCGCCGCGGTCCTGCCGCTAGGTATTTTACACAATAAAAATAAAAATAGAAGTGTTGAAAGGTTACGACAATGTGAGGAGTTAGGCAGTTTATGTCATTGACTTTGATAGATTAAGCTGAACCATTAAATGCGGATAACTTTGGGAGCCATTGGCCTAGACAGATAATGTGATAATTTACTAATGTTCGCCTATAGGTAAACAAATAATAGCATTAGGGAAACAAACAAAATATTCGGCGTAGTCGTCGTTAATTAGCACACGATTATGCTCGGTTTGTGAAAAAGCACGATAATACTAAGAACTATTTACAGGAAAACCTTGTAAATAAAAGCCACACATTCCTGGATTCATTTCGACATGCATTTTGTACTCACAAGATTTTTGGCGAAATGAAATCGGAATTATTTCAAACCACTGGGGCTCTCATTCTCGTACTTATTTGGTCTAATTTCTTGCACAATGTAACGTACTGAAATCGTAACTCAGCATGAAAATCTAGCTAACTTATGGGCATTCTACGCTTGGAAATAACTCTACATAGAGTTGCATAGGCACCTAGCTAGTCATTTTAGCCCAAAAAAAAAAACAAACAGAAATTAGTAGAGTTCAAATGACGTTCGTGAAATAGGTAAGTACAAGGTAGGTACAAGAAATAAATAAATAAAAACTGACGTAACTATTAAGTGTGATATTCCTAACGATTCATCGAATCTTGGGTACGGTAAAAACGCAATTTCGCTTAAACAGGTGGAATACACGAGCGCATCCGAATACTTACCTACTTCAATTGTTTTTGTACGAGTTTGTGTAATTTAACGTACCTTATCCGGCAACGACTGACGACTAAGAATAATCTATAGAAATAAAAAATAATAATTAAACAAGTAATAACGTATTAAGTATCACTAAAATAATATTTCAGACCTAATGTAGAACATGCAATCCAGCCACTAACTTGTCTTGATTACTATGTTTTGGTAATAAATAATTTTGATTTTGACCTTGACAGGTTAGGAAACTTGACAGACGAAGGAAATATAAATGGATTTTTAGGGCCGACAAAGCTCACGTAACCTACATGTTATGGGTGCCCATAGGCGGCTTTGCATCCCCATCATCATCTTTACCCGTATCCTCGAGTGTCGAAATTCGAGCTAATTAGGAGCTTTAGGAGCTAGAACAGAACTGATAGGTAGTCGGAATGCCTTTTTTCGTAATAATAATTATGATTACGGCGTGACTTCATCAACATTTCTTCTAACTATATTCCTTTTGTTATGCTTTTTAGTATTTTACGTGTTATTCAAATCAAATAGTGGGTGTGACTTTACAGTCTAGCTATAGGCCTTGTTTCCTTATTTGTCCAGAGTTTATTAGACAAGACAAGTCAAGATCGTTTGCAATAAATGGCAATACGTTGGATCGGAGTCACGAGTATGGCCTATCAAATGCCTTCTGTTACGTATCCAATTCGAACTTGAGTTGACACTGTATTATTGACACTTGAGCTTAAAATGTGTTTTGGATTATGATCAACGGGTTGGGTAGTGTAGTGATTATACGAATACACCTAACACATTACACTACATATTTTATTTAAGCGTACACCGTGGCAATTAAAGAAAAAATAGAGTAGGTAGCGATAAATAATTAAATAATAATTAGACAAAGCCTTGATTGTATTGTGACTACTCAAAGATATTAAAAGCTGCATAGAACATCAAATGTAGTTAAAAAATATTTGAAAAGTAAAGTGATTATTTATTTAAATTTAAATATAATTGTAGCGTAACTGGAATCGTTTTTAGATTATTTTAACTTTGCTTAGTCAAGCCAAGCCCATCATAACCTTGGCTAACACGAACCAAATTATCAATCCATCTTGCGTTCCTCAATTGACTCATTCAATCATTGACTTTTTAATGTGCCGAAATCACTGCCGGAACGTTTGATACTCACTTTTAAGCAATAGAAGTACGGATGCCGGCAAATGTTTTGAGCACTGGGCGACGTCGTAGGTAGGGGTAAGTTCGCGCATGTAACTACCCGCCAAAGGGACGTTAAATAATTCGCTGCAAAAGGTCTTCTCCCAAATTCTATATTTGATGTTCCCTGTTAAGCGGATTAGCTTAGCACGATACGAATTTCAAATTTCTGAGTGTATTAAACCCTGCGCTGTCAACTGTCACCGCTCATGAAGCTTGTCGGCAACTGTATCAAAACTCTAACTCTATCAATAGTTGCATATTTATTTAAAGTAGAGAATACATCCTGATACTTACCGATTACCGTATGAGTTTAATGGCACGTGTAGGATGACGGTAATACGTTTGTAGACTTTTTGCTTCGTATTATTCACGCACCGTATCTAATCGCGTGTAACCAGATAACAGGTACAATGCAGGTCAATGCTAAGATCACTCAGACGGGATCACTTCATGTCATGTTACAGCTTCCGCTTATCGGACCCTTTATTTTTATTTGTCCGTTTTTACTTGCTCATATTTCAATGTTTACTAAGTAAGTTATTGGCTATTGGAGAGGATGGAGCCATTGTTTTTGCTAGGCCTGCATTGATTAAGTATACTGAATAAGCTAAACCCGAAGAGCAACATTGTTTTAGAGATTTATAAACGTACTCGTACTACCAGGAAGTGAGTCGGTGGTGGGATGTTCGTCGGTAATCACCTTTGGATACCAACTTTTTAAATTTGAATCTTTGGTAAAACTTTAAATAGGAATTATAGTAGAGGTTTCCGTGATTATTGCTCATTTAAATAAAACAAATTTAAACAGATTATATAGCGTGGATTATATTTCGAAATATCGGGATAAAAGACTCGACTGATTAGATGTGAAATGGCTATAAGACCGTCTGTTGTTTACCTCTACTTTCAATCTTCATTAATAAGTTGGGTCCTGTAATTTATCGATATATTTATTGATATATATATATGACAGCTCAAAATGCCACGAGAATTCCGGCCTTTAGTTTTAGATATAAATGAATTTTATAAATAAACCTAACTAATCTATTAATCACGTTTTCTAAAAAAATCACGTAGCTAATAGTTTCACAGGTCCCTAATAGTATTATATATTTTGAACCATTACGTAATTTAACCCCTTATACATTTATGTATTCTGACTAGCACCCCAAATTCACCATTTTTTTAAATCACCCCCTGTGAAAATATCATTCGAAAATGGTGAATATTTGCGTTAATCTGAAATAAAAGTAGAGGAGTAGAATATTTACTCATTTTAATATTGTTTAACTCTTGTGAGATATGATTTATAATGAAATAATAAGAAATTGAACTGCTTTGGGCTCTAGGTACTCACAATTAATCAATAAATTCGAAGGCAGCGCCTTTTGCTTACCTTACTTTTGTTCTAATCATTTAGTTTTAATTTAACTTAATCGTGTCTTGAAATCGTGAGCTGAACGGTTATTTTATTAGCAATACACAGGTTTGAAAAACTTTCCAATGCATTAAGAACGGGTATGATATTAATATCAAACGCTTTTGTTTTCTAAATGTAAGATTTTTTTTATTAGATACAGAACTAGCCAGCTACATACATTATGCAATACAAACAAAAAATACAAGGCTAACGGAATAATTAATGCTTGAGTCATGGACTCATGGACTATTCAATTCATAAAAAAAAATACTTAGGTACTCATATAATTTTACAAAATGATGTACCTACGCTCTTACTGGATCAATAATTTTATGAAAGACTAACCGAATTTTGATTTTTCTTACATCAGTTAGCACTGTAATGAATCTCGTAACATAATAATACTTACCTAACTTTTTTCGAGTTTAACAGAGCGCTAAATTTAGCATAATTCTTCGAAATATTTCTTTAAAAAGAATCGTAAATGGATGTTAATAGGCGAACTTGTTAATCGAGTCGAGATTGGTGCGGTGAACGCACTGCGTTAGTGAACTAGCAACAGGGCCAAGGCTACGTAACCTGCTGCTGACACCTGTTGCCAAACGAAGCCTGTGGGCCTAGCATAGCAATTTTGGTCGTGGACGTAGCATATATCTCTTTCTAACCCAACGCGTGAATAAGGGACGAATGTAACGTCTACGGTAAATGCTATTGTGCTAGTTCCATTGAGTGAGCCAGCATGAGTTAACATCTCAAACTAATTGAGGGCCTCTTTCTTTGCTCTTAAGTTTTCTGCCATGTTACCGCACTTCTAGACTTATTTCAAAATTGCAAAGTTCCTGCAAACTCATACTCAATAAAATCATCTGACAACTGTCACTTTCAATTAAGTATGTCATACCATTTTTTAACAGAGGAGAAACAACGTGTTACTATCCCGTCATTAATTTATGGTAAACGTGTAAATGAAATCACTAACAGTCCTAAAAAAACTAACAATGAAATTCTGCAACTGTGCGGATATTTCCCTAAGGTATTTTCTAATCCTAAAGTTTTGTTACCTACCTATGCAAGAAATGTAAGAATGTCGGTCAATTTAGCGAGTCCGCTATAGCTAGGTGCGTAAGTAGTTGCTGTCCTCAATTCAGCCCGCATGATCGATTTTGATGATTATTGTTTATAGATGACTTCCTGCACTTGTTACTTTCTACTCTACGAGTATCTACATATATATTATGTGATGTAGTTAAACTTTCTTGAGGAATTGGAAACACGCAGTAATTTAAATTTACTGACAGGGCACAGCACACGCACCGATCAAGATTGTCTTGACGGCTCCAATCCCACCTACCTGCCTGTTACAGTTACTAATAGGTACGGGCGTGTTAATTATTATCCGGTACACTATGTTGAAGCTATCGGAATCAACCAAGCTCAGACCGAGATAGGTACCTTTTAAAACATTTTTATTTACCTACAACGGTGAGAACTCCGTGTCTGACTCACCATTATATCATTTTACGTGAAGTACTTAAGATTAGGAACTAATAGAGTCCAGGCGGGTACAAAGAATATCATCCCTGAAACCTGTATAATGTAACCACAGCGTAGGCGTAGCGGGGGGCGCTCATCAACTAAGGTATTAGTATCATATTACTCCTATAATCGGTCTACGTTCTACTTGTCTACTCTAAAGCTATACCTATAATTATAGTTGCCTACCTAGCCTACCTGTAACTATAAAGACTGAAAAAGTAATTTCCTTGGGCGCATTTACCCCAATATCCAATAATATTACTCTGCTCAAGACAGTTGTGAATTAACATCGGGGTAAATGTGATATAGATATCGGTATGATGAATTCCTGTTGTTGTGTTCTAGTTTGCGTAGGAAGCACAAGATTTGACGTACTGAAGTAGCCGGAATTCGTTGGAAAACTGTGACTAATGTTTAAAAAAATCTGCGTATAAATAGGAAGCCACCGAAATACGACTTGCTCTAATGACTCTCACTGTTCTCATTATCAGCAATAAATACTTCATGATCAAATACTTCTGTAGTAATAGGAATTTTATTTTCAACTAAAACAATTACAATATGTAATACATGCAGATACTAAATAAAACTACTACTAGTTATAAAACTTCTTGACGTAGAGCTAAATTATTTAGAACCAACGAAATTTAGAGATCGACGAATACCGAGTACGAATATTATCATTTGACACGCATTTCAGCAAGCAACATAAAAGATTACGATTGTCACAGCCATTTTACGTTTGCATAAAATACATGTATAGGTAACTAAAACTGGAAACTGGTGGGTTCAAATCCAGGTGAACTTTAAGTTTTTTGGAATTTATGTGCGAAATTACATTTGAAATTTAGCATAAGTTTTTCGGTGAAGAAAAAGATCGTAAGCACACACCTAATTCAATGGTGTTTATGAATTTCCCAATCCACACCGGGCCCGCGTGGGAACTATAGCCCAAGTCCTCTCTTTCCCAGAGGAGGAATCTGCCCAGCAGTGGGTCGTATACATACAGGTTGGAGATGAGGTGATGAACTCGAACTTCGCAGATAGATACACTCATTTACCTATCTAATATCTGACGACTAGTTACCCGCATGGGCTTTGAAGACAGCAAAACGTACTTACATACTATAATTATGTAAGTACCTATGCATAAAGATTGAGGTTGAGCGATGAATATAAACTTGATATGTACATATGTTCTTAATGTTGTAGATTGTAGTCTAGACATAAATATCTATATGGTGTACCACGTGTTGTCTTCATAGAAATATTATCATGATTGATGAGATAAACTGTCATCTACCAGTAAAGCTTGCAATATATTATGTGGCTTTAGATTGCTTGCAAGTCTCGTGGGACTAGAATCTCCACTAGCCAAACTGGTAAACTCAAAATAAGAATCTAAGATCTAATTTGAATTTTGTGTTAGGTAGCTGTGTTCCAACATCGTGGTTTAATTCAGCAAATCCAGTATCAAGTCAAAATTTGTTCTGACTCCTGTCATAAACCACAGTCAATTTTTTTTGGTATTTTTTTATTCTTAGTATAACCTGAATTATGTCAGTGAATAAAAATGGTATTTTCCTTTTGTTACAGTTCCGTAGCCGCATCTCTAGTAATATGGCTAGTATGCGGCCTCTTGTCGACCCTGGGAGCCCTGTGCTATGCGGAGCTCGGCACTTCTATCACGCGCTCGGGAGGGGACTACGCATACATCTATGCAGCGTTTGGCCCTCTCCCAGCCTTTCTACGCCTCTGGATAGCCTTGCTCATCATCAGACCGACCACGCAAGCTATCGTGGCGTTGACCTTTGGCCATTATGTTGTCAAACCTTTCTTCCCTGAATGTAACCCGCCGCAGGATGCCGTCAAGTTTCTGGCAGCTGTCTGCTTGTGTAAGTCTCCAATTTATATCAACATAATAACCGTCAAAAAGTAAAATGCATGATTCATTGTCACCATGCAATTTAGTAGCGTTATTTTAAAAAAAAAAAATTTTTCGGAGACACTGTCATGGAGGTGTGTATCGATAAGATAAATCTATACATATAATACTTAACGCTGAAGATGGTCGAAAGTCTGTACATGGAAAGTATTAAGAAAAAAATTGACTGGGGATACTTAGAATCAATAACAGAAAACGCTCCAACAGTTTTTAGAATTTTTGTCTGTTTGTCTGTTTGTCTGTATATTTGCGAGCGCATCACGTGAAAACGGCTGAACGAAATTTTGATGCAAACTTTACTTATCTGTTGAGGAAATCACCGGCCAAGTTATAAGCTACTTTTATCCCGGAAAATTACATAGTTTCTGCGGGATAGCGATCGATAACCTTGTCAAAGCTGCCTAGAGTCACAACGTAGGTATATAAATATTGCTTCAGTATTAATAACATAGAGATGCACTATATAAGCTAAGGAGGGTTTTTTCAATAGTAATTATGATATCTCAAAACTGATTTCGGGATTTTGCGAAATTCCCATGGGATAAGAAAAAAAAGAGTACCTAACTGACTTGCTAATATAGTTTCTTGGTATTTGGCAGACATATTCCTTGATGATTAAAGAGGTACCCACTACAAAGGGATTTTCCATTTTTTCCACGGTATACAAGGACGGTGACATCATAAGAAGGGATTTTTCGAAATTCCCACAGAACAAAAGGACGGGATAAAAAATAGTGGAAGTGGGTGTCCAAGCAAGAAACGGGTTCGCAGTAGGTAGGTAGTACGAAATCCTGCACGACTGGCATTTGGCTGGATTTTGTACATTTGCGAAGCGGGAAAGGAAGAAGTTTTAGCGCAAATTTTGATTCTGTGCGGACGAAGTTGCGGGCAAAAGCTAGTATAAATAAAGGTAAAAGTGTTAAACAATTTGAAAGTTAAAAAAATAATTTAGAAAGTATGCACTATACGATGTAAACATTGCCCAAAACTGGTTAAGAGAAACCAGTACAAAAGCAATATTCTATTCTGTAAGTACAGGTACTTAAGTAGATACAATATAATGGTAGGTCAGATCCCTTTCACAATCGTGCCAGAAATGACCACCATAGATGTATCTAGTGTTCGCATTCGCAATGAAAGATGAATGAAGATGAAGTATCTGATGGGCCTAGTAAATTAAAAGTTTCTTGTGTATGAGGGTCTTAAAGTAGGTACGTAGTAGTGTAGATAGTATCGGTTAGCAATGACGGAAAATTTCAATTAACTCAATACATAGTAGAAGAGTGCATCGCTCTCGTGCCGTCTGCATTGACTTTTGACTCCGGCAACGACTCATATCGTTAATGCGTTATCTTTGATACAACGAACGCGATTGCCAAGCTATCTTAACGAACTTGTTTATTTGCATATTTAAATGCTAGCTTATTTGTGCAGGAGTGTTACTCATTCATGTTACGAAATATTTAAGCAAATATTTTGAAGGTGTCAATGTATCAGATTTATCACACCAGCGTATTTCATTAATGTGAGCGGAAGCAATTCATTCAGAGATCTGAAGAAACGACTTGTTGAATGCTTTGCGTTCGCTCTAGTCGTTCACGTATCACTCTGAGAGTTTCCCACGGTGCTTGTAGTTGTTTATGCTTTGAAAACTGTTGTTTAAACCCTGTTGCTCTTACTTTTTCTAACGATAGTATAATTAAATATTGTTACTGTAAATAATTGTGATCTTCCTATCTTTAAACCTTTAACAGTTAAAATCACTATCACTACATAGTATAAAATAAAGTCGCTTTCTCTGTCCCTATGTCCCTATGTATACTTATATCTTCAAAACTACACAACGGATTTTGATGCGGTTTCTTTTAATAGATAGAGCGATTCAAGAGGAAGGTTTATATATATAGTTCTACGCAGACAAAGACGCGGGCAGAAGCTAGTAAATTTATAATGACAAGTAATTGTACCTACTGTAAATCTGTTTTTTGTAAATTGTTATGATTATGAAGTTATCAGATTTTAATTGGTTTAAAGATGGAATAAAACATTATTATGATTAAAATCTCTTATATAAAAATGGCATGAGACTTCATGAATTTAAGAATATGTAAAGTCTACCCCGTAAGGGATAAAGACGTGATATATGTATGTATGTATGTATGTAAAGTATAAAAAGGTTTAGCAAAGCCTTACAAATAGATTTTCTTTGTAGAGATGAAAACTGTAGTCTCTTACGTCCCACTAGCTCACAACCACTTTTTAAGGCTGAATCAATATAATTTGCTGTTCGATTACATTGCCTTCTTCCTCTCGTGTCGCTCTGACACAGGCGGCGGAAGCATCACTTAACCTAATTACTTGCGACGAAGGAAGTCGCTCAGAAAATCAACTGTAGATACTGGCGAAATTAACTTTACTCGTCCGAGAAGATGGCGTAAACTGAAGGAAATAACATTAGCTGTTTGATTTTAACTTGGCTTTTATTCGACTCGGAACAAAGGAGCTTCGTTTATGTTGTGCTTCAAAAATCTATTTTCAATCTCTGTTAACTCCTGTCACTGCTGAACTTCTCAAAAATGCCTGTATAACGAATGTCTTCTGTAGGCTACCTACGCCGCGTTACCCAACCCATGGTATTCCCTCCCTTCAAAAATCAAATATTATTTGGGGAAAAATTAATAAATATCTTGATTGGCGTGATTTTGCAGGCATTCTGACAGCAGTCAACTGCATCAGCGTCAGATGGACGATGCGCATCCAAGACGTGTTCACATCCTCCAAACTGCTTGCTCTCGTCATCATAATCATCTCTGGCGTCTACTACATCAGCATAGGCAAGTATTTGAACTGTGTTCTCCAGTGCAACTTCTGTGTTATTATTATTTTCGTTCTGCCAATTCTACGAGCCATTGGCTAATCCCGCCTCCGCATGGAGTCTAACCACCGGTATCTGTATCTGCACATCCGTTGCATACAGAATTGAAGCGGAGACATAGCGGTGTATTTTTACATTAAGATATCTGTGATACTGAACACATGAACGTAACGTATAGAGGAATCTTATAATACATAGGTACATACATACATAAACACACAAATCACGTATTTATATCTTATAATGATTGCGTTTTTCAATTATTGACCGTTCTATACTCTAAAGATCCAAAAAATGTTTTGCTACTTTAATTGAAGACGGATTTCACTGCCTATTTTTTATCTTATTGGTTGATTGTGTCAAAAGTTTAGATTTATTTTATGATCGAAGTAAAATTAACAAGCGGTAATCAATATAATATTCCAGTGTCTTGACCCCGACGTTAGTATTATTATTATTGTAAATCTACAATTTTATCGTAATTTTCCGATGACCGATGGACAAGGTAACGCTATATCAGCTTTTCATGACGTTGCTTAACTACCTATGAGGCATGAATCATAAATCATCCCGTACGATGTTTACTTGTACAATACCTACAAGTCTTGGTAACATCAGCATATCACTCGGCATACGATATTTACCAGTTCATTAAAACTGTTCTAAGAATATATACGATCAGTCCTACAATGTAGTAGTAGGTAGCAGCTTTTTTAATATGATTTTAATGGATAACTAAATCGGCCTAAGTGTCACATGATTTACGTTATGTAAAATTCTAAACTTTTATGAAATGATAGTTTAAAATGTAGAGCTCTTTAAAGGAGAGTTGTAAATAACGTGGGCTTGGTCTAAGTAGACTTTATTGGCAAAAGCATAAAGGTAGGTACGCGTACAAAAGTATGCTTATTAAAACAACAACACGACACGGAGGTGGGTTTGCATTTGTTGGTTCCGCTCTATCGCGCTCTTCCAACGCCATGCTGTATCCGAAGAGTAGCTAAGCCTTTAGTTCTTATATCCAACTCTTGTCACTGTGGGTATACTTGCTGGTGACTGCACTTACAAATAATTGCTGACTTCGGCCGTAGTCACGGTCAACTCGGTCACCGGTCGCCGACGCCATTAATCTTGCTGATAGCAACAGGTCGCTTCCGATCCGGTTGTTTTACGATTAACTTTGTACCAAGTTGTTTTATGCAAGCTAAAACCCACGGGCTACTAACTGTCTTTGTAATTAAATTAAACAACTCAATTAATCTCAGATACTTAGTCAGTTAATCTGGGAACTGCACACCGTAAGTGGAAGTGGGCAGAGCACAATGCTCGTAGAATTGGGTCAAAAAGTTCTGGAGTGTTCACTGTGGAAGGCTATCCTTGGGGAAGGTCTACGTCCAGCGGTGGACGTCTTCCAGCTGATGATGAATCTCAAATATTCTAACTAGACATAACTCCATGTATAGGCCACACGGAGAACTTTGAAGACGCCTGGGATGGTGACTACGGTGTCGGAAAGGTGGCCCTGGCTTTCTACTCTGGCCTCTTCGCTTTCGGCGGCTGGAACTACCTTAATTTCGTCACTGAAGAACTGCAGGACCCTTACAAGTAAGTCTATATTAATCATAAGTAAATCAACGTCAACTCACATCCATAATATGAAAGATCGTCCAATCGAAAACTGTACAATCGTGATTTCATTGTGTGCAAGGAAATACTTATAACAATGATCTACTTTTATACTTAACCGGTGACTGAATAATCAATGGGGAAGCCCTGTGTATTACGATTATAGCTCTTTAATATGTGTGCTTAAATTTATTATATTGAGTGTCGGTTTTGGTTAGTACGACTCTTCCTAGATGACTTAAAGTAGACTCGATAGGTGTAATGAAGGCCATTACGAATTACGACGTATAACCTTTCGATTTCGACTGTATCAATGCTGAACCTCTTGTTAAAGGTCAAAACTAGCATTCAGTAAGTTTCCAATAACATTCACTTATATGTAAGTTTACATAGTCAGCTGAGAAATTCCTTTATCATCCTAAGATTTTTACGACTTAGAAATCATTATGACAATCGGCTTGGTTTTTTTAACCTCCAACGCAAAAAGAGGGGCTTTATAAGTTTGACGTCGATGTGTGTGTGTGTGTGTCTGTGGCATCATAGCTCTCAAGCCGATGGACCGATCTCGATGCGGTTTCTTTTTCATTCTAAAGCCAGTTTCCTTGCGGTGGTTCTTAGCCACGTTTGGTATAACTCGGTCCAGCAGTTTGAAGAATATCAGCTCTTTTCCAAAATAATGTAAGTAATTTTTGGCTCAAAATTGTTTATTTACGTCTGATTACTCGACAAATGCGTGGGGTTTTTTAAATTTTGTGATGTAGAGTTGTCATGAAAAATGGTAAAGCACATTCTTGATAGTGTACATGCAATAAAACATTCAAATATTAACTTATCAATAATTCATTACCTATGCAGTTTGTAATTATAATGTATCTGGTTATAATTATTAATACAAATTGTAACCGGTCGACCAAGTAAACAAGTAAGAAAGAAAGAAGACATTTATTCCTTTTTGCAAGACAATTAAATATAAAAGCACTACTACTACTACTACTACTGTACTATTTTCTCTGTATTACTGTATTTTTATATTTTTTTTATGTGCAATAAAGAGTTTACATACATACATACATACAAAAGCATATATACACCATTTTATAGAATATTATGTCAGTTTATGTCATAAGCCGTACAAATGTCAAAGTGTAAGTGTAAGACTTCCTTGCCCAACTTATATTCGCGGATGGATATCAAGGCAGAAAATAACGAGGTTGAATAAGCTTTGTTGCAAAAAAGCACGATCATCCGGATAGTCGTAAGAGAAAAGAATTTTTGATTCACGCCAATGCATTATATATACATGTAACGTGATAGGTAGGTAGGTACCTAAAGGACAAATAATATTATTTTATGTATCTTTAGAAACAGTTCAATCCAAAGCTATTTTTTTATGTTAAGTGTTTATGAATCACTACAAATTATTTAAAGAAAACCAGTTAAACGTTTGAGTCAAATCCAAGGCCATCAAGTAGGTACAGTACCTATAATGTTTCCCTGCTAAAATGTAAATAACGAATATTTTTTTAACATAAAGTAGGATTTCCACATGATATATTCAGTGGGGCAATGAAATGCAATGAAGTCACGAGGATAACAAAACAACTAGACGGAATGGTAATACTGTAATTGTGTTGGGAATTGACTTTTAAATTCCTTGAAGCGACTCCCTAGAGAGGTTCGCAAACACTTTTCGAGCGAACGCGTTCTTTTGTTTGGTTCTGCTTTTCAAATGAAAGTGGTATTAGTACTAGTGGGTTTCAATGTCCATTAGAGGAAAATGAGGCTACGTCTATATAGTATAGGTACCTACTTATAATACGAGTACGTAGTAAAATAGTAAAGAGAGAAAAATCTGCGTATTTAAGATATTTATTTCAGGAATACTACTTACCCTAGGAACTTTAACATGATACATTTTTTGTGGGTTTGTTTGTTGACTCGTCTTTTTTGATGGTAATTTTGGAAACGCTAACGGATTCCCATAGTGTTTTCACAGTTTAGCCTGGAGCAACATAATTATTTATTCATATATTCGTTTCACCAAAATATACATACATACATACATACATACCGTCACGCCTCTTTCCCACAGGGGTAGGCAGAGACTACTTTGTTCCACTTGCTACGATCCTGACATACTTCTTTCGCTTCATCCACATTCATCAATCTCTTCATACATGCACCAAAATATATCAGGAAGAAAAGATTTTGTCATTAAATAACTTGGAGAATTTTTTTAAAGATCTTAACCCGCGAACGTCATTTATAGATTACCTAGTATTAAAGTTGATAGAATATGAATTACGGCTCTACGACAAAATAAAGTCATAGTTTTTCTTTCTGAAAATAAATATTGCAATTGTTAGATTAAGTTCTCAACCATAATTTCATTCACTTGTTGAGTGCAGTCCAAACAAAAGGCTGTCAGAAGAAACAATATTGCGCTGCGCTGAAGATATAGTAGGTATAGGTGGATAAAATGCACAATGCTTCAACTTATACCTTACTTGGCGTTGGCGTTGCTTTATACATAATTTGTGACCCAATGAGATAAGTATTACCTTGACACTAGAAGTTAAATAGATGTCAGTTTCAAATAAGGTATAATCGCAGACATAAATTAATCCTTAAATGGACCAATGAACGTTAAAGTAGAAGTGATACATCAACACTTAGAGACCGAAAGGAACGCCTCTGAACCAACGCGAAATGATCTGTAAGGACTTTAACAGGGGTTTGCGGTACTCAACTATAGGTGTAACATAGGATAGTGTCCTGTTCTCATTCCTTAGCACTCGCCCTATTGCATGCATTATTCATAGTCGTTCATCTTCACTAACAGTTCGCGGGAAACTCATTTTCACATCGAGTCTTGATATCCCGAGCCGACCACGTCTTTGCAATTCAAATTACGTATCTTTTCTCACGATTACTTAGTAGCGTGAAATAATGAATATTAGTAATCTTTTTTGCTTTACAAAAAATTGGCCAAGAGCGTGTCGAACGCATAGCAAAAGGTTCCATAGTCGAAATAAAAGCTACATAATATGTAACGAAACCGCAAAGATCGCTTATCTGCTAACACAAAAAAAGCATTAAGTCATTATCATTCATGTACTTGTAACAGTTTTTGGTGACATTATTCTATCCAATATTTACTAAAAACGATCCGATCACTTGATCCGAAATTATAGTTTTTAAACACCTATCTAATGATCTTGATATAGGTACATAGATATCAAGTAGACGTGAGTAAAAAAAAATCGCAGGCAGGCAGGTATAATTATAAATTTTGACAAAAAAATTTAATCATTCGATGCCGGCCGGATTAGAAATTTTGATTTACTCTGCATTGTCATAATTTATTTGCATTTTTCAAATGCAGCTTCGGTTTCGATCAGGTTTATCAGGGAAGAGTGGAATTCAAAAACTGAAGGATAATGAATGCGTCGTAATTCTCAAGCGTCCGCAATCTATTGTTATCGCCTACTACTGCCGCGCTAACGCCCGCTCATAACATTTTTATGCGTTACGCGTTTTGCTATGTATTTCAGGAACTTGCCTCGTGCGATATGGATCGCCATGCCCCTCGTGACCATCATTTATGCCCTTGCAAACTTGGCCTACTTCGCCGTCGTGTCCAAAATTGAAATGGCGTCAAATCCTGCCGTCGCAGTTGTAAGTATATTTTTAAACTAACAACTTTTAATAGGTCAAAGGAAGTGAAAACGTTGATGCAATTCGGTTTATTAGCATAATAAAGCAGGAATTTATCATGTGCGGGTGTTTTGGGAGTCGTAAAACGTCTTAGAGAAATGTAGCTCTAAAAATATACTTTTCGGTGTGTTTTCGGCATTAAATCGGTAGTAGATAGGTAGTGTTTCTATGTACGTAAGTAGAAACTACTATTTTCAACTGTCAGTGCCAAAACTAGACAACTATGTATGAAACAGCGCAGCTTAGTGCAATTTAGTGACTGATTATTTTTAAGCGCAATGACCATTCGAAACTACCATCATAATTGTCTATTTTTTATATAGCAAAGTAATAAACACGTGTTCAGATGCATAAAACTGCGCATTTTGTTTTAATCGTAATACGTGGCCGTAATATTTGGCGAAGTGCAGGTATCATGATCAAAAAATATAAGCAGTAGGTATACTCGAGTCCCTCCCTCGCGAAGAGTTTTATTATTCAACAGATTTCCGTTTTCCTCATCCTGATTGATTATTATGATCCAACGATCATACTAATTATTTATATCTAATTAATTATTAAAATAGGGTAAACGGGTCATTAATGTACCTAATTACACATAAACGGATAACGCACGTATAAAAAGTCGAGTGATGCTCGACATGTTTTATTTTGTTTTGTTCGATTCGCTGCCGCCGGAGCGAGCGCTCCAGGAAGAAGGACTACGAAATAGTCCGAAACATGTCGAGCACCACTCGACTTTTTATACGTGAGTTATCCGTTTATGTAATTATGATTAGGTAAGTCTCACGGTAGTTTCATGTTGAAAGGGTCAATAATGTATTTATACTAGTGTCCGACCGAAGTTTCGGTTTCGGTTTCGGCCAATTTCGGCCAAAAAAGTGATTTCGGCCGAAGTTTCGGTTTCGGCCAGAATCCGGCCGAAACCTTCGGCCGGGCCGAAATTACTTCGCGGCCTCTCGCGGCTCTCGCATCGGGAGCATTCGGCTTAATTCGGGCGCGTAAAGTAAAAGTACAAATTGAAATATGTACTATAAGCTCCAGGAAGAAGGACTACAAAATAGTCCGAAACATGTCGAGCATCGCTTGACTTTTTATACGTGAGTTATCCGTTTGTGTAATTATGATTAAAGTCTCACGGTAGTTTCATGTACCTATATCTATTTTCATTAAAAATAAACGTTTTTTATTTTGTTTAACAAAAAAAGAAACATTCTCAAATAAGAAATCCTTGCAATAACCTTTTCCTTACGATTTGTACAGTAATTTTGAATATTTTGATACGTCTTCAAAAATTTCGGTTTCGGTTTCGGTTTCGGCTAAAAATCGTGTTTCGGTCGGACACTAATTTATACTATTCATAGTTCAGGTATGGGTAACATGTTTGGAACTGATCCGTAGTTCTTTCTCAATGTGAGCTCAAACGGAAATCGAATCGCGAACGGCATGCCAGCGCTCTTGCAGCTCGCGGCTACCAGGTTGTAGGGCAAGAACCCCGGATTGGTGGGAAACATGTCGGACATAACTAAACTAGAAATAGGTAGGTACCTACAGTCAAGAGAATAAATATATAAACGCTACCAAGACGTCAAAAACGTCTATAGACCTTTATGTCACAAACAATAAGGTCAGTGATATGCATAATATTTGACGTGATGGTGATAACTGTGTCAATATTTGTACGCCCTCGACTGTATACAGTCGTATTTACCTACAATACGTCAGTGATCCGTGTGCACCCTATTTTAATCATTGTATGTGTTTCTTGGCACTTTTATATCAAATGCTCGGGTAATACTGATAATAAATAGAACATAATAGGTCAGTAAGTATGAAGGTATCAACCGATACCAACTCTCTTGAATATAGAATTTCCTCTTTGGGTAATGAGTTCAGTTGCGCGTGACACCATTCTATTATTAATGGTTAATTGCTATTAACAAAGTTATAGGTAAGTAATTAATTCTGCGATAACAACTGACCGGTCAGTCAATGATTTGTAAATAACGTTTTAAAGTTATAATTGAGCATATCTATAAATGTCAGTTTGTGTAAATAAGAGATAAACGGAGTATTTACGTTTAAATACACGTGGTAGCTGTATCGATAACGGCTACCTAGTGCAGTATTGTAGGAAGGTAGATACCCCATGCCGTAGGTATCAAACGTCAAAAAAAAAACAAAAAGTAGTTACTTTTAAATGCAATTGTAATTGTACCTAGCTGAGGCACTCGAACCATCAGCCGAGCAGTGACCTTTGGCTCTATCTTTGTACCTATACTTCCCAGGTGTTCGGTGACCGACTCTTCGGTGCTTGGAGTTGGGTGATCCCGGTGTTCGTGGCGCTGTCGACGTTTGGTGGTGTTAACGGCGTTTTGTTCACGTCGGCCCGGCTGTTTGCCACGGGCGCGCAAGAGGGACACATGCCCGCCTTCTTCTCGCTCTTCCATTTCGAAAAACAGACGCCCATACCTTCGCTAATATTCACGGTAAGACGAAAAAATACGAAGACAAAAAATGTTCTGTGGGTGGTAGGACCTTGTGCAGGGGTCCGTCCAGATTGCTTTCACCATATTGCCCGCTAAGCCGGCTGCCAAGCGGCAGTACTTATAGCTAGGGAGCTGGCGAGCAAAATTTCTATATGATTAGCACACAAGGCAGACTTTATTAATAGTAATATTTATGCCCTAAGAAACATCAAGGACCCGGTCTGCCACCATGGTGGCGCTGCGTTTTAAATTTACAGCGTTTCAAAAATGTAAAAAAAAAGGTGTGCTATATTATGTGCACACGTCTGCCTCTTGGACTGATGTTTGAATTCCTTATGTAAACAAAGAAAATCGATGAGGCAGACGTTTAGGCCTCTGATATTCCAAAGGCAGACCATTTCATTTTTTTTTCTGAATTGAATTGATTTTTTCTGGTTGGCATTGAGAAAAAATATGATTGCATAGATTTCAGCTCCAGAAGTTTAGTCGTTACGGTGCTTTTAGAGAATAATAATTAAACAAAATTGTAAGCACTATCAAATGAATCAAGAAAATTTTTATTTCTTGATTTTTATGTTTTTACTTTTACGGTTTTGCCGTTAGAAATTCAATTTCTAAATGTCTATGAAAATTAGAACACATAGAAAAATCCGAAAAGTAAAGCTATGGCCGGGAATCGAACCCGGATCCTCGTCATTCCGTGACGCGTGCTATACCCCTACACCACCCATAGCAGGTGGGTAGTCTCCGAATTTTTCTACCTGTTACTAACTGTCACGTGACCTTTGTTACTATGCGAATTTTTTGTCGCTAAGCGTCATCTGTGTGTCTGTGTTGTTGTCTGTGTCTACCCACCTGCTATGGGTGGTGTAGGGGTATAGCACGCGTCACGGAATGACGAGGATCCGGGTTCGATTCCCGGCCATAGCTTTACTTTTCGGATTTTTCTATGTGTTCTAATTTTCATAGACATTTAGAAATTGAATTTCTAACGGCAAAACCGTAAAAGTAAAAACATAAAAATCAAGAAATAAAAATTTTCTTGATTCATTTGATAGTGCTTATCATTTGAAAAATAGCGCCTTCTCTCGTCCCTGGTGAGCAGTAGATGTTCCACGGGAGTTTGTAATTGTGTCGTACAGACACATCATTCAAACAGATGACGCTTAGCGGCAAAAAATTCGCATAGTAACAAAGGTCACGTGACAGTTAGTAACAGGTAGAAAAATTCGGAGACTACCCACCTGCTATGGGTGGTGTAGGGGTATAGCACGCGTCACGGAATGACGAGGATCCGGGTTCGATTCCCGGCCATAGCTTTACTTTTCGGATTTTTCTATGTGTTCTAATTTTCATAGACATTTAGAAATTAAACAAAATTGTATAAATGAAAACTAAAAAATAACAATAATCCCATGCAATAGGTACACACGGCAATATTATCAGGTAAGCACCTACGCACGCTCGCGCCGTATCTATCCTGCTTACCGAATAGCTTTGCTGTATGCCTGCTGTCCCTTAATTCCGTGAATTTCAAACAGTTATACAGGTGAAAATCAGCGAGCAAAGTGTCTGCCACATTTTTTTTCGAATCCACGGAGTCATAGTGAATCGAATGGGCGCAATGAGAACCGTGTGCAAATGACTTAGTAGAGCTTTTTTTTTTTACACTTTTAAGACTCCGTCCCATGATAATGCAGAGTCCTGAATGTCTGCCTCTTCGATTTTCTTCGTTTTCAAGATGATTGTGACCAATGAACTCCACCTCAACGTGAAACGTGTGCAAATCATATACCGAAATGCTCGCCAGCTCCCTAACTATTACGCTGCCGTATTCCGGTACGAATAGTAAGACAGTCTGTGATATATCTGGCTACGTATGTGTTTGGTGTTGCAGATATCCATGGGAAGTGATGATTATTTACCATCAGGTAACCCGCTTTCATTCCACCCGGTCGTTTCCATCCTCGTTTGTATTTTTTTTTAAACTGGCTTCATACGATACGAACATCGATGTTCCAACTTCGATTTAAATTGAGGCATGAGATTGCCGTATTTTCAGCGTGACGGGATTTATGATGGGATTTACTTTATCTGTGCTCTTCTAGATAATATCTATATAGTAGGTACAGTGATAATGATAAAACTACGAGAAAACTGATCATGTTTATCACCTGATAGTGATTACTCAGAGATGAATTAAACGATATATAGTGCAAATAGCACACAATGGTTATTTGTTGTGCGAGGCTGCAAATCTTTGTTTGGCGCAAGTGCCTGTATTGAAACCCGAGCAAGCGAAGGATCTATGGAATCCTAAATCCTGAGCGTCGCGTGGGTTTCAAGGCACGTGACACTAAACTACTTTGCTGCCGAGCGAAACACACAATTTTTCACCTCACTACAGCAAGAAAAGTGGTGGATGGAAGAAAAACAGTTTTATATTTAGCAGCGAACGTTACCAAATCGTGAAAATAACTTAGGAATTAACGGATTTTAAAATAAATTAATAATGGATAACGGATCGCGTTGCTGAATGTGACATGTTTTTTTAAAATCGAATTAAAAAGTTAGAGGGTCTGATAACAAGTTCTAAATTTGAAGTTCGTATTATTCCGCCCCTCTCACGTACTTATTAATATCGTATACCTACTCAGTAAGCGGGACGGCAACATACTAAGTTCAGGTTTCCGAGTATACCTACGAGTAGGTGGACAATGATGGTCATCGTCACGTTTGAATTTCAAAATCCTTTTCCATCCAAGGGGGGAAAATTACACCCACGCAGATTTGGAAGGAGAAAGAGACCCTTTTCGAGCAACTGAGGTGAAAAAAATATTAGTCTGGCCTATTATGTGCGATACGTTAAATGCAATTTTATTTTTTTCAGTGCTTATTCTCTCTTCTGATGCTGTCCACGAGCAACGTGTTCGCCCTGATCAATTACTTCTCTCAAACCCTGTGGCTGTCAGTGGGCGCGTCAGTGGTCGGCATGCTGTGGCTGCGCCGCACGCGGCCCGACATCCCTCGGCCCATCCGCGTCAACATCGTCGTCCCGTACTTATTCCTCCTAGCCATCGCCTGCCTAGTCATCATCCCAGCCATCGACAAACCCACAGACAGCGCCATAGGCCTCGCTATCCTCCTATCCGGCATCCCTGTCTACTACCTCTGCGTCAAGTGGGACACAAAACCCGACATCTACCACGCATTCTCCGGCTGCACTCTCAGGTTCTTCCAGAAACTTTGCTCCTGCATCTATGTGGAATCCACTGAGAAAATGTCACAGTGAACGAGAACTGTGATACTGATGGATCAAACGCAAATAAGGACCAAACGATGTTATTTATACGCGTATCATACGTAAACTCTGTTGGGTTTACTTAAATGGTTTACTTACCTATTATTTGTCTCATGAGCCATGTAAATAAGGATGGGTGCGCGATCTTTAATTTCATTATTTGTATGTATGAGCGAATTTAGTGACTAGTGACCGTCCTTTTGTTATGTAGGATATTATCTGCGAGTTCCATTGTGGGTTGACAGCTGGGACACAGTAGGCACACAACTCAGTATTTTTAGGTAGACAATAATGAACTGACTGTTTCAATCGGTTTACATTACACAGATGATAATAGGTACTTTACCATCAGATTTCTAACCGTGTACCAAATTTCAAGTTTATATAATCACTGAATGCGTATCAAAGAAGGTCAAAGAGGGTTGCACATGTATGTGAAGCAAACAAACATACCTTGTAAAGTTGCTAACGAATTTCATTAAAAAGTATGATGCAATAATTATTACATAACAACTAATGATTGCTGAAACTTACACTTCATTCGTTGACTGTACCATTTTATTAAAATAAAAATTATCTTTTAAATGAAGAGCAACTCCGCATGATTCGAGATTGTAAATTATAGGCTCGCGTGGCATCAACGATTGAAGTGGTTGGCTTGGCTACCCCATCTCAAATTTCCACCTTGTGGTTAGATATCAGTCCGTAGGAAATCAAGTGAAAAATGAGCGTGGCTTTAATGCTCGGTAATAGTATAACAGTGCGCAAATTAAATGCGATTTAAAATGTACCTAGTGTAGTGTAGACGATGTGAACTGAAGGAAATTTCCACGTGCTTTTTGCTAAAACTTGTGATCGCAAAAGATAAATCTAAATACTGATCGTTCTTAATTTTTTTTGCGCGGCGAATAATTTATTATAACTAGTTCTCTTTATAATTAATATCTTAGGTTTGAAAAATAACACTAGCCGTGTTTGCTCTCTGAATATTTAACAATAGTTAGGTACATATTGCTGTAAGTATATATATTACTGTAGATTAAAACATATTCTATTTTCTATTTAAGTAAGTAGTTTATATTCAAAAGAAAATTTATATAATATTATATATAAATTATTGTAAACATGACGAGAACCAATACATTCCAATTGTGTATTCCTGGGTGTCTATAGACTGTATTTACCAGATCGTTGCGATCAACGTTGACTTTGTATTGATTATTTATGTCATATAGGAACAAGGATATAATGTGATGGATGAGTAGTTTTATTAGACTTGTTGTATTTTGGTTTTGCTACCATCACTTTTACACTTTATAAACGTTTATCTGCTATTGCAGCACTGTGTAATACGCGCTTTGGGTTTAATGCACACATTTATAGTAGGTATGCCATATTTATAGCAAAGGAGTTTCAATAATATGTTTTCTGATCTGACGGGTCGTTGTGAAACGCAAATTATGTTGATTGCTTTATGGAAATATAGTACAGGGTCACTATTCGGTATTAAAATTACTTGAAAATAATCTGAAGATTATTTAACTTTTAGCTGGTTAGGTGTTCGTTACACCATATCGAATTAGTAATTTCCCGGGCTGCAGGGACAGCTAGATTCTTAATATCGCGAAGACAAGATAATGATTTTGACAAAGCAACTGTGCTAAACTTACACTATAAAATTAAACTATCCAAAAATTGTTATTAAGGCCCAAAACAGCATTGCCAATATCGAATATAAGAACCGTAGCGCAGGCCATGATCTTTCGTATTTATTTTAACAAGGACTTTTTCAGACGCAAGTAACAAATAAGTATTGAAAAGTAAAAAAATATTAAATAAATTGTTCGCACTTAATGTTCCAGTTTTTTATTTCACTCTAATAAGTAATTTGTTTAAAAATCTAACGATCGATATCGCCGAAAACAATATCAATAGAAGCAATCATTATAGTGACGTCAGCGAGCATGTTCCCTTTGGCCATCACTGCCAAACTGGCCAAATGCGTGTAACAGCTCGCTCTCACGAAAACGCGGTATGGGCGCGAGGTCCCGTCTGCAACCATGTACAGCCCGAGCTCTCCCTTTGGAGCCTCCACACACGTATATGTAGTCCCAGGCGGCACAGCATACCCTTCACTGCACAACTTGAAATGATGAATAAGAGATTCCATTGAAGTTTTCATCTCTACCCTCGAAGGTAAACAGTACTTAGAATCGTCTGTTTTATACTCCCCCTCGGGCATCGTATCGATTACTTGGTTCAAAATTCTCAAAGATTGGCGCATCTCCTCGTTGCGAAGAAGATGTCGATCGTAAGAATCACCGAAAGTTCCAACAGGTACATCGAAGTCGTATAGATCATAACCGTCGTAGGGTACATTAATTCTTAAATCCCACTTCACACCCGTACAACGCAACATCGGGCCAGTGAAACCCAAACTGATTGCCTGATGAGCACTAACTACACCTATTCCGGCTGTTCGCGCGTAATATAGGCGATTTCCCGTAACTAAATCCTCAGTTTCATCCAAACGTTCTCCTAACTTGGCACAGAATTCGTAAACATCATCCATGTATCCAATTGGTATATCTTGTGATACTCCACCGGGCCGTATGTAGGCGCAATGCACGCGAGCGCCACAAAGCCTTTCAAACATCTCGTATAATTTTTCTCTTTCTTCACACATCCAGAAAAAGGGTGTGATACCACCTGCGTCGAGGACTGTTCCAGATATGTTCAGAAGATGATTGGCTAGTCGAGTAAGTTCGGCACACATGACTCTGATTGCTTTCGCTCGAGGCGGTGCTTCAATATTTAACAAATTCTCCACAGCCAGCGCAAATCCCTGTTCATTTACAAGACTCGATACGTAGTCGAGGCGATCCATGTACGGCAAACTTTGGTTGTAGTGTTTATTCTCCATAAGTTTTTCTGTTGCTCTATGCAAAAATCCTATGTGAGGATCAGCTCTTACTACATTTTCGCCATCCAATTCGAGGATGAGTCGCAGCACACCATGCGCTGCGGGGTGTTGTGGTCCAAAATTAATCAGCATATTAGTGACTTTGCGCTCGAGAGGTGGGAGTTTACCGTGATACACCATTTTGTAATATTTATCCATTTCCGGAGTAGACCACATTAGTGGTCCACTGAATTGTTTAAGGTATTCCACATCAGGAAACCATCTGTGCCCATAAAGTGGAAAATTAACTGTAAAGTGCCGAACATTTTGAAATCTTTGAATAAATGGAAGCAACCTGACAAGTCGCATGTTTCTCAATATGTTTGAATCTTCTCATAAACGGTGATTTGTCATTTTTCTATTTACCAGTATTTGCCAGTTTCTAAAAAAAAGTTTATAAAATCCTTTAAAACCTTTACACGACAAAACTAAAAAGAAAATGACTTTTAAATAAGTAACTATTTATTTTATTACTACTATAAAACACATATAAAACCACAGCCCTAAAATTATAAAATAATAGATCACATTTATTATTAGCACGACGAACGATTCACGTTTTTAACGACAATGCAATGTGTGTGAATCCAGTGTAAGGTGTTTTTTATTTTACTATTCTTTGACATCTGTCAGTTAAACTTCAATGTCACTCTTTTTTGTTTGGGCCCGCACGTCAATGTCACTTACTAATTGACACAACAATAGTATTGCCAAGTTACTGAATCAGCCAAATGTATGAACTCAAGATTTGTATATTTTTTAATTTAGATTATCTTTTATAAATTGTGAATACAAAATTGTTTACTAAATTCTAAATTGTTTACTAATCATACTTTTAAAACAACATTGAATACAACATTTAAAAATTTGATTCATTGTTTTTCGAATACGATGCACATTTCAGAAGAAAAACCATTCAAGTCTTTTTTCTAGATTTTGAACAAGAACAAAAAGTCTATTTACTACAAGAACAAAATAAATATATTTATTTGTTAAATACCTATATATATTTGTTGACGCTTTCTTGGTTTAATAATAATTACGTAGTCATGAAATATGAAACATTACTTGGGTACAACTTCCACATCCAGGCAACCCGCTCACAGGCCGGAGCTGCGCAGCTGACCAGGCCCAAGTTCTCAAGCGCCGCAAATAATCTTCTCTTTTAAAGGACTATGAGTTTGCGGCGCTCGCAGTGGAGACAATGGGTCCCTGGTCGGCTGACATGAGGGCCTTCATGAGAGCCTTGTCGTCCCGGCTGATAGAGACCTCAGGAGACCCCAGAGCTGGCGCTTACCTCTCCCAGCGAATTTCTCTGGCTGAACAGAGAGGTAATGCCGCCAGTGTGTTGGGGTCTATGCCGCAGGAGGGCCTTTTAGATGGTGTTTTCTTTTTATAGTTAGGTATATTTATTTAGTTTTAAGTTTTGTATATTTAGTTAACTTTTAGATTTTATCATAGTTTATTTTTTTTTGTAATTCCCCTCTTATACTACTATTACTAATAAAGACTTTCTCACTCTTACAAATAAGAGAAAAGTGCTGAAGAAGAACTATAAGTACATAACAATAGATATTTCGTTTTCTTATTTAAAAATAAAAGTCAAGTAAAGTCCGTTATAAACACTATTTTATTAGGCAAGTGAAGTCACAAGTACGTCTAGAACAGTTTCAACCTAAGAATGAACAAAAAAATCAAAACTGGATTAATATTCAAAGATATTTTCAGAACTCAATTTCTTAAAATTTTCTAAACAACGTCGAACATTATAAAAAACGAACTCTAAGCGAACTAATCCTTATAGGATCTGTACCAGTTAACCTCTGAGTAGATTAGAGTATCATTAGCCTAGGGACTGACAAAGAGTTCCACCTTACCCGGCCTTAATTCGATAATTGATCTTATTTTCGACATTCTAATCTAATACGTGCAGTCACTTGAAATGCGGTTAAAATCATGAAGTCTGTAAAAAGAAAACTATTTGGCTATTTTGGTTTCATTGACATGGCAACACTGTGTCAGGGCGAAATTGGTTTGTCATTGTCATTTTATTTTGCTGTCAAATGTCATATTCCTTCGCCCTATCTATCATTGTAATGTTATTGTTTCGATTCATTTGTGAACGCTGTGAATAATATTTTCTATCGCGCTGAGCTTGAGTGAAGAGGTGTTCGCACAAGCAACGTTAGCGGAAACAAATAATAATGTTAAAGTTTGAGATAGTGTCTTCGCGAATTTCTACGGGTACTGAGAATGAAAAAAAGTTTGTGGCCTACATGTTACAAGTTAGACAGGATTCCACTGAATCAAATGTCTCTGATCCTGATCCGGCGAATGTAGAACGTAGATACACCCATTTCTTGGATCTTTACAATGGGCTCAAGAAGGATTTCCCTGCGCTTTTACTCAATATGTCGTTCCCAAGAAAGGTATGAGTCACGTTAACTTAATTACTTTACACGGAAGTGCAAAGTGGGCGTATCTTTTGTATTCACGTCAACATCTGTGATATTATTATCGTCAAATAGTTTGGATTGTTATTGTGCCATATCTTGCTTTGTGTTACATTGTTGGTTATATAGTCATTTAACTACCTATTTGTGATCAAGTTTGCTAGATTCAAACAAAATTATAATTATGAGCTTATGTTGAAATATTATTATTACAGATGATGATATGTAACTTTGATCCAAGCTTAATATCAACGAGATGTGCTGCCTTTGAGTCGTTATTAGAGCTGATAGCAGGCGAGTCACGCTTGAGGGAATCCCAGCCGGCTATTGACTTCTTCCAGGATGCTGAACTGGCAGAAGCAAGAAGACTGATTAACGAGGGCCAGTTTGACCAAGCACTTTTTATACTTGAAACCAGTTTCCGATTATTAAATAAGGTAAATAAATAAATAAATGAATAAATAAATAAATATCTTGGACAAATTACACCAATTGACACATTGATTGATTGGATTGATTGGTAAATATAATCTTTCATTTTATAGACCACAACATGTTTACACTTAGATAAAGGCTTGTTGATAATGTGTGTAAATATGTGAATATCCTTTACAGTAGAGTTCAGTCTGGATATTGTTGAACTCTCATTAGTTTTATACCAGAATTGACTCTATGAGCTTCTTTGCCATTTATTTTAATCTAACATAGTTAGCAATACTTAAATTGCCTATTGTCTGGACTTATTAGGTGAAGACAAAGGCAATTATGTATGACTCAGAGTTTGGAACAATTACAAACAAAGAATTAAGCTTATCATTATATAAATGTTGAACTTTGTATTTATTTATAAGGTCTCCAATTACACAGCTTATTTGCAAGTACAGCTGATGACACACAATGAAGCTTCTCATGCTCTCAACTACAAGTTTTTTAATTATTGATCTAAGTCTCCTTTTGCATATATTATAATATTGCAGATCTGAACAAACAATTCTTACACTTTGATATATGTACATATTACAACAATCTTACTGTATCATTTTATAAAAGCATTATTCTAGGTGTGGATCATTTTCTTTTCTCCAATGGGATTGAAAATGCTAGTAGAACTACTCATAAATGTATTTAAGTAAAAACAATTAAGTATAATTTTCTTCAATCTAAACAAGCAGTTGAAGATATTAAAGATATAAGCATTAAGGCTACAATAATCAAAACCAAATGGAGCATTAATTACTTTATAGTCATATTTTTTCCAAAAATTGTAGTTTCTCAAAAGATTTCTTTTATTCCACCTATTTAAATAAATGCAATGGTTTTAAATTTAACAATATTCTTTTCTCTTGTTTTCAGGTATACACAGATAGATCTCGTGTGGTGTTAAGTGCTCTTTGTCGCGTGGTTGCTTGTGCGGGGGTCAGCGGAGGAACCCTGGCCGGACCAGTTGAGCGGTGGGCGCAACTAGCTCTCAAACGTTACGAAGCTGTCAGTGACTCGGATCTATTGTTAATCTACATACCGCTGCTACACACATGCATATCAATATGGTAAGTGGTATTTACATCACTTCAGTCTAGATAATTCTAATAATATAATGCATTATCTTTATCAGGATTCTAAAACGTAGTTGAAGCATGCATAGAGTTATCACGTGTGGAAATAGCCATTCATGTAGAGAATTTATCTAAGATAAGAAGTACTTTACAATCTACACGTAATTTTTATCTCTAATTCGCATTTTATTTGCCTTATCTGTAAGTAAATAAACAAAATTCAAAAGTGTTGTTGAGTGGCCGTTAATTACTTAGTAATACCTACGAGATAAAAAAACACTTCAAATGTGCACGTACAATTAATCCTGTATAGCTGATAATCTGAACATTAATCAGTATCAAAATATGCCATGTAAGTCTACCTACTTACAATGTTAAATAGATGCGTAAGCGATCACGAGACTCAATGACGTAGTCATGACACTGAATGACCTTGTTTTATGTTTGTGCAACCTTAAAACCGTAATTAGATAAAATTTACGCTTCTTTGTCTGCCCTACGCTAGTTAATATATTGATTTTACATTCCAGGGAAACATTAGGAAGAGATAAAACAAAGTTGGTGCAAGAATTGAATGATCTTCGCAAAAGAGGTATGAAAGTAGATTCAGTTCCAAGTCTTATGGAGGCTGTTGATAGCCTGCAAACTGTTATTTAATGTAATTAGATATTAAGGTTTAATGTAACATTTTAACGAAATCCTTACCTAAAAGCAGCTCCAAACTACTATTTAAAACTCAGAGATATATCAAAGACAGCTTATGATTGGTCTTGTAGTTAGTTGTAGCGGGGGGTTTTTTATTTATCAATATCACTTGACACTTTGGAATGTTTTTTTTTGTTTTCTGGTGATTATACATAGAATCATGTGCAGTATTTTCAAACAAAACATGTACCTTAGCTGCAAATCAGAAGAAATGTGATGGCTTTAATTTTAAAATAAATCAATTGTAAATCGATAACGAAATATTAGCTTAATATATACATCAAATCATACTTATACAGCTTTTATGGACAACGTTTGAGAACATGCACAAGAAATGTTCTTCTTTTTAATATTTTATTTATTGTACGTCTTTTTACTAGTGGAACAGAATTTTTCGTTAGCGGCAATGTGTACGATAGCGTTAATTCTAAGTATAAACAGATAATGGTTTACATTTGATTTGAAAGGAACGTTACTGTCTTATTAGCATGTAAGTAGCGTTAACGAATGTAAAGATCTTAAAAAAAAGTGTAAAGAAGTATTCAGCTATTAGGTTTAACTTGCTTGCGCATCATGCCTTCGTTCTCAAATGCCTCGAATTTCAAAATACTTACCAATTTCCAGAAAATTCTAGGACCCAATTGCATAACAGTACATCATAGTAGTAATAGTAACAAATAGTATTAGCGAATTTCAATACAAAATGGCTAATACTATTTACTTGTACCTATTTTATTATGCTACTGGGTCCATATTATAACTTGGCTGCTAAAATATTACCTTTGGTGTTGAGGATAAGGGCTATGATGTTGTATGCCCATTGTGATCCAAATTTTACAAATATTATATTTTTATTTTGCCGGTGTGCTCGAAAGGTCGTTAATGACCATTTAACTCTGAGATCGCTTAGTAGGCATAGGCAGCTGCCACGAAAATATAACGCTTTGTACTGCGAAACTCGGTTTTCGAAGTTCGTTTTGTGCCATTCCGCTCACGCTAATAGTCATTAATTTGAGAGTAAAGAGGACGGTATGATACGAACTTCGAATTTCGAAGTGGTCCCTCAGTCTCGAACTCTTAACTTGAACTGTACATTGTTAAGTTGTATGTGAAAGGAAATTGACGATAATACAATATTTGTCCTTCAGTATGATTGTAAGAGTAATATATTTTGAAACGCTTAAGTTGCTGAGACCTTTTTATTTTAACTGTGTAAATAAGATTATAAATTATATTATATAGGGTTAATATTTTAAAAAGTACGATTTTAAAGATTAAATTATATAAATCGATAGGAATAGTATTATGTAATACAAGTATATAGTTAAAATAATTTCAATATTGCTTCCAGAAGACCTTAATTGATATTAGAGTACTTTAATATTTGTCATGGCCCAATTTATACACTGGCCAAAATATCTAGGGTATTAAACGCATGTGAGAATTCATATTATATGTGCATAATCCCTTGATACTTCGGATGCGTGTAGGTACTGGGTTAATCTCATGCAGCGTAATATTAGGTAGTTTATTTTTGTATAATACTGGACATATCGTGTGCCTGTACAGCCTATACCTAGCTATACCTATGCGGTAACGTCTATTGTGTAGCTACCTACAATTCTATACGTAAAATAAGGCGAAGTATGTATTTTTAAGCAAATTAGTAACTAAATTATTATTATACATTGTAGGTAGTATAGACCGACCGCTTAAATGACGCTTAAGACGACAAAGGGGACCGAGAGGTGCGGGCGTGTCGTGCGCCTGCCGCCCGCACTGCCCGCACCTCTCTCGGCCCCCGCGGTCGACCCACCCCGCGCCCCTGCACCTGAGGACTCATTTAAGCGGTCGGTCTATTTATAGTAGTATTGCCTGGATTGGAATTCAAGTTTAGAATGTATGTAAATTTTTGCAGAATATCATTATATTAATAAAATTATTGTCTGGAATATGCGTCAATTCGAACGATATCAGTGATATTTAATTTATATGAAAGTGGAAGTGTCACAATGGTTGGGAAATAATGTGATCTACTGATAAGTATTAATTTAAAACCGAAGCTGTGCAATTACCCGTAGCATAAGACTTTATTAGTTCGATAGCGTTGTCATCTGACTTCACAATGAGGTTTGATACCTAGATATTTTCGAGTCTATTTAAAGACTGAAATACCTATCTGAGCACCATCAACTTTTACATCACATAACTTTAATCTCCTGTTCATTTGATATTATTTTTATTTAAATATATATATATATATATATATGGTTTTTGTTTATTTTGAATAAGCGGTATGTGCTATTTTAGCTTTAAGAGAAACGTTAGTCGTAATAAAATTTCACAAAATGAGTAGTTATCGACTGCCTAACTTAATCATAAACTTGATAACTTTTTTCGCCTTAGTCACACATTTGAATGCAAATTATCTGCAAAGACATGGTGCAACCTGTTCATAATAATTTAAATCTAAAAATGATTGTGTAACTTTGAAAAAAAAAAGTTACCTAAGTACTTAGCAAACAAATGTTAAGCACAGTCAAGGTCAAACATATGGGTTCGCGCAAAGTTACAAAAATATGTGAAAATAAACCTTAACGCCACATTAACGTATATACATATTTTTGTCACTTTGGGGTGTATACATGCTGATACTGGTGCTCTTGACTGTACCTTTATAAGGAACCGTGTCGTCAAAAAGTTGAAGTTGCTTTTATGGTTGCAAACGTTACGTTCATTTTTTTTGTAAAATAAATGTTTGAATTTAGTGTTACCTAGCATTAATTTTACGACACGGGCTCTTTAGTACAAACTTGTATAATATAATTTCAAGTGTCAGAGTTCGCCTCAATAACCTATTTAGGTAAATTAATCACCTATAGGTACACCTGAGTCTACTGCTTTAGTATTATTGTGTTTATTATTGTCATCTCAAATAATCTCAATCCCTGCCTTTAACTCCACAGCGAAACATTCACACATTGTAATGTTAATTTCTAAGTAGCTGTTATATTAATTAGGTACAGTCGGCCAAGTATGTGGTCTATCACTTTTTACCCAACTTCCTATCACATGATGTCGCTAAAGACGAACTTGACGTTGACTTGACGAACGAAGTTAACGGCCACGTCTTATTAATATTATTATGTTTTATGCTAAACGTGGCCTGCAGGACTTGCCACCTTAGGCTCTGTCTACCCCGTAAGGGATAAAGATGTGATTTGTGTATTGTGTTGTATTATGTTTTATGACGCGCGAAGGATTTTCAATATTAGAGTGGCATACCACGTACTTGGCTGATGGTTACAATAACTATCATATTTACACATAAACGGATAACTCACGTATAAAAGTCGAGTGATGCTCGACATGTTTCGGACTATTTCGAAGTCCTTTTTCCAAGAGCGCTCGCCTCGGCGGCAGCGACACGAACACTGCGCGCCAGCGCTCTGCTCGCGCGGCTGTTCGACGCAACTGACAGCGGCGCACAACTACCCTCGTTTTCATCGTCATTTTTATTATTGTCAAATGTCGGGCAGCACACAACACTGATCACGTCACTAGCATACTATACATAGCAACTATCATATTATTATGCCATGTGCCATGTTATAACTTGAACAGTAGCAATTATTGGCTCATGGTAAGTTTATTTCTATAAAATTGTAATACTTTATGGAGAGTATATAAAATTAACAATCAAAGAACGATTTTGGTTATTTTGCGAAGGTACCAAAAATACATAGCTTTAAAACGTATGAAATAGCAGAGTTTGCAAACTCAAGCAGAGACGGAGTAGGTACCGGAAGGCGAATCATTGATAAGCCACCACACCCGTTCGTACGAAATAGTTTTATTGTCAATGTCGCGACTATGTAGGTATGAGATAAATAATGATCGAGAAAATGGCAACAAACGCCAGCTGAGAGCAGCTAAATGAGCTGTTATGGCAAACTTTGGAGGAGGCCTTAGTTCTAGAAAAAATAAGTCTGAATGACGGTATGCGTTCTATGATATTGAGAAAAGGTTGTATCAATTCCCGATATTAGGTATGTACAGTCAAGGGCATAAAATCAATACATTCAATCAAATAAAAATACAATTGATAGTAAATTAAAATAAAATCAAAATAATATGCAGGTACCTACGTTACCAAGACGTCTAAAACATCTATATACTTTTACGCCACATAGAATAAGGTTTATTTGGCATGATGGCTGTATCGATATAAATGCCCTCGACTGTACCTACATACAGCTGCAGGCGTATCGTTTGTTTCACTGTTTTTTTCTACTCGCTCGTCTAAAAGCTATACACTGAAATCTGGAATTGCTGAAATCATTTTAATATCTCGGAACTTTGGGTAGTCAGTACCTACGCGGTGACATTGTGTAAAAAATCAATAAACTAATCGTATGGTAGGTTGTCTTGTTTCACCATAGAGTTAGTAATTGCGACTGCTTTTTCAAGCATTGTATTGTGCTTCGTGGATTAAGTCTGTGCCTACTGTGATCAGTGATATAACTCGACTCGTACCTTTTTGTGAGTTTTTATTTAGAAATAATCAGAAAAAAATAGCGAATTTTTTGGTCTATCTCACGTGGGTACTTCTAGGTTCTATAGTTTCGGGATAATTTTATAAAAAGTGATACAACTAGCAGTGCACATTGATATATATCAAGTTGTAACCACCTTTATGTAATTGCTCTAAAGACAATTTTCGTGTTTTGTGGTATCAGTGAAATTGAATTTATTTTCACGTTTTATTTTTCAGCATTTTTTTCAGTAATATTGATCTTTTGGCAAAAAATCTATTTAGTAGTAGTTTTACTTTAGATCAAGAAAAATTGAACTAGGAGCATAACGCTGAGCTATAGGATTTTACAAGTTCATGTATATCAGTTTACACCAAGAGATATTATGGGTGCTCCAGGGGTGCACCATGATATAACTGAATTTGTATCATCTAACATACCTATTTACTCACATTAGACATTTCAATTGGTACGCGATTTTCTTCGAACTTACAATATTTACCGAAAAACACTAAATGCACGTTAATAGATTATATTTTTGTCTATAAAAAAAGTGCTTCGGTAAATGCAGCCCCCTTGGCTCACAAACCAGTTTTTTTTTAAATCTTATTTTCGCTCTCCTGTAAAATGACGATTTGCACTTGTATCACTTGTCACAGGAGGCACAGAAGTAGTTTTTTCTGTGATTTTATGGTTCCGTACTCCAAAGCGTGTCCAACAGGATCTTATTCTAAGCCTCCATTGTCTATGGCTTACGAGCTATGTACAGTCAAGTGTAATAATATGTATTTAGACAAAGATTCAAAAATAAGTACCATTACGCTCTTACACCGGCGTAATAAGGTCGTGGGACATATTTTTTAGAAGTTCCTATCAATACTTATTTTTGCACTTGACCGTACTATGGTTGCTACAACATAAGTGCTAATAAAATTAAAATAACGTTATAAATTGAAGGTATTAGTCCAAACAAGTCATATGCTTTCTCTGTAGGGTACGGTCAACCAAAATGAACCCTGAACCACTCTATAGCACTATAGCCATATCACAATAAGTGATCCGCTTGTTACTTGTGTCTGACAGTGTCAAAGTACTCCGACGTTGAATATGAAAAGGTTCTACAGTGCCATAGGGTTCCGTTTGGCTGACTTTTTTGTTGTGTGATCAATCACAATTGTCAGATTTTCAGATTGTGTATGGACCATTTCTCGAGCATTTGTTACATTTTACCCCATAATAATTTGACCCACATGGAATGATGAATATTTCCACACCGCATACACTCCTGTTGTCTTCCTCTCACGTCTTGGGTTGGCTGTCTTCTTTGATAATTTGTTTAACGGACTGACAAAACTTCTTACTGCGACTTTTGTTCTTTTTCAAGATAAGTGTTATTTTTGTGTGATATTTCCATACTTGTATACACCGAAATCATTTTGCTAAGCTCTATGTAATTTTCCACTAAAAGCTTTTGTCTAATATTCGTATGTTCTTTGTTCATATTACAGATAAACATGTCTCTAACGAGAGACATGCAAATCTTTAAACTCACAGTCCATTGTTAGTTTTTTCAATTTGGTGAGAAACACATCTAACGTGTCTGTTCCTTGAACATGGGTAAAAAAATTGTGTCTGCATATAGCTAAGTTCTTCTTGGGAACAAAGTAACTTTCAAACGAATCGAGAATTGACTGATATGTCTTTTTATTCTCTTCTGAGAAAGAATTGTATATGTCCAAACAGTTCTCACCTATTCAATTCAATTTTTAAAAATCTAGCTCCATCGATACTGTCGATGATTCTGCCAATGTCGAGGTTGAAGAAGACACTACTTGTTTTTATTCAGCCGTTGTTCGGTAGCTTCAGCGTGCGGTAGGTACTCTGATGAGAATCTAAAATAAACAACACATACATAAATTGTTAGACTACCTACAAATATAATTTGTTAATTTTTATAAATTTAAGTTCTCACCTATAAAATGTAAAAGCAGAGCAATTTTCCTCTTATCTGATTCTTTATCATGTTTCATTGCAATCATAAAATTGCTGAATTCGTCAAACTTGAGCGGTTAAATTAACTGCAAATGGACGTCCATTTTGATAAACTTTTATTTTCCTTACAACTTACTGGTTAATTCTTTCCAATTTTCTCGCTGCCACCATGTTTTATTATAAGTTTCTCCTATTATATTAAATATTAAAGGAAACAACATTTTGTCTTTTATTCTGACATTTTTAATATCGATAAGATAGGAAATGGTCCATACACAATCACACAACATATTTAAACTTAAGACTTGTGTTACTTTGCCGGTTTTTAAAAGAAGTCAAATAAGATTGGGAGGGTTGGAATCTATTCATTCAATTATGTGTTTGTAAATGCTAAGGTGACTGATATTTTATACATTTGTAGACATTCACATATTAAACCATATTCTAATCATTTTTAATTACTGTTGTTTCATTGCTCCTTCATGCATTTTATGCTTGTATAGGATTGCCAACACTGAACTACCTACCAGCCTTCCGGGTTTAAAAGTGTAGAGTAGGTATCACGATTACGTTTGTTCGTTTAGCTGTGCGAGTTTTTCGAACTACTCACACTAGATCTTGTTTTTCTAGCGGCAACCTATCACTACGTCAGGTATCACACTAAAGTCTGAATTGTCGCATGTTATGCAGTATCGTGATACGGTTCACGAAGACACGAATCGTCACCATCGTCTGACGGATAATCGTAAAATGTGTTTTTTTAAGGCCTCAAACTAAGTAATTAAGATTTAAAAGTGTAAAACCATGTCACTTTAAATATTTCGATTAGGTGACTACTTGATTAAGTAGAATGCAGTGGCGTAGCGTCAATTATAGGTACCAGAAGGCAAGCCGAAAGGAATTTAACTAGCCTTTTCCTCTAATTCTGCACAATAAAGTGCCCAACTGCCTTAAAATAGGCAAGCCTGTGGGAATCGAGTACTATGGACGCCACGTCACTGGTAAAATGATTACCCATGGTATACGTAAAAGTTGACGGAGAACCTCTTTAAAGTGGGCAAGTATCAAGGGTTTTTATTGACTCGGCGTGCACGCAAGCGACCCTCAAATCACCTAATTGATTCGGGCCGCGGCCCGCGGGGGCTGTTCGCGATCTAGTCACCGCCGAGCTTGTTAATTCTGTGAGCCAATGCGCCTCGGCACGCGATCCACCATTACTCAATTAATATGGTGATTGTTTTGTTTTGGATTAGCACTGAGTCGTCAAAACGGCTTGTTAGGATGGAACACGCAATTTTTTTGCTTATCTATCATGCTAGTGGCTTAGTGCGTTGCTTCTCGACTGCGTCAGAGAAAAGGGAGAGTTGTCAAATCTAAAAGTGGTGCTAAGTACACTGCCATTATTTTTGTTGTTTGTGAAATTTAAATAAGAGCGTTTTCCAAAAAAAGTCCTCATTAACATTTTTTCCAATATTTATATAATTTTGGGTTTATCTTACTCAGAAACGTTTACCCTATCGATCTTTATACGAGAAAAAATGTGTCCCAGAATTTCCATTCCAGTTCGTCACTTTTTTCATATAGATATGTAGTGGGCATGGAACGTGACGAACAGGAAAAACAATAGTAAAATTTGGGACACATTTTTTCTTGTATGAGAGTCGATAGGGTAAACAATTCTGATTAAGATAAACCCAAAATATTTAAATTCTGGAAAAAAATGCACATGCGGGCCTTTTTGTGGAAAACGCTTACCTAAACAGTTTTAATGGACAAATTACAATTCATTAAATACATTTATTTAGGTAGCTACCTACTCGTACGGGCCGAACTAAGTGTGCCGGTAGCACGTACCACGTACCATGAGTAGGAAAATATACCTAGGTACCCACTAGAAACCGTACCCTTTGACAAAGTAAAGCCTAGCTACTATGAACGTTTTTTTACTATAGAAAACGCTATACCTAAGCGCAAAAAAGCTATTGTGCTTTTTATGGATAAAGAGAGGAAAACGAGCAGGCGGGTTGTCTGATGGTAAGCAATCACCGCCACCAACAAACACCAAGAAAATTGCTGGTCCGGTGCCGGCCTGTAGGGGAATAAGTAATTATATTATTTTCTTGAAGGGCCCGATGACGTAGCCAGTTGGGACACTGCCGACGGAGGCTGATTCCACATTTTCATAGTAGGAACTTGTCAAAAAATGCCGTGGGAAACCTTAGTCTAGACGGCATCCCTGCATTAACTGTTTTTAGGGTTCCGTACCTCAAAAGGAAAAAACGGAACCCTTATAGGATCACTTTGTTGTCCGTCCGTCCGTCCGTCTGTCAAGACCCTTTTTCTCAGGAACGCGTGGAGGTATGAAGCTGAAATTTATATCAATTACTCAGGTCTACTGTCCCTTGAAGCTGTGAAAAAATCAAACTTCTAAGCCAACGCAATCAAAAGATACAGCCGTTTATGCCGCAAATTTCCGCAAATTTTCAACTCTCAAGGGAATCAAAACCTACAAGGTAGTTCCCGTGAACGCAGAATCTTGAAATTTGGTATGAAGGTAGGTCTTATAGCACAGATTAAAGAATAATTGCGAAAACCGTAAATGTGTATGTATGTCTGTATATAGCAGTGACCAATATAAAGTAACCCCACACTGCGTACATTTTGCTTTGGAACAGGGCTCTGCTTACACTGGTTTTAGATATTTATAGATAATGATACGGAACCCTCGGTGCGCGAGTCCGACTCGCACTTGACCGGTTTTTTTTACTATGCTGCGGCCTTTCTATTCAGCATTTGTGAAAGGGATGGAAGCAATTTGAATGCTCATGTGCTAGTTTTGATGCTGTCTCTTGTAGGTTATATTTTCAGGTCGGTTCGCTAGTATCAAGATTAGATCATGATCTGTTTACGTAAGGAAATAAAGAATAGGAAGAGGAGTTCTTAAGAAGCAAGTTGGTTTTAAGCGCGCCCTGTAACCGCCATAAATCGGCCGTCCAGAATTTACGAGGGCCCTCCGCAAATCGGTTTATATTTTCGATAAATAAAATTGGCGCGGGTTTTGCGAGGTAAGCAGAGGCCGTTAGGAGCGCGTCGCCGCCGCCAGCTGCCGCGTGCACATAAACCCGACTACCCTCGCGTTTTCTTGCTGACAATTTTTTCCTGCCCCGGTCATTACACAGCTGGGCCCCGAGACAAAACGGCGAATCGTTTAAGCCCTCTCCGGAGACCGTCCAATTTTATTGTGTGTACCTAGTCGAAATTGATATGCCGCGTGAGTGTCTGTCGGCGGGGCGCGCCGTGACGGACCCGCGCCGGACCATTTGCTGCCTCGCGACTTTTACATAAAACCAACAACAACCCACCTATGTAGACAGTAGGTAGAGTAGGAATGGCATTTCTAGCGCAAAGTCACGAATCATTTACATTCCTCGACATTGTGGCCCCGTTTTGTAGCGGCATGGACCTCCCTAAGAAAACTATAAAATAAGAAAACTCAGCAGCATAACTAGTAAAATCAGTTCAACCTGCTGTGATTAGCTTGGCAACAATAAGTTAGAAATAGTGAGGTCAAATGCGAGTCGTAATCGGTTGACACTTTGGCTACGCCCATAGTCTATTCACGTTCATGAAAATACAAAGAAGTCTAAAATGGAATAAAATAAAACCTTTGCGGAACATCACAATTATCTATTATTAAAGCAGGTCGCAGCCCAATAACACCCATCATCGACCATCCTTCAATGACTCAAATGTCACTCATATCCAAATTTCGCAAAGTGCTTATACTATGATCAGTTTCCCCGTCCAAGTGAAGTGCCGTAATGTCTAGCCAAACGGAGTGGGACACGACGGCGGTGCTGGGCGTGATGGTGGCCTTCGCCATGCCGCTGACGCTGCTGCTGCCGGAGTTCTCGGTGTGGGACGTGGTGCCGAAGGTGCGGGTCACTCGGCTGCACATTCTCAGCCAGCACTTCACGTGGCCGCAACTGAACGCTGCTATTGTTACCACGCTGGTGCTCCTGTTTTGTTTCTATCTCGAGTTGCGACGGCGCAGGTGAGTTTTGCTTTGACTTTTGTTGTGTTTAGATTTTTTATTTTAGAATTAAACGAGCAATTCCCATAAATTTATTTATTTCATGGATTTTGGAAACTAGCGATTGCGATGAAATTTGCTATTTAGGGGTTTTTGGGGGCGAAAAATCGAACTCTAGCTTTGTGTTGATCAGCATTGATTATACGTATCTATTCCCCCATACTGTTATTGCTTTAAGTAGCGGTAAATAGGTAGCTGACAAGTTATAACGGTTTTGTAATTTTTTCTCGAATGTGTATGTACCTAAGCATATTTTGAAAATTAATGAATATTAAGTTTTTTAATTAATGTGACAAAATGTTCTGTCACTAATTAATTGTATATACATATATTGAAATTAACATAGTTAATTCTTACCATCTTACTTCTTAACTTACCTTAAGTATCTATAAACTGCAATTCCATTTTCAGAAGATAGAACTTTTTAATTTTTAGGCTAGATGAATTAGTCGACAGCGTGATGACAGTCAGCCAGGCCACGGAAACCGCCATGGAGCTGGAGAAAGAACGGCAGACGGCGGCTCTTCGCGCATGCGTGGAGCTCCTCGACTCCTCGACTACGCACTACGAGAATCTCGTGCTCCTGCGCGACGAGCTGCGCGTGCGCGACTTCATGATCAAACAGCACCCGCCCATCATCGAGATCAGTTCCTCCACTATGATCAATACAGTGCAAAACAATAAGGACTAGCCTATTTGTATAAGTATCACTTAAACGTGAATTTAAAAAGTAAAAGTTTGATTTTTAACCACTGCTATATTTTTGTCGTTAAAATAAACTGATTGAAATCACGACCTTTGACAAAGTACCTACCGTAAGATCGGGTTGCTTTAGGTCTGGAGGGTATCGCCGCGGTGTCCTTACGGTGCGGTGGATAGAGCGTGCCTAATGCATTTGCCCTCCGAAAAAAAGGCCTGGAGGGCAACTTTGGCCTTTGGGATTAACATTAACTCGGTCAAAGTTTTATTCATGCATTGAAATTATGGCACATTACCATTTGATTGATTGATGATTTTTGTCAAACCCTTCTGAACATGGTTTTCGTATGAGCCAAAGCAACATTTTTTCTTTTTTTAACGTAGAGGAAATCTTTATGGATGCCCTAGGCATGGGGATACCTAGGGTTATGCGGGACTCCCCCCCGAAGGGATATACCCAAACTAAAAACTCTCCGGAGTTGCCTCAATCCGGTGTGATGTGTCATTGTTGTGTAAGCCATCCAAGTTAAACTTCTAATCTTCTTTATTCTTATGCCCAAGGCTCTCTTAACATCTTATCACACTTTTAAAGTAAATTCACAGTGTAGCGCAGTAATTTATGAATTTATTTTATTTCATAGGAAAGTTATATTGATGATGAAAATTAATTCCATAAATAATGTTATTACTAATAGGTACTCCTACTTATTGTTACTTCAAATGTTAGGTGATATAAATTAAATGGTTTGTTTGTCGTTTCTTATTGCTTTTTCTTAAACACAATATAACCCAAGCACCTACAAGCTTACTTAGTTAAGAGCACCATTTTTAAGTACACACCCGACTCTCGTACTTACGGTTACATCGTTAAAAGGACCGCTGTGGAGGAATTCGATTTTTATTCAACGCTCTCAGCGCTAGAAGTGTTCATTAGAGTGTACTGGGGTCCCGCGGGACGATGTCGACGCGAAAAAACCAATCTGGAGCCGGCAATTATGGCAAATGACCTAATTAGGCGCCGGTGCGCTCTGCCACCGCAAGATTTTTCACCGCGCTGTACTTTGCGGTGTTTCACGAGAATGGCCTTTTAATAAGCGGTGAACGATAGTTGCGCGGTCAGTTTGCTTTGAATTAAGTCTTGCGAGGATGACAGCAAAAAGCTGTATTGAAGTTGAGGGTATATTATTTACAGTACCCGGATGACCGAGCTTTGCTAGGTATTTTTTTATAAGTTTTCTAAAAATGAAACCTAGCTAGATCGATTTATCGAACGCGAAAACCGCCTGCATACCAAATTTCATGAAAATCGTTGAAGCTTTTTGCGATATTTACATTATATATATGCTTATAAAATATACAAGAATTGCTCGTTTAAAGGTATTAGATAGATAGATACTAGCTATGTACAGTCTGACCTCCGCGAGTTCTCAGGAATCCGGGCTGAGTTTTTTCATTACATCCAATATACTGTCATACATAATACAATGATTTCACTAGTTCATTTAAAATAATACTTTGTTTAAGTAATTATGAAATGTGTTTGATAAAATAAAACAAACTCGGTCCCCGATTCCCCCTTGGCTTAAGCGCGTACTTTACATATAGGTAATAGGTATAATAATAGGTAGTAGTAAAGAAAAAACATAGAATGTACGAGTTGCTTCTCTTCCCGCGCAGATGGTAAAAGCCCATCGAGAGAATGGGCATAAGAATCATGTTATTGGCGATGCGGCTAGCACCCCATCACTATTTTGATTCCTCTTTCCACCTATACGCTCCCAATCATGTTAGGCGTGGCCTTTAGGTCTTTTTGCCTTAGGCTCTGTCTACCCCGTAAGGGATAAAGACGTGATTTATGTATGTATGTATACATAATAATCTGCCTTTTAAAAATTACTCATACATACATACAAACCGTCACGCCTCTTTCCCACAGGGGTAGGCAGAGACTACTTTGTTCCACTTGCTACGATCCTGACATACTTCTTTCGCGTCATCCACAGTCATCAATCTCTTCATACATGCACGTCGGTTTCGGGTACTCTTGACCTGACCTTTTTCCAAAACGTCTCCTATTTGGTCTCGAAACGTCCTTCTAGGCCTTCCCCAAACCCACCTATCCCAAATTAATTTACCCGGTGGTTGGGTTTTAGTGTGACTTAAAACCTCCGTAAATTTTTTTTGGATTTTCTTATCGTGGTTGACTTTTATCTCAATCTTATTTTACTTGTAGTTCCGAGATCGGTTCTTCAGTGGTATTGTTGTGAAGAATTAAAATAGTCTCATACTACCTACCCTTACCTATTAGATAATAATATAATGCAGATCCGGTTTCCAGCCTATTTTTAGTAAGAGCTTAGAAAGTAAGCTTTGATGCGCATAAAGTACTAAAACCATGGGTGCCGTCTTTTTGTAATTATACATACCTATATAATGAATATAATATAATATCTACTTATTAATTTATATTGCGCTCCCAAAACTTTGGCGTTCAGTTTACGACAAGGCGGGTTTACGAGGGCGGCCGTTAATTCGCGACCGAATAAACGCTGGTTGTCGTTGCAAGTCGCAAGTTTGTCGCGGCAAAGGAGCCCGAGCCTCTTTTGAATTGGGTAGGGATGACGTTTTCAAATCAAACCCAGACATAAATTCTTAAACTTAAAAAAAAATCATACGATTTTTTTGAAACTCTGAATCAATCCATTGAATCCTACCTACATCTGTAGGCTTATTACCTAACTCGCTCGCAATCGCCATCGTGTTCATTTTGACAGTTCTTGTATGAATGTGACAGCTAGCTGATTCCGATGCCAACTGTCAGTCCATACATGAACTGTCAAAATGAACACGATGGCGATTGCGAGCGAATTAGATAATAACCCTGCTGGTACTTTACTGGAATTATATTTAATTTGTTTTGTAAATTACTTACACAGCTTACGCATGACGAGAATTTCGTTGTCTTCTTGCACTAGCGTATTCGCATTTTCGTGGACATGTCATACATCTAAGTGGCTAGCTTTTGGCATTGGACTCTCAGGCATCGTCCTAATAGAACGCGAATGCGCGATCATCGCGCGAGTAAGCAATGCGACCATCGTGTGTTCGCGCGATGCCAAAAATTGGGTGTCCATGAAGAACGCGAATGATCATCGCGCGAATTGATTGAATTGATTGCGACGTGCGATTGTCAGTTAGGACACCTATTCGAGTTCAATATGTTTGATCGCGCGTTCGTACTAAGTTCGCGCGAATAGATTTAAAAACATTTGATTCGCTCATTCGCGTTCTGTTAGGCGATGCCTTACCGTGTTAGATGTCCGTGGTAGATGATGGGGCATCGGTCTTTCAGTGCTCGATTAAATCTAGAATATATTTCTGGACGAATTGCCATCCCTAACGCGGCAGTGTTAACAATTAATTTGATTTAAAGCGGCAATGTGTTCCATCGTTTAATTGCTGCCTGACGAGTGAGCTGAGGCGCGTTTTATTTTAACTCTGTCCCCATAATCGTTAACGATTTTGACGCTTGGTCTTAAATATCACGTGTCCAAATCCAAATGTCTCTTCCTCTCTTATAATAACACAAGCACATTGTCCGTTACTTTGTTTGTATAAGTATCAGTAGGTAGGCAACTTTGTAAGCAATTTGGGTATTTGGAATGATAAAATTTACACATTGACTTAACATTTTTACAGGATTATTTCTCGTTAAAATCTAAATGTATTTTTTTTTTTTTTTTTATGTTAGAGAGGCCAGACAAACGAACTAGTGGGTATGTAATATCCTGTATAAGTTCCATGTTTTGAACCCGTTAAAGGATTTTTAAGCATACTAAGTACACTAATTACATACAACGTTGTCAAGGCCTGGTTGCTAAGCGTGCAGAATCAAGCGGGTACATAGGATGAGATATGCTTTCTGGAACGAATTGCCTAATTAATCTACCTGACTATGTTTTGTATTAATACAGTTTCATGTGATGTGTAGATATGTGTGGTGTTGACGAGTTTTAGTAACGGGCCGTGTGTTGGTCTTTAAAATTTTGTGTGTATGTGAGGGTATGTTCGCGTGTGTGAGAAAAGTAGTGTATCATGGGGGCGGCTGAAAAACAGCGTCTGTTTGTCAACAGATCGTTAGGTCTGTGTGGCACAGGCATAAGCTGAGCTGCCAACCATTTCAATAGTTTGTAGCATATTATTGTTTACTTTTACTTTTATATGTATGTAACTGCAAACTGTTGAATAAATATCTTTTATTATTATTATTATTATTAATAACAGTCATCTTCAAAAGGATCTTTATCAACTTTGTATTTATTGGCTGCCTTTCAAGTTTAATGGGTACATTCTAGAATTACCCTAAGAAGAGTGGGGACATTCACTAACATAGGTATATCTCTTCTACCAATATTGCACTTGGCCGAAAAACGCTCGCACATCTATCTACACAAAGGAACTGTTTCACGAAAACTCAATAATATTTCATGCATTTGCAAATACAGGATCGTTCCCGTCGTAACAAGCAGTTTGTCATTTGCAATTCACGTGCGGAGCTCGGCTGCGGAGACGCGGAGTCCCATCCCGCGGCTGTCTGAGACGTCTTCCTCTATTTTCATTAGAGGCATCCACCGGGGGCGGATCAGTCTCGCAAAAATAAGTAAAACTGTTATTGAGATAAGCATCTGCGCGGCGCGGCTTTCTGCTAAGTCCCGCTGTGTCGCGCTGAGAAATGTACCGAGATATGTCCGGATTACTGGGCCGCGTCTTTCGCGCGCATGCGACTGTTTTCCGCTGTTGTGTGAAATTGTGTTATTATAAGCTAATATACACTATTTTACTTTTTAAAATGTCGATAGTCTTCAGCAGATTCATATTGATTTATGCTTGCCGTATCGTTATTACAAAGTAATTTTATCTAGGGTTAATGATTAATCAATTGCAAATTTTATTTGGGATAAACAGAATTGAAACCGTGATAGTAAAAGTTCAAAGAATTATGGTAACAATAGCGTAGGTAATCCACGTATTTATTTTTAAACTTAAATGACCAACAACTAACTCCGTTTTACCTTCAGATTACCCGTATTCTTACAGTTTTCTATAAAGAACGTTGGTATTAGCCGAAGACGTAGTTGTACGGATTAGTGGCGCAGCATAGGCGCGGGCGCTGCGTCGCGCTTGTCGCAAATTGGCCCACAGCACCTGCGTCGACGGACGGCACCTGCCCACCCCCGGATTAATTTCTCATCATCCCGCCCGCCTTCCCGGGAAATAATGAACACGACATCCTTGGAGAAAAATGCCACTAAGCCCAGAGACGTTCCACTTGATTAATAAACTCCTGGAAGCTCTACTTCAGCTTTTACGATGCCTATCTCTTCTGAAATTGAACAATAAGAGCGAATTAGTCTTCTACTCTAGAAAGCGAAAGTAGGTATGAAAATATAATATACAGTAGTTATTAACCGTTTCCATGGGTGAAAGGGTTATGTTTGAAAGGAACCCTAATAAAGGTTCAGTTCGTTGAGTGGCGCGTAGGTTACATACGTACTTACCTACTTACGCGTGCATTTGCCAGTGTTAGCGACGCAGATGGCAATTTCACGCTCCACAAACTCTTGTCTCGTATGCTTATATATTGTTTTTATTATAACCGTTAAGTGATTTGCGAAATCTGCATGTGTTATGCAAGTGCGTTGATTAGACAGTAGGCATTTTAGTGCGGTTAGAGAATCTTAGTTCAAACAGTGAATCGATTTATTATGCAACGAGGAAAAATGCGAATCGATTGATGGAGGATATTGATTGAGTCCATGTCTTCTTATTTTAAAACGACAAAAAGCATACCATTAATAAACACAATTTGATTTAATTTGATTAAAATTCTAGTTACGTACATCTTATTATAAGTAGGTATTATTTATTTATATTAGCTACGTCTTCAAACAAGCTGTACTTAACCGCCGTCATGTGTAGTATGTTGCCTGGCACCTTTTGTCTGTTGTTTGTGGTAATTTTGGCAACACTACTAAATTTGATTTTAAATGGAGACATTGCGACCACAAAGTCACGAACCCGACAGCCGATACTTCGTCACCGCCGCAAGATGGCCGCGAGCATCTGTCGGTTTGTCGCTCTTTCCTTTTAATAACAGTACTTTTGATACCATTATTTGCTATGAAGTATTATTGCGGTTGAAGTTCGTTCGCGTAAACACTCATGTCGTAACCGAATTCGCCTTGAGGTATGTAAATTGGCAGCGTGTAACGACAATCGCGAAATGCCACTAACCAAAAAGTTTTTGCCGATGACTTTCTCTGTTTATAGTCGCTCGACTGTTCAAGGTTCTCAGTGAGCACAAATTATTCAATTTGGTATTGTTACTGGTACTCAAGACAGTAGGTTCTTTCACAAACATAAATTTAAATTGTCTTCTAGACCTTCAGTCAGTATTATTTATGCCAGTATTTATTGTATTAACATAAATTGGACATGAGTTATTTTATTGCCCCGAATGCGTCGAGAATGCGCTGGATAAAGGTTATGATTGTAATTCGGATTTGTCATAGCTCGTAAAGGCACGATTGTTTATTAGTATTTATAAGCATGAATGGAATATTGTTTGTGAGAAAGCATGTAATTGATTAAATAAACATCAGTTTACAATATGACATCGTTTTGTAAAAGGTCTTAGTACCTATCTATCAACAGTGTATTGTAGGTAGAGTACCTACATAGTCTACTAAACTTACGTCAATACAACAATGCGACTGCAGTTAGAATACCTACTTACTCAACAATACTCAAATTCATCATCAACGTGACCAGCCTACATATGCCCCACCATTGGCGTAGCCTCCCCTCGAAATATTAGACTGTAGTTCCCAAGCGGTCTCACCCTTGGACTTCTGGTGGCAAAAAGCATACGACCGGTTTCATAGTAATCGTTTACCTACCGTAGCCTATGGGCGCTTGAAAATCCAAGGGACTCAAATGCTTGTTGCCAACTTTTTAAGAACTTTACACTCCTTCCGTAAATAAAATCAGAATAACTCCGCCGGCTCATCCATCAAAAGGTCGTCCGTTCATCAACCGCCACTCATCCGACAACAACACACGTTAATGCCAAAATCAAAGCATCATCTGTTCATAGTGCCATCCCTAAACGCCACTTCACCCTCTTTGACATTTGTCGCTATCCGCTCCATCATTCTTGTCTAAACACGACCACGAAATATCACATTGATATTATCCTGGCACCAAATCTGTAGTGGTCCATTGGAGCATATTTGTGGGTGCTGAGAATGGCTCCGAGCGGCGGGGGTCCGGCGTTCAACAACGGTCCTTGTGCCTTAATTTAATAATCGCATTTTGAACATGACGCTAAACCCACATAGCTGAACGCGACGACTTATCGTGGCTATTTAAACGAACTTTATGGAAGTCGGAATAAAGCTTTGATTCAGTGCTTCGTCCGCCACGATTGCCTGTCGCGTATGCCATAGGACATCGATGGGACAGTCTATTACTGCCTTGCTTGATTGTTTATCTTGTTACACAGATGATTTGAAAGATACAGAGACTATCAAATTAAGTGTATTTAGTAAGTACGTTTGAAATGACTTTTTGTTATGCCGTAATTATCAGTTAGAATCCTTTCTTTATCTTTTTAAGATGCAGTATATTCTTTACGGCAAATTCTGAAAGAACTTTTACTTATTTTCATAATAGTACTAAATACTTGTCTTGGCCGTCGCGCGAGGCACGTTCGCAAGTTTTTGTTTTTATCTCTGAGGTCAAACCAAATGTAAGTAGTCGGTTGCTCTGTATATAATTGTACTCTGCGGGTAATGGCGCATTGTTTGGTGAATGGCGCCTCGTAGATGTGACGTTGTCCAGCTAAGTGGTGTGGTAATATCTCAGCAACGAGACATCATCGACGCTAGACGCTAGGCACCGCGTTACGGCCTTACGCCGCACCCACCCACGCTGGCCGCTGCTGCATCCAATTACAGGCTCTACTCTTGTGAAAGCTGGAATATTTAAAGTACCTAATTCATTGATTTTAAAGTAGTCAAAAGCCACAGGTCGTAGCGTCGCTCTTCGTTCGATTCATAAGGATACGTAGGTATGATATTACTTTTGGGTTAACACATTGCAAATAATGGGGAAAGAAGGTTGTTTAAATGATATCTGAAATAGTACTACTATAAGTTCCTAATAAATACACACAACACAATAATAGTCACATCCGATTTTCCTGACGTATATGTACCTATTGGTAATAGTAGACGACTGCGTTTTAAAACTGAAAACAGACATCGATCGATAAAGTTAAGTACAATACAATACTCAGCGATCTTTAAGGTGGCGATAAACGTAAAAATGTTTGTTTTGTTGTATCTACAACACTGAATGAGCACCTTAAAATATGGAAACTTGATTTTATGACATCTTATAAAAATCATCTATTGTTAAATTTCGAAACATGCGTATATTTTAGAGTCTTTGAAATAACTTGTTCTCGCCACCGCGCCATAAACTAAGTAAGTGGACGTTAATCATCACTAAATGTCTCTATAGTGAAGTACCCCCATTTTATTTCAAACGTTAACGATTCAGCCCCGACAGTCTCCGCATCATAAGCCTTTTCATCTGTCAAGTCTTAACAGCCATGGAATTGGGCTATAATTTACGATTTTATCTCGCACGGCACCCCGCATAGGGGCACTGGTCAGTGTCGTGAAAAAAGTTGCAGCGGGTAACAGAGGGATAATGGTGAGCGGTGACCGCCCGCCATGACCACCGCGCCCGCTGTTGTGACTTGCCAAAATAGAGTCGTAATAATGAGAGATGGCCCGCGTATATTGCGCGTAATTTAGAGTGATCGCCTAACGAGCGCCGCCTGTAGGCCGTGGCTCGGGGCTGTTTGTCCAGTGGTCGCCTCTCTTGTTGAGTTACTGCTCGGGGGTGATTCAGTTTCACTTTTGTTGGTCACTTTACGTCCGTTGTATATTTATTGTTAACGCAAGCTATAAATTAACTTGTGTAGTGACATTGTTACGCCTTTAATAGGCATCGTTGGCCAGTTGTTATGATGTTTTGTTCGATTGCTATCATAATAGACGACCGTTCCGCATGGATGAGCTTGCCGTTGCGAGCGTCACCGAGGTCGCGCTAAGCCAACACTCAAGATTGATGCTGCGTCGGTCGAAGTGCCTGACAAATAGTTGGTCAGGCAGAGGCGTCGCAGAGCGTCTTGCCATAAATAAGGATTACTCTCGTGACCACGCAGTCTTGCGGAGTGGACGCAGCACGGCTCCTGTGACGTCTCCCGAGCCAGCTCGAGGCGTTTTATATGCTCGTGTCAAATGTCTCTTTTGTCCGCATCGTTTATAACACATCAACTTAAGCCTACCCGACTTATACGCATATGGAAGGCTGTAAGAGGCTGTATTAAACGATTCCAATTCACTCCAAGTCGTGAATTTGCGTTATTTCGGCGCCTAAGCTCCGAATTACAAGTTAGAAGACGGGTATTGACTCGAGTGCGGGATGCGCTAGCTGAGCCACGGCCGTTTGGAACTCGACGGCGATGTTTCAATTGCAAGTGCGCCCGCGGCTTAGAGGCTCACCCCGCGCGAAGGGAGGCGTCCTATCGCGCGTCAAACTCCCATTTCATTTATCTACATGCCTTAACTTACTGCCCTGTAACCATTGCCCGCACGAGAGTGGTAAAATATAGGTACACTTATCCGATTTACAGTTTCTATGCAGCGGCCGATCTTACTCCTAGACTAATAATTAGCTAGGCTTCGAGCGTAAGATAAAGTCTTGTGACTAAAGAAGATATAAGCTGGTTACTTGTCTTTCGTTAAATTGCCTATAAACTCGCACGCTCGGTGGATTCAAAGTCAATTGTCCTAGGTTGGGAAAGTTTCAGTCAGCATTGATAATCCCTTTGAGATTAATCGGGGTTAGTTTTGAGACTTGAGTGAAAGCGTATCTGAGACTTTGTATTTATATACATATATTATATGCGCATACAAAATGGAATCAAAATAGTGATGGGTTGCTAGCCGCATCGCCTATAACATGATATTCGTATTTATATATAACGCCCGCAACTTCGTCTGCATATCGTTTATCGCTATCCCGCAGGAATTACGCAATTTTCCGGGATCCGGTACGACGATACGGACGATAATCTATGTATGTTCTAAATTTCATCCAGATCTGTCCAGCCGTTCTGGCGTGAAAGAGTAACAAACATCCAAACATCCATACTCACAAACTTTCACATTTGTACTATTAGTAGGATATTAGTAGGATTAGTAGGATATATAAAGAGATTAGTGTCAGTTGGCATAACTTGTATTAACCACAACCGACGATTTTGACATTCTTTCAAAGGTTTTCTGTATAATTTCGTCAACTAATGTCTAATTAATGAGTTAAATTTACTCTGTGAGACATTTACGGATAGATATAGGTACAACAATTAAGAGCAGTGTTATCTTGTAAAATCTCCAATAGCATACGTGTACGGGCAGTGGACAGTGGGGAGCCGACGGCCGGTCGTAGTCTTCTCACGTCGGGGGCCAATTACAGCCGACCGCCCCAATGACGATATTGCTTTATTATACCCCACCATGAATACTTATGTACCATGTACACAGCTACAGCCTACAGTAAAACATATTAATCTAAGACCTCATCAAAACAATACAAGTCCGTAAATAATGACGCGACACATGTCGTGCACGAACCCTTTTATAAACGACAGCGTCAAAAATTAAAATGTGGTAATATTACACCTACATATTGTGAATTCGTTACTTTTTTAAATGCTTTAATCACGGATCTACATAATAATGAGAAACGGGACTTCCCGTCCATCTGACAAGTTGATTGATGTGCGCTCCTAGATTTATTTGCTCAAAAAAGTAGCACGCTACGTCCGCGGAGCTTTTACAGAGACCTCTGTAATACCTTTGTTTCATTTTTAAATACGAGCCTTTCATAATTAGCGTAATAAATTACAAAATGATAATAATGCGAGGGCCATCTTGTGAAACGCTTAATGCCGCGCGTCGGGGGGCGCCGCCGGCGACCGCGTGTCAATCACTCTCCCGAATGTAGAACAATTCTTATTTTGAAAAAGAATAAAAAATACGTATCACATATATTTTCCGTCTTGCTCTGTCCAGTTTGCATTGCGGTTGTGCGAGGGGAACGGGGTAATAAATCGGTCTTGTGGTAACATCTGTGCTTTATAATAGACGCTTACGTAGGCTTCTTTTCGGGGATTCGATGCGAGCCCGGTGGGATCGCTTTAACATGATTGATCTGTTTATTTTACATTTTAAAGGAACATTTTTACGGTTGCTTGTCAACTTAATAACAAAGTGTTTTATTTCGAGACACGTTAAGTTGATTTTTATTGATAGGTTTCTTTTAACATTATCGTTTTATTCGTAACGTTGGTTCGGCGTGCTTCAGATACCGTATTGATATCAAAAGCACACACACAGTCACACGATACACACATCTACTTAGATGGGTAACTATCTGCAATGTAGCCATAAAACTTGATTGGCATATTGTTAACTAATAGCCATACACTACGATTCAATGATACAAAAAAAATCATCTACCTACGTAAGTAATCATCCTCTTAAAATCCCTCTCAAAATAGACTGCTCCGTTTTCAAGTCAAGTGGCTCAAAATGTGCTACCGTTTGTAAGTTGATCGCGCTATGCGCCGGCGCTCAAAGCCGGCGGCGTGTGCGCAGCAGCCTGATAACGCTATCACTGAAGCTCGCCAGACTGACAGGTGCTTATAAGCTTTAAAACAACTCATTTAAGCTTTAGTGACTTTTGAAGTTAGACCCAAAGAGCTTGCAGGTAGAGTAAAAATTTAGGTACATAAAGGCAGTTTGAACTGATACTGCTGAAGTTGTAGAGACATTTAGGGCCATTTCTAATTAGTTTTAGCGATATCGCTTGCCGCAAGTAAGTATAATTGGAGAAAAGGAAAAAATAAAATACTTTTTTATCCAGTCGCGGCGCATCCAAAAATAGTTTAAATTCCTAATTCATATTGTTGAACCTTTTTAATGAATACGGTATATCTTAGATCATCCTGGCTATAAGCGAAATACATTCAAAATTACTATTGTTCCTCTGTCTCATTGACTTTGTCACTCTAACAATAAAAACCCACTGAGTAAGCTCCTGCTTTAATTTTCTCTGCTGATTTCTATAAATGAAATAACAGGTTATGCATTGGAAAGCTGCCAAACGGGTACTCAGGTATCTCAAGGCAACTAAGGACCTGAAACTCTGTTTCCAAAAGGGACAAAGTTACCCAGTCGGATATGTAGACGCATGACTACGGCAGCAATGTCGTAGACAGACGATCATACACAGGGTACGCCTTCAAAATGAGTGGTGCGTGCATATCATGGGAGTCGCGCAAGCAGCGCACACCTGCACTCTCTACCACAGAGGCTGAATACAGGCACTTGCAGAAGCCTGCAAGGAAGCTATCTACTTGAGATCACTCATTAATGAAGTTTTCGACGTCATTCAGCCCATCACTATTTATTCAGACAATCAAAGTTCCATCAAACTCACTCGAAATGACACTTTTCACAGTCGCACCAAGCACATCGACATAAGACATCATTTCATTAGGGAACTTTCACAGTCAGATTTTAATTTACATTACATTCCGACAAATGAAATGCTAGCTGACATACTCACCAAACCTCTCACAAAAATCAAGCATTACAGATTCACCAATTCATTAGGTCTAATTTCAAAGTGAGTAGCTAGTAAATTCTATACCTTTTATATGTCAACAAATGTATATACAGGATGTTGTTTTTGTACCGATTTATATTGTACTTGTCCTTATTTGTATATACATGTTGCTATTTTTTTGAATTGATATATTCGTTATACAGAATGCTCTATTACGGGGAGGTGTTGAACCTTTTTAATGAATACGGTATATCTTAGATCATCCTGGCTATAAGCGAAATACATTCAAAATTACTATTGTTCCTCTGTCTCATTGACTTTGTCACTCTAACAATAAAAACCCACTGAGTAAGCTCCTGCTTTAATTTTCTCTGCTGATTTCTATAAATGAAATAACACATATTTTGATTATATTTATCACCCTTGAAATAATATACACATATTAAGTATAATCAGTTGAAGTTAGTTTTATGGCAAGGAAAAATAATAACACTGACAGAATTACAACTTTTTCTTTAATAGTCAACAGTTTTTCAATTACGTACCCAGGTAACCTTTAACAATATCGACACTTTAATCTTTTAGTCGTTCATAATTGTAATTTTTATTACATGTCTATAAATAAATAAGTTAAAGACGTTGTTTGCATTACGCTCGTTAAACGGCCAGCGAAAAACCCGAGTGCGCCCGCGCAGGCTATCGGAAGCAATTACACGATGCTCACTTTATTAATTTTCATAACTACCCTCTCTTCAAAGGAAGCCGCCGCTTCGTGACCTCATTTGGTGTAAGCTATACAAGGTAGCGTTTTTTGTACAGATATCTAATCAATTTTATGTCAACTCAGAACAACCAAAACGAATACGATTTTAGACTTTTGTCTGACTCTATATTACTTGCTACTTGACTCTATAATGATTCAGGTAGAATAGGGTTCTGAAACTATATTATTCGACCATTAATCATACAATTTTTAAGAAACTGATACCTTTCTTATCGACAAATGAATATCGCAGATTTTCGGATTTTCTTCTTTTCTTCTTTATTTCAACAGGCAGACGACACATGGACAAAGAAGTGATCCAATAAGGGTTATTTTATCCTTTTGAGGAACGAAACATTAAAACGAATTAAATATAACCTTGTTTCGATAAGAAAAAATGTGCGTACAGTCAGCGTCATATAGTTTGAAACATCAAAGTCGGCCAAATAGTTCAGTCCCCATAGAAATAATACGGTGCATCGAACTTTTTGGTCACCTTGGATGTTTCATACTATATGACGCTGACTGTACATCACGTTTTTTGAATGCAAAAGGTCAATCTCAAAATCAGTTACTCAATTGAAATCTTATACGAATGGTTTTGTTTTTAGATGTCAAACTTCTGATTTTAGAATGCGTCCTTTTTGCATACAATGAGCGAGCAGTGTGCAGCTCATCATTAGCTAATATGGTGATAAAAAACAGTAGGAAACATAAACAAAAATTTGGAGCAGTGATAAAATTAAATATCGCTGGCGCTTGATAACCCCGGCACAGGCGTCGCTACTGTTTACCGCCAAAACCCTCGAAGATGCTTTAACAGCACTCGGTCTGGCACCATCACTCTTTGATCTTTGCGCGACACTTAAATACTCCATCAACTAGTTTTGTTACTTTGGAAAACAAATTTAGAAATTAAATACATTTTAAGGTTTGATAATATCGTAGAACTTCGTACTAAATCTTGTGTGATTTAGGTATTCTAGCTTTTAAAAATACCGTTTCAACTATTCAGACTTTAAGAGAAAGGTAATCCGTTAAGTTCCCCCCGTGAAAATAACACTTCAAAGCTTTAGATTTATATCTCTCCTATGCAAATTTATACACAAATAAACAAAGGTAAAACTGGATAACATAAATCAATATGTAGCTATTCCCAAACAAACAAAATTTACATGCATCACGAGAGGTGAACACTGGAGCACAAGAGAGACTTATCTCGCTAAAACGATTCCCACATAAATAAAGCTCATCGGATATGAAACCGTATTTACATAAGAAAAATATAAAGAGGCCTAAACGATAGGACCATAAGGGCGGCGTATCGGGCGGAGGCGCTTGGGACGCCGCTCACGTCCGCGGGGAGCGCGCCTTTAATAACAATACGAAATATCAGTTCGTTCCTCCGATCGCAAATCTACGTCAATAACATATCCAATAGTAGCGCTCAATTCATTTCGACATAATCTAATATAGCGGGGCACGTTTCCCGCCTAAATCTACCGCCACATGTCGCCAAGATGGCCGCCCGGGCGAAACTAAACAAAAAGGAGACCACGAATCGGTAATATCTTTCAAGTCCATAAACTTAAACGTTTATTTGTAGCGATATTTTGTCCTTTTGCGGATATTGCTTTACTACGTAAGCATCGGGGCATGGGTCGACCAGCATGCGGATAATAAGCACCTATCAAAAATTTATGATTGAGTACACGAATCGATTGTTTGCCAAGATACCCGAGTAGGAAATTGATCGCCAATTGATGTTAGTAATTACTTCATTTACCTAAAGCGGTTTAATTTTATCGTTGTTGCTTTAAATATTCCGATATTGATAACAGGCAAGTAGTTACCTACATGCAAAAAATTTACAGTTCGTAAGCAACAGGTATCGCTATATGGAGCGATCTTTACCAGACAACCTTTGCAAAAATGAAGAAAGAAAATGTATTAAGGTGGGCGGTGTTATCTTCAACCGTAAACAAAATTACATAAAACACCCATACCATAATATACACACTTAGAGCATATTTTACAATTATATTTTAACAGCATTGCAACTTTATTGAAACTGTCACTGTCCCGATAGAAACGGTTTTGTTGAAAATGATTAAAGAGAAACACAGCAAATACGAAGACACCTACCAGGCACAAAGGCTATTGACATAATTATGTCGGAAGGTGTATTTGTTGGTAGCCACGTAGCTTCCTGAGCAACGATAGCTGCACTTACAATGGAAGGGGAGTAATTTGTCCGGACCCACCGTCGCGTTCGTCAGTACAAATAAACGCACGAAATTGCCTCAATTAAGCCATCCTTTCTAATGTACTGATTGATCAATCATCGGACTGAATCGAAGGCGGTGTAAGTGCGGCTTTGTCTCGGGGCCGCATTGTCCGCGGACGTGCCTGCGCCCCGGACAGTCTCCAGCGGCCCAAAGACCAAGGGAACACGGAGATATGACTATGTTTCCATGGCAAACTATTCTACCAGAAATATAGGAGTTAAAAAAATATTGTCTAAGGCGCTGGAGCGTGTAGGTGCAGGATATTAATAAACACTAATTAAATTTTTAACGGGTTGTCACGAATGTTACAATACTCATAGCTTAATCATTTCAAATTCAACACAATTTTTATGACTTTTATTCCAGTGGCATTTTCACAGATGCGGTTTCAAGAATCAGGAATTTCGATACGATATTTGGCGCGAGTAGTTTTATGTACATATTACCAAAATCTACCTATATATATGGTACCTTTTCAACTACTATTTTTGCATAATTTACTTCGTTGGCCCCTGATCTGAACTGAAGCTTGGCATCCATGCGGCGCCAATGCGCTCGACTTTGCAGTCTTTCTTCGATTAGGTGCAGTATTTGTAGTGTGGGATCTGATATCAGCTTTGTGCTACTCTATGATGGCAAAGCCGGTTGTTCCGATTGATCATGCCTGCGGAGTCTAATGATTTCAGCAAGAATAATTCTATCGGACTCCCGTTTTAAGAGTTAGGTACGTGCATTTGTAATAGATATACTGCTATTCATTAATCGGTAAATATAAAAGACACTTTGTGTTGTTTTTTTCCTTATCGCATTATCAGGTTTTTTGTATGTAGGTATTTAGATTTTTGGACTGTTTTTACATGGCAGTAATCAACGGTTAGTTGCCAAATTATCAAAATAGGTACCTACTTTACGATCAAGCGACAGCATTATTTTCATTTTGTAGGTTTACGAAGAGCACGTCGCTATGTCGTGTGTGTTAGACAATACGGCCCTAAAAAGAACTCTAAATTCCAGAACATTTTACTCAATCAAATTTTATTTACATCGCCAGTGTACGTTTTAACTTTCCGTGTTTTTAAATAGCTAAGCGTAGACTCGGACTCCACGATGTTCAACGTGCAGGTAAATAGTACCATCTGCACCAACTATGTAGTTCCTCGAGCGGCGAGATGTAAGGGTCGTCGGTCACGTGCAGCGATGGCTATTGATTTCCATTTAATTCGACGCGTGCCGGCGACCGGCGAGTGGACGGCGACTCCGCTCCCATCACCGACAAATTGCAGGTCCACCTTCAGCGCCTTCATTTCCGCTGATTGAGGTGCGATTGATTTGGTCTATTTGCTCGTTTTTGTTTTGGTTTTGTGCGAGCTTGATGGGAAATTTGGGCAACAGTGAAAGAAATTTATTTTAATTTACAGGTCTTGGAAAATAGTGAGAGTCGCTGGGTAAAGTGTATACGATACGGTGCGTCAACTATTACTTATTGTATTTCCAGTTCTTGTGTTGTCGTGCAAACTGATTCTTCACTTATTGCGCTGTGTTTCGTTGAGTGCACTTTTCATGCGGTGTCAAGCGGACTGCCAAGTTTCAATTTAAGCGGCCACTGAAGATCAGGCATTGTTTAGCTTTTGGTATCGGAATTAATAAGCTTAACCGAAATTCTGGGGCTCGATTTTTCAAAACTCACATCATACGCAAGTAGGTATACACCGTTGAGATGCGGTAAAGAATTGTGTTGAATTTGAAAAGTAAGTACCTATCTATAGCACAAGAAAATTACGGCACTAATTAATCTTGTCAGCTAGTCAAACATTTAATTTGAACTGATGTTTTAATAGCAAATCGAGCAAAATTTTTCGAATTTATTTATTTATTTATTTATTCGGTACAATTACATATTGTAAACAGCAACATAGTAAAACAGAACATACAGTAATGTTATGTACTTTCGAAAATCTCGCTCGTGGTAAATAAAAAGAAGTAAATAGGTACGTATACGTTTTAGCGAGCTTCATTCGATACTCTAGTAGGTACTGTAAGCTTATAATTCATCTAGAAATATTTTGATTGGTTGTACTAGACAAGTAGCGACAATTCAATCACGAACTAATCAACGACATTATGTCCAAATTGCCCAGTAGTGATTTACAGAAAGTGATTGTCGTTCGTCGTCGAAACAATAGAGCGCGTGACTCCATCTCCGCGCTCCCGCGGCTCCTCGCAATGGGATTACTGCGGCAATCACCAGTCACTGAGCAATACTGACTCACCATAGCGTTCTCTATACCTTATTGCTACTATAATTTCACTTTGAATAATAAAATTCCAAACAAATTGCTCCAGGCCCACAAAACGCTCCTTGCCAGTATTCCCAGACATTTTTTATTTCGGTTAAAAGTTCGCTAATTGAATGCCGTCGTTTAGAGCGTAAAGCTTAGCTACTTGATCAATTACTTTTTAATATCTACCCTTTTTTTGGAATCGAAATTGTTTTTATACAGGCCAGTAAATTTAGAGATGGCTTACGCCGCCCAAAAATTAATTGATCGGATCTCGGTTCTCAGAGGAAACGGCGCGGAAGAGTTTTAATTAGTGAAAAAAAAGCAGCACAAAACTTCCGACGTAAAATGCGGGAGACAAGGGTGGGCGTAGCGAGGAATAAAAATCTCCCGCTCGTAATGCGGGCAACATTTGTGTGAGGAAGACGCCTAGTAATGGAAGACAAATTTCAATATAATTTGCAATACATAAGCGTGTTACTTTAATAGCCCAGAACCACCCTTCAAATTAAACGGGGCTTAAGTTTTATTTTATTTTTTCCTCCGCTCAGTGGAATCGTGTTGCGGGCGCGTAAGCAAGCGCGGCAGGGGGCTCGCTCGCACAAGGCGCCGGAAAAATATAATCCGGCCAAATTAATTGCTGCTACTGGCAATAGTGGCGCGCGATACCGCCAAATCAAATTAAGGCCGCGCTGTAAAAACCAAATTAGTGGCCGCTTTAGCCGTGAGAGGGTATTTAGTTACAAGACGTTAGTTCAAATCCCGCCATTTTCATTAACAATAAATATCCCCTCGCAGTCGCGCGGAATCCTTATTGTTTTACTTTTTACACCCTTGTGTCCCGGGCGGGATATAGCTCGGACGACGTCTTCTACTAAGGCCCGAGCTAATTTGTTCTTTTTGTTTACTTACTTACAGGGCGAAGGTAATAAAAATTTGTGTTGCGCGAATTGTATGGACGTTAAATTTTATATTGCCGGTCGAGGGCGAGTTTTGCATTTAATTGGGAAAAATTTAGGGTCGGCGACGCGCTTCTGTGCGGAATCTTAAACTGTAATTGAACGGCCGTTACAACTTTTTTTTCGTTTCAAAGGTTTGCGTACTTAAAAGCAGGGTAGGGGAGATTTAACAGAATTATGCGGTTCAACTCTAAATTGTATTATAGAGATAATAATGTTATAGCCGCGCAAGGGATAAGTGCGGCTTTGGGCGAAATCTTTAAAATTGCTTTCTACGGGCGACCGTTACTTGGGCGCGCGACGCGGCCACAGATGCAGTTATCGAAGGGGTGCACTTGATGTGTTTTTTTTTCGGCACATTGGTCCCTAATTACAGGCGATACACTAAATTAGAGGGCGGCGGTGATCTAAAACAATAAGCCTGCACCGTCATTAGGTGGCCGTCGCAGATCGCTGTTGCCTCACATGATTTGCCCACATTTAACCGCATTAGTGGCTATCTATTATTCATTACGTGTTCACAAATTAGATGGCAATACCCTGTCATTACAATCATGAATTGGCTGGAGAGGATTGTTTCTTTAACTTTTTAGTGATACACTCATGTATGTAGGTTTATATATTTTTTGTCAACGACGACATTCAAATTTCTCTATTTTTTAATAGGTAACGTAACGTATTTACGTATACCTGTATTTCAGTTTACTGTTAATAGATAAGGAACGTTCTAAATAATTTAAGGATTTCCAATGAAAAATCCAAAGTTCCCTTAAAAATGCACTAAAACATTTTTTACGCCACTTTGAACCAAAAACAAAACGACGTTATGCGAGAATTCATTTAACAGCGAATAAAACACCTTTAGGGTGAGATTTATTGTGATTATTACGACTGCCATTTTGACCATCTGCGTGAATTGGGTCCCAACGTGTTGCGGTCGGTTATTAATTAGATTTTAACTTAGAATAATGCGCTTAGTTCCGTGGCTAACATGTTAGATGGATGTGTAAAGGAAACAACTATTATAATTGATAAACGCCTTTAACGATGTTAGCTGTCTCAACTGTTGCGAGAATACAGAAAAATCATCTATGAGTGTATTGGAGTAATTTATAGCCAATTTTGTTTGTTGCCGTGTAAATGATTGTGATCTACATACCCAAACAACCGACGTGTTCATATATTTAACTGATAACCATGCTGGCAGATTTCAAGGTGACAGTTAACTCGTAAAGTAGGTATATATCACGAAATCATCAGTGAATATCAGTTGCAATACGTTATTTAATAGTCAGGGTGTTTTGTTGTCCGTCATTACAGGCCTGAAAAGCCGACAGCCCAATATCGTAATTATAATTTATTAAAATTACCGCGATGATTGCAGGAAACGTGTTATTTAACGTGGCGGCGATACGATCTTATCGCCGTGATCCTAATTCCCGACGTGTGGATATTATCGTGCTACCTGCCGAAATCGTTCGGACACAACGGATAGAATGGTGCGGCTGCCTACGCCAACATGTCAGCTTTCACGATCGCATATAGGTATCTACTACAGTATGTTCCGTTTAAACAAATATTGCAACTGCATTTCCGACGTAAAAGCATAATTGTTGACACGTGAAATTGAACCGTGTCCAAGATAAAGTATCTTAATGTAAAAGAGTGTCAAAAATTATACTCCAACTTAATATTTTCAGCTAGGTAAATATCTTTGTTATTCAGCTGTGTAATAAATAACAAAGAAAATCAAAATACATAGCACACAGCAATTTGTCATTGTGACGGAGTGCGGTAAACAACTGAAACGCGATACTCCGCAGCGGGACACCCCCTGTAAGGCGTTATTATCGAGACAAAGCGGTCTGTTTGTCTATCACGATAATCTGTGGACTGCTCATTTCAATTCCGTGTTGTGTAAACGCCCTAATGGACGCCGGTAATGTGACACGCTTGACGATTTTACTCACAAAATTGTTGTACGAAACTCTATTACAGTCTAATGACAGCCACCGTCTAATTGCAAGGTTATTACGTTTTGTTGTGCACGCGGCTTAATGATAGTGCTGGGTAATAATTATTGGGCGAGGTGAAACCCTGAAGATGTGTCGAATTGAATCGTCGGGCGCGTAATGACGGCTCGCAGCCGCGAGCGCCCGCGCGCGGCGGATGCGAGCCTCCATTATACCGTACTACACGTATCAATGAATGCATACAAATTAATTTAACACTGTTTTTACCAGAGGCAGAATAACATAATTACTAGTTACCCTTCAAGCTTCAGTTACTACAGAAACCGACAATCCGTTTAGAGTCAACGCACTGACCGTAAAGATCCCCGTAAATTAGATGTTTTCGTGAAAGCGGCGTCATTACTCTGCAGCAAAAAGTCAATATTGCACTGTCACGACTGTCATTAAACGAAGTTTTCTGTAAATAAAGAAACGCGTGTAATTCCCCATATCGCACGATCTCGTCAAAGATCTGGAGCGACGAATAGTTTCGTGAATAAGTCAGCAGACAATGGACTGTCAACTCTTATATTCCATTATTTCGTGTTGTGGCGTTGCATGTCACGAGAAAGCATGTCGGTAAATAACTTCCATTATTTGTTTGCGGAACTCTGTAGAAAATGTTTTTGCCGTAATATCGCGATGCTATTGACAGCCGGAACTACGATCGGTGAAACATTCCTGTTTTCTTGTTCTATACGTTAATTTAATAGGTACTAATACTTTCAAAATTATAAGTTAATTTGAAGTAGCTTTTAATGAAGTCACTAGTATGCGAAGACTTAACCAGAGAGCCATGTTTCTCAGTAGATACCTGCTTGGAACAGACAGTTGAGAAGCAGAGACCAGTATTTCACACGGTGACTCTCGATCGCCCCGTGCTTAGATATATTGTTACTAAAGCGTGTGTGTAAGCGGATTTCAGTGGCGACTCCGTGGTACCGGGAGTATGGCGCCGCAGTTGGGACAACTACAGTGCTCCCGTAGATATAGGGCGTCGATACAAATTCTTTTTATTGTCTTGGCGGGGGCACTACTGTGCTCCCAGATAGTGTAGATACTAACCTTTCCATTAATTACTCAGTCAAGTGATAGATCCTATAAAAACAGACGGGTTGTACCTACTCCGGGAGTGCCGGGAGAAGTGAAAACTTAAAGTGCACAATGCACTTCAAAAAGAGAAAGAAAAAATAAACTTGTTGTACACGAGATTTGAACCGCGGTCACCGAAGCGAACGCACTGTTATTCCACACCTTATACCACTAGGCTAAACGTAGCCTACGAGTGAGTGACGAAATCAACGTAAGTATTATCTTCAGTCTTATCTGACGTGAGGTTAACATTTTTACCCATCCCAAAAAGCGCTCAACGACGCTAAAGAAGTTTTCACTTCAAAAATCATTTAAGTTGATTTGAAGTAAGTAGTAACTTCTTTTGGTGGTGTAATGACATATGTACTGATTATGGAGTGAACGTCAAAGATAAACAAGTAAAAAAATATTTATTTGCGAAAATTTGCAACTTTGCCTACTAGCATTTTCTCCCCTAGGCAACCCCAGCGACCTTCTATTTTTGCCGCGTCGCCTGAGACGGACCGGATTGATTTACGGGACGAAGTGCGAGATACCGGGTCCGACCCGGCTTACACCTAACTAAGCCTTGCCCGGGCTTACGCAAAACACACGGTCACACGCCACACGTCGCCGTGACGTGGGTGGCATCGAGAATTGCCAACAGTTCGGCTTTGCTATTAGAGGCAGGAAGGGCTATTTGTACTAATATGGTACCTACTTGGATGAGTTATTTAGAGTAGCTGGTGACTTTGTCAGTGACCAGACGAACACACAGTGCTCAGATGAACAAGGGAGGTAAACGAGCCAAGTGGGCTACCTGATGATGAGTAATCAAAATTGCTTAAGGATTGACGACCGGATGGCCCAGTGGTTAGAGAACCTGACTATGAAGCTTGAGGTCCCGGGTTCGATCCCCGGTCGGGGCAGATATTTGTATGAAAAATACGAATGTTTGTTCTCGAGTCTTGGATGTTTAATATGTATTTATCTATATAAGTATGTTTATCCGTTGTCTAGTGCCCATATTACAAGCTTTGCTTAGTTTGGGGCTAGGTCAATTGGTGTCAATTGTCCCAAGATATTATTATTATTATTTATTAATGATGCATTGCCAGCCGAATAGAGGGTTTTAAGATAAAATTACTATCATTTGTCAGTCATTTCACGGGCTGTCCTGCTCTCGACGCCGGAACACAGAAGCAAGAGGACTGCTGCTCGGCGGCGTAACTAGTGAGGATAGGGTAGCGACCCTGACGGACTCTGCACATGGTCCTACTATACGCTAACTACTAACTTAATTGTAACCTGTGCGATCAAAATGTCTTTCAATCATTTGAGCGACTTTGAGAACGAGCCGAATTTCAATTCTAGTAAAAAATTGCTACCCTGACCGTAATGTGTATTAAGTACTATATAAAACAGTTTTTTTTCACGTTAAAGTTTGGTTCCAGGCAATTAGCCGTAATTCTTATCCAGAAACCGTTTTCATTTTGCATAAAGTATTCGGTAGAATCTTTTTCACGTTTCTGCCGCGGCACTCCCAGGTACAATCGGGCTTTAATTTGAAATTTCGCTTTTTAAGTTATTACACCTATTAAACGAAAAGTAAGAAGACACGTTCGGCCATTAAAGGAAGTCTTAAGCAAGGCGGGCTGAAGCGCTGGATATTATCGCGCCGCTTGTTGCCCGCGTAAAATAATAATGGCCGAACTTCCGGTGCCGGTGGCGCGGAAAACTTAAGCGAAAAAGTCGGGAACCGCCCCCGGGCCGCAGTTAACTTTGTTGACCGCACAAATGTGACGTCACTTAATTTATAAACACCTAACTTTGCCAGATTTTTCTTAGTTAATGACACTTGGCTTCTTAGTACAAGTGCCACAAGATTTGTAGACTCAAATAGCTGACGTTCAAATAAAGTTTAAGTAAAATTAAAGTAAAAGCAGCGGGAAATTAATATGTGATATTTTTAAAAACACTAAGTATTGTAATGTTTGGTGTAAGTTCAGTTTTAGAATATCTTCATCAAATAAATACTGGAAATCTTTTCGCCTATTTTTTGACGTTTATGTTTGAACTGATTTACCAAAAGTGAAATCAATCAAGCGTGGTGTCTTTAGTCAACATTACTCGTGATAATGTTTTGTCAGCCTGTCACGCCTCAAGTTCACTTCGATAACGACAAGTGAAACTTCGACTCAGTACAAAAGCGGAAAATCAATAACAGAAACCGCAGGCCGCTCGAATAAATACTGCAGTCTGACTATCCAATAAAACACGTGAATCGTTTACAATTAAAGCTTTAAATCGGCAATAGGTGTTGCCATAAATTGGACGAGAAAACAATCAGCGGCGCGCGTGGCTCGCAATTAGCGCTGCGCGGCTCGATAAATTTGCATTAATGCTCTCGAAAAATCCGAGTGGCAATAATTTTCACGTGCCATCTGTATCTATGGCGCCAGCGTGTGACCCGCGCACGGCTCTCCTACATTGCGATGTGACCACTCTGTCGAACGCGGCATGTGTTTTGACGATTAAAAAATTAGTGAACTGCAACTTCGACGGGCTGAACTTTTGGTAGCAACTGGCAACAAAAAAAAGTTATGCTACGCGGTTAAACGCTAACGCTACTACAATTTCTGCGTTTTCAATATTGACATTATGTTCATGAATTGATGGTAGGTATCTACTTCGCGAAAAGTATGTGTGAAAGTTTTTGTTGCAAGGTAGATAAGGTTTGGCGGCTACAATCCTTTTCTTCGTTTAATTTATAGGTTTAGATAAGACTAGTTTTAGGTTAAGTTTTTTACTACTTATTAGTTACCTATTAAGCTTTAAATGCATTTTAATTATCCTCTCGAATCCTGGCCTTTTTAAAATAGGCGAAGTGTTTCAGACCTAGGCGAGAGTTTGTGCTAATTCTGAAATTTTGGAGATTATTTCAGCATAAGTAATTGAAAGATTTGTATTTTGTATTGTACTTTCGGCCGTTATGTAACTTACGCCGATTTGTTTTTAAAAAGTACGCGAGGACTAACGATTGACATAGATGTCTTATTGATTCATTTATTTCCTACATTTAGTACCAGATGCAAACGCGAAGTCCGATAGCGTATAGGTAAGCAGTAAGTGAGTATTTCAGCGCTGTCGATTTACGCGGAGCGACCCGTGATTTACGAAACGCCCCCCGCCTCGCTGCACTTTACACTTTTGCAGCTCCGCGCGCACCAACGCCTATTAATTGATATTCGCTACGACACACTCGCGCTCTGATATTTTACCCGTACCAATAAAATCACACCATTTCACGTTTTTAAAACGTTAAAAAACGCGACTCTTTATTTTCCGGGATTGTCAGCTCTGGCGTTTAGGCGCTAGCGTAAACTTTAATCGGTGTTGCTGTGTGAAAATTGTTGCTTTTTGATCGTAATAATTAGAATGTGAAGAGGTTTAATAACCTTTTTATTAGGTGAACTTTTAAAGCATTACGACTGCTACGTCTAGTTGCTACGAGTGCTACGCCGTAGAAGCTGCCATAGAATATTATTATGATGATCAAAGATATTTCACAATGCTTGTTACTACCTACATAATTATTAAACAACTTTATTTTTGAACGTATCAACCATACCTATACCTACTGTTGTAACGATCGAAGCTGAAAAATCAGATCCTGTCAGTGTCGCAGACGCAAAGACTCACTACAAAAGCTTCCATTTTTCCATTTTAGTTGCGGAATCCTGATAAACTAACTGAATACGTCACTATCTTATAACACAAAATGCTGTCATCGTAAAGTATAGCACATACATAAAATAAACAACCAGTTGCTTTTGTATTTAAGTAAACACATAATTCAAATATTAGAGTTGAACATTTCATCACAGCCTGAGAAAATGATACCCCATGGCGATAGTCTTCAAACGCGTTTTTAACGTAGGCGGTGAGCATAATTTGGCGCGCTAACTATGCGCCCCCTGGCGGGCAGTGTCTTAAACTCCTACAAACCACATCCGGGAACGTCATAAACGAACAGAACCCAGGGCTCATAATCGCCGTAGCTCGAGTTGTATGGTACACAGAGATTTTTGTCTCACTCTTGCACATTACGAATTTCGCATAAGAATGAGATATGAAAACAAGAATGGAAGAGTCACTAAGATTTTATCTCTAGGCCAGTTTGAATAGACACCCAGTCGCGTCACTAACTACGCCTCCAGCCGATAAATAGTCAATCAAAGTAACGCGAATCTTAGAGAACATAAAAATCTACGCTTTAAACACTTCGGAAAGTTCTTCATTGCTTTTTAATGGTGTAATTATTTAAAACGGGGATTTTTTATAGATTTGTTTCAATTTGAAACCCAAATAGACTGACGCCGAGAGACTGACGTGTCACGCTGGGCGTCAAGTACGATACGTTTTGTTCTTTATGTCTCATCTCCGTGTTTATGTGGGCTGATTGGTTTGGCAATGAATAAACAAACGGCTCATTTGCGTACCTAAATAGGACGTTAAATGGAACAATTATTTTGCATACGTTCGGAAACGGTATCGGTAATTGATATTATAAGAGTACTGACATTTATTTCAGTATTATTTAGACTTTGTCTCTTTAATTATGTAGAGTTCCCATGTCAGATAATAAACCGGATTCATATTTATCTTGTAAGCTAAAGTTAATGAAATTATTTTTTACTGTATACTTATTACTTAACAGGTTTCAAGGTGTGAACTGAATGAAGGAGTATTTACCGTCAATACCATCACGTTGAATTCAGATTCATGAGATAGAAGAATGTTTGAACTAAATTTCATTATTTTCTTTATTTATTACCCCGTATTACGTGTCTTTCAATAAAACTCAACAAATTCATCAGATCAATTTGGTATGTACCAAGAATTTTTTTTAATACAATACAAATACCTAAAAAGGTAATTATGTAATTGTAAATTATACTATGTATTTATAATAAATGATGTCTGCTCATACAACAATGGTCAAGCAAGTGACAAATTTACCGGAAAAGATGGAAATATCATTCACAAAAATACGATAGGCACAGGCAATGAAACGAAACGTATTAAAATATTTGTGGTAATGTTGACGACGAAATTAAATAACATCTCTATTCCTTATAAAGAGCGCCATAAAGTTGTATGTTTGTAGGTGTAGGACAGACAGCGGACGGACGTCAAGTGTGCGGAAGACGCATAGACGCTGCAGGGGTAAGCGTATTAGGTAATATATGGGAAATATTCAATTTTATAACATTCCGGAGCGATAACATCTTCGCTGTCGATGCGAGGTGTTCGGTGGTGGGTAATATAATATCGAATGGAGGCCGGAGCCCGCTGCGCGCCTGCGGACATCGTAACTTAACACTTAATCATTTACACGGACACTTTATAGTGTCGTACGACTCGGAGGACCAAAACGATGGCCAACGTTAGAGCTGTTAGAGACTCCGGATTCGAACGCGGCGTTAAGTACGAAGGCAATATTTAATTGAATAAATTATTAGATGGTTTTTTTTTCATAAATGATTTTTTGGGTCATCTTTAAACTGGGTAGACTAGAGGTATGAAAATAAAATGTTCGAAAAAAAGCCAAAATTGAAAATGACATAAAAGATGAAAGAATTTATACAGAGTACAGTCCAACCATAGGCCATAACAATACTGTCTAAAACTTAAAATCGCATTTACCATTCTTTCCGTCGGACGGTAGGTATGAGATGAAGGTAGAAAAATAACCGCAGTTTAGATCATAAATATGTCTCAAGTCCATCGTTGTTTTAAAACATATAGTTCGTTATGCCAGTACCTAATTCCAATGAAATAGCGCGGTGACGTATACATTTCTAAGTAACTACTGTACTATTACTATACAAGTTTAAGTAAGCAAGTATGGCGTTTGTTATGAAAAAGTTCCAGAATGGCACACATACACTTCATCATTACTACCTACATTTTGCATTTTTATTAATGAACCTACTGTTACGAGGACCATAGTGTGAGTACAAGTCTTACCGTAACTATTTTATTTAAGTCTATCGCAATTTTAAGTGTCCGATAATTTGCTTCTCTCCATGAATGTAACTTAGTGTTAATGGTAACTAACGTAAGTCTTGGCTTCAAGTAAACAATAGTCCCACAAAGGGCACCGAGCGGGCCATAAGTCAGCCCCGCGGGCAGTAAATCCAACTACACTGCTCCTCGTATTGTGTGTCACCCTGTTTGAGTGGGCGGCGAGAAATCTAGACGGCGGTGCGTAAAACACTGACCTAACAACCTTTTTTTCACACCCGTTAATAAAATACTATTGCCAATAATCTTTTTTCAAGATTTTTTTGTACGCTGCGGATCCTAACCCAAAAAGTAGAAAATGTGTGACAAACACGTTTTAAATTACAAATAAAGTAATACTTATTGGTTGTTTTACACGTTTGACAAAAATACTAAGACCACTAGCTGCGAAGGATTGCAAATGGTAGCTGGATGTTTTCGATTTAAGTACTTTCAATTTAAATAGGTACTTTGTCATTTTATCTAATTTTCCATACAATTTGTGTGTGTAACTTTTACTATGAGCTAGATAAATTGTATGAAAGAACGTCACAAAAATAACATAAAATAAGTGATAATTATTTTCTTTGCAAAAAATTAATAGTGTTTGTAATTCTGGTGAAGGAAAACCCAATGTTTCCTAATTTTTCTTATTTTAAGGGTACACTTTAAATTAAAAATGCCCAGCTATAAAGCCTTCTTCAAGATTATAGCACCTATAAAAGTAAAATAAAGTCAAATAAATTTATTTACTACTCGTTTTAGTATAAACATGGTCCACAAGTTTTGTAAATTTCGACTGCGATCAATATATTTAGTGTGTACATAAACATAAAAAACAAAATGTATATTTCCAAGATACTGCTGTTACTTTTTCGTAAAGAATTTTTGAATTTAACTGTGTACGTATGGAACATAATTGTAATTGTAGTCGGGACAAACAGTGTCAAGTGCAAAGGTCCTTATTATACTCTTCTCCTTGTCCGAGACGATTTACATGTAGTAACGCTGATGTACAGCGCTTCAGGTCACTATCTTTAAAGCTAAAAAAAAAAAACAAAACAACCTGTCTTTTTGACAGATGTGACAATGTCATTACGCTTTGAGTGCGCGCCAAGGTCGCTTTATAATCTCTCTTTAATAATAAAAATACAGCAGTTTTATTGATAGTTCACTATATTAACTATATTCAACATAATTACGGGTTTACAGTGATGTTTGGTGTTAAATCAGCGGAATTGAGGATGGTTGAAAACTTCATACATTCCGGTAGATTTTTTCGAATACCTACCTAAGGTTTGTTTGGATAATTCGTAAGGTATGTATGCGGCAATATTATTCAAATAGAATAAGTACAAGTGCCTAGAGAATTCACATTGAACAGGTATTGAGGTAATGTGCTTTCGTTAATAGGCGGTACGAAATTGCGTCGCAATTTACTATTTTATTATTATCTTATCACTAACTACAGAAAGGTAGGTTCAAATTCGACGTCTACGTTCTGTAGTTTACAGATATGCGGTTAAAATATACAATCTGGTGCGGAAAACTTGTTTATTTTATTAGTTCCGTGACCGACGTTCTGATTTCGCGGTCGTAGATCAACTCGTGTTAATGTGAATTTAAGAAGAATTAGGAAGATACAATCAAGAATAAAGACATTCAACTCAGCCCTCATTGTGGGCACTTGGATGAAGATTCAGAAAAGATGCAATAACACAGGATGAAGACATACTGCGGAGCTGACTGCCAACCTCCACTAGTTGGAGAGGCACTATGAGAGAGAGAGAAGACATACTGGAGAAGTTAGATATGTTCCTAAGTATAACCAGTTGAACTAAAATAAGTAAATATAATATTCAATCCTTAAAAGATGTCATCAATGCTACGGTACTCCTAATGAATCCGGAGATACATACAGAGCACTGTTTCAGACAGTAATGTGTAACATTTTATTGATAAATAAAGAAATAAATAATCAGAACTGTAAGTGAATTTCTAGAGATCAATAAGTAAAAAATTAACTTGAACAGTAAGTAAAACAAACTCTTTACTGTGCAAAATAAACTCCTACATAATTATTATTTACCCACAGGTATGAAATAATTGAATAAATAATAAAATTAATATCAGGGCACAATACAGGTCAATAAAATTGACCTCATGCCCCAAATTTAGCAAAGCTTGTACTGAGCCACATACACATACATAATACCCTCGATTTGGGTATACACATCCATATTCTTTGGAAGTGGTTAACCTGTTCAGATTACTGGCATCTTAGCCAGGTACCTTAAAATGGGTCTACCCGGACATCAAGTCATAGTGAAACTTGTATCCGACTAAACATTTTTTTTTTTTTTTTTTTTTTTTCAGATCTGTGCTTTCTTATGAATGTTATTTCCTTGTCTTTTACAAGAACATATACAATATTTGGGTAGTAACTTTCCGAGAGAACAGGAGGCTATATCATTGGTGTCTCGTAGTTACCATTATAAAAAAGAAAATAAGATCACCATACTACTAAGAAAATTTTATCACAAGTCACCGGGAAGAGAAAAATATTTAGCATTACTGTAAGACAATAACAATTTTGATGTAAAATGATCCTGCCACAAAAAATACATTTGATATTGTTTGGTGGTGCAAAACAATTGACAAGTACATTTTGACAGGTTTTAGACAAATCCAGAGTATTTTGTTAAGGAATACATTTCTAGGTAGCAGAAAATATAACATATAAACATAGAGAGTTATATCCTTCTTAATTTGCAGTGTAGGATTGTATGGCTGGATTCTTGCAACTCAATTTTGAGCACATATCTTCAACCATTTGAGCTGAAATTTTGCAGTGTTGTGTAAGACAGTAACAAGAAAGTGGATACAGTCAACAAAAAGGTTATAAGTATTAAAGAGGTAATTTTTGATAGAAACCTTAAGATGGAACACTATTGGGCATATATTTATAACATTTGAAAGCTGCATATACTTGTTCTATACATGTTGAAGGAGGTGTAGACTGATATTAAGAATAGATTAGCCAAAGTGGAATTTTGACAATGGTGTCAACTGAAAACATTAATTGCTAGTATCTTACAAAAATACTCTGCTTATTTAAATATTATTGATTTTAATGGACTTCAAGGGAACTCACTAAATATGCATATTTTTTCTATACTTCCATGCTGGTCTGGGAGCAAAGAAAATACATAGAATGTACCAGTTGCTTCTCTTCCCGCGCAGATGGTAAAAGCCCATCAGGGAATGATCGAAAATAGGAATAATGTTATAGGCGATGCGGCTAGCAACCCATCACTATTTTGATTCCATTTTCCACCTATACAATCACAATCTCGATAAACGGGGCCGGTAGGTCTTGGTACCTTAGGCTCTGTCTACCCCGTTGGGGATAAAGACGTGAATTGTGTGTGTGTGGATATTAATGGACCTCAAGGAAAGTCATTCGAGTAATCGATATCAGCAATATCAAAAAGGGAACAAATAAGGCCATTCAAAGACAGGCAGGAGTGGCATAGATATTCGTTTTTAAGCTGAGACTTGATTAGTTATATAAATCAGAATCGATTAAGAGCTATTACTCTGAGAATAAACAAAGAATTATGAACCAACACTTGGTTGATATACATATACAGGGTTTAGAGCTATCACACTGAGGATAGACAGTGACCTGTTATTGATACAAGAGTTGAGCTATGACAGCAAATAGACCATGATTCAAAAAGTATCAATAATCTATTTTCGAGTGCACATGCCTTAGCCTGTCTTTTTTATTAACATTAGCAATAAGCAATTATGTTACTTACAAATTTTGGGTCCCAGTTATCCGAATAAAGAAATTTATTATTATTATTATTATTAGCGCCATCACATAGTGGATGGACAGGCATACATAAACATACCTTAGAGCCAGCACGAGAGGCTGGACAGGTAACGTTATATATGACCCATCACTGCAGGTCCGAAAAATTATCATAAAGAAATTTATTATTATTATTATTATTAGCGCCATCACATAGTGGATGGACAGACATACATAAACATACCTTAGAGCGAGCACAGAGAGGATGGACAGGTAACGTTATATATGACCCATCACTGCAGGTCCGAAAAATTATCAATCAACCATTTTTGGGTAATACAGGCCTTAGCCCATCACATAGCGATTGGACAGGTAATTTATAAAATATGACCCACAGATCAAAAGGACCAAGAAAATAACACTCAAGAATTTATTTGTAGACAAGGCTCAGAGCTACCACAAGTTGCGGGGCCGTTTCGTACATAGTTGAGCTAAATATAGTTGCGCATGACACATTGTCCAGGCCCTCCCGTACTGAAGGGAGGCCTGTGCACAACTGTTGAACATAATTATTCATCCCGGAGAAGTGGAGATGGAAGAGCTATGATTTAGTTATGGATAGGACACAAAAAATAATCATTTAACAATTGCTTCATATAATAAAATATTAATATAATACATTACAGACTGGTCCATTTCTGTTACAGCGTCTGCTAACAATTGAACGAAGGCTTCGATTGAACGTCCTTTCTTGTGATCCTAATTAACCCAATCGTTTCCCCAGAAATATTATTTCATTATTGGAGAACATAGAACATATATAAAGACGCAAACTATACTAAACATAGCTCAGTTGTACAAAATTGAAGATCAACTTCAATGCAGAAAACCATTATGATATGAAATAACCATCATTGAATGGGAGCACTCATTAGGCTCGTATAAAAATTTTGAACGGTGTTCTCACTCGGGATCTGTTTGCTTCTAAATCTAATTGAAATTAAGGATTGGGCCTGAAGATTAATGCCTCTATACTTCACTGGGCTAACTTGTTTTTTATTTTTACTGATACCTATCATTCTCTGTGGCAGTAAATATAACCTTAAGGAATCTGGTTTCATGGTTATTACTTTATTTTTTTTTTTTTTTTTTTTTTTTTTTTTTTTTTTTTCTCTTACCGTTCTGAGTTTCTGGTCGTTATCACTAACATTTGTTGAAATATTCCTATTAGTATTCCCCAGGCAGGGAAAGTGAATATCCCACCAGCTTAAACCGGGCTGCAGAAAGGCTTTTGTCAGCATGACTTATTTGGGGCGAGATAGCCTATTATCAGCAGTCGATGTAATGTTACCACAAACTCAGTTACCAGAGTAGTCTACCGGGAACTGGTTGATTATTAACATTATTTAAGATTTTCTGTATGCCTTTACGTTGACCTATATCAGGAATCAATAAGTATTCTAAAAGTAAAGACTAAAGGGTTGTTACTCGGTTTTATCAGGGAAGTGGACGTCAGCAAAGTAACGTCTGTCGATAACGAATTCTAAAGAAGTTTCTAATCAATATTTTTTGAGTAGAGTTCAATTATATGACTCTTAAGGGATTTATATTCAGGTGATAAACCTCTATTGCTGTACTTAACAGATATTTGCCCTTTACTTTATAAAAAAATTATATGATGTAAACAAGATAAAATTATCATCTTTTATAATATCTTGATCGAACATTTAAAAATCTTAAAGTGGAAGTGGTTGATGATGATATAATGAGAAATAAAGAGGATTAGGTATAGCATTTATACCTAACATACCATAGTAATCAAGAAGGAGTCGACGGAGCCCCGTTTCACGGGGCCCCTATTTTCGAGTTAGGATTACAAGATAACCTAACCTAACCTATAACCTAAGAATCCGGTTCTTTTAATGTCTGTGTGGTGTTTTGTTATGGCGGGGGCTGCGCCCCCGAGCCCCCCATGTGGGGGGCTCTGCCCCCCACGCCCCCCTTTTCTCCTTCGTGGTTTACGACATTTGCTCGACAATATAAAAAGCTGTTATCAGAGATACATCAACTTCTGTGATGGCACATCACATGCCTTAGTGCAGTAATTTATCATCACTTAAGTAACGATAGTTTATGGTAATCTAGTATAGGTACTATGATGTTTAGTACATCACTATTATTGTTTTTATTAATATTGTTGGAAGGAGGGCTAAGCTGTAAAAAGAGATATTTTCCATTTCTATCGATAAGGTTACTTTCTGTCTAACCTGAAGTTGTAATAAATCATGTTTATTTGAAACCCATATTATTACTATTCACAACCCTGCCTTTAAACATCTACATGTAAATCGTCTCGGACAAGGAGAAGAGTATAATTGTATGATTAAACGAACTTACCTGAAGTGAAGTTCTATCATAATTATACGTAGCTCCTTGTCCGAGACGACGGTCCCAACCCTTCCCACTAATACTAAAGCATTATCCCAATTATAGGGTTGTTCATACCATACATCTTCAAACGTAATGACATTGTCACATCTGTCAAAAAGACAGGTTGTTTTGTTTTTTTTTTTTAGCTTTAAAGATAGTGACCTGAAGCGCTGTACATCAGCGTTACTACATGTAAATCGTCTCGGACAAGGAGCTACGTATAATTATGATAGAACTTCACTTCAGGTAAGTTCGTTTAATCATACAATAATCTGCGCGTTGAACTCTGCGCACACGACGACCACCGGCGCTCCGGGAAATCCTAACTTACGGGTCCGGTAACAAAAAGATTGTTAGTTAACGCTGTCTTGCAGCTACCACGTCGGCCCATAACACAGTTCATTATTTATATTAACAGTTTAGCAGGCAGTGGCCAGCGCGCCTGATCCCAACTTATGGCCGCGTGAATATGCGTGGGCATTATTTGTACCCTTGTTAAGCGCTGAGGATATTATAAAAATGATTCCTTTATCCGTGCTGTGACACTCGCTGGAAATTAGTCGTCTAATTTATGATTATCATAAAAAAGGATTCGAGCTCGGGTTGGAATTTCATTCATAAGAAGGCAGAGGCGTCGGGTCTTTATGGATGGATGTTTTCATTAATTTAACACGGAACCGGGCGATGCCACCGCGGTGTCGGGTGTCGCGGACGGCGGACAGCAGATCCCAGATAGCTCGTGCTGCGACTACTGTTCGCCGCTGCCGGCCATTTGTCACTTAGGATTAAATGACGTCATTGCGACAAATGTCACCTTGCGCGGAAAATGCGAAACGTCTCGGCTTAAAGTACCCATCGAATCGCCTTGATATATCTGACGTGAATAACTGCAAGTCGTGATCGAAGCATGTATTAAAATATTAAATGTAACGTCATTCCTTAGGAGTCAAGTGCGTGACTTAATTTATTGCCACGACCGATGAAGAATAATTGTTAGATATTTCAGACAACGAATCATTAGTCATGACGATGCAGACGGTGGCGATGTATAGGGTTGGCGCGGCGGGCGCCCGCGCCGACAGCGGGCTCGGGACCTCAGGGCAGTCATCAGATAAGCGACAAGTCGCGCTCCACATAATCTCGGCGGCGCATTAGTCACCGCGGCGACGGTGACCGACCGCCGCGGCCCGACACGGATCCTTCGTCTAATCCACTCAAAATATTCGGAGACGAATTTGTCGGCCCGCTCCAGGGATCGAGTGATCGATAGCGCGACTCGCCACAAAACGATAGATAAAGGCCGATAAGTCACAAGAAATATGACGCGAACAAAATCGGAAGATGTACGTAATAAGATAAAAGTCAAACAATGATTCGACCGCGGATTCGCCGCGGCATAATTTATGTGACAACGCGTGATGGACGAGCGGCGACTTTCGGTAAACTATTTACATACGGCGGCGGCGGCCACGCTGTCGGATTGGGTTCTGTTGTGACAGAGGGTGGGGCTTAGTACCGAAAACAAATGTCACTGTTATTTATTAGGTTACGGTGCTATTAAGCCTAAGACGGGAATTATGGTCCTTGGAAAGCCGCGCTACTCGAATTGGTATCCGATAAGCCTTTTTTGGCAGAGAAAGAAGTTTCCTGATCCATCCCTTTTGCTGAACTGTACCTTTTGTATTTAGATAGATGACGGGAAGCAGTGTCGCAAGACAGCCGTGTCTGCGGGCATGACTGAGATGCGCTCCCGCGGCGATGTGCGGTGGAAATTGAATCCAGACGCAGCGGCCTCGCGCTCGGCCGGCAATTCCCACCGCGCACTGACTTAGATTGCTTCCTCGAGATTGTCTCCTGATAACTGTTTGTACGGGACTATACTTAGTCGTTTTTATCATACACGTGCTGGAAAAATATATTTTCCTTGAATCTGCTGTCTAGGAAATCAAGAACCGGAAGTTAAACTTGATAAACTTTCTTTGGCACAAATCGAGTGCGAGGAATGACCGAGATTCTTGGTTCATTGTGGATCTTGTCGCTGATTCGTGTACAAGTGTGTTGCTGTAAAGACAGCGTGTAGCAGCCGAAGCCGTTAGCCGCGCGACAATCCCGCGGAGGCCGCGCGCGTCGTTTTTATCTGTGCTGTTCGCCGCGCGCGCGCGCTCGACCGTGTAATTGGATGAGAACGACGCGATCCCAATAGCGCGCCCTTATCTGTTCGCGGCAAATCCACCCCCCGCCCGCCGGCTCGGCGCACCCCCGCGGCGCCCGCCGATGCTCCGGCAATAAGTTTTTAGTGAGTAATTCAAGATAACCCCTTGATGTTGTTCATTTTCACACTTCCTTTCGCGAGAACAGCTCTTTATTGCGTAATATGTAACTGTCTCCTCGCCGACGGGCGTCCCGGGGGCGCAGACTAACTTCGCCCCTTCTATGATGTTAATGCGATCGCCCCCGACCCTCCTATCTGGATAATGATAATTGCTTTTTCAAAAATTATTGTTTGATGTTGTCGTTTAATGTGATTTCTGGAAGTTCCGTAAATTGCCGTCTGACTTCGTGACGTTAACAGATAATAGATTACGATGATATCCTTACAAATATCTCTATATCAGGGAGGCGATGGCGATTATTATTTGGGCATTAAATTTTTTCTTAATGAAGTTTATCTAGCATCTAACGGCTGATAATGAGGGTGTAAGTTAACCTTCGAAGAAACATCATAATTTAAATTCAAATTTGTTTTTATCACCTTCACATTTAGGGTTATGAGCATCACCAATAGTAGGTATATCATTTAAGCCTGTTTTATTCTTTCTCCATAAAAAGATAGACGTAGCGTAACATGCTCCAATATTTTTAAAATAATTAATCTTTCTTCAAAATTAAATAAAACTGTGAAGATAAAAAATTAAATACTGAAGACTGAGAGCTAGAGATAGTCGGGACGCTGCGAATTGTCGTCGTATTAGCTGGTATCAGACGGCCCGGGTGCCGGCGCCGCCGGCCACGGCCCCTAAGCCTGCTTTACAACGAGCGTCCGAAACAGCATGACTCTCTGGCTCAATTCTTGACTGACGAAGCATAATATTCTTAGCTAAAATCTCGGCTGGCAATCTAAGCTTCAGGATGCATTACAGTTATATTACAATAACGAATAAGTCTGAGCTTGGAGCTTTAAACAAGCACTAGATTGGTGACTAGCAGATAAAGAAAGCCCTTTTAGTAACTAGTGTTATTGTACTGCCAAAAGTAAATTTAAACTGTTCGAAATTGTCTTTTAGTAGTTTCTCTAACAACACCGGTGAGCTTAGTTGAACATGCATGCATATGGTAATAGGGTAGCTTTATTCCGTCACCTGAAGTGGCTCCTACGAGACAGTGAAATAAGATCATCATTAACCATCATCATTACCTTCTTCACTCATATTTGGTACCTATGTTATGTTACATGTAATTCGTCATTTTAATATTAATTTTATATGGTACTAGCTTCTGCCCGCGACTTCGTCTGCGTAGAATTATACATAAAAACCTTCCTCTTGAATCACTCTATCTATTAAAAAAAACCGCATCAAAATCCGTTGTGTAGTTTTGAAGATATGTACATACATAGGGACATAGGGACAGAGAAAGCGACTTTATTTTATTGACTATGTAGTGATAGTGATAAACGTTTCTATGCTTACAAGTTCCATTACAATCTTACTTGCATGTTGTTCATCGTGCTTGCTTAGTTACGTAGGTACCTTGTTACGTGCTTACTTGGTTCATTGCACGCTTGCTTGTAATTTTGCTTGTACGTTGTTTGCATGCTTATGCTTGCACGCTTACTTGCACGCTTGCATACGCTTGCTTGCTTTTTTATACAGTTTTGGTTCACGCGAGGGTGACGCAAGCGAAACTGCGGGCAAAAACTTACCGGAGATGACCGGGAGATGCTGGTGGCTGTATGGGGTCCTCCGTAGCCAATAGCGATTGCAAAAAGCTTCCAAGTTTATTTCGATATCGGAACTTTTTGTCTCCTATTTAAGCAGCTACCGGTACGATACCGTCTCCAAGATTCAAATGTATGAAAATGCAAATACCGGGAGTGGCCGCTTATCGCAGGCTCGTTCAGCGGGGCCTGCGAACTGTCGTCGTATTCCAGCGCTATCGGATGGGGCGCACTATCTCTGGACTCACACACTGCATCTAGCTAGTTTGTTTGTTTTGTCAAAATAAGGCTGTTATAAAGGTTTGTGAGACTATTTATATGGCAATGAACCGATCTTTTCTCAGACTCAGGGCTAGATACAATACACCTCAAGTGTCAGTAATATCATCCGCAGACTTAGCTACTCTCCACGCCGGAATACAACACCTTATTTAGTTGACTAAATGATGTGGGTAATTTAGCGAAGCGTTCCAAACGTCGTATCCCGTGTGTTACGAAATTTCCCATGAATATAAACTAATAACAAAGCTAACCCACGGGGACGTGTAGTGTAGTGCGTGGAAGCGAATGGCAAAGCAATTGGTCTCAGTTCGTGGACACATACGTCGATTTTTGTAACACATAGGATACGGCGTTTGGGACGCTTCGATTCCATTTAGAGCTGTAATTTTTTACTACTCTACTCGTATTACAAATTTAACGCAAATTTACAGCAATGCTGGGTGGAGTTTTGTTAGATGGTGATTTCAAAAATCACTGGTGCTCTAATGCTGTACCCACTGATGATGCTGCGTGCATGCGGTAATTAGGAAGAATGAATCTTTACACATACAATTTATCTTACTTCACTACATGTTATATTAATTCTCCCACACATAGGTAACAACATCGGAAACCAACATATATTTGCAAAGACGAAAATCATTTCTATACGGTTAAGTACCATTTACTAAACGTGAAATTCATGTATTCATGTATGGTTCGCTGTAGCATACAAATGACAGCCTTCTAAGAATGTAGTATGTTATTTATCCAATTCGTTGAATCGAAAATCGCTGATGACAAAAGAAATTCGCTTTTGAAACGTTTCATATTACTTTGGCAATAAATGAGAAAGCAATTTGAGGTTCGTAGAACAATTTGGTGAGATCAATGAGAACACGCGCTCATCTCCGAAGGATCAATACGGGGGCTGGGACAACCGTGCCGCTCTCGGAGACTGGACACACTAGCCACTCTCCCTTACCGAATTTATTTATGCCACTTAACTGAAAATAAAATGTACCTTTAATCGAACAAAAAAACTTGCCAACCATTGGCTCATCTACTTTTGTATTGCACAAAACATTATTATTGTAATTTTTGGCTACCTTTCTTTCAGATCTCTTTGTAAATAAAGTACAGAAATTACAAGTACGAAAACCAATATTAAGTATCGTTTCAGTGTTTAGTAGAGTTTTAGTAGGAAAATGATGTTTTAAACTAGTAGCTTTAATTTAATTACTTAGTGAATACATTATTTTAGTGGGATTTTTAATTTTGTTTAATTTTGTGGCCTTGAGTTAGAGTGAGTTAAATTTCAAATTTCTTTATAATTCCTTCGCTTGTCCTTTTCAAGAATCGTTTACGACAGCGTTTCCATTTCGCTGACAGAACTTGATAATGCATCCAGATCCCGAAGGATCTGCCGAAAACGTCTTTTTTTATTGTGTTCATTATTTTGAGTGAAATTGCGAGAGCATTAAGTTGAGTATAGGGTGGAGGCGACGGGCCTTATTACGCGCCTGCCTTGTAATCTGCCGGCCGCCGGCATTCAGAGCATACCTATATTAATTTGTTAGCCGTATTGAAAGACCGCTGAGGTGACAAATAGGTAATAAAATAAAATCGTTTCATGAGTTTTCGTTGGTTTAACTTTGGAATTGTTTTGACGTAAACGTATCAGCGATTTTATTCAGGTTTTTATGTCTGTGGGGTCTCAATTGCGAAGTAGAAAAACATAATCTTATGGAATTCGTAACTAAGTAATGCTTAGTAGATCTCATGCCCTTAGTGACAACGATGCATCCTGTACCTCTAGGTAACTATAATATTTTATTTTATTATCAATCCCGCTATAGGAAAGCACCAGTAATGTGCCGCAGATGTTATTATCCGCATCCGTAGGTACACGCTGATAAGTGCGGGTGTAAAGTATCCGTATATGTAATTATTTCATTTTCGAGGATCTTTTTTTAGGAATTCTATTAAAGGTACGGTCAAGTGCAAAAATAAGTATCGATACGAACTTCTCAAAAATATGTCCCACGACCTTATTACGCCGGTGTAAGAGTGTATGGTACTTATTTTTGAAACTTTGACTAGATACATATTATTACACTTGACTGTACCTACCTACTTTAATTCAAATTGGGTAGGTAGCTACATTTTATTTCCTAAGCTCACTATCAGTAAAAAACTTAACATGGTTTAGTTATTATCAAATGAATCAAGAATTTTACTTCTTGATTTTTTATGTTTACTTTAACGGTTTTACCGTTAGAAATTTAATTTCTAAACGACACTGAAAATAAGAACACATAGAAAAATCAGAACAGCAAAGCTATGGCCGGGAATCGAACCCGGATCCTCATCGTTCCATGATATGTGCTGTACCTACTGCTACACCTCCCATAGCAGGTACTTTTCGGATTTTTCAACGTGTTCTAATTTTCAGTGTCGTTTTGAAATTTTTATGGTTTAATTGGCAGTTCTATGCATTTAGATACTAATGAATTGAGTTTTAAATCAAATCAAGATCAAGCTCAAGATTTTTTTACAGTAATAATAATATGACCTGTGTATGTAGTATATTTCAAATAAAAATAATGAACCGACAACTGTCACTCTAAAGTCACACGTAGCGACGCTGAGTAAAAAAAATCTGCGTACCTATATAAATACGACATAAGTGATCCGTATCCGTATATTAGGATTTCGCATTGCTGGACAGGTACACTTTTTTATTTTTTTTAAGATCCGGCACATCACTAGGAACGTACGCACCACACACAGCAGCAATGCTGTATGTACACACACTTTTGATTGTCAGGTTGGCCGATACTTATCCTAGAATTTAAATGAAATACGAAGTTACTGATAAAGCATGTCCTGGTAGGTACTTCAAAATTAGAAATGCAAAGTTCATTTCGTGCCGTTCCGCTTACTCTAATTAGTGGTTATTAGGAGAGTGAGCAGGATGATATGATACGAATTTTGAATTTTGAACTTAAGACCCAGTTAGCCGCGCCAGTAGTTCGTAGTGTGCGTACCTACGTGCAGCGGCAGCGCCCGCGCATCCCGTTAACCGCCTAAACGTGCCATCGGCGCACCAGCCCTGTAATTTTCTCCCTAATTTGCTCATTTTAAAACGGAGTTTCAAATTTGAATTTGCATAAATATGTTGATGAGAGTTAACGCAATATTCGACGGGTCAAAAGAGCAGTGTTTCATATACACGTACTCATGTTGTTATTTACCGTGTTTGATAAGTAGAATGTGGACAATGTGGTTAATTTTGATTAAGTATACACATTTATGATACTCGATTTCGTGAACAACACACCGAGAAATGTTAACACCTAAACATTGAGAATTATACAGAAGCAATAGGTAGTCGTGGCCGAAACGTTTACTTACGTATTTCATTTGTATGAATACCTACACAAATGAATCCAATTACTACAATGTGAATGCTTTAGACATGTTTTCAACGGAATATAGACCGCAATTACTGCGACTGGTTTATTTGTGTCTAACGGCTGCACGGATTTGGATGTAATTTTGCTCATAGATCTAGACACGCGGCAGCGTGTCAAGCCAAGTTCAAGCAAATACACCATCACCAGGAGAAAGACATAATCAAAGACATATACTCAATAAATACTATTCAATAAATGTCTTTATTTAGTGACCCTTAAACGCTTTTCGTAAAACTTCTATTCATCGTCACCATGTTCCATTAGCAACTTTCAGTGCAACTCAAAAATAGAGTCAAAGTAAAGAAATTAAAAAGCACATGTTGGGTCTTGGGTGGCAGTGGTTCCGTTCTCTAACACTTTATTGTAGTCAAAATAATGATTGGGCATAAGCGAGAGCCGGTGGGCCCGGCGTGTCTCCGAGCCTGTAATCTCGGCCCGGCCACCAATCATGCATTTCTCACCCGGGCGCGTTGAAAAAATAATACCTCCTCGGTTCGCCTATAATTTGCTTCGCCGCCGGTCGAATCGTAACCGATATGTAACAGCTGAATCATTTCTATTACCTTACTATTTTTATTTAGACAGTAGCTTTCTAATAGATGGGCACTGTAATTTTCTGTAAGTCGATACTGACTATTAAGCATTTTTTATAACTGTTATTGGTACAAAACTTCACTTTTGTCGGTGTCTTGTCATTTTGAAGTTTGAAGCGTTGTTGAGATTCAATGGATTTACTGCCCCACTCAAAACCTCAATCACAGTAAGTGGTACGAACAATTGTAACTAAACTTGCTATAATAAACATTTGTAGGTTTAGAAAATCCTAGCTATTATTATTATTTTTTTTTTTTTAATTTTTGTTTCTGAGTATGGAAGGTAGGTAGTCTTAACGATGTTTAGATAGCCTCAAAACCGTCATAGCATTAACAGCACGGATCAACTGGCACTTGAGTACTTTGTGTTGTGAAATGTTGAGGCTGACCGTACCTTTTTGTAGCATAAAATCACTTTTTTTCAGAATTGTATGTGGTAAATATTTCTCCTATTCACCTATTGTTACGCTGTTGTGATCGCATCAAAAAATTCCGATGTTACGGAAAATTAACCGCGAAACTCATACACGCGAGTGATATTTTGACATTTGAGTGACAGTTACTTTCAATGACGTATTATGCGGAACCAAACACTGACAGAAAGTCGACGTTGAATTGTTACTTATTCCCTTTATTCACGTAACAATAATGCCCGAGTTCACAAACCGTCAAGAAGTTTAGGTGCTTGGTGTAGCTATGGATATCAGAGCAGGTATCCTGTCATATTTACCACTGTAAAATAAACTAATTTGAAGACAATAGCGACAAGCGACAACAACTATTTTTATAATTATAACACACTTATTATTGTTGCTCGTGACTCCGTCTACGCAGAATTCACTGATCTATATTTCGCGAGAACTATGCGTTTTCGCACTGAAACTATCTTTATGAAAAATTCCAACAAAATGGGTTCAGCGGTGTAGAAACAGACAGACAAGCACACTTTCACATTTTATAACATTAGTACCTACCTATGGATCAGTACAAAACGCTAAAACAAGGTTTGCAAATTTACATTAGTACTGAAGACCATGGCAATATAAATTTCCTTATGGTTTAATAAAGTTTAATGCATGAAAATACTCTGTAGTTTATTACACGAAAAAATGACTATAGTTATACATAGGTGCATTGCAATGACATCAGAACTGACTTCTGTAAAAATAAAAAATAATTATGCAAGAGCAGACTTACCAGACACCAGCGCATCCCGGCCGCGGCTGCCATTCATCCGAGCAAACAGCTCGTGCTGTCAAAGCACATGAAGGATTGCTTTTGTCTGCCACCGCTCACCGACAGTGTCCATTCATATGAGAAAAAATCGTGTTATGATGCCAGAAAATTGATGTTAATCTTATTATAATGGGAAATCGTTTTATACGATGCGTTTTTCAATAAAAAGTTTTAACTTTTATAAGAAACTGCAGGTAAGAAGGACGTTGATCGACGCACGATATCGAAATTGGATCGACAAGCGCCGTGCTGTGAAAAGTTGTAAAATGATTCGCACGACGTACTCGTACACTCGAATCGAGAACCGGCAACCCGTTTTGATTATCGACATGACATCCTGCGTGTATTTGGGAGCTACTTGGTTTTTTTTAATACTTACCTATCTACCTTTGAATGCGCCACATAAATACAATCTGAGTCGTTATTCAGTAATCAAAATGAGGTTAATGTTCATCAAATAATCGAGGTCAAAACGCTCGAATATTGGCACAGGGAAGACACATACAAAGAAATGTGTGTAACTAAAAATGTAGCTAAAATTGTTCGAAAGTGCAGCTCAAATAATCAATTTAGCTTTTTCTCCACTCGTAAATTAGTTGGTACATGTTACAGTCATGTTAAAAAGGATTGGTTGTAATATTTGTAATGATCTCTGAATGGGAATGGTGGTGTTCTGATGGGATGCCTCGGTGGCCCCGGGCGGGTACCAGGGTATAATGTCCCATTGTGCCGGTGCGGAGCGCGCATGTCACACCGCTTACTGACGGATTACCGAGTTTTAAGCCTCATATTGGTTCGTAACTCTATTGTAGCAATAGCTTTGGGCAACGCCGACCAACTCGCGATGCGTTACTATTATAAAAGATGAACATACAATATGACATGAGTAGCGCATCGTTTTAGGTGACTTTGCTTTGTAATTTTCATGAATTGAAAATCTTCTTCGTGATCTGAACTTTCAATTATTTGGACTAGCGGTTCAGGTATATCCAATTGAAATGGAGTCACGTATCACCAAAGCGCAGATTAAGGGTATATGTAGAGCATACTCGAATGACCCTCGCGATTAGTAGGTAGTAGGGATCCCGGGTCTCAGCAGCATTGGAACGTAAAGCCGCCGGTAATTGCGGCTTCGACGCCGGCCCTGGTAATCCCTCATTTAGCCCCAGGATGTTTGTTAGTGATGCCCCTCACTTGAGGAAAAAGAGACGAGTAGTAGGTAGCTAAATTGCTTCATTCATTTACTTAGGGCTTTCATACAGACACAGAAGAAAAATATTTTTGAGAAATTTTACATTGGGTTTCGCTAAGGTCAGTGTTTTCTCTCGCTTGCCATTTCCGAATTATGAATTTGGATGATGTAGAATCCTATAATTCTGCGTTGTTTGAAGCATTCACGGAAGACAGTGCGATAATGGACGTCCTCGGCAGGATATAATAGAAGAAAAGGTGAACGATATACAAAGTCAATAAAACTATGCATACATTTATCTTCTAATTCTGTTAAAGTTCTGTCGAGAACGTGTTGCTACGCGATTGTGATACCATACGCCGAATCAATTTGGATGCAGCCTACTGATGAATGTAACGATTTCTACTTATCGAAATTGTTGTTTTTTTTCTCAAATCAGAAAGACTAATAGTCATCATCAACCATCCCACATACCTATTACGCAGCGGAATGTCAATATGCTCGGTCATGGTTAGGATCAACAACGATAGAAAACAATGCTTCCTGATAATTTACCGCGCACTAACTAGCAGCATGTTGCGCGCCATCTTTCACCAGCGCCGCCAGTCATGCGCGCGCGCAGGGCGGCTCCAAATTACAGTACAAAGCTAGAAGCGACCTAATCTGACACCGCATCGGCTCCGATCATCGCTGATCATGATTTACCGACGTTGTAATGCTACAGATAACTTACGCACCGATGTGACACTGACAGTTCACAGTCCGTCGAGACGCCGGTATTAAAATAAATTTCAATAATTTTACTGCCGAAACCTGCTGAGCACTAAGTAGTTATCATTTGAAAGTGATATAGGTAGTTTATAGTAATAGTGACTCTATTTTAATTTCTAAATTAAATAAAACACATATACCTATGTATTCAAATGTTGTGAAATAAATTAAAAATTGTAACAGGAATATGAATTGTTCATTTTGAAAACTATAAAAAATGCCTTGAAATATTCTATCTAAAAGTGAACTAACAATTCTAAGCTGCGGCAAGTCGGTGATAGGTGATCTGACTTCTAACAATTGGCTCTCGATTGTTGAACTTGCTATAGCGCTCCATCCATCTTAGTCCGCCGTATTTTGGTGGTCTGAGTCAACTTCATGCCAATTTGGGTAAGCATTCTTGGAAGCAAAGGCCGACCTACGTCTTGACTAACAAACTATCTAAAAATCACAGTACCTACCAATACCTATGTACCTACTTTCTATTATCTTAGTTCTGCAGATAATGCTACTGGAGTCCATTGACTAATGCTTTATTTTCATATGCAGTTTATTACTGAAAGAGACTTGTGCAATAGGTCGACCATTGAGATTAATATAAAGGCCTCTTTGATGAATGATGATTGATGAGTTCAGTTTATTGCAAAACGTATTGTTCGCGGTTTAAAATTGGGTAAATAAGGACAGCATCATTACATTACGACGATCCAATAGAAGCGTATGTGTGTCAGTTCGGAGTTAATACGGGTTAGTTGACTGACTGACTAGTTGTCTAGCAGAAATGAAATAGAAAGATGTAAGAGGTATTTATCGATCGATCATCCACAACACGGTCTCGGCCGCGAGCCGGCCTGGCAGCGAGCAGCGGCGGGCGATCGCGTCAGCCACCTGTCCGGACTCCATCACCTCCATTGTGAGGCGCGGGTCACTGCCGGCATACCACAAATTGAAATCTGTTTCGTTATGCCCCTACCCTGTCAAGTATCTAGCTGACATATAAAAATGCCGCCGCTTTAGAAGCCGATTAAAATACAATCCAACCGATATGTCCAGTCTAGCCACACAAGGCCACGAATTGTTGCGTGTTACATTTTAAAATCAATCAACATGATAGTCACTCAACAATATCAAATTTCCATTAACGTGCAATATCGAAACAATCGCCGGCTTAATTGATTAAAAAAACATGGTTAGGGAGCCCCGCTCGTTCTCGAGCATGCGAGTGTTTACTACTCATACTGTTGCATATATTAGTCTAAATTAAAAGTAGCGACGGATACCAAATGCCAAGCATTTAGCCGGACGGCCCTAGAGACTCCATTAGGGGCAATAAAATGCCTATTATTATCGAGGACCGAAAAGCCAATGCACGCGATGCAATTACTTGATTGGCGGTGTTCTGGTTGGCTCTGGCTGAGCCGTGATTGATGGTGTACGTAATTAGAAAATACTTCAGCATGTGTCTTCATCAGCGCAATCTTAATTGCGGGCAGCACTTACCTCGCTGAGTCAACCAGCACCCAGCACGCGCCGCGCGCCGGCCACTCTGCCCGCCAGTCTCGTGGCACTCGAAAAATATTCACATCTGATGTGGTTATTATTGAATGAGCGCCGCAAGCTCGGACCTGAAAGGGCAATTGTTGTATGAGGTTTCTGAATCGAGTACTGTTTGCATCGGATTATGATGCTTCAATTATGTTAGTCGTGGTACGGGCAAAATGTTGATTTGCTTATATTTTTCTGCAATATTTATAACTAAGTCTCAATGTGCGGTGTTCATTGAAATGAAATCTCCCTGGCTTACAATACAGACAGCAGTGGCTACTTAAATCGTTTCATAAGCTGCTTTGCAAATGATAGAAACCATCAGGCAGAGAGTGAGCGGCCGATAGCAGCCGACACCTCGCAGATTTATGGCCGTAACGCAGATATCGTGGATATTTTCAGACAAATTGATATTTTCAGCTCGCTCCATCATGTGGCTTTGGGCTCACAACACTCTCAAGTGGGTACTTTATCCTGAATCGAAAACCAATTATTGTTTTATACAGCGTGTTCCAGAAAAATTACGAATTAGAATGTCACATACATCTTTTGTAGTTTTATTATACGTTTATATTTCTAGGGCTTTTATTAGCATCTTGGTGTAATCTCAGGGAATATCCGTCGAGTCTGGGAGGCGGTGCGGGCCGTCCGGCGCCGCGACGCTGCAGCCGCTAGCCAGCCGCAAGTAATCAACCTATTAATAAGAGGCTCAGCCCTAATGCGACCAATTAAAACAGCGACTTCCGTCTTGAGACGCTCACAGTTTTTGGGCATGCTCCAGCCGGATTACGAACGCTTCGGCGTGTGAGGCGCGATTAAACTAAGGCTGCTGCATTTATGCGATTTCATTGTTTTTATTAAATTTTATGCAAATGCTGCATTTAATTCGGTAACGCTCATCGCTCGTAATTTTGGCCTGAGGCGAACATTTAGGAGGGGCCGTGACTGTGTTGACAGGGCTGGGAGCGGCGTCTTTGTCGGCGTCGCCGGCTTTGATCGCTGCGCGGGCGCCGGTAGCGATGGCTTCGAGTGCCAGTTTACGATCACCGACGCGTTTTATTACCCGTCTGCCAGCTTCAATCAATAAGAGAGATGGCCATTAGCCAACCAACGCTACGGTGCTGCAGCGGCCAAATTTCGCGCGACTAGTCCCGCTGCCTTTGACTTGGCTGCATACTCGGAAACAACCCATTTCGTATAAACTATCATAACATGTTGTTTCCAAACACATCTACAATATAAACAAAAACGACAAAACTTAGTCAACTCAACATTGCAAGCAAGAAACTCTGCATACCTATAGCATGATATTTTGAGACATCGTTTTGCATTTTGGGATACTGCACTGAAACAGCTCTCAAAGCGACTTTACGAATTGTTTTGTTAGCTCACTTTAGGGGTTCATGTTTATATCTTGAATATTAAACGATCAGTGACCATGCACATCCAAAAAGAATTTAGAGAATAATAAAAAGAATTCGTTCCACTAATGTAAACTCAAGCCCATGTAATGCACCGTACTTAGCTAATTGCTGCACGGCAATCTCGACAGAAGGTGTCGCCGTGTTCGCGTCCTCGTAATTGACTTCTTGAACGTTTAAAACAATTAAGCTCCGGCTTGTAAGGTTGGTAGCGATGCCGGTGTTTCGAGCCAGTTCTCGCGAGCAATATATTTAGCGTCATTATGGGCGTACGTTTATGCGCTATAACGCGACTACCGCGAATCTCTGCAAAAACGTTGTTTCATCAACACCAGCTTGGCTTCGAGGTAATTAGGTAGCTTCGATTGGGAAGGGACGGGTTTATGCGAGAGCGGAATATGCATTTATGACTCCTGGTCAGATTAATTGTAACGTGATAGCTGAATTGCTAGCATCGGTGATTTTCAGTACCTTTGCTATTTATAACTGACTTATAGAAAAAGAGAAATTTCTACAGCCAGAGGGACAAGGCAAGTTCACACAAGATTGAAATACAACGCCAGCTTTAACGCTTTTCCTACTATGTCTCTCTTAATTAATTACATATTTGAATTTTAATTTTGGTTGTATAACAAATATTAAAACCTTTGTACAAAATTTTACAACAAAAAGTTTTAAACACAGATTAAAAGCAATGCTTAGTCACCTTGGTTCCTTTTAACAATTACCATCTTCGGGCAATAAAATGATATTGTTACACAGCTTAAGGCCCGCAACTCCGCAGTAATAGGCGAGACGGATCGACGGCCAAGTTTGCAAAAACGCGTCTCAACTCACCGGCAACTGACGATAATAGCGTCAGAAACAAAACACTAGCGAAGTCAACCGACCGTTAAATGAAAACCACTGACCATTGCTCATTCATAAAAAATTTAGGGACTCGTTAATTTAGGAAATTATTTCACAAAGTATCCATTTTTGCGGTCTTAGCCTTGCGTATAAATTCAAATGCGTTAAAATTAATTACTTCTGACTGTGAAACTAAACTTTTCTACGAGGAGTGACCCGATTTTTTTGCTCTCAAGTATATCTTATTGACTTCTGACTCCGATTATCTATTTGAAGGTCCACATCCTTCGCAACTGTAAATTTTTTGACATAAAGTGCTAATGGTCAGTAACAATTTTGTTTGAAACGTTCAGTTCTTTGTCCCACTTTCTACTCTTTGTCGTCGTAGTCGATAAAACTGCAAGTTTTTTGCCAACGGTAGCGTGAGAGCGGTTGTACAAAGAAGCGATATAGGGAGGTGGTACAGAGTGCTTAAATCGCTATCAAACATAATCGAGACGAGCTCACCGCCGCTGCTCTGTTTTCTACCTCGCATAATCAACCACCGCCTTAAAACGTTAACTCACATCATAAGGTTATTATACGCCTATATGGACTTTATACTTGCCTGTTAAAATGTATACGAGTACCTACATAAGCGAAAGTCCAAAACTTCAGCATTTTTCACTTATGACTTATTTTATAAGGGAAATGAAACTCCGTTGTATCTCGGTTTTAGTTTCATAAGAGTACTTACAGGTACGCCTTAAAAAACTGGTCAAGTACTTATGCAGGTATTTACGTAGAATTCATGTATTTTATTTATTTATTTATACATAGGTATGATAAAATTTTCTACATAAAACACAGGTACTCACGAAGTTACAGGACAAAACAAATATAAACAGACGAACTAGGGAAGAATGAGAGGAGGTAAGGTGTTATAAACAAATCTTTGGATAAGTTTAATTATCAATGCTTACATACACACACACACACACACAAATCACGTCTTCATCCCTTACGGGGTAGACAGAGCCTAAGGTAACAGCCAATGCTTACATAATATTGTTATTTGGACAATTCCATCTTCCTTCATAATCTATTTTTTAACATCAATGTTCGAAAGTGAAGTATAAATAAACAATATTCTCCTTCAATGTTTCAGCCCCAATTTTATTTCCGTAAGCTGTTCAGAAGCCAAACTGATCAGATATTTCTCTAGATATATCTGATTGGTGTAATTCCAAAGTATCAACACAAAACTCGCCGTAGTAACTATCACTTACAATTTAAAAAGCCGACAAACCAGAGTATCGGATAACTGGCGCCAGATCCCTTAGTCGGGAGCAAGAAAGTGTTCCTGGACATTATCTTTATCTCTCAGAAGCTGCCGAATCCATAACCCTTGATGAAACGAAAATAGATACCGTACATGCCTTCGAAAAAATGCACCATGCGCTTTGGTTCATAAACGTGTGCGTAAGAATAAAGATATGTCGGTGGATAACGGAGAACATTCATCAGTTTCAAATGATCTTTCATAAAACCACGCAGTCAACTTTAAAAAAACTGTGCTCATAAAGAACTCGGCCACATTATTAACACATCTGCTACGTGGAAACATCTCTCTTCACCCGGGCGGTTGGTGATCACGATTGTCACCAATTATCAATGTGGGCGTGCAAAAAAACTGGACCACCGTAGTGGCAAACACCTTGGCTAATGTGCCAGTTGACAAACTAAGATTGGAAAAAAGCAGCAAACCGCAGGGGTGCGGACCTTAATGCAGGGTGGAGTGTCCAAACATGGGCCAACGGCGACCACGTGGCGCTCCAAATATAATCGATATTTTTTTTTGCAAAACACGTGCGTTGATTTTTTGCAATAAAATTAAGAGTCAGTTCATGTTTGGCATTATTTTAGTTTCGTTTAAGTCCAACTTTCTTTATTGCGTACCTATCTATACATATATACATCTTTGTTAAATGTGCTTTGTATAAACTTGCATAATAGCTAACGCTGTAAGTAGGTATCTTTATTTTTGTGTTAGAAGTTGGGAATAGGACAGGTGTCAAGTAAATAGTGCTACACTATTAAACGATTTGTTTGTATTTGTTCGAAAATCTTGAAGACGACTGCAACTATGTAGAGATTTTTGGGGTTGAAAAATCTTCCTATCTAGGTTTCATACATATCTAGGAAAATGCGTTACTCTGATTTTCTCGGAGCTCAGTCACCCAGGTTAGTATTCATAATAAAAAATAATTAATATAAATTAAATCAGAGTTGAAACTAAATCTTCCTTCTTCTAGTTCAAATTGGTAGGTATCAATAAAACCAACAATAAATAAACTTGAGGTTAAATAAGTGTTTTTTTTTGTCAATGATATCATAATACGACAGACCACACCACAAGAAATCGAGTAGCAAACCATCACTTAAACATGCGCTTTCAATGTTGTACGATGGGCCCCACTGAAAACGTCTCTATGCAACTTGATTCATGCGCTTACGCAGTGGGAGCTTGCTGATGTTCGACGTATTTATTTGGTTTTGAAAAATGTGCAAGTAACTTAATTGTTGTTAGATTTCCATTAACCAGTCACTAGAATGGGAGACAATTTGACTAAATGACCGTAAGACATATAACCATACGTTCACTAGGTTAAAGAACAACCGTGCACCAAAACAAATGCTAAATAATGTGCAGCGAATACATGAGATTGAAATATAAATGGCTTTCTTTTCGTTTGCAAACTATAAAAAATTAGGTAGATTGTGCCGAAACAATTATTCTAAAAATGTCGCAATTAATATTAGAACCATTAAAAAGAAAGATAAAGTACGCGTGGTAGGAGGTAAGATGGGTCTTAAAATCAATCACTTTCACATTATGGTGAGATTGTCACAATATTAAGGGTACGCCCTTCAACGAACAATGTAGCGACGTCTTCAATGGGGCGATAAATATGGAGAGCTAGTAAACTAACAAAGGTAAACAATAAGCCCCAGAAATTGCCTCGGGTTACAGCTGGTTCATAAGAATGGCAGCGTGGTTCAGTATTTTTGTTGTGTAAAAAAAACTGATGAGTAAAAATGTAACTATGACCTAGTAGGTAGTCAAAGAATTCGTCAGTAATCAATTCCTGACAAGTTTATCTCTAAACAACAATAAAACTAAATAGACGTAGGTAATTTTTTTTAAATACCTAACATTGATTGTGAATCGCAGTATTCGCAGTTTTCGCAAGACGTACGGGTAGCTGCAATTCCATTATCATAATTGAGATGTATTTTCGAGCTATGATTAAGTAAACCGAATGAGACTTATAGTCGAGTTGAGACGTACGTGATTTTATGATATTATTTTTTTAGTAGCACGCAAGTAGTAGTGATTAGGTGAAAATACTAAAATTCACGAGCAAAATTAACGGTCATATTTTCATACAACTCCGTATAGGAAGTGCCTCGTTGTTTTTATGAAAAATCTTAACGTTGTTTGTTTTGAAATGAAATGTCGATGCGTAGACAGATATGATGTACCTACTTAGATTCAAATTTATTCTTTCTTGCTTTGAACTGGAATCTCCTGGTTATTACAAACCCCTTCTATAATATAATATAATACCTTCTACCATATTTAGTTGACCAAAACAACATCTGATCAAATTATACGGCTTCTGCAATTTAGTTAAACCAACGTCGCAGCTTTGGCTGCTTATTAAAAAGCGACGACCGTGCACGAACGGGATAGGGAAATTTATAACCACCCTAGACTACCAGAAAGCTTGAAAGCTGCTAGAACCAATCATTAGTTATGTTATTTATAATACTAATAGAAACGTCTCTACATTACAACTACACTTGAAGCTTATACCGTTTTAATTAATAAGCGTGTGTTATTAAATTAAACTTTATCTTGAAAGTACCATTACGATGAATGCCAGTTTTAGGAATGTATCCTTTTGTCTTATAATTATACTAGCTTCTGCCCGCGACTTCGTCTGCGTAGAATTATACATAAAAACCTTCCTCTTGAATCACTCTATCTATTAAAAAAAACCGCATCAAAATCCGTTGTGTAGTTTTGAAGATATAAGCATACATAGGGACATAGGGACAGAAAAAGCGACTTTATACTATGTAGTGATTTATGTGAACAGGATTTGCATTTGGTTCAAGTAAACAGCGCTTTAAATATTCGACTTTGTATTAATGACAGAGGCATTAAAGCTAACTTGGAATGCGCGTCGTGTGGAGTGAAGGCAGCACTGGCCGAGATAGATATGTCTTCGTCAAAATTTACATAAATGATGTATGTGATCCGCCTAATGCTGACTATTGGTCATTTATTAAGCGGTTAGAGAGGGACAGCGCCGCATAGCGCGCGTGCCGCTGCGCCGACAGCGGCGGACCACACGGGTACACCTCGCCAGCCTCTTCCAGGTGAAACCTGTTGACGTTCGTATGCCAACGTTATCTTAAAGATCATCACGAGCTTCGGTCACGATTGATGACTGACACTGGTTTTCTCCATATACTCCATGTCACTGTGATACAGATGACAATGATAAAAGTACTCGTACAGTTATTGTAAAAATTGCAAAACGATGGTCAATGCACATCGCTGTCCACGTGTGATGCGCACACGCCCTCGGGCAGCGGCCGGTGCGCGAGCGCGGGTGGTCTGCGCGCGCGCCGCCCGCAGGAGGCGTCAGCTTCACACGTCTACACACCACACATTTCTACTGCCACTCATACCACACTCCTATAGATCGTATGGTTACATACAGAAGGCACGGATTCCATTACTCCAAAACTATCAAAATACAATCTTCCCGAAACATCAAGGCGATATAAGCAACTCATTACACATGATAGTAGGTCTACCGAAAGTAAAGATTTGGACGTAATAACAGATGGGTGTTAATTGCTATCATGAGGCGTCAATAATTGTTTTTTTAGCCACTAATGGCAATGGAAGTTCCGGGTTATGAAAGTTTTTGTAGGGTATAATCAAGTCGTAATCAGTGGGTCCGCCGCTAGAGCGTGTGAGCTACTCTCTGCGGACTCACTTCACCGCGAGGAAATTATTAGTTTGGTGAATTTACTCCGACACTAGTTTCGTGTTGAAGCGTTTGTGAGTGTATCGTATGAAGACATTAGAGGGATCTTTATGATCCGTTGCGTGTGGCTCCTCTGTAATTCATGGCGCAATCACATATCTCGGGTCCCGGCAATTTATGACTTTGAACATCGGGTAGTAACGCTATGAAATCGTGGATAAATTAGCTTTTTGTTACGCACTATTATGGGACAACCGGTTAGAAATGCACATATAAATATGATTTCATATGCGCGGAATAGCCCTTATACACATCTTTAACCACCAAGTAGTAATTTACGTATTGGACGCATCTAAGTTTCAAAAACAATTTGTAATATTTTACGATGGTTAATAAATCAAACATTGGTTTCTTCGGAGGATCTCAGAAAAAGTGCATCGCTGAAATATTTGGAATCGCATCTGTCATCTCTGGAGCGGTTTTTGTGGGCGCAGTTTTTATGCAACGGAAGGTGGTGTGAGTGCTAATGAGACGAGTTTCGGAGAGGAAACGTTGAGTTTGGATTGAAAAACATGATGTGAATATAGGAAATTAATGAGTGGTTTGTAACGAGGCGTGAATACAACGTAAATAATATTGCGATGTTCGTGGTGTGTATGCGAGTTCGTGACCCCAGGGCCACCCACGCGGCTGCCGGCACCTCGGCCACGCCGCCGCGTCACTCGCCGTCGCTCTTCATCTGACACCAACATTAATAACACCGCACGGCACTGCAAGCCGTTTATGGCCAACATTTTCAACACGAAATCCTCATATTTCTGAACATTGTTTAGACTTTGGCTTTGATTTAGATTTTGACTTGTGCCCTGAGTTAAATAATGACAGCGAGCTCGGCTTAAATCTATTAGGTACCTAATGTAAGTTTTCACTTCTGCGTTCTTGTTAACCATGGTCAAAATCAAGAATCATTATCAATAGGCGCTGAATGGAATGATATGTTTTCAAGCCAGCTTAACATTGGTAGCTACTTTTTTAAATAACATACTTAATTATTTCAATGATTTAAATGCACCTACAAACGTAAATAAGTTTCTTTAAAGCCTGCTTGTTGGTAAAGCGGGTGGCAGTAAAAAGCTTTATTTTCCAAATAAATAGTTGATGGCCGGTGAGTTACATTGTCAACCCGCGATTATAAGCCAAAGTATTTATAAATCATGTCTAATCACTCTGTACTCTAAATATTGTCTTCTCGTAAAACCATCGTGATAAGCACGATTGCGGCTCCAATAGAAACTTTAAGAGAACAATGACAAACAGGAAAACGACCTCGCAAATAAGTGGAAACGTATAACTACTTACAGTAAGCACGACTGATCATATCGCAAAACCCACTATTCTCCATCAGCGTCAGCCATATTTTTGTCAATTTTTCCTCTGACATATCCCATTTCCTATTCAGAAAAACACGGAGCAGACGTGAAGTTGGAAAACAAGGGAATAGAAAAAAGAGCTCCTCGGTCGAAACGACAGATAATCGTGTTAGCCGGCCGCACCGGCGAATAACTGATGCGGCCGCCCACTGCACCGAACCCAATGAGATTGCGGTGTTTTTTTCCGCCGACGCTCTGCGGAGACAAACAAGGGATGCAAATTCGTGTTGACACCGCGATCCATCTTGTTCGTCTCTCCGGAGACCAGTTCCTGAGCAAATAGTGCCGTGATTGAAACGTCTACGAGGTTTATTTGTGCAAAGTTTCTCGTGTTTTTGTTGAGCACCACCTGGCCAGTCGGGGGTAACTCGGTTCATGCATCAATCTATATAGCTTATTATGAGATTCGTGACTTTGAAATGGTTATTGCTTTCATGCGAATAGATGAAATTATTTGAAGTTGGAAATAGCATATGAGCGGCAGGCGCTGGCGTAATAGTTTTGGTTAATCTAGGAAACAAAACTGGCGTTGTGTCGTAATTCGCAAAACAAGAGCAGAGCAACTGGCGCGGCGGACAGGGCAAACTGTGACCTTACTCGTATGATGAATGGTCTGCGCTTGGCTGCGTCGCGGCCTCTGCCTCTAGCTACTACAATTTTGCTAAAATTTTCATGTTTTTTATCATGTTGAATTTGCATTTTTAACTTTTTGAATAGGCACGACATTCTTGATTATGTGAAATGAGGCGAGTGTTAAAAGTTCCTAGGAACTAGGTACAACAATAAAAATAAGTCTAAATACACTCTGAAATTACATCAAGCCTGAAGCATTTTCAAAGGTAAGTATCCTTTACATTGTCTTACCTCAGTGCTACCGAAAAACAGTGCATCAAGATAGTTGTATGGAGAATAGATCATCCGCCGAATCGGGCGCTGCCGCGCTCCACTGTCCAATAAATATATTGTTTCGCGCAAAGCCAGCGCAGATAAAGCAAGCTCGCGCCTCGTTCCGCCTCGCTGCTTCTGGGTGGACCCACTGCCAGCGGGCTTTTAACTAACAATCTGTTTTCACGTAACAAAATAATAATCAAGTAAAATGCCCTACAATATCTTCAAATCTAGGGTGAATCGGTATGGGTACTTACTACGTATAGGCTCGCGTGCTCCACCTTCGCTTACTATCAGACATGATTGTGATCAAGCGCTATTCTACATTTTAAAAAAAACGATAACTATTAAGACACCAGACAAAAGAATTAGTTTTTGAGCCCGTCATCTCATATTTACTGCAAGGGGTGACTCACATTACTTTTTAAACCTGGCGATTATTTAAAAAAAACTTAGCCAACCACATTTGGGGTAAGGTAAAAATTAAGCAAGCAATATGTACTTAATATCTTGTCTGCCCAGAAATAGAAAGATCTGCCGTGATTCTTTTCAGTTCAGAATCAGATGCACCGTAACACAGATACAACTTAAATTGCGTCAATCGGACTGTGGATTCATCTAGCAGTTTAAAAAAAATTCGGCTGTATTTTTTTAACAGGCAATATTGCGCTAGCAGTGGCCACACGTCGTGCCTGGAACGGTGTCAGCCAAACGCGGAGAGCTTGGCGTTTGCACATTATGACTGTGGACGGTGTGTTATTACCTATTTATCGTTTTGAATGTTTCTCGTACCAAGATTCAGCAACTCAAAAATATTCGCGCAAAATGCCACACTTAATATTACATCCATGGAAACTTTCAGTACTTACTATTTCTCATAATTTTTTGCTAAATTGAGAATTGCCAGCAATGGTTACCTCCTAAACCTTTTAATTGAACTAGGAAATGAACTGCGATTGAACGCTATAAGTACTTGTAAAAATACAAAACAAGTAATTCTTGATTGAGTTCATGCATTGGTTTCCTAACTATTGGAATAGAGATACACTTACATAGATTTTGGGTTTCCAAGCAACACTGAAGCCACTATCTACGTGAGTCAAAATACTAGTTTAGGAGTCATGATTTATGCCTCTAACTCTGGCGAGAATCCAATCCTCCAACCACTGGGTAGGTACTGTACTGATCCAAGAGGTCAGGTATTAAAAGTTTCGTATTAAATTAAGGTAAATAACTATAGGAAACCTCTTTACGTTTAACAGTGTAAGTGTCAGTTTTAAAAAGAATAAAAAAGGACGGAGACGGGGGCTGTCAAGGAAGAAAGAGGGATTAAAGAAAATTGTTTGAGGACAGAAAAATATACAGGAATTCCAAGAGGGTCCTAGCGACGAGAGTTGTATTGCAATACACGGATAGACGAGCCCATGATTGAGGAGCGCCATACATTATTTTGGGAATACGATAGCTAACCAAAAGATTGAACGGGTGACAGAAAGCGAGTTAGAACTGGTATTTCCAAAGCCCCTTACTAGGAGGACGGCGACGTTTCACGCCCATGCCCAGATTGGGACATCAGTAGAAATAATACTTGAAAGGGGAATCTGTGTCATATCGGTTATCAATCCCTCGGGAAACCCCACAAATAGACCTACCTAAAACCCCAGTGACACGGACTAACAACACTAACTTTATCATAACAAGTGTTTGTGTCGATATTGTGTGGTTAACCTTAGTGTAATCGAAAGTGTAGTTTAGCGTAAATAGTGAAAGTGTATGGAATATTGCCGTAAGTCCATGGTATTGCTGTTTATTATACTTTCCAGGGGAAATATGGCTGTATGGAGGGCTACGCTGAGAGTGACATCCCACGTCACCGCGGAATATCTACGACGGGAGGCGAGGGAGTGAGAGGCGAAGAGGACCCTATATAAGTTAAGTAGTGCTAGGACTCACAAGGCGCTAGACTAGTGATTTAAGTCGATTGAGAATGAATATAAGACTGCCCTATTATCCCGACTAAACCTCCTAACAAGCCATCTTCAGCTATTAAATTAACTCTAATTTATGAGGGAGTACGACTGCGGAGGAACACCTTCGAAGAACTGCACGTCAGCTGTCATCGGGCTGGTGGGGTGCTGAGGCTGAGCTTCGAGCGTCGATTGGGTAGTGGAACCTCAGTTCCTGAGATAAGTGATCGCTTTTCTATATTGCGCAGAAGCGCGAAGCGCTTTACATTTTTGACATTTTAAGAAGCCGTCATTGTGAAATTTAACTAGACATTACAATACTCGCAAGCATTCGTGACGTTGATGACAGGCGGGAAGATTTAAATTTAAATTTTTAGGAACACAAAAGGAAACCAAATGTCGGATGAATGAAAACTGGTCATTTGAAAAACAGACGCGATTCCGAATAGATTTACAAGTTTATTTAAATATCTTTTATAATTTTTTTTATAAAATCGGACAATTCTAATTTTAAATATTTTCAAATACTTTAAACCAAATCAAAATAAATCCGGGAATATAACAAGAGTTGAAAGGCTGCTGCTTGACTGAACAGTCGTGAATTTAATTTCGTTAATTGTTAAACGCGGAGTGCGCTTACGGACGAGTGTGTTATAGTATCAAGGTAATTCCAGTTTGTTATTTTGTCAACAGTTTGTTTAATATTTTAAATTTGATTAGATTTTATATTCCTAGAAATAGAATTCTATTTCGACATTAATACCGAAGTAAATTGATTAATTTTGCCGAGTGCTCTTGGAGTCTTCGATGGGTTACGACAACTCCCAGATATCCTAGTGTTGAACTTTATGGAGATCGGACATGATTCTAGTCGAATGTACAACCTATTCCAAATTACCCATCGATATTTCTGGCCTAAACCTGACGACATATTCCGGCTCTAGTGAGGGGCAATATGTATAGTGGAAGCCAATAGGAGTTTTATTCTACGATGTGACCAAGTATTAGTGCTGGATATACAATCGTTACGGGAGGCAATTCCGCACTCCTATAGTGACTATTGTACCCGGTTGATCTATCGAATGGAACTAGTGTGCCACAGATACGAGTACCAGTCTAGTTGATTGAGTATTAATGGTCATTATTGCTCGCAATAGACTAAACAAAGTACCCTTACAGACTTCTCAGATCTATTACAGCCCATGTTCCATATTGGAGTCTGTAGTAATGCTCTAAATTGTGCTTGGGGCGAGTGTCTCCAAAGTATATGTGGTTCGCTACGAGTGTTCCTCACCTCTGTCCATAAGAATGGTTATGGTTAAGTGTATGTTGAAAGATACAGCACGCGTGATGAAGACGATCATAGCAGGGCATATGTGGAGGGAAGGAAGGCACTTCTTTTTGGTTGTAGATAACATTATGGAGTATCCTGTAATCACACATACACTCTTAGAGTTGCTTCCCCATAACGACGTATATGGGAGGTTAGAAGGGTTTCCACTAGGCTAGGGGTCACTCTGCATAAATTGGAGAGGTTTATAAATCCTGCTTCCAGAGTGACTATAACTTGCGTTACCCTCTTGTCATTTGCAGACAAAGAACAAATAGACTAGACTAAGACCTTAAACAAAGATCCCTAAAGGCTCGAAGCAGGCAGGGAGGAGGGTGACCAGTCAGGTGACGAGCCCTATCGGTTAGAGCGGGGTGTGGGCTCTACCCTTGCCTGAAACTACCTCATGTATGAGCTATATCCTAGAATCAGAACAATTATGGGTTTTAGTTTCCCATTTAAGGCTCCAATTGCCCTTCACAGCTACTACCCCCTAGATACCCTTACTCTGGCTTGTGCCCTCACTAATGATCCACCTAAGTTGAACTAGGGTTATCCTAAAGACGGTCACGCAAACAAGAGGGTCCTATACTACTAACGATCACAATAAACGGCTAAAACAAATAATTATTAAAATAAATAATTACTAGAATAAATAATAAAAGTTTCTGACTCGGCCTGGGGTCCGGGAACAGTACAGTTTGGTGCCGTGACCAGGATACTTGGTTTCAAGCGATCATTAAAATGAGGGTAGAAGACAAAGAAGGTACGCTCTTATCATAAAATGTAAATTGCAGGTGGAAAAAATTTTAACATGTTGAGGAGAGGAAATAAGGCATTTACTATAGCGATAGAAGGCAATATTGGGTCAGGGAAGTCTACCCTATTAGAAACAATAAGAGAGTCCGATTTAACAACGGTATTGCCTGAACCAATTCGAAGATGGCAGGATATAAATGGAGTTAATCTTTTTCGAATGATGGTAGATGAACCTAGGAGATGGGCAAATGTTTTCCAGACTTATGTTGCCGTTACTTTATTAGAGAATTGCGCTTTGCCGGTCGATACACCGATTAAGATTTTGGAGAGGTCAATATTTAGTGCGAAGCACTGTTTCATGAAACTGTTACATGAGAGTGGCATGGTACACCCAGCCGAAGTGCAAGTCTTTGCTGATTGGGTTGACTTCGTGAAAGAGAAGTCACTAGCTTCCGTTGACTTAGGCATTTATATAAGGACTTCCCCGGAGGTTGCGATTCATCGTGTTAGAACTAGGGGGCGGTTAGAGGAGAAATCCATTACTGTTGAGTATATAACTCGGGTTCATGAGAAACATGAAGAGTGGCTTATGAGTCCATCTTGGAAGGGATCTTTCCAGAATCTACGAGTGATTAACGGGGACTGTCCGCCTGAGGAGATAGTGAGGCAGTATAAAATGATAGAAGAAGAGATCAACCTTCAATAATGAAAATAAGTTAATGGGATTCATTACCAAGGCTCTACCTTTTATTTCAGAAGTGCAATTGAGCAAGATGCGTCGGGCTAATGTACAGGGACGACCTCAATCAGGGAACACCAGGACTGCATCGGGTATGGGCAAGCCAACGAAGTCTGCGACTCAACCGTTGACGGCAATGATGATGTTGATGAGAAATATGCGAAGTACTATCGGCAGGTTAAACCTGAAAGTAGCGGAGCTCCAAGATCAGGTACGGGGAGGCCAGTCGGCGACAGGGTCGAATGAAAAGAATCCTCCGCCAGTAGAGAAGCACCCACCACCAGTAGTATGTTCAATTATTGATAGCAGGTTGGACAGGCCCAAATACCCTGGGAGAAATGATATTCACCCAGTATCGTTCATAGAGGACCTCTATTCCTACCTCAGAAGGTTCCCGACCAGAGAGAATGTGATTGACCACATAATAGGGTGCTTGGAAGGTGATGCCAGAAAATGGGCGAGAATCTATAAGGATCGCTGGCGCACTGTAGAGGACTTCAAGGTTGATTTTATGGACACATATTGGGGAGAACCTGAGCAAAATTTGCTAAGGAGGAACATAGTATGTGGGGTATGGGAAAAGAGTACTCATAAAACCATGATGGGTTATTTTGTGTCGCTAGCGGGACAGGCCAAAATGTTGAGTACACCGCTACTTGAGAGCCAATTAGTGAGCGATTTGATGCATCATTTCCCTCGAGAGGTACAGTATGCTTGGAGACTGAAAAAGGGACTACAATAATAGAAGGTACCGAGTTTCTACGGGAGTTAGATGATGTGGAAGAACAAAACCGCTATGCTGGAGAAAGAACAAACAACAACATGGTTGGGACAAAGCGACCTACGCTTACAACTATGGGATCTAAGGTTGGGGCCAAGAAGCCTAGAGTGGTCGCTAGCCTCGAACTAGAGGATAGCGAAGGCCATGATGAAGAGGAAGTTGGCGGTAAGAATTTAAACTAACGGAAGCTGACTGTAATGCTCCGGAGTTAGCTTATAGTTGTAGGGGCAGATTCTTTAAGTTTGCATTAAGGAACATGTTAAAGTTTGGGTGGTCACCAGGAGAAGGGTTAGGGAAATTTAAAAATGGCAAACTATACCCGATTTCAGCCGATGAGGCCAGCCCTAAACTCGATAGGCTGGGAGTTGGCTATACTGCTGACAGTTCTATTAGGCAGCTTAGGGTAGGCAATGATGATGTTTTTCCAAACCTTTCGCCGAGGCAAATGGGAAAGGGTGTAATTGTTGAAAATATACAAGAGTTCGTTACTGCATCTTTGTTTGATGAGGAAGTATCCTTTGACAAGATTGAAGGCAAGGTTAAGGCTGAAATTAATATAGAGATTCTTGGAAGCGAGGTCCGTTGTTTGATAGATACTGGAAGTGAGGTGAGTTGCATTTCAGAAGAATTATTTGAATCACTACAATTAAAAGGGGATACAAGGTTCCCCTCACTTCCAGTAAAACCTATACAGATAAGAGGCGCAGTAGGACAAAAGAGCCTTAGGATCCAACAATTAGCTTCAGTTGAGGTGGCGATTCAGGGGGTTAATGTTGATGTGGGGTTGTTGGTTGTGCCTAGACTAACGGTCCCGATAATCTTAGGATTTGATTGGTTGCTAACTAACAACGCTACCATTACATTACACAACCAAAGGTCCTTAAGCGTGATGATTGGAAAGGAGAAGCTTGTAGTGCCGTTCATTGGAGAGGATTTAGGAATTGTCGCTGTCAGACAAGTAACCGTTGAAAGAAATGGTAACGTAGAGCCTACACCCCAAGAAGGAACTATCTTAAATGATGTTACGATTGGTAGCGAGTTATCTGATAGGATGAAAGATATGCTTAAACTAGTGTTAAGGAGACACCAGGTAGTGTTTACTAAACGGCTTGGAAGGGCGAATTGCTATGTTCATCATATCGAGATGCAGGGGCATGTTCCTAGGATTAATAGGTCTTACCCGATCCCTTATGCTCATAGAAGTAAGGTGGAAGAAAAGTTACTCGAAATGGTGGACATGGGGATTATTTCGAGAGGTTCAACTCCTTATAGTAGTCCTTTAACGTTTACGTCTAAGGCGGACGGGTCCATTCGGATTTTATTAGATGCCAGGGAGATTAATAAGTATATGATAGCAGAATCAGAGGCCCCACCTATGCAAATAGACATTTTGAATGCCTTTCATGGGGTTAAGTATATAACTATCATAGACTTGAACAATGCTTATTTTCAAATCCCCATATCAGAGAAGAGTAAACAATACACCGGATTCACAGTGAACGGAAAATCCTACATGTATAACGTATTGCCACAGGGATTAAAGACGTCGGTAGGAAGCTTTAGTCGAGCTATGGATGTAATACTAGGTGTAGATGTTAGAGGATTTTGCGTAAACTACTTAGACGATCTAGCCATACTGACTGATGGAGATTGGGAGGACCATTTAGAACAACTAGACTTAGTGTTAGATCGGCTAGAAAGGGCCGGGATGACTTGTAATCTGGGGAAATGTAAGTTCGCTTGTAAAGAAGTGAAAATGTTAGGACATATAGTAACTACTGAGGGGATTAAGACAGACCCGGCTAAGGTCGAATCGATACGAGGTTTTCCCACGCCTAAGAAAACGAAACATATTAGGGCCTTCTTAGGATTGTGCAATTACTACCGTAGGTTTATTCCCAACTACAGTAGCTTAACGAGCCCATTGAGTAAACTATTGAGAAAGGATCAACCTTGGTACTGGGATGAGGAATTAGACAAGGCGTTTTGGGGTTTAAAACAAGAATTCTCGACAACGATTATGTTATCTCACCCGGATGTGCATAGATGTTACTATTTACAAACAGACAGTTCAGGAATAGGGATAGCAGGAGTGTTGTACCAGTACGATGATGAGGGCAATATGCGGATTTTAAGTTTCTGTAGTAGGTCATTACGCGGTTCAGAATTAAGGTGGACGGTTACCGAGCAGGAGTTTTGGGCTATAATTAGGGTTGCCAACTTTTTTTACAAGAAATAAAGTATATTCAGGTCTGTGAAGAATATTAAACAGTATTTTAGAAAAATGAACAGTAACAGAACAGTAGAACAGCGCCCTCTGACTAAATAAAAACAAACTTGTGTGACCGTTTAAGTATAACACATAATAATGTGTTTGCATGCTGAAAACAGTATTTTGTATACTTTTTTTTGTTCAACAGTAAAAAGTATAATTTAGTGAAAAACAGTATAATACTGTTGAAAACAGTATAGTTGGCAACCCTAGCTATAATATACGGTCTAAAGAAATTTGAAACTTATTTGCGCGGAGCGAGATTAGTTATTCGGACAGATCACAAAGCTTTAGTATTCGTTAGGAATATGAAGTTATATAATAGTCGAATTACTAGGTGGATCTTGTATTTAGAACAGTTTGATTATACCATAGAGCATGTTAAAGGAACAGAAAATGTAGGGGTAGATATTCTGTCTAGATTTCCAGGGGGAGAGGAAATCCAAGAAGGGAAAATTTGGTACCCTACTGTAATGTATATGGGTGTGCAGACCAATAATGAGTTAACTGCTAAGTTAAAACAGATGGTTCAGTTTCAGGATAGTGATAACACGGTTCGGGGTATTAAGAGGAGATTATTAGGACAAGAGTTGAGGGGGGAAAGTGATAGATTAGGTCAAATAGCAAGCCGATGTGAAATTTTTGATGGAATCCTATATTTTAAAAAGCAGGGTAGTACTGATAAAACACTATACCTACCTGAGGCTTTACAAGCAGAGGTGTGTCGGCAGGTTCACTTAGAATTAGGACATTTGGGGATATACAAAATGTTGAAGTACCTTAAGGATAGATTCTATTGGATGAAGATGAAGGAGACGGTTATGAATGTAGTGAGGAGTTGCCATATCTGCCAGTTGTCCAAAACTGATAACGTTAAATATGTGGGAGCTTGCAGGTCCATTGTAACTGATAACCCAGGTGACTTAGTTATGGCGGACCTGTATGGGCCTTTACCTACTTCACGAGGGGGGACAACTCATATATTTGTCATTCAAGACTCCTTCACTAAGTTCATAAGACTGTACGCTTTAAGGGTTGCTTCTGCAAAAGGGGTGCTGAGGGGAATACAGGATTTTGCACTGACAATAAAACCTAAAGTTGTTATGACGGATAATGGCAGGCAATTTATAGGGAATGTTTGGAAACAGGGGTTACGGGACATTGGGGTTAAGACAATATATACAACTATTCGAAATCCGAGACCCAATACAGCAGAATGCGTCAATAAACAGTTAGGGAAATTCTTTAGGATTTATTGTCATGAACAACATAGAAGCTGGGGAGTCTGGTTAAAGAGGATCGAGGAACTATATAACAATACTCTACATTTGAGTACTGGTTTTACGCCTAATGAGGTCCTTTTCGGTAACGCGATTAAGGTGTCAATAGATAACCATATACCGTGCTATGTGAAGAATAGGTCAGTTTCTGAAATTCGAGAGCAGGCTAGAATTAATCTACACGCGGCTAGCCAACAACGGCGGACTAGGTTTGATCTGACTCACAAATTGATTCAGTACCAAATAGGAGATCTAGTGAAAATTCGTAGGTTGAATAAGTCTGACTCTATGAGTGGAACTACAAAGAAGTTTGACTTGATTTATGACGGTCCGTATAGGATTGCAGCTAGACAATATGATAACGTATATGTGTTGGTTCACCCTGAAACGCTGCAGGAAAAGGGGTTGTTCAATGCAGTGCATTTAGCTCGGTACTATAGTTAATGCCATTGATCTATTTGAGTAGTATGACCAAAGCTCCGTATAGTATAAAGGTGTTGGTACCAGTGGTTGAGATCGGTTATGGGTTGTCGTTGGGACAAGGTGGATAGTGAGATTGGTTAGAGCTCTGCCGGTTAGTAGTTATATCATGATGGGCGATAAGTGGTGTAATTTGATTGATTTATCTTCTTGTTTGTCAGGGTTAAAATTATAATTGGTACAAAATAGCAAAACGGTTATAATTTCAACGGGAGTTTTCTGTTTACGTGTAATTACAGTTATAATTGATAGAAGACAAGTGTTTGTTTTATGTTTATTTTGCATTGGAATTGTTCGATAATATATTTATATTTTTAAACTGGTTGTTTGATTCTGAGACAGCGTAGAACACTAAGGCCGTAAATTATAGATGGGCAAATAAAGTATGTAAGTTAGGGAGGGGTATAGTTTGAGGGATTATGGTTAAGGGGGGAACCTTAAAGTATAGATTCGATTTTCGATTATAGGGGGCTCATTTTAACAAGGAGGGACCTTTAAATTTTGGGATTGTCTAAAGGGTGATGTATTTAGAGGATGTAGGGATGATGGGACTTAAGTTGAAGTTAGGTTTTGGAAGGTTTTGAATAGTACAGGATTAAGTTTAAATCTTGTTTTGGTGTAACATACCAAGATTTAAGGGGGGAATTGTACTGATCCAAGAGGTCAGGTATTAAAAGTTTCGTATTAAATTAAGGTAAATAACTATAGGAAACCTCTTTACGTTTAACAGTGTAAGTGTCAGTTTTAAAAAGAATAAAAAAAGGACGGAGACGGGGGCTGTCAAGGAAGAAAGAGGGATTAAAGAAAATTGTTTGAGGACAGAAAAATATACAGGAATTCCAAGAGGGTCCTAGCGACGAGAGTTGTATTGCAATACACGGATAGACGAGCCCATGATTGAGGAGCGCCATACATTATTTTGGGAATACGATAGCTAACCAAAAGATTGAACGGGTGACAGAAAGCGAGTTAGAACTGGTATTTCCAAAGCCCCTTACTAGGAGGACGGCGACGTTTCACGCCCATGCCCAGATTGGGACATCAGTAGAAATAATACTTGAAAGGGGAATCTGTGTCATATCGGTTATCAATCCCTCGGGAAACCCCACAAATAGACCTACCTAAAACCCCAGTGACACGGACTAACAACACTAACTTTATCATAACAAGTGTTTGTGTCGATATTGTGTGGTTAACCTTAGTGTAATCGAAAGTGTAGTTTAGCGTAAATAGTGAAAGTGTATGGAATATTGCCGTAAGTCCATGGTATTGCTGTTTATTATACTTTCCAGGGGAAATATGGCTGTATGGAGGGCTACGCTGAGAGTGACATCCCACGTCACCGCGGAATATCTACGACGGGAGGCGAGGGAGTGAGAGGCGAAGAGGACCCTATATAAGTTAAGTAGTGCTAGGACTCACAAGGCGCTAGACTAGTGATTTAAGTCGATTGAGAATGAATATAAGACTGCCCTATTATCCCGACTAAACCTCCTAACAAGCCATCTTCAGCTATTAAATTAACTCTAATTTATGAGGGAGTACGACTGCGGAGGAACACCTTCGAAGAACTGCACGTCAGCTGTCATCGGGCTGGTGGGGTGCTGAGGCTGAGCTTCGAGCGTCGATTGGGTAGTGGAACCTCAGTTCCTGAGATAAGTGATCGCTTTTCTATATTGCGCAGAAGCGCGAAGCGCTTTACATTTTTGACATTTTAAAAAGCCGTCATTGTGAAATTTAACTAGACATTACAATACTCGCAAGCATTCGTGACGTTGATGACAGGCGGGAAGATTTAAATTTAAATTTTTAGGAACACAAAAGGAAACCAAATGTCGGATGAATGAAAACTGGTCATTTGAAAAACAGACGCGATTCCGAATAGATTTACAAGTTTATTTAAATATCTTTTATAATTTTTTTTATAAAATCGGACAATTCTAATTTTAAATATTTTCAAATACTTTAAACCAAATCAAAATAAATCCGGGAATATAACAAGAGTTGAAAGGCTGCTGCTTGACTGAACAGTCGTGAATTTAATTTCGTTAATTGTTAAACGCGGAGTGCGCTTACGGACGAGTGTGTTATAGTATCAAGGTAATTCCAGTTTGTTATTTTGTCAACAGTTTGTTTAATATTTTAAATTTGATTAGATTTTATATTCCTAGAAATAGAATTCTATTTCGACATTAATACCGAAGTAAATTGATTAATTTTGCCGAGTGCTCTTGGAGTCTTCGATGGGTTACGACAACTCCCAGATATCCTAGTGTTGAACTTTATGGAGATCGGACATGATTCTAGTCGAATGTACAACCTATTCCAAATTACCCATCGATATTTCTGGCCTAAACCTGACGACATATTCCGGCTCTAGTGAGGGGCAATATGTATAGTGGAAGCCAATAGGAGTTTTATTCTACGATGTGACCAAGTATTAGTGCTGGATATACAATCGTTACGGGAGGCAATTCCGCACTCCTATAGTGACTATTGTACCCGGTTGATCTATCGAATGGAACTAGTGTGCCACAGATACGAGTACCAGTCTAGTTGATTGAGTATTAATGGTCATTATTGCTCGCAATAGACTAAACAAAGTACCCTTACAGACTTCTCAGATCTATTACAGCCCATGTTCCATATTGGAGTCTGTAGTAATGCTCTAAATTGTGCTTGGGGCGAGTGTCTCCAAAGTATATGTGGTTCGCTACGAGTGTTCCTCACCTCTGTCCATAAGAATGGTTATGGTTAAGTGTATGTTGAAAGATACAGCACGCGTGATGAAGACGATCATAGCAGGGCATATGTGGAGGGAAGGAAGGCACTTCTTTTTGGTTGTAGATAACATTATGGAGTATCCTGTAATCACACATACACTCTTAGAGTTGCTTCCCCATAACGACGTATATGGGAGGTTAGAAGGGTTTCCACTAGGCTAGGGGTCACTCTGCATAAATTGGAGAGGTTTATAAATCCTGCTTCCAGAGTGACTATAACTTGCGTTACCCTCTTGTCATTTGCAGACAAAGAACAAATAGACTAGACTAAGACCTTAAACAAAGATCCCTAAAGGCTCGAAGCAGGCAGGGAGGAGGGTGACCAGTCAGGTGACGAGCCCTATCGGTTAGAGCGGGGTGTGGGCTCTACCCTTGCCTGAAACTACCTCATGTATGAGCTATATCCTAGAATCAGAACAATTATGGGTTTTAGTTTCCCATTTAAGGCTCCAATTGCCCTTCACAGCTACTACCCCCTAGATACCCTTACTCTGGCTTGTGCCCTCACTAATGATCCACCTAAGTTGAACTAGGGTTATCCTAAAGACGGTCACGCAAACAAGAGGGTCCTATACTACTAACGATCACAATAAACGGCTAAAACAAATAATTATTAAAATAAATAATTACTAGAATAAATAATAAAAGTTTCTGACTCGGCCTGGGGTCCGGGAACAGTACAGTACGTACAAATAGATACATACATTCTTTTTAATAAATCCTTATTAATATGCACTGGCTGACTCTAAATGTCAGACATCGGAAAAGAAATTGGTACACTGCGAATTTATTGATTATCCTTATCTTCGCGAAATAGCTAGGTTAAAAAAGCATTGCTGTCTTTGGCAGTGGAAAACACCTAAATAAACATAATAATGTGAATCCAATACGATTTAGAGGGTCCCTCGAGACACTCCCGCGTTCCGCTTGTCCGACGCTGCGAGGAGCGCATTGTCACCCTACACGACGAGATGTGGGTAAACATATGCTCTATATGTAGAAAGATCACATGGAATTTTACTATATTTCATGTAAAGAGAATTCGTCTTGTACCTACATAAAATTATCTTCAATAGGTAATTTTTCCTATTATAATGAATTCATCAAAGACGCCTTTGGAATGTAGAGCTATGAAAACTGTCCATTATTTTTTGACGTACGCCTAATACCTATTGGTGGCTGAATGATTATTTATTGAGATGTTCACTAAGCCTTAATTTTCCAAAAAAAGATTCGCTTTATCCTATCCGTATTTTAGTTTTAGTTTTTTTTTCAAATAGGTAGGTACATGCAACCTTTTTCGATTAACAGTTCATTAGCAAACGGCCAGTGCCAAACAGACGGCAGAAAGGTTCTTAATCACGATAAAAGTAGTAGCCGTATGTGTCGGCCATTAATTAAGACGGGACCGTCCTAATTTATTCAGGTGACGTGGGCCGCGACGTTTGCGGCGCAGGAGACTGTTGCCATTTTCTCGATGTCACTGAGTGCACCTAATTATTGGCCTCGATTAGAAACAAATAGACTGCGACAAATTAAATCAGGCAGGGTTAACTTCGGTTATGTTATAGGCGATGTGGCTAGCAACCCATCACTATTTTGATTCCCACTTTCCGCCCATAGACCCACAGTAATGCTATACGTGGTCTTTAGGTCTTGTTACCTTAGGCTCTGTCTACCCCGTAAGGGATAGAGACGTGATTTATGTATATGTATGTATGTAGGGTTAACTTGCAGGCATGTAAAACAGCAAGGTTGCCGGTTGCACACCCTATCGTAAATCATATTTAATTATTACCTAAGCTCTATGTTAACTTTACTTTACTTTAATTATGGAACTATTTTTTAACAACGTGTGTACACGGTTTAGCATGCAAACAAATTTAAAAGTAAATTTTGACCTACTTTACACTTACAGTGGATTTATCGCCGACACTCTACAATAATTACTAAAAACTATTTAATTCCGACAGAACCCATAGAGGTTAGTTACAGACAAAAAAAATCACAATGGCATGTTTCGTTTTTTATTTTTTTTTTGTAATGTACAATGGCAGACATATTTTAAAACAGTCTTCATTTACAAAAACTGTTACCCAATGAACAGAGCCATATTAAAAAAAAACCTAAACCTATGCAGTATCGGGCAGCGAAAAGGGGTATTTTTAACACATAATTATTATATATTTTTTTACTAGGACATGGTAGTAAATAACTTACTTGTGACTTCAACAAAATTGAGATAGTGCGGTGCATGCCTTTATACGCGCCGCAGTTATTTTACGGACAATGTTTATTCGAAGTCTACCTATCAGCCATACATAAAACGATTGGCTTCAGGTCTGTGACTATTCTTTACGTTAGTAGCCAGAGGGTGCCAGAGGGCTAGCAAACAATATTCTAACGGAATTAAAGCATATTATGTCTCGTTCTAACCAGTATGTGCGACAAGGACAGTCAGCGATAAACGATAGTGAATAGGAACAAAAAGAAAATGCGGAGACGGATCGCCGCTCCCGCCGAGGTTGCGGTCACATGTCGTGTCCCTTTTACCTCGCACATGTTATGTGGGTACCTATTTATCTATACTGTCGAGCAAGAATAACGGCCGACTTTTCATACTACTTTGTATGGCAAATGAACCGTTTTTTCTGCTCGGGGTGCATTTGTAATAGGATAAATTACAATGAGTGCGTGTATTAGTAGTAAGTTAAGTGTTACTAAGTTATAGTTCGTGTGTAGGCCGTGGTATCATTGTTATTTGAGATAGTAGGTATCCACTTAAATAAAATTATGTATCATAGCTATAATAAAATTGCTTTTTTTATATGAATAGGAAGGCAAACGAGCAAGTGGGTCACCTGATGGTAAGTGATCACCACTGCCCATAGACACCCGCAACCCCGGAGGGATTGCAGATGCGTTGCCAACCTAGAGGACTAAGATGAAATGCCTCTTGTGCCCGTAATTTCCCCGGCTGTCTTACTCTCCACACCGGAACACAGCAGTGCGAGCACTGCTACTTAGCGGCACGATTAGCGAGTAAGATGGTGGTAGCGATCCGGACGGACATTGCACAAGGCCCTACCACCCGCATAGCAGTAGCGGAGCAGCAAGCTAAATATGTTTTGTTCATTTAAATTCCCTGTAAATCTTTTCCAGTATTTTTGAATCATCATCATCATTATCTCCAGCCTATATACGTCCCACTGCTGGGCACAGGCTTCTCAGAATGAGAGGGCTTGGGCTATAGTTCCCACGCGGGCCCAGTGCGGATTGGGGACTTCACACACACCATTGAATTGCTTCGCAGATGTGTGCAGGTTTTCTCACGATGTTTTCCTTCACCGAAAAGCTCATCGTAAATTTCAAATGTAATATCGCACAAAAATTCCTAAAACTCATAGGTGCGAGCCCGGGCTCGAACCCACGACCCTCTTGAGAGGCTACAGGTCAAACCACTAGGCTACCACGGCTTTTTTAGGCTAGCACGGCTTTTTTTATACAATGATAAAAAATAAACAAATAAAAAAAAAAATTTTTTTTTGCAAATTGGCCGCCAAGGGCTCTTTTACGTGTATTTTTTTAAACTACCAACGCATTCGGAAAGACCATCATTGCCAAGAAGAATGCGCCGCAAGAAACTCAAGTGGCAGAAAGTCATTTTTTCAAAATAAAATACAGTAAGAATACTTAAATTCTACTTAAATTAAATGCATTTATGAAAGGGATGTATAAGGTCCCCGAGCCTTAAATGATATTAGTCTATATTAGAGATGTATAAAGTGTCTTCTAGTCAATAGATCGATGTGCAAAGTTAAACGCGTCAAGGGCGAGTTTAAACTTTGAATCAAAAGTCAAAATAACCCAGCCATACATACATACATACATACATACACAAATCACGTCTTTATCCCTAATGGGGTAGACAGAGCCTAAGGTAACAAGACCTAAAGGCCACGCTCAGCATGACTGTGGGCATTTAGATGGAAAAGAGGAATCAAAATAGTGATGGGTTGCAAGCCGCATCGCCTATAGCATGATTCCTAAGATTTTCGCCTTGTAAGTAGATGTTAAAGCTTTGATTGGGATATGAGACGACTAACGTTTGTTTTGTATGGAGGGGCTGGAGTGTTTCTTTGATTTAGTTATTCCAATAACGTTTAGCCAGTAAAATTTTATCACGCACAGAAATAGTGTACCTATCTGTTTCAATGTAACCCCAGATATTGGATCGACATGCAGCCCAATAATGTTACATAACAAAAGAAAAAGTCAATATTACCTCTACCGGCTTAAATATTACAAACTAGCTGTTGCCCGCGACTTCGTCTGCAAAGAATTCGTTTATCGCTATCCCGAAGGAATTACACAATTTTACGGGATAAAAAGTAGCCTATGTGTTATTCCAGATTATAATCTATTTCTGTTCCAAATTTCAGTTCAGCCGTACCTACTGACGTGAAAGAGTAACAAGCGTCCATCCATCCATAGGTACTTACAAACTTTCGCGTTTATAATATTAGTAGGATGGGATATGGTAAATAAAACACATGCTTTATGCTGTGTATAATTATATCGCACCCTTCGTGGAAGAAAGACGTAAGTCCTATTGACTTACCATGGGACTTACGTCTTTCTTCCACGAAGGGTGCGATATGTAGGTACGTTAACAAGACGTCAAAATTAGTAAGGTACACCATTATGCCATAAACAATAAGGCAGATGAGACATAAATTTTATATGATGACTGTATTGATATTTATGCCATGGACTAACATTAAAAACAATCTAGTCGCCAAACTAATAATAATAAATCTAATATCTAATTATGAGTAAAATTTTAAGAAAAAAATCGTTTTTGGCTTTCCCGCGGGTACCTATCTACTCTGTACTTTTCAGTGGAAAAAGTCATCCAGTAAGTACCTACCTACATCCAGGTCGAGTGCAAAATTTTATAAGAATCTGTTCCGTACTTTTTGCGAGAAAGAGACAATAATCCATTCCATTCAGCTTGTCAAAATTTCACATTTACAATATCTACTTGTGTAGTCGATGATGTATATCACTTTTTAATGGAATGGCTTAAGAGGGGTTAGCTATGCAAAGATAGGGGTTTTACTTTTTGGATGTGGCTGTTGTCAATATTGGCCAAACCTGTGTCTCAGCCGGCTAAATTTGTATACGGATTTTTTATAAACAGTTATACAATTCTGTCGTTTTCGAGTTAAAAACATATTTTTGTGGTAGACGTTGTTTATTCAGAATAGGCCTTTGGCGCTGACATGTTCATTTTCAAATGATCCAAGCTTATAAATAAAGATAAAAAGTTTAATGAGAGATTGTAAAAATAATACCCATAAATAAACCTACATAATTGATTCCAAACAAAAAACTCGCGAATGTGTCGCGAAGCGGCGATTCTATAATCAAAAGCGAAAGAATCCCGATCACGAGCGAGCTTCGAAAGCTACTTAGTGGCGAATTGCCCTCGCACCCATACCAGTGAACTTGCATTAAATGCATCCCAACCACAAATGCCAACATCTACCTTACTACTACAAAATACAGTGTACAATGGTATAAGTGACAGATGTCCCGCCTACTAGGGGCGGTCCCCCCCCCCCTTCTCCTGCAGAGAGCGTTCACGCGACTCGCTTTAAATTTTTAATGAGAAACAATTGTAGTTGATTTTGACAAAAGTGAATGGCCAGTGTCATTGGTTTGTTCGAAGACGTTTAAGTATGGTTTGTACGTTTTAATTGATTAGTTTAGTTAAAGAATTTTAGCTGTTGGGACTACTTGGGACTTTACTAAACAATAAATCATAAGTTGAATGAATGTTTTTTTTGATGTTTCAAATAAATTTGTGAGGATTTTAATAGATACAGGATGAATCTATGCATGCATACATACTTATTTTTATTTTGCGCGCAAACAAATAGGTATTGGCATTTGTTAAAAGCTATGAATTGATTCAAATAACGTAACTGTAAAATGTTTTCAGACTTTTATTTGGTACTAAACGTTTAAGTTTTACAAAAACTACATTAAGCGTATTAAAGTAAAAAAATATATCGAATCATAAAGTGTTACTTACCAGAGTTAGACTTTTAAATTTTTATTACTTAACTATACCTAACCTTATTTGACATTTACAACACAATAAAATTTTGTTTACTGTATCAATTTGTTTTGTATATAATTGATATATGTATAATGTGTTAATAGTCCTTAATGAAGGTATACCTAGCTAGCCTATTTACGTACAAGCTTTAATTTCCTTGCAGTAAGTAGGTAGGTATTCGTATCAATGTAAATTGCCTTCAAAATTTGCAAAACTTGAATTAAGAAATAGGTAGTATTATTTTTAGAAAAAAATATTTTAAAGGTACTTTTGTCTTATTACTGAAGAAGTCTTATTACATAACTTCAAGTTAGATTTACTTATGCTTTACCTACCCCTAAACGTTTAATAAAAATTGTAATTAGTAAGGTTGTAATTACATTCCATTTCATTGTTTAACTCGAGCAAGTCTAGTCCTCTTAAATTTGTATTAACTAGATTGTTCGTAAGAGGAAATGCACTCAATATTAAAGATATGTCAGGTACTTACTTAAACCACGTTAACGCGATGCTTTGTTCATTTTAGAACATACAACTACCCACAAAGATTTCGTAATAGAAATAGTAACAATCGTGAAAATATGGACTAAACTGTGGTACACTGTACACTCATCATGGTGGCGCATCTGACGCGAATTTCATCAAGGGTAGACCGAGGTAAACGGATACAACATTTCAAAGGGGTTGGATAATTATTTCTGAGTGTTAGGTAGAACCTGGAGGTTATTTTTAATTTTGGTGATTAGATTAGAAAAACACTAACCCCCTTATTCATAAACGCTCTATAGGCTTCTGCTAACTTGGCGATCGTTTGTCCTTATTTGTCACTTTGACATTTACCTTTGACAGATAAGGACAAACGATTGCTAAGTTAGCAGAAGCCTACAGAGCGTTTATGAATAAGGGGGTAAAAATATCCGATTAGTCCCATTTTTAGAGGCAAAACGGATAAAAAAATGCTTAATAAAATGTTTATTTTCATACAATAAATAACATTTCGTCGTGTATCCAAAATAAATAAATAATTGAATAAAACAAAAAAGTACGTTAATTGTTACGTAAATAATGTTATCTATAATTAAATGCAGCCAGTTTTATGGTTTTAGGTTAGAAATTGTATGGAAATGACAGCTGTCAAATAAGAATTTAAGTTTATCGGTGGGAATAGTAGCAGTGGTTAAGTCAGCAACTAACTTGCATGTAGATGTAAACCGTGCAACAGGTTGTTAGCACCAATTTATTATTTCATAGCTGCGCTGCAGATTATGCAGAATTATAAATCAATATGGAAAGATCCCGGTAAAATTATAGTACAAGTTAAGCCGTAAGTGACCCAATTAAATGTTTGTTTGTCAATGCAATTTCACAAAATTTGCAGCACAGATTGCTTGACAGAATGTTCAGACTTTTGGTTTAAGAGTCTTAGCAATTAGTAGAACAACATACCTACCCACCTACTGAATTTCTGCAAAGAGTAAAAGTGCGCCAAGATAAATAAATTATTGTCAAGTGAAAATTAGTTAATTACTCTATAAATAGTCATCATGCTGATATCGAAATACAAAAACAATAGTATTTCCTTTAAAATAAATATAGTTTTAATGTTCAAACAACTGAAGTTGCCAAATGGGTACAAGACTTACGTTGCAGTCTGTTAAATGGACGGGAGAAAAAATCAGCAATCACACCCCGTGCCTGCACAAGTCGATTAGCTCACATGCAGTTACTTTGGTATCAGTAAAATAATTATTCCGATTCGTCACAATTCGCCATCGGCGGCCATTTGAGCCGCCATTACCGGCTTACGGCCGATAAGGTTTACTGCGATCCTGCATGGTTAGTTTGAACTCCTCGCACGTAATAAATTATTTTATACAAAACTAGGAGAAAGTCTGTAAGTGCAATTTTCCGCAAATTTGATCCCACGCCATAAAGCGAACGTCCGCCAATCGCGAGGCCGCGACGCCTTGATTGCACCCACTTGTTTATTCTGCCGCAGCCGAACTAATCAACTTTATAAAGTCCGTCTAATTAAATGGTTTTAAACGACTTAAAGTGGACGAGTGATGTTGGACTGTGGTACCGGAGTAGCATCGAATTACTGCCGTTTAAATGTGAGTTAATTTGCTGTATTATATGTATAATATGTACCTACCTAATTTTTTTTAGATCGTGAGGGTGAAAAAATGGAAGTTTTAACAGTTTAAATATTTTTATTCGTAGAAGTTCACATCAAAGTCTGTACCTACCTACATTACGTCGAACTCTAGTATATTGCTTTCGATCGTAGTTAATCACAATTTATTAATGTTATGTTGGAACTGTAATAGCCTACACGCTCGGGGCCATTTGCTTCATGTAATAAACCAAGAGGTTATTTATTTATTCATAATAATATAAGCGCGAAGTTTCTCATCGAATCGAAGTAATCGGCGGGCGAGCAGGCGCGCGCGGGCGCGGCGCATAAATAGCGATGCGAGGCGTCGGCGCAGCGAATAAATACTGCGATAGGATCGCCTCACCGCTTAACGAGAGCCTTTTCCGCGCCGCGGTGAGCCATTTAGCGAATTTCAATAGTTATCGCGCCGAGAAAAACTCGCCGATCGTCGAAGACGAGTGCGAGGAGCGCGCTCGCCCGAGCGGGATGGATGTTATAAGAAAGAAGTAATAAAAAAATCAGTAGTGTGTGCGTGGTCGGAGCGTGGTGGCATAGGGCGGCGATGCAGGCCCCTCCCTACGGCCCGCCGCCGGGCGCCGCCGCCGCTTCAGTCGAGTCCCCATCGCGCCGCGCCGCACCGGTCCGCTCGAAACGTTGCTACATCGCGCGCGTAAAAAGTTTCCTCGCACACTGAAACTTCAGATCGCGGTGTCGACACGCCTGAACATATGACGAGCGTTGTTTACGTTGCTCCACCGAGAGGACTCGATTTATAAGACAGTTTGTGTTCACTTATTAAACCCAGTCGTGTTTTCTCGTTCAAAGTTCTCTAGCGAAACGTCAAGCGTTACAAACATAACATTGCCAATTTTTCCTAACATAGATACTTACCTGCTATAGGTGACAACCGAACCACTAACTAAATTCGAGCTGAGCTCCGTCAGCCGAAACTTAGTTGTCATATAAAAGACTATGTTCTGCGCTATCGATGGGATGCGCGGACGGTGACGTCGTGTTGACCTGTGCGGGAGGGGCAGGCAGACGCACGCTGGGCCCAGCCAACTTGATGCTGCTGCAGAGCGAAGGTCGGGGGAGCGCCATGGAGGAGGACTGCTCCGCGCGGCCCTGCGCCACGGACTTCTCCATCGCCGCCATCATGGCCCGCGACCGACAGGAGCGGCGCGAGCGCCGGAGACACCGGGACCCCAGGGAAGACACTTTGACACCACTAGGTTCGTATACAAGTAATCATAATCACTAGCTTTTGTTTCTTGTTCGTGTAGTATTTTATTTTCAGAACTTGGCCTGTCAGTATTACGCTCTACAATCATGTTCTGTACGGATGTTGCCATTTTATGTTGTTATACATGGATACATACATAAATCACGTCTTTATCCTTTACGGGGCAAGAGCCCAAGGCAACAAGATCTTAAGGGGCACTTAGCGTTTTGTTGTTATTGCGGCCTAATCTATTTTTTGATGACGTAGTTTCACCAGTTCGTCCGTAGACCTTGTGAGAGAAGGTAAAACAGTCAGACGGATGAGTGAGAGCTATAGGACCTTTTGAACATGGAACCCTAATAAGAAATACCCCTGGTGTGGTCGCGCTCGCAATGGGGTGGTTTGGTTTCTCCATACCTGACTGTAACTATGTGCGCACATTTTTTGTTATAACTGAACGAATGATATGTAGACAAACATACATGACACACATGATGTTCACAATGTTGGTTACAAATGTTCCAATAAGAAACAATGCAACTTATTTGTAAATTCAAATGAGCTTGAATTGTTATTTGATTGCATCTAGTATTTCCAGAAGTTTATAGAATTATAAAAACTTACCAATATAACTACTTACGGTTTTGATTCAAAGTTGTACTTAATTTAAGTTTCTAAACTGAAAGTAAATTAACTTAGAAAACTTTTTAATATCCTATCCGAGCGAATATAGCTACTACCTACTTAATCAATTCTTCGGCACGTTTATAATATGAGTTTCAATTATACAAAAAGCTAGTAGCTTAAATCATAGCAACTCCCTTTTGTAGTAATTCATGCAGCCAATATATGCCAAAAACTACGAATAGTTGCAGTCTCAAAATTTTAATTATGCAACTTTTATAGAGTTGTAGAGACACTGTACTTTGAACAGTTTTACAAAAACTCTAGAGTTTTATTACCATCGTGCTCCAATTCCCCTCATCTGAAAAAAGGTTAAAAAGCTGTATTGTATGTATCTGAAAAAACTTAATGTCAAATAACCGTCATAGGAAGAAAACATGAGATTAACTAGCGTTTATGACAACAAAGGTGGAAATAATTTTGGAAAAAATAATCTAAGGAATGTGCAATCATTGCTACGCATTGCAAGTTTTCATGCACAACCACAGACCACACCACCACACCTTGCATGATGATAATGGTTTTATTTGTATTACCTACTTGGAAAACCATGATGAGATAATTAGGTACTTATACTTGTTTGATGTGTATGCTAAGGGTTAAGAAAACAATGAGAATCTTATAATTGTTTGTTACTTGTTTAAAAACATAAATCATCAATTATGTACCTGACTTCACGTTTTTGTGTTTAACCTGTGATGATAGCAATAAAAAATACAATTGGCATCACTATATTTTATACGGGTAGGTACTAAGACAACGGGTAAGCACACTTAAATATATAAATATGTGCACACATATTAAACATCAAACATCCAAGATTCGAGAAAAAACATGCATAATGTTCATACACTAACTAAATATCTAGTACCTCAATAAAAAAAATTAAATAAGGAACAAAAGTAATAGGTCCCCTGGAGCTCTACACCTCTCCATAAGATAAAAATTAAGAACCATTGCTGTTATCCAGGAAATCCACTCTGGTTTTTTTTTGTTTACAACAAATATAAAATAGTGGTCTCCATGACAGGGTGACCATGACAATTGCATCGGGCCCATAAAAAGGTCTAAGTAAAAAAAAGTGATGGTTTGAACATTTGTTTTTTTTTCAAGTTCTCATATATATGTAAATGTAAATGTTTATGTACAATCCATTATTTAACATAATGTACATAATAGATATGTGTATTATGCATCATCTCTTGAGACAATAAGCGAGTTATATTGCTTATATCCCATAACGTATGTAAAAATTACTCTGAAAGTATGTGAAAATTTTCGGTTGTGTTTGATATTCAGTCACGTCGTGGCAGACAGATACAACATATATCTAGAATAAAACGTATTACTAATGTTCCCGTTCATCGCATTAAATGTATCCCGTAGAATGTAAAAAAGGAAAGATGAATAAAGCAAAAAGGCTAACTATAAATAATGTACTTAATACCTACTTACTTTGAATTACAGTATAGTGCATTGGGATATATTCGAAATCGGGGGAATTTTGAAACTTGTGGATATCCACTAAACGGGGAACAATTACATAATCTAGCAACGCTTACTTAAAAAGCTCCAATATCTTCGGCTTTTAGATAAGCGGTGCCAGATTATGGAATTTTTACCCGTTTAGTGGATATCCACGATTTTCGAAATTCCCCCAATTTCAAATTTACCCCAATGCACCTTAATTGATTTCTAATAAGTTAGCTTCTTATTAGACATTATTATAGATAGGTATTTTGATTCTCAATAATTCACAGCTCAGTCATACAAAATAAAACGATTTTATTTTATCTACCAAATTGCAATGTCAAATTTTAAAGTAAGTGATACCTACTAGCATTCTGATCAGTTTGATGATTCCAAATTTTCTATCCTGGTAAGAAATAGAGCTGAGTATAAATTTGTACCGACACATTCGGTCCACGAATTTTTAGGTAGAAAAAATTATATTACAAATAACGTAATTTTTCTGTTTTTCCCAATTCCTATAAGTGCTGGGTTGTGGATTGATTTTATCAATTTGCCGGTCACAGTTACAATAAACTTATTAGTAGGTACGGATAGACATACAACAGTTATTGTAAAAAGTGTATTTTTTTGTTGTACTTGCATTGCCATCCGTCACGTAAACCAAATAAAATCAATAATGATCACTGAAAGTAGGTCTATCAACAGTAGCACCCGTGAAACCAAGCTGAAACATCATTAACGTATTTCAAAAAAATATTATTAATTGTGGTAGAGCACTGATAGAGTCATCGGTGAACGCATTTTAAACTAAGATAGAATATATTGAAAATCTCCAAAATACACGGTTTTTTTTAAACAATTCTTCTGTTGACATGCGGTTCACTAAGAAGAACCTGTTTTATTCTCATAGAATTTTAATTTTGGGATGGCCTTTAGGTTTTGTTACCTTAGACTGTGTCTACCCCGTAAGGGATAAAGACGTGATTTATGTATGTACGTATGTATGTGAATTTGTAATTCGACTAGATGATTTGACGATTGAACATTGAATCCTACTAATATTATAAATGTGAAAGTTTGTGACGATGTGAGTGAGTGAGTGAGTGTGTATGTTTGTTCCTTCTTCACGTTGAAACGACGAGACGGATTTTGATAAAATTTGGAACGAAGATAGCTGGTACCTTAGATTAAAATATAGGCTACTTTTTATCCCGCAAAATTGCATGATTCCCGCGAGATAGACATAAATATGTCGACTGTCGTAGCTCCCTAGAGTCGCAATTTAAATAACTATTGCAGAATAATAGGTAGCACTTACTACTATCAACTAGTAATACTTGCCGACTAGTGTGGGAAACCGACTATTCGGCGGTTTTTACAGTCGGTGACTAGTCGGCGACTATTCGGCAAATATTGACGACCAGTCGGTTGTTATTTTTAAAGAAAAAGGGTTCATAAATAAAACTAGGACGACTAAATTAAATGTCTTATACATATACCTAGCAATGAATGTACATAAATAAAAAAAAAATAAGAATCTTAAACACAGTATTCTTTACTCATAAATTAAACATTGCTTCTGTGTAGCAATCAGGAACTTAAAAATTCAAATCACAATAAATTGAGTTGTTATTCTTAATCAATACAAAAATTATTTTGGGGTTTCATAACTAAAATGCATACAAGAAACCCTAATATATATGCCATATAGTGTTAGAAACTTTCATGGCAACAGTTTAATGTTAAAACGAAGTGTACTAAACCTGAAACTAGTCGGCCGACTATTCGGCATTCTTGAAACCGACTAGTCGGGTAGTCGGCCCATCACCAGGTATCAACATCAGTTCTTAGTTAATTCTACGCGGACGAAGTCGCGGGCAGAAGCTAGTGAAAAATAGTGTTTTGTGTGCATTAACATAGAGATAAATATGGTGGATATGATGGATATATGAATAAATATATGCTTTTAGTACCATTTAAAATACAAAATACCTAATCTCTATCTTACGTCGTAGTTATGTTTTATCAAAATGTAATCTTGAATACCTAATGTACTTGTAACATAATAAGTGTTAAGAACTACGTTTTGATAAGATTCGTTTACCCTTAGGTAACCTTTTTAACCGTCTCCAAAGAAAGAACAGGATACTACACACACAGATACACAGGAGGATAGGTTATATCCTGTCAATCGTTCAAAGGTTAACTGGAAGAGATCCCTTTTAGGGATAAGTTCGTCTTTGTGTGTGTGTGTGTGTTGTCCTGTATTCATATTTTTCTTGTGTTTTATGTACAATAAAGAGTTATACATACATACATACAATTTTGCTTGTAATATCTTTATAGATACGTGTAAGCTACGACAATTTTGGTCGCATTTAGAATAATATTTATTTTTTACTAATGGTTTTACCTACAGTCGAAATTGTGAATAATATTTTATGTACATTTTAGTGTTCATAGTTTGGTTTTAGTTTAAAAGACGATATAATTTTGATAAAAGCTTTGTCCCATTTTGAAAGGCATAATTTTTGACGCAGTGAAGATGAGTTAAAAATTATGTGCCGCGTCATGTTCAGTCATAAACCTATTTGTTTTGACTAAATACGTTCTTTGGCAAATTAAGTATTACAACAGTATAGATAATGTAAGAATCTACAAAATTTCATGAAATGAAGTCGGTTAAATATATTTAATAGTGATGTATATAAATACGAAAGACTATAATATATTTGTATAAAGGTTCGAAGTTGCATGTTGCCATACAGACCATTGTGTGTTTATAGTTGAAAAGTACAGTCAATAAATTTAAATCTTAACCCATCATGGAAACTTTTTTATCAAGCGTTGTAATGGTTTTCCTTGTGCGACGTCACTATGGCGTTTTATGTGAAGAGGTTCCTCGATGGGTCAGGATTTAAATTCCTTAACTGTACCTTCCAAGTGATTACTTTACCTACATGAAACTTCATAAACTGGCAGCCGAATACACTGACGAGCAAAAATAACGGGTTACTTTTCATACAAATTTGTATGGAAAGCGACGTCTGTATTTATACGTTTTTTTGCTGATTTATTTAGATTTACCTGGGTTATGATTACCTGCCCTATTGTAAAAAAAAAACATTTAAATTGGGTTAGGCATAACAGTTCTACATTTTGACGTTTATTAAGCATGTTTAGAATACGACTAAAACAGTAGCAATTAAACCAGGGAGCGACTTTCTTCATAACTATCTTGTTTGAAAGCTTTTAGTTCATCGCTCAACCGCTTTCTAGACTTTACTGTCTCACTCCAACTATCACATCAAAGGTCCTGAATCAATAAGATCTTTACTAGAAATTTAACAAAACAATACTTTTTCTTTCCAGAAAAATTTGTAGACGCAACAGCCTCAGGGTCCGGTTCTCCGTCGCCCCCCCTCGCTGAATACGAGCGAGACTCACCAGTGGATGTATCGTCGACGTCCGAGGCAGGTTCGGCGAGCGGCGCGGCGAGCGGCTCGCGCGCAATGTCGCCGCCGCCGCGCAACCCGCAACTCGCAGAGCGCTGGTCCAGCGAAGAGATGCGGCACATACAGTGTAATCTGGAGACTAAGGAGCTGTGGGACAAATTCAACGATTTGGGAACCGAGATGATCATCACTAAGACTGGCAGGTGAGAATACTTTGATTTTAAATAGTAGATTGACCATAATGATAGGTGCTGAAGACTAGGGTCGCTGCGTTCCATTGTATTCTAATTATGACACATTTTTGGTTTACTTTACTTTACAATGAACAACGAAACATTGTTTTATGCATCATGTGACATATAACTTTGTTTTTACCGATTAAGAATGAAGACAAACTAACATATAACCAAATGTAATTATAACAAACAGTCGATCGATCTGGCGTACCGACAGGGATAGAACTATAATTTTAGGATAAGATAGATGTAAATCTCTAAAGGATTTTTTTTGTTATCTCGTCCAAATATAACTATGTCCTTGTTCGTAGTGTTTGATCGTTTGATAAAACTGCAGTTAAATGGGGAATAATACCGGACGGATGTAAATAACTATCAAAAATGCACCATCATTACACCAAATAACTTTTACAATACTAAAAGTCAATGGTTCATGTGACGTACATTAGAGTACAATAGAGCCTACCGCACGCCGCGCACAAGTCAGCAGAGAAATTAAAAACTCGGTGGTGGGTAATCGAAGCGATTGTTAGTTAACGAGATCAAGGCGAAATCTCGGAGTCAAAGGCGATAAGGTAGGTGGCGCAGTGGCGGTCGAGCGAAGCGTGGCCGTCGCGCTGCGAGCCCGCACAATGGGCAATCGACCACACCCGCGACCACGGTGGCCGACAGAAGCCTATAATCTCGAATTTGGTCGTCAATTGATTTGAGGTACACTGAACTAGTTTCGGACGTTGCGGTTGTGTCAGTAATAGTCAACGATTTGACGCTGAGATCAAAGTCATCGGTAACGTTAGAAAGTGTCAGATACTCGTAGAATAGTTTTGGTTGAACTTAACATGGGAGTTGTAAAGGACCGAGAAAATTACCGCTTAATTTTTTGCTAAAACTTTGAAGGGTACTTCGGTATTTTCATTCGCCGAAAAAACGTTGTTTTTCTTACTATCTACTCTATTCATGGTTACTCGAATTCCACGTGGCCTTTAGGTCTTGATATCTTAGGCTCTGTCTACCCCGTAAGGGATAAAGACGTGATTTATGTATGTATGTTCTAATGTAGAAGACTTTTTGTAAATATTCACACCATTTAAATACCTGCTCGTGTTATCAAATTGAAACGGTGTGTTGTGGCTGCGTTATCGGGCGGGTGTAAATCAGTGCGACAGGCCGCCGATCGTGACAAATTCGCCGACCTAATCTATCGATAACGACGACTTCCACCGCACTCACTTTCCTTAGGCACGGCTAATTTTTTACCAATCGTTAATGGTTAATCGATATCGTGATAACTGCGACTGAAAGACACCACTAATTGAGTGGGTTACGGAGTGTATTTAATATAGTCAATGTAATTACATTGACTATATTGCAGCAGATGCAGAATGTAGCAGCATTAAGTATCTACTTCAAAACCATTTATATGTATATAATAATAGATTGTCAATCTCGCGTAGGTACTAGTTAATCACATAGTCTCGTCAAAACATAAGACGGAATAGTACTAATTGCTTAGCTAATTTGAATACGAACATACCTAGTAGTACAGCATTCCAAAAATGTTTTATGCTAAATACGTCAGTTCCAAACGAATATAACCGGGAACAAAGGCCGAGTGTAGGAGCACTAAACAATGAAGGCTCTTTCACGGACTATAAAGCAGTATTAATACCTCACTTATTTATTCCTTATAATGTTCTCGAGTTAACGACGCCTCGGGCATTCAGTTTTTTCTACCACGCACCATAAAATACGACATCTGGAAACGTAGCCACACGTATTTATTTCCGAACTTAGTAGCCCAGAACAATTCACGTGCATGTTTGATACTGTGTTGATTCGTAATAACTCTTCTGCAAAAAATAACTGTCAAATTAAACATACCTCCAATCCTGTCTCCTTTTCTTATGTTAATATACAGGAGTGCGATGTATCATCATAATTCGCCCACGTTATCTCTTTTTCTGCATTAGCGATATTTTCGTTACGGTCATGTGAGTTAATAAAAGATTGAATGCGATAGCGAATGCTACAAAGGGCTTTGGGAAGTCGCAATGGGAGACAATTTGCCACACACCGTCACGGGAGCTTATCTGAGTCGGCCCCGTCGATTAGCATAAATCTCGCCAACTAACCGTCACGAATGTGTGTCGGACGCGGTGCGGGCGCGGCAGCGGAGCGGGCAGGACGCGGGCGACGCCGCGCGGTGCGGCGCGACGCGACGCGACGCTCGCATGTCGCGGCGATGAAGCGCGACGAATCACGGCCGTCGCCCGGCCGCATAAATCAGCATTATCTCGCGAGATAGCCGCGCGGACCCACCCCGCCATATCACGCGGCCCCGTGTCGTTCGAAAAAATTAATGACTCGGAAAAACGATTCGCTTATGAGGGATCTTTCACTGTAATTGAATTGCCCCGTAGAGATCTGCCGAGTTGTCGGGTCATACTGAGAACGTAATGCTGTATCAGGTGCTACTCTAGGCAACCAGATATGTGGAAAAGTAATACAAATTGTGACTTTAAACGTGTCCAACTCAAAGTTAACAACTTGCAAACTTTAATTTCGGTTTTCACTCATTTTCCTTAAGCTCCCTTAGACCTTCCTAATGTAGGTAGAAACATACGGAATATAAGTAACATTAGGCGTGTAGAAAATCAAAATTAACAATACCACAGGCTGTTATTTATAACAAGTGCGTCACCAATGGAATGGAAGGGCTTAATCCGCGCACATTAGCCCGATTCACCCCGCAGAGATTATCATAACAGCCGTAATAGTATAATGTAAATATCGTACAGTAGTTGGTATGCTAATCACGTTCCGAGCTAACGCGGTAAGCTGCGTTTTAAAACCTGTCTCATTGTGTAGCTCTTTCGAAGTTTATTCAACGGGGAGCCATTTTTCATTCGCCTGTGCAAATATTTTGATGTTTGTCAGCTTCCCGATTACGCGTCGTTCAACTGATGTCATGGGGTTTTACCACAACTAATAAATTGTATTTTTAGCAGACTGAAAAGTGTGGCAAAAGGGTATTTGTGGTTTAGTCATCATTAAATTAACCAATAGAAATTGTTAGATAAAAGCAAAATCTGCTAATTAGCTAATTGGCAGACTGATTGGAAAGTACCGAACTAGCCTTGCCCCTAGCATTACGTTCATTTGTCAAGCCCCATCTTATTACAAGTGAGCTGTCTTTGTCTAGAGGTGATCAGTGCGAATGGGAAGACAATAGTGGCATTAGTCCGGCGAAGATGTTCGGCGCTCGCGGCTGCCAGCGCTTTAATCGCCGCGGCGCGCACTTGGCACACAACACACTCTTTGATTTACTTCTCAACACCATTCTGTTAATACAGATATAAATATTTATTCGCGTAATAAAATGAATAGCTTTTCGCCGCGTCTGATGTGACCGCGATATTTCCGCGTAAAACTATTTAATACGAAACGTTTCTCTAGAATAAAACATTTTAGCAGTGAGTAATAGACGGCTGAAATATTGTTGTTCTTAAATCTTCTTTTCTGTAAAGTGAGGTTTTATATTGTAGACGTTTGTTACGTATTTTATCACGTAGCGTTTGAAGATATTCTTAATTAAAACACTAATCACTAATAATTCTTGCGCTGTCACAATGAAATACCCTGCCCGAACAATATTTAGCAGAAGTATCAAATAATTTCAAAGAATCCATTCATCCGGTTGTTTTCCTTTGATGCAATTTAATATGTAAAATTATGTTTCTGTCACTAACCTTTATATCTTTACCTTTAACCTTCATTAAAAACTTAAGAGAAGCGTCAATATCACTAGTAATCACGAATTAGCTACCAATCGTAGGTATCTAAGTATCAAGTAATAGTAATGTACACAACCGTCATAGCCTTTAGGTACCAGATATTTTTCTATGGTTGTACACACTAACTCTCCAAACATTGAACTGTTAAATATGTACAGTCAAGTGTAATAATATGTATTTAGACAAAGATTCAAAAATAAGTACCATACGCTCTTACACCGGCGTAATAAGGTCGTGGGACATATTTTTGAGAAGTTCCTATCAATACTTATTTTTGCACTTGACCGTACCTACAACGATACCTATTTATAAACTAAAGCCGGGATATTTTATAAACTGTTTACTTAAATTTCTATGTGAAGAGTTCTTATGCATCGCTTACCGTCGTTCTACTATTTACGAACGTCGAAGTACGTAGTAGCGTGTCCGATCCGCGGAACTGGCTGGACAATTTATAGAGCGATACCGCGCGACTCCCACGTGTCACAAGTCGTGTAGCGGAACGCAACTCGGAAAGCCACCGTTTGTCGTGCGAGATATGCAGAAGACATAATACCCTAGAGCCTGGTTGCACAGTCAGATACTACATACATATATCCCGTTCTTGAGTTGCAGTTAGGTCAACAATTAAAGGTGAATGACACGATGGGAAAAATAATGGATCACTTTCCTTTCAAAGTTTGTTAGTGTAGCTTACAATCTCTAAGGTACCGGGTAACAACGAAGAGTTTTGTATCGGCATCGGTAGGGATAGCACAAGGAGATCGCGACCTGCTTTGTCCTTCAGTGCGATCCTTACTTCTTGGTTGCCTGCGTTATTTCCATCGTTACTTAAGTAGCTATTTAGTTAACGGTAAACACTAAAGAACAACCGCAAAATAACTTCGACATTAGCGGGCATAAGTAGATATACCTACTTGAAATTTTAATTTAACTTTGTACACTAAAGGAATTGATATCGTCAGCGTATCGTGGAAATGGATTGCGCGCACACCTCCAACTTTAATCTTCTGTAACAAGTCATAGATCAATGGTTGAATCCGATTTCTTTATGGTCTCTGACAGAAGAGTAACTGAAGCTGATCATGCTTCTGAAGGACGTAGTTGATGCTAGTGCAGCGTGGTCTGGTGAGGTGTGCGTGGGCCGCGGCCGCGCCGCACAGGTGCCGGCGCGCTCGCCATTTGTCGCGCTCGCACGATAATTGTTGATATACGATCGCGACCCGACACCGTAATTGTCAACGCTTAATCTTCTAATTGGATCGCATTTAACATGCCAGCGTGTCGCCTCCATATCGATGTGCCAATAGTTCTCATGCGAAAAATTCATCTCCGATTTCAGTTACATTCGTAAAACACACTTTCACGATGCGATCTCGCTATATAAAAGGTTGCCTTGAACGGGCGAAGTCGAAAAGCAATTCGCAACGCCAATTTCAAGAACAGTAAAAAGTGCGATTCACAAGTGCAACTTGAAACGGCGTTTAAGAGCGAACCGAGGGCGGCGCCCACCGGGGGCGAGAAAACAATTTGGAATTTTATCGGCGGTGCCTTGCCTGTGCGGGGCGCGGGGCATGGGGGGGGGGGGGAGGGCGCGTTACCTCTGATTTATGCCCGGACATTAGGCGCGAGGTGGGCGAACGCGCGAACTGCACACACGCCGCCGCGACCATTGCCACTTGTTCCACGCCACGTCTCACCACTCATACACACTCACGCCGCAATCGCACCTCTACTCCTAAAGGAAGCCTTTTCTAATCTCCTTGTTTAATTATTTAACTCATTCCTATCCTGTTCAAAAGCGCCAGAAGAACCCGTTTGAACGTCATTCTGTACAAATAGCCGGATTAATATTGTCTCCTTAAAGTTCAAGTAAAACGCCATGGATATCCCGAAGTCATTTGAATTCAAAAGCTAATTTCACTAAAACCCACTAAAACCTTTAGATGAATCGAGTTGGCCGCAACTCGCGCATTATTTAACTTGTTCCAAGTTTAAATTGAAAACGCCACCGAACTCTTTGCGGGGCCGAAGTCAAATTTTGAACTTTGCTGCTGAATCGGAAATTTCTTTATAAATATCTAATTAGCTTAAATTCAGTTGGTGTCACGCTGCCGACACTAATTTTATTCGTGAAAGACGGCGTCGGGGAGAGAGCGCCCGCGTCGGGGGTGGCTCGTCGGTGAAAATGTATGCAAACGGGAACGCGATATTTGATGGAACCGAGAACGACAAAAGAATTAAGGAAAGGAGGATGCGCCGCCACGCTGACGCGGCGCCGACGCGGCGTCACGCGCCGCCTACCCGCCGCCGCGCGAATTCACTTTGCTTTGCGTCTTATTAAGAGATTAGCTGTCACTCGAGCGACGGTGATCCTTCGAGCCCTTTCATTTAATAAAAAGCTTTCTCCATAATGACACATTCTTTATTTATAATGGAATTTAGGTGGAAACATTATCAAGGTTGAATCAATTAATGTTTTACATCACTACTTAAATTAAATACACACTTCTTACATACGTAGGTACATGATTATGTAGACATAATCATAGTGCAAAGTAGAAATTATAAAAACTCGCTTTGGAATGTAACGTTTTTTTAAACGTTCGATACATTAACAATTAAAGCACTCAACCCTATCGACAGTATCTAGGTTATGTGAAGAGAACACATGCGGGGTATTTGAATACACCGTATAATAGATGTGTGATTCATGTAAATGCACCCTTAGCATGTATATCGGCTAATCTCGCCCTCCGCATATGCCGCGAGCACTCGGGCGCGGGGGTAGGGGGTGTCTCGAAGAAAACGTGTAAACTAATTATGTACATTTTCGTAGCCACTTATTTACATAACCACGGGCTGTACCCCGCTTTCACCGTGAATATTTCATTTGTAATCTTTACTTTGACGGTTTAATATGACAGCTGTTGGTTTGTTTGGTGGAAACTTTTAATTTTCGTCGTTTTCTTCCGGTACCACCGCCCTTTGTGTACGCGTTGGCTGACGCCTCGCACAAGTAATGACAGGTGATTATCGAATAACTTTTTTCGTATAAACGTTCGGGAAAGTTTGTAAGGTGTAATTTGGAATTTTCGCTGAGATACCAGGGTCGGTTGTTGTCTGTTAAACGGAAGGTGCTTATTATATTGATTACTGTTTTGTCCTCCGTGGAATACGTTTACGAAGGTGTCTATTAGGCTCTGCGACCGATATCGATTGTCAATGGGAGTAAAAAGGGTTGCGTGGTGTTAAACTATTGCGTTCGTTTTGGAAGTAATAATTTGGTTCGGGAGCCGCGCGTTGTTGTGGAGCGCGCAGGAAGCCGATAAATAAAACTATTAGTGTACCTAAGTAATGAGCGAGTGAACTGTGGCGTTTCGCGGGTATTTATACCGTGCCTTCACGGGAACTAATTTATGGAAGTAAGTACGCGGAAAATGTTTATGTGTAGGGACTTGAGCCCTTTCGCGGTTGGTTGTTGACATCCGGTAGCCTCCCTATATACCTGGCTCATGTTTAATGAGCTAATTGGACCTGAATTATGTGCCTATGTTACGATTTGGTAATGGCGGTCTTGTTTTCATTTGTGGTTTCTATTTAATGTGAAAAAGGAGGGGCAATCCCTAACATACCTACTAAAGCAAAATACTTACCGTTTGTGCTGTTTTAAAGCCGATGATATTATTATGTTTAACGACTTTTGCAAGTAGGTACTTTACAAGCCTTGATTCGATATCGTTGATATCATCCATATTGATTATAGGTCAGAGCTCTAGATTCCACAATGTCGATCGTAAGACATTAAACAACTTCAAGTAGGTATACATATTCGGACGGCATGTTCAAGGAACATCAACGCACATACAATCTGTATATTGTTCTGCGGTCATAAAGCAACGTTCTAGATAGCGCCTGAGTCATCATTCAATGTAACTGCAGCAGTCCGTTTGATCTCGAGTCGCAAGAGTTGAGTGTGGATGGACGCGCTGCACTAACTGACGGGCCGGTGTGGGCCGCTGTCGTCGTTCAGCTCCAGCCTGATGTCAATTTGTTAGACCACCGACCGCTAAAGACATTACTCATTATGCCCACGGAGCTTTCATATTATTTTGATACCATGTAGGCGAAGGCTGTTTGTTTTTGAAAGAAAACTTCAAACGATCTGTTCAATGGTTAGTCCACCAACCTTCTATTGAGCAATGCCTAAGTATGCAAATAATCGCGCAGTAGTTTGGCCCGACCCCAATAATCTAGCGTAGAGGTCACGACATTATCAACGGACCTCCATCGCAGCGATTACGCCGGGAGACGCAGCTCTCCGCCCGCTCCCCGTTGACATGTAGCGTTTTAACAGTCAGTACGTGCCTCCCCGGCCGCGCCCGCCTCCCCGCCCGGAACTGACGACATTAGCAGCCGCAGACATAGGGCACGTCTCCAGCCAGACGTTGACATAGGTAGCTATAGCTAAGATTCTTGAGAGATGGCAGAAGCTTTATACTACGTCGTCTACAGAAGATTTGCGTCGTATCTCGGTTTTAACTTGTCAGGAGAACGTAAGCTCGCAGTCATCAATCTCACATGTCTTAGCGTATGTTTTCTTTATTACGTATGAATTATTCATAGATTTTTCTTGACAATGAAATGTCAGAAATTTTCTAAACGTACAAATGAACATTTGCATAATGGCTATTATCCACGGGTTTACACTGTCTCAATAGGTGCTGTTAACGCCTACTTTTCTCAATGAGCAGTTACCGTGCGTTCAGAAGGGTCATCTTATGTACGGGGACAATCCAAATACGCCTTAAATAATTCAAATCAGGTAGCATAAACAGTTTTTTAGCGGCCGAGGCATTGTTCGCCGAGTCCGTTCCACGCGAGAGGTGTTCGCTGTAGCACAGCCTCACGTGCCCGCCGCAAATGCCACCATCTTTATGGAAATGAAACAACCTTACCGTTGTACGTACATACATACATACGTGTATTCATAGAGTAGGTAATAACGTAATGAATATACCAAAAGGCGTTTAGCGTTGTACCAAATTGTTAATTACGAAAAGATTAGTGCCTAAGCATAAAACTTAGAACAGTTTGTTGAACGTACCGAAAAATACAAGAAACACCTAGTAGTGATAATGACAGTTGACAACTTTACTATATTGAACATGGTAAACTCTGTTGTTTGTTTATTGATAATTTCAAAACATTTGACATCGGTGTCTTTCAAAACTAAATGACATCACAAATAGCGGTCGTTGCTTTAAGTAAAAATTGTTTTTCCCGATAAAATGTTTTATGAGTAAAACATACAAAATAAAGATCGAGTTCGTGTATAAATGCGGAGCAGAGGGAATAATCAAAGGGAACGGTGGTACGAGTGCTAAATTAGGTAGCGTAGGGGGGCGCAGGCGACAGTTTTCGCAATATTGTCGCCAAAGTTCCCAATTTCGGTGTCGACTTGCGAAACTCCTCGCCGAGGCTCGTGAACAGAAACTCGCAGGTGTGACCATAGAGTAATATATGAAGAAGACATAACTGAAACTCATTATTCGTTGGTATATAGGTATAGATAAAAAAGGTTTTTCTTTAGTCTGTGTCATTCTGTTTTTAAATTCAATAACTACTCTGTTGTCATAAAAATCATAGTTGCAATATGAACATTCATTATAAGTCTTAAGTGTGTCAGCCATACTTCAACTATAAGTCCTATGAATGACACCTGAATCCTATTGTCTGTCTAACTACAGTTTTACAAAAAACCTTAGTACTTGGAGAGTCGATTTATTATTGTTAAGCTTAACGGTCTGTTCTCAACATCCACTGACGTGTTAAATTTCATTAGTGAAAACAAGTCATTCGACAACACCGCAACACCTCCTCATAAAATTTACAAGCGACCAAAATACATCGACAACAAGAAAACTGTAAGCGTTGGTCGTCGCTATGCAATGTGACACCATTAACGCTGCAAATCGGGACAATAGGAGCAGAGAGAGAGAGATGGAATTTCGCGGCCGTCGGCTGTCGCTTCGACTTCGACGCCGCACCGCCCCTGGCACGCGGCGTTCCGCGAAAACAGAAACATTTTCGACGTGATTTATCAATTTCGTTCATAGAATATTTGTTTCCCCAAAATATTGTTTTGCATAAACTCCTTTTCATGGAATCTGACAATGTCATACACATTTAAAGCCAACCGACGTAAGCACCGGAATGTGTAGGGCCCTCGTAGGTCCCTAGTGGCGCGATTATAATTCAAAAAAGGTTTTTACACATCTACCTAGACCTACACTATCCAGTATCCATGCTGGCAGCTTGGTGTTTACAAGGTTGCCAGGGTCCATTGGGATTGGCGACAAACTTAGAAACTTTTCAAAAATTGGTCTAAATACCCTCTGTTTTGCCTCTAGATCCCGGAGCTAAGAATTCCTGTGTCACAGAAGCCTTTTTACTTTGTGTATGCAGATTTCTTTACGATACTTTCCTGCACCAAAACCGCCATATAAATTTCGAATGTATTTCTTACAACTTTATGAAAGGTTTTGGTCCGATAAATTAATAACGGGGTAGGGCCTTAGTGCCTAACGTAACCTACTTAAAGACACTACTTTAAAAAAACTCTTAATTACTCGTATCTACAAATAAATAAACTACCTAATCGGAAGCATGTAGGCACTGAACTTCACTTACATGTCCCCCCTTAACAAAACTTTTAGTTTACTCGAGAGCACACTCATACTATTTTATATCAGAAAATAATGTTCAATCCTTGATCACAATTGCGAACGTTACCAGACAACAAAATATTTAATAAGTGCTAACGAAATTAGACCCTCTAACGTGCTTTTTAGGGATCCGTAACCAAAATGGCAAGAACCCTTAAAATTTCGTCATATCCATGCATCTGTCTGTTTGTATTTCCGCAACTTAGATCATAGACTCTTAAACAGTAGGTATGTTTCTTTGGCATCGATGTACACATAGCAATCAATGCCGATAAAGAGGTAGAATAAAATTAATAAAAATAGAGTTATGTTTAGTTATGTAAAGTAGGGGTGTTTCTCCCGTTTCTTGTCATGATATGTCTTAAAATATATTATATATTTAACAAAACTTAGTTTCCATTAGGTAATATAACAGTGGGCAGTAGTTCGTCACTGCTATCGCCAGTGAAGCATTCCTGACTGGATGCCCGCCCGGCCGAGGTCCGCCTCCTCCGTTCCTACCATTTATTCATAGTACCTACCTACGGGAATGTTAACAGGCCCATTTGGCCATTGCGATCGGTAAGAATTCCCTGTTTTTTGAGTCGTGTCGTGTCATGCCGTGTCGGAATTGAACTGAATTATTTTAATGCAATTTTATTGCTACATGACTTTGACGTAAGCATTTAATTAATAGTTCGCATACACGTCATGTTAGTCGGCCTGAACACCTCTGGAAAGTTTTGTACTATAATTATATCTGAAAAAAGTATAGGTAATGAATAAGTAATCACTTACACTGAGAACGTAATAGGTAACTACAATGATACCTATAAGTATGCAGACATTCGTTAACTAAGGAGGGAGTAAAAAAGGTCAATAATTAATTAAACTTTATGAAACTTAATAAACTCTAAACGGGTATGTGAAATATCGTTAATGCTTCTTGTGACACCTGGTGTACTTGAAATAAATTAAAACAATTAAAAATTCGTTTTATTTATAAAAAATCTCGGAAAAATATGATCAGTGGAGTACCGACCTAAAAATAATTTTATAAATTGTAGAAACAAAACTAATGCTATATTCAGTGCTACTAACGAGTTACGCTACACTTATAGGCATTTCTATAATTACACGCACGTCACTCAATATGTTTATTAAAATAGTCTTCGCGTATTGAAACATATTTTAAAAAGAACTATTTCCGGCATGCGGTTTGCTGCGGCGAGGGTAACGATGCTTCCACCTATCAATTAAAAATTGTTCGCTTAGGTAGTATTTGTTTAAATTCACTAATAACCCTGCCACTAACATATAGTTAGACGTAACATCTGCGCCCGCGCCGAGCACCGCAGAATATTTAATTTGCAACGCGCGAACACGTTACTAATAATTTTCTTTTTGTGTTAACATACTTTTTACCTAAAAAATATATTACATTGTTGAAGGGTTGCCATGCTACATGCCTAGTTCTTTGAAGTAAATTGAATAAATAGCAAGGGTGAAACTGTCAGAAAATTTCATAACTTAAAAGAGTAGAACAATTTTTTTTAATACGTTGAGTCTAAATTATTTCCTGTAGGAACAAACGCCTTCGGTTTTTTTTACTTCATTTGCTACGCACGGTACTGGTGTATCTAAACTAAAAGTAGCTCATTCCAAATTAATTGAAAAAACAATTGTGTCTATATTAGAGCTAATGAGCCCGAGGGCGGGGCGGCGCGGGTGAAATATCGCCATCTTGGGAGGTCTGCGCCAGCGCATTTTCGACACTCGCACGATTTTGTCAATCCTATTGATTAATATCTCTGTCAGACGGAGATCACAGATAACTAGCGAGGAGGTAACTCGCGCCGTCATGCCAGCGCCGCTGATGCGGCAAAAAATCACAAACACGCCATTTTTTTGTAACTTAAAACTAGAATACCCGCTTAATCAAATTAGGATGAAAATAGCCAAGTTAATAGTTTAACCAAGGTTAAATACGCAGTTTGATGGTTGAGTAGTTTTAACGTCACCTGAAACACTAATGGTTTTCATTAGCTTAGTACTGGTAAAAACAGCCAATTTTTTTTCTTAACGGCACGGTTCGTGATTTAATCAACACTCTTGATGTGTTTTAATCAATTAGCAAACGAACATAGGTTATAGAGTACAGTAGAGTATGGCAGAGGTTGCGGAGCGATCATTTGTCATCGCGTCACTCTGGTGTCAGCGCCGTGATCCGCCCTGTTCTGTCATAATCGCATCCCGCTCGGCTCGGCTTAATATGTTGTCGCACGATTTATCTATTTACATTCTTGAAGCTAGCGTTTATACATATACTAGCTTCTGCCTGTGACTTCGTCTGCGTAGAATTATACATAAAAACCTTCCTCTTGAATCACACTATCTATTAAAAAACCGCATCAAAATCTGTTGTGTAGTTTTGAAGATATAAGCATACATAGGGACATAGGGACAGAGAAAGCGACTTTAATTTATACTATGTAGTGATTTTGAAAGGTTACTTAACTCAAATTATTGTAATTACTCTCCCAATACAGTCTCACAATACATGAACACGTTCCAAACAATTGACAGCTTCACAAATCAAACGTTACTGACTAATTAAATTCAGTATATTGTGTTTAATTAAGTCAAATGACACACAGTCAAACTAATGTAACAAAGCGGCTGTCATAAGGGCTTGGTTTCAAACGCACGTCAGTCGCGCTAGGCGCCGAATCGTGACGCGTCGGATCCATGCGACACCCTGTGCATCCATCACTAGATAAAAATCCGGCCAAGCGCGGGTCGGACTGAGGCACCTAAATAATTCGGCAAGTGAATTCTATAATACTGTGTCCAAAGTAAAATGTCATCAGTGTAAGGTAATTTTATATTAATTAGGTAGGTTTAGGTACTTACAGTCAAACATAAAATAAGGATTTTTTTATACCTCATAGGATTAGATTTCACAGTAATAATAAATAATAAATGATAAAAGGACAGACTCAAGTCACATACAAACATTTGTTTACTCAGCCGTCATCCTTTTTTCCATACTGTGCAATTTGAAACCATTCGAGCGACCATGCGTTCTTTCTTTCGTGATTCTTATGAGGGTACCGTATTTGCCAATAGAGGTACGGAACCCTAAAAATACTACAGACAGAGAGTCATAAACACATACAAACATCGTTTACGCGGCCGTCACGCTTCTTTCCATACTGTGCAATCTGAAACCATTCGAGCGACCGTGCGTGTATGCGTCGCTTCAGAATATGAGTGGAGTCTTTAACTGTTAGAATCTACGTCGCCTGCGCATCTATCATGAACTGACGCCCTGTCACAGCGGGATACTGAAATGCGAGCACTTGGCAGCATAGCTGATGATTTGCAATATTCTTGGATACTTGGCACTGCTACAGTTTCATTTTTCAAAATGCAATGGGAACCCTAAAACGATGACAAGTTCTAATGTTGCGCACTAAGAAGTATTTAGTCACTCTTATGTATTTTATAATACATTTTGACCTAATTTCATAAGTAACAATTTTCATCTAGAAGGGTTTACTATATTTTTCTCGCTTTTAATAATTATAGGTACATTTTTTCTACATTAAGTTTTAGGATTTTTGCTAAACCAATTTTAGAAAGCTTTTGTTTCCTCCACTGTGCGATATAAGCGCTGTTTCTTGCTGCGTGCGTGCAAAATTCGGAACAGACTGGCAGCTGAGATTTTTCCGACCTATTACAAAAAAGGTGCCTTTAAAAGGCAAGTGTACTACTGTTTGCAAGGCTGGCAACTAATGGACCGCATGACCGCCGGCTTTAATTTAAAAAAAAAGGTTTCGATGTGTCTGCTTCTAGCTTCGAAAAACGTGGATCATGACATTGTTCCCACTTATCTTAAGCACGGCATCAGACGTCGTCGGATAAGCTATAAAATTAGTTGCAAGTGGGCTGATTATGCGATATGAAATATTCATAGGCCACCAAGGTGGATTGTTGTCACTGTATTGCTGCTGGAATCACTTAGGGCCCCATTATCGCTAATCATTCTAATTCACAATAATGACCGCCGTACATGGAGCTGACCGCGGGTAGATATTCTCGTTACTGGGTGCAGTGCAGGGAACATGTAGTTACCTAAGCTCGGGCCAGGGGTGGCGAAACTTTTTCAGTGGACGTGTGAAAAATCTGTTTCCATAAAAAAAATGGTTTTGACAAGTCATCAAAAGTCTCGTTGGTAATGCGGGTGTCTAGCTAGGACAATGGTGCTCTCTAACTAGAAGATCCAGATGCTCGTTGAGCATCCTGTTGCACAAAAAATATTTGATTGACACTTTTATGATTTTTTATGATTTGTAATATTTACTGTTGAAATATCTCGATTAAATATCATCATATACAGGGTGACATCTAAGACGTAATACAAAATTAACGTTTCGGGCTCAGTTAATGACGGAGAATTCACTACACTAACTCATTTGTAAGGGTTAGCCTTGTTTAATTTTTCCTTATTTTCAAACAAAAAAAATAATAAAAATCTCGGAGTGTGGTCACCGTACATTCAATAATCGAATGTCATAAAGTTCTTGTCAAGTTTACGAATGTTACCACTGTTATCAGCTATCAATCTTAAACTTTTGAGTACGTACTGCTAAGTGTAGTACGGTTAAGGACTTTAATTCATGAGCAACCATAGAACCATTTCACAGTAAGCGTCATAGCGACACCGCATTACTTAACAAGGAAAATCGTAATGACTTTTCCTTTGACAATGTTCCATGGTAGCTCATGAATTAAAGCCATTGGCCGTACTTAGTCTGATACATTAAATCGAATAATAAGAGATATCAATTTAAAAAGTAAATTTATTGTTACCTATCTTTTACACCGAAAGGTCGAAAATACTTAATTACACGTATTTTAGCTTATGTTCAATATGACCACCGCCTTCATGTACACATAACTCTGCCCGTCGTCTAAGGTTATCCTTAAGTCTGCCGAGAACAAACTCATTAGCTTTTACAGAATTAAAAGCCTCTATTATTTTTTGGCGAAGTTCCTCAACGGTATTTGTTTCTCGTTTGTAGACACGTCTTTTCAGCTCGCCCCACAAAAAAAAATCGAGCGGAGTAAGATCGGGGCTGCGAGGCGGCCAAGCGACAGGGCCATTGCGTCCTATCCATCGTTCAGGGAAACATTCGTCCAAGTAATTTCGCACACGTAGTGAAAAATGTGCGGGAGCCCCATCTTGTTGATAGTACAAATTATTCATGTTTTCTTGTGGTACCTCTTGTAGTAGTGTTGGTAATATGTTTCTTAGGAAGTCTTCATACTTTGGTCCATTTAAGTTTCCATCAATAAAATGCGGTCCTATCAGATGATTATTCAGAATACCCGCCCAAACGTTAACCGAAAACCGACTCTGGAAGGAGTCTCTGCGAGTTGCATGAGGGTTTGCTTCACACCACAAGTGCTCATGAACGTTAAACAAGCCTACTCTTGTAAACCTTGCTTCGTCAGACCATAAAATATTTAAATGTCGGTTTTGTAACACCCAACGACAAAACTGAACTCTTCGGGGGTAGTCGGCTAGCACAATATCTTGTACCTTTTGGAAATGAAATGGATGTAATCCTGCGGCATTTAATAGCTTCCAAACAAAAAATTGGCTCGTACCAAATCTTGCAGCTGCGTCTCTTGTGCTTGCTTCAGGGTGGCGACTAAAGTACTGAAAGATGCGTGTCCGAAACGCTTCTGAGTGCCGCGGCCGTCGGCTTCTATCTTGGGCATGCACTGGGACTGAGAACTGTCCATAATCTCTTAAATTTTGGACAGTTCTGTTTATCAATCCACGAGTAGGGGTTGGACAGTCCGGATAACGTTCGCGAAAGAGTGTTTGCGTCTGCACTGTACTCTGAGAGGTAAAATAGAACGCTACCATATCCGTCCGCTGGACAGACGTGTAAGGATAGGCATGACCACGAGGCATTTTAATATTTTACATAAACTTACGATGAATCTTATTGTTGTTCGATCATAACAAGACAACTAACGTCAAAGATAATCAAAATGAGTTTTCTTCATAAATTATTTGTCAGATATTCAAAGACAAATGGGTTTATTTACATAAGAACTTTTTACTGTAAAAATAATGGTCAGGTGACCACATTAAACCGAAAAAATTAGGAACAATTGAAACAAAAAAAAAGAATACTAATGATCGTTTTAACAACATGAGACCTAGCTAAGAACTTTAGTTAATGGGAGACGTATTTAAAACATTGGTTTTGTATTACGTCTTAGAGGTCACCCTGTATATACCTGGTGAGCTCCACAGACATAAGTTTTTACCGGATATTACATTCATTGTATACAATATCCGTATCGTTTCCCTGAGGCCAATTTCTCGATATCATCAAGATCCATCCCGTTTGCGCGATTCCGTAGAGCTGCGTTCGATATTTCATACAATCTCATGATAGAGATTGATCTCGATACTATCAGGCTACTTGTGCTTCACGAAGCGCTTATTTGAAAACATCAAGTTGTATCTAATATTTAAAATTACCAGTGGGTATAGAACGATTATGTAATTAGCTATAGCTTCTGCAATAAAATAAATAAATAGCGTATAAAAGTTCTCCTGCTTATTTGTCATAAGCTCAGGTAGAAAACACAAGTAGAAGAAGTAGAAGAAAGATAATATACTTCGTTTTTTGTTCACTTTTTACTAAAAGTAATAATTTTTTGATGTGATGGCACCTATATAGTTATATTGAGCGAAGCTTTTTAAAATGAATAATGACTTTATGAAAGCAAAAAATATATTTGTATTTGTTGCTTGCTGTCACTTTTTTTTATAAAAGCACAATACCATGTCTAAATAGTTTACTTAACTTTAAAGCGAAAAATAAAGCCTCCGGTCTTAACTACAACAGATTTCGCTCATATGCCGCTAAGAATTTAGGATATTATAGCTTAGCAAGCACCAAGCAGCTACAATACGAATCATAGCTCATGCCGGCGAAACGTGTTCAATATTCCTATATAGTCCTAAGCTAACAATTAAAAACACAACTCTTTGAGCCCTCCGTAAATGGTTTGTGTACAAGCGATTTGTTTCTGATTTTAGTCACAAGGACCCACAAGGACTTGTCTCATCATAGAGTCATCTGTCCATCCATCAATCAATCAATAACTATTCATTCGTGCCGTCGACGTAGAGATAAAGACGTGAATGTTATTGTTAATACAAACCTTACTGAGCAGTAAAAAAATATGGATACTTCTGGCTAATTCAAAAACTGCAAATGTGAGTTTATAATTGCGAAAAAAACGCAGCGGCAGTGCTGACATGTCATAGTCCCATACTATAAATACCTACTCTACTAATCACTACACCACCATAACTATTTTTCTTTAGTATTTCACTCGTAGAGAATAAAGATACTCTTCTTCTTCTTTTCAAAATCTTGCTTTTCGCCTAATTTGTTTAATTGTTCTCAGTCACTTTAACCTGTAAATTTTGATTTGTTTGCTTTGTCTAAATAAGAGAGATAAGAGAGACAGCCAAACAGTCAGACGGGCCAATGGACGACGATGTGTCCAGTTTTCCTCTTGAAGTAAAACGCTAAGAATCTACCTACACTAGGCTAGGCAAATGATAATGTTTCAGTTTAATTTCAGTACAATTATTTTTATGCTATACATTATTAGTAGCAATTATTATCATGTAGTTTGGTTACTTTACCTAATAACGAAAACGAAATAATTATTTATGAGGCAGACTGCCAAAACCCGTTACATTTTAGTTACATAATTTTATTACTTTACCTTAACTACCCAGCCTTTAATTACAATATTTTGAATACTAAAAACAATTTTTTCAACAACATATAAAACTATCTAAACGAAAAGCATTCAGTACGTTCAATACAAAAATAAACCCGTAAATCGACCGATACAGCTAAAGTCAATACTGATCACGTGTCACTTCCGCGTACTCGTGGTATCGCGCGTAGAAAAACCCGGAGCTAGCTCCAAAAGTGAGCTAATGAGCGGCTCCGGCGGATTTGCAATCTCGCGCCATCTGTGTCTAATCAACGGATTGAGTTAATTAAATCGCGCTCGCAATATGGCGGCGGGTAATTGCTATTAATAAAGCGCTTTCCTGTATAATTAGAAGCGGCGTGCGCGGATTGGTTGCGCGACGGCCCTAATCACGACACGACGTGATAACACTGCGCTAATGACGTGCACTGGCTTCCTATTGCATAATTCATTTGCACATATCCACACAGCCTGCTTTACTATATTAATGTTTACATCAATAACAATTCGTACTAATTGATAATTGCTTATTACGCGGTTGCAGAATGCCTTGGGATGTCAACAAAAATGCTTTGCCTCAATTAAGTTTTATTATCTAGTAAAGTCAATTAAAACAAAAATAAGCAATAAACTGGTACAAGAACGTTGTGTGTAACAAGTTTGGTAACTTGATGACTAGAGGGTAAGTACTAAAAATATGAATTATATCAAGAAGATTTATGCTTGAGCTGCGAAACAGAATTGATCATAGGATATTTAGACATAAATTTACATAAATACTTAGTGAAAACTAAGAAAATCAATATTTAAACTGAACTGATCTTGGTGCATCCTTAATGGCCCACAAAATAGACGTACAAAAAAAAGCTTACAAGGATTCATGGTCGACAAAATTCCAATAGTCCGTCGAACAGATTCATCACACGCTCTCGGCCGAGAAACAATGATTGACGAGTTCGCACCTCGCCCGCGCCTTTCTAATTAAGACGACATGCCCACTCTCGCAACTCTTCGCGCTCGCTTAACTCACAAACCTACTAATTTTACCCTTGTATCTCGCCAGTTCACTTAACTGCAGCGTTAAAACCATATTATAGCTGACCTGGTAATACATCACAATCAAGCAAATTGTTCTAGAAATTACAAATTCACATGTAGAATCAAAAACCGTTTACAATTGCTTCAACGCACAAGACATTATATCGTAAGAATGTTTTTAATAATAAATAAAATCATAATTACACATAAACGGATAACCCACGTATAAAAAGTCGAGTGATGCTCGACATGTTTCGGACTATTTCGAAGTCCTTTCTCACCTTAGTCCTTTTTCGGAGTGCGCTCTTGGAAAAAGGACTTCGAAATAGTCCGAAACATGTCGAGCATCACTCGACTTTTTATACGTGAGTTATCCGTTTATGTGTAATTATGATTGAGTCTCACGGTAGTTTCATGTTGAAAGTGAATAAATAAAATGTGTAAAATCCATTCAAGCAACAAATTAAATATGCTAGGGTTAATTTATGACAATGCCTCCAGATTCCAAGCGCAGGCGTACGTTTTAACAATATCATAACAATAATGAGCCGTTGTAAATAGCACCCCTTATTTCTGTCCACAGTATCTGCTCATTAAATCGGTTCATATGCGTGTCTCGGTGTCTTTTTGCTTTCGCGCTGTTTTCCGCTAACTTTTGGGTGGTAGAATGATGGACGATGTCGGTGGCCATATATCATTGCGGTAATATATCGCACGGTGCGCCGAGTGTCGCCATTAACGCACGCGTGCAATTGCTCGCTTACGCGCATGCACCACCGTGAGCGCTATAAGAAGCGTCTCGCAAATCGACGCGCGAGACCACAGCCAAACGTGCATAAATCTTATTAATGCTATTCTTATTTTCGTCCTCCCTCGATCTTGTAAAATCGTTAGAACGAACATATATCGCTGAGAGCGCCTCGCCTTTGTTGAACACGGCAGGCAGTTAAATCACTCGCAGGGGCAGCAGATTTTCTGTAGAAATCAATCCAATCAAAATCATATTGTAAATTAAGCATGTCTGCACAATGTCAGTAAACGACATGGGTGGCCGCTGATCCCGTGTTATGAATGTTCTTGTGCTAGTTCGCGGGTCAGAAGCCGCATTCCGTAGTCGCGTTGCGCAAGCTTTGATAGCGAATTGTCAAGCTCGCGCTCCGCCCGCCTCGGGCGCACTCGACAAAAAGTGAGAGGCAGCTAGCCGAAGTGGCGTATCAACTTACAGTTAAAGATTTGTTGTTTCCGTTCTCGCCGCCTCAATGACTACCATTTTATGTCGATTAGGAGATAGTGTTTCACGCGCCCGCTACCGACACCACTTTTTTGTGACACTCCTTTCTTATAACGAGTTTATTATCGTTGATCGGTGTTTGTTCTTTGTATTTATTTCCTATTTTAGCGCTCTCAAAGTCTGCTTCTTGTCTTCGAAATTGACGTGATGTTACTTTAATATTGTTTGATGTATGATTGGACCTTCCTTCGTTTGCGTCTGCCATTAAAAAATGACGACAGGAAACCGCAGTGGTATGGAAGTCTAATAAGAGCTACTATGTCGACCAACCACAAACGATTTTACTTACAGTAACAACAAAAACATACACTTCTACAAAAATGTGTACCCATTCATCTTTCTCCAGCGAGTGACGTTAAAAATGTCTCTGTTAAGAGGGGGAAGGGGAGACGCTCCGTAGAGTCACAGTCGCCTGGAGCGGTTCTCACCGCAGGCTTACAATTTATTTAAAGGTATAAGTTATCGCCAAACGATTTTTGTCTTTACCGTAGGCCAGTTCTTGCTTTTTTATTCTAAATATTTATTATTTCCATCGGTGTCATTGCCGAGGGGAGAGTAAATATATAAACCACCCTTCTTCATATGAGAAATAGATACTTGTAGTGATGGTTAGTAGGATCACGAAGCTTGACGCATTTATTTGTACCTCCTTGGAGAAAGAATTTCGCAGCCTTGTGGCATTGCCGTTAGCTTACTCACTGTGGAATTTTATAATGGTTTATTACACGCATTGAAACGCGTGTAATGTAACACTTATCCGGTGCACTATAATATACTAATTACTAGCGATAATGTGCGATAACCCGGGCTCTAATGAGCGGCGACGATTTGCTGCGCTCTCAGCAAGCGATAATTGCTACGCAACCAAGTAATTGTCCAATAATTGCGTTAACGTGAAAATATACGCTTTAACAAAACAATGGATCGAGGAAGTCCACGCTTTAAAACTAAATAAAGGTAAATTGCAATGCACATGTGGTACATTTTACTGCGTCGTCAACCTATAGGTATTGATGCAACACATTCCTGCAGGACTGAGTATTTTTGACAAGCTCTTTATAAACTTGCAATGTTTGAACGTATGTATGCTTGTTCTAGTAAAATCTCAAAATTCAATTTTAAACCATTGAACACCTATTGATTTGAAATTTTGCATACTTACGTAAATCGGATTACAATACAAGCAGAATAAAGCTTGTGGTATTAAAAATGTATTTTTGACAGAAACTTATTTAACTTTTGCACGCATAGTTAATTACAATTTTAGAGATATAAATAAGTAAAGTATGTTTTTCTTTCCCTTAAGCGATGAATGTTAAAACTGCCTTAGTTATAAGCTTCAGCTGCCATTATTGTTCGTATGGGAGCTGAAATATGCATGCTCTTGTTCTCTTTGCAGAGAAATGTTGATTGTAATGGAGCTTTTGATAGCACAATATTTTTTTCGTAAACTTGGGAATGTACTGATATTTATGGGGCCGACGGTAGCCTACTGTACATATTCAAACGTAAGTTACATGGAGCTTTGATGACAAAAGAGTTTGGTAGGTTGTAAGGTACTGATTTTTGTGAGAGTTTAATCTTAGGTAATAGGGTTTTTACTTGTAAATATTTCAGTTTCGTTTTTTTGATACCTATTTATACCGTATTTATTTGAGTTTAAGTTACTCAATACCTTGAAACTCTAGGTACTCAAATCAAAAGAAACATTTTTGAAAAAATAATGTAAAACAATATCCCAATCAGCAATGAGAGCACCTTCAGTTCATTTTACCAATTCGCTTTTGTGTGATTCCATCGCTGACCATTTGTATATTTTATTATATACAACAAGGAAGATAAAAGAAAAGGTGGATCACCTGATTGCAAGTTATTACCGCAGCCTATAGTCACCCGCAACACTATTAGGTAGGATTGTCGATACTAACTCAATGGACTAAGATGTGATGATGGCCTTTTGTGCCAGTAATTCCCCCGGCTGTCTTACTCTTCGCGCCGTAATACAACAGTTCATGCTCTTCTGTTTAATGAGTAAGATTAGATGTTTAATTGGTAAAATTATGTCGTTAGTGATGTCTTGGATGTATTCTTAATTCTTTGTAGTGTGCGTTTGTCAAATGGCATGTCTTCTAATAAAAGTATTTGTTCCTTGTGCGGTAGGCGCATGTTTCCGACGGTGCGCGTGTCGTTCGCGGGGTGCCGCGGCGAGGCGCGCTACGCCGTGCTGCTGGACGTGGTGCCGGTGGACGGCAAGCGCTACCGCTACGCGTACCACCGCTCCTCGTGGCTGGTGGCCGGCAAGGCCGACCCGCCCGCGCCCGCGCGCCTCTACCCCCACCCCGACTCGCCCTTCTCCGGCGACCAGCTGCGCAAGCAGGTCGTCTCCTTCGAGAAAGTCAAGCTTACCAACAATGAAATGGACAAAAATGGACAGGTGAAAATAAGACCGCATTCTTGAAAAGACTCATTTTGAAAGTTAACTTGCAGTAGTTGCAGTCTTACCAATGTTCTTGGGTGCAGTAGGTACCTACCTTACATAAATATTTTATGATTCAAACTTTTGAATGATTAGCCTCCTGCCCCTATTCAAAAAAAGTCCCAAACCTGTTATGACAAAATGTAAGTTTTGCCAACGTATGCTGTGTCTGGCAAAGGCAAATGTCAAAATGACAGATAAAGGCAAACGAATGTTTAGTTAACATGAGTTTGACAGGCGTTTATGACTAAGGGTGTTAGGTTAGGTATTTCATAAATTGCAAGGAATATGGCAATGAACCTTGTAGTACAAAGTCATTTATCGTAGTATGATGCTTCTGAGCCTTGTAATTCATGAAACATTTTGTTGTGAACAGTTGGTGTTAAACTCAATGCACAAGTACCAGCCGCGGATCCACCTGGTGCTGCGGCGGGAGGGCGCCATCAACGCGCCCATTACTGACCTCGAGCAGGAAGAGTTCAAGACCTTCATATTCCCTGAGTGCGTCTTCACCGCTGTTACTGCCTACCAGAACCAACTCGTGAGTATTCCTCATATTTATCACAATGTAGCATGTAGAACATCTGGCCTGTTGCTCAGATGGTATCAAGCAGCCGGCTGGAAAGCTGTGCGACGAAACTGGTGCAGGGCTATCTAAAGTTGCGTGAAAATAAAGAGACCCAACATTGACCGAATGTTGGCTGAGTAGACATGATATCGAAGAACGGGTTTCATTATTATCAGCGATATAGGAAAGGAGAAGGGAAATAAAAAGAGAGAGGCGAGAATTAGTGCTAACGGACTAACTTCGCTACTCGACGATTATGCTCTGTGAGAAGACGATAGGTACCAAGACGGGATGCTGTAGTTAGCTTGCTCTTCAATTAGTGACTAGACGTTCGCTGCTCAACCACTACCAAAATCGCATTATCTACATTCGATTCCCAAAATAGATCAGACGACTAAACGTTTGAGAACGCGGCGTGTTGTCTGCTGGCTATCGACGAGCTCTATTTCTGCGACACTAATTGCATCTCGCTGAAAGGTATGTCCAGTGGAACAAAGGGAGGTGGCACATCATTTTTTGTCTATCAGGCGGCCACACGCGGGCGAGCTGACGACGGACGGATAGTGCGGCTGACGCGTGCCTGACGGTGACGATTAAAGTTTTCACGCCCGCTAAATATACCCACGCTTTAAACGATGTCCAGCTATGCACGTGACACAGAATTCCCAAACTTTCCTTCCGTGATTTTTCCAACTATTAAGTTACCTTTCACCTAATTTATAGACTGAAAAGAAGCGTCTAATTGACCCTAGTAAATCGTTAAGTTTCCGCTCCCGCTTATGCCTAGAAGTCCGCTGGCTGCTTGGCCGCACACGCCGCATAAGTCGCCATGCACAATTAATTCTCTGTCACAAGAGCGTTTGGGCGTCTCCGACTTTGTCGTTTTGTTTCGTTGCGTGTAGTAAAATAATTAGGACGTTTTGAAGTTCATAAAGGAAGAGCTACTTTATATCGACAACGCGGCAGATAAATCTTCATTCGCTCGTCAATTAGCTGCTTCGAACCATTTATAACAACTTGGTTTCATAAAACGGTGAGTGGAAATAATTCCACACTTTACAGGACTACAATACACTGTTTTGAATTAAGTATAACATAACCTTTGTATAACTCAACAGTTCTTGTCAAAATGACATTTATTTTACTATATAGGTTAATTACTAAGTAATATTTGCTAAAAAATATTTTGAACACAAGTTTTTTTGCAATGTCATCTAATTTACATGAGTACAATAAACTTGAAGTCCGTCTAACCACTAGAAAACTGGTTTGCAAATTTCTGAAGACAGCTGACACACAAAAAAGAAATTGCTGGATTTGCAGGTTAAATAAAAATTGTGAAAATAAAATGACATAGGTACATAATAGCCACCGCGTTCTTGCTTGCCTACGTATAGCATTGATAGTGAAAGCTCCACCTACGCGAGCTACAAATGACTCCCCGGGGTAGGAAGCTATTGATTTCCATTGAATCTAACACGCCTTTAGATTTAGTGCTAGCATCTACCTTCCTCGTGACAGGCCTTAAGGATAAAATGTAATAAATCGAGCGATGCTTCAGTAGCGTAGCGTCATAATGACTACAATAAATTTTGAAAATAAAGTAATTGATCGTTCGTTGTATAATCAGTCTTTCATAGCAAATCTAAAATGCCTGTCTACTCACTTCACAAGTTAAAAGCGGGATATCGTCGGTTCGATCGCGAGCGGCGCGCGCGCACCGCTCAGCCCGAATTGGCTGACGTCACACCTCTGACAGCTTAAACATTTGTCGAACAGCGGAGATAGTGTCACTGATAAACCAATCCCTTACAACAATAAGAATACACTTAGCATGTTTGCACCTGCGCGCAACCGAGATCGATATGACTTAAGCCCGCATAACTTTAAGCTTTTAAAAGACCCCGTTGAACAAGTCGTTACGGATCTAAAAATCCTTTTTTTATTCAGGCAGTGAAATAACATTCAAATTTTTAATATTCACTATATAATTTATAACTTGCGGTCGTCAGATTAGGATAACCTCCAGGTTTTTGTAAAAAAGTGTCACCACGACTTTACACCGGCTCGCGACGTTGTTTAATCGGTTCGAAATGAAACATCATTATTGGTGCTTTATCATACTGGAACGCTGATATAAGACAAGATAAGACTGTGCTGTTACAAAAAAATGTGAATAGTGTTTTTTGTGACGTGTCGCAGTGTGAGACGGAGCGTCGCCGGCCGCGCCGCGGGGTAGTTCCAGGGAACCGCGGCGCGGGCGCATCCGACCTGCTTCAATATTTATACTCTTCTACACCCACCACACCATTGTCGCCTCTTTTGGGTTGTGTACAAGCCTTTGTCAGAAATTGGACTCGCAGCGAGGTGACAATGTTTGTTAGCGTTTGCGCATCCCCAATACACACAATGTGTTTTTTAATAGCCGATGACTTGTGAATTTGTTATGATTGATAGCTTCACTGAGGATTCTGGGGTAAAAACTCGCGGATGGTAACCTGCAGAGCTGCTTAAAATGTTTATAAATGTTGTGTAGATACCCGTTGGACGTAAATGTAAAAAATAAGCTTCGTAATATTGTCTTTACAATCGATATCAACAAGATCAACAGTAATAAGAATAAGTTAGGTGCTTAGTAGAAGACAAATGTGTAATAAAACGATTAGAGAAATCGTGTCAGTATTTTGTTAGTCACGCCGTAGAGCGGGTATTACGCGGCTTGAGGAGATAATCACGGAAATAACTGCGCCCGCGCAGCGCACTCACGCATGACAATGTTCAATAGACACTTAATTGAAATTTATTTCTCATTTCTCAGTAGATATCAACAATCAATATTCTAAAATCTCCAAAGCTATTCTCACATTGAGTAGCTACAAACGAGTTCCACTCGAGCATAATCATACAATATAATGAAGGAGTAAAGGCAAACACGATTTCAATAACAAAGGGCAGCCATGACAAATAAACATATTTCATGGGCCAAAATGGCTGCGGTCAGGTGTCACTGCGTCCCGCCCGCGCCCGCGCCGATCCCGCGAGCGATTCTTTCTTCCCGGTAATCGATTCATTCTTTAATGTGATCCTTTTATACTTGACAATGATACGAACGAACTCACAATTAAATATACAGCTAAAGTATTATCCGCCTTGACCCCAATGATCGTCCTTTTAACTTAAGTGTAGTAAAATTCTTAATGAATGTAGTGAGAACTTTTGCGATCAAAAAGGAAATTGAATCGCCAATTTTAGTAGGGGTGTCTTTAAGTGGAAACAAGAGATGTCACAGCGTATTATTTAGTGGTTAGAACTTTATGTAAAACTTAAAAAAAAGTAAAAATATAGCATAAATAAGCTCCATAAGAAACCCCTCTTACTGATCCTCACAGTTTGGACGTACATATTTCAAAAAATAATAAGGCGCGATATAAGCAACAAACATTACTCAAAAATACAAGAAGTCAACGTACTTTCGTTAAAAGTAGATTTAAAATAATTTTTGAATGAATTTATTTATTGATCTTACGTCTCGGTCTTTCGTGGTTTGTTTTTGGTGAATGGACTAGTGCGGTCTCGCTCGATCATGCCATCGATCACCCGAGGTGTGACGTCACGCGGAGCCGTCGTGTGCGGCCCGACTGGATTTATGGCGTCTGCGCAGGACCAGGGAAAAACTAAACATTTGTTGCACGCGAGCTGCTAATTAATTTAAAACTTATTAAACTGCTAAGCGAAAACTGCTACTGCTGTAAAGGGTTAGACAAAAACCGGGAAACAATCTCAAGCTTACCAAATTTGCTGCAACATTACTGCCCCTACTGGCATAATCCTTAACAAACCTTTTTAGTATATTTCGAAAACGTAATGACAATAAGTTTGAAATACTCAGCCTAACTGTCTTAACTATGTACAAAAAAAATAGCAATGACACGCGTCAGGACGTCACATAAACAATAATAATAAATGCCGCTACTAAAATTACTTGCTTTTAAGGGGAATAGGTAGATAAATCGCTTGCTACCTTGGAAATGTGGCAAATTGCATATTCGTTGATTTTCCGTGTTTGGAGTCGACATTTTGGGCACGAGTGTAAAGTAGACCTGATACTTACAGTGGGGCCTCTTAAAGATCTCCTGAGCAGAATAACTAGAGAGAACAATGAGCGACTGCCGATTGGCTAGAACTTGTTCGAAATGCATCTAACCGACAAACCTGGTTCGAACTTTTTATATTTGCGGTGCTCCTGATTGAAGCCATGTGGGTATGCAGAATGCTGATAAGGATAGTAGCAGAGGTAGCAGAAGACCTGTACGATCTTCACAACATATCGTTCATTTTGTCCATTGGGAGTATCGGTGACAGCTTGCAACTCATCGAATGGTTAGATGAAGAAGAACATTTGTAAGGTTAGGGGCACTCGGTTTGAAATCTTTAGTCAAATAAAATAATAGTAGTAACTACGAATGAAGTTTTCATTTACAATACAATTTTAATAAAACTGCAACTCGTTGTTGCTCTAGCTAAAGACATAAATATAGAATCAAGTATCCATATCGATAAACGTTTTATGTACCTACCTAACTACCCGCGCTTAAGGAAGTTGATTTGTATAAACACTAAAGCCATAAGATGCCGGGCACATTATCACACGTGGAACCGGTTGCATTCAGCACATGCAGCGCAGTTTGGAAACACTCGCGAATTATTGTCAATAAAGCATCGGTTTTCTGGAAAGCGTCGTTAAACCTGGCAGCTGTAGGTCGTTCCGGCGCCCAGAGCGTCTTCTCAAACCCGCTTGCGCAATATCCAATAAACAGTTGAGCTGGGTGCTAATATTGGTTAACAATTACCACATCGTGTATCATTAATATAATTTGAGATATATAAACTAACGAGTCGAATTGTTTATGCTTACGAAACAATAGCTGAAGTCGGGTCATCGCTATCGCTTTCTCATCCATCTAGCGAACGGAAAAGTTCTGAAATAAATACATATGATAACAACACTTTTTAATTAATTTACTTTTTCAAGTCAATCAAATCATTATACGTTGGATGAAACTTAAGAAACAATTAAACATAATGCAATTTGAAAGCATGTTTGTTCAAAAGCGCGTTGTTCGTAAACCGCTACATCTCCGTCCGCGCGATGCTCCTTGCGTCAATCAGCGAGGTACTGCGCGGAGCAACGCGGCATTAATTTATTCCCCGGAATGTCTTCGTCGTGGCACTTCTCGCGTGTTTACATGACAACCCAACACCCTGATTCATCATGTTTCAATATAATTGTATATTTCTATGAGGTTGACGAAATAGTCGGGATGCTATTCTTAATCATTCACTAAAGATCACTAAAGGCTTGACGCTGATTTTTAGTTTGTTAATTTGTAGGTGATCGCACGTGTGATATTAGTTTTGAACTGTAGAGGTTTTAGTCACGTTTATTATTTCTGTTGCAATTAATGATGAAACTAGTGTAACGAAGTAGGTGCACTATTTTTATAATTATAGTATCCTTAGCGGAAGAAATAAAAATAGACATTCGGTTGTCGAGTGCGCCTGTATTTTATGTCTTCTTCCATACAATACATCACCACCCCAATAATTAGAGCGTCGTTTGCAGCGGTGCGCGGGCGATGCTCATCTCTCTCCTTGACGCCTTTTTGTGAGATTTTTTTGTTTCCCGCTCGGGAATAATGTCATTATGGCGCCTTTAATGTTGTCAGTGAGCGGAGCCGCCGCCGCCCAAGGCGAACGTTTGTTGATACTTAAATTAGGTTATTTTGACACGCCTCGTTCTTATGTTTGTACTAAATCTAATAAACGTCGGTAGCGAGAAAACGTCTCATTCATTATTACCCGCCTCTCCCATTGATATATGTATTATGAAGCTCCGTATTGAACACGAGGACGTTAAGCACTTCTGAATTACGAGTAAAAGTCCCCGTATCGTTTAAGGTAACGCAAATCACGAAGCCAACAGTGTCAACCCATCGAAAACAATTACGGGCGGTCCGACAGGCATACATAATGTATAATGCGTCAATATTGTCAGCTACTACTCGCATTGTAGGCGCACTCATTACGTCAGGCGCAGGCGCGACGAGAGAGCGTGGCCATTGTAGTCAATGGAGCTCGCCAGGTGGGTGTGCAAGTGTAAGTAGCTGGCGCGAGACCATGACCCTCTGCTCGCGCGGACCCGGCCCGTGATGGACTGCGCTCGCGACCACATACCACATTGTCACGTTACCAAAGGTTTAAAGTGTCTCATCTATAGCTCAGCTTCGAATCGTGTTTTTAGCTGAATTTCATAAGCCATAATGTAAAGTTCGTCATAGGGATCATTTGGCATACCTAACTCTTTTTTTGTCTGAAACCGTATTTTTTTCAGGACCTTTGATAATTATGGTCACCTGTGCTCTATGGGTTAGGTTAGGTTAGTTTTATGACAAATGTGAACAATCGACAGTATAATAAAAAAAAGAGTTATGGTTATGGCAAACAATACATTTATGACATATGGATTTATGGCAAACAATAGAGATCCGCTCAGTATTTACAAGACAAATTAAGTCGCACGCATCACGTAGCGGCACTTGGTGGACGACTTCTTGCCCGTTAGTATCAGTGCCTGGCTATGAAATGAAACTTGAAGGATTATTCTTGTACCTAAGCCTAAACTTGGTTTTGCCCCTAATAAGCTCTCACTGCAATTATGTTATAGAGAATTAGAAGAGAATACCGAATGATTTTCGAGCTGTACCGACGATTATAAAATACATCGTTCTTTTAATCCAGCTTCTCTGTATTTATTTTTGTATTCATTAGTCTACGGCTTGTAGTTTGACTTGTTTGTGATGTTACTTACGGCATTCGAAGATTTGTCACAGGGTGGTCAATATTTTGTACTGTTTATTGTTCTCTTTGATCCGTGACAATGATTCCGTGTGTATTTTGAGTCTGTGTAGATTAACGCGTCTTTCTGACGGAGAGCATCAAACAAATGCAGAAATAAATCTCCATCAAAAGACGAAAAATCGTCGAAATCCGTAAAATAAGTGACACTACCGACATTCCAAATAATTAAATGGAATACTAAGAGGTAGTTATTTCCGTAGACAACAAAACAGATTGTATTCTTTGCTTACCTAGGTACTGTCATTTACATTGAGTGAGTAACTTTTTATCTGCCTCAATGGTAAGACACAAAAATACCCAGCTCAATCCGCCAGTATTTCAACTAACACAAATGTCATTATGAATGTTTTATGTAAGTGACGAAACAGATGTGTGTAATATTCAAATATATAACCATCATTGATTAAAATGTTAATTATCCATATTAATGCCAATGATATTAACATCAACTTCTCATCCGACGATTTAGTAATACATCTATGTAGTATATTTTACAGTGCCGCCATAAATTACCTACCACGGATAAAAATTAGGTACTACCTAATTTAATTGGACGTAAGTTAGGTACCTACCTAAATCGGTTAATTGTTTCGAATCTTTGCAAGTGAATTTTGACGCACTACTTTTAATCCATGTATACGTATATATCCGACGACAAGCCAGCATAATGAACGGCATTAAACAATAAAGTAGGTATAATTTTTTTATAACTTTTTATTCGAAAAGAACTGGAGTAAAAAGACAAAAGAACATCGCGTAAGTTTCTCCGACGTGTGCTCCGAGTCTGAACACAGTCGATAAAGAGGTGCTAAAAATGGGTTTGTGGAATATTGCCGTTATTGGTTTAATCTGGGCGGATATTAGGTGGACGGAGTGGCTTAATGGTCACTGGTTTCCGTGGAAGGTTTATCGTAAATATTATTCAGAAATTGTGTGAGCCCCAGCAGGGCAACGCAGCGAGGGGCCGATTTCTCATCGCCGCTGCCTCTGCGGTGCCAAACACATTTTTTAACACCTTGCCCTACCTTAAATCAAATATTTGCTTTATGGGTGCATCGACTTAATTCAATTCGGTATTTACTTAGTAAACGGTTATAATTGCAAATATTACCCTTGTCAGAATTTTAATCAGTTGTCTTAGATCCATAAAAGAGTGCAAAGCCTTTTAAAAGAATAATAATAGCAGTTGAAAATGAAAACCATCAATATTTATAAATAAATATGAAATCAATATACGGAAATAAAAAGTACATACACACATACAGTCGAGGGCAGAATATCGATCCTACAGCCGAATACGTCAAATATATGTAGGTACCTATCACCGAACTTATTGTTTCTGGCATAAAGGTCAGGTTTTTGGCACTTGGTAACGTACATATATTTATGCCCTTGACTGCATAAATCACGTCTTTATCCCTCACGGGGTAAACAGAGTCTAAGGTAACAAGGCCTATAGGCCACGTTTAGCATGATTGTGAGCGTATGGGTGGAAAGGGGAATCAAAATAGTGATGAGTTGTTAGCCGCATCGCCTATAACATAAAATTCCTTAGATTTCCCCCCATTCCCCCGATGGGCTTTTAGCATCTACACGAGAAGAGAAGCAACATACTTAATGTGAGTTTAATTCAATGCAAACACCCTCCCGTTCAGCTGTAAAATAATAGTTCGATCTCGCCGTGAACTAAAGTGATAAACGGAGGTAGATGTCGTCAATAAGTTAACCTTATTAGTTGGAGCCCGGCTCTCCGCGGGCGGTGCGCCGCCGGTCCACACTGGGCCACAGGATCACTGCCGTATTAAATACTAAAGGTGCGACCACACCAGTGCGTAAAAGACGTTGACGGTGCGTTCACGCAACAAAATGTATCTATGAAAAAACGGGGAGAACTTGTGACGCCTATATACGACACGTCACTGCGTATACGGCGGTGTGGTAGCACTTTAAAGTAATCTAACAAAACGTTTTTTAATACGGTCATCATCATCATCGGAGCCCTTGGTTAATTCGTCACCTCCATCGCCATCTATGACATTATGTAGCCCTCCTTTTGCATCCTGTTAGCGCCGGCGTGTTTTGTTTCCTTATATCATTCACCCATCTTTCTCTTGTGTGCAACTGATTTCAGAATTGACCCGGGTGTGGTAAAAAATTGCGCAAGAAACGAACTACGAGGTACAGCGCACTGCTAATATTAGATGGCCAGGGTGGAATTAAAGTTGGTTGCTAATGGTCCCTTAGACAAACTTAGCAGCAGGCTATAAACCGATTTTTTTAATACTTGGAGCACTCCCCATAATAAATGAAATTTAAACAATATTGGCAAACTGTTATTTGCAGTTATAAAGATTTCAAGTAGCAAATATGCATCCATCTATTCTTTCATGCTGGTCTGAGAGTAAAGAAAAAACATAGTATGTACCAGTTGCTTCTCTTCCCGCGCAGATGGTAAAAGCCCATCGAGGGAATGGGCGAAAATCTTAGGAATTGTGTTGTAGGCGACGTGGCTAGCAACCCATCACTGTTTTGATTCCCCTCTCCACCTATACGCCCACAATCATGCTAAACGTGGCCTTTAGGTTTTGTTACCTTAGGCTCTGTTTACCCCGTAAGGGATAGTGACATGATTTATGTATGTATGTATGTATGTGTAAATATGCATAGGTATTTTTTTCATGAAGAAAGGAGAACCAACCGCCATGTACTCTCGTAGACCCCCTAATGTGAACTGGCACCGGTGTTACCTGCCTACTCTCAATACAGTAACCTTGAACCACCACGGTGCATTAAGTATGTTTGGAATGTAACTAATTGAAATTAGAGCCGTGTTATAAAAAAATGTGTTTCGTTTATTTAGTTTCAAATACTCATTAAAATTAATAATGAGCATACCTACTATTATCTTACGCAGTCCGATCTAAAAAAAATATCGTTTAATATAAATTCGAGAGCAATATTAAGAGCTCACTGTTTTATGTTTTACTGCGTTACAATATCTCGAGGCAAAATAACCGTGTCTCGTTTGTTTCAGATCACGAAACTGAAAATTGACAGTAATCCATTCGCCAAGGGATTCCGGGACTCTTCACGTCTCACTGAATTCGAGAGGTAAATATTGCATGGCGTTCGAAGTATCGGTGATGTTGTCCATAATTAGCATGTTTGTCGAATTGATTTATCAATCATAACACGAAACTCCCAGAAAGTCTTCGTTGAAATAGATGTGGTAATGACGGATAATAATTGGGCAGGTACCTGAAATGACAGCCGCGTATCATTCACGAGCATTCATTAGCCTCATTACACAGCATACGACAGAATTGGGCTGCGGCTGCGACTGCGCCGCCAGGCTCCGCTCCCAGAAACAAACACGAGCGACGAACGGACACTGATTGATGCCCCCGGGTGCTCAATTACGTCTCCATCTTTATTACTTCTTAGCCAATACGATCGATATAATTATAAGCTCTGAACTATAAAACGATTGCAACCGTAAAATTTATAATGCGTCGATTTCTCTCAATTCGCATATTAAAAAGCCCACAATTATATAGCTAGGTTACATTAGTCCATGAAATAATTGTTACAAAACGGTCATTATCTACAAATGTTTTATTTTGAATTTTTTTCTTTGTTGAGATTCTATATCACGGGAGAGCACGAAAGAACATCAGCCTTCCCCGATGAGGCGCGCTTCAGCGCAGCCAATCATAGGTAGATACGCTCACGCACCCTTATTATTTGTAATGAAATACGCTTACAGTGGAATGGTAAGGACATACGAACATTTTATTAAAGCGCTGATTGTGGTCTTTCAGGGAGACGATGGAGTCGATGTTAGCGGAGCAACACTATCTGCGTTCACCTCTGCGGCCGTTTGATCTGGATCAGCACAATAATAATTTGACGCTGGAAGAGAAGGCAATCCTGGCGGCGCGGTCGCAGCTGTTCCTGCGCGCGGCGTACCCGCTGTACGGCGTGCCGGCGGCGGCGCTGTGGGGGCAGTGGGCCTGCCTGGCGCCGCAGCTGCTGGCTCAGCAGCACCTCGCGGCGTCGGGCTCTGGGCTGCAGCTGCCGCGGCCGGTGTACCCGCCCGGCGCGGCGCCCTCCCCGCTGGCGCAGCACCGCTTCTCCCCGTACCCGCCGCGCCGCGCCTCGCCTGGCTCCTCGCCGGACTCGCTGCGCGCCGGCAGCCCGCACCCCGCGCCGCTGCCGCCGCACCCCCCGCACACCCCGCACCCGCCTCACAGTCCTACTTAGTAATAAACGTGCTCGACTTCACCGAGATCTCCGTAGATGCGATATTGTTCCGAGGTCCGCCTGGACCGGTGTCGGGTGCGCGGGCGCCGCCGCTCCGCTGACTTTAATGATGTGGGTTATTAGCATTGTGCAGACTGAAGTGAATCGACGTACTGAATTGCGAATGCATTTATACGAGTTGCGCTTTACACGTGTTGTGAGCCTGCGTCGATGTACCTACACCGGGATCCTTAACGCCTCGAAGTTTGTAATTATGATCTTTTGTTCGACGAAAACCGCTGTATTATATTGTAAAATAATATTTAATTTTAGTTGTATGTAACTGTTTCAATATGTTCCTAATAGTTTCGTCATGTAGTGATGGTTTCAGCAAAGTTCGTGTTATAGTTATAGCCAATTAGGGTTTAATAAATGCATTAAATGACAGTATTCAAAACTTAATTGGGTTTAGTTAGTACTTTGTGTCGCCGGTTTGTTCCCTTGTGAATACCTACGAGTACGTTTGACTCGCCTGCGGGGCTACTCCGAAATTCGAATTTCGAAGTTCGTATCATACCGTCCCTCTCACTCTCAAATTAATTACTATTAGTGTGAGCGGAACGGCATGAAAGGAACTTCGAAAATCGAATTTCGGAGTGTAAGGCCTGAACTGTATTAGGTAAAATGTGCAATACATCAAAAAACTAAATTGTTTTAGAAAACTTAGGTGTTTATTATAAGAATAGATGTATTAAATAAATTGTAGAAATTATATTTAGTGTCTTTAATGAGGTTTCCAACAGCTGGATACATTCACAACGGAGACATAGAAGTACCTATATAGTAACTTTGTAGTTAAATTATAGTTATTATCTATGAATAATATATTGCTAAACGATAAAAATTAAATGTTTGTTAACATAATATTTGTGTTGTCTTTAATTATTTACATCCTCAACCCCAGTACCTATCAAAATTATTTAATGCAATAAATAAATAAAAAACGTGAAGTTTTATTTTCATAATCCAATAAAAAATGTCTATGAACTGTTTTTACACATACATATATATATCACGTCTTTATCCCTTACGGGGTTGACAGAGCCTAAGGCAACAAAGCCTTAAGGCCACGTTTAGCATTATTTAGGGCTTTTTTTTTAAGTTTATTTAAATACTTCAAAAAGACATTCCCTAAAATATTGGACACCATACATAATCCATAACGCATAACACATAACAAACCATTTTTTTATTAGGTACCAAATTTTACTAGGTATAGGTACCTACATACCTACCTATTTTTTGTTGCAATGACATTGCCTACCAAATTACGAATTAATTTGTTTCTGGAAAATTGGAAAATTAGTTTCCCAACCACATCTAATATTGTGAACCAGCTTCTGCCCGCGGCTTCGTCTGCGCAGAATTATACATACAAACCTTCTTCTTGAATCACTATATCTTTAAAAAAAGCCGCATCAAAATCCGTTGCGTAGTTTTAAAGATCTAAGCATAGTGCATAGGGGGGTCTACCTTATTTGCTATAAAATCAAAAGCTATAAATTTAAAATCTATAAGTTCATATGCTATAAAATCACTTGCTATAAACATTAATTTGCTATAAAAGTCACATGCTATAACATTCAAAATCTATAATTTCAAAATCTATAACATTCATAATCTATAACATTCAAAATCTATAATTTCATAATCTATAACATTCAAAATCTATAAAATTGTTTTCTATAATGATTATTTTCTATAACATTCATAATCTATAACATTCAAAATCTATAACATTCACATTCTATAAGCATCAAAATCTATAAAACCACAATCAAATTTAAAATTAAAGTAAATAAGATTCATAAAATATATTCTTTATTGTTATATTTGTTTTTTATTTCCTCTACTGATTCCTTAAATTCAGCCAGGCATCCTAATGCGAGGTCGAAAGAGCCCCGCTGCGCGGGGCTCCTATTTTCTGCTCTGAAGGACACAAGGTAACTAACAAACCTATCTGTCTTAAATTGGATGTTGGTAACGTGTTTTTCTAATGGCGGGGGCTGCGCCCCCGAGCCCCCCATGTGGGGGGCCCTGCCCCCCACGCCCCCCTTTTCCGCGACTTTTCAGTTGTAGTACCGCTGCCTAAGGGTCATTCCATTATCGCGGGTGCAACATTTAGACGCCTGTTTTAGTTCAGCCTTATTAAATAAAACACATTTTTAATTAAATTAGTCTTTAAAGGACTACATTTTAATATGTTTACTTTATATTAATTAACAAAAATATTAATATGATATTTTAAAACCCAGGAGAAAGGTTCAAAGTGCCATCGCGGGTGTAACAAATTTGGCCCAACCTTTCCAGATCACAAACAGAAAACACAAAAATCTGTTAATTCTAATACATTTAATACGTTATGCCTTAATATTTTGAAATATATTAAAGTAACAAAGAACATAAAATAAAAATTCTAAACAAAACTTAAATAAACAATAAATTATTAATGTTTTTAATAATCGCGGGTGCAACACAAAATTATCGCGGGTGCAACGAGTCTAATTTAAGTGAACATAAACATCAATTTTACTTATGTAGGAACAAAATGAGATATCAAACCATATTTAGAACTAACAATTATAGTTTTGTTGTCGCTTATATTAATTATTTCCTTTGAAATACGTCAATAATTGTCGAAAATTCTATGAACATTACTTCCATCAGTATTTTTCTTTGGCGCTTCCAACTTCGCGATAATATCACCATATTGCACGTCTGCTATGTCATTAAGAATGTCTGCGAATACTCTGCCATCAACCGTCGTCATAAATTGTTAATAATATTTTTGAAAAAAAAATACACAATATATAATATAGACACACATATTAAATATATATCATCAATCGTCTTCAGCATATGTTATTAGTCAAGGTATATCAAAACAACGAAATGTGTAATTAATCACACAAAAAGGTTAGGTGAAAAAAAGTTGCACCCGCGATCTCACGTCGAGATCGCGGGTGCAACCAATTTAAGTTATCGTTTATTTTTACCTCACAATCATTACACTCTTAAAAACAAATAATTTAAGTTCGGCTTTGATTTCTTCTTACTTTTGGAAAGTTTCAGAATGTTAGGTCTTTATTTCTGTTAAAAAAGTAAACTTTTATGCCTTTTGCATCGCGGGTGCAACAAGTTACCAGTGTATTCTAGCAATCAATAATTCTTAATAAATAACAATGTTTATACTTACGTTTTTGAATCACGAAGATAAATGAATATTGTCACTACACGTTTAGCCGCTAAAACATAGCCTCAATCTGTCAACAACAACTGTTTTGTGCCAATGTATCTAGTTATGATTTTACAGTATATACCAATTCTTCGGATGGTAGTATTTTCAAACGCGCCAAAAAAAAAGATATGGTATAAAATCAAATAAAAATATATTTAATATTATATTTAGACTTTCTTCTTTGGACTAAGAACAAAAAAAACAGCTAATAGCGTGATTGAAAAAATCATGTCAGAAGTCGTCTATAGCGGAATCGCCCCTAAGTAAAGTTTAGAGATTTCAATAGTTATAGAAAACAAATGTTATACTATCTAATCCTTATAGCAAATGAGTGTTATAGCAAATGAATGTTATAGCAAATGAATGTTATAGCAAATGAATATTATAGCAAATGAATGTTATAGATTTTGAATTTATAGAAAGTAACTTTAGAGAATTTAAGTGTTATAGCAAGTGAGCATTATAGCAAGCAATGATTATAGCATCTGAATTTATAGAAAGTGAATCATTATAGCAAATGGTTTTATAGAATGTGATTTTATAGCCATTGATTTTATAGCAAATAAGGGGATACCTGCATAGGGACATACAGACAGCCAGACAGACAGCGGAAAGCGACTTTGTTTTATACTATGTAGAGATTTGGACTCTCTGGTGTCAACTGGGACAATGTTATATGAGGGTTTCAAAATACGACGAAATGGATCGAGAAAAGGTGTTTTTTTCGTCTTGGTGGTTGTTAATCGAAAAGCAAGATTGCACTTACCTATAGATAATACGGTTATGAATCTATATGATATTTCATCAATTAGATGAAAGAGAGCCAAGATCGCCAAGAAATCCAGGAGTGTCCAATTAGTTTGCTGCAGAACTGGCTACAGCCCTCAGAGCCCCACAGTAGCTACCTACCTTATCCAGTTGGTTAGCTAAACCCCGAGTTTAAACCCACTTCCTCGTTCATAAGATCGAAATTCCAATAAAATAGTCATGCAGAAAAAAATTATTGTGTTGCAGCTCCTCGCAATCAAACCACAGGCCAATTTTTCGTTAAATGCCGCATAGTCTGTCATTAACACGTTTATTGCCAAACAGTTAGATACCTATAATACAGTATTGTTTTAATTTCTAACGAGATTGTAATTCACCTAGATACACCATTTAAAGAAAAAATACTGAAAACGTGTTAAAATTTAAATATTTAGCAATTAAAGGTATAACTAATCAGAAAACAGTAGCGCGATGAGTTTCATGAAATCAGAAGCTCTGAAATCCGAAGCGCGTATCTACGCGGGCCGCACTATGTCGTTTGCTGCGCTACCGTTAGATGGCGCTACGTGTCACGCGGAGAGCTTTGGATTGTACCTCTAGCCGACTTCAAAAACAAAACCGTATAAACCTAATTTTAGACCGTTTTTTATGTACGCAGATATTATTCGTAAGGAGATATTATTATACCTCTATCATATTAGGCAAAATTTGGTACCTACCTAAAAACAAGCTTAAAAACAATAATTTTACACTACCAAGTTAATACTAATTTTTATAAATAATTAATTTTGATTTAATAATTTAATTTAATTTATATATAATTTTTCATAAAAACATATTTATTTCGCACAGGCTTGGTTATCTTGCACGTGAGTAGCGGCGTAGCAAGGTATATAATATGTTTTGTTCATAGAAGTGGACCTCCGCAAAGTAACGCCTGATTCAACAATAGTATTTTATGCAACAGTTTTATAAGAGGGTCCTAAACATTAATTGTTAAATTGAAATAATTATGTATAGGTACTGAAATATTGAACATATTGAAATATTTTATCTTGTTTGCGTTCTAAATAAGTACCTACCACCGTATTTGGCCCTGAACGACTGAATGGTTTTTGACCATAGCCTATCTGAATGGACAAAAAATAACTCATTGGCAGTAAACGTTTTACCCACGTAACGATAGAGTACTTTTAGAGCGATATTAGCCAACAAGTGCCTTTAGAGGGAACAGACAATATAGACTTATCCAAAGTCTTATTATGAGTGTTCTTTTAGCGGTGCTCGTGATAACATAAATCACAGATAATACAGGAGTAGAAAAAATACCTAAATAACTTAAGCTTCTTAAGTTAATTGGAGTTGTATGGGGATATATTTATCTTGGGCCTCAACACGATATAAAAATGTAATTCCAAGTAAGTTTAATTCCAGGTCTACCATTTGCCAGTCATATCTGACCCAACGATTTCCTATTGATTAAACAACAACTGTGACAGATTGCGAAATTGCAACAAATTAGAGCGTCACGGCCGGCAATTAGGTATGCAAAACGACTATAAAGTTATCTTTAGGAAAACAACGGGTGTCACCCTTACTATTCAATTATAGGCAAACAGTGGCGAGGCGTCATTCGAGTCACATCGGCAAGGGTCGGTTCCGGCGCTCCATCGAATTAGTACGGCGCGTGGCCGCATTACTGGGACAAATTCCGGGGCCCCCAGGGGCCTGCTAGCCCCAGGGCCCCCTGGCCCCGGGGCCTCGGGATGCAACGCTAATCTAATCTGGGTTGTAGCTAATAAATGTTCAAGATACCCTCCCCGGGTGTTGCAGCAATTTATTGCTTGTAAAACTGTTTCCAATCGCAGAAATTGCTGGATGACGCCACTTTATGCTTTGATTGAATTTGTCGTGCGAGTGAATTTTTCATTTGCGCTAGTGCCGCTGGTAATGGCTTGGGTTATTGTTATTGCGGTCTGCAAGTTTCAATGCTTTAATTGTTTTTATTATTTTTTGACACTTTCTACGTTTTTGAAATGGACAGTGAGCTGACAGTGATAACGCTTCTAGATTGTTTTTTGATATTTCGCAGAAAGTTGCTCCTCTACTTTATTGGTATATCGTCGTCCCATCTAGAAATACCTAGGCAGATATTTGAGTGAGAGATAAGTTTGTAAAAGGTAACAGTGGAGTAAGCTATATTTTGCATTTGAAATTGCTCTTACTCTTGAATTAAGATGTTTGTAAGTATGAGGGTAGGTACATGAAAAACAAAAGCTTATTGTAGTTCCTTGCGGAAGGCACGTAACGGCGTGTTATTGGCCCTGGCTCATAATCCCCTTTTAACTGCGGATCGCGGCGAACGTGAGCCGCATGCTATGGCAGTTGCGACTACCGCGTCCACAGAGCTCGGAATTGACCACTAGTAGTACCTAGTAGTAGTACTAGTCTTAGTAGTAGCTGCTAAAAACGCCTGATACAACAATTTCCATACGTTTAGTTACCCGTCGTTTAACGTAATATAGGTACACTCGTACTACCACTACTCATATATGACGTATCCTTTTTGTCAAAATGACTGGCCACTAAGGAATTAACTCTGAAGAAAATTAGCTTCATCGTGCAAACAGAAATTGACGCCTGCCAACCTTTTTTTTTTGTAGATTATGGTTTGTTAACTGGACCTTTAAGCCAAGTCTTTAATTGAATCTTGATTGTAAGTGGTACGCAGCTAGGGTTGCTAACATTTTTTCAGCTAAATACAGTCTTTTTCAAAATAAGCTATAAAAAATATAGTATTTTATGGAAAAATTAAATAATAGACACAGATATATTAGTAACTTATTTATTTTTCAGATTTTGTTCGGTGTTGAAAATATAGTATTTTGCGTACTATATATTTCAACAACTTCTAAATTTAGTACAATACTATATATTACAGCACACAAGGTAGCATACATGATAATTATGATCTTCATTGCCGTATCTATCAGCGGCGCGCGTTGTCAATTCCGTGATCTGTGTCGCATCACACATCACACTCCATATCTGGGCGCTGACGCTGACAATTAAAAGTACAATATTGTTTGGGAGCCAGAACTATTTCACCATCGCGACAATAGTCGCTCAGAAGTGAAATTTCTGTTTACATTACAAACTGGACAAAAATCCACGCCGGTTGGCATCATATTGGCTACGCACGCATTTCGAATTGTCACTTGTCACCGACTATTGTCGAGATGGTGAAATAGGGGCCTGATGTAGGTTGAAAAAAGGAAGTTCTGTTACTAGTCATGTAAGTATTACCCGCGGTTTTGCTCGTGTGTACCGTCCGATCCAATGGTCGGAATTACGGGATTTTACTGGAATCTCACGGGTCAAACATTATATCTGTAGGGACAGCCTTAGCCGTTGAGATTTCGGGATTTTTATAGATAGGTAATTAATTAGGCATCGTTATTCATATTTAGAAATCAAGGATGAAAACTAGATCTCAGTAGTTTCAGTACTCATTAGCAAGTAAGTATCACGTTTTTCAATTGCTAATTCTGAATAGAGGGATCGGTGATTGCTTGTCATCAGGCCGTCAGATCCCCTGCTCGTTATTCTCTATCTAAAAATATATAAAAACCATTAAACTCATATTTCAGTAGCCTAAACTATAAAAGATCACAATAAAAATGAGGAGCTATCATAGTGGCAGGCCGTACGTGTCAGAGACTCGCGCCCAGAGCGAGACGGCGGGGAGGCATCTGGCGCTAACGCCGCTCCGCTCACACATCTCCACATTTCAGTAAAACTGCAAACGTAACTGGGTAATAAATTCACGTTTATTGCCGCAAATATAAGTACTCTTTACCTTGGCAGTCGCTACCGGAACAAATCGGGGGTCCGCCGTTTACGCGGAACTTGTCGAACGTGCTTTATGAAATATTAACGTTTACGCGCGCGTTTCGCTAGAACAATGCATAACGAGTAACGCAACAGGCCCATCGCTAAGGTGGGCACATTATCTGGATGGTGCGCTAATGGAATTTAACGTTTTTATTTATTGCCAGTTATTCATCGGCGCAACGTTGGACTCAAACCTAACGACTGTATTGGTAATAATGAATCACATTTATCTCCTTGACGTGCGTTTCTAGGTTCATACCTATATTTTTTTAATAAAATACGTTACTTTTATAGTACCCATTGCTTAACTCGAGCTGCTTGACTACATTTTAGGTCGTTTATTTACTGGTTTTATTATCTTGAATTTTTAGTTCATTCACCATACTCATTATTATGCAATTCTAAAACCGAAAAGTATGTACCCACTAGCAAAACTTAAAATTGTATTTACATAGCCCTTAAGCAGAAGATATTGCGAAAGTATAACATTATCAGCCCCTTGGTAGGTAAGTATAGTTGAGGGAAACTCAGTTCAGTTATTTGCGTTCAATAACGCGAATGATCTGACTTTTCCCGTTTTTCCTCCACGAATGGCCCCACCCTGTTCTCCCCACCCCCCCGGCGCCCCCTTGCGGTGCAAAGTTGAGGGCATTAGCGTGTTATCGGCGGCGGCGGCGTGAAGACGGCGCTCACCTGACCTCACATCACGGACTTGCGAACGACGCCTAAAATTACGACCCAACCTATCTCGTACCAACACATTGCTGCCTTCTCATTCCCAATTGTGCCGAATTAAAGTACCAACCCCGCAGTGTACAGCGCACAGGTAATGTAGCAAAGCCCGAGTTAACATCTAATAGGTGTAACAGATACTATCTATAAGCGTTGAGATGTGGGGATAGGTGGCAAGCGTGAACGTGTTTTGCAAGCCAACCGGGGAAATAAGGTGTCCCCAATTTTATTTTTGTCGACCATCGCTTACGGCACATAATGTAGTGTTATGGGGACCCATGTAAATGTACCTAACGAAAATATACGTTTTAGTCTTTCTTACATTTAGAAAGACGGAAGCTCTCTTTAATTTCTGAGTGGATTGCAACCGGGATGTTTTGTGAATCACGTTTATTTGATTGACTACCTCTTGAAATAGACTTTCATTAAATATGAGTCATGGTACTGTACTCATAACGTATAAACATGAGTCAATTGCAATTAGGTATGGCTGTAAATTATAACGATAATGTGTGTGCTTATACTTTTTCGTGATCTTTCCCTACCTTAACTATCTTCATACGGATTTCGACAAATAGTATGTAGCTATTTACCCAAGTTTATAAATTTGCGAAGTTCGCACGCCTATCGTTATCCTCTGAATAGTTTTCTAATCAAATCTCTGCGGTCATAGACCCAAGTATCGAGGCGGGCACAGGTCCCCGCGGAGCGCGAGCCCATTGACAGGTTATTGATACAAATAGTCTCCCTCCCCCTCCTCTACCCCCTCTCCCGCCCCTCCCCGACAACACCAATAAAACTTGATTGATATTGTGTAAGTGCGCTCGGAAAATGTGGGAACTCGATTGATGTTACAGCCAAATTCGATTGGCGGAAAATTGAAAAGAATCCCGAACTCAAAGCAACTCTTACCTTACACCGACGGAGCAGAGCCCAAGTTTGCCTTCTAAGAAGCCTGTGTACGCCTTTCCAACCTTTCGATTGCAGCGTCGGTAGTCGAAGGCGTGAATAGTGTCTAATCGTATGTGTGTAGCTACTAATTTCATAACCGTGTTGCGAGGCAATGCAAAACTGTGAGCAAAAATATGGATAACTACTTGTACGCTTCGAACACTTTATATAGACAGCGATAAGTTTGCATTTGTTTAACCTACTTTCAAGTCTTTTGTTGAGTCGATTATTGTTAAAGGTCTGGACAAAACAGAGAAAGTTTACAAGAGGTGAGAAAGGTGTCAATAAATTTTAATGGAGTATTGTTATAGATTACATCTTCGATTGAACTAGTTTCTTTTAGTCCCTAAGCATTGATACGGACGCGCGATGTTCTAACGATACTGCTTCTGGTATTGCGTCTTTATCTGACGTGCTATGCGCAACGAGTAAGAGTGGGACACCACATCGGCTTTTCACATGGCCTCATAGTCAGCAACAACTGAATAGAGATCCTGCTTCGTCAAGAAACGTACTGTAAAAAGCCGTGGTTGGTGGGCGTCTAAGCATTAGCAAGTTTAAAAATCAAGTGGAAGCTGTCGAACTGTCGGACATATCACGCGAATTCGGCTGACAAGACAGTAGTGAGCCGGTTGATCGGCGCGTGGGCGGCCCTCGACAGTCGAGAGGCGGAACCGCTCTGATAGGAGTTGAGACAAACAGAAAAATAAAGAGTTTTACCAGCGAGTGCTATATATACGCTTTGAAGACCAGACTTTGTGTATGATCTGTATTGACATAGCAATTGAAAGTGAAAAAGTGACAGTATGATGTGATACAAAAAAACTTGTTTCCATGTGTTCTATGTACAATATACATACATTTAAACAATATCGAACGTTTCAATTTAAATACGTACTTAATACTTAGTATCTACGTTAATAATGAGAAAACACAGTCATTCAAACTGTTACCACAAGCTTGCCCTTGCCAGATAGATTAATGGAATAAAATAATTTGCCAAAGCTACAATAACTGGAACAAGCAAATAATTCTGCTTAGTAAGCTCAGAGGGTTGGGATATTTATGTGATTCCGATCGGTCCCTGTTTTACGGCGCTCTTGAGGGTTAACGGGTGTGAATGGCCACCCCATTGTGGGAAAATGACTATTAAATATTTATGATCTTTATATTGCGCCCGAATATTACGCGTATCGGTAAAATGCTCAAGTCAATACCCTGAATACGAAAGCATGCACGAGCCTTTTAGAGGCTGGTATCATCGGGAGCGTTAAGAGCCTCCATTTTATTGCGGGGCCTAATGTAACGTCTTCATTTGGGGTGGAAGTAAATTGAGTACCTATAGGTTTAAAAAATAATATAAATAACACACTCGTTTTCTTAAACTCAATCGGTAATGAGTGTTAGTACTTAGGTTAATACGACTATATAAACACATCTACATTGGAGAACTTAAGTCATATTCAAGATGTTTACATAAAATTATATCTGTAATTAATTTTTTACACGCTCTCTGTATTTACTTATCTCAAAAACAATAAAACCGTTTTAATAATACATTGAAAAATTTACAAAACAGAAGGTTTCAAAACCACCAGAGGTGGTAAACCTAATTCTCAAACTTCACGGTCGAATCCATTAACAATACTAAGATGAGACAATTCTACACAGAGCAATAAAAATCAATCGTTAACAATCATTCTACACCGATTCCCCCAAACGCGGTAGTAATCACAGGCTGTAGCAACATAGATGGAAGTTATGGGACCGAATAAATCAATTAAAAGCACCCACCACGACAATTACACTAGTAAACTTGTTCCGGAGTGATTTACCCACCCTCACACGACGTACGCACACACACGCAAATGTCCCTACACGCCTGTAGCAAGTGCATCAGTGTCGCTGTCTGTTTCAAAATACACTACCTACACGTTTATGATACCCTAATCACTCGACCCTCTGATTTAAGCGTAAGTTACAACTCTCCGACCGCACACAAAATGAAACCGTTTCGTCGACAATACAAAGTCCTTTTCTGCAACCTCGCTTGGAACCAAGAGTCACCGCAAACTGAGCAGCGGATTTAGGAGCTCAGCAATTTTACTATTATTGAGTAAGTGATGCTGAGTTCTAAATTAACTTTTCGGATTGAGATTGGGTTAGCGTTGTATGCGTCGAGCTGAAGATAACGTTTGTTGCCAAAATACTTTTTTATCTTGTTTTTTAAATTGAATTTTAGCAAACGAAAACAATCGCAAGGTTTTTAAGTATACTGCTGATATACTATTATTAATAAGTACGTAGTTATATTGACATACTTTGTTGCTAGTTTTTTGTGGTTTCTGAATTGGTACATTGGTGTGAATTGACAATGTTTATAATACATTGTTTCATGAACAGCTCAACAATGGACGTTTCTCTTTAATGGTATATACCTACACAGTTCCTGCAATAAAACAAAGTTATAGCGAACGTTACACACCAACCTCAAACATGGTAAAGTTGTAAATAATTTAGCAAAGTTCATATCGATTCAAGTCGGCAACGAAGGGTAGGGTTCACGAACGAATTAGGTTGCGCGCCATCTGTCGACCAGATCCCTTTTATACGGAACCGCTATATTATAAACCAAATTAGAAATTAAATTCAAGTTTGGTCCAATATAAATTCGGTTAACCGGTATGACGCCAAACACTATGATTTACTCGAAAGTTTGAAGCCGGTGGAGATGAACGAAGATTTTGTTTTGGCTATAATCATTGACGAAGCCATGGGACTAAATAAGTACTATTAAGGTATAGTATTATGTAATTAATATAAACCGGCATAGACCTTTCAATGCACATCATTTAAAAGTAATGCATTCGAAAGTGGCAAAAATCTGCATAATTAATCACTTATTTCGACTAGTTAATAAATTAATCTTTGATTTTTTAGAACTTTTTTGAACTCTTTTGGCTATTGTTCTACGGAACTCCAAAATGGGATATTCGTAACAATGAGCAAACGTATAGTTGAAGATAAAGTCATACCGTGGGAATAGTGACAGAGTGCCGATGGTGCAGCCACTTTGTTGCCGTCGCCGTATTCCTGCTATCAATGCGTATCGCGTTTCGATGCATTTCGCCGATCCGCCGGGTACTAAATCTTACCACAGACTAGAAGTCGTTTGCAAAGTCAATGGGCCGGTTAAAAAGTAGGTATATTTTTTTTTTAAATTCACTGCGCACGGGGCTCGCTACGACTTCTAAACCGTTCGCGAACGGCCTGGCAATATAATGAAACTGTTTTTATGCTTCACTTGACTCGCTTCTTACAGTACGAGGATTTTGTAACGCGAGTTTTTGTTTATTCTATATTCTGAGTGATCTATCAATAATCCGCGTTCAATTCCCGGCCATAGCTTTACTTTTCGGATTTTTCCATGTGCTAATTTTCAGTGTCGTTTAGAAATTTCATTATCTGTCAAGTAATAATAATTTGGAAGACTTATTTGTGTAGAGCAGAAAGTCTTGCTCGTATGGCCACGCTAGGCAAAGTAATCCTTTCGTTCGTTATCGTTTTACCAGATAATACATCTATCTATACTTACGAGTAGGTAGGTAGGTACATATAACTATGTTTACTTCGAGTTATTTTAAACATTAAATATTTACTTTGATAATTGCTGTTTACTCGTTTATAAAGTTAATCCAATTTGAGCTTAAACAGCTGCGAGAGATGCAGATAACCTTTTTCAATGAGTTCTGCGCGAGTTGGGAGGTAGCCTTTTGCAATTTGTTAAAACAACTTCAGACGGAAAGAAACTAATTACTTTTATAATTAAGCGAAAGTCGTTGCGTTAATTGGAGTTTTGCGTTGAAAAAGTAAGTGTTAGCATGATGATAAATTAAACGCAAATAAACTTTTTAAATGAAACGCCCCAAACTACTTACGGTAAAATTAATGAATTCTCTGTTTAATTTTGCTTTTGACAACGCAATTTGGGAGCCTTGTCTTTTGAATATTTTATTTCAGGTTTTGATTGTATAATTTAGTATAGTGTAAATCAAAGGACATTTTTAACAAAGCGATAGATTGTTGAGAGTTTTAGAAAATTATACACTTCTTGCTTTTGGAAGGACTTGTTTTACTTGTAGAACCAGCAATCATGTATCAAAAGTTGATAACAAATCGAAGAACTCAAAATTGTCTTCACACCCTCTAATTACCGTGGCGATAGAGTCGAGTAGGTATTTTGAGCTTCTCGGCTATTTATGAACTTCTGATGCTGACTGTACCTACTCTAAAGTGTAACGCGATTCGATTTCTTAAAAAGCGTAGGTATACGGTGATAGTTGAAAACACAAATACCATAAAAATTTCACACTACAGTTTTTGTAAAAAAAACAGAACGGGGTTTTGTGGGACACCCAGTTGGAACGAAGTTTATTTTTGTTTATTATTATTATTATTATGTATGCAGTACTTTTTCTCCACGGCTTCGTGTGGGTAGGATTCCTAATCGTGCTACTGCTAGGGAAACCAATGCAAACAGAAAATAAAAATAGTATTATGCTCAGTTTTAACAAACGGAATTTTCAAAGGAATTTCGGCGGTACCAGAATACTTTTCTTTAGAAGCGGTGCCCCTTGAGGACTTAGCTCATTTTTGATGGATGGGACAACAGGATCAGGCAGAGAACAATGCATGCTTCGGGAATTACGATAGATGCAAGATAACTTTCGGCAAAGGTGCGACGTCATGTGATGGTATCACACAATGTGACAAGTCACTGCGGCGAGGATTGCACTAATGACAACATCGAGGACTTGTCACGTCGTTTGTAAACCCGCGGGTGTCGTGGCTGAAGCTACGTTACTACACGATCCACGTTGGTGTAAGTTTTGAAAAAACCTCATGAACATTCTCGGTCTCATTGTCTATTGGAAAGTTGGCAACGCCACTAGCAGCACATAATGGCAATAAAGTAATAACATAGTATCTTACCTATTTCACATTTTTTGTATCAAAAACCTACACTAGAGTCGTATTACAGTATGTCAAAAATACTAGTACATAACATACATAGATTCGGAACAGCAAACAAAAAGTTTACCAATTGTCAAATTTTCAATGAGTACTTAGTATCTGGCGAAATAATTTTTCGCATTTCATTGGAAGCGAGCTAATTATCATTAAGTTACGTCTTGATAATCTTAGTCTAAATTAAGCAAGTAAGTAAGTAAACTCTTTATTGTGCAAAGTAAACATAAGACAAATACAATTGGTAAACACTGAGCTGCACAAATGCGGACTCCTTTTCAATATATTGTGGAAAAGTAAGTTATGTATGTTTTTAATTTGGTCCTTTCCATTTTTGAATAACTTTTCCTACATAAAATAACAATAAGCAAAAAAGTTTAGCGATATCGGATGCAATGTCAAAATTCTATATATAGGCACAAACATTATAATGGGTATAACAATATTTATTAATCAGTCAACCCACGTTCATAATTATTGCATACTTTGTTGAACACAATGATTATTAAAGGGCACAGACAGCGTTTTAAAAACGGCTCAGTCGGCGATAGAATCAGAGAGATTGTGTGGCAGGTGCACTTGATTTACTTCCCATAAACCCCTACAAAGTAAACGGGCGTTTGCGTCTTGTGGACTTGGTCCCAGGGACTATATTAGTTCATTTTATATGGAATTCATCTGAGGCCCTGAGGAGACAGGCTGGCGATCTCGAGTATCAGACAGCGTCGGTATCGTACGAGCATCGGTTGGTCCCCTTCTTGCCTTCCTTCCAAACCAAATTCTGGACATGGTGCATTACAACCACTTGCTCAATTTCCCACATTGACGTATAGAAAACTAAAACATGCAGCATATTGCGAATCAATAAAATTTTAACAAATGCAGATACGTAGAGCAAATTGCATAGCGCATAATTACAATGTAAGTACGAAAGCAACATATATCTACAGCCACTGAAAGAACAAAGAAAAACTCGCCTGGTTAGTACTACTACGAACCATAATTTATTTATTTAAAATCGGTTAAGCACGAGTCGGGCACGTATTGGAAGGGTTTAGTGCTGTCGTGGCCATATGACCATTATAAAGGTTGAGAAAACAAATAAATAATTTTTAAATATTGTTTTGTTTTATTGTTTAGCATCGGAAGACCAGCGCTGGCTACAAGGCCAGCATTATGCTGAGATGCGACCATTTCGTGATGTATGTCCTTTTTTTTACTTCTTTTTTTTGTTTTTGTAATTTGATTATTTATGTCATGAATAAATGTTTTCTTTCTTTCTTTCTTTCTTTCTAATAGTTGTATCCTGACTTATTATGATTCCAACGAATATACGGACGCCCAGACAGCAAAAACTTAGTATAAAATGGAGTCTAGTAGGTAATTAGGGACCTTATATTTATTTATGACGTAAACATAATCTTGTATGGATGCATTTCAAATTGCTTCCCCGATATAGACAAGCTGTCGAGCAAGGTTTTAAATTATAAACAGTATTTGCCATTAGTCTCGGTACCCTGGTCCTGTACAATAGCCGGAGCGCTCATAAAACATAGGCAGTAAGTACCTACGCCCCGCACCATAAAGGTGCCGTCAAACGTCCCAATTCAAGGTGTCCTGTTATTAGAGGTATTCGCGCCACATCAAACGGGACTGCTAATGAAAGGCCGCATTTACCGGCCGGCTCCGGAAGCTCTAATTAAGCGATCACATTTTTCATTATTTTATCGTCGATTGAGGAGTTCCCCCTCATCGCAGTCGGCTCTGCCTGCCAAAACGGGGTGACCATCTTTTCTAAAATCAACAGACAGTTATCGAGACCTCTTTGAAAGAGAGATACTTTGCCTTTCAAAGAAGTCTCGATGACTTGTTATTTGCATGGCGTATTTTGATTTTATAGAGGCGCCGTACTTTTTAAATAGGTATACATAATAATACGTCATACAACCATAATTCAACTTTCCTTGCGCGTATTTCTAATGTTTGTGGCATGCGCTGCTATAAAAGTAGTACCTACCTAAATAACGGTTGGGTGCGGCTTTAATCTCACGAAATTAGCAGAAGTTATTGTTCATTTCAAAATCGTTGAGCTTTGTAACTTAAATTACCCGCACAACTTTGACACTCCATTCGTTTGACTATCTTTTTTTTTAATTAAATACTCAATGTCCTCGTATTAAAAAACGTGTGGTGAGCACAAATTCAATGAATAATTGTTGGTACCAACTTAACCATACCTACTGCGAGCTTGGCCAGTAATCGCAAAGGCTGATTACCACATTAAAAAATAAACTAATAAATGCTACAAATGCTACAAAGTCAATTCCGTTACAATTTACTGCCGAACAGTTAATTTTCCTTTCACGGTTTGTGGTTAGTCGGTACGATTATCAACAATGTTGTCGATAGGAATGGGTAAGCAACTAACTAATTATATAGTTAATGATCCAAAGGCATAATGATCGATGCAAAAATTATGTATTAAAGATCTTTAATATGCTATCTATTAGCAACATAACCTTGGGAAACATTAAGTCGGACCTATTGTTAAATAAATGACACAAAGCAAAAAAAGCCGCAGTAGCCTAGCGGTATGAATTGTGGCTTGTGATGCAGTTTCATTGGTTCGAACCCGGATTGCACAACTGAGTTTTTACGTGCGAAGTTACATTTGAAATATAGCGGTTAGCTTTAGTTTTTCGGTGAAGGAAAACATCGTGTCAACCCAGCACAAAGCTTGCGAAGCAATTTAATAATATTGTTCCCAAAACGCACAGGACCCGAGTATTTTAAGAGGAGGCTGCCCAGCAGTGGCACGTAGGTATACAGGCTGGAGATAATGATGATGACAATGTTAGTCTTCAATACCAGAAAACAGTAACGCAAAACGACAAACAACAACAAACAAACGTCTATGTATATTCTAACCTTGTCACCTCTATGTTCACGGTGCCTTGGTTACGTTAATATGTAAATCTCCCTTAGCCTACCACGAAAACCTTTCCAAAAATTTAAATATCTTAAACCATGCAAATCAACTGATAATAAAAACCGCTAATCCAATAACTGAATTATAACTTGCAAATTTTCAAAATTAAAACTTTACAGGTGCAAATTTGAAATTAACGGCAGCGCAGGCGCAGGATTGTGCTCGTCCACTTAAGCGCAATAAAGTTGTAAATTTAATTACGTGTGCTCATAATTGCGGTGCAAAGAGTCCGTGTGTTTATGGCTAGGTGATACGATCGGCTGTAAAGCGCAGAGTGCTTGCGGTTCTGTGTCATATCAGCTCATTTACTTCGCTATTTCCGCTGACAGGTAGCGAAAAATTTACAAGTAGTTTTAATTTCTGTCGACAACATAACTATTGTAAGGAAAAAGAAAAAGTGGATGGTTGAAAAGGAATCACTATTGCCCATAGACATTCGCAACACCGGAGGGATTGCCTATATACGAGACCTTCCTCTCTATGGAAAACCTCATCTGGAAAGTGTGTGCTTCCTTGCTCTCCGCTCCGGGAACAAAGCTCTGCTCTTTGGCGGCAGGATTAGCGAGTACATAAGATGATGGTAACCATTCGGTCGGACCTTGAAGACGGCAATGGCTGCAAGACGAGGTATGAAGAAATACCATACCACTTAAATTAAGTGTATACACTCATATTTTTACATAGGGGTGCGAGTCGGGTTACCTCCACGTGTGGTCAAGAGCTGCGGTTCCTTTTTGGATCCGTCCGGGGGGAAGAGCAGTGCTTGATCCGGTGCACCCTGGACTTCGGCTATTGATTTCCTGGCAGTTTCTCAGGGATATCATTGACCGTTGGCTAAGAGCCCGACAGGGGGGGGAGGGGGGTCTTTGACCATTACCGTACAACGTTGCCGACATTTTGTCACAAGATTTTAATCATATTTTTGTTACTTTGACATTGGCGAAGTTGTCGTCGCTATAACGACCTTAAACGCCACAAATAAGAAGAAGAAGATATTTTTACATAAGTTTATCACAATTCATTAAGTCACTTGAGTTTATATGTATTTAACTTACGTGGAAACTTCGGAAATATTGTTTTTCATTGGATTCCTACTGAATTGGTTAGGGTTATATATAGCTACATATCACTTTAACGCCGATCTGACCGTTGTACTGTACCCCGCATGTCGTGATGAGCCAGTGCGGTATAAGGACGATTCCGTGACATAATGAAATTGCGATCTATACCTACCTACTTATTTATCTTACATGTGGAGTTACCGATGACACGCTCGGCCATGGTCCCGCACCGAGACGGTCGCGGCCGAGGCGTGGTCGCGCGATCTTATCACTCCCATTAGCGCGCGCCGTGCCCAGCCACTATCTGCCGCATCTTCACTACTCGCACACGACAACATCATAATCCCAGCCTAAACCCAACCAAAACTAAACGCTAACCCAACGCCCTTGAAATCAAAGCGCAATGCCTCCTAGCTACGACATACGACATGCGATTGCACACCGCCGAATGAGCTTCATCTTTCTTCGTAAAATTTGTGGCTATGGTTCGACTTTTTTCGCCGATAGTGGATTTTGAACACGATGCGTATCGTGGTCATAATTTGCGTGATTCAGCTGTTTTGGCTGATGAGCTCTATGAAATCAAAGGCCGCCAAGCGTCCTGTCATTCTCTTGTTAGTGGCATCCCAAAAATGTGGCACCCACACTCGGAAAGCTTACGTAGGTGCCTAATGCGTTTACTATTGAATCGAATCTGATATCGATCTCGTTCCTGGAATTCTGACAGTGTTGTTGTTAGAAAAGTTTATGTCACAAATAATGAAGCGTGTGGAATGATTTATAAATTAACTGCTGCGGTATGACCTCAAAATTTTGTGGTTCGTTTTTGGACAACTCCCACGCTACTTAGTGATGAATTAATTTATATTGTTATCTACCTATCGTTTATTGAGTATTATTTCGGAGCATTTCTGGAAGTAAGTGTAACTAAGCAACTTAAGTAGATAAATAAAGTAAATCGGTTACCACAGTTACCCTCAAACATTTCAGTAGCATTTTGGCACATCATCCAGCAAAAGTGCAATGTTTGTCAGGTTCCCGCACCTTAAAAGGAAAAAGAAATATCAAAGGATCACTTCCCTGTCCGTCTCAACTAGGAATTAAGCATCAACTAGAAATTACGATGAAACAGGCTCTGTTATCTGTTCTAGCCATAAAAATAAAAAGTTTCTAAGTTTACACACAATAAAAAAGAGTCAAGTTTGAAGTTGTATTTATTTTTATGCCAAAACTGTCTATGTATTTTAACCTGTGTACCAATTTGGAATCGAGTTTTCAATGCAAAAATTAAGATCACCATATTTATTATTACTTCAATTACCTACTTTACCTATACGTATAAGATGGGTATTTATTACAATCCAACTACTTGCATAGGTACCTATTTAATGCTTTAACTCGAAAAACTTCGTACAATACCGACTTAAAAAGAATATATTTTATAATTTGATTCTAAACTCACCATCCGCGATGTCGAGACTTTCTGGCGGTGCGCCGGCGCAGCCCGGAGCTGGTACGGCACAGGCGCGAAGTGATCCCTCAGGTGCGCGCCCTCGCCCCGCCCCCTTGTTTATTGCTTATTAGCGGCCACGGCGGCGGCACGTTTGAACTGAGCCTCTTTGTTCTCGCCGACAACCCCCCTCCTCCCGGCCGGTCACGACCAAGCTACGCGAATCATAAATTCTTGCTATTTGACGTTGGCTTGCGCAGGTGATATCGATCTAAGTGCAGTGATATCAAGAGGAAGTGCAGCGCGAGATAGGAGTTTTCATATGCATTTACATTCGATACAAGTGATAGGTTTCCGGGACAGATGTCAATTCTAGATTTTGAATGAGTTTTCAAACAACTATCAACCTATTGGCAGAGTGCAAAGCGGGTGGAGGGGGTAGCCTAAACGATCACAGCGCTCGCTACGGCTAAAATTGTCATTTTTGTCGCTGACTTGAGCTGTCAAATCCATATTGCAGTAAACATTTTCTAATCGTTTTTGAGATAAAATATGGTCCTGGTAAGATGTGTTGTTGTGAATTGTAATAACACCAAGAAGAATAGCGACTGTAAATTTTACCAATTTCCAAGACCATGGTGGAAACGAGACCAAAGAAATAAGTGGATATTTGCCGTAAGAAAAAAAAAGTAAGTTACCTAACCTCTAAAACTTCACTGAAAACAACAATTTTAATATTATTGGCAATAATGTTACTGACTACCATTGTCCAAAATTGTGTAATATAGTAAAATAACACAAGATTTCATTAATATTTTTCACAATATTTACTTACTTCTTGTTTGACAGCGGTGACAATAATGTCCATAATGGCCGCCTTTCACGTGGCGCTGTCGTCGCGCACGGTCCCAATAGGTATGCTATTATAAACACACGTAAGTATTAAATAAGGATCTAGCTTACCTAGAATTTTAATCATATATTAATATTATACTTCTCAGTTATTTCCTGTTAGCACACTTAATGTGTAAAGTAACTGCATATCGTAGATAATCTAACCAAGTATCCCTAGATTGCAGGTTGCCGACAGCTGCATTACCCGTGCACCTATCGAGCCCTGTCCGTCTGTCCGTCTACACTAACACTGACTGTTAGCCTGTCAGTTCACAGCGTCTAACGACGGCTGCTCTCCGCGCCACGCCACTGCGACCTCCACTTCTCACCGGTTGCCGATATAATCACGATTATTTGCAACAACTAGTCTGTCAATCAAACGCGATAAACATAGTCAACATATGTATTCTTGAAGCAACTCGAAATGCACGGCAAACCATAATAGCACCTACAAATCACGAGAAACCATTTCATTACAACAGTTTAAAGGCCTGTCTTTACTTGCAACACCGCCGCAAAAGTAAGTGTCTATCTACTTTTCACAAATCTCGAATCGTACCCAATTCTAGATTTTCAAAGTTCACACAGACGTCAAGTGGCATCACTCGATAGCGCGCCTATCGCCAATAACAAAAGCAATTGTTGGGAGCGGCGTGACGGAGTAATTCGTCGTTTCCCTTGCTGGACGCGACGATTAGCCTAGCTCTATTTACTTGTCTCTCCCGCCGGCCAGAGTTGGCAGCTGACGCCGGACGCGTCCGACAGACGGACACCGTTACGAGAACGACTTAGAAAAACGTTTGCCAGGAACAACCGACCTGTCTGTACGTCGGAGCGGGTAAACGACACGGACAACTAGACCGTTCCTTGATTGACCGCCGAGAAACTAAACAGTTGATTGCGCCAAGCCGGAAACAATTGAAAGGTTAGGTCATTCTTTAATGCACCTTTACTTTTATTTCAATGTATGCCCATAGAGATGGCGCTCGTTGAAGATTTCTGGAAAATAAACGTACGGGTATAGAGGCAAGTAGTTAGGTATTGATAAAGCGCGTTCCCACAGGCGCGATATGGCAGATCACAATCTCTCCCAGGGCACGACCGGGCACAGGGCTCGCACGTGGCCCGGAGACGTCTATCGCCTTTAATCAGCGATAATCTGCGGCACTTCGGGAACAATACAACCATACATTCGACAAATGAGCGCAATTAATGCCAATAATTCGAAATGCTCCGCCGATCACAACCGCCTCTTTGGAAATATTTATACTTACGTGCACTATCTCGATGCGTTTCCGTTTTATTTGATGTCAAAGTTTAAAGTCAGAGTTGCCTCTTTCGAACCTAAGTTGTTTTGCGTGTGAATAGGCATGAGCATCAAGATGTTAACAATGCAACTCTGAACACTGCTATGACAAGACATTAAAATCTGAATACCTTTCTTCGAACTACTATTTGCCTTGAAAACTAATCAGCGCCAGCCATTATGGGATCAACCTTCGACTTTACGTTGGGTGATATATCTCGCGCGCTCCTCGGGCGAAGAGTGCGCTCGTCCCCGAGGAATTAGTCTCGACAACACCACAATAGTCCATAATTATGAATTGTGTTCTGATTCCGAGAGGATTCGTAATTTTTCTCCTGCGCCGAACAATGCAAGACGGTAATGAAAGGAGTCAATCAGTTCGCGTCTGCGAAATACGCTCGCGCTAATTTATGCATTCTGCGCAGCGCGAGCACGCTGTAATTTTCACATTTAATAGTGTCTCGCTGTAATTTTCTTGTTCAATAATATTCCACGTGTACAAAGGGCGATGGAACCGCGGAAACTTGTTGCATTGACTGGCATTTAGCGAAGCGTTTATGACACGAATCGATGCTATGACGGATGCCCATCGAGGTGCAAGCTTCACGTGCATCCTAGCATCTTATGAATTTATAGCGAACGCGTATTATTTACTAGCATTATACGCATAATTTGCGAAGCTGTCGCAAGGGCTGGCTATAATTTCACGATGGCAGCAGATCCATCAATACACGCCTCGGGCCGCGGCCGCTTTCAATTTGTAGGCCGCTTACATCGCTGGCAATTACCGGACGGACGGAAGGCCGATCATCATCGATATACGCGCTTAATAATGCCTAATGACAGTTAATAAAGACAGAAAATAAAAGTGTGATGATTACTTATTACCTGCCATGTAAATGGTAACGGTAGAACCAGTCAAAAAAAGTTATACCTTGCCTAACCGCCGGATATAGAACCTACACGTAAAAAGCTGCTGGTGCAGTGAATGACAGGTAGGTAGCACTTACAGCTCCGCCTACTGTTAGTTAAATGGCTGTTAGTGTCGTTGGAGAGTGCCATTTAAAATAAGTTCAGGTTAACTAATGACAATTTACGTCAGGCTTCAAGTTTGATCTGAAGCACAAAACAATGGTACGAGACGAATTACCTTACCTTCTTGTGTACTCGAGCGTTCCGGAGGAATAGTAACATTGGGTCCGGTGCACCTCGGGCAACAACAATTAAGTAAACTGTTTACAAATAGGCTTACGTCCAACTAGGACAACTAACCGTTTTTGTTACCGTACCTACCTACGAGGTACTTACCTATAATGGCTGACTTGTTTGAAAACTGTATTTTTCAACACAGTTGCTCGTAAATTGAGTCTTATTGCACCGCATTTAAACTCATAATACAGCTTATTACGCACAAGTGCTGTAATATATTACCGCACGAGTGCGATAATATAAACTTTTTTAAAATCTCAGCAAATGGTTCAGTATCTATAGGAACAAGGAATATTTTCGTGAATATTAAACTATTTTAGGTTAAAGATGATAAATAAACATTTAATTTCGACAAAGTATTCATTTTTATCTAAAAATGACAATAATTTGCATATTTCAGGCATTGATTAATTATTTTTTATTATAATTTTAATATTAGGCTGTTCAGCAGTCTTGTCAGTGTCTTCGTCACGCGCGTGCTAAGTGCACAGCGCGCATGCGCGAGTGCTGCGCGCGGATTGGCGCGGAGAAATAATGTCTGCCGCCATTTTTCACTGATAATGTTGATTCAGACTTTGTTATTTTATTACTTTAAAATTACGAGTTCAAGTAATAAAGATATGTAGTATCGCGCTGGAAATACTAAAATATGTTCGGGCAATGTTCGGACAGTTATATCAGTAAGAAATCCAAGGTGTTAATTACCAAAATGATAAAGTAAAGTTCTAAAGCAGCTTCAGGTAAGCAATGTCTGTTAACAAAGGTAAACTAAAGTCCTTAAAGTCATTTTATTAACTACATTTTATTTATTTTTCCTCGCAAATGTGTTGAAAAACGTCGTATGCGACGCGTGTGCTTTGGTAATTACACATCTCGGCTCTCTTACCCGCGCTCGCTGACGCTCGCGCGTACAATACGCCTCGTGTGTAATTACCAACATAGCACACTTGTATCATAATGTACTATTACAATGATCAGAGCAAAAAAACACCGGACAGGGAGATGACGTCACGAGATTTCCGCTCTACCATAAAATATGCCAGACAATAACCACCTAAAGAGAAAACATTAAATTTACCAGTTGCTTCTCTTCCTGCGCAGATGGTAAAATCCCATCAAGGGAATGAGTGAAAGTCTTAGGAATCATGTTATAGGCGATGCGGCTAGCAACCCATCACTATTTTGATTCCCCTTTCCACCTAAGTATACGCTCTTAATCATCCTAAAGGTTTTGTTACCTTAGGCTCTGTCTACCCCGTAAGGGATAAAGACGTGATGTATGTAATAATCACCTCACCTTACTCATGATTAAAGTTCATTTGTGTGTGTCTATATTTCATATTAATCTGAGAGAGTTATTAGGAAAATGTAATAACCATTTTGACATGAATGACATTTTGACAAGGATTGTTGTGTGCTGGAAAATTATAATTCCCACACAAAATAAAACATAGGTAGGTACTTTCATTTAAAAATAAACCGTGTGCAAAATGACCACTCCTCTACGAGTTATTGTACAAGTGCAAATTTTATGACACTGTTTAGTTTGGCAGCAACTGATACACTCACCACGTTATTTATCTACTAATATTTTCCTAAAAACGGTCTCAACCAAGCCACGTTTTGTACAAAAGATGTTACACAAAACTTGTCGTGCAATTAGTACAGTCAAGGGCATAAATATACGTATAACGGCGCGTCACATAAAATAATGCAGAGAATTGCAAAATATAACGTAAAATTGTAATATTTTTAAATCAAGGAAACAAGTATTGTTTTGTCATAGTGGCTAGATTTTATTAGAGCGAGTGACGACACTCGAACGGGGTTCGCATATTGAAAGATTGACGTGGTCATTCAGAGTTTGACAGCTGACAAGTAAGCAATGTGCTAAAGCTAAACCCGTTAGTGATATTGGCAGGATCATCAAAAAGTTGATGGAGCTACTTTTTCCTAAATTTGAATTGAATTGAATTGAAATTGAAACCCGTTAGCTCTGATTTCTATCCCTTTTAATTTGAGTAATCCGTGTGTACTTATAACGAATCATTGCTTAAATTAATAAAGTGTTGTGTGACTAATACCTATAAAGAAGTGATTATTTACTACCGCGTCGACCATGTCGACGGGTGACTCGCCCGGCGATCCGATGTATACGTTACCAAGACGTCAAAAACATCTATACACCTTTATGCCACAAAGACCTCTATCTATGGCTGTATCGATCTTTATGCCCTCGGCTGTACCTACTGTGCTGCCGCAACAGCATGTACCTATACCGGAATATATTATGATATCTAAAGGGGTGCAGAGCTCCACTACCCCCAAATAGGTAACGCACACATTTTGCTTACCATGTAGAGTGACAGAGGGGAGAAAAGCCGTGTTTACGTGCGCGTAAAATTGCTAAGCCCGCATTACATCACATCGATGTAATGTGGCTCTGATTACCCACATCGGCACGTGAGTGAAGTTTCTCTTCGGCTGAATTTGGTTTTATCAGGAGCAAGTTTTTAGAACCAGTCTGCAGTTTTGTTTTATTAAGTCAGCATGTTTGTTGAGCTTTGTGACGCCGTTATGGATAGATAGATGTCGCTTTAAGTTTACTACCCGTCTCAGGTTAAATTCATTCCCTAACATTATTTTTGCAGATTAAAAATAGTCACAGTAAATTAAGAGATTAATCCATTAAAATTCATGTTATATCCAATCTAAAAGGTAGGGTACTTACAATAATATTACTTACGTTGTGAAATTAATTAGCCTAGTTTTCAACATTATGATCTTTATGGTTATTAATGGTTTCGCAATCTATTTTTTGCATATTTACCTTCTGTAGGTACTTATGTATAGCGAAATGTATTGGATTTAGAGCTTGAATCACGGCATGGACTTTTGCAATTGTGTTTCGTTGTATGAAGGTAGGTATACGTTGCAGTTTTCTGGAGTATGGAGGTATCTATTCTATTCTCCCTTAGTGGCGGCCGTAAGGCTCATAGAGGGACCTAATTTTTGGTTGTCATGTTACCTATCTATGTGACACGCTATAAAATAGTTGTAAGAGTAGTAGTAGATACCTTCCTTTGGTAATTAATATTGGTGCGTTCGATTAATACACACACACACACATACAAATCACTTATGCTTACTTAAATATCCCTTACGGGGTAGACAGAGCCTAAGGTAACAATACCTAAAGGCCACGTTTAGCATGATTGTGGGCGTATAGGTGGAAATGGGAATCAAAATAGTGATGGGTTGCAAGCCGCATCGCCTATAAAAGTCATGATTCCTATGCCCATTCCCTTGATGGGCTGTTATCATCTGCGCGGGAAAAGAAGCAACTGGTACATTCTATGTTTTTTCTTTGGTCCCAGAACTGCATGGAATAAGCAGGTTCAATTGATCACTTATAAATTATAATAATCAGATAATTATAACCAGTTCGCCTCACAGCCAATTTAATGATACTATCACCGTGTATAATCTCCATAATATTTAGCCTTTTCGACTCCAATGACCTATATATGCGTCCAATACTTCAATGCAAAAACAACCTTCGTTCGATTGGGCTTAGGTTCAATTTAAGGCATTGCAATAAAGAGGTCTGGCGTATGGATGATGTCTCTTGTATTTGACGTGGCGGCGAAATTGTTGAAAACGAGTCAAATTTAGCTTTAGGTATTATACAACATCCCTTCTGTTTATCGAGTGTTCCTCGGAGGTAAACCCCATGGTATTCCCCATGGATCTTCAAAGGGGTAGGCATAATAATAAGATTCGTGTTTTTTCAACCACTTGCTAGTTTCTATAGGTGCTTTATTGGTGGTGGATATCGTCTACAGTTATACTAGCCATATGTGGGTAGGTTTTAGATACTTGTAAGTATCAGCCAACATGTTTCGAAACCGTTTCTAACATGCTGATGTCTGACAAAGCTAATAAATAAAATAAAACAACATTGGAATTGGTTTCAGTTTATTAGCTCATAGGGCCGAGCCCTGATATGTCGCTACCTTCGCGCGCTCACATCTTAGCGCACCTCTATAGGACAATAAAAAATCAGCAAACGTCAAAAAAAGTTAACGAGAAATTTACCCCAAGCGAGTATCAAATGTCGGCCATCACACACAGCGAGGTCGTGTAATGCGAGCATTTGGCTCTTGAGGTGGCGATTCGAGCTGACATTCCAACCCTAACGTGTTACCATCGTTATGTTACTAGAGCAAGACAACCCCTAGTTAATTAGCAACAAGAAAGTAGTGTTAACATGTCAGAACGCCTATAACACGACCACGATCGCGTCCTGGATCACTTTGCGGTCATTGGTTTATAACAAACATTTTATTTGTCACTATCTACTTACGACTTGTTCAGTTTTAGTTAGGTAGATGGATACACTTCTCTTGATAGATTATTCAGAAATTAAACTGTATCAAATCGTATTAATAACAACGGAGTAAATAAAAATGTAAGTTAATCTAATACATGTTTGCTGTTAACTGACGACACTCCAAGCAAATCTATGTGCCTTGGTAATAATCTTAGATATTACAATTATTAGGTACTAACACGCTAGGTTTGGAATGCGACACGGTTATAATAAAATAAAATAAACTATTCTGTGTGACTAAGCATGTAAATATCCACTAAAACTTGTTAGGGCCATACAGACGGACTGCATTCCAACTGCAACGTAACTGCAACTGCCACCTGCCCATACACATTTTATTCGCTGTTAGCGTGCAATTGTAGCGACTGAACCCATCCAACTGCATTCCATTGAGCTGCAATAAAAATTAAGGGCAGTCAGCAGTTACGTTGCAGTCAGAATGCAGTCCGTCTGGAAAGGTCCTAATTCTAAAGTTTTGTTTCTTGATTTTAATCTGTGTCATTATGAAAATACTCAGCGATGGATACGATTTAATTCTCAGCATGTTAATCATATCCGATTATACGTTGCATAAATAATGACAACCAATTTTTTACAATTTCAAGCGATGAACAGCAGGATGTAGGCTCCAATCAAATAAAGTCAAGACAGAGTTGAGTTGACAAGGATTTTTTTATTAGGTGATATTGTAGGTACTGGGATACCTAGTTAACTTGGCTATAAATGCGGTATATCTCTCCGCTAAGCTTAAATTGAGATAGAATCTCCATTTCTCATACGCGTATTAACTACTGCAACTTTACTATTGAATCCTAGGAAATAGTTGATGCTATTTTTTACTGCTAATGAAGGCAGTCTGGTTGAAACGTGTCATTTACTTATACTCTAGCTACTTTAGATCGACACAGACATCATTAAATTATGATTCTGAACTTTTACGGGATGAGTTTACTAGGATAATTAACAAAGTTATTTAAAAGTGACAATTTAGGGACAGGTTTGAATAATATCAAAACTAATTATTTGACAATCAGACAGGAGAACTTAAGTTATGTTATGAATATTACAAAGTTTATAATCATTTATCTGAATAAATTGAAATTTTACTCTGTACAGTCATAACACGTTTTAAGTAGCTTGAGTGTAAGAGAATGACTTTACACCTTAGTAACAAGTTTTGCACCTTCAATAGTTCCCATTATTATTTTTATAATCATTATTACGCGTAGTAGATATGTTACTATAATCTAGCATCACTGGTGCAAGTTGCCGCGTCTGGCTTTGACACTTACTTTTTTCTAACTAGCCTGAAGGGCCTCGATTCGATAAGCTCACGCCAGATGTCGCTGTTTCGCATCAAGATTATAATCTTCATTGCATATTTCGCATTCTTGATATTAAAATGTAAGTGTAAGACGAAAAAATAACCACGGAACTGCGATATCCCATGTTGAAGTAAGGTTAAGTAGAAGTTCTAAAGCGGGGTAAGCTGTAGACAAACCAAGCCGTTTAAAAGTCGACAAAGCTAGTCGGAGTCACTCGTGGCTGCCGTAGCGTTTACTGGTTATTTGACGTTAAGGTGCGTTAATAATGCGAGCGCGCTAGCACACTAAAACAGTTTCATAACTTCTTATCAATACAAACATCTAAGTGACCTCTGGTATGTACAGTGCTTATCCTACAAAAATAATTTAATCAATCGCTATACAATACATACATCTTCATATAAGGTACGGTACAAGTGGAATATAAATAGTATAATCATCTATATTTTACACACGAATACAACTTACTAATACGCAATGTAAGTGAATTAGATTATTAAAACAAAAGAAACAAAAACAATATCAGTACTTATGTATTATTTAAAAAACACAATAACTTATATCAAACGGTGTAGTTATCACGATACCGTGACTTTAGTATATTTATTAGGTAGCAATAAATCTCTCATCTTATTTTCTGGTATTTTTTAGAACACGGTAGAGATAAATGGTGACAAAGAAGTAATAGATAACATCTTTTTTTAAGTACCAAAATTATTATAATTATTAAATTTATCATTTCATTTTTAATTCACTTACTCGTGTATTTCACAATACTCAATATTAGATTTTCATATACAAATCTAATCAAACAGCTCGACCAAAAATAATAGGACTATTGCTTTAATAGTTAAGTACTCGATTTTCTCTAATGTAGTTACGTTACCAAGCCCGCTTCTAAATATTATTCTAATAAAAGTTATTGGAATGTTGTTTTATTGTAACTTCTTTTCGTTGTTTCCGCAGATAGTTCAATAAGGAGTGTAATCTCTACAGATATTGTTTTAAAATTTGCATTCGATTAATATAATGCTCTTTGGTTCAAACATAATATTTTCTTTCTTTATTTTTGCTAATTAATAAAAGATATTAATTCTTAATATAACCCTCTTAATGAGTAGGAAAAGTAGGACAGACACCTAACAGGTAATTAAGTGTTAACATGTGATCTGTTCATCACGTGAATACGGTTTAAATCATCTCCAGTAGGAACCATTAATTACATCCTTATAATAATCTAATACAATAATAATTAATATATCTAATTTAATCACTAATAGGTACTACATACTTTCAATTCGAGTAAGTCTATACAAGTCCTCACAGCACATTTTCGATAATCATTAGCAGAACGTCTTTTTGGAATGTCTTTAGATTCAGAGTGGGTGTCGCGGTGACGGCGCGTGCTCTGGTCTGGCAGAGGGTGCGGCGTGCGCGAGGGGAGGGTAGGGGCAGTAGCGGAGGGGGGCCGGGGGCTTCTGCATCCAGAGGTCCGGGGGTAGGGAGAGGGGCTGCGGCCAGGCGGCGGGCCAGCCGCGCCCGCCGAGTGCCAGCAGTTGCAGCGCCGGCGGCGTCCGGGCCCAGGCCGCGCGCTTCTCGGCCTCCTCCTCTGCACCCGCGTATAGGCGAAGCGGGGAGCGCAGTAGCTGCTGCTCCATTAGCATCAGTTCCATTGGATCTCTGAGGAAAAAGAAACAAGGTAAATTGAGACACGGTGTAACGCAACAACTATGGTAAAGCTCTAAAAGTTTCTACTCTAATTTCACGAATAATGAGGCTAATTGGTACATTGACCTGAAGGTACCATATAGGTATACATATAGGCACTTGTTGCAATTGGCCGGTATTAGAGTATAGGAAAGCCCAGTGGCAACGGTTTCTAGGATAGAGCCGAGTTTCTGCGAAGCGCCGCGTGCGCAGTTCCGCGAACGTGGGCAGTTGCGCGTTGCCTGTTCGTTGGCTTTCAGCGGTCCGTAGTCCATAAAACTGACTTCGAGGAACGTACTTCGGTGTACGAGCCACGTGGCGCTTTATAATACTAAGTATAAGTATCTAGACACTTGTGCTGAACATAACAGGTTTAAATTGATTCACGGTTAATTACGTATATTAGACTTATTTCCAACGAGATATCCTTGGAAACATCGAGCTCATCAATTAACTTATACTTACACGCAATCGTGGTCGAAATTTCATTGAAATTAAATCTATCTACTTGTGACCATAGTTTTACATTGTAATATTTTAAAAAGAACTGCGTTGTTTTAGTGTTTAAGTGCGAGTTCTTCACAAGTTTTTGGTAGCTAAAATTAGAAAAGTCACCTTGTCGTGAAAATGTTTTTAAGCACAGTTCGGCTAACGAACGTAAGGTGACACTTGGCTGCATATTATTATCGTCGTTTAGGTTATTCGCTATAGATGTGATATTGCCAGCGATTATTTCCGTGAAGCGCATTTACGAGTGCTGGCGCGGCGTTAACGAGGCGCGCGCTCGTCCCGGCCCTTTATTGCGGCGCGGAGAGCGCGCCCTTTATCGGTTCCCGGAGGTTGTCGCCGCGCCACCGGCCGCGATTACATTCCCGGGAACGCTATTTTCGCCGCTCTACGAACTATCAACTAGCGCACTCATAAGCATGCAATAATCCATCTTTCACGCCCGCTCGATGGAATCGAACGTTCGTAACTCATCGTGAGTCGGGATGGTCAGCGTCGAGGCGTTATTAATAATGGGCGTTGGGCGAGATGCGTGAGCGTTCGAGAGCGGCAAATGAGCGTGACGACACGGCCGGCTCGAGGTGAGACTCAAAATTGGCATGACATCATGAGATTCCGTGTCGAATTTAATCTATCACCGATGATCCCGCGGCCGCAGGCGCCGGCGGCGCGCCGGGAATTAATACAGGTAGGTTGCCCACACACGCCAACCGAAACACTGTTTGGGGTTCCGTGTCCAAATGGTGCCCTTTGGACTTGTTACTAAAGCTACGCTGTCGGCCTGTCCGTCTGTCACAGAGTTGTATCTATTTTATCTGACACTTTAAATTTTCACTGAGTAGCAGTAAACACTAGGTGTGACAGTAATAACAACAAATATAATGTAATAGACATAACATAAAGTTAAAAGTAAAAGAGGAAACGTGTTTTTCTGCGTTCTTAATACCTATTTGCAACTGTACGATCGTGTGGAACGTATAGCCTCTTAAGTAGAGGGTCATCTGGGTTCGGGCCCGAGCTCGGACGTCTGAATTTAACGGCATTTATGAGCGAAATATCATTTGAAAATTACAACGTAAAGGAAAACCTGGCGAGGAAACGTGCACACATTTGCGAAGCAATTCAATAATGTGTGGTGAGTTCCCAATCCGCACTGGTCACGCGTCGGAACTTTAGTCCAAGCCCTCTCATTCTGGGAGAAGGCCTGTGCCCACCTATGTGACGGACATAGGCTGGAGATGATGACAGGACCCTTCGTGCGTGAGTTCGACTCACCCTTGGCCGATTTTTTTCTAACCTCTCTAATTTCTAACATAAAAACTAATAGACGACTAATAGCCGGTGCCGGTGCTGGTGTTACTGAAACCGTGCATTAACTTTCACGTGCAACTATACCGTCGAAATAATTTTACACACCGGGTAACATGCGACATAAAATTTTGATTACCGCACCGAGTATGTAATTTACAAAAATACCGACAATATTAACAGGTGATTTCACCTCGGTTATACCGCAATTCGAGGGATGTAATGAACCTACTTAAGTTTTGATTCCGTTTTAACAACTTCAAAAAATTGCTCCGAGGCTAAACAATTATTAATGACGTGTTAAAACGTTGGCAGCGCTTAAATATCAACATAAAGTTCGTGAGAGCTACGTTGTGGACACCTCGCGTCGATTACGATCGCCGGCTACAGCAATGCTATTAATTTTAAAGTGAAGTAATTGGTTCATTTTTAACTAACTCCTAGGTATGGTCTTAATGTTATGAAATTCACACGTTTCGAAGTGTGAGACGTAGAAACGTCGTAAGCGGAGAATGAACACTTGGAGTTCTTTCGCCTGTCATGTTCGGTGGTTATGCCGTTTCGGGTGCCGTGGGGGCGTTAATGGCGTATTTATTATGATCTCGGTATCAGCAGTAATAGCCAACACTCTCCGGCGGCAAATTACAGGGCGGCGGCTCTCAGAGGCTCGCCGCTAGGGACGGCCGGCCCGCGCGGTTTATCGATATCTCGTCTCGGACCTCTTATCGATGTATATTATGCCCGCGAATGTAAAATGAGTCCATCTATGCCTATCTTTTTGCAAAATTTATTGCAGTTATTACTAATGATTCGGCATTTCTGTAATAGCATATCATGAGTGAGCATAGCATAAGAATGATGATATTTCTATGATAATAAGTGGGCAAATAGCTATGTATTATGTACTTACGTCGAAACGTTAAATACTTTGATTTCTTGCTTAAAAAAAACGCTGGTAAATTAACGTGTATAGAGACATTATACTACGGTATAAGTATACACAATTCAAGTTGGTAGTTGACTTGATTTCATTACGTTGGGTGGATTATTTTCTATTGACAGCGTCGTTCTTTGTTATTAGAATCATGCTTCCTACCCACTTTAAGTGCAATGTGGGCGGAATAGCTAGGAAAATAATACAACAAACCTCTACTTAAGTATTAAGTAGGTACTTACTACTTGGATGCATTATTATTTCTCCGTCGAATTGCATTGCTATCATATGCTATTTCATTCGTATGCTAAACGTTTTAGATATTTTACGACACATAAATGAAGAGTAGGTACGTGCGAAAACGTTATGTTTAGCAAAAATTTACCTACTCACTGTTAGTGATATGCGCTGGAAATTTAATAATTTTGAAACTTTATATTAAGCGGTATCTAGAAATTGTATCCACGTGTTTATATCACAACAGTAAAGCATGCACCGCCCCCGGCCGCCACGCAATTGTCGTTAAACGGTTATTTCAAGTCCAACACCTACGCCTAAGTGAATCCTGCGCAATTAACGAAGAGGTGCGTCGGCACATAAACATTGAGTCGGGACTCACGCTAAATATCGGCTTAAATATCGGCTCTGATTGAGCGAGAGGCGTGCCCCATTAATTAATGAAGCCGGCCACCACGCCAAATCCCACACGTTCTCACACAATGGCAATCCATCACACTTATTGTCTGACGATTTCGGACGTCAGCGAAGGAAGTCATTAGGCCTAGGCCAGTTGTTTTAAACATTTGTATTTGTCATTGTAATTTGACTGGTGTAGATTTATTGCTGGGAAGTCGGCGCCTTCGAATCTGAATTCGTTGTGGGTGAGCATGAGACGGTGTTTAAGTACGAACTTTCTCATTCGTGTGAAGAACAATCCGAAAAAAATCATTTTCGAAATCATTCGTATAGAATACATCATTGTAATTTTTAGACACACTTTCGAAATGTCCAGTGATTTGTTACGTATTTAATCGTTTTTGAATATTTTTAGTTCAATGCCTAAGCAATTTAAGATAGATTAACAGATTCAACATGAAACTACCGTGAGACTCAATCATAATTACACATAAACGGATAACTCACGTATAAAAGTCGAGTGATGCTCGACATGTTTCGGACTATTTCGAAGTCCTTTTTCCAAGAGCGCTCGCCCCGGCGGCAGCGACACGAAACAACAACAACAGCATCACTCGACTTTTATACGTGAGTTATCCGTTTATGTGTAATTAGATTAACAGATATTTTAAATAAAGAAAATTACATGTCGAAATAGAGAAAAAACCAAATCTACGTTATCCAATTTACATATATATCGCCCACACTAACTAACATTAACGAAAACTAACAACACAAGAAACTTTCTAAAAAAAAAAAGAAAGTAGTCAAATTAAAAGTAATCGCTACGGCGAAGTTACTGAGCTTAATAGAATCAAGTGCACAGTAGCGAGCCCAGCAGACGGCCGGCTCATCAGATACGAGGCCTCTAATTATTCGGCTTTCAATCCGCTGCCACCGTACGTGGGAGCTCTACTCGCATCGGGCTTGTAACGGAAATGACGCTTCTTGAATACTTTTAAATACTTATGACCAGAACATTGGCACAAATCAAGCATCTCAAATGAAATCAAGCCCATTTCAGAATGATGGCCCGACATACTCAGATGAATCTACAATCATAATACCTACTAGCATGCGAAAAAATTCTTAGTAAAATTCCACATCTAGGTTACGTTAGATGCGGATCCGAAGTCGTTAGAAAGAGCAATGAAACTTCAGAAAACTTGTCTGAAAATGTGTTTGTTAGGTAAAGAAATTTTACCAATGAAAGATCGTCATCATTGTGTTACAATACGTAATGGATTACGATGCATTATGAAGTGTGAAAGCGTGGGTACGCCGGTGCAGTAGCGACTAGCGCAGGCAGGCAGGACAGCGGAGGTAATTGCGCGATAACATCTCGAATTAGCCGTCAATCACCGCCGTGAACTCTCATCACGCTGCCGCTCTATCAATTAATAGAAATCGGTAGTCACGTACTGTCATGTCGAAGATTAGATTAATAATAGCGTGGATAATTCCGCCGATCATGCTGATACTTCGATCCTCGCCTGGTAAAATGACGTGACGTTTAACTTCTAGGAGTAATTACAAATAAAGGTTTTTAGATGTTGCGTCAGTTGGCTTGGCATTTAACAATTGAAGCCATTCTCAGTTTTACAATGAAATAACGAATCATAAAACCTAAAGTATTAATTATCTATAACAAGCTACTTCGCGAAGACATAACCGTTAAAGTTTTATCTCTTCCAAGTGCTGAGGAAATTATAGGTTACTGTGTTTTAGTTGACCTTCAATGTAGTTTAAATGAGGAAAGGTAATTGTTTTTTGCATAATTCAGCAGGTTGTTGGTTCGCGGGATAACCACTGGGTTGAGCGTCGGAGATGCGCATCACACCGATGGGGAGATAATAGAAATGCGCTTTAATTTGTCGTTTAGGGCATAATGAGTGCGCGCCCTGTGATCACGCGCGCCGCCGCCGCGGGCCGCTGTTGACGTGCGCGGCTGCGCGGTCCCGCGCCTCTACTCTTTACCTCTCACACGCTATCTTGGCGCGTTATGAGAACTGTTACTGTTATTAGGTACAACAGTTCATATTATTGTCTTGTCCATCTAAAACTTTGTTTCCTTATGTTTTGCGCTTATGTCACGTATCTACCTATTGACTGAAAATTGTGTATTCGGTTTACAAACGATTGAGATACCAAGGGGTACCATGGAATTATTTTACTATTCGAATTTTCAATGTCAGTTTTATCTACTTCTGAAAGTATTAAAGATTAGTTTCACTTGCAAGTCAATGTGATAATCAACCTTGTTTTTTTTTCTGATGATTAACTGTCATAAAAAGGTACAGTAGATATGTGACGTGTGTGTATATGGTAGGTACTTACTTGGTTGACTATACTATGGCATAGGTACCTATTTCGAATAAGTATTTTTAAAAATGTTTAAAGAGATCAAAGTTTAAACGCCAAAAATAAAAAATGTACCTACTTAGTTCAAAAATCCTTCTACAAATATTTCAGACAGGTATGATTTATCTAAACAAATACTAACTTTAATCTTAGATTTGATATGAAGTCAGGTCAGTGCATCCAGTGTAAAATGCACCTTCGTTTGACAAGATAAAGTTGACAGTTGCGAGTGACACTAGAGTTGCTTGGTTAAAACCTGCTCACTAATTCTCGCAAAGCACTAAATGAGATAAGATACAGTTAGTAGTGGTCACCACACGGGAACGCCCGCTCGCCTCCCGGCAAATTCTCGCCTCGCTAACCCATCGCCCGATCTTCAACTTAATGACTTGAAAACGTATTCACAGTAAGTGTTCACGTAACGGCGAGAAGAACACGTTTCTGCTTATAACTTCTTACAAATGCCAGCACAGATTACAATAGCTTCTTGTAACCTCCAATAACCACTCTCTTAATAATCAGATCGGGACACAATGCGGCATGATTGCGTTCCCACAGTGCTGTGGTGTCGCACGGCTTATCCGCGTAACACTGGGTTGTCGATGTTTTATTAGTCGTAAGTACCTACCTACACTTACGTATTTTACTTTTTAAATTATATAAATCACCTTGAGGGTATAATGAGAATAAAATGAATACCTACACTACACATTTATTGGCCGCGTGGTTTCAGTTTATTATTTTAAGTTGATGATATATATTACAGTTATTAAAACAAGTGTTAATAAATATACATTGCACACTATTTATTTTTTCTTCGAGTTATTAAGGTCCAATACTGAAGTTATGGGTAAAGTAACCAAATTTATCTGTATCTTTTTGCCATAATAAAGCGTAAAAGCAAAAGCGCCTTAAACGTGTATATATTATAAGTAGATATCGATTATTTTCAAAGTCGATTAAGCAGATTTGGCGGATAACAACGCGAACATCCCTAAATCGGTGCCGCGATCAGCATTCAACCGCGTATCAGTCGCAATCAGGCGAGGAGGCGCGTTTTTAATCTTTTATTCATGGTAGAGCCGCTCGCCGCGCAAATTGCAGGGCGGCCGACCTAATGCCTTTCAACTGTTGCTAATAACCTGCCAATTTATCAAACTTGCCCGGAGCACCGCAGCATCGATTCGGCCCACTTTGGGCTGAGACCCACGTGTGGTGGGTATGTCACTTTTCTTCATTTTAGGTTTTAATACAGTCAATGACTTAAAAAACATGTAAAGCCTCATTTAGCCTCGACTCGAAATCCTGTCGTGAGAGTTTTAAGTCTGCCGATGTCTTTTGCACATTATGTGGGCAATTTTTCAGCTCTTTCCAGGCGACCAGATTTTAGATACGCATAGACGAAGCTTTAGGGAGAATAAGGCATTCGTGTTTTAAAATTTCTTAAGTTTTTTGTGTACCTACCCTACCACACCACCTTTAGCAATTATATCCCTGACATAAAAAATACCAGCAGGTATAATTAGACCGGCTCAAATTTGCAAAAAAAAAACAATTGGAACTGATACATACTTTGTAGGTAAATGATGGCGTAAAGTCAAATAGTGTAGGTATTATTCGTGCTTACTCAACTGAAAGTCAATCTGAAAACTCACCTATCAAAATCCGTGAGCCTCGACGAATCCCTGAACCCCTTCGCGAATGGGTTCGAGTCGATCTTTAGCTTGGTGATGAGCTGGTTCTGGTAGGCGGTGACGGCCGTGAAGACCGTCTCCGGGAAGACGAAGGTGCGGTGCTGTTCCCTCGCCAGGTCCGTGATGGGGCCGCCGCCGTCGCGCACCTTCACCAGGTGTATTCGGGGCTGGTACCGGTGCATGGAGTTCAGCACGATCTGAGAAAAGTTACATAGGGCTTATTTCTTCATCCTTTGTGTGTCGGTCCGTATGGTACAGGCATTTTACTCGGAAACATAGAGGCTACAATTATTATTATTTAGGTAAAAGTATAAAACATCCTCAGTTATAAAATACGAAAGAAAAATTTAGAGGAGGGCCCTTCATACGTGCAGCAGAGTGAGAAAAGTTTATTAGGTACATGTATACCTACATAAGTTTATTAGATTAATCTTAGAAAATGGTTTAGAAATAAAACTTGTACGGAACTGTAAGATACAAAAGTTCCTTGTTATGGTCCTTCTTATGAAATAGGTAAGTGGTATCACAAAGTATGGAAAAAAATACAAAACAATAGTACCTAAATGAATATTAGGGAACTATTCACAAAAATTTACCTAGTCCCAAAGTAAGCGCTAGGAAGGATTGTATTATGGGTAGGTACTAGACAACGATATACATACAAATACAGAACATACTTAAATCGATAGAAACATCCATGACTCAGGAACAAATATTCGTGCTCATCGCACAAATATAATAGCAGGATTCGAACCCGGGACGCTAGCTTCGCTGGCAGGGTCGCTACTAAGTAAGCTAACCACGTCATCGTAAGCAATAAATACTGTCAACTAAAATTGTTTTCAACATCGATTCTAATTACTGCATAGAGCTTACTAAATATTTAACAATATTGCTAGACTTTTTTTTATTTTTAATAATGCATATATTTTTATCATATAGGTAGGTATATAATACTTATTAGCGAAACTCCTTGTTTTGGGTTAAGAAGATCCCGGGCAGCATCTATTGTAAATCAGACATAGGTACTCATTATTTAGACTTATGAGGTGAATATTGATGGTGTTTATTTTTTTTTAACTTAAATCTGTCTCGACCTGAATGGAACTCTACACTCTAACAAAGACATAAAACAAAGCTTCCCTACAAACTAAAGAGCGTAACTTAGCCTAAAATTATGCAAATCAGCTAATTCGCGAGGAGAGGCAGATGTTCTGAACAACTCACTCTGCACGAATATGTAAATGCTATGCTGATGTATCGATGCCTTTAAATTAGCCACGTCTTTGTTATAAAGTGCAGAAGTAGTATCAAAGTCACTTTAAGTCTAGATGCCTAATAAATAATTACAGGTCTTGTTTAAATGATCTGACCGGAAGAGCTAACTGCCTAGCTGTCATGGGGAAGAAACTAAGGTGTTGCAACTGTTAAAAGTGCTGAAATTTGCCTCTGGTTACTTATGTACCTACTCAGTCGTTAGTGGTGGCGGGATAGGTTAGGAGAACGATAGCATGCATACTGCTACAATTGAGTTCAAAAAATGTGGATATTCATTGAAGTCTATTTATAAATAAATAATAATAGCGAAGCGCAAACCTCGAGTAGCAAGAGAACTTAACACCCGATCCATAACAAAGCTTGTCATATTTGATTTCATTGGTAGAACGCTGCCTAATCTTTAAACACCTACCTCCCTCGTAGGGAGGGCCGTACCATTAATTACTATCTACGCTATCAATTATAATAATAGTGCCGGTGATTTCTCATTACACTGTAGTAATTAATTGCCTCCGCGATGTGACGCGCCGATAACGCCAGCGAATCGTTCCCGGCTCTGATGAGATAATTAACGTCCATAAGTTAATTAATAAGTTAATTTAATTCGTCTCGTTATGAAATTTAAAAGTGTCGATTCACCGTAGAAACCTTGGGTGCCGCTTCGATTGTTCCGATGTGAACATTGCCTAATATCTGCTGTTAATTAAGATCTTGCGATTTACGGCGTTGCGGTAACACGTGTAAATGTGAAATTGTTATTGTGTAATTTTTGACTTCAACTGTTGTTCTAACTTTGAAACCTCTGAAAGTTACAGACTGATGTTAATTTATTCTACATTGTTCGAAAACAACATATTTAGGTACCTACCTAAACTTATCTCTTTATTCGTATGTAGAGGCTCACTGAAAGGTAAACCTATGTCATTCAGGTTAAATATAATTTAACATTGACGGCCATTTTCACATTTGCAGTCGCAAAAACAGACAAATTATAATTCATTCAAATAAAATGTGACTTTTTGCATGCCTATGCTTATGCACATGTATTTACTCTCACCTTTAAGTGACCTAATTGGTAATTAAAAATAGCATAATTTTATAAAAAATGTTTAGAACTTTTAGAAAAAAAAAACAAAGAAACCATAGAGCGAGCCCACGGCCCGGGGCGTGGTCACATCCATTAAAGCTCTCTCTAATTTCGACACCTGCACTGAATCTGATGAAATATCATCCGAAATATAGTCTACCTATGTCCGAAACACGTCACTAATATCCACCTATATTATAATTTGCTAGCTGGCGTGCTCGACTTTATTCTTATGGACTTTACTTTAAGGAATGAATAATTTTAAGTTGAATTAAAAGTTTGTAAAAATTTTATAAGGATTTATACTCTAACTACTCAAAACTCGACCTACTGCTACTTATTATAGGATAGGTACCTATAGCCTGTCTTTCTTGCATAAAACCCTCAAACTTTCTTATAAGACTAAGACATTCTTATGAGAATTGCAATAGTGGTTATTGATACTCGAATACTCGTAGATAATCAAACGTCTTAAAACAGCATTTAAAATTATTGTTATTTTTCATTGCTAACATTATAAAATAAACATATTCTATAAAAAAACAGTTACAGTCGTATCTACACGTACTAGGCTGTAATAACTATCGTGGAGTTGAATTTCGTGAAAGCTATCTAAGTACCACGGTATCACGTACAACGTAGGCGACGACACGAATCGGTCTGACTGAGGGGATACGTACGGCCCACCCGAGGCCCCTCGCGTGCCCACGCCGTGCGATATTAATCTTTAATATCTGAGCTGTAAGGAAATGTGTGGTTGGGAAAGGGCCAGATAGGTCTAATTGCGGTGGGGCGGTGGGAGGGCCGGAGGGGCGGAACATGGCGGCCGGTGGGGGCGAGCCAGATGGCTGCGAGCAGCCGAGCGGTCCGCGCGGCTCCTGTTTTTATAAGGTTTTTTAACTGTTAGCAGAACCTGACTTTCAGGATAGATGGAGACATAAGTGTGTATGTATTCAGGTAAATTTGAATTTGTTTTATAACCGCATTCAAAGAAAATAGGTCCCATTTGGATAGTTGCTAATGCTGATCATGGATTCCGTGAAGATACCAATTTAGGAGTTTGTTTTCATTAAAGAAAAAATTTACTTGTTTATTTTTAGGAAATCAGAGCTTTGCACGTTCATCGCATATTTTTTGTCTAGTTAAGAAGATTTTACACATCGATTATCGACTCTACATACATAATTATCGTTTGTGTCCGGTCCTACTCGTAGCTTCAAAAATGGTTTAAATTTAAAAATAGTCGCTATCAATGAAAGCATCGTCAACATTAAGTGGTCGAAAAAGAATACGTTTATAGACTTCAAGTTCTTCATCAGCTGAGTTTCCAACATTTCGGGTATGTTCAGCAACTCCGCTAGACGCCGGGAGAGGGCGCGCGCTCGACGCGGGGTTCGATTAGCGCGGCGCGGCGGATTACGCGCGGCTTGTCGCCTCACGTCGCGCACAAATCGCCCCATTTGTACCTACACCTACTAGCCGAGGCCGATCCCAACAACCCCCTTAATGGACAACACACAGGACAATGTCCCGTGAAAATTATCGGTCGTTTTAAACAACATTTTGAAGGTTCGGCGACTTCAACCCGAAAGGCTACGAACCTACGCTATGTTGTCTCATTTACAATGGTAATAGAAAATGTAGAGATGTCAAAGTATGGACATGTTTAAATGTAATTTCAGAAAATAAATGTTTTGCGACCTTTTTTGTTCTTTTGCGATACGAATATTTTTTTCATCGGTAGGTAATTTTGAGACTCTTATTATGATTTTTAGTAACTGCTGAAGCGGCAAATGTGGTTAATTATTAAATACTTCAAGTTTTGTTTCGTCGTGTTTCCTCTTTCCCTTTCATAACATGTAAAAACTTCAATACAACAGTGGGTAGGAAACAGTTAAAATGCCTTCGACAAGGTTGTGATCCGCGTCATAAAGTATTGCAGCGACTTTGTTAAATAAATTGGAATATCGCTCGCACGGAATGTCGGTTTCAAACTGCACAAAATATTAAACATATGACTTTATTTATGCTAATGGCACGTGAACATTCAATACCTACAGTATGTCAACAGATCGGGAGAATGCATGGAGTGTGGGCGCGTACAGTCGCGTCAAAAAGTTCTCTTTGTTAAAATGTATTTGATTTAGGTATAGGTATTTTTAATGTGAATGGGATTAGAACTGCATGGAATATTCTACATACATTTATTTGTGAATTATTTTATTTTCACTCCGTTTTCCTGATAGTTGTGCAAGTTTATACTAATGAAGTCATCAAGCCTACTGTTTTTTTTTTCTCTAATACCTACCTACCTAGGTCCAGCTATAAATCAAAATTTAATTAAATTTGGATCCAAGGTCTTAGATAGGTACCACCTACGTTGTTTGGTGTCATCAATGTCATTATGGTCAATATTTAGGTAAATCTGTTAATTCTTAGTGCAAGTTTTTTCATGCTGGTCTTTGACCAAAGAAAAATCACAGAATGTACCAGCTGCTTCTCTTTCCGCGCAAATAAAGGGATACAGACATTATTTTTGTAGGCAAGAGTAGTTCCTTCACCTGCTGACACAACATCACTTCCGTTTTCTATTTTACCTATTTAATACAAGGACTCTTCTTATCTTTTATTATATTATACCTATCTTTTATTTTGTGTAAAATCTTCGTATTGCATCAAATGTCATTACTCGCACTCTACCTCCACCTTATTTGTAACAGTAGGTATACACTTTTTCCCAAACTACACGCAAGGACTCAAGGACTTCAAAATATTGTCAATCCTTTACAACGTCTTTAAAAACACTAAAAAGCAGTTGATTCACTAAACCTATACCGTATCTTTAATGACTCTTTCAATCCCTCTAATCCTGTCCAATTTTCTTCGTAATAATGTAATAAAAAATTCAGAAAGTTACTCCTTTATTCAAACTCAAAATGGTTAGTTGGCCAATAAAACTTGTATAAAAACAGAAAATCACCCTGCAGTGTCGAAATCCATTCCCGGGCAATTTAAGTAGATACTTTCGCTGATGACTGTCCCCAGTGTCAACGAGGTTAAGTCAACAGAGGTAAGCCATGAGAAATGATCTCTTAAAGAAGAGGATTCCGCTGCATTTGCATTAGTCTCCGGTGATCAATTTAATTCGTGATTATTTTTAAAGACTGTCATGCGACTACTTAAAACGAGCTTAATTTTACAACGCGAATGCAAACTGCAACCAAAAAAAAGGTTGTTTATTAATCGATGATGCATTGTCCACAAACATCCCTTCTAAATCTGACGTAGATTGACACCAACTGGAAGTCTAGTAATTTATGAACAACTATAAATAACACACATCAATACCCATGCAACAGCACTAAGGGACGTTAAAATCTTTATTATGAGAGTGAGCCCAAGCGTCTCAAGTTCACAATTGTAATAATAAAACGTTCGTCATAATAACGGTGGCAGTAAAATATACCAAATAAAATACTCGATCGTAAAGACATCGCACTGACATAGAGGATCGAATGAAATACTGGTAAATCGTCGTTTAACTAGAGGCGAGCGAGCGTCACCGCGCGCCCGCGCCGGAGTCACGATAAACGTCACCTCGGAATGAAAAAAGAGAAGAGGATTATTAAAAAACGACCTCCGCTCAAAATGAAGTGAGACGGTGGAACGAGAAAAACAAATATGGCTACAAATTGAAGTGAGAAATGTGATGTCGCAGCGCGTGCCCCCCGCGAGGAGCGCGCGCGCGCCTCCGACGCTTCCTAAATTCACTATCATTAGGTACTGTAATTGATTAATCCGAAACTACTCACGAACGTCGTCCTGACGACACGTGGCGCGTTACAACGCTAAATGAGTCCACGGAACGCCGAGGCTGCTCATAAATTTGCATACAATACCGTAGTATAAGATCGTTCCTTTTCTTCAAATTTTAAAGCGTTCCTACACGAGCCCATTAATAATTCATATAACAAAACTATCGATCAAATGTTCACCGAAAAAGTAGGACTATGAATGATTAGTAAAGAGTCAAACGTATGCAGCGACGCTGTTAACAATGCGAAATACATCAGTTGATTCACAGCTAATTTAAATTCTGTAAACAATTGCTTGCTAAATTAACACACACGAAAGCGGATGTATTTGTTTAGAACCAAGTTTTAGTGCCAATAATATTCAGTGCGATGTGATTTATATATTGAAAAATGTCAAGTAAGTAATGAGACAATCGTTTTACCTCCGGCTTCATAAAGCTGCGTGTTTAGTGCGCTTGCACCACCAACGCAAGTGACAACAGACTGGCTCGTAAATTGAGGTGCTGCCTGCGTTGCACATACAAACGCTGCGTTAAATCATCTATTATTATTTCAGGTAATCGTGCTTTCTCCGCAGTAAACGGATTTAAGATATTATTGATAATTGCATGCGTTGATTACTCTATGAAACCTAACGTGGAACTCGTGCGGTGTTACAGATATTTGCACATTTTTGTATTATAGTGTGTCAGTCACCCGCTCAGTCTGGCAATAAAATGTAGAAAGTGTAAATAGAAGAGGAAGTGGTATTTTTGTTACAGTTCAATTATTTTACTACCCAAGCATTTCACGTTAAAAAATGCCTGTTGCGGAAGACTATAGGCAGTTGAACATGTTCTTACACAAGTTAGTTCATAAAATCTATAATTTTCGGTAGGTAGGTACTTGAGTCTGAAGCGTATTATGTTTTTGAGGTAAGGCCATACAAGCCTCATTCGTTCTGTTGACTATTCCGTTTTATTTAATTATAACACCATAACATTTATTAAATTACTCGTAATACCAACCAGACCCTGGCAACTTATAGTAGGACGGAGAGGTACGAAATAAAATAAAAACTGCCGTCATTTAACTCACGTTCTCGGATACGAAGAAAGTGGTCGATGCACGATAACCCCGAAGTAGTCTGTCTGGGCAAGTAAACGCTCAATTATAAGCAATAAAACTCATTGAGCGCCGCACAAAGCCGCCCGCTTCCGCTCGCTCACGCCCGCTCTTTTCGTTTGGCCTTATTATGATATAAAAATACTTAATTCATGAGATTCTGTGTTAACATTGCCACAAAGTATATTAACGGCAGTTAGCTGTATTTAAGCTGAGCGGACGCAGAATGGGATCTTATCCCTGTTTACGACGCAGCAGTTTAGCGTGCGGTTTTGAATAAGGAAAGTGATTTGTGTGTTTACCCTACCAGTGGAAAAATAAGTATTTTCTCATTGGGCGAGTTATCCTAACTTGTCTGAACAAAGGAACACGACTTTGATCTAAAATTTTACTTTCTGTTACCATTTAAGCAGGCACCTATTAATCGCTGAAGGCACAACGCACAAAAGTTATTCGCAGCTGATTTTTAATTAATTATTTGATTAAAGTTATAGAGTAAAAACAAAAGGTGTTTTTTCAGTCAGTAAGGGCAATCTATTCAAATTGAAATCATATCATTATTAAGCTACTCACATTAATAAATCAATTTTTTTTTTACAACTGTGTAATCAGTAATCATTTCAAATATTTTATTTTTATATCACATCAAGACTGTATATCTAGATAAAAATTAAAATAATAATGATGTATTAGGCAATGTACCTACTCGTGGATAGGTAGATCGTGCGTGATTGACATCGGGAATAGGTTATGTTTATCTGATAATGGGGGTGATTACCTCGTTCGACGCGAGGCTTTACAACGAATAGATTCGTCAGACGCGACCCGCGATAAGGTCGTTGGGTAAACGTCATGTTTGGTTAGTAATTTCGTAGCATTATATTCGTCGTCATAATGCTTCGGTAACTAATCCATTTTCAATAAATCGTCATCGTAATTGTAAACATTTAAAAAACGTATAGTGTCCTGTGTTAAAGTGGACAGTCGGAGCGAGTCTCGGGTTGCTGCCTACCTGCGGCCGCGGCCGCGGGGGGCGCCCAACGACCAATAACTTATTAATTTATATTAAACACTTAAACACGACACAGGCACTGCCTACTCGAATCACCTGTCTACAATATTTGTTTTAATAATCACCTTACCACTGACAGAAAACGTTTAATTATTTAAAAATATCAACAGCAACCGAGAACGCAAATGATCGTCTAAAATTAATGCTCGCCGTTGTTCATTAAGACGAGTGGAAGGAACGGTGAACGTTTTATTAAATTTTATTGGCCCGTAAATCCTGCAACGATCGCGTAGCTGTTGTAAATTTTATGCGAATTATTAATGAAAGTTAGGTACTTTGTGGATGACAGAGTGGTACGGTCAGGTCGTCCGGGCCGGCGGCCGGCACGGCGGCGTGACAACCTCGTTAATGGCTTCGGCTTTTGGCTAATGACCGGCATAAAATTGCACCTTTTGTGTAAAGGTAAAACAAAACTTTTAGTACACCTACAAAAGAGAATTAAATAGCGCAAGAAATACTATAAACAGATGAACATAATCACTTACTTTTATAAAAGCTTGGTTAGTTTAAAAGTGAATTAAAGTAAATACTGAGAAGGTGAGCGGATATTTTTAACGATACACCTAATATCCAGCGTGAAAAATGAAATAAGTGGCTGCGATTACGCGACGTGTGCCGCCGGCGGCTTGCTTCAGATCCTTATCGACCTCCTTAAAATAATTATCGTATAATCTATGACTTAAGGAACCTATTTTTGTCCCAACTACAATAAATTAAACAAGAAAAAGAAAAATGAATCCGGTTGACGTTGAGTTCATGGGCTTATTCCGGGCCTATATTGGACGTGGTGTGACGTAAACCAAAAACTGAGACTAACACAGCTATCGCAAGTTTTACGCACCAGATTGGATAATATTGGGAAATTAACTTGATGTCGCCTCTATTTTAATACTAGGTTATTTTCTAGTATTGTTGTCTGCCCACCTTTACTAATAGGAAAGACACCATAAGAAGAAGAAATATTCTTGTTACAATAAGTCCAGGTTGAGCAAGAAATGCATAAATATCACCAATAAATTGCACAACTTGCAAAACTTAAGCAGATAGCCTTTAGTGACGATTTTTGAAAGAAACAAGTATCGAATTACTAAAAGAACAGTTTGTTACCGTTATATGCCGCTAGTGGCGGGCGAGTGGCGCTGCCAATTCGCCCATAGTAATTGAGATACACGAATGCGTTCGATCTTTTGTGCAGTGTCAAACTTACACTAGAGGCTCTGAAGAAGGTCGAAACACTGTACATCGTGCTGCTATGTTAGTATATATACCTAGAAGTCGCGATTATCTTGCTACTACTTCTGTATTACTTCGATAGCTGGTATGTTTTTGTATACGTACCTACCAACGTTTTATATTTTCCTGTCGTTTGTTGGTAGCTCGAAGCTGCGCTTACGTTAACTGCGGCACTTAAATTTATTACCAGATTGTGTTATTAATAATGTTACACTAGCAATACGAATCCCACCGCCACAATCGTGGCCCGTCATCGCCGCGCTTTCGTGCCCGCTGAATTGTAACGTCGGCTGACCTGCTTACGGCACACGAAATTATAAACCTTTTAGCTAACCCTTCAGTGACTCCACTTTGATGTCGGTGACTGGGAAAAAAGTGACGGTGCCTTCACGTGATTTAAATATTCTCACCGGCCAGCCTGCACGGCCAGCCGAGGAAAACACAACAGAACCGCTTTCGAAACTGTACCTACCTACTTTAGTGCAGTTAATCAACAATAGCTAGAGCTCACCAGAGGTGATAATATGGGTCAATATTTCGTAGAAAATCCAATTACCTGTACCTATGTATTTACGCGCACTAATCACATTAAACGTGGCCTTTAGGTCATTTTACACTAGACTCTGTCCACCATGATTGGGATAAAGACGTGATTAATACTTATTTATTTATATACCAACCTGTATTAAACCAAAATGGTCGATTTTGTTAATAAATTGAATAATCATTCGTTCAAGACGGTAAAATGACTTAAGGCTATACAATTCGGATGAATTGGTAAACATCTTTGGACACAGGACTCTTCCATAGACGTAAGTATGAGTCTTCATACCTACGGCTATGGAAGAGTCGTTCGTCTGGAGGACAGCTCAATAAATTATTAGCTTCTCATTTTTCTCAGAATAATTTATGCCATGCACATCTATTATCAAGTTGTTGCAGTGACGACAAGCATATTTTGCCTACTTATTTATGCATATGACGTACATACCAACTCAACAAGCCAGTTGTTAATGTTTCTTAATATCTCGCAGCAATAATTCTAGCACCTGGCTGGTTATGAGTGGTCGTGTTACGACTCAAGTGCCGCTAATACAGGCTCCGAAAGGGCAGCATTGGCGGGGTTAAGAAATTACAAGGCTTATGAATGCGGCAGTTATTTCAGTATTATTCGAATACAGGTAGTTAAGTCGTGGGCCGATGATTAATTCGTCGGTTTCATGGAGTTTTTGTTCCACAATTAGCGCTGCCGTGCGTGCGGGCGACGACTCGCGTGGCCGGTGCCACATTGTTACCAATATTAACGAGTGACCCACAAGAATTTCGTGTTTGATAAAATATTGCTAATTAGACTTTTTACGGTTAGACCAAAACTTGTATTGCTACAACATAAGAAACAATGGAATGATTTAAGTACTAGTGATTAGGATCAGGTACTACTTGGAAGTATTATTGGTGTAGCGAAGCAAGCCTAGCGAAGGCTAAGGACAAAGGGTATCGGCATGGAACGTCAGGGGCGGGGCTCGGTGATGGATGGACGCTACTCGACGAAACACTGCACCTAATTGGCTCGGGCGACGATGGCGACCGAGCTCTGAACAGGAGCCCTTTTCAATTAATACTTAAACCTACGACAATTCTCTATATCAGTCTATTACAATATTCAAGTCTTGGCGGAAACGAGGGTATGTGCGCAATTTTTATTCGATATTCTTATGCCTATCATTTTCAAGGTGCAAAATTACTGATGACTTAAAAAAAATTATCAAACGTCTGCCTTTCTTTCGTGTGTGAATGATCTGTTCGCTATGCGTCTGGCCAAAGGAAGTTCCTTAAAGCAAACCTTTAGCCACGGAGAAACGCTTTCACAATAAACGTGACCTACTGACTTCCATAACGCACATTAGCATAGCACATCAGTATGAGAATATTTATTGTTCGAAAGATTCCACGGTAGCTTATACGATTCGTAACAATTTCAAACATCAATTATTGGGTTATAAATTGTCTACGGTACAAACAATAGGCGATACGCATGTTTCTACGTTTTTTAGCATAAAATAGTTACCTATGTTGGGATTAACCATTTTATTCCGTTATTGTCATGTTCGACTTCATAATTACGCTAAGCAAATAGATCAGCCACTATAATTTGGTCTGTCTCACATCGAACGGGGCTTTAGTTCGTTTGTATTGAGAGAGATCAGCTGAGAGTGGTCGTGCGGTCTCGTGACATTTGCATCGCCCGCGGCACCTGCGCAGTAGCAGTCAGGCGAAGTTAGGGCTGCTTACTTTAATTAGCACAGTAGAATATGCTCATAAAATTTAAAGCAATAGTTGAAACTAACAACATGTCATTGCAATCGTTAAATAGTCATATTTATTTGCCTGCACTTTGTTAGGTAAAAGTTTATAAATAAGTAGTTACTAGTATGTGGTAACTGGTGATGATTACAATGATTTTCTCTGGAACAGGTAAATTTTGGAGTAACAGTTAGACAAAATAATGTTTCAATCGGATAAACTTTACGAGCATTTGTTTTTTTGCGAATTTAAGCTTCAGTATATTATCTCTATACAAGGCCTCCACCAGCCATGTAAATGTTTTTTAGAATTTTGAATTTTACCTGACGAATGCTTCCATACTTTTGTCCATATATTCAAAGTGTACGGTGTCAAAGAGGTGACTTTAATTTTGAATTTGATACTAATTATAATTAAACATCTGGTACGGGAGTGTTCAATCACACTAACCCAACCCCATGCTGAAATATTCCGGATAATTCTAAGAGACCTTGTATTTTCTTCAAAACGTTCACACTTCCATACAATAACTTTTCACTTACTTGATAACGTATGTTTTAGTTTAAAAATAAACATCACTTTCACACACAAATAGAGGTACTGTAGAGCTGCTCTGAGGAGCACTTTCTAGAACGGGACGGTGTAGCTTGTACGGAGCTCGTTGTATCCTAACCAAACTGTAGGCTTATTGCCGACTATTTAAAAAGACATTAGGTACGGTAATATTTTGTTTAATCAGCTTACAAATACAATGGAAACTGTTTGATTCCCGCTCTAAGCTGATCTGAAGGCTGTTCTAGAGTTCCAAACAAAACAGTCAAATAAATCGAACGAGTGTTCGATTTATGAAACGCAAACAAATCCTCACCCCAACCAATTCGTAAACCAGCCAGTTCGCCAACCTACATATCCTAACTCTATAGTACCCAGAGACTGACCACAATTGGTTATTCGTACTCCTTTGAGCCACGAATCATGGCCAGTGTATTTCAAAAGCTGGCAACCCTATTGCAACTGCCGGCTGGCGCACGACCACGACATGTGCGACTAATTTGTAGCAACGCACTCATTACGACCCCAGAAGCCCGAGGTGTCGCGGCACCGGCAATTTGGCTTGTTCTATAATTTGCCACCGACACCTTTTGAGAAGTCCATGCGACACGAACTTGTGAAAAGACATGTCATGCCGCAGCCGAATAAAAGATGTACTTTTTATGCAGAAATAAATGTGCAAGATGGTAAATTGCGGATATTATAATGATAATATTGTAATTACTAGGAATCCCTAGGAGTTTACTCATGACTACGGCCCCTGTACATCAAGAAACATCGCAAGCTTGTTGTCTGCCTTTATAAGAATAGTAACAAAATAATAGAAATATAAATTAAATTATGTGCGCTCGATTTTTTTTATATTTTACTCGCGTAATGCTAATGAAAGATAAATGTACATATTCATTAGCGAAAATCTCATTTGCATAACGCTTTAATAAATCCACGTTCAAAATAAATAAACATCAATCATTTACTTTAAGTTCGTTAATTAAATCTGTCCAACTACAAGCATTTAATTTGTGGGAATCTTATCGTGAACAAGATCGTTTCATTGAATTCCGAAGGTGGTCAGTGTATAATTAAACGGTGACGGATAATTTATAATACTCGCTGTGTGTACTAACTACGCGGTATCGACAATCTGGGCAAGGTGAGCGAGGCTGTAAACTTCCATTACTAGTTAAATATCAGTCTATCAACAAACGCAAGCAATACAGTAACAATGAGTGTTCTGACCGGTATAAATCTAAAGACTTCTCCGTTCGACTTTACTGACAATTCGAAAGTTTTCTTTTTCTGTTGATTCTACAAATATACGTCAAATGTGTGTCAAACTAACACACTATAATAGACCTATAGGCTGTATATGCGCGGTCTAATTGGAATTGAAGTCAGTCGCATGACTGCAGGCGAACTTATGCTATTTCGAAACAGTTGCCACAGTAATCATTTAATCTCAGGTGTGAGAATATTGTTGCTGTCTTTCATTCGTTCTTACTCGCATTAATTACATAGTATTATGAAATGGTGAAATGTCAGTAACTATCGTTTTAAATACATTCCCTTGAAAACAACACGAGCATTTAAATGTAGAGCATGAATTCATTATGCCATTCGTATCATCGTTTTCATCTTGATAAAAAAAACATGATCAGAAAACCAGGCAGTGCTTACACTTGTTTTTACTCCAAAGAGTTTATATTGAAGAACGTCAATCACAATATTTATTTATTTGTTTTCATACCTCGGAGGAAGCTTATTCCTCCGAGTTTCATACTGATTTTGTAATAATAAAGCTTGCGGTAATCCTTTTTATTAAAATACATTATTTTACTAACATTAATATTTCTTGACTGTGCTCGCTTTATCATACATCCTACATTCAGTGTGAGACGTCACGAGACCCCATCATACCTCTTTAACAAGATGGTTTGGTCAAGGAGTGAGCGCAGGAGCGCAATGGTTCTCATACCTAAGCATCGGACTGCGTAATTTCGAGGCAGTTTCAAGTTTGCGGCGTCCAAGTGCTGGAATGATATTCCCCCCCCCCTATCCAAGGATCGTCAAGTAGTTACACCTTCAAGCGCAAGTTGAAGGATCACTTATTGACGCTCCAAAAATCCTTACAATAATCCTCCAGCACTTTGTGTTTTGATATGCCAACCTGTTGTTTTTGAACAATTTAGTTTTCCCTCCTTTTTTATTTTTTGTTTATTGTTAACTATTTAATTAATTTATGTATTTCTTTAGTTACACGTAAGTCGGGTACTATCTATGTATTGCATTGTTTACGTGAAAGTTTATAGATTATGTAGTATATTTTATCTGTGTATCGTTTCGTGAGTCATAGACGGTTCTGGCTAAAAAACAGTGCTGCAGGTGTCTAACACCTCAGCGTAATGCTGAGCCAGCGACCGTTTCACTTTTGCGAAGACACACAACGCTGATGATCTATTTTTTATGTCGTATGTTTTTTTTTTGTTTTACCTTGTTTATTTTCTATAAAATTGTGTATATTATCTTATATTTGTGTGTCTTGCAAAAAGGAATAAATTTCTTCTTTCTTTCTTACATTGTGTACCTACTAACATCAGATTTCAAGTCCCTTGACCTACTTCCATCCGATCCGCTTTTGTTATCACGGCGATAGAACAGGATAATTTAATTCCTGATTATTTATGAAAATCCACCTTCACTGCGGAACCTCAACAAATGATACTTTTTACACTTTATTTCCGTATTTTTACAATTTATTTCCGGAAAACAAAAATATTTTCTCGAGATAGGTAAAGAATCTTCGATTCAGCGCATCGGGAGCTCTTCGTAAATCAGCCGCCCAACCTCGACACTTTATAGCTCATTCCGCTCCGCGCATTTATCGCCTGTCCAATACCCGCTCCACAAACAGCTTCTCTTAACTATTGATGTCCTAGATACTACAATGTTACTTCAATTACTATACTTACCCATCTAACTCTTTTGTATCTGGTCGCCTCACATTTAAGCATTAAGTTAATTGTGAAATAATATTGACGAATTTTTAAAAACTTAGTTAAAGGAGTAAAACAAAATAGAGTGCTTTCTAAGTTACATTCAATGAATAATAATTAGCCTGTCGGCATCAGATATCTTCCGTCTTTTGTCGTTGCATTAATTGCACGGCTAATAAGACTTGTAACGTGTGAAATTATTACCCGCAGTGAAATGTGGTTAATCGCAGAATTCACAAGCAATTTTATCGCCTATTGTTCCTATTGATTATGAATATTCAGGTAATCAATTAAATGCGAAATAAATAAAACACTTGAATATTAATTGCAATGGTAACACTTTCTCTACAGAGGTTTAGTTATGTTAATAATGGTTATTATTTTTAGTCATTTGTCAATGCCGGGATTAAGCAAGGCATTGTTAATTAACCTAGAATTAAAAGTTACCACTAAATTAATAAATAAATTGGGATATTTTTTTCTATTTTTGATCTAGGTTTCAAATTAAGCAAAGTTTCTACTTATGATATCTACTTGTAATACTGCCGTGCTAAGCGCAAAAGCGGTATCTCAAAAAAAAAACGAAAATTTGATTTTTATGGCATCGGATGCGTAATTTGTTAAGCTATCCGATGCCATAAAAATCAAATTTTCGTTTTTTTTTGAGATACCGCTTTTGCGCTTAGCACGGCAGAATAGGTACTTAGGTATCCATCATAAAATATCTGCCCCGTGATTTAATTCAAACCCGAGAGACTAGCTTCAAAGTTAGGGTCACTGACCACTACGCTACCCGGTTATGTAAAAACTATAGGTTTTGGAATTTACCATCAAAGTACCTACCTAACATTTTTTTGTCTGCCGAGCTTAACGCACCAATATTTAGCGGATCAATTATAGTCACAAACGTGCGTGCAGCAATAACTTTAATGCTCAGGTTACTAAACATAAACTGGGTAGTTACTAGTCGCTGCACCTTGGATCGTGAGTTCAATAGAGATCCCGCAGTGGGTTCTGTAGGCAAGTAATCTATGACCAAGAAAGTACATACCTGTCCACTCTTATCCATTTCATTGTTGGTGAGCTTGACTTTCTCGAAGGAGACGACCTGCTTGCGCAGCTGGTCGCCGGAGAAGGGCGAGTCGGGGTGGGGGTAGAGGCGCGCGGGCGCGGGCGGGTCGGCCTTGCCGGCCACCAGCCACGAGGAGCGGTGGTACGCGTAGCGGTAGCGCTTGCCGTCCACCGGCACCACGTCCAGCAGCACGGCGTAGCGCGCCTCGCCGCGGCACCCCGCGAACGACACGCGCACCGTCGGGAACATGCGCCTACAACAAGCATCACATTTTAATGAAAGCGTGCAAGACTAGTGCTAGTTCCCAGCACGCATGCTCTTTACTTTGAGGCTGGCGTCTTTTCTCTCAACAAAAGCAAAAAAGACAGAGCTTAGGAATCCATTTTGTGGTTTCTATTCACCATCGTTAAGTATACGTATACCAAAGATAGTATGTTCAATTGAGTAAGTACAATTAATTAAATATACAATTTACGAATACACGTCTTTGTCTTTATTTTTTCTTAAATCGATGCACTTTTAACGTCATAAACGAAGACAATGATTAATATGAATGATAATAAAACTCTAATAAATAAGAACAAAATATTACAATCCAATTATACGACTTAAAATAACTTTGAAATATATGCGTGTTTTAATAATTTAAAGAACCATTTTAGGAACCAAGAATGCAACTGCAATTAAAATTCAGCTCGTAATCGTTTAACGTTAGGGAATATTAACGTTATTGCGACAAATTATAACGGCATAAAACATAAAAATTTCAACTATAAATTCTCGGGCTCCAACAAAACGGACCTCGCCGCGCTAATGACCTCATAAGGACCGACCGAAAACCAAATTAGACATTAAGAATACAAAAAGCCCGAAAGTGCTTTACGAGACCAAAACACATGCTCGCTGTAAAAAAAGATAATTAATGCATCTCTACAAAAACTGCCCAAGATCCGGCCACGGACGGTGACTTGTATAATTACAGGGTATAACGCGAACTAGGAAATCAAACAAATATGATGTATTCGATTTTAATGCACCCTTAAATGGACTGAAGCGCTTCCTGCCGGCCGGGGGTCGATAACATCTCGCCACTGCTTATTTACGACGGAGCCGCGCGTTTCTTTATTATTTTTTTAATATTAAACGGCACTTTTGTAACTTCCAAGCCCAAACAGGCGAAGCTTGTCAGATAAGATAACCGTCAAGCAATTTGTTCGCCGAGTCGCCGACTGCGTTGCCCGCTGCCCGCTGCCCGCGCGCTACACTTATGTCACATTTAAAAAGATCAATCACACGAGTCTCGCAGGCAGGCGATCAGAATGCATTTATTGAATTCCTCGAGACCGAGTAATAAAATCCAGGAGTAGAGAAAGAATTATTAGCGTCCATAAAACACGAACCCGATGTCATCCCTCCTTTAAGAAACTATGATAATAATAAATAGAGGAGACCTATAAAATTCTCGGAGGCTGAGCGCGGGTCGCGCACGACGTCGATAAAGCAGGCGTATTGAGGGTCTCCAAGTTAAGCACTAGTCATAAATAAATCGTATTAAGGTGTGTTTTGAATGGTTCCGTATCGATGGTGCTGGATCTCCGGGCGCGTTCGACAATAAGTCCGTAAATGTCAACCTCGTTTATGAGTGTGTCGTTAAGCGAGTGTCGCGGCCGCCACCCACCGCGCCCGCGCCCGCGCCCGCGCAGCGCGTAATGAGCCGCATCCATCACGGATAACCATCGATCGCCGCGGCTCCGATGCTCCCATTCCCATACAGACACCAGCACCACTCATACAGCCGTCATAATCCTACGCAAATCGTTAAGACGTGTACACATTGGACGAGCGAGATGACGTTTTAACTTATCTATACCGTAAAAGTTACGTTTTATGATTCAAGTCAGTCTAGTCAAAACATTTATCAAATCAGCTATGTCAACATTTTTTTAACAAATCGTCACGTACTTTAAATAACCAATAACGGGAAATTTTCAAAAGAATTACTTTGATCATTAATAATTCAATGAGCAATTAAAACCGTTGTTGGTAGAACAAAGGTAACAATTGCGATATTAAAGTGGCATTTCACGAGTAATAAAGCTGGTAGGACGTCGGTCGGTCCGTATTTACATAATTCATTAATAAACGTCGGTTCGCGATGCCCTCGGATAAGCTTAACAAATACCGAATATCTACACTCGGCACAACAGAGCAGTGCGCGAACTCTGAAATATTACTGGTACGCCGTTATTATACAACATGAAAGCGGTATGGATGACTGGGAACATTAGCGAGCGAGGTCGGCCCGTGATGAAATTCCACGTCCGAGACAACGTCAAAATATTGCTTATTAAAAATGATTTACGGTCAAATAATCCTAGCAGACTTTGTTTATCGTGCGGAAAGAAACCGTCGAATCGTTGATGTCTTTTGTACTTACAATGGTACGAGGATAATAATGCTACTAGACCCTTTTAAAAATGATGGCATTTTGCATTTTCATTCGTTTCATAGAAATATTTGTTGTACATACTGATAATTATTTAAATTGCCTTCAATTTTATGTCTCCTTGCGTTATTAGTAGGATCGAGGTCAAACTTGAACGCTCTCATATTAGTATTGAGGGACATTAATTCAATAGCATTGACTTGCGGCTGACCGCACCCTGCGACAGTGGCCACGCTTGGAAGGAAGGTAATTTAGGCAGACGATTACGGACAACCACTTCCGCTGAAAGGCGCGAATCGTGCGCCTGTCTTCCATCAAACCCCGTATTTTCACTGTTTATTTTATCGGCATTCATTTTTATTACGCCTGCATGCGTGCCTATGTACTTACATAGGTACGGATTGAGCAAAAAGTTACAAAGAGTAGCTATAACAGTACCATATTTAGATTTCTTTGCCTCGTAGGAAAATATTTCAATACTAAACTTGTCCTTTACAATGAAACATAAAACTGATCGTCTATTTTAAACACTTCACACTTATTCACTGTTGTCATGCAGCGGAGACAAAATGTGCATAAAAATATAAAATACTCATTAATACATAATGGTCGTGAATAATAAAAAATAATAAAAATAACGACCTGTAATTCTTTATAGTTAGGTAACTCGTTCAAGTCCAAAGCCTAACTTAGAGCCTCATGAAGTCATGATAGTATTCAGTGTCTATTTCTGGTATAATTGTGGTGTATATTAAAATAGTAATGAGTTTTAGAGCCGTTGATGCGTTCCGTGCACCAGTTGCGTGCGCAGGCGCATCGACGTCATTATGTATCGTCAAGTGTTAAAATATACAGAGTTTTTGTTACAATTACAACGCCCGGCAACCGGTTCTATTTAGCAGGGTTATTAATTGGTTTCCGATAGTTCAATAAGAATAACTAATTGCAGTGGGCACATTCAAAAAATACATCAATTGCAAAAAAAATGACGTTACCAATCATTTTATAATAACTTGACATGTTTAACACCATGCAAGCTGTCGGCCAGGCGTGGCCTTTGTTTTACGGTCCTTGCGCAATTTATATTGCCTACTCTATTACCAGCAGTGCCTACCTAGACACAGGCCATATAAGTATAATGTTTTTTCAGAATATACATCTTTAATTTAACCAACCGGTAACCAAAGTGAGCGAGTTATCCAAAAGTTTTTATGGAGGAAATAACGCGAGACTATAAAACTGTTAGTCGACACTTCAAGAACACCCACCATTCTGACACATTAACCGCAAACACAATAAAAATAAATCCGTAACCGTTTCTCTGCGAATATTTAACACCTTAGAAACGGCAAAAAACGATTCGTCATGAGGGACCGGCCACCTATTCTGATTGTATTAATGACGCGATTGTCAAGTATGTTTATTGTTAATTATAAAGTTGTTACAGAGTCGAAATTCTACATTAAAATGCATTTATGGATACTTTTCATGGTGATTTCAAGTCTTATTCTACTTAATACTAACTTCGAACCTTATATACCTATTATGACGTATCTCTGATAGGTATACTCGTAGGTAGGTGTCACCGAGTTCAAAGCCTTTTACTAACGAAGCGGTAAAAAATACTATTGGTTTATCTACCTATTGCAGTATAATTTAGTTGTTTTTTATTACAAGTGACCTTCTATGAGTAACTTTGTCTTTACCTTCTATCATTATTTTATTGGCGTGTACAAGTTCATTAGCATGTTTATGACATTGCTCATGTTAATCGTGCTCAAAGGTGTTAACCTGCGAATTTGATAAAGCATTGGCGGAACCGGAATATACGAAACGATGCGATACGATTAACTATTAGCAGCATTCGCGCGGCGGAATTAATGTCGTGTGCGGCGTGTCAGCTGTCAGTCACGCGTCTCGTTACGTCGGCACGCGGCACCGGCGCGAAGCGGCTCATCTCTAAACAAATATCCAGTTACAGCTTCCAGCAGCCCTCCTCGCGTGGAAATGATCAAACAATCCACCCAAGTACCACCAAAAAAAATAACAGTTTCACTAAGCAGTGCGGCCGAAGTTACAAGACTCGCCGAACTTCGCCGCCGGCGAGTCCGACGTCCGACCCGCGCCACGCGAACTGTCATCTGTCACACCGCCATTTTAATTCCTCTGTAAATTATACAAATTGACACTTGATGTGTTTTGTCGTCTCCCGAGTAATCGTGCGAAATGGAACTCTTCATTTTATTACTTTTGTCAAGTGGAGGAGGGTCTTCAAGTCGCTATCTTGTCGTTCAATCTCGCTTTATATTTTCATTTTGTTAGCTACCGAGACGTGGTAGTCGGATTTTTGTTGAAGGTGTCGAGCGTGTTGATTTATATGTAAGGTTTGTAAGTATGTACTAATTTAAATAATAAATAAACCGAGCCTTCATCAGCGAAATTCAATTTTACGATGTCGTTATACATGAAAAATAATGGAGACATAAATATTATGAAAAGTGACGTTTAGTTAACGACCTCGACGCAATGTGTGTAAAGTAGCGGCGCCGCGGGGTGCCGCGCTACAGGAAAACGCTTTGCTAATTAAAAATACCTTCTTTGTTTTCGCTTTGGGATTGTAGCTATGCGAACAATGTATTTTGAACACAAAGCACGTTATGACAAGAGATGGTAACGCGCGTTCTGCCCTCTGCCAGAAAGCATGGCACATGACAAATTTTTATGTGTGTGCATTTGTCGCACTTGTTTAACGGTTTTGTTGGGGTATGAAGTTTGTATAGGAATGTAACAAACATTGAAATGAGTGTGTGCACAAAAGATAGAGTAGAAAGAAGTAAATCCTGTAATAAGTGCTTCATGATTTTAAACCATGCTGATTTAAGTGTAGTTAAAGCTAGTTATTGTTGCCTAAGTATTTTCTGCTGGTGATAAGGGTTTGTGCAAGTCCCACCCGGACCTTTTTCACTATCTTCCTCGACAAGCACCAATGCTTGCGCTACTGTGTTCTAGCGCGGAATCAATCACATCCGGTGAAATTACTGGTGAACGAGGTGTTCTATCTGTCTGTCTTTGCCTTCTAGGCTGGTTACGCAACTGCAATCATCTGATATTGAAGGCATGGTGGTGGTAGTGCACACTCGTTATCAGATGACTCACTTCCTCGTTGTTCACCCAGTTTCATAATAAAAAAACTTAATTGGCAGTTCATAACTGGTAAGGCATAAGTTACGGTCGAACTATAAAGTGTCGCTATCGTTCGAATGTTCGTAACTACAAGAGAAAATATTTTTAAGAACGTACCCTCGTAGATCGATCCTTCCTTTAGTACACTAAAGCTTGGCAAGTGGTTGAGGGAAGGTAGTCGGAAATGATTTAAGAGTGCATGTTAAAGGTTTATGGCGTAGCGAAGCCGGCCGATGGTCGGGCGTTATTTTATTTTATAACGGCCCCGGATACAAAAACCCCTTGCGCATCCAAAATGGCCACATAACATAACGTTCGGAGATTAAAGATAAATCAAGCGAGCGTGCCGAAAAACGTCTGCATTGACCCCTATCAGCAAATTTGCAATTAAATTATTACAACTGCGGTTATTATAAGCACTCTCATATAACTCTTTCCCTATAAAAACTAAGACCTATCTACGACTGGGCTGGATTATTGGCTAATCCTTTCGCTACCGAGTAGAGCTTACACTGTTGTGTTTTGGTGCAGAGAGTAAAACAGCCGCGGAAATTATGAGGTATTGCACTCTAAGAAGAACGCATCGGCGATCCTCTGGTGTTGGTACGCAACAGTGCAGAAATATATAAGTATCATAATAAAATGAACTGACAGTTTAATTTGTCTACGCTTTAACTGACACGTTACAACGATCGAACTGCTAATACTCGTACTAATCCGTACCAGAACACAGCAATAGCAAACATTAAAGGTGAGTTAATACCATAATTATAGTTTCAGCTCTATTAAGTGCGTATAATTCACGTAGCTTATCAAGTGAACATCAATTTTTTTTAAATATTTCGCTTTCCTGTACCTACCTACAATTACAAAGATCGCGTGTCGCTCCGCTCCGGACTCGACGAAAGCCTGTAATTTCGCTAGGCACAAAATTTGCGCACGGCTGAAGAACGATTAACTTAGTTGTTTTTCTGGCGGGCCATATAAGCACTAATAAAATGAATCAAATGAATATCAAGAAGCAATTATAAAACGGTTAACATTAACAAGGTGCTCTTAATTACTATCGCCGGAATCTGACGACGACGGGTTTACGACACTTCCGGTGGCCCCACCAGACTCGCCATAAACCTTAACTACCCGCTATTGTCCGAGTGCACCAGCTATCGTAAATTCAAGTGCCCCTGATCATATTATGTTTTAGCTTTGAGAAAGATGGTACAACACAAACTATCTGATAAAAACACGTCATAAAAACGTGAAATAACGAATAGACACTGTGTAACAACTTAACTATGAAATTTATTACATATTTTGTCCTAATTATTTTTTATTTTTGTTTTACGTCTAAGTATGTTTGTTACTTTAGGCAGACTTAAGAATAGAGTGGAGGTCGAGGGTATTGATTAATTTCTCTCGCATAATCATTGCGGTGTCATATTATATTATTGTCATGCATCCCGAGACAAAAAATACAACACCAGCTGTCAAACTAACATACTCGTATTAGTCTACAAATTCAAACATTCAAACATTATCAAATCTTGCTTTGAAATTAGCTTGCGTTATCGACATATATATAACAAACATAGAAACCAGATATGAGCCGATGTGGGAAATTAATATAATAATCACCTTTTTTAACATGCGATGTACAACTGTAGCGATTGCCGATGGTGCGATAAATCATCAACTGATATACAATTAAAGCATTTCTCATGCTCATGAGAGATTCGCGTGTCACGGTTTGTATGTAAATATCCCTGTTTCGTGCATGAGGTTGTGTATGATTTCTACGTCAATTACAAATAAATGGTTGGAGGTGTGCGGCGATGCGTGGCGGGTGCAGACGCGCCGACGCCGGGGACGCTACACGAACTTGCCTTTACGCGACATCCGCTTTACGCTACAGGCACACTTAGGTACTCTGTACGTGATAGGTCTCTCTGATCCACTATAATTATCGCGACATTCAAATTAAACATTGTGTAGGTTACCCTAAGTGAACATAGAGCCTTATACAAGGCGAGGACAACAAGTAAACGTTCGCAGAGTTGATAAAAAATAATTATGTATTAGTTATTACTCTAAAAGCAATAAAACATATACTGCAGTATTTAAATTATGTTTCCCAGAAATATTGCAAAATTAGAGTCACGCCACGGATCAGTTGCGACGAAAATGATACTTAGTTGTTTAACATAAAACCGTTTCAAATTACCCGGGGCTTTAGAAATGGAAATAATATTCTGTCATTATCCAGTGTTCATTATAATCGGCGTAAACATCTCGGCGAGCGAGAGATTACTCCGCTGTAATTAACTGTTTTACACGCTCCTAATGGCTTCATTTCGCTAATGACCGTCTCATCTCGTCCTTTTGCTCCTATCTCCACAGACGTAACCCTCCTACCCTCCGCTGAGAAATATCACAAGTTAATTTATATTTTAACTCAAAGTTTTTAAATTTATTTTTGAAAATGTTAGTCGTAATGAAAAGTAATTGTTAAGTTAATTAGGGAACATCTTTTAAAAAGGTACCTATTACTTATTTCCAAAAGCTACGTAAGAGCTCTTTGTGAGTTATAGAGGTCGTTCGGTCTACCGCATAAGACCTAGCCTTTCTTTAATTAAAGTGAAGTAATTATCACACTTACCAAATATACAATGTAATAAACATTTTACACGGACAAGTTTTATTTTCTGTATCCATATAATTTATCAGAATCCAATAAAGATCACATTTGTGTCGAATGTGCAGTAAAAAGCACACCGTCGCTGTCAGCGGGACTGCAATTATCGCATCAACGTAACATAATGGAGTCGGAGATATCGTGAACAATTATTACTGCATTAGCCGCGGAGCCAGCAGTCGTGTTGCCGGCTAAATTACGTCCCGTGGTCTCATCTTGTGCTTTATTACGTGCCACTAAGACCAACACTCGTGGCATCCAAGAACATCGCATTATGTTTGTAGGTTCGCGTTAGTGCGCGTTCCCCGAAGCGGGCACAGGGCAAGAACCATCGGCAAAATGCTACCAGCGGACGACGATCGCAGCACGTTAATCAACCTGTGACAAGCCGAGCCACACCATGCTATTTGACGTCGTGCCTACTCGCAATTACTGCCTCGTTTTATGCCAATGTCCGTTTCACTTACCATTCTGACATGGACATAAAATATATCTAGAAACATTTAGTGTGACATAAAATAGAAATGCGTTATTTTCCTGTCTACGGTTTTTATGAGACATGGGTTTTGGTGTTGTATTAAAGGGATCCAGTTAGTGTTGCATTCTTGCAATGGTTTCTTAACGTGTTTGCGCTTGGCCGGTTTTATAGCTGCAGCCGCCGCGGCGCACTCTTCTTGCGCCGGCGCCTCTACAATGCACATCGCCATGTCAAATTATACATTCTGTGCTAATGTGTTCATTTAGACAGATTTATAGCTGTTTTGCAAATGGATTGTTCAATTTACTTTTGATAATCATAAATTTTAAAAACTTTTTTTGAACGCAACAATGTAAAACTAAAACTAGTTTAAGGTCGTTTAACGTTGCACATTTTTCTGATGTTATTTTTGTAATGACTGTATTGATATAAGTGAAAGGTAGACAGAGTAATCACAATTACTCTTTGTACTTGGAGGCATTAATTACAGTATAATAGATAAAGTGCTCAACGACGAGGCATTTGTTCAGGCCACATTAAAGCATGTTACCACTTAGGAAACTCATGCGCATATAAGAATCAAGATGGATATCGGCACTTAGTTGAAGTCTGCCGCTGATGTAATTAGCGATGCAGCCAGGAGTTCGTTTGCTTGCGTGGAGGTACGACATAGTTAAGACTGTACATGCTACAATAATGCAAGAATCGAAACATAACCCTTAATGATAAGCTACTTCTTTAGAGCAGTTGAACAGGGTTAGGATTAATTGTGAAAGACGATGTAAATCTATCAATATAGAAGTAAAGTTAACTTTTATTTAGTAGAAATTTGAACAGCACAAACTCCAAGTATAATGCTAGATTTAAAACGGACAACTTAGTTGTACACAACATTTACTAGTTAAATAAATGAATGTAAGAAATAAAAAAAAAAGAAACATTTATTGTAAAATAACTTGTACTCAGGAATTGTACATCCATGTGAGACGTGAGCATGCTCGACGAACGCACCGACAAACTAATTGAAAGAGGTGAAAAATTGCGACCACTCACTGCGCTTTTTAATACCACAGCCTTAGGCAGCTGGTATCGTGTTTACTTTTAATCGTACTTCAACATGAGCACAGAACCTTAATTCAACTGTATTAATCGCTGGTAAGAAAACGAGGTCTTGACAGACCGTCTTCATTAATGTAATGGGTCCAGTCCAGTTGATGACTCTACATTTAAGGACGAAACGGTATAGGTAAATTCATCAACTTAATGTTTATACATATTTATATATGAAATGCGCATTTAGATCCCAGATGAGATGTCTCTCTTGATACTCGTAAGTAAGTCGAGAAATTATAACAAAACATTTTCAGAGAAACGGTATCTTTCGATTATTTTCCTGAAGGCGTGTAAGTGTTTATGAATAATAAAACTTTACACTTGATGTTATGTAAATACTCGTACCTATAAAAGAAAATTATTCTCGCCACCCTGTGGTTAACTCGGTTATTACATAAGTTACGGATAAATAAAAATGTAATCGAAATGAAATCTTGTGTTTTAAACTGCAACACGATAAGCAAAATCAATTTTATTTTAATTTTTCTTTAATTGGTTACGCCGCAACAAAAGAAGTTTGGGGTTGTGAAGTTAATCGTTCGTAATTATTTCATTTAAGTCCTTCATCATTTTCAACTTGCCTACTAAAAGTTGTTTACCACTTTGGTTGCATTGGTCTTTCCGTAATTTCCTATCTAACCAAATACTTTCCGTACGAGAGGCCAGATCAATTATTTAATAAATCAGAATATTTTTTATACTGTAGTGAGTTTCTGTTTAATACTAGCTTTAAATAATTGTATGTATAACTGTCGCTCTGTATAGCCCCGTTTCTTCATCTTGTATTGTATATTATAAGTTCGCCTGTTACACGGAACTTCATTATCCCACTGACATAGCTCGGCTACTGCTGACGGGTATAAACATAATAGTAATTTATTCTCCAACTGGTTATGAAAATAACAGATAGACACGAATGATTTAATAAACAAGTTTTTCAATGAATTAACAGTACAGCGACCGTTCTGATTGCTTTGCACATAACCAGCAACGATTAGCTTGTATGACATAGATTGAACAAACATTGCTTCCCTTTCCTTCCTCGAATGATATAGTTTAAGTATTCCTTAATTAAATCTTCATTTTATACTCACGCACCTAAAAATGTACTTATTGTCCATGTGATTTTGGTGCACTTAACTACTTATTTAGAGTTTTTAAAGACATTTTGCTGCGTCCAATTAATCTAGGACATCAGTTTTGCCCCAGGTTTTATATTTCCATTTTAAATTCAAAGCAAGTAGGTAGGTATAGGTGAAAAACTAGATACAGCTACATAACTGATGTGGGACTTAAGTCATTTTTCTAATTTGGAACGTCAATTTGTCTATTCGCTCACATTACTCACACATACAAGAGATCATTTACTTAAGTTTTTCACCTATACCTATCGTTTCATAACTTTGTTACGCATAGCCTTCAATAATAATTATTACTACCTACTACATGGAAAACGCAAACTACGCATACAACGGGTGAACTTCAAAATACCTAGTAAGTAAGTACAGGGCTTCTATTTTCTGAATGTCTCTCGGTAAACTTTGTGTTTCTTCAATGATTTTGCGGGTGGTAGGGCCTTGTGCAAGGTCCGTCCGGATCGCTACCACCATCTTACTCGCTAATCCTGCCACTAAGTAGCAGTGCTTGCACTGCTGTGTTCCGGTGTGGAGAGTAAGACAGCCGGGGAAATTACGGGCACAAGAGCCATTGCATCTTGTCCTCTAGGTTGGCAACGCATCTGCAATCCCTCCGGGGTTGCGGGTGTCTATGGGCAGTGGTGATCACTTACCATCAGGTGACCCACTTGCTCGTTTGCCTTCCTATTCATATAAAAAAATAAAAAAAATGAAACACAAGGTTTGCCGAGAGTCATTAAGTAAGAACGATGAAATGAACTCTCACTCTAACAATATTAGTGAAGATACTTAGTCAATCGATAAACTGATCAACAAACATACAAACAACTGAAGCAGTGTTCCGTGTCCGGCCGTGACAGAGCGTCGTTAGCCGCCGCCATTACGATGATCGATGGCCCCCGCGCACCGATACCCGACAAATTTCATTTAGACCACTAATGTCGTGTTACCTTAACTGATAAAGTGATTTATATTGACGATACTAATAAAACGTACTTGAAATTCATCCTAATGCGTGACCTCTTGATCGGAGTGAGATCTGATTGATAGTAACTAGATACAGTACCTACAAAAAAAGAACTGAATCACGTATTCCTATGTAAACTATAATAGATATTGACATTTATTATGGTATTTACCTACTGAGAAAAGGTTCAATGGTATTCGATTTTTTTTGGCTATTCAGATGTTTTTGTCACCAAGTTTGAATCATCATCATCATCATCATCACCTTCAGCCTATATACGTGGGCACTGGCCTCCTCTCAGAATCCCACGCGGGCCCAGTGCGGATTTGGGACTTCACACACACCATTGAATTGCTTCGCCGATGTGTACAGGTTTCCTCACGATGTTTCCCTTCACCTAAAAGCTCATGGTAAATTTCAAATGTAATATCGCACATAAATTCCGAAAAACTCAGAGGTGCGAGCCTGGGCTCAAACCCACGACCCTCTGCTTGAGAGGTCACAGTCACAGGTCAAACCATTTAGCTACCGAACTTTTATGCAAAAGCGCAACAAAATACTCGTTATACGTTACGACGCATTTATCACTTTTAGGTAGGTATGACATTATAAGACTCGTATTTTTGCGGAAGTAATCAAGAAAATATGAAGCAGTTATGAGCCCAACACTCCCACGTACGATATGCTGGATAACGAGCCACGAACAAAGGTGGCTTCGGCGCGATGACGAAATTTTTATGTCCGCAAAAACATTCATTGAAAAGAAACTATAGTAGACAGTGAATTTATAAATAGGTACCTAAGCTACTCACAGGTACTCTAAGCGTGCCAGCGAAGTCAAAGTTTGCACAAAGGAAATAAATATTTAATGTAGGTACCTATTATTAAAATAAATGAAGATGGTAATGACGATCATGACGATGCAAGATGACGTCTGACGTCTGACCCTTCAGAAATTTGATTTAAAAAACTGTCTATGTGTTAATCCCGGATGTAAGCAAATTTATTTTAGTGCCGAATTTCTTTAAACTTCGTTCAATCGTTTCTGCGTGATTGAGTTACCAAAATGCAAATTCCAAACTTTCACATTAATAACATTAATAGGATGAAGCGTGAAATCAATTTTTATAATTTACACTTATTGCTTCCGATACAGCAACACGCAACGTTTTTTAGGTAATTTCAATAAGTTTCATCACAATTTTACAGAAATTCTCAACTATTCACATTTTCACGTTGTGTGTTTGCTCACGTGAATCACAATTTATTCCGGTAGTTTTGTTCCATTGGTTAATTTTCATCAAATTAATCCTCAAAAAAACATCTTCACGCAATTCAGGACTGCAGATAGCAAATCAAATTAATAATCGCGGAAAAAAAATGTTGAAATAAAATTTTAATGAACGTAAATAACATTTTAAAGATCGCTTACGAAGAGATGTAAACTGTTTTAATTGGATACTTGGATCTGGTACCGCGATCGCGCCAATCAACACCTCCGATACGAATTGACGTATAAACACCGGACGCCACAGTAATATCTTCAGAGGTAACTTAAATTCACAAATGCAACGAACTTTGCATCAAATTTCATAATAGTATCAAATTGATTGCTATAGAAAATGGCAGAGGCATGTTACCAGGCGTTTCGTTGTAAATATTCTGATGCTAGCATAAGACTAGCACTGGGTGCCAAAACATTTTAGAAAATACCTATTATTTACATCAGTACTACGAGCGAGCGAAATCGCGGATATTATCGATATAAAAAATACAGCTGGGATAAACCTTCTCCGCCTACCAAGAACAGGGAGTTTTTTAAATTGCACCTGTGAAAAAAACTCTCGCAGAAGGTAAAAACCTAAGTATCTATTGATTAAAAACTACTACTTGAATCAAATTATTGACTGGATGATAGCTATATAATAATTTAAAACTGAAATCACACTCCAACACAATTTGTTATCTAATAGTATTTTAGCAGATGTGATTTCAAAAATCACCCCTCTGGTGTTAGTCTAGTCTTCTTTTTGCAAGGCTTAATGCAGTCCAGTCATTCCATTATTAATCCAATTCGACATTCAGAATTGTCTATGTTTTCCATACATAGGCTCGAACGTACTCGATTCTCGTACAGTTACAAGTGTTTCCTGGATCTAAATAGCTTGATACTCGTAGTCGTAGTACGTCTGCGGTCGCAGTAGACAGGTAGGTAGTGAGGGTAGTTATAGTTATGCTTGTCGGGGGGTGGTAAATGCAGTCGGTCGGGGCGCTAACGTGCGCGGGGCGCGGGGGGTGCCGGGGAGCAGACGTCGTCGAGGAGCGTCGGAGGCTGCGTGGCGATCGATGAAGCGCGGACACGCCTCGCGCACAGCGCAAGCCGCGACTACGAAACGCAGTGTTTGTTCAACCGCTTTGTTTTCTCAGAGCGACATAGACATAGTTAAAGTAAGGGATTGTTTTACCACTAAGTTATGGAGATATTCAATATAAACAGTATTGAAACCAGGTCTTGATAGGAGTTGAACGGAAACCGTGATCCTTGTGAATAGACAATCGGTTGGACAGTTTTAGGACTAGCTTACTGTGGAGGCTCGCGTTAATTTTTTTAATATATTATGTTTAGTGACGATGCATCCAATACAGTGTTGTTGAAATGTACAACTCGAGGCTCTAAAATCGCTAATTTGATTGTAGCTTTACAAGTTCACAGCCGCAGCCTGTTATCCCATGAGTCACGCTTTCCAAAACTCGTGAGAAGAATCATTCCTATGTCACAGAATCAATCAACGCCAGTTATTTGGTGCCGCAGCTGAAGCCGACGTCCGTATTTAAACGTAAGAGATGTCAGGAGAGGTTCCAAATGCGACGAGCGTGTTAAACGACTGCATTGTGGTAGCTGTCACTAGCGGTGGTCGGTGCCTTTGCCACGATCGTATCTTGGCTAGGAACTTAGCCAGCCAGTGGGAATATTCTAATTCAATGGAACTTTTTAATTTTATGAGCGACCATATCACGAATTGCTGTGTTTAGAACGCTTGGAGAAAATACTATTGTGACTTTTAATATTTATATACTATTGTTTCGCATGCTTAATAACTACCGCAGCTATATTGACAAGACGATGACACGGAATACATATTTGCTAAAAAGAATTAAGCGTTTACTTAATTGTAAAATTAAAGTAGAACTTTGGTAAAAGGTTTTAAAGCCTAACCACAAAATACGAAGTATAATAAAAGGAAATGATTTACGTTCAGTTACCAGTTAGATCAATTTTCGCTATTTTTTTGTGAAGATAGAATATTTTTGACCTGTCGAGCGACTAAACGGTACCTAATTACTTATTTTATCAATCACGAAGTCACATTATGAAAATTTATACAAATATTTTTATCTTTTAATATTAAATGCACGTTCTGTCTATTTTAAAGCTCATACTGATCTGTTCATTTCGAAATAAAAGCAAAAAAAACATAATCGTAAGAAAAACAAGACGGTAAAAACGCCCTACCGCTACATCAAGACTTGTCAAAACGGTTAGCTAAGCGCGAGATTAGGCGACGAGCACAAAACGAGTGTCATTCCGCCGACGACATTCAAAGGACAACAAAACACCTTCAACATATTGAAATAAGGTCTAACATATCGGGACCCGTTTGACTAAGATTAAGATTTGTAAGCGTCGAACCAATTGAATTCCAGAGGACACAGATCCGTCACCGATAACGTACTTTAGCAGCGTTCGGTGACAAGTCACTTATCCGCTTGTAATCCGATGGATTGAAAATATCTCTATTAATCGACAGAGTCCACCGCGCGGTCGCAGCCTGCTCCAGTTTCCTGCCACTTAACGCCCCAAACAGTAGCGAAATATGAATATAAAATCTATAAATCCACTAACATAGGACAGCTGGCCCGTAATTTACAATAATAAAATAATAACTACGAACAGTTAAGCAGGTATAATGAGACATCAGACCAAATTACCACGGTTTATAGAACGCTACATAAGCGTAAACAATTGCTCGAGGGCCAAATATGAGCATCTAATGTATATTTATGTGAGTCCTGCCTATGTGAGGTTCCACTTCGGTTGGCAACGAGGGCTGTGGCAAGGGAGTGAGTGTGTATGTCAGTTGAATGTGTAAATTAGGAATCGGGAGCTTATTCCGGCGTTCTGCCGCAGTAGATAAGAACACGCCGCGGCCTGTGTTTATTCCGCATTAGACATGCTTCCAGCTTGTAGCGGCGGAGAGGTCGGGGGGTCGCAAATGACCTCGGGACACGCAATATTGAGACATTAAAACTTATCAGGTTCGGAATAGACTTAATTAGGGCTACGCTAATTGTTAAGTAGTACAGGATTACTAGTCAAGGGTCTGTCATTAATTTGTATTCGACATGAAACTAGGAGCGGTCTTGTTGGCTCCCCCTTCTCGAACTCTCACATAGCGTGGATAACGAACAATTAATAAATATGGTGAAGTACCTACCAACACCATTTATTTGTTTAATTTTTTTATACCCAAATCGATAGAAGTAAACAAAAAGTCTATAACAAACGTTCAGTGGATTTATGTAAATAATAACACATCTATCATTCAAGAGTTACAAATCGATCAGCCTGCTTCAAACTGATTAGCAGTAAAAAAACGTTAACAAAAAACGATGTTAGCAATCCAAATCGTATTCGTTTATTGAAGTGCTATTAGCTACTAAACAGCAGGATTAGGGGGCCGATAATGTCATGACATGTTCTAAACTCGATGGTTTGACGAGACAGGCTGCACCTGTAGATACGGCGATCTAATTCGTCTGGCCGGGATGCTAATGAGTCGCCGTTCGCCGTAACCCGACGCTCCACCTGTCCCGATATGAAATAATTTTTATTTACGAAGCCCTCCAGAGATTATGAATATATCGCCGGCTATCGCGCAACATCGGACCGCATATTAAGTTACGGCGAGTAACCTATGACAATCCATAATTTACGCAGCGAACGTGCGTTCGGAAAATATTTCCTCTTGACACCTTCTCCAGTAGCCTTGACAGAAATATGTACGTTTTATGTTACACGAATTTCAGAAGAATTTCGATGAGACGCTATTTCAAATTGACACATTATAGGTAACGGTGTTTTTTAAAATGTTTAGTAGTCATTAATTTTGATGTGGCTGAATATTCATTCTGCCTCTTTCCCATTTCATGTTACAGTTATGTATTTACTTCATAATAGGAATTTGTTAATGATAACATAGAGCCGGTTGTGGAGCAGGACATAAAGGGCAACTACTCGGGATAGACGACACAGGCGTTTAATCAACATACCTAGTTAACACAAATATCTGCAATTTAGCATTAACACCATCTTTACAAGTAACACATCTTTATATGTAAATTAAATGAACTTACTCGCACGTACCATCATCACGCTATGAAAATATGTACTCTAAACAATCCTTGTCATTCCTATTAAGTGAATTGTAGTGTAATTAGTATGATACTTCACGTTTTTGTACACGTTGTGTTCAGTTTGCGTTTTTGTTGGAGTTTAGTTGGTGGAATGAGTTCGGGTCTCCCGCGCGAGCCGGACCATCAATCATGCGCCCGCGCCCCGAGCCGCCGGCGCCCCGTGACGAATGCCAACGCAAACACCTTTGTTGCCACAACACTCACACACACAAACTTTGCTACACAAACATGACAATTATACCTTTACGCAGATTTCAAGTTCTCTTTTACAAATGTAAAAAAGTCCTAACTGTTTGGCTGGCTGGCATTCGAAAACTAGAATTTTGCATAGAGATTTCTTTTATGATACAAAGAACAAGGAAGGATTTCCCAAAATCTCTACGGGATAGCCAATAGAGATAAATGAATGAAATTTGGCATAAGTATAATAATTTAAATAGCCTTAGAAAATTGTTTCCCGCAGGATAGAGATAAAATAATCATAGACAACGCCGCGAGTAACATAGTACGTGTACCGATATGTATCTATACATATAATTCAGGTTAAAAATGACAGAAACATGTGCCATGTTAAAGTGGTCTATATTTTTTTACTCACGAAAGCAAAATGGTCAAGCAAGTGCACCACGTTGTGTTATCGCCAGAGCTCATTGACTCAGGCCTTTGTGGAGGAGGTTGACAAGCCTATTGTCCCGTAATTAATAGCTCGGCACCTCGCAGCCAGCGACGTTCCCAGAAGCCACCCGCCGCGATCTACTATCGAATGAAAACTTAAAATGCTGTAAATGGTTGAATATCCTTTATTTGGTGTTAGCCACACACAGTGTTGACTTGACAAAAACTATGGTTCAGTTGGAAAGTAGAATGCACATGCTGCAAAGATCAGACATTGTTCATCTGTTGGCTCGTCCTCTGCTTTGGTGTCATGCATCTATGATTGGTTGCTTTAGCCTTGTTATCAACACCTAGATGAAATTCTAGATATGTTGATAACCACCGCGGCCGATTGAATCGGCCACGGTCCGCCTCGGGGAATCGAGTCGCACATGTGCAATTAATTGGCTTATCGCAAGCTTATTGATTCGGTAAGGCGATCCGTTTTAATTACCAACATCGCTCATTTGTCGCTGATTGGTTCCCATTATACTCGATAGAGCTTATAGCTTACTACCACCGAACCAAAGCATCGACGGAACAAAATGCGGAACTGAGTACCTAACATAATGCACTCGCACACGCACTAACATTTAAACTCGATTTTTAGTTACGATATTTAATTTTCATACCTTATGGGCTTTTATTGGCTGATACGAATGACCGGGTTTATTACTGCAATACGTAACGTATACGTATCGACAAAAACCTCGCTACGGCTAATGATTCAATATCTCGTCTGGAGCCGTAAAACCGAGGAACAAAGCCGGTCATAAAACAACAATGTAAACACTAAACATAGCTATCTAGGATTTGTTTAATTCTGAATTGTTTACGTCAATACTAACAATGTAGGAGATAACTTAAACCGCAAGTGGTGTAATTTGGTATCGTAAAAAGGGTAACAAATATAAAAGTTGGTCGTTGAGCATATGTCGCGGAGGCCGCTATTACAGCTAATTGACAGGCGGCGCGCGAGCTGTGTTTGCTGCGTTTGTCACTTCCCCGCGCTAATGATACATTACGCGCCTATACTCCTCGGAGGAACCTTTTCAAATAAACAATGACTACCGCACATGACATTGGGGCGACATGTTGGCTCTTACCTCATTATATTATTACCATTATTTAATAATACACATTTACATTATTTTCATATAAGTAGGTAATAAGATACGTAAGAGATAGAGTCGATATTAAAGTCTTCATGGACATATTTATTTTTAAAATAGAATGTCAAAAATTTTAGCAACGATAGCAAGAAAGTTGGATCTACATAGAATCCCTAAACAACAATAGCTTTTTTATGATGGCAGCAGTCGGCACGCGGCGGCATCCCGAGTGCCGAGCCGTAAACAAAGTTATCAATAATCACGATTTCGTTAATCGCCCGGGGCAGTCGGCGTTTCCGACAGACTCATAATAAAGATATAATATGCTCTCCCGAGGGTGACGAATCGCTCGTCCGATTAACTCTTAAACGACAAATAGAGGAACTCCCTTCCCGCACCCTCCCGCCTGGGGGAAAACTAAGCCACGACTTCCGCTAATTATACGGGGGAGCCGTTCCGCGAGTATCGCCGTCCCCCTTGCACCACGAGCTGATGCACATCTCCGCAAAAACTCTCTGAAAACCAAAAATTTCCCTTCTCCCGACGGGCGGTCATATTTCTTCCCTCTCACTCCCATTAAACACACCGTAAACGCTTTCCTTTTTTCACGCCCTCACTCTAATAGAAAGGCAAATTACGAACTTACGGGCGCGGACGGGTGGCGATGTACGAAACCGCCGCAGCCGTGGGTCGCGCATCCTGCTCGCTCGCGCCGCCGGCCATATTTACGCGTCGCTCACCAAACAGGGGTCGACTACGTGAACTTTCACGTCATAATGCTCTTACCTACCGCACAAGCCGCTCTAATATAACTGAAAATGCGAAGCTTTACATATCTTGTTCCCGAATACAATAAATAAGTTTAGTAATACGTGACAAAAATAAAATTTACTTATTCTTTGCAAGTCACGACCTGTTTTGCTAATAGGAAAATACTTTAATGTAAAGAATATATTTGAATTCATTAATTTTCTTATTGGGAAAATCCGACTTTACGGAATAACTCGGTACTTTATGTACCTAATCCATTAGACGAATTGCACGTTATAAAGGGGTTAAAGCCGCCCATTTATGTTAAGCATGGTTTCTATAATTTTATCAGATTTGACACGACCGTCCGTGTCCTAACCACATCGACCACAATTTGTCTACAAGCGTGTATTTTCGTCATAACTTGTCAACCCCGAGTGAGTTGTAAGTTGTAAAGCAGCAATAAAACAATATCAATAAACCTGACGAGCGGCTCGCGTGACGTCACCAATAACATTGTCGCTGCAACCCTACGGAGCTACAACACATTTTATATTTTAGACTAATGACTTCTTCAACGGTCGCACTCCACCCTCGATGAGACTCTAGGACATACGATTTCTGTAAGAAGCATATTGTAGGCAATACCAATAGGACGTTGCGTGGTCTAAATTGCCTCGACGTTGACGCAAGTCAAAGTACCGTCGAGTTTCATGATTCGGTAATGAGCACGTGCCAACAGATTGCTGGCTCGTTGATACGAATTGCCGTCATTTTCGAGTTATCGACTTAACACCGCTGCGGAAACGGAAAATAATGTCTTCATCACTGGGCGGCGCCCGACGACGAATATAATTTGGTCGCATTAGAAGTCATTTGTACGAAAACTTCGCTGTCGGCTTTCGTGGCGATCATTATTTACATAGTTCCCTGTTCCAAGCACGCACATAGAAACCCTTGAGTCACCCGGATAGACTAATGAATTAACTTAACGGGGAATCGAATCCTAATACCTGGTCGCAATAAAATGTGATTGACGGAAGCAGTTAAAATTTTCACCTTGCATCTGCCTCTGCAGCCTGCACTAAGCAGCTCATAACCCTTACTTCCGCAACAAACAGTAACAATTACGTTTTTGTAGCAGAGCTAACTTGGCCACCCGGAATTGTCATAAAAATAATTTATTCGAACGAGGGGTGGCTGTGAAAATTCTCTAGCTCTAAAAAACTGACACCACATGACGAAGTTTAATGTGGTTTTTATCCTTCAATTTCGTGTACGGTGTGAGGGTGACGGAGAATGTTTTTTACGATATCGCTTCGCCTGAAGCAGAGAATACGTGTGCGATTAAAAAGTTCACGCTGCAACTGCCGTATTGCTTCCGCGTGTCGCCGCACTGTGTGGCGCGCTCAACGAACCAGCCTAATTAGTCACTGGCAGATGACAACCTACCTCACACGACCACACTCATTGCGATGTATATTAATTACAAAGCGCTCAGCCATTGCAGAAATACGAGAGAAATACCTAACAGCCCTACTATTAAGTCCCCGCTGTCTGTCTGTCCATCCGTCCATCACAGGCCCGTATCTTTGGACCTGTAACACGTAGACAACCAAAATTTTCACTGTGTATAATTTAGCCGCTATAACAACAAACAAAAGGAACGTATTTTTTCCTTAGGGTGGTACGGAACCTTTCATGTACTCGTATGAATACGAGTCGCTTTTGACCGTTTTTTTTATTACGTCAATCCACAGTTGAAATAGAATTACCTATGAAATTTGTGACGTTAATTGCATACAGTAGGATAAAGCCGAGCGAGACTGACCATAGACGAGTGCGGTAGCTTCGATGTGTGGCATGTTGGATAAGGCATCGGTCGTTTGGCTTTTCCTCATGATTGGAAGCGTATAGGTTGTCGGCATGGGCGGTGGGTATGGGCTGCTAACAAGTGTCCAGTTTCGGGGTTGCAGCGGCCGAGGTCGGCGGCCAGGGCAGCGGGCAGCGGTAACGAGCAGGGTCGCGGGTCGCGGCCGCGCAGCACAATGCCTCGTTTGCCGCACAATGCCGCCCCCTCGCGGCCCACTTCATTACGCACGTATTGTGCCACACACGAACCGTGTACCCAGTTGGAGCTGTGACGTCTGTGACCTACCGCCGTCCGCGGCGCACACACCATCAAAGATCAGTTTGTATCGCACACAAAATAATTAAGTCCGCGCCGCCACTATATACAGCCTTTGTCGGGCTGGTTTGAAAACCTCCAGAGTCGCTTGTCTCTCACAATTAATAATTAACGAGACAACGGTAATACGTTGTTTCTTTACAACAATACTTCACGTGCCGACAAACAATTGTAGATAATTGTATTTTTTATTTGCACTATATGTGTTGCTAAATAGAAACCTGAATAAAACTTGACTTAATTTATTTTAAATGTAATTACAAAGTAACATATCTCATGAATAGGTGTAATCATTGATCATTCTCGTGGCTCACAATGAAGCTCCCGGCGTACGTCAATTATTAGGCGAATTAAAGCAATCAATCACAATGAATCGACTTCTAATATAGGGAATATTAAATCATAGCTTATTTAAACATGTAATGTTCGGCTAATAATGGTGGAGATAATATCTTATTGAGCAGTGTGATGTGAGTGGAATGGCATTGCGCGATCGCGGCGATACAATAGGCGTAGGCGCTCGGTAAACCAACACTGGCCGGCGCCCGCGCACCAGCACAATGGCCGGCTAATTGTGCGACGACAGCCTGCCAGATACCACCTTCTTTGTTGTGCACAAGAACTCAAACCTCAATGTAGATACTGCATGTTTATATCGTACTTGTTTGTTAAAGACAGTGTTATTTATATTTTTATTTTTACAGTTAGCTATCTATCTTGTTGTCTTGTCATCTTATTTTTATAGCCTTTCTAGTTTATTTAACCAAGTAGAATGTGACATCTGTGCGTAGTGTTAACTTAATCCAAATGAGATCATTCTTGACGGCTCTTGACGAACAATAAAGTCCTTCGAATAAAAAACTGATACAACTATAGACAAACACAACAATGGTCCAAACATTATTAAACCTTTATGGCCCCGAAGCTGCGCGGAACCCGAATGCCCGGGCACCATGAATCTCCTGAATGTGGCATCAACGAGCCGTGAGATTGATGGTGATTACTCTCTATGAGATTCCCGAAATCACCCGTTGTCCATGATTACGTAATCAATCTCCGTCGAGCGTCAGCCTTTCATCGGGCGGCGCAGGCGCAGCTCTGTATTCAATAGCCTTTTACACCTTTTTGCGTAATTATTTAAACTCGCTTATTATATTTAGGCGTTAATGGCTCTAAAATGAACACCGCGCTTGATGAAACCACTCCTTAATTTAACCTCATTTTGAATAATCGACGTCCAAGATTAGGGTTAAGGTTAAAATTGCATTTTGAAAACGGTTTGGCATATTAAAGCTTAGTATAATTAGTTTCATTTTAATGAGTAACCATTGATCCGTCATGGGTAGGCTTGGGAACTATACAACACAAACCCTCATATTCTGAAAGCAGACATGTACCCAGCGGTGGGACTTATGTGGGCCGGAAATGATGATGATAATGATGCGCGGAAATAACTAAATTCTTCAAATTAATGTCAGTGCCTTCTTTTTTATTTTTATTATCAAAATCTTATTTTCTTGTAAGTATGACACGTAAATCAACAATATTTTATTCCTGTGGACACTTTCACTAAAATAAACACACATAACCAGATTTCTGAATCATCATAGCTTATCGCACAATCATTCCACTATTATGATGAATACTAAACGTCAATCTGTCGCGATGAATACTGGATAAGGTATTTGCCGACCCAGGCTTGCGCAAGCGGCGCACGGTAGCTGAAGCTGACAGCTCCGCGCATGCGTGGGTGTCTTATTGTGCGCAGTTCATTTTCCCTACCAGGAGCTAATTCCCTTAACATTAATCACGTGCGATCGCAAGTTATTCGAAGGACGACTATTAAAAACTAATGTTCTGAGTAGCGGTAACGAATCGATTATTAGCCAATTGTAGTCAAATTTAACAGACTTTATCAGAACAGTACTTATCATCCTATTTCTTGGCTCCTGATTGAATAGTGATTCTTTATATACGGTACTTTGCCAGCATGGCTGCTTAGGTTGTTACCTCAGGCTCTGTCTACCCCGTAAGGGATAAAGACATGATTTATGTATGTATGGCTGCTCAGAAACAGCTTGTAAAATCTTAGAGAAACAATTAATCACCTGTAACCTCGAAAAATACAAAGGTAACACAAAAACTGCAAGGACTTTATAAAAGTGGATTTTGCGAGGGTTATCTTCGTTGCCAATTAAGAGATGAACATAATTGGGTTTTATTGCAATGCGCAGGCGGCTGATCGAGTTATCGAAGCATCGCGGCCGTTACAACTCGTGCGCACGAAAGGCCGCGATCAACACCTCGCTTTTAAATCTTGTACAATCGCGAAACAAGCTAAACAAATTGGTTAATTGCTACTGATAGTAAATTAGTAAATAATCGGCGTAGTTTTTCAACAGACAATAATTAAAAACAAGCAGGTTCAATTGAAATTGAAGATGATAAGCTGAAACAACTTCAATCGTCTCAATTTGCTAGTTATTTTATGATTAGAATTAATTTAAATTTGATATTTAATTAATTCGGCATGCACATGTCGCGGCGCGCGCGCCTGCCGTTGCTCGCGATTTGTTCAACTCGATTACCGACTAACCAAACCGCCGCTCGCATAACTTCGCAATTGTTTTTATCGCTGCCTCTGCATTAAATCCCCCTAAAATATTTTTATTACACTTTTGATAACACCCTTTCTTTCTGACATTTTATTATTTGTTTCGATTACGTCATTCATAAGATTAAACTAAGAAATTCTTTATTGCCTACTTTGTTATGTTAATCTGTAACTAACAAAAATAATCCTATCATAAAATACGACAGCGTTTTATTGTAGACCTAACGTCGAAGCACCTGTTAGGAAACGCCCTACAGTGAAGCAAAAACTGCATTATAACCGCTCGTAATCGACAATAATCATTGACTGCAATAACTGTCAAAACGGCACTAAATATTGTTTGTTTAATACCATAAGTTTTTTTTAATAACGGTCAACACCTTTGGAGAGCCACAAAGAGAGCAGGAGCTAACCAAAAGGTGCGGGTCAGGTGCGCGTGCGCTTAATGTGAACTTTGACGTTCAAGCGGCTCGGAGATTATCATGTGAAGAATTGTTGCTTTTCTTACTTTATGTACACGCACCGCACGTACACCTTTAATAATAGACCACGTCGAAAACACACTGCCCGCTAGACAAATGCACACAACTCGCAAATGCTATTGGCAAACATGACTTTTATGAAAATATTCATAAAGTACGTGAACTACACACGCGGAGTGAGACATTGTCCGTTCAAAATCAGCACGAGCCATTATGCTGGAGTTACTTAACCGCAACAAGAAATATAGCAATGAGGCTGTTAACATTTATAAATGTTTTGAGATGTAAAATAAGAATGTTACGGCTTAACATTCAAATATTTTGGACAAAATCATTGTCCCGAGAGGTCGGGCATAAATCGTCCACCAGTTAGTTTGCTGTAACAAAGTCCACTCGGCAGTAAAGTGGCCGCTTGTAAATCAAAACGACAAATCGAAAAAATCAAAAATAAAGAAATCGAGACAGGCCGACATTTCTCGCGCGCCGCTGCTAGTGACGCGACGTCGCTGCGCGATATTATCGACAAGTCGTCCGTCTTGCTGAGTCGCGGTGGCCACCGAGTTGGCACGGTAAATGAAGTTTGTATAAAAGTAGGTATTCCATAGTGTACGAAATAAAGAGTAAATCGATACGATAATATTTTCCCATATCAAAGCGATAAAATAATCTTGGTCTTCGGTTAACGGTACTCGTATTTAAGTGCTAAACAATCAAGTCATTATAACGAATGCGAAACAGTAGGTATCTTCAAAATGTTCAGTTCATATTGTAAAGCAAAAACAACAGTGAAGCAAAAATAAACACCCAGAAGATAAAATAATTCGCCAGCAAAATTAATAGACAATACATTGTGGAGCAATTTAAAAACACGCTCTGACACCCTCCCCTTGTAAAATTTGTCCCTGATATCCCATTTTGATTAGACGGACTGATTTATCCCTTGTTTAGGTCGAATGTGAAGATCACACGTTTTTGATACTTCACAATTTATTCAAACCAAACATTTTACGTGTCTCTACAAACATTAACTTATAAATGAACGGCTTAATTATGCTAAGTATAGGAATTCCGATGCAATCGTTTACAAAAACAACTAATATTTTCTCGAGTTCGATAAACATTTAAATTTACGGTAGCTATGTAGCTTTCAGCTAATTTTGGAGTTTTTATTCAATTTTGTTTTTTTTTTTTTTAATGCGAGGTAATGTACTATCAAGATGGGTTCGTTCCGTTGTTTAGATAGATACGCCATGGGGGTAGCAGTAGCGCCCCTATTCTCTGGAGATTGAATCCTCCTGCGAGTGCCGGCTAGTGATTTAGACTAACTGCACTTGTTGCGACCCCGACACACGAGCCCGTGCAAACATATGACACGGGACTAATAAGAGGATTAAACCATTGTGTACACTTGCTGCACTAATCGCTTTTGTTCTACTCTGCGCTGCCCTTTATTGGAATGTCTTTGTTTAGTGCTTTCAATTTAACCAGCATCAGACAAAAAAATACCTAGTATGAGCAGTATGAACTTTGATAAATGGTATATAGGTATGACACTAACATCATTGCAAGAAAAGGTAAACAGTTTATGATGGAGATGTTGATACAATCTATTAATAGAATAGCACACCTATACCCCTTGGTACTCAAGCGAGTAAGGAGTCGTAATAACCCATTTGCCGCTTCACTTATGAAAATAACGTCTTTTATCGCGAACATTATACCTCTCGCGAGTAATAAAAATTACAATCATTGAATAAAAATATGGCCATAAACAAAACTGTTACCGTTGAACATAAAGCGTCGAGTATAAATATTGGCAAATAAAAACGTGTTGTAAATTTTGTGCCAAGTGGAAAAGTCTAAAGTAAGTAAGCGTAAAGGAAAATTAGTTACGTTTAAAAGTCACTTGAAATGACAATATTGCAGGGTCTCTAGAGACGACTCGTAACGTCCGTCAAGCCAGCGGGCCCGCGCTAGCCGTCGCGTCCCCAGTCCGCCGTACACAATGTCAATTTTCCGCTCACCGCCGCCGACTAAGCAATTATTTAGATAAACCTCTCGGCGTGACTATAAAAACATCTTCCCCTCCCCCTACAGCCCTGTTTGTTGTCTTTGGGGCTTTGTGAATTTATAGCCGGGCATTACACCGCCGGTTAGGAAAAAATGTACTTTTAATTTATCTCGTTAAAGGGTTGAAGGACGGCCGGGTTCGCGAAGTAATTATTCCGGAATTGGCCACTTTGGCTGATGAATTCATTCCGATGAACCCTTTGTTCGGAGGCGATTTTAGAGTGAATTAATTATTTTTTGGTTTGATCTTGGGGAAGTGAAAGATTACATTAGGTTGATGAGTTTGGAATCAATTCTCGCAAATCCCGGGTGGCTGTTTCGCTTACCTGCCGGTTTTAGTGATTATCATCTCTGTGCCGAGGTCGTGAAATTTGTCCCAGAGTTCCTTGGTCTCAAGCTGGCAGTCCACGGAGAGCAGCTCCTCGCAGTTGCATGAGGTGACCGGCGGCAGCGGCCGCGCCGGCGACGGCGTATCTCGCTCCCCTAGCTCTAACCAACAAAACAAAACGTCACGTATATTTTGATAACGATATTTTCAAACGTATACAAGAAAATCACGCTCAAGTTGTACCGTACTGCATATTTTCTCTAGGTACCTTGTAGCATATTTGTAATAACCGAAACCCTTTTTACCTAAGTATTATCCCTAAAGATCTCTTTGATGGCTTCAACTTTTCGTAATCAAAGTAGGGTATAGTGAGCTGGGCAAGATCCTACTACTACTAACTCACTTGCTGCATACTAATACTAAGCCATTAAAACTAATTATATAAATTAAAAGCATGTGTATTTGATTTATTGAACGTCCCACCAATTAAATTAGCAATTTCTTTCTCAATTAACAGTTCATAAAATTTTATTGTGCTGCATTCTATCCCACTGGGTAATAGCCTACTAGAGGTTGCGGAGGAACAATGCCAACAAGTGAACCGGAATCCTCTTTACGACGCCATGCATTATTATTATTACCGACATATATGACGATATCATCGCTCCAACACGAACTCAATCGCATAATATGGTGAGAACCAAATTGTATGAGAAAGCTTGTATATTATGCTAACAGAGGCTCTAATCACAAGTTCAATTTACTTTTTGCGTTCCTATGAATGAATATAAAGGCGTTGCGATACATTTCAAAAGAAGTAACGAGTAAACTCTACAACTTTAGAAATCATGATAGGTATAGATGGAAGCTATGATATCAAAACATTAACATACAGATGAAATTCATAAGTCGAACAACACTTATGATGTGTATCTCTCGTGGTAGGCCTATGTACAAAGACAATTACTTGCTTACGAATTACAAGATTTAGAAGTTACAAGGCAGTTTAAAGGGAGTTTAATTTTCATTCGTTACTACCTACTTTCGTATTGAGAACCATTACATGTCTATAACCGTGACTATGCGAAATTTACCTCATCAAAGTACCTAACCGTAGTTTTTTTCTGTAATTTACATTAGCATTATTATACCAAAATAATTTAATCCATTTGTCTGTAATTACATAAAGACAATTTAAGACCGCTTTTTGTCTAAATATTTTCAGTTGATTCTTCTTATTTAAGAAGGGAAGAAGAAAATCTAGCCATCCACAGTAATTCTACCTACGCTAACCATCCCCACAATTATTATTTTTTTCAAATATGAAACAGTTATTAATTTAATATTTTTTATAGTTGTTTTAATTAATAAAACATTTGACATATATGTCAGCTGTCACATTTTTACGAAAATTTACTTCTTAAATCTCATATTTGCACAACTTTTAATTTTAGATTGTACCTGCGTCAAAACAAAGTCAACTACTATGCGGTACATTCAACGAAATAACAACCTAGACAAGCCACCTTGTTTGACCTGAATTGTTAGTAATCGCAGCTACTTATAAAAAACTTCTTCCGTGATTCCTGGAGAGATCAGACCAGAAGTCATGTTAACTACCAGTACAAAGGTAGACTGAAGTGAATGGAAGGTATCACTTTCGGTTAGCTGGGCAAGTTTTTCGAACTACCCGCGCTTAATATTCTTTTTGTACAGGAACTCAACACTGACAATGTACGGGCATTTCTCCCAACGTTCATTCCGGATGTTTGATAGTTATTATGAGTGAAAACCTCTAAGCTCATAGCGTTAAAGGCGTTAAAAATGCCATACACTCGGAGTCACAATTATATTTACCATTACTTTCTGTTAAGAGTCAGTAGATAATGTGACCGAAGGGACTTCTTTTGAAGCTGATCTTATAAATATTGTTAACCATTCTATTACTGATTACCTACCTGAGGAAGGTGCAGGAGAGGGTGCAGCTTGGTCAGAGCCTTCACCCTCACCATCAGAACACTGCTCCACGTCCACCTCCACGTCTTCCTCAGGTGCCGGTGATCGGCAGCTGGACGCCGGCGAGCTGAGGGACGCGGGGGAGCTCTGCCGCGACATCGAGCCTAGAAAACAATACATTGAGAGCACCATACATTATCGTCGCTTGGTACCGAAACTATGGACCTATGTAGATGATATGATTGTCTGCGCAAGAATCATTCCAGCTCTGCTTGGACCTAACATTTGGTTTTATTTTGCATTTCTGGTAGGTACGCGGTAGGTACCTTAAAAAGGTAAGTACAGTACTTTCGGGTTGATATTATGAAAACACTTGATGTGATGGGTGGACAGAGCCAAAATTATGGGCGAGATCAATGGCTCTCTTTTGTAATGTCTAAAAATGTGCTGTATTCCGATGTAGCACATTTCTAGGCGTTCTCAGTGTCATTAAGTCCATTTACTTAATTTTGCTTGTTCTCTTGTGTAGGTACACAACTTTGTAGGTTATTGTGGACACAACATTATAAACGATATGTGCTTATCTAAAAAATTTCGCGTCTCTACATACTTTTGGGAATGTGGAAACGTTTATCTACATAATATATTAATGCACATGACTGTACACGTTTCAAATAGTAAACGATTTTTTATGAAGTCATATTTTAAGCATTTTAAAGCATTTTGCATGTTATTGCATTAATATGTCAGTAAGTACTTAAGTCAATATTTTCATCATGTACTTCGATTTCGTGTGATGATTTTTCATATATTATGTATTTGAGAGTCGTTGAGGACTCGTTTTCCAATGTCCAGGTGGCGCTTTAGTAAGAACACGTCTTTCACTATGATGAGGGTCCATTCCATAGGATCGAGGTAAAGGTCGAAAGTGATCGCATAAATCATTTTGACATGGATCATATTGATCTTAAAATGCTTGAACATTTTTTACTCGCAGTAAGAAGTGGTGCAACGGTAAATGACTGGTGCATGTCGACACGACGGGCAAAAAACATAATAAAAAGCAGCGACGAGACTCGTTTACATGAATATTGCAGCTCGGTTAGTTTAGTTGGTAACACGGTTCATAGTTTATGGCTTAAGTCGCGGTACCGAAGCAAGGAGACAACTTGAGCGCATTACATATTCCTTAGATCGGTATTTTAGACAAACGTGAGGGCTGAGTGGTCAAACCGAATAAGTCGGAATAATTGACAGTTGAAAAAAGAACACTATTTAAAAGTATCTTTAATTTCAAAATTCCTATAGAATGTTATATCGGGTTTGACCACGCAGCCCTTCGTAACTCAGTTATGCCTGTTATTATTTTTCACAAAAATATAGCATTTCAGGATGAAATGTAGTTACCTGACTGACTCAGCATATTGCATTGCCAACCTAGCGCAATCATAGACAAGGATACAAGCAACCCTGCAAACAGTTTCAACTAGTTTCAAAAACATAACCGGCCAAATTCAATCTACGCGCAGTGTAGACTTCCTAACTAATAAAGAAATAATATTTAGAGCTTTGTAAATTGGATAAATACCAACACGAGAATTTCGTGAATTGGGAATAGATGATTATTTTAAAAATGCTCGATGATTTTTATATTCTACACGTATCATAACCCAAATCATTTGGGAGGTAGACTGGGCATTCGATACATTTTTCGACACGAAGAAGGATAAGCACTAAGCACTTTAAAGCTTTAATAGGTATTTCGCAACGGGTCGGAGAAATGAACTGGGAAATAGTTTCCGTAAACCTGGAAAGACATTGAAAGATATATGTAAATACACTATATACCCCACACTACGAGATAGACGAGAGAAAAAACGAACTACCTCCCTACAGTGGAAGGTACCGCATATATTTTAGGTATATTAATTCTTGTACGTAAAGAAAGAAAGAAAGAAAGAAAGAAAGAAAACATTTATTCATGACATAATAGTTACAAAAAACAAAAAAAGAGGAGACGTAATTACTATGAATGCACACCCACGCCAATAACAGCTTTATAGTATTAAGTCTCTAAGCTAAACCACAGACAGACCAATTCTTTTTTGTTTTTTAAACCATCTAAGTACCCGTCACCCTTACTAAAAATATTTACATACTAAATATATATAAACATCGTGGTAGTTCAATGTATCTTCATTGCCTGCAGTTACTGAAGCTTCACGAAAAATTGGGTGAATATAGGATTTTAGGAGGTTGGTAATCAAAAATTACACCCACCACAAAGCGGCCTAGAGGTTTTAAATAGCTAACCCAAAAGTATTTATTCAGTAAGTTACGAAGGCTTTTCTTAAAAAAAAAACAATAACTTAAGTAATTTGTTCCTATTTTACACAAGAATTACGCATTATATTTATTTATAGGTCTTACAGTAATTTGCGTGTCGCAAGCCGTCGATGCACGGAGTATTCGTTCCACACAATTAATCCGAAATAACGAACGCTGCAACACGACCTGCGCCTGCGCTTCCAATTAGCATTCGAACCCTTGTAGCTCCGGCTGGACTTTTATGATTCTTTTCAAAGCTAAGAAAGTTATTTTATAGTTCCATATATGTGATACTTTTCAGAAATCACATCTTTTGAGCTTACGATGGCATAAAAACTTGTTTTATTTGTCCGTAAAAAAATATTGAAATTTGGAGGCAAATACAAGGCTAGTTGCAAGTTACAAGAGACAAATATCGTTTTGTATGTAATGTAACTTAGATAGGTCCTTAATTGGTATGTATGTATGTATGTATAACTCTTTATTGTACATAAAACACAAGAAAGAGATGAATACAGGACAACACACATGCACAAAGGCGAACTTATTGGTTTGATAACAAAACAAATTGCATACCTATGTATTTGTGATTTCGTAAAGTTTTTGAAATACTTTTTCGGGGGATAATAATGTTCAATTAATAAAATATTTTGTTCTAAACTCAGTTTGATGATGAGATCAGGTAGGTACTTACTCTCGACCTCTCTAACCTCATTAGGAGCCGTCCAAGCTAGGTTACATCATGAATAAGTTTTAAGTAAGACTTAAGTAAAATGCATGCAAATTTATAATTTTGCTACTTACTTGACTTTGACTGGAAAGGTCAACTACGTGACGACAAAGTTAATTACATCTTACGTCCAAAACACGACATAAAAAGAAATGCAAATTAAATGATCTTTTGTACCCTAGCTAGTAAATTTCCGCTATTTCCTAGTGTCACAGCGCACTCGGTGTTAGGTCATTGGTTAACTTTGCTCATTCTGAGTTTACTTTCACAGGACGCAATAGATGAACCACTAGGGTACCTACATTTTTTACACGTAGATTCACGTAATTTTGTCTTCATGACTAAATTTTGCTATACCGACCGGTTAGCGTCACCCCGATATAGGTCCCGACCACCGTGTAACGTCATTTTGCTTGGCTTACATTACAATACGATACATACAACACAAAAGAAAAAATTTTTTTTTGAGTCCTGCCAAACGTAATAACTGATCATCAAAATTAGAATCCTATTCTAATGTGTAAGTAATTAATGTCAAAATAATCAAATGACTTTACTAAGAAAATAATATGACTTCAAACTATTTTTCTCTCTCGTCTTTCTGTCATCCTCTTTAAGTTGCAGTACAAAACGAAGTTCAGAGTACCTAATAAATAGTATTGGAATCAAACCACGCTTAAATACAAGTTAGGGCCGATTTTTCAATCGTCAGTTAGGTTCTATTTGACGAATAACTCTGAGTATCTGTCAGTTAAGTGCTTAACCGAGGATTGAAAAATCGGCCCTTAAACTATAAAAATAAGCTATAGACATTTTACACTAAGATACGCGAACGGAATTGCGACTTCAAATGCGCATACAATTGTTTTCTGAACCGATTTTGATTAAATAATATGCCTAGGTACTTAGGACTTAGGACAGAATCAGAAACTAGGAATATTTCTTCATTTAAATTAAAAAACGAAACTGTTTTAAAAATATCGAATTTATGGTGTAACTTAATAAAGTATGATCATAAAAAAACATACAATCGAATTGAAAACTTCCCTGTCAGTTTTTTTTAGACCTGTTACCTACCTAATCTCGATTGTAGCTCTTTTCCAGTTCTTTGTCTTTTTATTCCCGATCATCTCTGCGTCCTATTTTGCAGATTAGCACATAGGTGATTCGTGCCAGTTTGTCTTATTTATCCATTATGTAGGTACCTACTTAGCTAGGTAGAGACTAGTAGAGACTTTATACATCTCTACTATAGACTAATATAATTTAAGGCTTGGGGACCTTATACATACCTTTTATAAATGTATTTAATTTAAGTAGGTATTGTAGTAGCTTAATGTATTTTGTCTTGCAAAAATTAATAAGTTTCTTGCGGCGCATTCTTCATGGCAATGATGGTCTCTGCAAAAATAAAATTTGAAAGTACCTACCTTACCTACAGCAATAACAATTGGATTGAAACCTGTCATTTCATAAGTAATTTGACGTAAGAACATGAAGTAACTGTCAGCTCCAATCCTATAAATCCTATAAATTTGCGAAGACACACAACGCTGATGATCTATTTTTCATGTCTATGTTTTTTTTGTTATATCTTGTTTATTTTCTATCATGCTAAACGTGGCCTTAAGGTTTTGTTACCTTAGGCTCTGCCTACCCCGTAAGGGATAAAGACGTGATGTATGTATGTATGTATGTATTTTCTATAAAATTGTGTATATTATCTTATATTTGTGTGTCTTGCAAAAAGGAATAAATGTCTTCTTTCTTTCTTTCTTTTCTTTCTATTCTAACTACGGTTAGTAAAACACTTGGCAGACTTTTTATTTACCTATCCACCGTGTAGGTTGATTATGTGGTGTTCAATAAAAAGTCATTGTACCTATTGTGTTGTACCTATCTATACTCGTGGATACATTACTTAAGACCTAGTAAGATTCAATTTGAGGCTAAATCAAATTATGGAAACGAAACAATATTATAAAATAATAAAAGCATTACAGGTGTCAAATGTAAGTAGGTACTGTTTCGCACTTAACATTAGGGATTTTGCAAACATCACAAATCACAATATAAATGTAATTACAAAAATCCCCATGTATACCTACTTACAAATCTACATTTTATTACTTATCTTCAATTTACCTATTGCCGTAGGGACCTACTGTTGGTACATTTAAGAGGTTTTTAATCGTTCTTTCTTTACTATTAGGTTTTTTTTTATTTAATTTGTACCTACCTAATGTTCTTAGATAGTAGGTATTTAAGTCGTTCGAGATTTAATATTGCGCTTTTCAGTCACAATACTGTCAAGTTAATTAATGTAAAGATATATTTTTGCGTGGAGTCCCCGAAAAGTTGTACGTAGTACCTATCTAGGTACCTATTTGCTAAAAGCTCAGTCAGCAAAGAATTTTTTTCCTATTTCTTCATGAAAAACTTACAATACCTAGGTCCTATTAGAAGAATTAACTACCTACCTTTATTATTTTAATTTAACTTGGTTTTCAGTAGTTTTTTCATTTATCATAACTGCCTATGTATGTTGCGTAGGCGCATGCTTAATTTTATCGCTGACCCATGCCAATAGTTCAGCTGCATTCCTACCTACGTACCTAAGTAGCTCGGAGGCATTAAGTAGCCGTCGCTATTTGCGCCGCGCTGCGCTGTTCGATTTTCAAGCACGGTAATAGGTACTTACACGCGTATAAATAAAAAAGTTAAGTTGTCAAACAAATAAACCGTTAAACAAAATAAAAGTGATCTTGTAAAATAAGCGTCTGAATACATTCTTGATTAGCTCCGATTAGATAGAGAGAAGTAGAGTCAAAATTTAAACTGTTCCCGTACAAACCCATTCTCTTTCAAACTTAAAATTAATGCATAGGTACATTTTTGAACATGTATTGGACACATAATTATGTTTTTAAAGTACTTAACAATAGTAACCGATTTCATTAATCTTCCGTGGCACGACAGTAATATCGCGCGGTCAAATAGTAGAGCGCTAAATATACGAGATTGTATAAAGTACGACGTTTTATAATAATTTATACCATATAGGGATGGATTTTAATAATACTTACCGTAGAAGGTAATTTAATTAACCCAGTCAGACAAATGTTAGCGGTATTTTTCAGTGATAAAAAAATGGATAAACTGGAGTTCTTAAATTATCTACTGGCCACAGATTGGTGAAGATTGAGGAACGAAGAAAAGAGTTTTAATGCCGATAAATAGGACGGCACCACTAGCAAAAAAGTAGAAAAGTGTTGTTACCGGTGAGCGGCGGCGAGCGAGCGCCGGGGCCTTGCTCGCCGCGGGCCATGATGGCCGCGATGGAGAAGTCCGTGGCGCGGCCCTTCGCCTCCGCCACCATCCTGGCCCGCGACCAGCCCTCCGCGCCCACATCCATCAAACGCGACAGACCTCAGTCCAACACCACGCCGACACACATTTCACAACACGCATTGTCTCCAACTGTCCATAATAAAAAAAATAGCCAGCAAAATCCACACTGAAAAATCGCTACGCACTTGTTTTTGAAAACGAACGCATTTCGCGGCAAGCGTTGGAGATTCTAAATTCGAATTTGTTATTTTGTGCCAGCAGACGGTCACGAGCAAGCGAGGAGCGGCGAGCGCGAACTGAGCGCGCGGCGCGCTCGCGGCGGGCGGGGCCGACGCCCCCCGGCGCAGCCACTGGCCGCGCTACCCGCTGTCGCCGGGCCCCCTCCCCCGCCTCCCCCCTTCTCACCATGCTTCTCCTTCACACATCAAAATAAGCAACATTACATGCGTTCGCGACTATTAAAATATTAAAACGTGAAGAGAATAATTACGAAATCAGTAGCTAGTATACAAACATATTATGCATTTTAAAATTAAATTGGCTTTATTTGAGAATTATTACTATAATTAAACTTAATTTAATTAAAACTAATTTGAAATTGACGTCTGAATTACCCACATTGCATGAAATAAAAGTAAAAATTAATGATCAATTTTAAAAAGATGTTCAAAGAAAATTTGATAAAATCAACGGGAAGTAAAACTAGTAAAAACGCGCGCGCATTGAAGTGAATGCGCCGCCCATAAAACAGATGAGTGTAGAGCGAGAGAACGCGAGCATTGTTTTCTGCACAAGCGTGGATTAGAGAGAGAAGCGACTAGTTTTCACCGCTCCGAGCTTCAAGTAAGTGCCGCGCGAGGGTTGAAGTGTAATGGCGGGAAATTCCGAACACAAAAACAGTTTCATTCCATTACAATTACGATTTTGTATGATTCTAGATTCTGTAGTATTTTTACTTAAGTGCAATTATTATCACATGCTTTTTATTCTTCATAAAAAATTAAGCATTTTATAATCTAGTGGCCTCGTATTAGTATTTTTAGCTAGATACTATTTAGTCCAGCCTCAACAGACGAATTCATTCGAATTTTTATTTCGACAAAATCATCCCTTTATCCGTTCGTTATATGTCGGTATAGGAAACGCTCCTCTCATCCACTCAAAGGTTAATATATGTACCTATTACAATATAAATTTGCCTTTGTAGATATGTGACTTCATAGTGTTTTTTGTTTTTGTACAATAGTTTTTTTACATACAAACATACAAAATAGCTTTAGAAATCAATTACACTATCCACCTAAAGAAACATAGTCTGTACCTACTGTAGTGGGGGTAAACAGTGAGCAAAGTTCGATAGGTGAACGTGATTCTACATTCGGTTGTATACCTATACCTACCTATATTATGAGCGGTTAGTTATATATTTTTGAACATCCTGCCCGTTCCGATATCAACCCAAATTATAAATTTTTACCTTATCAGGTAGGTAGGTAAGTCTAATGATATCTGATAAGTACCTAATAATATTGATAAATCTTCACCAATCGGTAGGGACAGACACTTGCATGATGTGTTGAATATTACACATGGTTATGTTCGGTCCTGAATCATGGATTGTAATTTTAATTTGTTGTTTTAATTGTACCTACCATTTTGATTCCCGTTTTAAAGGTTTATATGTAATCGCGGGCAGAAACTAGTGTGTCGATAAGACGTTGACTGGTATGCAGATGTCAAGTTGAAAGTTCAATTTTAGCGACATTTTTATTCGATAGGAAGTTGAATGAAAAGTTAAAGACAACTTATTTGGCCGACCTTAAATTTATGTAGATAGGTATATCTGTAAAAAGGTATCAGTTCTATTATATTAACTGAGAATGTTTATTTTTATTCAAATAGACTCTACCTACTTGTAAATGAAGGTAGAACATATTTAAATAGGTCCGTATACTTATATATTTCTTTTTTGTGTAGAAAATGTAAAACTATTAAACGATCAATTTTTTGTTAAAATATGTCAATAGCTAGTTCTCATCTCTGGCTCTGTCTACCCCGTAAGAGATATAGACGTGATTTGTGTATGTATGTATGTAGTTCTCATTTCAGGGAAAACAATGTTCAAAAAAAAAAAAAAAAGGAAAACAATGTTAACGAGATCGGTAGGTAGGTATTGCGATTCAGACGACGAATAGCCCAGTGGTGAGAAAATCTAAATATTGAATCACGAGGTTTGATGAGGTCTCAGGTTCGCGCCCAGGTCTGGGAAGATAAGAAAACTACGAATGTATTTCTTGAGTTTTCGAATTTAGTATTTATTTAAGGATATCAATTGCCTGTAGTACCTACCCGTTGTCCAAGCTTTGCTTAGTTTGGGACCACGGGCTTAGCCAGGTTTTAGTATCGGGGGGGGGTTCAAAAAAATAAGAACTTTTCTGAACTTTGGCTACGCTCGTGTTTGGGGCTAGGTCAATTGGTGTTGGATTGTAGCACAATTCCCGAGATATTAATTATTATAAATTCTATTGTTCGGTGTCACCTCGGGACTAATGGCTGAACAGTCAAATGCCATCGCGCGTTTATTACCAGGTATATATACTAAGTTGGTAGCTAACTTAAGTTACTCGGAAGGGGAGCGCATTTGAACTTGGGAGCGGGAAGTGAGCTAAACAACAATCCGTCTTAAGCTCAGATTTCACCTAAAAATAACTCCCTTACACAGGCTCTGCCTAAATCGGGATACTTAAAAACTTTTCTCATGACTCTACTGCATTTACGTATAAACATGTCATAAATATCATATGTAATAATATTGGGGTATTCCCGAAACCTCTACATTTTTTTTCTAGGAAGTCATCTTGCAATTTACTTAATCCACATTAACCTACCCAAATTAAACAAAAGAAGAGATGAAACCTTATTAATCTAAAAAACTATACAAGTCTCTATTGACTCTCTTGAACTATCTAAAACTAATTTAATTTGGCTGGTTACTAATATGTATACACTGCTCTATATTAGGTTTTTCGCAGTTCCCAATCTCATTAGATTAATTAGAATCGTCATTACGATTGAATGTATCTAATAAGTACATAAATTCAAAGAAGCCCAGTTCATGAGATACCATATCTATAATGTACGTACCTATAGATGCCATTATCAGATTACAAAAAATATTTTTGAAATCCGCGTCAGCTACAATGTTGACGGTAACACAACCGCTAAATTTGTTTTGCCAATATTTAATTTACTACAAGTTAAAATCAAAAAATCTAACCAACTGTCGACAGAAGTAGCAATCACATAATAAATTACAGTCCTACCTATTGCTGTAAAAAAAATCATATATGGAATTCAATTTAAATGTACCCGGCGATACCTTGCATAAAAACCTACTTAAAAGTACAGAGGTTGTGCTGTACGCGATGTATCATAGGTACTTTACGACACATGACTCAACATTCACAAAGGCTTTTAGTAATTCATTCCGATTTAAGTGAAATGAGAGAACACAGCGCGCCTTCAGGCGTTGCGAGTTCATGTATTAGGTATAAAACGTGAAATATAGCCTTCCGCGCCGGCCCACGGCTTGCCCCTTCCCGCCGCGTCAACTCACGGCATACGCAGGAACCAAGACAAGAACCTATTTCATAATGCCGCAAGTTACAAAATATGCCGTCAAAAATAACAATATGTTTAAATATCTAGGTATAGCAAGCAAAAAACTCGTAGAATTACACCTTGTTCCTTTGTGAAACGGGCCCCATAGCCCGACGAAACAAACGTTACAACGCACATATAAACCCCACAAGTCTCGTACGTACGCGCATTATTTGAGAAAATATGAAAAATACTGCGTGCTTAAGGGGCTATAACTCTCCCGGTGAGACATTAAGAGGCATTATGAGGCACTCCGGTGTTTTTCAATTTGGCAAAATGGTGTCTGCAGTTCTTTACGGCTTCGCTAGTACTTTGAAGGAGTATGGTGGAACCCTGCTATGGCTCATTTAAAAGTACTTATTTGATACAAAGGACGCTTAAACATTTTCTTATTGATAGTCTCGCTTTTAGATTTTACTTATCACGTGGCATCTACGTACGTTTACAGAATAAAAAAAGTTTATTGTTAACTCCCAAAAGCCAACCAAAGCAAATAAAAAATGTACCACAACATGACGTCGGAAGTCGTAATTCATTCTCAAAATCAACACCAACAACGAGGTCGTAAAACGTAGTGCGACTAGTGCAAGAATGGATGAAAATGGATTGTGAGACCACGCACAAAGCTCACTGGCCATTGTGTGCAGTTTGCGCAAAGAGCGACCGCTGTAGGCGCCCATTTTTTCAATCTGAAAATTGAACGTCAAAACATCAATGAGGCTTTCGAATACCAACCAAATATTTGTGATGGAACACACATGGTGTTCGGGCCACACAGGGCGCATATTGTGCAACGTTAGAAAGCGGCAGAAAGTTATGACTTTTCGCCAAAAAAGTTAATGAAATCAAATCAGCCGCACATCGAGCGTGAAACGAAGTGTTCAGCCGACGAGTGCTTGCATAATCAATTGCTGACTGCGATTGCACATCTGTGACAATATTAACTGGCTATACAATTTCTTGTTGCTCGGCAGCGTTGATTGTTTAAATTAGTGTAACGAAATTTAATGGATAAGATTGCGTCGTAGGTTGCCACTTTTGTAGATTTTACAAGTTTATGGAAAAATCGAAAAAACACGTGCATCTCAAATTTAGATAAATCTTCGTTTTCCGGGTATTTATAAGTCTGAATTCGTAGGTGGATTATGGAATAGCTGTATGATATTTGTATTGAAGAAAGCAGCAATTTCTGTTAGATCGAAATGACGAATTATTTGCTCCAAATAGTGGCATTTCTATCCCATTGTAGGTCCCTATTTAGTTCTATCTAATATCGCTTATTGACGAGTAGTGAATTTGTTTAGAGCTCGTTTACGCCGAAATTACATAAGCGATTTTAACGACTTGGCATGCACAGCTTAGACATGGAAAAGGGCATAGGATGTCTTTTATCTCGATTCGAGTGCTTCCTGTGGGACAATAAAAAAACAGTGTCATTCGTCATCGACATCGTTAGTCATTTTAGGATTCAATTCATCTCTTTACTTTTAATTAGCGCTTGTTTTAATTATCATTTGTTTGCTAACTTGATTGTTTGCTTCTTTGAAAAGCAAGATTCACGTGAACAAAGCTGCGAGTAAATTATTAAAGCTATTAGAGTAATAGCTAAAACATCGTAACACATTATTTTTATGATTCCACTGTTTATTTTATCATAAAAAACTCTACATTCCAACAGGTTTTGTTACAGCATTGCAGTGCAGCTCATGTTCTCAAACAAAAACGGCATAAACTGTCATAAAAAATATTGCTAACATCTCAAGGCTTGAATATTTGAATAAAGTATAAGTGAACATAAAAAGGCTCGCGAGGTGAGGAGCAACAAATTGCGCGCATTATAAATGACAAATGTACGGTGTCGGGTTGCGGCCACCCGCGCGCCGGATTAGTTTCAGCTTACTTTCCGGCCCCTGCGCCTGCGCTGCCCTCCGCAACCGAAATAGCGCCCTCTGTTTTTTGGTGCTCTTGCTGTTGCCATCAATACTGATCGAATTAAAGTACGTGTAAGAGGTTTTTAACTGTTTAAAAGTTACACTGATATTTTAAGAGCTATAAATGGACATTTCTAATAGAAATATGCATTCGAGTACATTCTATAAAATTAATGTATTTACCGAATTTTTGTGTCCTTAACTATTTATTTAATTTCTGTCGTTTAATTTGTATATTTTAGTCCAGGAAAATTTAATCCTTTGTATTTAAAAAAAGACGTAAGAGCTCCTTGCTTGCGGTCTATTTGCAAAATTAACGTTCTTTTTTTATTTTCGAACGCAACGGTATTTAATTGTTTTGTTATGTTTTGTGGCATCTTTGAACTTAATCTATAACCACAGAACCTAAATATTTTTAATGTCAATGTATGTGTGTGTGTGTGTGTGTATGTGTATATCTGTTTGTGGCATCGTAGCTCTTAGACGGATGGACCGATTTCGATCCGGTTATTTTTTCGTTCGATATCCAGCTTATGTTTACTATGTTATTGTTAGGTACTATGTTTGGTAAAAGTTTATCCAGTCGCTTGAAGAATATATCAGCTCTTTTCCAAAATGTTGTAAAGCATTGGGGGCATAAAATTACTATTTTTTTATTTGCGTAATTATTAGTCTATTAATGCGTGGGGGTTTTTAATTTTTTTAATGTCTGTGAGTCGTAACATAAATTCACATGGTATAAAAACAGAATAAGTGCCTATTTTAATTGTAGACCTATGTATTGTTAGTCATTAAATTCATAACCAGTAGGTAATTAAGTAACATGATCTTTCCGACTATAGGTAGGTACTTACATCTGTTGGTATTTAAGTTTTTTTTATTGATATTGTGCTGCCTAACATCGAATGTGTCCTAAGAATTCACATTCAGTTAAATTGCTCTTTTTATGACTACCTACTCATAATCATAAAAATAACAATTAACTAATTAGAAACGTGGAGACATATGTGGAGACATAAAAAAAGTTTAAAAAAGGTATATTGTTTTTTAACCGTTAGGTACTTTTTAGATAGTCATAAAATATTATGTGTTAGCAAACATTAATAATAATTGATTTCATAAAGTTGTTATATACATCACATGGGAAAAACAAGCAGGCGGGCTACCTGATGGAAAGCAATCATCGTCCCACGTGCATAGGTATTTTACAGGTGCGTTGCGTACTTGAAAATACTGGGCTCGTTTCTTCTAGATGTCTTAGTTGTAACGGTTCAGAAATATTGGAGCCGCAAACTGATTCCAAAGCTTTACCGTGTGTGGCATTAAATTTAGCTAGATGCGAACAATAATACAATAATTATTATTTTATTACACACAATACACCTCTGCTTGTACCCTAGTCATACCTACGATTTGTCATGTGCGGTGGATGAGTGTAAATATAGTAGACGTGAGTGTCCATCGCTAGCGCGGAGCCTGAGCAATTTACAAAATGAAACCTGGGAAATGGGCGATAATCCCTAATTTAGCTCGCTTCGGTTCACGTTACAGAGCCCTTTATATTGAATCTATCCCTAACATTTGAAAGTGCACCTCTACACCTACGACGTTTGAAACTGAAACCATGATTCAAACTTTTATTTATGCCATTTAGAATCCCACATTTTCAGCGTCTATAGGCTTCTTAGACTTTTTAGACATGCCTGATAATAAGTAGGTATTTAATTGGTGACCTGATTTTAGACAATGATTAATTTTCTCCTATGAAAATTTTCACAGTCCTGGAGAATCTGGTAAATATTCTTAGCATGTACCAATGTTATCGTAAATGCTTCGCCGCGAACATTTCTAAGTTGACGTTGGCATTAGCTCAAATTCTTAAGGTAGTAGATCAGAGTCTGGACGGAGGCGTTGGACCGAGAGCACGCGATCAGGCGGCGGTCGGCCCGCGGAGGGCCATTCAGCCACTCCCGCGCGCGACTACAATGCACAGGAGCACAATCGCAGGCCCATTGAATAATTCCCACTTGAGAGTATTTAAGCTTTTATCGAGCCACGGCCATAAATCGGTGCGCAGACGCACATAATCCCCGCCCCCGCCCCGCGCCCTGCCGTCAGCTATAAACAGAAGTCAACGTGTTGGCCTTATAAATCGTGCGCTTAACTATTGTATCTCACGCCACAATAATGAAGTTAGCTCGTTCAGGAAGAAATACGGGCACCACGTGGGTGGCCGACGCGGTCGGAATAAATCCCAGCAGATTATTGCGTACGAATCCGTTTAGCTGATTTTTTGTGTGTAAGGCGGTAGTTGGGCCGTCGTCGCCCGAGCCGCCACAGCCGGTGAAAGGTCGCTTGAAAAAACAAATGTGTCGCGGAGGCGCAGGCGCAGCGCTAACGAGCCGCGCTGACGAGGTGTCAGGTTGCGGTCGCTCGCTCGCTGCTGCAGCAAAAACGTTATGTGCGCCTTGTTTATTTGGTACTTCGGACCAACGAAGCTTCCATGAAGGCTGTTCCAAGTGTAACTCGTCAACCATTGCTTGCTCGTTTCTAATACCAACCTCTAACAATTTTTTTCACTTTTTGGCGGAAGAAAGCACTTCAAAAGATATAAAAGCTCAAGTTGGCGTGTTGTGACATACGCACGATCTGCAGAGCGAGGCTCGAACGTGAGAAAGGTCGTGACGAATGTCGCCATTGAGCGGAGAACGGCGCGTGAAGAGGCGTGCGTAATCGTCCCTGTAAACAAACACTCGCGCTCAACACTAAAACTGATATATTTCACCAAACTTTTATATCCGTTCGCTCTAACTTAAAATATATTACTTTTTCTTTAGCACCTTTTGTATCTTTTAATGCGTTGTGTCCCCGCTTTTATGGGCGCAGGCGGTTCGTAAATCATTGTAGTGGAAGTGGTGCTACAATCGTAAACAATGCGCGCCCCGCGGCGTCGGCCGTGCCAAGTCTCTGAGTCCTGGCATGATGGGAACACTGAATCTGCACCAGTTTTTCTTCTTGCTGCGGCCTAGGACTTAACATTGCTCGTTAGGTTGAATAGGTTGAGACAATTAGGTTAGCTCAGGCTGAAGTAATTATTTAATGAACAAGTAGGTATGTTCCGTATAGATACATTTGTTCCATACCTACTTAAAAAAATCACTTAAGTAGGTACTTAGGTAGGCACTCTTTGGCATGCTAAGTACTAAATTTGCAGATCGGCCCGCTTACCTCGCATTTCCTTCGTCGATAAGTTGTAAAATCCATCGGTAGCTATAACAGCAGTAGTCCGTTAGGAAATAAAAACTATCTTTTAAGCAATAAAACTAGCGGTAATTTCATTATTGTTGTTACATTGTATTATGATCTATTTTTTTTTATTTCCAGATAAATAGGTGCGGTTACAGATGATCTACTGCTTCGATCCTATGACACGTCGTACGTCATGTAACTTTTTGGCAAAGTTTATTACGGCAGAGGCGGTAGGTGTTGCAAATTTTTCAGAAAACAAAATTTAAGGACACAAGTAGCAGGAAAATAATAACTCGTAACTTCTTGTTTGTTAAACATACATATGTGTTAATATAAAGTTTGGAATGATCAGGCTATCGATCTATCGCCCCGTGGCCACGTCGCCTTGCAACACTGTAAATTAACCTTTATATCATTTTTAATGACCGTCTCAACGGTGTTTTGATTGCGGCGGGCGCGCGGGCGGCGCAGGCGTCGACAACTCGACACGGCGATAAGGCGACAGTTAACGCGCTGTGACACAAAAAACGCGCGTTTTATAGCCAAAAAACCGACTCTCACGCAGCGTAGGGCTCAATCCGACCAGCACCATAACCTAATACTTTTATGTGGATTCCTACATAGCACACTTCACTTTATGAGTTGATTTTATGGTTCATCGTTAATACGTTTTAAGTATCTGGCTAATAGTTGGATTTTGTAAGAGCTAAATGTCATTTCAATATTTTTTACGCGCTGAACGTCAAGTGCACGAGCTTTAACAAAAAACCTGTTAACTATTTTAGATAAGTAATTGATAAAATTGACCGTGAAACAAGGCCGCAAAATGCGTGAAGACCATAGCACGATAACAATAACTCGGCCATTAATCAGTCATTGTGCGCCGGCGCAGCCCTCTCTGTTTGCGGACATAGCACCGTTCTCCGCACACCGCTTGTGCCTTTGTCGTCCACAACTGGCTGGGTGTGATCGCATACAATAGACACTACAAATGGGGCGAAAATAACTGTCTATACATCATCACTGTGTACACAAATCATAAATTAAAATAATTAATAGGCAGTTAGGAATACAACATAACACGTTTAAAATATTATCCGCTGACTGTCTGTTCGGCTACAAAAATACAACTAGGTAAGTACTAGATTTAAGCTGTAAACTATGCATTTTAGAGTTCGAACTTTTATTTAATGGTTTTGTCGAACAATAAATTATAAGCATAAAATAAAACTCGTCTTGGGAGTAATCCTTCATCAAACCTAGGAATTTGTTTATTTGTTATTCTTTTGACCGTTCGGTTCCCGTTGATCCCACGAGCTCCCCCGGGCCCGCTTCCTTCTCATGCCCCGCGATTGACAGCCCCTGACGTGTGACGGCCATTGTCGCTGTGACATGTTGACACTGTCAAACTTGACTTCTGTCCGGATTCCGCATGTAAATCGTAAATACGGAAACATTACCCGCGCGGCAGCGGCGGCGTCGGACAATGTAACGACAAATTAAATAATGGAATAATAAACTTCACAAGTTTCGGGGAACAGCTGCCGTTTATTTGCTTTTTTTAGTATTCGCAAAATGTCGGCGGGTTATTGTCACACGGTTGAAATTCATCATTACAGTTTTATTTTTAGGTTGGATATTATTTTCGTTCTACCTAAACCATTAGTCGTAGCTTTACCAAATAACTACCTACAAAAATAAACTCTACTATTATGGTCAAACTCTTACTTATCGGGTAAAAAGTTTTTGTGAAGTGGATTTTAATATTACTTAGTCATCCAATTTCTTTCTATACCTACTACAAATTTCAATGATGACACACTTCCAAAAAAGTGACACGCGAAGATAGTGAGTCGCTTTTCAATTAAGTTTAGTTTATATTGAACTAGCTTCTGCCCGCGACTTCGTCTGCGTAGGATTATACATAAAAACCTTCCTCTTGAATCACCCTATCTATTAAAAAAAACCGCATCAAAATCCGTTATGTAGTTTTGAAGATATAAGCATACATAGGGACATAGGGACAGAGAAAGCGACTTTATTTTATACTTGTAGTGAAGTGATACGTTATTCTTGCTCAGTAGGTAGTTTTTAAATCTTATTTACCATAAAAACCAATCAAATATTACTCTGACTGTCTTTCTGCTAAATTTTAATCGAAATTCACATCCCTATTTCCCAATTTCCCAACCTTATCTAATCAAATTGCGATTGACGGTACCTACCTATACAATACTCGCATTTTTGTTTTACACCGTTACTTGTTTATTTATTTAGTTTTATTCATTTCAATCCACAAACACACACAAAATAAATTCTGGTGAGTCTTTAGACTTGTGAAACTATCTATCTGCGTTTGGCATTGTACCTACAGCCCGTGTAATGGCATTTAGAATTCGCATCTATTGTGTAGTCGACTCGTTTGGTTTGTTTGTTACCTATCTGTAGGTAATGATGGAATATAGGTTGTAGAAAATTAATAAATAATATTTTGCCTTCGGTTTAAATAAATAAGACGAAGCGATAACAGATTAAGCACAAACATCTCGAAAATATCACAATCCTATTGCCCATACACGTAAACACACGATAATGTTATAGCAGCCTTAGTTGAGAAATGACCACACGCCGAATCTTTAAAGATACAAAGTGACAAGAACTTGATATTTGAGGTATAACTAGTCAAAAAATGAGGGCCAGATATCCCACGAGGCCCCCCGTGGTGTGTTCTGTATGCCCTCCGACTGTCCGACGCCTATGGACCTTCTCCTCAGCCATGGTGACAAAGTGTCAATTTACTCATTCATCCCTAATGTTGTTTAGAAAAATTGTCAATGGCTAAGTTATTCGATTATTTATGGTCATGTTGTGGGCACACAAAAGCATACTCGTTTTTGTTTATTATTGCAATTTCATTTCCGGACACAATTTGACTATGCGCGGTGTTCTTACCGTGTTATTGACACAACACGAAAAATCATCAATTATCTGATCATAACGCAAAACAAAATCGCTAAATCTCAATTCATAAATATATACAAGTACCTACTCCCGTCGTGTTCCATTGTAAAGCTGCAATCGCTTCTCATGTTGATTCTCAGTTGAAATACGACCTAACATTCTGGTGGCTCCAAGTTTCGATTGCGTCGACTTCGACGTTCGAGTTCCCTTAATCCTCTAAGTCACACAATTATTGTAGATAGATGTTGCATCGGGGCGGGCCGCCCCTCCTATTAGCCTCACTTACTTTATCTGTTCGAACGTGCACCCCTCGTCTTTGTCCACTAATCCGGCGGGGAAGTGGCTAAATATCTTGTGCAAATAAACATTCGGCTTGTTCCATTGTCAGGGGACGAGCGGAGCGTCCTAAATCGGATTACGCGACCGCGGCGTAACGTATCGCTATCATAACTACGGTTCCTAATTAGTTTGTGTTTGATTTATAGCTCTCTTATTTCGCTATCCCGTTTAAGGTTTGATGTTATCAAATCTACACAATTTTTTCATACGAGTAGGTACATGCCCTGTAGCTTTTTAAACGGATTTTTGGAGAATCGTTGTGTTGTTTTGTGTTTAGTTTAATAAGCTCCTCGGAGTTTCGCTCACGAAGCTACTTAGCCACATACCAACATGGTGTTTGTTTAAAACACTACCCATTAGTGAACAATGCTGTGGAATGATCATTGTTCGGCGGACGAAGTGGCTGCGCGCGAGACAGGTCTCCGCCCATACGAGGACTTCTTGCCACTCCAGCCCTGTGACAATGAAATTTTTAATATTTTATGTTAATATTAATACAACATGTAAACTTATTGGCTCGATTTGCATAGTGTTGCTAGCCAGGAATAAGTTCAGGGAGAGCGTGAGCCGGTATACACAAAAAAATCGTGAGTCGTTATGTTTTCTCTACTTCAATAGAGGGTTAAAATTCTACTCAATGTAGATACAAAGTGCTCTCTTCATTTCAAATTCTCATTTAAGTTGCAGCAGCGTCAGTTTTGCATAAAGCTTAGTAGAGCATCGCACATCCGAAGCCGAATTTGTAAGAGCTCGTGGCCGCCGCATAGCGAGGAAGGCCGAGCGGCGTGCATGCCTATTCATGAGATGCAACGGCTGTGCGCCCCGCTCCTGCGCATTTGAATAAATACAATTAACTTGTTTGTTTTACTCGCCCCGGTGCGCCCCGCCGACCCGCCGCGCCGACCTGCGCGACATTCCTCACCATCCCACTGATGCAACCCAATAGCCTCAGTAGGTACTCGCAACTCTCTACTCCCGTCAAATATTAACCGCTTGCATCTCAGTCGTTCGGTGGCGATATTGAAAATTTCGCATTTAAGATAATATTCAAATTGCGACTAATGGTGATATTCGGCAGCGCACGGCGGCGACTCAAAGGCTGCGCCGGCCGCGGCGAGCTGCACTGTTATTATCCCACCACCTCCTCGCTCTCACCTATCCCATTCCTTTTTTGCCAGACGCCTCCGTCTCCCTCCTTTCATCCCAATGAGAGCGAGACCTCCACTTCTTCACTTATACTGAATTCCTCTCATGGGCGTTCCGCTGACGATTTATCATTTAGCGTTGCCTACAGACATTATTTGAAACGCATCAAAAGTGAGGTTGTGGAAAATTTGTCGGCAACGAAATTAGTACTCCTCTCGGAGTGCATAATTTATCGTTTATACTCCACATCCGGCGAGCGAGTTGCGATGTTTCTAATTACAAATTCATTGACGTTGATGATCCTTCATACTGTAGGCTATAGCGATATTAATTTGAGATTGATAATGATTACTTGTTGTATGAAAACCAGTCACTGGTTTTGATATTTGGATAAGGATCAAAATACATTATTGATTTACATACTGTGATTTTGTAGTGAACATGTTCACTTAATTACAAATTTAAGTAATAAGACATGTTTATAATGTTTTTAGCCTACGTTTTTCGCTTTAAGAAAGTTTAGCAAGCGGTGAAGCGAGGCCGGCTGGCCGCGAGCCCTGAGGAAGCTGTCACGCGCGGCGCGAACACGTGATGAATATGTATCGGCAGGCCGTAGCGGCGCCTTGTAATTTGAACCTCGCCGGTAATTATTTACGTGAGAATGGACCACTGCCCGCCCCCTCCCCCGCCGGAACGAATCGTTGATTGCGCGCGAGTGGAGATGCCGACATCAGATTGCTGCTCACGCTCTGCTGGGCGGCGCGGGCGACTCGCTGCGACGGCTCGCGATCGACCAGCCTGCTGATACATGGACGCTCTCATCACGGACCTACCTATCGTCAGACTACGATACCTTGATCTGAAAATGAATTTTTGAAAACTCATCACTCGAAAGTGGTGGAAATTTATCTATTGCTACAGAACTAGTGTTCAAACTAAATTTTCGTCGAAATAGGTAGTTTTAAAGTCATTCTTCTTAGCTTATTAAATTAATTCATCCATTTACACTACTAGCATGGTTCCGCTTCCCTTTGTCGCAAGCACAAGTAGGTCTCTATCCTCTTTTATTCTCTTCTAAATACCGTATTAACACTAGATCTTGCGCCTCCATTTTTCCTTTATCCCAATCAAGAAATAAAACCGTTTTAATCAATAGAGTTATATTTTAAATTTCTAAACAACACTGAAAATTAGGACACATAGAATAATCCGAAAAGTAAAGCTATGGCCGGGAATGAAACCCAGATCGTCGTCATTCCGTGACGCGTGCTATACCCCCACACCACCCATATCAGGTTCGCATAGTAACAAGGTCACGTGACAGCTAGTAACAGATAGAAAAATTCGAAGGCTTACCCACCTGTTATGGGTAGTGTAGGGGTATAGCACGCGTCACCAAATAACGAGGATCCAGGTTCGATTCCCGGCCACAGCTTTACTTTTCGAATTTTTCTGTGTTGTAATTTTCAGTGTCCTTTAGAAATTTAATTTGTAACTGTAAAACCGACTGAACATTAACATATTGATAGGTATCTATAATGGTACCATGCGCACCCTACTCCAGTGTCTTGCTTAACCTTGAACTGGTCGATCAGAGTACAACGATCATGCTGTCGCCTGGCGATCTCTTTTTCAAACAAATTATACGTTATTTCCCGTCAGTTTAATAATGTCGATACTTACTGACACCTGAGAGACCTGTCAAACTACACCAAACAACATAGATCTATGCGTCTCGCAAAAATATTTAAATAGCCTTCCGAGATAAAAAGAAAAACCCCTTCAAAGCGGAACAAATTGAGATGAACAAAAATAAATCACATCACATCTCATTATCACGCTAAATTAGCACGGGACGAGACAAAGCGAACGTTTCGACGGGTCGTTACAAAAACCTTATCGTTTACAGAAATCTGGTGCTGGCGTGATGATGGTTGTTGTGACTGGTCCTGACACTTGAGGATTTTGCAGCACCCGAGCTCCGTGCGATAAATGTAAAGTATCGTGATGAAATAGGTAGGTAGGTACTCAAAGAGAGACCTACCTAACATGATTAATTTTTTAGAATCATTGCTCGGGTTCTCTCTCTGACAAGCAAAATATCACTAGATGGAGTGATATCAATATTTTTCTTCTTGAACCCTCCTTTTGAGACGATCAGTCTTGTAGACCTACTGCCATCTATTGGAGTTTAGCATGAAATTGTAAGTAGCTGTGTGTCCTATTGGAGCATTCTCAAATGTAGCGCTAGTCGATATGGACTAATGTGGTATAGAGGATAGTGGGTTAGGTATACCACTATTATATATATAAATAATCCTTAAAGTAATTCGTGTAATACCTAGGGCTCGTCCAGAAATCATGTGATCGTTCATGGGGGGGTGGGGGTCAGCTAAATATCACGAATGATCACGATGGGGGAGGGGGTGTCTGAGAACACATCACGTGTAATTTTTTTACACAGCAGGAAAGTCAAAAATATTTAAATTACTCAATAATGACGTAACGTGCGCTTGACATGGCTTAAATAAAAAAAATCAAGTTATTACTGTTTTTTTAATTCACATAAGTCCGAAAAATACACGTGATCTTGATTCGGGGAGAGGGGTAGCGTTATAATCACCAAATATCACCAAGGGGAGGGGGGTCAAAAGTAGGCCAAATATGATCACATGATATCTGGACGAGCCTTACATGTGGAACAAGAAGCTTTGCAAGTGATAAATATACTTGTCATAAATTACCTTTCTAATTTCAATGATTGTTTCTTGAGAATGTTTGTTTAAATAACAAATTTAAATTGGCTTCTTTCAATAAGTGGGCAGGCCGGCTGCGCAGCGGGGCGCCCCTGCCGCTTAGACCGCGGGGCGCCGCGCCCTGCCTCCACTAATAACACCGTCTTCCCTTCTGCCAGGCCCTATTTCACCCAACCATCTCTTGTTTTTCATGTTCCCCATTTTTTTCGCCCTATAAACCAACAATCTTAACAATAAAACGAGCCCCTGATGATACTAATCCTTCATCCTCATTGTCTTTTGGCAGTTTCGAGAAATAAAATATGTTGAGCTCTGCGACGTGATATCAGAACGTCATAGTTATAAATGGCGTCGCTTAAAATATTTTAATACCCTCTACATCACGGCGATATTAATTTAGTACGCTTGAGTTGAGCGGTCCGTGCCACCGCTTCGGAATTTTAAATGACGGATTACCACCGCCGAGATCGGAAGATAACTCGAGATCTTGTAGATTCTATCACTGCCTGCCCTTTGGTCCCCTGCTCCCCAGCGAGCCCTAACATACTTAATTAATTATCTTTGATGTTTGACGGGAAAATTACTAACTGCACTAATAATGCAATTCAGAAATAGGTCGCCGGTACTTTAATATCTATTACCTGCTGCAAGGGTTCTTTGTGGGAACTGTAATTATAAATTATGAATAGTCATTATCAGAGAATTATAATTAACAAGGTGCATTGGTCACGTAACGAGCACCAATTTAATGTTGCGGACTCATCGTAAAACAAACACTATTTTTAAAATAGGAAAGAGAAAACATCATTCGAAAGTGATTTAACTCTGTGCATTGCTAAAAAACTAACTAAACGCAACATGGAAATATGGACTTTCGCCATTTTCAAATGTGTAGTATTTTCACAAGCGTAATTTCAAAAAATATTTTTTCATTATTCGACAAGGAAGGAAAACGAGCAAGTGGGTCACCTGATGGTAAGCGAGCACCACCACCCATGACACCGGCAACTCTAGAGGATTGCGGATGCGTTGCCAGCTTAGAGGGTTAGGATAGAATATCTCTTAACGCCAGTATTACCATGGTAATACTAATTTAATATAATACTTTTGATAAAACCTTTTTAGCACAATTCAATTAAAGTCTCACTCTTTACCAAAAAATCACTACGCAAAATGGAAAATGGAACGCATTGAGGCATCCCCGTCCATAGCAACGGTCGCGATGATACTGCTTATTGCGGTGTTTGGTCAAAGCTAAGTGCTTACGGAATAAGTAGTAAAGAAATTTGAAGAACATCGAAGTTGTCAAAAATGGTACGGATAACTGTGCAGATTGTGCGAAATAAAGCCGAACACCACGACCGGCAGTTGGCGCCGCTGGAAGAAATATCTTTACACCAAGAAAACATCGAGAAGATCGAGTATATCCAGGACTGGTGCCCCAAACTCAAAATACTTCTCATGCAAAGCAACCTCATCGGGAAAATAGAAAACTTGAACAAGTTAAAACACCTTAACTATTTAAACCTAGCCCTCAACAACATCGAAATCATTGAAAACCTGGAAAGATGTGAATCCCTGCAAAAACTTGATCTGACGGTAAATTTTATTGGAGAAATCGTAAGTGTTGAGAGCCTCACACGCAATTACAATCTTGACAATCTATACTTAACTGGGAACCCTTGCACTGACTACGATAATTACCGCGATTTCGTGATTGGGACTCTACCTCAACTGGCTTACTTGGATGGGCGAGAAATAGACCGATCTGAACGTATAAAAGCCTTACAAAACCTACCAGTTATAAGGCAAGACATTTTATTTGAACAAAACGAATATAGGCATCGACGTATGAAACAAAAAGCTCGCCTGGAACGCGAGATTCAATATAAGTGGGATAACGAATATAAAGATATGGATCCAGATGAAAGGAATAAGAAATTTTACGCGGAAAAATGTGAGCATTCCCCCGAGGTTCGCCATGAGATGGAACGCATGCGACAACTTAAACTGAAAAGCCTCGAAACTGAAAAGAAAACAGAGGAAAAACGACAGTACAAGTACTTTGCGCCTGATGGCAGGCCTTTCAACATCAACCAAGCTAAGATTCCCTTCATGTTTAATGATTCGGAGCCTGAAAAGTATGTACTCGATTTGGCTGTGTATAAGCACTTGGACACCAGTTTAATTGACGTAGATGTCCAACCAAATTATTTTCGAGCTTTAATAAAGGGAAAGATATTTCAGCTCCATCTACCGCAAGAGGTCGACACTACGAACTCGACGGCCCAGCGTTCACAGATAACCGGGCATTTAGTTGTTACCATGCCAAAAGCTAATGTAGTAATAAAACCAAAGAGGGCGCTGGAAACGGAAAAAAAGAAAAAAGCTCAACTGTACACTGAGCACCATATGTCGGATTGTAATGAGGGATTGGGTCAGTCCAAAAGGGAGTTTCTTGAAATAGGCCCTGCTGACAATGTTCTTGACCTCTCCAAGATGACTGCGATCAAGAAAATGCCAGATTATATTGACCCTAGACTCAAACTAGGAGTTAAACCAGTTCCACCAGACTTCATCGATAATCCGGAGGTTCCCGATCTGATTTAATTTACTTGGTTCACTAAATTGAGTGAACCAAACGTCTTGACGGGAAATAAGGTAGGATAAAATAAAATGCTTTACACTTGTAGACAAAGTTATTTATAATTTTGTATGTTTTATGCGTTGAATAAACAACATTCTTAATAAATAGCTGTTTTAGTTTACTTATCCACTAGGTACATCTTAGTGTACTTATGTAAATATGTTATGTTTGTATAAGTAACATTTAAAGCTTTTTAGGGCACCTTTGTTGCAGTAAAACTGACAGGAATAATAAAGGAAAATTATTTTCATAAGGTTTCACCCACACTAGATGTCAATCCGACCACTAAACTAGAAGTAGGTCACCAATATTTTTTGTTCGGGTCAAAATCATTCAAGCTAAGAAGATTAATGCTATTAAAAATAAACGTTTCCTTTACAAAAAAATATCAAATCAGTTGTTCTGTAATTGTTCGACTTACACTTTGCCGGTTTTATTATTTGTCGAACTATTTCTCTTTTTAGCTTTTTAGTCACAAAAAATATTATTAGAAGTTATATAGGTACCTAATCATAATTTCCACGGAATTATAATTGTAATACTTACATTAGGAATTTATAATTTGTATCATCGATCGGCAACAAAAGTAGTAAAACAGTTACTTAACACAAACTCTTACTACCTAGGCGACAGGCGTTTATAGATTTTGAGTTTGAGCTCTACCACTGCTTATCTTCTTCTGCTGCTAACTGTACACTAACAAATTCATAGATTCTCATTATTTATTAACAAGATTTATATATTTTAAATCTTAAAAAAGTTCTCCAAAACACTTCGTTCCAACCAAAATAAAATCATTCACTCTCATTTAAATAACAATTTAAAATATATTCTTACGAGCAACTATTAACTACTAAAGTATACTAATGCTACAATTTTGACATTTTATTTAAGCGGCATTAATATTTTATTTAGTAACAACGTAACGTACCGAATATTTGGTAAGATCTAGGATAAATTTTCACATTCGTCACTCAATGTACATTATACCAGTCTGGTTATAAAAAGATGCACTTAAGCTACAATGTTGTTGTCACTTTTACAAGTTAAGTATTCCTACTAAGCCAATGACCAGAGCCTCTTTAAAGCGAGACAATTTAGAGTCATACCAATTTATGTCGATCTGGAAAATTCTTACAATAGGTACCCTCATAGGCCATTAGTCTCTGCATGGCCGTTGGCTTCAGGCGGCGCAACCATGATGACCAGGAACCCGTCAACGTCGTGCATCTCCTTCGAGGAGAACTTGGCCGAGATCTGGTGCCGCCCCGCCCACGGCGGCGTCAACTGGAACTGCGCTGTTGCGAATTCGCCAGGTTGTACGTTCTGAAAAACAAACAGTTCAAATTGAAGCCTCAGCTGGTTTTACAATCGTCACAAAACCATATTATAACGAACTAGCTGTTGCCTGCGACTCCATCTGCGCAGAATTCGCATGTCGCTATCCCGCGGAAACTTAGCAATTTTCCGGGATAAAAACTATCCTATGTCCTGCCTCGGAACTGAAATTAAATCTATATCAAATCCCAACTTAATCAGTTCAGTGGTTTAGGCGTGAAAGTGTAACAGACAGACAGATCGAGGTACTTTCACATTTATAATAATAGTATAGACTGTTTTGGAGATTTGATCATTTTAATAAATTCTTCAATGGGTTTACCTGATCCAAAGTAATCTTTAGTTGCTCATCCAGCCCTGGGCCCTGGATATAGAACTTTCCGTTCTTCAAAGGAATCGGCAGTGGGTTTTCCAGCTTGACTGTGACGGTGAACTCCTTCCGAGACACCGGCTTGCCTTCAACCGAAATCTTGATGTCTGGATTTCTCACACGGAAGTCGTCTTGTGCGAAATAGTCAAAGTTCTTCTCTACTATCGTGGCTAGACACGCAATGTTGAATGATGCCTGTTAAACAGAAAATCATAATTTCGACCATAGAAAGAAATCAAGGGTTTTTTATTACTAGCACAAAAATTGAAAAGGATAATCGTAATCTATTCCTCATATCTTGGATATCTGATTCTAAACGTGCCTAAGCATAATCTAGAATTAATTCTGGCCTGCATCATATGCTTTTCATATTCAGTATAGTTAGTTAAGTACCATTATTGTTTCACATCCTCGCGCATATTCTGGTATGGCACCAGACTTTTAGCGAAGTGTCTAAAATTGATGCTCACCTGATCGACCAGCCTCTTGTAGTACTCGTTAAAGGTGACCATCATTGCCACCTGCCGTTTCTCTGCGGGTGCCAGCGCTTCTTCGAAGTCCTGCCGCTTCACGTCCTCACCAGTCTTGCCCGTGTACGTAACTGTGTCTACTCTCAGCACGCCTCGTACCGTATGTTTGTTTTCTGATGAACGGTTCTTCATGTGTAGGATCTGGAAGACGTAGAAAATACTAGAAACAGTTAGCTTGATAGTGTCACTCGTCATTACGCCAAAGTGAGGGTAGGAATTAATGCTTCGAATTTAACGAGCACCTAAGTACAACATTAACTTACTGTTCGTAAGGGTTTGATCATTGTCATATTTACAACTAGGTAGGTAAGTGACTTTCAGGATATGTAAGCTTAACAAGGTATTAATATTAATGGACCGAAACTTTTCCAATTTTTTTGACAACTTACCACACTAAAGTCCTGTCCGATCTTGATGTCGTCGCGCAACTCGAAGTCAAAGGCGACATCGTTGAACGCGTCGTTGAGGTAGTACCGCGCGAAGATGTTGGACGACCGCCTCAACGCCTTCTCCATCGTCGCGCGCTCCTCCCACGTGCGCTCCGGATACTTGTATGTGTCCGTTATGTCCTGGAAAAAAATATAACTGATGAAGGCGTACCTTTCCCATGAAATTAATGACAGCATCATCGTGGCGACAAATTCCGAAACAAATTTTTCATTAATATTTATATGATAAACGCCTAGTAATTTAATTATAGCAATCGTCCTTACTATAATTTCGAGTAAGTTTAGTGTTATAAACACAAGGCGTCGTAACTTACCTCTCTTTCCATCTTTCCAATGGCTTTAGTAGATATATTTTGGCCGACCGAAGTAGTGTCCCTGGCCAGTAGTTTAAGGGGTTGGATTTCACCGGAATACTTCCACAGCACCTAAAATAGCGATAAAATGAGTAATTATATTCAAAATACCAAGGTGACTTTAGTCTGATTGGCCCGTAAAGTAGATACTACTTTATATGCACAGCTGGTTCTGGTTGAAAGGACGAGAGTAACGCACAGTAATACTTCGAATACAATTCTTTTAATGAGTAATATCGGTACTTTTGCTTAAAACAAAACAAATCAAAGTAGTTCTTGTCGATGTAAAAGCATTTACCTAATGATAATTAAGTGTGCCTAAGCTAACAAATTCTCGTAATCTTAGTAATCTGGTTCACTAACCAACCTTTCCAATGCCTTAAAAGACCAATTAGGTACGTAACGGCAAAGAAGACTGACTTTATGGGCATATTGCAATAGGAGCAAAGCGAGATGTGGATTTAAATTAACGTGATTGGTCGATTCTGCAAGTCTCCGCGCTACTCTGTCTAATTGAAAGCGCTCCCAGAAGAACCGGTTTTACTACTAGGTTAACTTGAGTCGGATTAAAATTACATATATAACTTGTGCAAACTCAGTTACTCCCACTAGTGTAAAGCAAAATACATAAATATTATCCGTATGCTTCTCCTAACACAGCAGGGGCACGATGCTTTTTAGCAATCTTTTCTACATAGAGGGATCTTGTCCTGTACTGTCGCCATCAGATATTTTGGAGTTGTCTATGTACTGATTTGTGGTGTTCAATAAAGAGTATTTGTATTGTATTGTATTGTACTTTACTCAAAATATCTGAACATGAATTGTCAGTCATGTGAGTGCGTGTTCAAAAAAATTTGACCATGTTGACTGCTAAGATATATTTGCAGGCGGCTCTACTACTGTTACCCGATCGCTCATTCCAATTGATATGGCTTCTAACTCCGTTGAGTATACCACACCACGTTGTTTTCATGGAGCTTCTGTGGATACTATACTATGGATAAGATTGTGTCCTCTATCCAATAAAATTTCCAAGTAAGGATATCCAAGATCTTATGGTATGCTACCTTGTCTGCATTGACTTGCGCAAACACGTAGCCCGCGTCGTAAGGTCGCTGTATTTCTGCGTCGCGGACAGCGCGCAGCGAGGCGGGCCCGCAGCGGTACAAGTCCTCGGAGGTCTCCTGCGGCGTCGAGTCGATGGCCTGCCAGCCGCCGTACTCCGCGCCAAGGTCCGGACGCTCCATCCACACCTGGAAATACATTGTAATTAAATAAGCTACAGAAGAAATCGCTCGAAGTTGCCGGTTCGCGCACTACTCTCTGCATAGAAACAGAGCTTAGGTGCCATATTCGTTCAATCACGTTTTGTGAAAATGCATACCAAATTGAGACATAATAAAGTAAGTGGAACGAGCTGTGGGTTTCACTGATGTGGCTTAAATTCTTGATTCTCTCAGTCTCACTGTCTGATTTTCAATCATCTTTAACAACATACTTAAAACGTGTTAATTAATAGGTAGTTATAATGGATATAAGTATAACAAATGAAGAATGATTCACTTTAGTTTATTAAGCCTTCTTTGTATAAAAATGCGAACGAGTTTGTTGTATTTGCCCTTAACTAAACTAGGTCTAGGGTAAGTCCCTAGATATTTATTTTGTAATATCGAAGAAATATTTAGAAGGATTAAAGTGAAAAATAAAGGCCTTTCGAAATCATAATATAATAGTAATCATCCTCCGTAAATAAATATTTCTCTGTCGTGATGAGTAATCGTGCTATTTATACCTAAGCGAGACCTAAGCCTACGTGCAATCAGTTTTCCTACGCACAAAACGTGATTCAGAAACCTAGGGAATTATTGATACATTGAACTCAGTGACTTATAAATAACTGATAGCGATTCCCAAGTTTTGCTTAGATCACAATGAACTCGGGGCGCAAAATTTCTGTTTTGAGACTTGATTACTAGTCATGATAATTGATTGGGTACTTACCTTACCTATGCCCTTAAGCTTTATTATTAAATTAATTTCATTTCGTAGGTATATTTGGTTATTTTGTTTTTGCATCAATTCACATCTTGCAAGAAGGTAAATTTTGACTCATTTCCCGTGGTCGGATTTGATTTGAATTTTGTCTCGTGTATAGAGCTCCGGAACTATTTGCTAAAAAAATAGGTAGGGAGAGTCCATACTCTGATTCACACCGGTCACCAATCAGATACATTTTTTTGACAAACAGAGTTTAGTAGATTTTAATACCGAATTTAGTATCACAAGTTGATAAATCACGTGTCATTACCTCATTCCAGACATGGTAGTTCCAGACAGAGTCGGTGGTGAAGTGATCCAGGGTGTTGCCGTCATCATCTTTGATGATGTCGACGGTAAGGCTGCCCTGGCTGTCGTGCGCTGCGTCGTAGCCCGACACGGGCCGGCACGGGATGCCCAGGGTTCTGCAAACTAAAGTCATAGAACATCAAGGTATGTGCAACTGCTGGTATGGGATAATTTCAAACAGTTTTATAAATCCTAGAAAAATCCCCACTTGTACCTTACTAGTGGTTCCCATGACAAAGTGGTGGAGCGTCTCCAGTTGATCTGCTCCATGCACTCAGTGATAAATTAAAATACCTGGTCAACTAATAAAATTACATACAACATCTCATTCATCAACATATTTGTACATCTTAATTTGTACTTACTAGTAGTCAAAACTCCAGCAAAGACCCAACACTGTGCGTATTTGACTGGTTTTTTCTTATCGTAATACTTCTGTAATATTGCCAAAGAGCCAATCCATTTCATTGGATGAGAGCCTCCGTCATAGTCGCTAAGTTCGGCGCCCCAGTTTCCGATTAGGACCCCGTTATCATCCTGTGCATTTACTGCAGCTGAAAGCGCCCGCGCTGTCCGAATAGGATCACTTCGAGCACGGCCCTTTACCTGAAAATCAAGTTTTAGCATTGATTTACTAAAGAATCACCTATTAGCCTAGTAGACGCAATTTAAAATGAACGAGTGCCATAATTGTCTAGATATCGTCATGCATCGTGTGTACCAATTGGAGAGGTCACATTACTTCACCTTTTAAATGAAACTTGTCAAGAATGACCCGGGTCTAGTCCCTAACTCAATCGCTTTATTAACTGTTACACTGCAATGGACTTTCATTTGCTTTAAAAATTGATAATTACCTTTCCGATTTCGCTGACTAGATACAGTGCACATTCAAGTATGTCTTTTTCATACTGAGCATAGTTCCATGGTGTTGGCTTAATACGATTGTGTACACCTCTATACATTAAACCACCATCTTCTAGCACATATTCTTCCCGATGACTGTGGCCTGGAAAAAAAAGTACCAAACTTACTAACTGTGACTTTTCAAGGAACTTAATCATATATTAAATGTATAAAAGATCTGAGCATATCGAAAAAGGAAGTAAGATGACTAACATAAGTCGTCACACATCCGTCAAAATATTATAGCAATATCGCAGAATATAAATTACCTGGCATATAAACAGCATCGTTTAAGCACCATGGATTGAACAGAACATATATTGGCTGTGGATGTGTGTAGCTCAAAGATCCTCCAGTGGTTAGCTTGGTGTCAATATCGATTCGCCAGGCAGCAACGATGCACTCCGCCGCAGGAGTAACAGCCACCATAAGATGCGAGTCCATTTGACCCTCGTACACAGCTGACCAGGATCCAGCAGTTTCCGATCCTTTCTCCAGCAACGGAACCGCAGCTGACGTGTCATCGGATGGGCCGCGTTTCTCAACATCTGACGGGTCATAAACGTAAAATAATCGTCAAACAAAAATATTGAAATGTTTAATTTAGATACTTCGAAGTCTGCAAACGTTTTAACAAACGGAGCATTTATGTTTGCATCGACGGAGTGGCTACTAACATCGTGCGTGGTTTAATCCACATTCTAAATCGGTTTTAAGTGTATTACCTAACCGAAATACCTACCTTGATGGTAGTACGTTGAAATAGATTGCCACAGTGAAAACCCTCTATAATATCTAAGTGCTTTTTATCGTCGATTGATAAAGGCCAATAAAAATAAACTGTTTACTGTGTGCGTCATGAGCATGAGGAAGGAATGATATCCTAAAATTATTCTGACCTTCATCTCACGCATCCTCCATCAAAAAAGTTATATTTGTTGGTAAATATTGACAATGTACGCGCTACTTTAAAGAAATATGCATAAAACGCACAACTCATTGCATTCAGATGATATCACCAAACCCACACATCATAAATGCATTTCAAATTCAACAAGGTACACAGGTAGGAATAATTAAAGTTTGTACATACCGGCCACGTAGAATATAAAGGACAAAGCATCCTTCGAGGCGTCATAAGGCCGGTTGAGCAGCAAATCTAGTTTGAAGGCCTGCCCTCGTCGAACCACGAGACTGCGGTCTACCGACCGATTCATCAGGTTAAACTTGCTCGTATGATGATTCTCCCCATTTGTGTCGTTGCAGAAGTCTATACCCTGGACAGCTAGTACACCCAGTCTCGTACCGTCGATCACGTCTGAAAATTAAAGCTCTGTGAAATTGGGCACGGATTGAATTTAAATGTTAGTTAACACTGCGATAAAAATAACGATAACATAATAATGTCCATAATAATCTATCCCTGAAATAACTTGCAAGACTTAACATATACCTACTTGTATATCCTGTCTTTTTTACAAATAGTTATTCAAGTTTTTGCAATAACAAACGAAAACTCGACTTTTATACGTGAGTTATCCGTTTATGTGTAATTATGATTGAGTCTCACGGTAGTTTCATGTTGAAAATAACAAACGAATACGCAAAAACTAAAATCTAAATCTAATTCTTAATCTTTCGCTTATCGCGTATCACGTTTTCAATTCGGTGTTTACGAAACAAAACAATAACATGCTCTTTTTTTCTAAATGTTTGTTTGTGGCCAGTTTTAATTAAGACTAATAAAAAAAACTTTACTCGCAATAACTTGCAAAGTACCTACAGTTGTACAGTTCATTTTAAATAATTATGTTTTAGAATGATTTACAGAAGACAATTTTAACTATTTATCAAATACCTGGCTGAAACGGCACAATAATAAATTTTCGCCGCCTTTCGAAATGTTGTCGCCACCAATTTTTGAGGTACTCCATGGTTAAACTTCACAAATAAATTTTATTTTTAATTCATAAAATCATAAAACAGACATCTCGTAAGCACTGCAAACTATTAGGGAATGTTCGTTGAATAGGTCCGATGGTCGATCTCGGCACTTGCTAATTGTTATAACAAACGTGTGGTTCTTTGGCCATGCTGCTATGGACTGTATTCTCGGCGCAGACGCATAGGATTAGATCTCACCATCGCCTCTAGTGGACGGATGATGTCATAGCCAACAGTGCGCGAAAAGCTTTTCGATACCAAGAAACAAAATAATTCATTGACAGAACCAAGGTCTGGTGGTCGTTACTCACTCTATCCGTGACAGTTGGATAATATGTCCAAAGATATAACGGTGACCTCACAGGGTAAATACGAGATAATAAATCAATTAATAATCGTACTACTTTTGTTAGATCATAAACTTAACTGAATAATGTCCCTTATATACTCGTAGTTACCGCAAACAATTACTTTTAAGTCACAGAAAGGTAACCGTAATAAATGTACATATGTAAGTGATTTAGATGTCCTACAATATATATCCTGATGTTGCATTTGATAAAGAGATTTATAAGCATTTATGTATTTGATACGTTGCGTAGGATTAATGCATTAATAGGTATAATAATTTATGTAATGATTCCATATTATATATACTTCGTAGGCATAATATAGGGTCCTTTTATTTACAAAACAAAAATTATGTCTGCAAAGCGCCCAAATCTTTACATTGCTTACAAAATTTTAGAGCAAAATATTTATTGTTGAGCCAAAAAAGACCTGTAAACAATTTTTGGCTTTTGTCTAGATCCAAATAGAACCTTGGAAATTTAATTAAAGTGACGCCAGACAAACTCAGATGTATATTTTATGACAATACCTGTACTTTTTTGGCCATAATTACCTCGTGGGTGAATCGTACCGGGATATGTTGCCTTGAAATAATAAGCGTTTAATAGATTTTCCCACACAGACCGGAGAGGCGGCTGCGTGGGCCAACGTTTAGCTCACAAAGAGTCTAAGACGCGGACCGATAAGATGTATTGATAGCGTTGCTTGCCTGTTATAATTTTAAACAAGGTCTTCCTTTAATATTATTTTTTTGTACCTCTAAAGGAGAAAAGGAAGGGTTACTAAGATCACTTCGTTTGTCTATCTGTTTGTCTGTCTGTCCGTCAAGGCTCTTTTTCTGTGAAACGCGTAGAGATGTAAAGTGAAATTGCTACCAAATACTGATGTTTTACTTATTATAATAGTCATTACAATGAAAATCATTTCATATGATCATCATATCCAGCCTATATACGTCCCACTGCTGGGCACAGACCTCCTCTCAGAATGAGAGGGCTTGGGTTATAGTTCCCACGCTGGCCTAGTGCGGAATGGGAACTTCACACACATCTTTGAATTGCTTCACAGATATGTGCAGGTTTCCTCACGATGTTTTCCTTCACCGAAAAGAACATGGTAAATTTCAAATGTAATGTAATATCACTCAGAGGTGTGAGCCTGAGCTCGAACCATCGACCGTCTGCTTAAGAGGCCACAGGTCAACCACTAGGCAACTACGGCTTTTTTAAATACTGCAATGATGTTAAAGCTGTCAAAAAAAATCAAGCCTTTAAGTCTTCGAAATCTACTGATATGGCCGTTCGTGTCGCATTTCTCTTACATTAGTAAAGAGAATGAAAACCTGTAGGGTACTTCCAGTTGTCCTATAAATTTGAAATTAGTATGAAGGTAGGGGTCACTTCCATGCTGGTCTGAGACCAAAGAAAAAACATAGATTTACCAGTTGCTTCTCTACCCGCGTAGATGGTAAAAGCCCATCGAGGGAATGGGCGAAGATCATTGGAATCGTGTTGTAGGCGATGCAGCTAGCAACTCATAACTATTTTGATGACACTTTCCACCTATACGCCCACAGTCTTACTAAACCTGGTCTGAAGGTTTTCTATAAAGATGTGATTTGTGTATGTATGTATGTATGTATGAAGGTAGCTCTTATAGCTCAATTAATTAAATAAATCTAAAAATCTGTTTTTTTTGTCTGGTTGTCTGTGGTAGAACCAATTTAAAATGACCTCACATTGCCTACATTTTGCTTAGAGACGAGGCTCTTCTAACACTGGGTTTTCTATTCAAGAGCAGAATTTGTACGGAACCGTCGGTGCGAGAATCGCTCTTGGCCAGTATTTTTAAATTATGGTCTTATTTTTTTATTTTATATCAATATCTTTTTGAATTAGCCCGTGCCATGAAATCTATTAAGTACTTACACAGTATTTTTGACTTAACGATCTTTTGTGTTGTGACAGTCATTTTTATTTCGTAATAGATGTATTTGTCATTATAGTTTATTGCCATCATAAATATAAATTAAGACGTTGTTTATAGCGACTTCACATAAGAAGATAACAATAAAGCTAACAATCTTTGAAGTTCAACTGAACAAAACTTTTGTGTTATTTCTTGGTTTGCTTTCATCTTACTGCCCGTGTGTCCGTGACCTATTTTTTTCGAAGTCTTAAATAAAAGATACGAACTAATTAAAAATGTACGATCGTATTTACGGATAAATTTCTAAAATACAATCTCTGAGATCTGCTTAATGTTAGTGTGTTATTTGTACAGTTGTCTGTATTTAACCAAGAACCATTTTTGGCGCTGACTCTACAAAGTAGAGGTCTTCATATTGATTTTACGAGAAACCGCAGCGGATGCTGTGTTGTATGTCGAAGCATAGACATTGAATAAAGACAAATAAGATAAAACGCGCTAAACAGTACTAGTTGCATAACAACTGATTTCATTCATGGATTGTTCGAACCTTTTGTTCAGAAACGGATTTGTAACCAACCTCTGTTCATTAATAAGCGAACGTAATAACACAACGAAGCCTTCGCACGAGATTAACAAATAACTTTTCAAATGGACTGATAGATGTAGCAGACTGACAAGTCAGCATCATGAATTGTAGGAACCGACATTATAGCCAAATTGTAGACACATTAAAGTTTAAAACAACTAGTACAAAGACAATGCAATGTTTTTAATGATTCTAGTGGCAACAAGGCAATGTAAATCTTAAATTTGAATTGAGTGACTAGTTAGCCCACACTTAATTAGTTGAATTTTAAAGGGGCATTTTTTCGAATGTAGTATCTTAATCACAGGTAGGTAAATCGTCAACAAAAAGCAGCAATTGTTTTAATAAGGACACACAAAGTCCTCGCGATAAGGAAGTTGCACAGCAAGAAGGATGACGTCACCTGGCATAAAATCTGCGTGTTTGCGATTTGTTTCTCTTTTAACTATCGAAAATTCTATGTTAATTAATTATTGTTACTATAAACAACAATTAAATTGCTGATTAAATAAAATATTGAGTTCAAAAAGATAACCTGTGCTTAAACAAAAAAAACTGGTTTTTATCTCCCAAGCTACCTATGCAGTACACATTGTTCCAAAATATTACTTGAATTGCCACTAAAGCAGTAGTAACAGTCTCAGAATGAACCTGCTACAAAAAGTTTATCACGTCAGTGGACCATGTCATTAAGCTGGTCGCTCTTACGGCCATAGGACGCGAGCGCCAGCCCGATCACCTTGAGGTGCGCGCGCGCCGCGAGCCATACACAACAACTCATCGAACATTCCTCGAATTCACACTAGGTCACCAAGGCCCTGAATTAAATTAATGCCCAATACATGACGGTATACAAAGGTATACATAAATATTATAAGTTTAATCATAATTTACAGAGAATAGATTAGTTCACTTACGAGTATAACTAATAATCTACTTATTTAATGTACTTAGTTAATGTTTTTATTCTACGACTGTTGCCACACAGCTGACTTTTTCTTTCGTAATTTTATTTAAAAAGTAGAGGTACCTAGCTAATTTGAAGGTCGACAACACGCGTGCTAGTTCCCTGGAGTTGCAAGCATCCATGGACTCATCAGGCGGGCCGTACGCTTGTTTTCCGCCGACGAGGTATTTAAAAAAAGTTGATCGGTAGGAGCCTTTTGTTATTTCAATTTTTATAAACCAAACAAGATCTAAGTGTTCTCAATTACAATGCTTTTATAAGATCTTTCCTACAAAGTAAATACCAATTGTATAATAGATACCTACCACTCATTTATTATATTGACATGCAAGTAGATTAGATGAACACTAGATACTCGCGTGCTTTGCTAGTTATAGTTAGTCCGCAGATAGTAAATAACTTGTAACGACATGGAAGTCACATAATACCTGTAAGCTATTCACAACACTATGTATTGTGTAGCTAGTCTTGATGTAAATAACGCAACATACTTCACAATTGAATGAAAATTTACAGCGTAATTGCTGGAAGTTAACCTTACAATTTCATATAGTTTTTTACAACCTTATACATATAGTACAAATTCTTAGGTTAATACTCTAATGCTTATGGATTAAAAGCTTTCCCGGGGATACGACACTGGCCCTAAGTATTTTATAATTTATCGGTTTTATTTTAGGAGCATTATATTGCGGCATGTTAAGTAGAGCAAGCTGTGTCCGGTATAGAATTCGATCGGTTCAATTTGCCGCTCTACCAAATTTCGCGCCGTCTGCACTTAGCATAGGTACTATTTCTGGCTCTCTATGTTTGAAAACTAAACAATAACTTCCTTTTTTCAGTTCATCTCTGATTTAGAGCTGGTCAATTTTAGTTTATGTTTCGATAGTAAGTTATTTGTTAGGATTAGGTTCTCTTGACGTAACAATGTAAAGATGTAGGACGAGATGAAATTGCTAGGTACACACTAAATTTACGTTCCTATGTGGATAACAAATAATAAATTTAGTCATATGTGCACATTTATAATTCCAAAAGATAATTTGCGTATAATTTAATCGAAGCATAAAACACAACTCATAAAATTAATGAAACGCATAGATTTCTTATCCAGTATCCTTTTTCTAGCTAGTGACGCAAGGTCTATTTATAGATTTTAAATTGCAATTCATGTAAATATAGAGGCTTATAAAAATAGAGTTAATTTTATAGAGCCGTTCGGTTCAATATTGCCAACAAAAGTATTGTGACCTTCGACACTTTGTATTGGGCATTCATGGGTCATCATTGAATTCACGTATAATTGCAAAAAGGCGGGTGTTTCTGAATCCAACCGAGTATGGAGAAAACGAATTAGGCCAACATCAATTACACACAAGCCTTTATAAGAAACCAAAATAATCGTAATTCTATGTCCACTTTACTTAATAGCTTTAGTCATCTAAATTATTAAAATATATGATGTAATTGATAAAAAGTTTTGATAAATAAACTACCGATGATTTAGGTAGCATGTGTTATATTGTGCATAAAATTTTAATAAATACCTATGTAGTTACACATGGATGTATTTGTGTATATATTATGGAACATCTGTGCACGAGAACCTATGAATAAGTAAATATTGACTGTATTCGAATGTGCGTACCTACGTTAGGTGAGAAACAATCTGTAAACAGCAGCATTAAATATAAGCATTTCGGTTTTTTGAGGAATTATGGCAAATATGTCATCACCAAACTTAGCTTTACAACAAATAAAAAAATAATGAGATTGCTCTATTTCAAACGAACTTTTTTTCTAAGTGAGAAAGTCAGTAATCTTATCTCGTTAAGAAGACAAAGAAATTAGGTACCTATTTATATCTTTAAGCGGAGTTAAGCTTTGTATGATAAGGTTCAGCCTTGACCTACCGATGGAGGAGTCGAGTTGCGGGGGGCGCGGCAGGGCCCGCAAGTCGTAGGACTCCGACCTGCTTCCGCAGCAGCGCGGAGGGCACCAGCCAGCCAACTTGCTCTTCACACTACCCATAGCGCCTGTCCACTAGTGATAATTTATCATAGATCCGCGAACCCACAGCTACCGAACGGATCACCGCTTTATCACTAATTATCACACACAAATTCTCCACAATAAACGATTAGATCATAGCCGATTTTGTACCACTCGCGCCGCTGATCTGACAGCGTTTAAGTCTGCCACAATGTAAACAAACCACCTATCACGCTTATTACTGGTATACTGTTCTTATTTGAAATGAATAAACAAATACTTCGGAAAAATTAAAAGTTTTTTGCCGCGTAGATGGTCGCGTGCGCAGCAGAGCGCGGAGTGGGATCGTCTGGCGTTTGCCTTCTCGTGGCGACAGTACCTGACCTCTTATCAAAACCTTGCGAAACAATAAATTACTCGAAAAAGTCTCATCCAGAATGACACAACTCGCTTCTGATTTATTAATTTATTGAATCACTTGAATGTATAGGTCGGACCGAGTCATATTTCTCGGCAAATGGAAATATGGGAACCACCGGGTGACGTCCAATGCAAAAAATCTGGGTCAATTATGTCAATCGTGCGTGCATCATATAACCTTTAACGATGAATGGATTCATAATCTATTTAAAGGCTTCCCTTTTTTTCAACTAAATCAAAATCTTTAGATTCAATATTTAATAATTAGAATGAATATCATTTACGTCGCCCGGGCCCTAAGTAGCAATTTACCGGCCGCTACGCAAGCGAAAATTTCCACTTTCTGATCAGAGGAAGACGTAAAATTGTGTACACACCTCGGGCGGCGATAACGAAAGCCTAAGGTCGCATATCTACGCCCTCGCCTTTAGCTCGGCCGACAAGTTCCTGCGATCTGAGACATTTCTTATTGCACCACCTTCGGAATGTAATGAACTATTATGTAGGTTTTTCTATACAAGACGCATTGCTTATTTTACCTTCAAATGAAGCTGAAACGGAGGACCCCATTGTTATTTTCAAAGCAGCTACAAATTCAAATCTGCGCAGCACGAACAGCAATCCCGGTCACAAGCAAACGCTGACTGCCTATAATGTAGCAAAATAGTTAGCAGTAATAAGATAGGTCGGATCAGAGGCCAGTTGCAGTGACACTATATTGTATTAATCTAATTTTATTATCGGCATCACACCGTACACACATGGCATTTTATGCGAGGGAAAAGTTGACAGACAAGTGAAGGGTGTCACATAATGAAAAAGTTATTGAAATCAGTAGTTCACCAAACCCGTATTTATGATGCCCCGGTGATCGAGTAGTGGCTGCAGAGTCTCGAACACCGTGGTTGTGTAACAGGAGAGCATAAATCTGTTCATTTTTTATGGATACATTTATTTTACTTCGATTTCCTTTTTTCTAACAGATCCGGGGGGTGGGGGGTGGTTTCTCGCATTCCATTTGCCCGCACGAAACGAGTCGCTCCATCCTTTCCAATGCAGACTGTTAAGGAATGGAATAAATTCTAGACAGTGGAAGAGAATTTCCAGTCAAATACAAGGCTAGACTGAATAGCCTGTTACTAGTGTTACCTACTGAACCAGTGAGTTACATCTTTGGCCTCGTCCAATCTTTCCATTGGGTGAAATAGCTGATCAATGTTCATTGATCGTTATTCATTGCAGTGTAAAAAATAAAAAATCGGTCATGATCCTGACACAATTTTTTTTAATTTTGACATTACCTGTAAATGCCACATACAGTCTCAATTAGTATAAATATGTCAAAATCAGTGACACCCAACGTGTTAATTGGGGAAAAGGGTATACGTTGGGACGTAACCAATTTATAAAATAATGTTTAGCTGCTGAGTCCTTATCATTATCGTCTTCAGCCTATATGCTGGACACAGGCCTCCTCTCAGAATGAGAGGGCTTGGTTCCGACGCAGGCACAGTGCGGATTGGGAACCTCACGAAAGTCCATGTGGAAACGGTTATTATTCTCCCAATAAGGCATGTGTAGACATGCAAATATTTAGCTATTAAATCGGTATAAGAACTAAAACTAAAGTGCCTGCCTTCTAATTCTTATACTTATGGGATATACCAGGGGTGGCCAACAGGTCGATCGCGACTGTTAGTCCAGTCGATCGTGGCAAGGCAAAAAATATAAATATGTAGACCAGACTGCGCAGCGTAATCACCAACTGCTGATTTAAGGTTTCATGTAGTATGTAATTGGTAGATCGCACAGGGTTTCGTTAGTTAAATAAAAATAATAAAGTTAGTTAAATAAAAACTATTTTTAGATTATAAGAAAGCAAATATTGTACGCCTGAAAGGCAAATTATAGCGGTTACTTTAAATATATTATCTAACTTACGTGTACCTATAATTATCAATAAACGATTTGATTTGATTTGATTTGATTTAGTAAACAGAAGATCTTGGGTCTGATCAAGTTGGCCACCCCTGGGATATACAAATACGAAAGCATGTAAAGATAATAGATAAACATTAACCCCCTTATTCATAAACGTTCAATAGGCTTCTGCTAACTTAGCAATCGTTTGTCCTTATCTGTCACTTTGACAGATAAGGACAAACGATTGCTAAGTTAGCAGAAGCCTATAGAGCGTTTATGAATAAGGGGGTAACTCTTTATTTTGCCCCATAACCAAGCTCCCGTAGGATAGCATAACAAAATCAACGCAGACGACGTTCCAGTCATAAAAAACTTTCTTCAACATTTACTTACTACGTTATACATCGTGATGCCTTGTGTGTACGTGTGATTAAACTAATTTACTACGAGTGACATCACGCGACCGCGAGTCGGATAGCCTGTACATACTACGGTAATATTTGTCAGCAACAGTCCTCAGAATCAGCTTTAAAACGCTTGCCCATGGTTTTACTTGTTTGGGGTTTTCCTCTTGCTAACCATGAATGGAATCCGTCATGCGCCTACCTCGTCATCAAGTTTTGTGAAATATTAAGTGTAGTATTAAGCTTGAATGAATGAGATTACAGTAAAATAATTGTTGTGTGTTTTGAAAATGGTGAGAGAAAAGTTTAAGCCACTCACATTATACGCAGTGGCATACCCATTGAGAACTTACCTACTACTAATTACATACATACCTACTTACTTCGATTGCATTATAAAATCATTACCCAGGTACCTACCTATTTATTATTTTTTTCATTAATTTTCGTATCTCTTGTTCTCTGCTAGGGACGTCTAACTATTCTCAAAAACTCCCATAGGGAACGATCGTATGCTTCCTAAATCCACTGGTTTCAGCATATAGGATTCGAATAACTTAACCATTGATAATTCCTCTACAAATTAGAGACATTGAAACATATCATAAAATCACTCTAAGTACTTCACATCCACTGTTATGCAGATGTTCCAATGTTGCATGGACGTATGATTTCATTGTGGCTAAAATTGTTACTATGGGGAGCATAAGTATTTTCATGTTTAACTTTTCGCTTACTCCGGCCAAAGCACGTACGCGGACTATTTTAGTCGTAGTTAATTATTACTTAAAGATCTTAATTAGAGATCCCTTAAAGGGATAAGTCCGCCTTTGTGCATGTATCTCAGTGTTTGTCAATTGTATTTTGTCGTGTTTATTTTGCACAATAAAGAGTTTACATACATACATACATACATACTAAAGTACTTATTTGATTGAGTTCGTAGATTGTAACTTTCAGTATTTTACTGAGTAAGTAACTGATATTCAGCATTATTCAACGAGCAAAATTTGATTAGGCATTCTGTCCTAGTATATCTACTATGAAAAACTCAAAGCATTTAACGTAACTACCTATAATAAAGTTAATAACTAAATTAAATAATATTAGAAAAGACCACGAACAACACGCGTAGGTAGGTTTTGTCAAATCATAAATAAGGAAGACTACATACATAATCCCTCTCACTACACTGGGCCAAAGAAACCATATTTTCCCAAACATTAGAGACGAAAACATACGGGTCATTCATTATTTTTAGATATTCTTTATAGCAGACATATGGATATAAATAAATTATGATAATATTGTAAAAAGTTTATGTCTTAGTATTTCGTTATCTGATGGTTTTGTTTTATGGTTACGATTAGGATGTGAAATAGCTCTTAAAAGTTTAAATAAAAGCTCTTACACACTAGTACATAAATGAAAGAAAAAAGTCAGTGCATGCTTTTTTATTTTTGAGATCCCAAAAACACACAAACACAATCTTTTTTTGTATTTTTATAGTATTTTGTTATACGATGTTCGTAGATAACGTAAAACATTAATATTCTTACAATAACTTTTCTTAGCTTAAAGACTTAATCTATATTAAATCTTATTAAAAGAAATAATATTTATCGTAGCATTGATTATGGCACTTGAAGCATCGGTCTCTTTCTTAATTATAACATAACAATTACTTATGGATATGATTACAAATCACTCGGTGAAAATGTGAATGAACATAAACTTATTTTTTTGGTTTTTAGATTTAACTTGTGCGTGTGAAAAATAAATCATAACAATGAAATCCGTTGCTGAGCGCTGAGTCGTCGTTGAAGTCATCCAAGAGGTAGTCGACGGGATATGTCAATCATACCCCTCAAAATATTCCCTTAAGGTAAATTCACACTAAAACTTTTAAAGAGTCTTTAAGATTACGACTTCTTCCTCTTGAACAATTACTTGTTGTTCCGGCGCCACGTAGACGTAAGAGCGGTCCAATTGGAGCGCGGGCGCCACAGACGAGGGCCCCGGGGACAAGCGCGGTTCGCGCGCGAGGGGCCCCGGGGCGTGCTAGCCGCGCACATTCACAGCCGTGCAGCCAAAGATCTCGTCCATCTGCCGCGACGAGAACGTCACCACGAGCCGCCGCTCGCCGTGCCGCTGCGGCACAAACTTGTCCTGATAATTCACGAACTCACCCGGCTTCACGTCACGGAACCGAATCTGCAAACACATCTCGTGTTACCCTCACGTTCACACATTCATCTAGTTACACTTTTGTAGACCTGTTTACCTGTCGCGGCCTTTGGACTCCAGCTCCCTCGAATGTGAAGTAGCAGTCGGTCAAATGCACGTTCAGTGGATTCTGGAAGCTGAATGTGACAGCACACTCCTGTCCCTTGCATGGCTGGCCTCTCACCTGAAAGAGCAATTTGAATTGGTAACCGTTATGCAACATCTAATAGCCATGTTTTAATATAAGTATCTAATGACAGTCGTACTTACTTGAACTTGCATTCTCGGTTTGTGAAGGGGGAAGTCATCTTCATCAGACCAGGCCTGACGAGTTTGCTTCACGTAAGCCATAGCGTGTACCTTGACCATAGAGTGGTCCACCAACTTGTCCATGTATTCCTGGGGAGTGACATGAAGCTTCAGTACTTCGCGCTGGCCGGCGCGCACGATGAACTCTCCCTGGGCCCTTCGGAGACGGGATGCAATCGCGCCGGTGTAGTAGCACGAAGATGCCGTCAGCACGCACCAAATGGCACGGTCTTCATGCGATTTATTCTGTGAATAATAAATAGATCTTTAGCCTTACTCAAATTTTAAATTAAAAAATACACATGGAAAATTATAACTAGTCAATTAAGTACCTGAATATTCATGGTGCAATCAAATGGCTGACCGTACGGCACGAGATCAATATCCATCAGCTCGAAGAATACATCCTCGAAATTGCGATCAGGGTATTCGTAGTATTGCTGCAGACGTTGATAACCGCGGCACGAGGCGATGACAGCTAGACGTTCCGGCGACGAGCTGTCCATGGTCTTGTACTCGTGTGTGATTTCCAACATGTCACTCTCGCCCTCATCGTCATCACGGTTAGGATTTTTGGTGAGGATTTTACGCCCAACTCTGCAAAGTAAAGTCAAAAATATTACTGGCTGTCTTCAATATCGATCAGTCAAGTGTTTATTCCAAGATGAACCAATATATCTTACTGATAGTTGTTTGAAGCCATCCTAATAAATCCCCATTCAGAGTTCTCTTCTTCTTGGAAGTGGCATAATTCGGCGTTGACCTGGCAGTACATGAACGGCGTATCATACTGGAAGCCCACTTCCCCACGGCGGACGGCTTCAACGCTAGCGGGACCACATTGGTACACTGACTCTGCCTCCTCTTGGGGTGTAGAATCAATGATCTGCCACCCACTGTAGCCTGCAAAAAGAACAATAATTAATATTTTTTATATTGTCACTGTCTTGCAGTTGTTTGTAATATTGATCATAAAACTTAGATTTTCTTACCTTGTGGCAAGTCCGGTCTTTGCATCCAGACATCATTCCAGACGTGGAAGTTCCAGCAAGAATCATAGCAATCCTCATCAGGCCCATTAGGCACCTCGTTGCCATCGCGATCGAAGTATTTATCGACAGTAAACGTTCGATTGGTGTCGTGAGCCGACACGTAGTTAGTAACGGAGCGGCAAGGGATACCTGCATAAATATTTTTGGGATTTATTATGTTAGATGGGCACAAATTTCTTAATATACACAAACTGATTCAATAAATTACCAAGAGCCCTGCAAATAGTCACGACAAGTCCAGAGAATACCCAGCATTGGCCGTATTCAACGGGCCGACCGCCTTCAGTCAGGTAGCGTTCAAGAATAGCCACCGAACCAGTCCAAGCATGGGGAGCAACGCCATCCTTGTACTCGCCGTCGTAGCGTCCCACCATAAGTCCATCATCGTCGTGATTTGCGTTTATCTACAAAAGTAAATGAAGATCATGCACCACACCCAAAAGTTTTCACATGCTTAAAGGTGAAAATATTAATCAAATCTTACCATTGCAGAAATAGCCCTGCATACACGAATTGGATTGCTGCGTTCCGAATGCTCGAGACCACTGCGTTCAAGCAAGTACATGCAAGCAGGCAATACGCAGTCATCGAATTGCCCGTAGATCCACTTGCGACCCTTAGGCTGACGCCATGTGCCGCACCATATTTTCCCATGCTCGTTAAGTACATATTCCTTTCTGGAAGACTCATTATCCATGTAAACTGAATCTTCCCGGCACCATGGATTGAAGAGCATGTAAATATCTTCGTCACATTTATAATCATGGCGGTTATCGCGCTGGCCAAAGCGGTTCGTTTGTATCCAACAGTTCCATACACCAACTGGAGCAGTAGCTGGTGCATGCACTTGGAAGGTAATGGTGTTCCCGTCCTGCCGTTGAATGCTAATATCCCACCTGTCCATTTCGTGGGCCAGAGCCGCCAAGTTTTGCATGGACCCTTGACGCGATCCATGTCGAGAGCCGTGGCGTGACCCATAACTACGACCGAATGAAGAATGTTGTGTTGTTCCTCCGTAACGATCAATCATAGGGCGGTCCATTGGTCCATGCGGGCTCAGAGGACTGTGCTGCAATGGCAATGGTTCGTTGCTAAACGAGCTTCGACGAACACCATAAGTTGTTGTCTCCCGCATTCCACTCACAGGTCCCATTGGTCCCATTGAACCCATGGTGCCCATTGGTCCACAAGTTCCCATTGTTGCAATTGATCCAACAGTAGCCATGTTACTACTACCATCCTGCATACGCGACATTCCCATGCCCATGTTGCCCATACCCATCCCCATTCCCATACCCATCACATCGCGTGAGTGCTGGAACACACCTTGCTGGTTGCTCCAATTAACAGGTAAAACAACCCGAGTTCCCTTGGTGACGCTAGGTTTTGGGCCTGTAACGAAACATAAGGATTATTAAATTTCCATTCAACCAAAAATTCTTAGTCAGAAATAAGTTCAGATATTTATAAATCTTACCAAAGCAGAACACTACGCGGATCATATCTTGCTGCTTGTCATAAGTCCTGTCAAATCGCACCGCGAAAAAGAAATTTTGTCCTCTTCGCAGAACCGGGTTTGGCAAAATGTTATCGTTAACGAGATCATACTGATCAGTATGGTGGTCCTTGGAGTTGTCTCGTGAATAAAACTCCGTAAGCTCGACCTTCAACGGCTGCTGCGAGTAATAGCTCTGGGGAAGCATCTCCAAAGTATCTTGTCGACGACGACGCTCGTTCTGATCAGCCATCTTGCAAATCAGGTTATGGGTGTACTGCGTATTAGGACTGTTCCTCGTCGAATGCTTCATGCGATGCAAGGAGCCTGTACTGTGAGAGCGACCAGGCCGATGCTGGGCCGTCGGGCCGGCACGCTGCATAGGCCAGCGACGAGTCTGGCCAGGACGCTGGCAGAAACTTGAGATATTGTAATAAGCTGACAATCCCGGGACGTAGTTGGAAGGCATCCCGCCGATCGTCATCTGCTGGTCTCTCATGCAGCTCAAAGTGCTCATACCAGAAGTTAGTCCAGTTATTCCGCCAAGTCCCATTCCAGTCATGCTAGATGTCATGCTGGAGGACATCCTGTCCATACTAGATCGTCGGACCATGGACATCTTGGCGGAAATTACTTTTTTTCGCTGAGTGTTTCCGAGTCCCTTTAGAGGGCTACACTTTGCTCTTGGCTGACACCAGAGCGAATGCTGCTGTGGGATATGACTGAATCCTTTATATACGAAAGTTTTACGCCGGGATCGTTCACCGCTTAGGTGTCAGATGTCAACGCAGGCGCCGGGGTCGCAAGTTTCTAAAAGTCCCTTTGTTTGTGTGCACTGACTTGTAGACAAACTAGAACGAGACTGGTTTCTACCAATGTGAAATGCGTCAGTGCGCTCTTGTGTATATTGTCCTATAGGTACATACATTATGTATTCGTAGCACCTAGTTGTTCATTTAATATACCACAAGCCCAAGCATTAGAATCGCTGAAACTTTACAAAGATGAAGGTTGAGATGATATGGTTGAATATAACTCCATACGTTGTTAATGTTCATCTAAAATATTCCAATTAAACAAACATAACTCTCACATAATCACACCATTGTAACATTATTTTGTCTCAATTGTTGACTTCTGAAGTTTCTGATTCATTTTGTACCATTGTGTAAAATGTAGACCATATTTTACAACAAACTACTTAATACCATTATTACTAGAAACAATAAGCCACCTCATTAATATATCAAAATCAATTGAAAAATTTACAAATGCCAATGAACTAAACGTGTTTCATTTCATTACTCTACATTGTTTTACAACATCTTGTGGTGCCGATGCCGGTACTGTTGACTTTATTTTTACGGGTATTTCTTAAGTCATGATCCACAGGTAATTACTACAGAACTTCTTGTCCTTTTATAAAAACTACAAATTTAACTGTTTAACTTATCGACTCTGGAGCTATGGGTACTTAAACCAATCTACCTACACTAACGTAATCCATTTTATTCACTCCTTATAAAATATCGATCACTTTACTTGTTATTTGAGATTAAGAGTCTGTTTCACCACTTTCTGTTAAGTCCCAGTTATCTTAAATGTGATACCTATGATGACGTCTCTGTCTGTTTCGTAGTAATAAATAGAGACGGAATCATAGATAACTGGAACTTAACAGAGAGTGCTGAAACAGTCCCTAAGACTATTTTTAGGGTTCCGTACCTCAAAAGTCAAAAATGGAACCCTTATTTATATGATCAGTTCGTTGTCCGTCCGACCGTCCGTCAGTCTGTCAAAAGTGCAAAACCCTATTTAATTGGCCAAGAACGCGTAAAGGTATAAAGTTGAAATTAATTAATATCATATATTTCACTTGCTGAAAGTGTACGGAACCCTCGGAGACGAGTTCGACTCTTATGTACTTGGTCGTTTTTTATAGGACCACCAAGGCTAATAAAAAACCTACACTTACACATTGTTTCAATAACAAAAGATGGTAACTAGATATAATGTCACACTTTTTGTCAACCCTTCTGCTTAAAAATTTCTTATACCTGGCTTACACCGACTTATAGGAGAGACTGGGGAATCGGGGAACGCCAAACTCCAACGCTCGAAATAAATGAGACCTTGTTATGTCCCACTGCTTGGCATGTGCTCTCAAAATAAGAGGGCTTCGGCTATAGTTATCACATTGACCTGACGGGGTTTGGGATCATCACACACGACATTAAACACAGGTGTGAGATATCTTCACAGTATTTTTCGTCACAGAAACGCTCATGATAATTTTCAAATGTAACTTCACACAGTACCTTGCTTACATAAAAATTTTGCGGCTTGTAACGCTTTTCTTAAATTCTTGACTTCGCGGCAGCGCAAAACATTTAAAAAAAATTACACCAGCGAGAACCAAGGCTCGAGGGCAAAAATTAGTAGCTACCAATTTTGTCATGCTGGCCCCGACCGGGGATTGAAATTGGGACATCGAATTTCGTAGTCAGGTACCACTAGACTATCTGGTCTTCCGTCATTGTTATTGTTACCCTTCGATCGCAGCTTACCACATTCTCCCCCTATGTACCGTTTTTGGTTCTATAAAGCTCACGCTAGGGAGTGTATTATAATGTCATGGTCATTCTCTTACCTGTATCTATACATTTCACAGCTAGGCACAGGCCTCCTCTTAATTAGAGGGCTAGTAGGTCTGTAGTTCCCACGCAGGCCCGGTGTGGATTCAGAACTGCAACTTTGCAGGTACAAGTCAAACTCCAAGTAATTATTCAAATGTAGACTTGTACTAAGGTAGCCTAGTAGTTTGACCTATGCATGGCATCTTTGAGTTTTACAAATTATATCCCTATTAGCAACACATTTTCAAAGTTGGTGTAGGTAGTATGTATTCGTTTTGTGAACTTGTGCAGAACTTGGTAGAAAGTATGCTATAATGAATACAAAATATAAATAGACTAGCTGTTGCCCGCGACTTCGTCCGCGTGTGTTTTCTGTTGACATTTTTCCTGAATTTTCTTTACTATAAACCTCACGGAGACCGAGACCTTTCCAACGAATGCAAAACCGTGGAAATCGGTTCGTGCGTTCTGGAGTTATAGCGTCAAGAAGGAAAACCCGACTTATTTTTATATAGTAGATTTTCTTCTATATAAAACTAAAGTGAGACTCAGGCGGATCACTCATGTATTTGCACTCTAGGCATGCTCGACGAGCCAATCTAAAGCAGTTTGTCACGGTGTGCTCTAACAGTTAGCCTTACGAGAACTTGATCCGAAAAATATATCTGCCTTACCTTTACGTTTCGTACCTATATCTTTGCGTCTGCCTCGAGAACTGTTATCTCACTCGAGCCGTTTGTTTTAAATTAAGACGCCTACAAAAAGTCTTTGAGCAAAACTCATACTTCAAAAAGTAAATTAATCAATTATGCACCTAATTGAAGAAATTTATTTACATTATTCGAATAAGATCAATTGTTATGAATTTTGAAACGTTTAAACACCTTTAACAACCCCATAAACCTTAAAATTCCATAAGATTATTTTTTTGTTAATGTAAAAATATAATATCACTATCACTACCTACTCATCATCATCACTACATACTTAGTATAAAATAAAGCCGCTTTCTCTGTCTCTATGTCCCTATGTCCCTATGTATGCTTATATCTTCAAAAGTACACAACGGATTTTGATGCGGTTTTTTTTAATAGATACCTAGAGTGATTCACGAGGAAGGTTTTATGTATAATTCTACGCAGACGAAGTCACGGGCAGAAGCTAGTTATGAAAATAAAGAGAATGTAATTTTAAAAATGGCGATTTTAATACCATAATAACCCAGCACTGACTTCAGAATTGAAAATAATAATATTTATAAGTTATTTTGTCTCACGCTCATAGCAACATCGAGTTTTGCTCACTCTGAAATGAGCAAAACAAGGATTGATGAGGAAGTGCTTGTGAGAAAGAGGAAGCGGAAGAGGAAGTATCAAGCACATAGTTTGTGGAAGTGGATGAGGAAGAGATTTTTTATGAGAATGAGGATGCTAATGAGAAAAAAAATGCAATTCTTCCTCATTATGAGAAATCGGAAACGGAATCCTCATCAACCCTAAGCAAAACCCGCCTGTTTGAGCTGCTGAGGTGAAAAAGATATTGTTAGAAAAACATTATGTTTAACAATTTTAATTTGTGGTCCACCTAGGTCCTGGACCCAACCAACCTTGTACCTGCTGTTCGCCCCGGGCGGGGAACGGAAGGGCGAGCCTCATGCTGGCGGCGGGCGAAAGCCTGCCGTCGAAGCGGTGCGTTCCGCAAGGGACGCGATCGCGGAGCGGAGTGACCTCGGTCATTTTCGGTCGGCACGTAACCTGGTCCGTAGGGCCGGGACCGTGGGCCGCCTCGTCTTTTTCAAGATAAGGGGGCCGCGAGGAGAAAACCTCTATAAAAATCCGGAGGAGCGACGTGACCTCGGTCACGGTCGGACGCCACGTAAACCTGGTCTGTAAGGCCGGGACCGTGGGCCGCCTCGTCTTTTTCAAGATAGGCCTAAACCTCTATAAAAAACAACAGGGCGGCGTGATCTCGGTCACGTCGGTCGTCACGTAACCCCGGCCCGTAGGCGCTGGGAACGTGGGCCGCTGAGGGGGCTGCGAGGAGTCAACCTCTTTAAAAAACCAGACGGTCACCGGCGGGGGAGGGCGGGGAATCCGGAACCCGCATTCAACGGTGCCGTCGCCACCTGCCCCATCCCGGGGCGGCCAGTGGGCGTCGCGGTGGTCACCGCAGTGCGCCCGCGGCGGCTGCAGTTCAAGGCCTGGAGGGAACGTGTGTGTTTTTAGACGGTAGGCCTTCTCCCCTCCTTCCGCAGGGAAGGCAGCGGCGAGTTGGAGAGCCCGTCATACCTCCGTTCGTATGCTGCCCCGAGCGCGGAGATGCATAAGGCGCATTTTCCACACGTTAAAGGCACAAGGCCCTACCGCGGGTGGTAGGGCCTTGTGCAAGGTCCGTCCGGATCGCTACCACCGTCTTACTCGCTAATCCTGCCGCTAAGTAGCAGTGCTTGCACTGCTGTGTTCCGGTGTGGAGAGTAAGACAGCCGGGGAAATTACGGGCACAAGAGGCATTTCATCTTCGTTCTCTGTTGGCAACGCATCTCCAATCCCTCCGGGGTTGCGGGTGTCTATGGGCAGTGGTGGTCACTTACCATCAGGTGACCCACTTGCTCGTTTGCCTTCCTATTCATATAAAAAAAATAAAAAAAAAAAAAAAAAAAAAAAAAAAAAAAAAAAAAAGGTCCTGGACCCAACACATTTTTATCTATGAGTTAAACCTTACAACTCTAAGGTAACGCGTGTTTTTAGCTTGTTGTTAGAGATAAAAAATGAGCCACTTAGAGAGAAAATAATACTAAAATTATTAAAAAAAACCCCGACTGCGTAAAATTTTATAATTTTGACATACCCAGTGTCACTCTCACGACTAAGACGAATCTAATGATCTAATGCGACAAGCCATGTAGGTTCTAAAGCGTGCCAAATAAATCCACGTACATACATACACTCGAAAAACATAACCCTCCCTCTCTGGCCCAGTTGAGTAAAAAAACCTTCAAATAAAACGCACTTTTTGTTTTTTTTCTATGGTAGCTTCTTTTTACGGCTTGCATCACTCGTTGCTAAGTAACGATTTTTAGTTGACAGAAGAACTGTCATAACAATAACTATGAATGCAATCGACCGTGACTTACTCTTACTTAGTGTTAGTGCTCTCTTACTTAGTGTTCCGTGGCTGCACCGCAATATCATTCCTGTCTCGATTTAGATAATATTAATGCAGCTTTAAATAGCCCAGTATTTTCCATATATCAAATCAGCTATAGTTACCGTAGCATGATGAGTTTATACAAGTTGTTTAGTTATAATGTTGAAATTCAGTATAAAAGTTATTTCTTGTCGAAAGCAATGTTTTTTACAATTTTTATTACGGTGTTGAACGTTATTTTGCCGTTTGTATTAGCTTATGGTAGTAGAGGTACAAATTCTCTATTTTCTATAAAAATCTCTTTACTGTGATGTAAATTATTGAAGTTATTAAATGTGTATTGTTTTAGGGTTTTGGTTGAAATCACATAGTTATTTTGAACAACCTGTGGTGCATTTTACTTACGACTACTTGTTAGTAGCCGAAACTGATGATCCCAGTCAGCCAATTGTGTGTGGAAATGACAATTACGATCATGAAGAATACTGTGCTCGGATTATGGTAAATCTCATCCCCTGTTGAATTAAGAGGTCATAGTAGTCTTAGATAGACTTGCTTGTTTTTAGATTTCTATAAACTTAACAGAAGGATGTGCTGCACCATTCTGTCCTTAAAGCCCTGTGCGTAAGGACAGTAGGTTTATGTTTGGCCTACCATTCATGTACTGTACTTATGAAAGCTTTTTCTTTCAGGTGGAAGAACATGACAACAACAGGGATGGCAATAATGATGTACTAGACTTTAAGGTTGTACTTAACTTGCCCCCCACCAGAAGCATAGCATCAGTGATTTTAATTTTGGGACTGGACTTTCAATTAAAAGTAAGTGTGTACGGTGTCATGTAAAAAGATAGTAAGTATTTCAGCAATATTGATATGGCTGAAAATAAAAGAGTTCAAGGTTGTTACAGTGTTAACCATCACGGTTGATATGATTTAAATCACTTGATTGTCTAGGGAGTTCCCCCGACATATTACGGCACGCACACGTGTGCAATACCATTTGAGCGATTACCGACACAGATTCCGCATTTCCCGAAACTAGAACACGCGACGCATTTCGCTTTTCGCCCGATCATTTATACCTGATTAGTGCAAGATTGAATATAAGATGTCTAGAAGAAAAGAAGATGCTGTGTGGGTTTATGTCCATCAAATTATGTTGTTTTCATTTTAATAAATAACTGAACTGACTATAAAATTAATAAAATAGACAAGAAAGTAAAAAAATGAAAAAAAATCTAATTGAAATCAATTATTCGGTTTAAATAAAATTAATCTGATTTTTTTAAAAAGATCATGATTTTTATCAACCCGGTTGCCATGATAATCATTGTTCAATTCTCAACTAAGATTTCAACTGATGCTATAATAGAGTAGGTATAGATCAATAATAGAATAAGTTCATCCGTAGACTACGAGTATTTTACCAAATAGTTCCTGCTTAATGAGGATTGTTTGATGGATGGTTGGGGATCATTTTATGATTGATCTGCAATCAATAAAAATTGTGTGATAAACACCATACTCTTTACTTGCCAAATGTAACAGATTATTATTATTTTTTTTTCAGAAGGTGTGTCCTCTTCACATGCAAGGCTTAGCAGTGATATCAAGAGAATTTTCATCGCCATCTTCAGGACTTATTTACTATGGGGACTTAAAATTGTATCAGGCTGCTCACTTGCCCTGTCTGGTTAATAATATTGATACAAAATACAACCTTTCGTTGTTTAATCACTTGAAAGATGGACAAGAGAATGCTGTGGACGCCATTCTAAGAGACTATTTTATTAGAGAAGGTAAATTTTACTGGAAACATTATTTCATGTGCAGAATTCTGTTCAATATGTTTTTCTCACCAACTAAATTTGTTTTGGCAATGGTTGGTTTTGCATATCATCAATCAAAAAGTCATCAATAATCGGAAACATGCATTTCACATAGGCCTAAGGCTGTGCCTACCATAGCTAGTTGCTTCGGCTGTTACATAACTCAAATCTATATTCCTAAATACGCTACTTACTACTTTCTTACTGCATACCATCAATATTGTTTTAAAATATTTTTAATATTTTTCAGCTAAAGTAATGACACAAACTTTACACACAAGAAGTCAAATTGGTCACACAGGTACAATGCATATGAAGATCCAACTAAGGATTCCTGAATCAGAAGTTCTTTATACACCAAGTCTGCTGCAAGAGCTCAAATGGGCATGGCCGCAATATCTGTCCATTGTGGTAGTATTTTACTGGATGTTCAATAAAATTAAGAAGTTTGTGTTCAATAACCGTTTACTGATGGCATGGGAAGTAGTCACTTGGAAAAGAAGCTAATAATTCTGTTAAAAATAAGTTTTTTTTTATGGAAATAGACATGAATATTATCATGTTCAGAAATAGTGACTAATTATTTCCAAAGACTAAACCAAATACTGCTTCTACATGAAAAAAGGCTGTAATCATTAGCTGTAATGAAGTTTGTTGTGTGATGTTTGTTATTTTTAAGGCTCAAATGCTCAAAATATAATTTTAATAAAAATACAATTAGATAATTTTTTCTCCAACAATTTATATCTATAACAATTTATTATGTATTTACATGCTACTTATCTAAATGATTTAAATGTACATGACTGGTTTAGTTCACTGAGTTAAGGTCAGGGTGGGGAACTGGCCTCCAAATTGATCTGCCTTTTGATCAAGATCGGCTCTGTTATCTTCAATGATAAAAGTTTTGCCACTAAAATCATCCAATTGGACCAATAAATACCGGCATTCATAGTTTCCATAGTCATTCTGAAACAACAAATAATTATGTTTATTACAAGCTTTAAAAGGATCGACTAGTCACCCAAGATTCATACAAAATACCTAGTTATGTAACTCTCTTTTTATAGGTACCTGTTTCATGTCGAGTTCCACTACAGCTTTGTTTCTTATTCCCTTAATGTAGAACCTCATCCTCATGTGTTTCACACCATCCTTAACATAAACAGCATGGCTGACGTGCGTACGACGCCGCCTGGTGGTCTCTTCTCCGTAACCTTTTATAGGGGCACCCAATGCGTCTTCTACCCTAGGATCCTGAAACAATTTACATGTTACATAAATAAAATATATCAAGTTAATCAAATGGAGCATTCTCTGTAACTTATTGGTGGTAAAGATCTTACATTTTTGCATTTGTCAAGGGCTACTGAATAGATACTGTTAGCGCTGTTGCTTGAAAACAACTCTCTGAATACGTAGAAAAAGATAACACCGGTAACACCAACACCAAGCAAAATTATTCCAGTGTATGACACAGTTTTAGTTGTTTCTTTAATCTTTTCACCAAGAGGTCGGACATCAGTTGATACATCAGACCGTTCTTGGCTCTTAGCTAAACTATGTCGTTTTTCAGTGGAATAGCAGCGACTATACGCAAACTTGGTTTGAAGAGCGATAGGAACTAAGGGGACGAATTCTACAGTTTTTCTCATACGTAGGGTTGGGAGTAATTTTGAGATTATAGACATGTTTATTTGCAAGTACAGAAATCAATGGACGAACGACAGGTTCACCGGATTATAATTAATATTTATTTTATTATGTATTTTATTTTTGTAAAAATTAGGTTAAATGTTGTGTCGTTGACAGTGACAGTGGCAGTTTAAACTTTTTACTTGTACGTGAATCTTAGTTAAAGGTTTTTCCGCTTGAATATCACTGAAATGTTTTTAGTTGCGGCGATGAATAGTGATTTTATGCAGAGAATGAATTGAGTTGCACCATGCTTACGCGTTGTGGTAGCAATTTAATGACATTAAACCTCGGAGGAATCATCAATCACTAAAACTTTACATTGGAATAATTAACAATAATAGTTGTATAGCCCAAAAGCCTTCGTCAGTGCGGAAGAGGCTGCCTAAAAAAAAAAGCTTTTTTTATTTTAATTAGAAGTTACAGGCGTAAGAAACGAAGAACAAGTTTTCGTTGAATTATAAATATTCTTAATTCATTTATGATTATTTTACAACATGTCTAAATTACACCATAGCAAATTAAGCAATATATTAATAACTTATAACGTTTTTAAACCTAAATACTGCAAACTAAACGCATCTCACTCTTCTGTCAACTGTCAAGTTGGATTGTCAATGTCAAATTGATGACAAGCCAAGACTACCAATAATCAATTTTCATTTTATTCATTCTGTTCCTTATTGTTTAATGAAGATTGGTGTTTTGATCCAGTTTATCAAAAAGAAGCGTACTATTTGATACAGCAAAATGCCAACCCTTAATGGAAATCGAGAAAATCTGTGATAATTAATTTGTTCTATGCTAGTGTACAAATATCGCTATCAGTTGGCGTTCGTAAATTGTAATTGAAAATGGATTGGATTATTTCGGATGAATTAGGGCTAACCGTGGGCCACCTCGTGGGATGGGGAGCGGCCGGGGCTATGATCATAGGCGGTGTTGCACCGTACATTCCACAATACAGACAAATTAAAAGAACACAGGATGCAGAAGGCTTTTCCCTATATGTTTGTCTTACACTTTTAATAGCCAATACACTGCGTATATTATTCTGGTCAGTAAATTTTTGACGGAACAAATGTTTCAGTTTAATTTTTATTCTTTTTCTTGTTCATAATTCTAAGATAATCTATTGTATTCTAGGTTTGGCAAAAGATATGAGTTGCCCCTTCTTATTCAGAGTATTGTTATGAACATAACTATGTTTGTAATGATCCATCTCTGCGTAACTGTTAGAAAAAAGAACCAAATAATTAGAGCAAGGGAACGAATATTCACAGGTGAGTAATTAATTTATTTGACCTCTAACTATAATGAAAACGACATCCATGTTGTTAATTAGCTCTAATTTCTTCCTTTAATATCTTTGTTTTATATATTGCATTATATTATTTATTTTATCATTGGTCTTGTTAATTGGTATTTATTGTGTTAATAACTAATTTCTTTATTATTTTTAGCATATTTTTTTTACTTTTAACAATATTCTATGTTTTGTTTGGTGGTTGGTGTTATTGATGGTGACTTAGGTGCAATATTCATGTTATATATCCTATTATGTTGTGCAAACGGCTCAGACCAGCCAGATGAGACAGCTCGCTGGTTGGAGCAGCACAGCAGTGCTACGGGCGGGGAGAAGCCCCACAGATTTTATGGTGAGTGCCTTCGCAGTTAATTCATGAATGGATTTTCTTTGCAAAAATGGTGTATAGTCTTATCATTAAGTTTCATTTTTGTTTCAGAAAATGCTTACAGATTTACTTTGCATTCAACTTGGTTCCATGTGGCTTTGAAGGCATTTTGATGGAGTAACTTACATTGTGAATGTGTTTGTTATCATTTAATATTACTATCAAGCTTTTGTTGGACATTTCATCGCATGTGATCTTACTTTTATTTATGGTGCATTAAAAGTTGGTTTTATAATTATGAAATGTATTGAACACATTCTCTGCCACACATTGCTGTGTGCTGCACACAGCAGCATTTAGGATCTTTGTAGCAAAAACTGCCGAACAGAGAACTCCCATAGTGCATTCTTGGCACTGAATGTGTTATTATTTTATAAATAGGTACATACTGATTTTCAAATACAAGCAGTTTGTATTTTTAATTCTAGTTCATTGCTCTGAAACAGTGTTATCATTTTCGACAAGTAAATGACATGTTGCTTTGATAATTTCTAACCCTTTCTAAGAGGTGACAGGTCAATTTTATCAGTGTGTCCAATATTGTCTTATCATTTGATGTCATTTACCTCTGTTCTGGGAATGCAACTTAGGACTTAGCTCATATTTCTATTCTTGTGAAGAACAGATTAGTTATCAATTATTGGATTTGTTGACTGCAATGAATAAGTGCATTGTTTAAACTGATATCTGTGTTGAAATTATTTGCTGTTTATTGTACATTGTTTTTTTATTTTTTTCTCTTACAAAAATAGCATTGGCATTAGGTACAGTACCTGGCCATAAAGATTGCACATCAGCCTTCTTGGCTAATTTCGGCTTCATAGAGCGATGTCTCGCTCTAACTTACGTGACGCCAATTGTCTTTTTCCAAAAACCGAAATGCAACCTTTATGGCCGGGTACTAAAATTATCTCCTTGTATGTATGTAAAAGGTTTTAATGTACTACCCTACCATTCCTTTACCTATATGATAGTTTGAGGCATTATATTATATTCATATTTTTATGCAATATGAGCTCTGAAACTATTGAATAAGTCTCTTCACTATCACTACATAGTATAAAATAAAGTCGCTTTTTCTGTCCCCGTGTCCGTATGTATGCTTATATCTTCAAAACCAGTCAACGGATTTTGATGCGGTTTCTTTTAATAGATAGAGTGATTCAAGAGAAAGGTTTATATGTATAATACATGCATAATATACCGTGCGAAGCCGGGGCGGGTCGCTAGTTTATTATATTACATATTTTTACTGATTTCTGAATGAAAATTTTAATTGCAGATATGGAAAGAAAGTATTTCTGGGCGTGGACGGACTTCCAGAGCTATGTGGACTGCATGCTGGTGTTCTCAGTAATCGGGGCGGCCGTCACGTACCTGCTGATAGAGTTTGCGCCCTTTGTGGAGCTTATCGGCTTCATGGCGGTGTTCACTGAGGCCATGTTAGGAGCTCCGCAAATCGCAAAAAACCATCAGAACAAAAGCACAGAAGGCATGAGGTAATTATCCTTTTTGAATACAGTTTTCACAAATATGGCTTAAACTTTAGGGCCTAAAACATATTAGTTTGGGTCTTCTAATATTGATAAAATTATATCATTATGAACCTCAGCTTTTGCAGGAAATATATGTAGATTCAAGTAAATATTTTTTACGTCGCCCCGGGCCGTAAGTAGTAATTTACCGCCCGCTACGCGAAAATTTCCACTTCCTAGCCATGGGAAGACGTAAAATTGTGTACACACCACGGGCGATGATAAAGAAAGCCTCAGGTCGCATGTTTATCGCCTACGCCTTTGGCTCGTGCGATAAGTTTCTGCGATCAGACATTCTTTATGTCACCAGCATCAACTTCAGCACAGCACAAGTAAAGTAATGGTTTTTTTTTCTAGCCTCAGTATGGTGATAATGTGGACGTGCGGCGACATATTTAAGACTGCTTATTTTGTAATGAGAGAAGCGCCAACGCAGTTTTGGGTGTGCGGCGCCTTACAAGTATCGCTAGACGCAGTCATACTCATACAAGTAAGTTATAATTAATCTACATAGCATACAGCTAATTACTTGGAACCTTATCTTATGGCGTCGTAAAAACTGGTACGACATTTTGACTGATGCGTTACTGACTTAGGTGACTAGATAGTATACCTACTATGTCGGCGATGATGCGACTATACTGACTAGTTTTATAGCTTTATTTCGATGCACGCGTCGCATTAGACGCATGTATGATGGTATGCAAATATGAATTAAAATAATTTATCAGCGTTACAATGTATGGACAAAACGCGTGCTACACTACACAAACTGAATGACGCATTATCGGTTTGAAATCATGTCCTATCTTTATCTAACATTACAAACCTCCAATGATCCATGTTTGAGACGTTAGCAAACCAGTAAACGAATAAAATGATAGTAATAACTGAGCGAAAAAAATACATCTGTAAACAAATGATCGGACCAGTGTGGGACCAGTCAAATGAATGAATCTTGTACGGTCAAAGAGGTATCGCTTGTATTTCGTTCACGCGTTTGTTTACTACAATAATAAGGTCATTGTACAGATAATCTAGAGACCATTCTGTAGAACAAAGTTTTGAAATTGAAACATTTAGTCTTAGTTTTTTTTATTTACCTAATATATAAAACAAAATCGCTCCACGATGTCTTTATGTATGTTTGTACGTAGATCTTTTAAACTACGCAATCGATTTTAATGCGGTTTTCATCAATAAATAGAATGATTCAATAGGAAGCTTTATAAGTACACGTATAGTTTAATAGCTTGTGCGAAGCCGGGGCGGGGCGCTAGTAATATTATTTTTATTTTATGCTCCCATAGAATGATTTTTAATATTAAAAATTGCAACTAATGTATTATGTCAATCGTAGTGTAACATTGTCTTGAACGTCATCCCAATTCTCCTTATACGAGAAATGTGGTGTAGGCTATGATTTGACTTTGTAAAGATGTTCATTTTCAGGTATGGTTGTACCGGAATGACACGGCGGCGGCGCGGCGCGCGCGGCGAGGCGACTAGCATTGGCCAGAGAGCGACTTATAGCACGCGTCGTGGCCCCCCCGCGCCGCAATCGCCTCCCTCGCCATCGCCCTCTTCTCGGTTCCGGCCCTCTGCTTCACAAACGCTTTATGATGACAACTACCCTCACACACAAATAGTTTAAGGACAAGACTAACGTACATGCAAGAACGAGAAGACTCCTAGAGTGCATTGCCGTTGTATGGCTTTAGCAAGATAACCGCGGCGTGCGCTTCATATGCTTCAGGAAATTTACATTAATACTTTGCTAAATAGGCGGTTTCTATACGGAGTGTACTGAGCGTTTTGACGTTAGCCATTAGTCGTTCGTGATTCAATACTCTTAAATGTGCCAATATTTTTAATTTTTATTGATGCACTTCAGGAATTCGAATCGAACCAGATATTTCGGTTGAAGGTGCTATAGGTTCGTGCCTCTTTCATCAATGTTATCAACGAGGTTCTTTTCAAGCTAGTTTTGAAATGTTTTACAGAATATGACGCTTAGCGTAAGTGTGTTGATCTTAAATAAAATGACTATGCTGTCGGTGAAGGATTCAGTCTGATGGTGACCAAAGTGGGAATTGGTTGCTTCCTATTTTGAGGGTGCAATCTGCTAGTCGTAGCGCATGTTATTTTATTTTCAAGGACGCAATAATGCTATTATTAATTATTATGTAACAAGTACTATTTTTTGTCTGTGAATATTATGTGTTGCTGAAAATAATATAATGCGATTTTATAGTACAAACGCCCACAAGGGTCACTTCTATGTAAAAGCATTTACGTGGTAGCTAGTTTATACTTTTAATACCATGGCAATATGTTACCAAATTTTGGAGCATGAAATTAATTTATTTAAGTTATACTTAATCGTCGTCGTACTTGTAGTGTTGTTTGATATTGATGTGGAAGTATGTTAGGTGTAAGTGTAAATAGCCGACATTTTACCGTGCACTGTGTATTGTGCATTTAACTTAAATCATAAGAGTGACGATTATTTTTACGTGTGTCGTTTTTACTTCCAAAAGTGGATAATTTCACAAGTATTATAAAAAATAGTTGGTTTAATTAGGAATTATACACAAGTAGGTATAAATAAGAAATCAGAACCTATTGTACCTATGTATACATATAAACACTTTACTAAAATGTTATTATCCTGAACCTGTGGGATAGCTTTGGAACATACTTGAATGAACATAAAGTGTGATAAAATTTATAAATCTCCATTTATTGGTGCCGCTGTAAAAGCCTGCTGTATATTCCCAGGACGAAAGGCAAAGGGGAAACCCCCTCAACCCAATCCTGGTCTTTCTGAACTCTCGTACGTTCCCTAAACTTGAGTATTAAGATTCCAAATTAGGCTTCCATTAAATGTGCTATGGATAGTGTATACCATATCCATCGTCGAATATACGTAACTCAAGTAGAGTACAGTCGCGGGCATAAATAATAATACTGCCATTATGTCAAATGTGTCATATGTGTCACCGACCTTATTGTTTGTGGCATTATGGTGTATAGATGTTTTTGACTTCTTGGTAACGTATACATATTAAGGCCCTCGACTCTACAGTTCAGTACAAAGACAATGTGTAAACATTTTTGCACCAAATTGCATTGAAACCAGATGCGAAAATGTTTAGGTACCTACATATTTTATGTACCTTTTACACGACTGTACCTCCCTGATAGCAAATCACAGCTCTAAATAATTTTGTAAACTGTTCGAATATTTAACTTGAGTGGTATTTTTGTCCTAATGCACTGATTTTTACCACTTGCGAGTGGTATTCTCACTGATGTGATAACGAAAATCGGAACCCTTGGCACTGATTTCTGATTTAGAGCTGTTAGTGACAATGGTATTGATAGCAGCGTGTAAATTGCAAGTTGTTCAGAAGGCCCCAATTAACGGGAAGTCGTTTGTGTACACGGTGTGATTATGCATATCAAAACTGATCCGCCTTAGCGCCTACCTGTTAACAGCTGACTATTGACGAATTTAGTTCAGCAAATGATAACGACCAGAGTTAACTAAATATGACTAACTATGAGTGTATGAGTCAGTGATTCGCTGAATATCATGGATTATCTAGACAATTAGTTGACGTACCTAATCTGCACTTGAAATAATCACATTTTGTGAAGTTTGTTTCGATTAGCAAAGTCTTTTAGGTAGATTTACAGTTTGCCTTGTACATAATAATTGTGTAAAGTACATTTTGCAAAGCGTTTGGTTAGATATTCGTTAGAGCACAGATTGACAAAGAACCACTGATTGGTTTGAAACATATATGTCCGAAACTTGCCGGGCACTTCTCGGCCAGAAAGACGCATGTGAGCGATGTATCGTGTTTTAATAATGTAAACAAGTACATTTACTTTGTATAAGCTTCCAAATGATACTTACTCAATATTTTAAGTATTGAAAAGTGGTTATTTTAATCGTTTACACTTTACGTAGGCTTCTTCTAAGTCTTCCTCGATGACCTCATAAGGTATTATTTGCAGATAAGCAATGTCTTGTCACGTGTCACAATAGGCAGTAGCGCTAGGATGTTATAGTAGTTGTACTGGTTGCCCATTATTCCGAAGTGACTTGATAATGAAACCACACGAGAGATAATATAATATTTATACATTACCTATGTAATAAAAACATATCATATTTATATTGTAGTATATTAATATTCTAGTGTCGGTAGTTAAGTTGAATGAGAACCGAATAGACATTTTGTCAATTAAGGAAAATAATTGTATAATGAGTAATAAATAATCGTATGTTGTGATTTTTATGGGTTATGATTTCCGTACATGTAATAAAAGTATATGATTTGTTAATGCGTGCTTTTATTCTCTCAGTTCACCCTTCAGCCTACCTACATACCTACCTAGTTCCTGCTGGTGTTCCTGCGTGATTTTAAAGCAGTATAATTAAGACAGTAAAAGAAGAGTTTGTCAGTTTGGAACATTATCTATCGTTAAGTTTATTCTGAGTAAGCATGTGCGGGATTATACGCTTTACGCGACAGTCGTAAAGGCCGTTAATCGTCCTTACGCGTGCTAACTGGCCTCGTATCATAAGTTATCGTTACGTCGTAAAATATGAGTCGTGTTACTCTTGTAATAAGATCCAATGCGTGGACGGTGTGGTGTGATGAAGGGTGGATCGATGGTGGCGGGTGCCGCGCGCCCTCTGGCGGCGGGAGGCTCCGGCCCTCAGTGTGCGAGGCAACCGGCCGCCGCTCGGCCGTGCGCTAGGGCTCCGCTCCACAGCAGCCAGCAGTCTACTCGAACCCTCGAGGTAAGTCCAAGCGACGCTCACGAGAGCAACCAAATATCTCGTGCTATTACGAGTGTCGTTATCGGCCGATCGCTTACGTTAATTGTTTACATTAATTCGAAGCGTCGTGTTTAATGTTGTCCCTTTATCAACGTCAGCCGGCGATCAAATTTACATTGACATCCAAATTGATGACTGAATCCCACGATTTATATAAACGGGCTACACATCGAGTGCTAAATGTTCTTCAGTCGGGTTTCAATTAAAAATAAATAATTTACAGTCAACAAATAAGTACATAAATAAATACCTATTTTACACTCATTGATAGTAAAGAATTTGGGTTGATTTGTTTCTAAATATTTACTTGGGTTTATACAGCTATGCTACCATGTAGGATATTCTTACGTAGCTATGTCTAGAAGCTTCTTATTTTTTTATTAAATCGTTTTTATAACAATTTGGTACAGTTGACGACAACCTTAACTGACCATTCGTCCACGTTGTAACGTCGAAGTAAGGTTTATAAATGTACCTACAGTCACCCTATTTGATTCCTAGGTTACCACAGAAACTTGTCTTAATGACATTAACGTTATAATAAATAATGTGATAGGCAAATACAATTATTTACAACGATAAGGTTCTATGGTGACCCAGAAATTAAATCAGTGGCCTGTTATGGTCAGCAGCAGATATCTGTATCTAAGTATTATATTATTAGGTACCTATCAAAAATATTATGCTTCTCTAGTATGATCTCTCGCGAGCTCTATACATGCTTACGTGCATGATCATAAACATATGTAGGTAGGTATCTATACCTAGGTAGTTTTCAAGGGAGCAACTTTCAATTAAGATATACCGGGTGTTGCTAAAATAATTAACGATATTCCTCCCACCAGGATAAACGTTCTCAGTGTATTCATTACATCTTTTTCATTTTCATAAGTTATGAAGTAGAATAGGTACTAAATTATATATTTTTTTTTAATTCTAAGCTGGCTTCTTCATTTGGATGAAATAGCCCAAGTATATGTATATGGTCATAAATGCGAATGACGAGATGTTATACCTATCTATAACTCTACCTTACACACATGTGCGTCCTTTGCTTAGTAGATCTAATAAGGTATCGATGCTTATTGCAAATTATTACATTGCATGTATCATAATGCGACTTCACAGTGGGTACCTACTAATTGTACATCCATAACTGTTTGTCTACATTTGTTTACTTTATAACACCAAAGTATCGTGCGAGTCGTCCACTGATTCCTGCACTACAACGTGGATCGGAAACGCAGCGTCTTGTTGTACATCTCGTATGCACCGCAAACACAGCGGCTGTTACCACCTCGGCGAATCGCGTGATTGCAAAACCGCTGTATCTGCTAAACCAGCATATTTATTGACGTATTAATAGATTATATTGCAGCAATAACTAGGCAAATCAATGTGTACCCCCACGCAGACAATTTACTGGATTGCGCTGCAGAGACACTTGCACGAAGGTAACAGGCCGCAGTGTATGACCTCTAATCAATATATTTTAAAAGCTAATTTATTGTCAGTACCTACTAATGTGGCAGTATCCTTGGTAGGTATCTGATATACATATATAGAATCTATATTAGGTATCGCTGGTATCCATTTGAGGGAAGCTCTTAAAGAATTACCTATATTTAGCTATAGGATGTTCTAAACAATTTCTTACCTACATACATTAATACAATAATAGGTAGATAATATCTATGAATCATCCATGTTAAACGTGGCCTTTAGGTCTTGTTAACTTAGGCTCTGTCTACCCCGTAAGGGATAAAGACGTGATTTATGTAGGTATTTAACTAAGTACAAATCAACCACAATAAGCATATAAATGTGAATGTTAAAATTTCTATGTTGTTCACCAGTTGCACATTACATACATAGATTTTACGTAGGTAGGTGCATATTTACGTACCTATACCTACTATTAATCGGGTCGGTAAATAACATATTTACTTACTTGGTAAATACGTACGTCTTTCACAAAACCTTCGAATCAACAACTCTACGTACCTAATCTAATAAAAACAACTTCGCGCTTAACCGCGACGTACCTACGTCACACAAACTAGATTCAAAACATCGCTTAACTGCGGTTATCTAATTTGGTGGCTGTGCGTTAATCGTATCCACTTCCTTAATGTTACGCACTATCAAAGCGGTTTACCTTACCACTAATTATAGTGACGCGGGTAATCAAAGACATCTCATTGTGAGTCTCTACACATATCTACCTCGTGTTCATCACATCCTTCAATATCCATGCATTCATCTTTTCCGCACACAGTTACTGTTTTAAAAGAGATACTTAAGTATTTTCTTTGTCCGCAAGGAACATGCGAGATCAACCTAACAATGGCAACATGTCTAAAATGTCTCTAGTGTAATTATTTAACTGACAATTCCATTAATGGAGTAACTGGCTGGAGTCATGAGTAGGATACCTTTATTAATATTTATTAAAAGACAAATTGATATGCCTACCTATACAACATAGGTCCTTGTTTAAGGGCTCATATCTATCGTATAGGATCGTGTTGTTTACATGGGCACGCAATAGTAGTTAAATGTTGCTCATGCTCGAAGTCAACAGATCAGGAAGTAAACACTAAGTAGGTAGGTACTCCGCCGCAATTTATTTTCTGCGTTGCTCGACAGTAGCCTATGCCAATTGAATAGCAATATCGACGCAATGATGAACGTCGTTTATAACGTAAGCTTGTTTACTGAAATAGCTTTACTTTTCGGATTTTTCTATGTGTTCTAATTTTCATAGACATTTAGAAATTACTGAAATAAGTTTGAAATACCTCACGAGCAAAAATAAAGTTGTATGAAAAGTGACCCATTATTTTTGCTCGTGAGTAGGTATAGTAGCAAAGCGATCGACCTAGTTAGTTACTTGGATAGCTATCGTGGTCATCAGCAGTATTAAAGTATATTTTTTACAAGCATTTCTTAACTTAACTACGTCAGTAAAGTAGGTACTTACTAAGTCTATTAATAAACAAAATAAAAATAATTAGCAAAATCAAGTTAAGTAGGTACCTACAAGCCGATTTGACTTTCTTTTTCAGTAGAAACCCAATATTTAAGTAAAATCAGTAAAAACATAACTCAAACGATGCAGTCATTTTAATTTTGTAACAGTTCATAAAATACCTTCCAGGTATCTAATTCATATTTTTTTAGTATTTAACTACATATTTGCAAGGCGACCTACGTCATAGCATAGATAGTTCTCAACATCTCATCCTTTCGAAATTGATATGGATCTATCTGGGCATTCCGTAATCTCCTTTAACCTGAATTTTTCTAAGTCAGTAAAAAATCAAAATTTTATTTTTGCAAATTGGCCGCCAAGAGCTCTTTTACATGTCTTTTTGAAACTACCAGCGCATTCGGAAAGACCATCATTGCCAAGAAGAATGCGCCGCAAGAAACTTGGCAGAAGTCATTTTTCCGAAATAAAATACAGTAAGAATACTTAAATGTATAAGGTCCCCGAGCCTTAAATTACATTAATTTATAATAGAGATGTACAGTCTCTACTAGTCAAAACAACAATAAAAAAAAGTTCAGTGGAGGTATAAAACGCCTCCAGTATTTAGGTGGGTATTACAGGGTAGGGGAAAGTGGTCACCATTCGTACGCGGGGCACATTCGTACGCGAAGCATAACAGAAAAACTAAACACTACACAAACACGCCTTTGCTTGTGTGCATAGACATACCGGCCACCATGTTGCTCGCGGAGTGTCGCGCCAGTCGCGCTATTGTGCATCAACTGACATGACATAACGTGTTTTCGCGCGCGGTGAGTAAATTTTTTACATAACTTTATTTCGTAATTGTGAGTAGAATTGTTATGTTTTAACAACATGGTTATTATTAATTAATGTTAACATTGTTTACTTTAAATTTTAATTGTTATATTTCTCCAATTAAATTCTGAATTTGTATAAAGTAGAATTTTAATTTTGAACAAGGTATGGGGTGCATTCGGACAGCCTGACAGGGGGCACATTCGTACGCGTACGAATTGTCCCCTTTGGAATTTATTAACCACCAGTACACCAAAATTATATTTTTTTGAAATAAAATATAGGTTTAACTTTTTAAAATTATCGTTAATACAGCTCAATAACATTTTTCCTCTTATGAAGTATTCTACTTCTAAGAGAATGAAATATTTTTATTGAGTTAACGTTATAATTAATATTTTATTGCAGAATCATGGTGCGAAAATATAAAAAGAATGGTACGCGTACCTACTCAAGAAGTCGATGAAGAGTCCATTAATTTAGCAATTGATGATGTTATACAAGGACGATGTCACCATGATCCTCTCTGATCCTCAACCACGAGTGGGCTGTACTGCTGGAATGACTAGACTTATTACTTTTGCAGTTAATTTAAGCAAATATAATGTGCAATAAGGTTCTAAGTAACAACCAAATGTTCAATTACCTATCTATTTTAAGTTTAAAATGTCAAAGACTGTTCAACGATCCCATACAAAATGATTGTAGATCTCATCTAAACTGATTGTAAAGCTTAGAATTATCAATAAGTAACTTAAGGAGGAACGATTTTATTTTTGTTATTTTCGCAAAGAAAGATTTATTGACTATAAGTCAAGTCAAATACTATTAAGTTGGTTCTTTGATAAATGAATATTTTTATGATAATTAATAAAAAATAACGAATTTAATAGGCTTTTTAATTACTCTGTATGAATCTACCCCATGCCGTACGAAAGTACCCCACCTACTGTACGAACGTACCCCATACGTGGGGTACTTTCGTACAAAAATCTTATCCCAGAAAAATGGATATAACCCTTTAATCTTTTGACATAATAGTTTCGAACTTTTTTATAACAAACTACAATATATTTGTTACACTTAGGAACATAAACTAGATAAATTCGACAATTAATCATAAAGTAAAAAATAAAATTCAAAAAAGTGTACGAAGGGTGACCACTTTCCCCTAAGAATTTCTGAGAAAGATTCTTAAGTATATAAGTCAAACGAACAAAACGAAGGCCGATGTTTACGTCAAAGCTTAAAATAAGTACCTAATATAAAACCGGCCAAGTGCGAGGAGGATTCCATACAAAGTTCGGAAAGATATTATAATAATTCAGTGCTAGCAGAATTCCGCTCCTAAGTAAAATATACGCAATGTGTGGTCATTTTGAATTGGATAATTACACACACAAAAATACATAAAAAAGTAGTCTCTTTTTATTAATTGTGCCATAAGACCTACCTTTATACCAAACTCAAATTTGTAGGTCAACTGGAAGTACCCCCTATATTTTGGAAATACTTACGGCAATTTGTATGGAAAGACCTTTTCTAATGACTGTATCCTTTGACTGACTTGACTTAGAGAACTGATCATTGATAATAATGATGATTATCACAGCTTCAATGGGCCGCAGACATACCTAAGTATGTATTTGGTATTAATTTGGTTTGTTAGATGGATTTCGCGAACGCATAATTTACATGTAGCAAGTTTCAGCGGTCGGCGTGTTTTTCTTAGCATAACTTTAGAATAATAAACATTGGTAGGTTTAGGTTATGCTAAGTTTTCATTGGCCAAAGGCTCCGTCTACACAGAAACAGTGTGCAGAAACAGTAGCGACGGAGCTCCTCTCACGCGGAGCTCCTATTTCCGCGTGCATTTGGACCTTCGGGGCGATGAAACTTAACATAACCTAAACCTACTTACGTTTCTGTGTTAGACATTCTTGCTTGTAGTAAATTAATGAGATCGATAATATTATGATAAAAATAAAAAATTCTAACAAGAATTAAACAAATCGCGGAAAAATGCGACTAATAAAATAAACCATCGATTAATAAGTCGATCGTAAAATTAGCGATGGGTGAAAAATGAGACGCGAAAAATTGCTAGGTAGGTACTACATGTAAATTATGCGTTCGCGAAATCCATCTAACAAACCTCCTATAAGGGTTACGTTTTTCCTATTGACGTACGGAACCCTAAAAAGCGTAATTTGAAGGTAACCATGGTGTACCTACGACCCCACCCTACCCTACCCCAATACAAGAATCTCGCAAATTTAAGTTAAGTAGGTATTCAATCATTATTGAATAGAGTCTTGATTTGCCGAGAATACGACATGTTCGCCTTGTGATCTCGCGCAACAAGCTAAATATAGCTAAGTACCTACTTGTAAGACGATTCGAGTTCATGTTCCTGGGATTATCAAACCTACCTTTGTGAGACTACAGTACTAAGCTGACTCATAAAATAGAAAATTGACTTCCCCATCAGTATAAACATTATACAGTCAACTAAGCAGAAATTAATGGCTAATCGTTACTAACCGCAACGTCGGGAGCGACGATTCTTATGCAGCTTACAAACTTTTATTCTTCACGAGGGTGAATCCATGGGTATATACTGAAGGTGTGCGCTTATTAATTGCAACTAAAACTAGCTCTCCACCTGAACATAGCTAAGTTAAATGCTCTGCCTACGGTGCGAAAACACAATAATCACTAACAAGCACCATATACATACATACATATATCACGACTTTATCCCTTACGAGGTAGACAGAGCCTAGGGTAACAAAACCTTAACGCCACGTTTTGCATGATTAAGGGCGTATAGGTGTTGTACGAAGTAACTACATCGTACAGTATTTTGCTGACACGCGACCTAAATATTCGCATTTAACACATACTTACTTAGTTGACAAATAACACCGCTCGCGATCGGTCACAGCTGAGCATTTCACTTATAACTTGTTATTTACGGGAATAAACTTTAGTGGGTTTAAAACTACTGGGTTTAAGTTCAACTCAACCAAGCAAACCAACTATTACAACCTTTCCTCAAGCTTCGACCATACATTTTGGTCCTTCGAACCTAGGATTAGTGCGTTTTTCTTGTGACGTTAGCAAATCGGTTCGGCTGGCTTCCCACAAGCGGGTTTCACCAGTTGAATTGTAAAGGAGCACATAACGATACGGAGAGACGTACGAAGTCGAACCAGGATTACTGAAAACTTTGGGGTCTTGGAGAACTAGTGCCAACGGCTACACATCCAACTTTAACGACCAACGGTCAAATATTTTACTTCAACTAACGAACTACGACAATTCATCATGAGTCAGAAGCTTGGAGAACTCATCGCTCGCCAAGAGACAACATTTGGTGAAATCAAAAAACTGTGTGCAAACTATAAAAAAGATAGCTCTGATAGGAAAACATTGGAGTACCTGGAGAAGCGGCTTACATCGCTTAACGCTGTCTGGGAACAATTTGCTCAAAATCATCTTGTACTAGAAAGTACCGGCTGCGTTGACATCCAATACTTTACGGATGATGTCTTCAAAAAAACACAGGCAGTATACGAGGAAGTTTTGCAAGATATAACAGGACGTCGAGCCGCTCTGATTGCAGCTATGGAAAAGGGAGAAACGATGCCCAGAACGCTAGTTAAAGGAGTGGGAAGCTTCGACTTTTCTGATGTGGCGTTCGAAGTGCCACCACCTCAACATGGGGAAAATGAAGCGAAACAGCAGGACCTTCTGATGCGCAATTCTGCAATTTTAGAGCTTTCGAACGAACGGTGGAAAAAATGGACCTTGAATGGGTTACGGAGAAGTGGGAACTGGAAGACAACCTGCATATCTTGAAAACTAAGTGGGATCATATCGAAAAAGTTAACTGGGAGCTGGATTACATCTTACAAGACAACGACACAAGTTACAAACAAAAATATGTATCCGTGGAGAGGATTTACGACAGCATAAGAAAACAACTAAACCATAAAATATGGAATAGCGCACATTACGAAAAGGCAACGCCGAAAATTATTATTCCGGATTTCTACGGGAAATACAACCAATGGAATACATTTCGTGACTTGTACATGGCAAGCGTACATAACAACCCATTACTCTCAAGGGCGCAGAAGATGCAGCATCTCAAATCCAAACTGAAGGGAGAGGCTGAAAAGCTGGTCCAACACCTTGGGATTAGCGCTGACAACTACACGACCTGCTGGGAGCTAATTTCGCACCGATACGACAACAAGCGGCTGCTATTTACTGGCTATATGAACACTTTACTTAACCAACCGACGATACAGCAAGCAAACGCTGCAAGCATCAAGAGTATACATGACGTCATGTTAGAGTGCCTTAACGGCTTGAAGAACATTGGGCTGGATGTCACAACTTGGGATCCGATCATCGTTTTCCTGCTCGTGCAAAAACTGGATACTGAGACTTATAACGAGTACATGAAAGCTCTTAAGGAGCCTAGAGAGTTACCAGACCTGGAAGAATTCACAAAATTTTTGGAAAACAAATTTATGGCTTTAGAAGCAATGCAGAGTAGCAGCAATCAAAAACCATCTCAAGCTTACAGATATCAACCCCAGAATAAACCTCAAAAACCAATTAATATCCAGTCGGCGCGTAATAACAATTTTATGCATAAAACCTACAACACAGCCAGGCCATCGCACTTCGGAAAGACACAAACGATGCAAAATGCCTTCGCAACAACTACGCGAAAGTGCCCGATCTGCAAAACTGATCACGTGCTAATGCAATGTGACAAGTTTTTGCTTATGAGCGCAGCTGGACGTCGTGATACAATTCGAAACTTACAACTTTGCAAAAACTGTTTGTACAGTCACGGCGATAAACAATGCATTTCTGAAAGAAGATGTAAGCTGTGCAACACAAATCACCATACTCTCATGCATGAAGCTGAAACTACTCGTCAAGGGAGCACTCCAGCTTCCGCACAAACCACGCGCGCGGTCAACAATGTAATAAACACGGACACAGAAGTTTTGCTGCCAACTGTACTGCTAAAAGTCAAAACTGTTGACGGAGACTACACCAACTTAAGAGGACTACTAGATCAAGGCTCACAAGTAAGCCTAATAACTGAAAATGCAGCGCAACGTCTAAGACTACCAAGGAAAAGAGGAAGCGCCGTCGTATCTGGGGTCGGTGCCCTCTCTGGGAACTGCAAAGGATCACTGCAATTAGAATGCAAATCCATACATTCAGATTACCAATTCCGAGTAGAAACATTAGTGATGAAGAAACTTATAAACAAACTACCAACTACGTCCTTTACGAAGGACAACTGGCACTATCTAGAGAACTTGAAACTAGCGGATCCACAATTCAATGCCGCGGGCCCTGTAGATCTTCTTCTGGGGGCTGACATTTACGCCGAACTAATACTAGATGGAGTCCTGAGAGGGGAACATAACGAGTACCCCGTCGCTCAACAGACTAGAGTTGGGTGGATCTTATGTGGCAATGTCAAAACATTCCATTGCTTTGTCACACTGAACGATTTGGAGAACATATCTCGCTTTTGGGAAACTGAGGAGATAACTGAAAGCCAAGCTCTTCCAACTGATGGAGAAATGTGCGAAAAACATTTCATCGAAACGACAACTAGACTAAAGGACGGAAAATATGTGGTTGAAATGCCCATGAAGCCTGACTATGAATCTCACATAGGAGATACAAAACGACAAGCCCTAGCACAATATTTGCAACTGGAGAGAAAAATGAGCAGGAATGAAAAATTTGCAAGGGAATACAAAAACTTTATTAATGAGTATATCACAATGGGACACATGAAGCCTGCGCCTACAGGAACTAGCATCAATAAGCAAGTATTTTTATCTCATCACGGGGTCGAGAGAGCAGAGTCTACCACAACCAAACTCAGAGTGGTTTTCAACGGTTCTTATAAAACAACAAGCGGGTATAGCCTTAACGACCTCATGTATACTGGACCCAACCTACAAAAGGATATGCTTACTTTAATCATTAACTGGAGAACATACAAGTATGTGTTTTGCGGTGATTTGGAAAAAATGTACCGACAAATTTGGCTAAATGAAGATCAGCAACGACTTCAGTCCATCATCTGGAGGGACTCACCCCAGCAGCCCCTACAGGAGTGGCAGCTATGCACCGTGACGTACGGGATGAAGTCCGCGCCTTATCTCGCCATGCGCATTCTCCACCAACTAGCGCAGGATGAGAGGGAGCAACATCCAGAAGCCGCAGAAGTTTTACAAAATTATTTTTATATGGACGATCTGGTTTACGGAAGCGATACCGTGGCCACAGCAAAAAGCCTAGTGGCGGAACTGATAACACTTCTGAAGAAGGGTGGATTTAACCTACGAAAGTGGAAAAGCAACGAGCCGACCATTTTAGAAGAGCTAAACGATGAACAAAAATGTAAACAACCGAATGTAACCTTTAACCCCGAGCAAACTGCAAGTACGAAAACATTAGGAATAAGCTGGAACCCGGCCTCCGACACCTTTACATACAACTGGCAACTAACTGAAAACAAGAACTTAACGAAGAGAGTTTTTTTAGCTGAAATGAGCAAGCTATATGACCCCCTCGGTTGGCTTTCACCTATCATAATCAAAGCAAAACTGCTTTTTCAAAAGGTATGGCTCAGTAACACTGAATGGGATGAGAACTTGCCTCCTGAAGTCGCGCGCGAATGGGAGAGTCTTCGAAAAGATTTACCAAACATTAACAAGTTAACAATACCAAGATGGATCAACTGCAGCAGCAAACAAGTAGAAATACATGGTTTCAGTGACGCGAGCCCGAATGCTTACGCTTGCGTAATTTACAGCCGAGTCAAAACCGCAGACAGCAAATACGTTACGACATTGATCGCAGCAAAAACGAAAGTGGCGCCTCTTAAAAATAAACTAACGCTTCCTAAAATGGAGCTATGCGGAGCTTTACTACTGTCTAAGCTGATTGAAAAAGTAAAAACCACCCTGAAGAGCAAAGAACTAGAAATACACTGTTGGAGTGACTCTCAGGTAGTCTTGGCGTGGCTACAAGGAAACACAAACAAATGGGAAAGATTTGTAGCCAACCGAGTAACGCAAATAAACAATATAATTCCTTCAACGCAATGGCGCTACGTAAAATCAGAACACAACGCCGCTGACTGTGCGACGAGGGGCCTCACACCATCCAACCTTCTAACTTTCAACTTGTGGTGGGAAGGACCTAACTGGCTAAAGGATAGCACCTCCGACGTACTTAAGAAGAACTTAGGAATCTACACAACTATCGACGGAATAAAAACAAGCTGTTGCCTAACACAGATTGACAACGCTTGCGAAATAATCAACATGCTACTAAGCAAATTCAGCAGTTTGAAACGCGTCATACGAGTACTCGCTTGGATACGACGGTTTCGCCCAGCCTATCGTAAACAAACTAATACTGCAAACGCAAACGATTATTTAATCAGCCTCGACAACAAAGAAAGAGTTAGCACTTTAACTGCACAAGAACTTGTTGAAGCAATGGAGCTGGTGACAAAGAAAATACAAAAAGAATATTACTCAGATGATATGGACCACTTGAAGAAAACAGGATCTGTTCAAACAAGAAGCAACCTACTTAAACTGACGCCATTCATTGACGAAAACGGTATTCTTCGAGCTAGAGGACGTTTGGCCAACTCTCTTCTACCTCTTGAAAGCAAGCATCCAATTATCCTACCCGCTACAGGAAGACTAACGGAGCTCATAATTCAAGAGTCCCATCGTGAGTCATTACACGGGGGCGCAAGACTAACCTTGGCACACATACGCCTTAAATTTTGGATCATTGGAGGACGACAAACTGTCAACAAACAATTACGCCAATGTGTAAGATGTCATCGGTACAAACCACACAGAAATGAGCAACTAATGGCCGACTTGCCGAAAGTAAGAGTTTTACCATCAAGGCCATTCACGAACACTGGTGTAGATTTTACAGGCCATGTAGAAATAAAAATAAACAAAGGAAGAGGTGTCAAGACGTGCAAAGCTTACATCGCGATTTTCATCTGTATGGTGACGAAAGCTTTGCACCTAGAGCTGGTGTCTGATCTAACAACTCAAACTTTTCTTGCCGCTTTCAAAAGATTTTGTGCACGCCGAGGCACGCCAAAGCACGTCTACTCGGACAATGGTACAAACTTTGTAGGAGCGGCTAATGTGCTTCAAAGGGACTTTGTACTTCACCAAACATTAAACTCGTCCGAATTCCAAGATGAAATGAGTCACCAACAAATACAGTGGCACTTTAACGCACCCCTATGGGCAACAGCTGCTGGCCTGTGGGAATCAGCCGTTAAGTCGATGAAGTACCACCTTAAGAGAGTCCTGGGAGAACATAAACTAACCTTCGAGCAGTTCACAACGTTACTTACACAAATCGAAGCGTGCCTAAACTCACGCCCGCTATGCCCTTTGACGGACGACATAGACGACCTGGAATACTTGACTCCAGGTCATTTTCTCGTCGGGGGACCCCTACTGTCTTTACCTGAAAAGGAAGGAGATTTTAACCAGTTCGACTTAAGAAACAGATGGAGGCTAATAGAACTTCTGAACGTACGCATTTGGAAACGCTGGTCCAGTGAATACTTACATCAACTGCAAGAACGTTGCAAGTGGCAGAAACCGAAGAAAAACCTTGAAAAAGGAAACCTTGTATTAATAAAGGAAGAAAACTTATCTCCTGGGAAGTGGGCGCTCGGAAAAGTACTTGAGGTACACCCGGGCGCTGACGGCAATGTCAGAGTTGTTACAGTGCGAACAAAAGGTGGACAACTAAAAAGACCAATAACAAAATTAGCCCCTCTACCACTGCAAGAGAGTTTACAAACTACGGACCCAGCAACAAGCAAGAGCAAGACTGCAATGCAGGGAAAACAAATTACCACACGACGAAAGTGCAAGACACCATTCAGCCTATTCTCCATTCTCATGGTGATGATGATCTCGTTAGTGGGAAAGGCGAGCTCAGCGTCACTTAATAACTACAAGATGACAACCATTGATGACAACCACCCTATCTACTTTGATGAAGCAGGCAAACTTCAACTTATACACGATGAGTGGACGTTGTTGGTTTACTATAACCTAACCTCGTATTGGAAAGCAACGAATGAACTACAACGTTACATTAATCAGATCGACGAACTCTGTCAAAAAATAACTTACCCGCCCTGCACAACAATCGTCAGTCATCTACGTCACGAATTGCGCCACGTGACCGAATACAACACTCTTCTACTATCCCAACCCCTCACGCGACAAAAACGAGGTTACTTTGATGGGGTTGGCAAGCTCGCAAGAACTCTATTCGGCGTGTTAGACGAAGATTTCGCCACTAAATACGAAAACGACATTGACATGTTACAAGGCAACGATAATTATTTACTGCAGCTTATGAAGAATCAAACTTTAATCATAGAGGCCGAAAACAACGTCATAAAGAAAAGTGAAGCATTTATGAATGAACAATTCAAAACAATAAATACCTACCTAGAGCAAACGCACGCCGAAGTTAAGAAGATCGAAAGCAGAGTACAAGCGCTATACGCAATAAATGATATTAACAGTGCCGCTATCGTATCGACTCTAATTCTAAACAACTTACAGCGAATCCAAGAAATACTTTTAGATGCCTTGGGAAACGTCTATAAAGGACATCTGGACACTCATCTGTTCCCCGCCTCGCAACTAGCCGAACAACTTAACATAATATCAGGAAAATTGCCGCAAGGATTATCGCTTCCAGTCAAAGATGTGCAAGAAGATATTCAAGACATTTACGAACTACTCTACGTAAAAGCAAGAATAACTAACCATTACCTACTGTTCGAGTTGCACATTCCATTACTCAGCGATGATGAATATACTATTTACCGAGTTATACCTATACCATTCATGAAGCAAGGTCGATTAAAAGTAGTTGAACCCTCGTCGGAATATATAGCAATCAACTTTATGAAGAAAACTTACACAGGAATAACAGAAACCGACATTAAAAAATGCACTAAATATAGCGAAGATAAGTTCAGCTGTATTGCCAGACAACCAGTCTACAACCTATACGACACGAATGCACCTTGCGAAGCAAATGTCTTTAGTCAGCAAACTTCATTATCATGCGTCATCAAGGACTCGCAGTGCAAGGAACTCTGGACGTCATTACATAACCCGAACGTATGGCTGTTTACGTTATGCGAGAAACAATTAATTCGTATGATATGCAACGATCATGTTACACCGATAGCGTTAAATGGCACAGATGTTATTACAATGAAGCCGCGGTGTATTTTACAGAAAAAGGATGCTACAATATACACCTATAACCACCTTGGGAGTCAAATCAAGGTCAGAACTGACATCGATGTACCGACCATAGATTCCTCAATTAATAGCATGTTTGACCTGAGCTGGAGTAACGCGCATTTAAACATAACGGAGAGGATAACAGAAGCGGCTGCAGACATAAGCACAGTGGAGAAGCAGTTACACCTTCAGAAGGAACAGGAAAAACTGCTCCCAACATTAACCTCGTCCTTGTCGGTTCACGATATCCACCACTACACTGTCACCACTCTGTTGCTGGGAGGAATACTACTGGTAGTACTGGGAATAGTAATTAGGAAACGGTGTCGTCGAAAACCGGCACCGGTAACTGATACTGACACAACGCAACAAGATGATCGCAAGGAGGTCAATATTGAGATGAAGGTGTTCCCAAACGCCACGCAGTCACGGGAACCGGTTTACAGTGAACCCAAGCGGACACAACCGAGATTTGATTTCGACTAATTTTATTCATATACCTATTGTTTTACTTTTAATTATTAATTTGTTTACTTTAACTAAGGACTTTATGTTTATCTATGTACAAAATGCTCTGCTGAACCATTCAAACTTTCTATTCTTGTCCCTCGGGAGCATGTACGAAGTAACTACATCGTACAGTATTTTGCTGACACGCGACCTAAATATTCGCATTTAACACATACTTACTTAGTTGACAAATAACACCGCTCGCGATCGGTCACAGCTGAGCATTTCACTTATAACTTGTTATTTACGGGAATAAACTTTAGTGGGTTTAAAACTACTGGGTTTAAGTTCAACTCAACCAAGCAAACCAACTATTACAACCTTTCCTCAAGCTTCGACCATACAGGTGTAAAGGGAGTTCAAAACAATGATGGGTTGCTAGCTGCATCGCCTATAACATGATTCCTAAGACTATCGCCCATTCCCTCGATGGGCTTACTTAACTCATCTGCGCAAGAAGAGAAGCAACTGGTAAATTCTAGGTTTTTTCTTTACGCCCAGACCAGCATGGAAGAAAGCACCATACAGAATTTATAATAAAATATCATTAAGCCGACGCAGTGTTTGCAATTTCCATTTCACAGCACAGTAGAGCTTAAATTAACTCTTAGAGTAGGTACCTAGGTGATAGTACCCAGTGCCTAGTAGTTGAAAGTCTGGTCAAATATATGTATTTTACCGCATTTGGAGTAGTTTTAACAGATATGTTCTATTAAGTAATTACTAAGCATTAGAGATTTATCGCATGAAATAGTGTATTTTGTAACAGATACTATTTTAAAGACAACTAATAATAAACGCTCAAAGTGTTACCGCCCGAACGCCAGCGAGGGCGGCTGAAAAAATCCGGGGGTCTCAATGGCGTTTTGCGTTAAGGTCGAGATTAGATACCCTTTTTACATTTTAATTTCTAGCTTTTGCCCGCGACTTCGTCCACGCAGTTCTTCCTCTTATCTCTCGCATCGAAAATGTAAAAAATCAGCCAAAGCGTGTCGTAGTTACTTTAGCGCGAAGGATTTCGTACTACCCACCTACCTCAACGAAATAAATCCGTTTCTTGACACCCATTCCATTATTCCGTTATCCAATCCTTTTGTCCTGTGGGAAATTCGAAAAATTTTATGACCCTACGTGATCTTCAAAGACAAAGCTTATATTATTATTTTCTAAACCGTTCTTTTTATCCCATGGGAAAATTGGAAAATCCTTTTGTAGTGATCGTCTTTTATCATCAAAGAATATGTCTGCCAAAAAACTATATTATTAGCAAGTCATTGAGGTAGGTACTCTTTTTTATCCTAAGGGAATTTCGCAAGATCGTGAAATCAGTTTTCAGATATCATAATTACCTACTGGTATGCCAAATTTAAAGATTCTAGTAATAATAGCTACGGAGATAAGAACATTTCAAAGTAATTATATAAAGCCCTTCTCCCTATCCCGCGCGAATTCCGAAAACTCTTGAAATTAATTTTCAGCAGTTATGGTTGTGTGTCAAATTTTACATACATATATCACGTCTTTATCCCTTACGGGCTAGATAGAACCTAAAATCAAAAAATCAAATCAAACCAAATCAAATCCGTCAAATTTTCAGACTCTAGTAATTATAGTTATGGAGATAGGCTCCCTTTTCAGTGGACTTACAAACCCCATTTATTCTCTATCCCGTGGGAATTTTGAAAAATCCCTCCTTAGTGCACCTCTGTGAACTGAAGCAATATTTATTTACGTTGCGACTCTAGGCAGCTGCGACCTTTGACATGTTTATCGCTATCCCGCGGGAACTATGCAATTTTCCGGGATAAAAGTAGCGTATAACCTGGCCGGTGATTTTGTCAACAGATTAGTAAAGTTTGCATCAAAATCCGTTCAGTCGTTTTTACGTGATGCGCTCGCAAATGTACAGACAAACAGGCAAAAATTCTAAAAACGGTTGGAACGTGTTTATTAATTCTAAGTATCTCCCGCCAATTTTTTTTTAATATCTTTCATGTAAGTACAGACTTTCGACCCTCTTCAGCTTTATTATACGTATCTATATATACGGGGCATCAAGGGGGAGCTAACTAATAACAAACTATGCAGATTTATTTTAAATTTATTTTGGTGTTCATTCAATTAATTTATCTTGTAATATAGTTTAATATAATATTAAGCCCTTTCCATAACTGAGCTGATCCGAACTCCTAAAAATAATTGGTGATTACATTGTCACGACACGAAACTTTCGCCATCGGGGACCTATTGCGGATGCGGAATTTTTACTCATCCGAAAACCGCAATATACCGCACCTGTTCGCTCTGCTTACTTTACATGTTTTAAATCGTTTTATTTCACGCGTTTTATTTCCTCATCTTGTTCCGAGTAACACGGAACAAGATGAGGAAAATACAAAAATAAATAGTATTCTTATGACTTCCCACGAAATTTAAAGAAAAAAGGAAGTTTTGTATTCCTCAATATTGCCATGATAAAAAGAAAGTACCTAACGATAAACAAATATGAGACGCAATAAAGCAACATAATCATTGCAGTTAGCCGCTTAATTACGGGCGCAGAGGGTTGATGACATTTTTATTAAAACAATTTACGTTAGCCCCCAAATTGTAAAATATTGCTGTTGGCAGAGTCGTGTTAAACGTGTGGGGGCGGGAGCTGTAGGGTGGTCATTCCGAGGCAGCCGGGGAGGTCGTATCAGCCATTGAGCGGAGTGACCGGCCCTCTCCGAGCCATTTACTCCGGCCCACGCTCCAAAAGGATTTTCCAACCACAACGTGATCACGTCACATTGATTTCAAATTTGAGCCTTTCACTATCTATCTGGACAGGAAATAATTTCCATTTCAAAATTGATAGCATTATACATAATAGGTACCTATTTACATGAGCATTAAGAATAAATAACATGTGTCTATCTATTTTGCAGACGTTTATTTTCGGAAACCAGCTGAGTTAGTGCTTAACATGGTAAAGTAAACTCTAAAAATATTACTTTAATAAGAAAAAACTGAGTCTGAATTTGAAGCGGGTCTGCATTTACCGGAGAGTTCTCTTTAGAGTGTCGGGATACCAAGCGTCTTATATATAAAGGCGACAAAGAGCTTTGTGCAAAGCCTAGAGTTTTACGCCTCACACAGTCGTCTCGGTGCCTAGAGGGTTGGGATTTTTTATTACACAATCCACTCAAGTTTGTTTATTTACCCTGGAGTTTCATAAGCCCTGCTTTATCTTCTTACCTAAGAGGGTGTCCCATAACTGTTTCAGGTATAAAAGTGCACTTTTACCAGCGACTTGCTAGATGTGTTAATATTTACTAACATATCTGTTAGGTATATAATATACTAGCTTCTGCCCGCGACTTCGTATGCGTATTATACATATAAACCTTCCTCTCAAATCACTCTATATATTTAAAAAAACGCATTAAAATCCGTTGCATAGTTTTAAAGTTCTAAGCATACATAGGGACGGACAGACAGACAGCGGAAATCACCCTTGTTTATACTATGTAGTGATTACGTATCACGTAGGTATAGATATAGTTAAATATGTACCCATCTCACGTGACACTTTCTGCCAAGGATTTTCTAAAAATGGAACGAATTTAAGCCTGATTTTAGGCGGTCGAGTTTCGTCACGTAGCCGACCTAGCAGTGTAGTGGGATTAAGCGGAGGAAGTGGTATTCCACGAATGTCAACAAACGTGAACTTTGACGCGGCCGCGAGTTTGGGACACCGCTCACGTTCCGCGCGTGTTCTCGTGGAGGCGTGGGTAGGCGCAATAGTGTTAGTGTTCCATTGAACACGGCGTTACTTACTTTGCGGAGGTCCATACTAATGAACAAAAAACATGTTCATCAGTACTTCGCGATATTTGTTGCTCATTTCTAGTGTTGCTGCCGTCAATGTTTACCGAGATGAAGTTGAGGTTGGCAAAATTCAAAGTGCAGTTGTACAACTTGTTTTATTGAGTTTTCAATCAATAGTTCTTTTAACTTGTGGGTTGAATTTTAAATATTTTTTCTGTAGTTTCCACGTAGGTGTGCAGTTACAGGAATCACTCGAAACCAGACGTTTTGGATACCAAATCACTACATAACATAAAACAAAGTCGCTTTCCGCTGCCTGTCTGTCCCTATGAATGCTTAGATCTTTAAAAGTACGCGACGGATTTTGATGCGGTTTTTTTTAATAGATAGAGTGATTCAAGAGGAAGGTTTATATGTATAATTCTACGCAGACGAAGTCGCGGGCAGAAGCTAGTTGATTATAAAAAAACAAGAGAGGCTTCAGGGTACGAAGAAAAATAGGCTTACAAAATATACATAGTCCCACTCATATTTAGACAACAGTTTCTCGATAATAAATCTTAACTAGTAGGTACGGTCCGGGGAGGGTGTATTATCTTATCTTCTTGCTAAAAGGAATATATTTTTACCAAAAGTATATAAATTGAGGAGAGTTATCTACGTGTTGGTGTTGCGAGCTATGACGTCATACGGCGGGAGAGGCCGGGAGCCTCCCCCTGGACCCCTCGACGTCTCTTGATCTACATCAGCGTTATGTTGAGGGACGTTCCGCTGATTAATTCGTTTTAAACACTGGGGTATGTAGCATGACCAATTTACAGGTTGAAAAATCTCATTAGATTGGTAGGTATGTGAGTCCGATTCAATATACGGCCCGTAAGACAGCAAGACAGACCCGAAGGTCTTGTTAAACGATATCGTACTGTACAGTCGAATCATTTGATTCCTGACCCAAGATAGAAAGTCCTTACACGTTGTATGATTTTCCTTGTCATTTCAATGTAACGCAACTATGACATGAACTGTGAGAGTATCACAGTGGGTCAGGAATCAATCTGTTCGATGGTACCTAACCTACTGAACCACGTGGAGGGGCCGTCCGGAGCACTACCACCATCTTCCTTGCTTATCCTACCGCTTAGCAGGAGTGCTCGCGTTGTGTTCCGGTGTGGAGAGTAGGAGAGCCGGTGAAATTACTGACACACAAGGGGTTTTATGAACAACGACACGTTAACACAAAGACAATTCGGTGCAGTAGGTATTTATACGCGTATGTACATTTCGACGATTCATTTTCTTTATACATAAAAAAACGGGTTATTTACACCATTTCTACTAACTCAAGAACGGCTGTACACAGTTTTATGATCGTTGATATGTTGGATTTGCCTCCACCTCGAACAGCAGATTAACGAGGTAATAAAATATGAAAAATTGACGAAAAATATTATTTTGTATGCAACACCGTCTGTGAAGACATGATAGAATAGAAACTGATTCTAAGGCGCAACAAAGTTTGCTGGACAGCTAGATATTTTATATACAGGGGCCTTACCATGACGTCTTAATGCGATGCAATTCCGATTCAGTTTAGGTTCGCTCGCTATCAGACTAAACCTGAACTGAGCCGGAATTGAATCGCATACGACGTCATGGTAAGGCCCCAGCATTCACTTCGACACTGCAGATAAATTTCCACTACGTAGAAAGATACCTATATGCGCTATAGACTGATGAAGAAACAAAGGACTTTCTTTCAACGTTCACAAGACGTATTACATAAACAAGAGAGATTAACGTCACAATAACAAAGATTTAGATCTCACTTAAATAATAACGCTGAATGAAGCGTTTTACTAAAGGACGTATCAGTTAATAATAATCGATTCGTCTGTTAAACGAGCTATTAACCCCAATCAATACATTATCTGCTTAAATAATAAGCAATGCAATCGCTTCTAAACGCAGCCGCGTGTTGCCACGTCCTCGCATCTGCCTCGCAAACTCCCTCGGGAACTAGAAACATTGTAGACCTTGCAGCTTAAGAGCACAACATTATTAAGGACATGTTTCACCACTCTCTGTTAAGTTGCTGTTAAGTATGAAATATATATGTTATTGGCTCTTTTTATTTTGAAAGGGTCCCAGCGCTATTAGCCTCTTCAAAGATATTTCAAAGAGGCTAAATAGACGCTACTGGAAACCGCAGAGCTGGCAGCTTCCTTGGACAGCGTATTAGTATCGCTGTCCAAAGGGAGAATGCTGCCAGCGTCTGTGGAACTATGCCACGGGGGCCCCTCCTTTTTTAATTATTTTATTTTAAGATTGGTTTTAGTTCAGTTTTTTTAATTCGTTTTTAATTTAATAGTTTAATTTGTTTTATTTCCATTTTGTATCCTATTAATATTTTGAAAGAATAAATAGAGACGACGTCACAGATATCTGACATTTGATACATCAGAAACTTAACAGAGTGTGGTGTAATACGTCCTCCTGTGTTACAGGGTGTCTATGGGTGGCGGTGCTCACTTACCATCAGGTGACCCACTTGCTCGTTTGCCTTCCTGGTCGTATAAACAGCCCATTGACTACCTTGGGCGTCAATGCGGATTTCAATTATCATATTTATTTTATATTTTATTTATTGGGGACGTTTTGGGAAAAGGTCAGGTCAAGAGTACACCCCATACCGACGAGCATGTATGAAGAGATTGATGAAAGTGGATGAAGCGTAAGAAGTATGTCAGGATCGTAGCTAGTGGAACAGAGTATAGTCTCTGCCTACCCCTGTGGGAAGAGGCGTGACGGTATGTAGAAAATATTATGGGATATTATCTATTTATTTCCAATTATTGAATGCGTGGTTCGATATTCCGGATAAATACATCGTTGTCATTTGAAAAATGTAATGCTATTTTTGATTTGTGAAACTTGAAACGAAGAGCTCGTTGAAAGTGGATGACCTTTGCACGAAGGGTCAGAGGGTTCACTACCCTATACAGAACGAAATAAGTAGGTGAGTAGGTGCAGATAAAAGCAATTTAGATAAAACTCAAGTTTCCACTTCGAAATTACTTTTAAAAAGTCTGTTTCCATTAATTGAAACTGAAAGTCTATTTATTAAATTTACTGCTGAAAGCACTCCAACGTACTCTCGGAACGAGACAAAGCAAAAGCTTCCAAAAGAACATTTCATTTGCCGGAAACAGTTGTACAACTTCTATTGAGATGTACGTCAAGTTAAGCACCTGTATCTACCTACTACAAGGGAGTTTGTTTTATTTTGGTTTGAAACGAATTGAGAACTGGAAGATACGTTTTAAGTACTATGCAATAATATATATAAAAAAAAAGTAAGTCCCGGTCTTTGAATTTTCTATTTACCGAGTGTGACATATTAGTTAGGGAGCTGGCGAGCATTTCGGTATATGATTTGCACACGTTTCACGTTGAGGTGGAGTGCAGTTTAAATCATTACGAATCGATTTGGTTCAATCAATTAAGGTCCTATGTCGCTGCGTTTTCGCGTTACAGCGGATTGAAGTTGCTTAAAAAAATGGGGGTATTAAGTCATTTGCACATGTCTGCCTCTGGAGTTTATTGGTCACAATCATCTTGAAAACGAAGAAAATCGAAGAGGCAGACATTCAGGACTCTGCATTATCATGGGACGGAGTCTTAAAAGTGTAAAAAAAAAAAGCTCTACTAAGTCATTTGCACACGGTTCTCATTACGCCCATTCGATTCACTATGACTCCGTGGATTCGAAAAAAAATGTGGCAGACACTTTGCTCGCTGATTTTCACCTGTGTAACTGTTTGAAATTCACGGAATTAAGGGACAGCAGGCATACAGCAAAGCTATTCGGTAAGCAGGATAGATACGGCGCGAGCGTGCGTAGGTGCTTACCTGATAATATTGCCGTGTGTACCTATTGCATGGGATTATTGTTATTTTTTAGTTTTATTTATACAATTTTGTTTAATTATTATTCTCTAAAAGCACGGTAACGACTAAACTTCTGGAGCTGAAATCTATGCAATCATATTTTTTCTCAATGCCAACCAGAAAAAATCAATTCAATTCAGAAAAAAAAATCAAATGGTCTGCCTTTGGAATATCAGAGGCCTTAACGTCTGCCTCATCGATTTTCTTTGTTTTCATAAGGAATTCAAACATCAGTCCAAGAGGCAGGCGTGTGCGCATAATATAGCATACCTTTTTTTTTAACATTTTTGAAACGCTGTAAATTTACAACGCAGCACCACCATGATGGCAGACTATTTTTCCGTGGTTCTTCTCATTGTTTTTGATCGAACAAGTCAAGTCTGCCAAGTGTGCATTTCATATACATTTTTTAAAATCATAAAAATAAATTAAAAAATTTAATACTACAAAAGTCAGAGCCCTGGATGTCTGCCTTTTCGATTTTTTGTGTTTCTAGGATGACTGTAATCATCAGGCCCAGAGGCAGACGTGTGCACATAATATAGCACACCTTTTTTTTTTTACATTTTTGAAACGCTGTAAATTTACAACGCAGCGCCACCATGGTGGCAGACCGGGTCCTTGATGTTCCTTAGGGCATAAATATTACTATTAATAACGTCTGCCTTGTGTGCTAATCATATAGAAATTTTGCTCGCCAGCTCCCTAGCTATATGTACAGTTAGCCAAACGGAACCCTAGGCTACAGTAGATCCTTTTCACAATGAAAATCGGAGTACTTTGACAGAAAAACAAGCCGATCACTTAATGTGATAACGTTATTGAGTAAGCCAGGGTTCGATTCGGTTGACAGTAGTTAGGTATATTGTAAAAGCTTGCTGGCGCCCGAGCGCCCGAATTTTGGTACCCCGACACTCGAAAGAAACTTACCCCTCGAAAGTGATGGGAAATTACAAATCTAATCGTATGTACCAATTAAAAATGTAGCCTGAGCTGTAGTTTTGTAGTAGTTGCAGATTTTGGCTACTTTTGTACTGTACTTTGAATATCGTGCTTTCGAAAATGGTCAATTGGTGTAATTTATCCCAAGATATTTAATTTATTTATTTATTAATTTTGATTGGCCTACTTGCTGTACTTAATTAAATTATACCTGGTAAATACCTACTTATATTTGTTCGATGTGCTTTCACTCTGCTTTGTTTATGATGAATCCCTCCTAATATTATAAATGCGAAAGTAACTCTATATGCTGTCTACCTGTCAGCTACGTTTTCACGCCTTAAACATCATAACCGATTTCAATTAAATTTGCCACAGAGATAGTTTCAAGTTCGGGTAAGAACATAGGATAGTTTTTATCCCGGAAAATCGCAAAGATACCGCAGCTTACTTATAAGCGAATTCTGCTCAGATGGAGTTCATTGTGAAATTTTCTTTCACATGTAACCAGCTATAACATTTAAACATATAATTGTCTTTGTCTATATTCAGTCCGAGGGCATAAATATCGATACATCCATAATTTCAAGTACATGTGGCACCAATATTATTGTTAGTGGCATAAATGTGTGGAGATGTTTTTGACGTCTTGGTAAGGTACCTACACATATTTAAGCCCTTGACTGTACTTATATTGACTAATAAATGAAAATCAACACAGATCTCAATTGACTTTTGACATTCGAAAGGAACTTAGACATAGCAAACGGAACTGGCGATTTGCCAAGTCAACTGGCGTATAGGCTCTCACGTTCGTCCTTTCCCACTGCCAAGGACGAATCAAGGACACGAACGCCATAATCACTATAGGTATTAAGCTAAAGTACAGTGTTATCGGTATGTTTCTACACGGAGTGCAATACAGAGTGAATTGCGTAAGAAATGTATATGGGGTAATAAAAGCACTGATAAAAACAAAGTCAAAAGCCTGAAGTAAAAAAAGTAAACCATTTCAATTGAAATCAGTTCTTGTGTCTGATTGCTTAATACTTCAGCTTCTTTGATAAGTCTGTTCTGTGAAACCCGCAATAATAGTAATTTCCTTTGTTACTAATTTATTGCGGCAACCAGAAGGAAGTTGTCCATATTTCCAAGACTTTTTGCACTCTACATGGCTTTAACCAAATTGACAAATTGTTTTCGAAAGGCTGGGTAGGAACAACTACCTATTTAAGTAGTGTTCCTTTCGTATCTATGAGTGGGTAGGTCTAACTGTTTTTCTGGGAAACAGTAGTGCGTCTATATACTCCCATTTATAATTTATAGCGACCTGGCCCGGCTTCGCACGGTGTATTATACATATAAACCTTCCCCTTGAATCACTCTATCTATTAAAAAAACCGTATCAAAATCCGATGCGTAGTTTTAAAGATCTAAGATGAACAGACAGACAGCAGAAAGCGACTTTGTTTTATACCCCTCGGAAAAACACGGATTCCCATGTTTTTGTATTTTATGTGCATAAAAGCTTACTTGCTTTAATGCCTAAAAATCTGAAAAACCAGGTGCCCGATTTTTTTTGCAATGGGGTGTATGTAGTGATAGCCTTAAGCCTTAGCTATTGCCCGCGACTTCGTCCGTGCAGTATTAAACATAGCTGCAGTATTAAATGTGATACTCACAATAATCTGGCTTTCTATTGGTAAAACGATAGTCAAAATCGGTGCAGTAGATCCAGATATTACAACCTACAACCCTACAAATGTCATAAACTCACAAACTTTACCTCTTTGTCATATTAGTATAGAATAGTATAGATGTGCAGTTAGGTACTGATACATTGGCTTCCTCTTGGAAATCCTTTGTATTGAGGTTAAATCAGTTGCGAGCAGGCAGCACGTTCCACGAGTAAGTAATTATAAAGTGCGGATGGTCCAGATGCGTGCGCGTCAGCTGCGAGCCGCGCTGACATACTTATATGTTTGCTTACCGCCTGTCGACCGCAAACGTGCTTTATTCGCTGGCTTTGTTTTGTGCTACTTTTACCTACCTTTGTCATTTAGAAGGTGTTTGGTGCAATTCCAGATATCTCCGAAGACCAATTACTGACTAACAGATGCAGTGTCAAATGTTTACGAAATTATAGTTTCAATACGTACGTACTATAACACTACGCTCTTGGAACACGGCGCAGTAATACTTTGAGGAGCCCTGATTTCAAGTTTTTTTTTGTATAAGACCTTGAAATTTTTATTTGGATTAACAAGTTTGGTGGACGTGCGTAGATTGATTGGATATTAACTAATACTAGAGTCTAGTAAAAAAGGAGAGTCAATAAAAAGCTTGTAAAAATGTATGTAGTTTACTTTTGGAACATAGACAGCTCTAGTCTACGTAGAAATGAACACATGTCCGTGTTCGTAATAATACCTACTTAATGTTTTTATGAAACAAAAGATTCCAGGTACCTTTACACCTTTTTGTTCTATTGTTGAATCCGCCTAGGGATGGTAGATCCCAAGAAATAATCTTAACTCGATAACCATTACCTGGAAATGAATGTTTACCTGCTTAGGAAAGTGAGGAAGGTTATTGGATAGGTAAAATATTTTTTAGAAAAGTATCTGTTCAGATCACTATTTAAACCCAAGTAACCTAATGAAAAATGAGTAAATATACTTAAGTTACAATAAAGTTGCTCTTTTTTGTTACAGAAAACTGGGGCTTTGTGGTTGCAGCTGAAGAGACAGTTGGGTGTGCGTAATCATTAGGACTTTACTTTGTGCCTACTGAGACGCTAAGACCAAAACGCACTCGGACGCACAACAAAGAGCTGCAAGAGCGAGAAGCACGAGTACACGGCGCCGTAGGATATGCGCAGCCGCAGCCCGCCGCAGCGGCCGCGCGCCTTGCCCGTCGACCGATAACCGGCGCACGCGCCGCACTCCCTGTGCCAAGTTTCCATTTCAACGCAGCTCTCACTTCACTAGTGCACGCACGCGCGAGACGTCGCATCGCGAGCCCTCGCGGAGAGACGCCGAGTGATGCAGCGGACACTGGCCAAACGCACACAATAATATTGAAAAAAAAACCTGACGTTTGTGTGACATAATATGGCACATCAAGACGTGTCCATGTAAACAAAATTGTGTGATAGTTCTGTTATTTTTCTCTAAAAGTTAAGTGCTAACTGTGAGTGGAGTTCGTTTAGTGAAAAATGACGTCACGGTCGAAAGAAAAGGTAGCAGCTGCGTTCAAGAAGCTGTTCCGGTCTCCGGAGAAGATAGAAAATGACGGCGCTGGACCGAGCGGGTCGCCGGCGCGCCGCGGGCTGCTGCGTCGACACAGGTACATATTAGCACTCTCATTACATTACATTGCATTACATAAATCACGTCTTTAGCCCTTACAGGGTAGACAGAACCTAAGTTTACAAGACCTGGTCACGTTTAGCATGGTTGTGGGCGTTCAGGTGGAAAGGGGACTCAAAAGCACTCTCAGACATAATAAAAACTCGAGACGGATTTCTGCGAACGATAAAGTGACGCCGGTTTAAACTACGCCTTGCCGTGGGCGCGTGTGCGTATCTCAAACAATTTGGGGAAGTATATTTACGCTTGTGTGCGTGCAACTGTGCGCATACGCTACGGCGTAGTTTAAACCGGGCACACTTCGCCGTTTGCAGGACTCCGTCTTGACTTTTTATTTGGTCTGAGCCTGCACTACCTATGTATTATTTATTTACGTATAAAACTAAGTTACGAACAGAAATAGTACCATAATCCTTCGTAACCACTTTCTTGTTCTATTCTATCCTATGTTAAATAGTTGTAAGTGACTACCTACCTACATTGTGCATAAGGCATACCGCAAAGAAACACAAAAAAGCAATATATAAAATGAATCAATATTAGTGTACCAACAAAGCAATAGTGAACAAAAAGGCAGACTAAAAGTTTCTAGCAAATTTTAATAAATTATACACATTTTTAAAATGGTTAATAACTTGTCATAATAATGAACAGGTACAGTGCGCGTGTTACTTTTCAATTTCACAAGGAATTGCATACCTGGGTATTATGTGTTTAAGTATTATGAAAGATCGATACCCGGCTTTGAACTTGTTTACGTTTACTAAATGTGTGCGTTGTATAAAAAATCAATCGAGTGAATCGCCGTATAATATCAACAAGATGCACAGCGGTTAATGTCATCAACTTATCAATAAATGGAATATCCAAGTTTGGCTATTTCACTTTTTTATTGTATACATCATGTGTTTTTACCATAAACATTTCGATAGACGTTTCAATAGATTTTATTTTCAAATGTTTTTTATGTAACCAATTGTCTGTATACATTTTTTTTTTACTACGAACTGACCAGTGATTGACCTCTATCTCACTTGGTGGAAGGCGCAGATGAGGCCAAAGCTGTAACTCACTGGTTCAGTAATAGCCTATTCACTCTAGCCTTGAAGAACCTATCTAAGTAAAAGCAACTAAGACTGGTGTGACATGTGCTATTTTGCCTGAAGTATTTGCAGACAAGCTAAAAGATTGACTGCATTTATTTTATTTTTCTAACCATTGGGTCCAATGGTACCTAACAGATTTCTAATGTACCTATTTGACTATGCTTTGAGTATTTTTGAAATGTGTCTTAATTAAATGATCAATCAAACCCACTTACCTACTTAATGAGTTGCACAATCGTTAAATGAATCTGGCTTTAATTTTCAAATGTTCGAATACAATACAATACAATAACTCTTTATTGAACACCACATATAACAACCAAAACAGAAAAAAGGTATACAGAACTTGGAATACTTTAATAAACCTGACCTGAGCAAAGTCACGTAGTCTGAGTACTATTGGGTAGTTCTCATGTCTTTGTTTGTAAATGGTATTGGCCCTCGAATACCATTGAAATATTAAATTTTATACTTTGGATGAATGGATTTATTCCTTATTCGTCGAAAAATCCAGTCCAACAACGCCGCGATAAGAGACAGCGTCTCCGAGGAGACATCCGAGACAGGTGCAGTGATTACCTACCATTGATTCTTTCAACCGTCAAATAGTGGCTGATAGATAAGTATACGCAGTCAGGTGTCGTGACGCTGGTTAATGTCTATGTCGACCAATATCAAGATAGGACCCATGTTATATGTGCCGAGTGCAGCGATCACTTCACGGTTCGTTTAGAAATTCACACGGCCATGATACCTACCACTGTGCCGAAATGTTATTCGTATATTTTGTCTCTTTTTCATTTTATTAGAAAAATGTATCATTCTGGAATCTGGACGGTTTGTTTTCTCTCTAATTTTAAAGGACTCACTGACCTCACCATACTAACTCAGTGAGTCATTAAACGACTTAATTAATTGAACAATTCACGATATCTAGGCAATAACCGCATAATAAACAGACTAACAGCGTTAAATGTGGGCCAGATACAGAGAAATATTACGATACCAGAAATATTTGCATATAAAGTGCAATAGCATGTCATTTTTAGTCGGTATCTCTCTGTATTATTATTTAGCGCAAGAGGTTTTGTGCTACACAAATTTCCACGAAGAAGCTATTCTAGGTACAAATTAAATTAATTTATGAGAACTTCGGGATCTAATTTCCGATATAATGAACAGAATCCCTTTATTAAAGTTAAAATCATTAGGTCCGCATGAAAACCCGTTTTTGCAAAACTGCATGCATTTCAAGATAGTTACACGAGCACTGCTTTAATGGGTGCTTGTGTATGTGCATGAAAATATAGAATGTTTCCATTACTTATAACGATTTAGATGTTTCCTTTGAAGTGTCAGTAGTACTCGGTTTATTTGCATTTGAAAAAGAAGGTTAAATAATTGTTAGATTTGTTCTAATTTACTCGATATTCAGATCAAGGCGTTAACTCAAAACACGCACTCAATCCGAATATTAATTGATTAAGGTCATTTTATAATTTACACCTAACTGTTTATGTAGGTATGTAGGTGGTAAGTGCATTAAAATGTATTGCCGTCCTTTTAGTTTACATTAATCATAACAATGACAATATGGAGGTCATTAAAGCCTTCTGCCCTGCGTCTAGAGCGGAGAAACATAAAATACCTATTCAAATCAACACATCACTCTCTACAAGTCTACTTCTATTTAAGAGCATATAAAGGGGTACGTAGGTATTAGAAAATACATCTATATGCATACGTATATATTCAAAGATACTGACGCACACTTCGCGTCATTAAACATCAACTCATTGCTATTCTATTGCTATATGCTCTGATGAAATGTAAAACATGAGTTTTCATCAGATATTTAGAAGAAAAAATAAATTACGGATTCGTTCTGGTAGCTGCCGTGTAGGTAAGTAGGTGCTGTAAATAAGTTTAGTAACATGAACGTTTAAAGATATGCACACTTATTTGATTTCTAGACTAGCTACCACAGGAAAGATGCCAAAAGTGATGCAATTGAAAATGCTTTCCAGTAGGTAGGTCTAGGGTTTCAAGATTCTCATTATGCAGCAACGCGAATACAACAAAGACATTGTTTACGGACAGGACTGTGTTGTAACCAGTGACTAGGTATAGCTACATTGTCGCATCGCATCACAATGCTGAATGCACCGACTCCACGTAAAGTAAAAGTCACTGTACAGAGTTTGGGTTAGGTACCTTATAATTTGGTAGAGCGTTAAAAATACTTGACCACTCATATAGAGAGGTGGCTCACAAAATAGGCATGAGATAGGTAGAAATCCATTCCCTTTACCTATACAGTGATTAAGTAAGTAAAATATTAAAGAACCGTCAAAGTAGAAACTCAAATATTACATTCGCCTGCTAATAAAGATATTAGCAGGCGAAATGTAACGCCTTACACCGACTCGTATCAGCGTTCCTACTTCCTACCATAGCGCTGGTTATCCCTATTTTGTACAATTACAACGCATCAACGCAGTAATTAATAATAATGGGAGTACAAAGGATGGCGGACATTAGCAATCTCCATTGCGGGGATGACCTCTATTGCGACGATATTACTACAGGAAGGCCGGAATGTAATGAATAGATTTAAGGGTCCCAGCAAGACTATACACTATTATCTAAACTTATTTAAAGTTTCACGCTGGATGCGTCGCTGTTTCAGCGCTAAGATAACAAATTGTAGGTTTCATACGTTTCTTAAACTAAGTATGTATAAGCCACTTATTGTAAACTGCTGTAAACTGATACCGCCCGAAGCCGCGAGCAAAACTGCCCCGCAATGTGAGTTTGTTAGTTTTCCAAAGTTTCCTAAGGCCGATTATTCTATGTTGTAAAACTTTGTGTTAGATAGGTACCTACCTTATTTTCTTTGCCCATTGTCAGTCATCGACGTGGTCAGACAAATATTATCGTATCGTGAACCATATTTTTACTTCCCATGTTGTTTTGTTTACAATGCGCGTCAACAACCTAGTGATTAGATTACAAAACGATAACATTGCATTGCATAGAGTTGTTGCGGCGCATTTAATATGCATACTGACTTTCCATTAGTTACCATTTTATTTTGCTTCGTGCCCCATTATATTTCAAACAACTTTATAGTAGGTACTTACACTGTTGATTTTTCACTAGTTGTCGGTACAGATCTAGAACCTACTTATGTAGAGTCACTAGTGATGTTTCGCAAATAAAAAGTAACTTATTTCCTTAAGTAATTATAGGCCGTTTTCGTTCCGCCAATAAAAACAAAACAAAGCAGGATTGTAACCAAGACGTGCCTTAAAATAAAGAAGAGCTAACCATGCAAAATGAATGAGCTCGTAATGAGTTCCTTATGCACTAAACGCGTGCCAAAGACATAATGAAATTCTTCGCTATCCAATATGAAGCGGTGATTGAACGTTATCTACCTATGTAGACGGCAATCGAGACGGTACGTGACGCGAGTTCGTCTTGCCTCGGCTTGTAATAGGCCACTTGTCTTGGCGGCGAGCGTGGCTGCGCGGGCAGGTGCTAAGCTATGTCACATTCCTGTTAACACACTTTCACTAGCGCATAACGATTTACCTCTGTAAAGCTGGCACTGTATTTTTTAACTTTTATAGGGGACTTGACAAAAGTGTTGTAGATTAGGTATACAATGGCATAGTGAATAACCTTTACTAGTTATTGTAACTGACTATTAACAAATAACCGTAATACGTAATATAGGTAAGTGCACCCTAAATACCTACCTACCTGCAAGAATCCCTGAATGTGATTTGTAATATCAGAAATTTTAATATCAATTGCCCGGAGGCTCCTCATACGCCTGAAGGCTCTGCCAAAGCGCCGCCAAATCTTAAGTACCCTCTGCTACGAGTATTACGAGTATGGACCAGAAGAATACTGGGAGCAGCACTCAGGGTCGGGCACATGACTTGCGACAGGTGGGCCCTGTCCCTAAAACCCCAGTCATTAACTAATTGACTAAATAAATAAATTAACCGTTGTTTCCCAGGGTGCACCGGCCCTAACGTTAATCAACCGCCCCGTGAGGCCAAGAGCCTCTGATAGAAGGAAACTGTAACACTAAAGCTCTCGGGACGGCTTCAGACGTCGCAGCCCCGGTCTTAGAACCCTGTCGTATTTAGGCGTCAGCGTCACTAAACCATGATAAAATGATTATATTTATTGTGATGACACACACATGTTGCGATAAAGCTTAACGGCAATGGCATTTACTGTAAAATCCTAGGTAAAGCATATTAAATATTGGTACCTAGAAGTGCCATGTTTGAGTATAGATACAAGTATAGTTTTATAGTAGGTACGAATATCATTGTTCGTACGCAATATACTCGCCACTCAACCAATAAAATTTAGCAGCATAATCCAAGCTAGCTTTTACCGAGCGAGGTGCTTTCAGTTTTAGAGTAGGTAGGTAGTTTATGCGCTTAATTAAATTCGTAGCTCACGTTGACGAGGGTTCCATCTCGCCGAGGTGAATGAACCGATCGTGCCTTGGGTGTCGTCCAAAGACAATTACCTGCTGCGATTAGCTAAAGCCAAGGTTATTTAACGTCAGTATTCACCCTCGTGACTTCCGCCTTCCGGTGCTGCACTTGATACATGACATACGCATCTTATTGTCTATAAATATTCATTGGTAGGTACATGTCATATCCTACTTCCAGAATCAAACGCGAACCGTGTGAACAAAGAAATCGGCACTTAGGTTATTTATTTCAGCCCTGAGACAATTGTAAAATTTTCTTAGATAAGTTAATATCTCGAATCACAAATCCGGCTTAAATTTTGCATCTCGTTAAGGGCTCGAAACGTCAGTACTCAAATGGTTAATACCGTTACTCGTAAGTCAATAAATTAATACTAATCTCTATGCGACCTTATCCGGTAAAGTTAGATTTATTTCGTAAAGGCATATGCTGCTGGTGGTTGTATCCTGGCGATTGTGGCCTCAGCCGTATTTGTCGGACCGGCTGCATTCCTTTAGAACGAGTCATGAAAGGTATTAGCTTACCTGCTGTACTCCCACGGCAACGAAGCCATTAGAGGCAGCATTGCAATGCAAGTGCCGGGTTTGCCGCATCTCAAAAACCTTTATATCTACCTATAAGTACAATTGTTGATTTAAAAATAAAACGGCGTTCGTGATTGAAAACTGTGGTTTGGAAACAGTCTATTAGCCGCATCCATGTTTCTGCATTGTTTACAACAAAGGACAATTTATATAGGTCCATACCTACCTAGCTACACATTGTTAAAGTCCATTAGTTAAGATAAGAAAATGGCACAGTGCCAATATAGGTAGCGCCTACTGTTATTACGAGCCACTCTACCTACTCTGCCTAAATCGCCAAACCGACGATGGAAGGATTCTTTTGTCTCAACTTAGTCATTATTGGTTGTTATTGGAAAGGTAATGACTAAGTAATCCAATAACTAGACCGCACCGACAGTTAAATTTACTGTTTACTTCAAGTTAGCTACCACAAAAGTAAGTAGATATATTGTATTATCATCTAAAGTGCAGTCCACAGGGCAGGAAGAATTCGGTACAATCACCCACGCACGCACTACATATATATATGGCTCACAAGTTCACAGGCCCAATTCACTCGGTGTCATCGAGTGATCGAGATGAAGTGTGTGACTTAACATTGCTCAAAAATGTCAAGGGATAAATGTATAAAAGTTCACACGTAACTGACCCTTGACATGAATACGTATAACAGAGCTCTACTGGGTTGATCTCGCTCCATAACAAAATTAATTCCATGATAGTTATATCCTAAATAAAGCGCGCCTGATGAATAAAAGGTACCTACACCAGTCACATTGCCAGGTTGTTCGAACTTAAAAATCACCATGCAATGTAAAACAAAAAAGAAGTGTCTGGTATGCGAATAAGAATAACTTACCCAAAGCAAGGAACGTTATCAAAGATTAAAGGATTACTTCTCGACTAATCTCAAAAGCTTCTTTAACTGAATTCTTCAAGAGTCCGAGCAATAACGTCGCCCAAAGGCACGTGAATCAGACCGCCCGTTTTGTAAGTAATCTGCATTTGGCACGCGGTATCGAACTCCTAATGTTGTTGTTAGGTAATGTTGCAACTGTAGCGTCCTGTCAATGACCTACTCTGCGACAGAGACACGTACCTACTTACACTGATAGGCCTTGTTATAATTACAAGTGTTCGGCTTGTAATAAAAGTAATTAATTTGTACTCGTTTAGTTGCATAGGTACGCAAATAGCATTCTATAGTCACAAACTGCAATTCGATGCCTATTAATATGATTGCACGCACACTTGGCAAAGTAGGAAAATAGAGCCAGCCAGCCATTTAATTATTGTCTTAATGGCAAATTATTGGCGTAAAGTAATGTGAAAGCAAATAAAAAGCAGTCATGGACGAAATATAGTAGATTGTACAACAAGAGCATAAACCAAGCCATCTTACCCGAGACGTTCATTATTTATGTTATTATTTATGTGATAAGAAGCTTAAATCTGAAATGAGGGTTTGATTAGGTTTGCTATCCATCGCCAGATGGCGCTAGTAGTATGATATTTTGATGCATTGTTTATTAGTTTGTATAGACTCCAAAATGTATTTTTTCAAATCATATTTAGCTCATACTCATATGTACAGATATTATACAGAAGTATCAACCAAAACCAAATTTAGAAAAGTAGCATAGACAAATATATAGCCTGTAAATAGAAATTAGACAAGTCAAATCTTGAAATTTAATTACATCCCAAGTGAAATAAATGCAGGATTTTCTACTCAGAACTTGGCACCCATATACCTACATAATTATATATTTTTTTGTCGGCGAAGTCAATAACGGTGCATATTTTTAATATTGAACTTGGCTATCATTTCACTTTTTTTTTTTGATGGGATATAAGATTATTATAACCAACCTTATCTCATTACGAACGTTTGACGTTTTGGAAAAAGGTCAGGTCAGGAGTACCTACCCGAAACCGACGAGCATGTATGAAGAGATTGATGAATGTGGATGAAGCGAAAGAAGTATGTATGTGTTATCTCATAAAAAACGTGTCTTTTAAATGAAGGAGTATTGCGTATACCTACCTATGGCTGTAAAGCCTAGTTCCCTGAGCCTTAAAAGAAGAAATAACTTTATGCACAAGAGGATAAAAAGCAATTTTATGCAGCATTCTCTCGACATAATAAACAAATTTACGAGCATGAGAAGAAAATATTGTGCTTGTGCATTCTCGTGTTTAAAGGTTACCGAACTTAGGTAATACTCATAAATTTTTAATGCGTGTGCAAAAGCGAAATAGGATGCAGATACAGTGTTGTGGTACGGGTCTTTAGTATGCTCGCTTTTTTATGAGAACGTTTTATCACCGACTGCCGCCAGACTGCATGGTTTACTTATGACACGTTAGTGTAATCCGATCGTTTTAATCTTACAGAGACGGCGTCAGTCCAGCGGAAGCGGCAAGCCTTCCGGCGAGTCCGGCGACCACCACACTCAAGAAGAAGGGCGCTGCTGCCAGCGACGTGCGCGAGCGCGCTGCTGCGGTGCGCACTCGCCGGCTCATGAAGGAGCTCAAAGAGATCCAGAGATCACAAGAAAGCCGCGCTGACCCTCTATTCACGGTATTTTTCGATAGGATTTCAAGACCAAAATAAAGTTCAAGATCAAATAGAATATCGTCAACGTAAACACACAGTTCTAATTGATTTAGTATACAAAATTATAATTTAATGAAGCGAAACTGATGTTAGAGAGACCAGGGGTATTGAAACTAAACCAGCCCATTTACAGACAGTCTCTATTCTGAGGTCTATAATACTTAGCTCTCCATAATTCAAGCATTATATCCACAGGTGGAGCTAGTAAACGACAATTTGTTCGAGTGGCACGTGAGGCTGCACCAGATAGACCCCGAGAGCGACCTGGCGGCAGACTTAAGGGAACTCCACATCCCCAACATTTTGCTACATCTAGTGTTCCCAGAGAACTTCCCATTCGCACCACCCTTCATGCGGGTCATCGAACCTCGGATAGAGAAAGGATTCGTTATGGAAGGTGAGCAGGACATTACTGAAATTATAACGCCTGCTAGTCTTTATACGATATTAATACAAAATACAACAGTCACACGGTTTGTTTTTTTTTCTTAACCGGCAACTAAAAAATAGTTTGAATTATTTGAAATGAGACTGGTGCTCAAGTTACACAACGCATGATTCATTCCTTATTGGGCGTAAATCGCAATGTTTAACATGTTACTGTATAAGGAAAACGCATAAACTACATATTTGTCTTACATGTCCGCAATGCAATTAGCATCGAACGAATACTTAATGACTGTGCTGAGAGACCTATCCAGTGGTTTAGTCCTAACTTTCTCAAATAAAAATATCACAAAAATATCTGTTTGTATTACGATTACGACTGACATGATCGTGGTGTCGTTGCATTGCAGGGGGTGCGATATGCATGGAGCTGCTGACGCCGCGCGGCTGGGCGTCGGCGTACACCGTGGAAGCAGTGGTGATGCAGTTCGCAGCGTCGGTGGTTAAAGGGCAGGGGCGGGTAGCGCGCGCGCCGCCGCGGCCCTCGCGCGAGTTCTCCCGCCGACGCGCCGAGGAGGCATTCCGCTCGCTCGTCAAAACCCACGACAAGTACGGCTGGGTCACGCCCGCGCTGTCCGACGGTTGAGGCTCACAAGGTACAACCATTTAAATCGTTTAACTACCTACGTTAGCCCGCTTAACTAAGAGTATCGTCGCTGCACTGCCAGCGTTCTTACTCTCGTACCAGTCTATAGCTTCCATCTACTCGAACCAGTTTGTCGGAAGCTACTTTTGAGATCTGATATGATACAATTGGGGTCAGGATTTCTTATCGTTTAACAGTCTGGGATGCAAAATGAACAACAAAACAATCACTTAAAACTTCGGAATCATGTGGCACCTAAAATATTATGCGATTGTGTATCTAATTTAATAGCAGCACTATTGAAATAGATGGTAACATTGACCCAGATCAAATCAAAATAGCCGAGCACTTGCGTAGTACGTTGTACCTGATGATAGCATTCATTTATCAATTTAGAGACGGCATCAACTGCAATTGATCCATGTACCTGTTCAGCAAGTAACTGATACATAAATACATACATACATACATTTATCACGTCCTTATCCCTTACGGGGTAGACAGAGCCTAAGGTAACAAAACCTTAAGGCCACGTTTAGCATGATTAAATGCGTATAGGTGGAAAGGGAAATCAAAATAGTGATAGGTTGCTAGCCGCAACGCCTATAACATAATTCCTAATACTTTCGCCCATTCCCTCGATGGGCTTTTACCATCTGCGCGGGAAGAAAAGCCACTAAGAAATTCTATGTTTTTTCTTTACTCTCAGACCAGCATGGAAAAAAAAACTACTTAGGTACCTACTAACTAACTGGAAAGTAACTGATAGGTAACTATATTTTATTTGGACGAGGTACTTATTTAGTACTAGTGGTTGCCAGCGACTCCGTCTGCCCAGAATCGCTATCCCACGGGAGCTAGGTATGCAATTTTCCGGGTTATAAACTATCCCATGTCCTTCCCCGGGACTCGATCTATCTGTACACGAAATTTCAACTAAATCGGTCCAGCGGTCCAAGCGTGAAAACATAACAGATAGCCAGACAGAGATGCTTTCGCATTTATATTATTAGGATTGGATAATCTATGTTATTGTACCTATTCAATACGCTCAACGTTGTGACAAAACCCGAAGCTTTGGCAACGCTGGGAGCGTTGAGACATCCATACTTCTTTTTTTTTTTTTTATATATGAATAGGAAGGCAAACGAGCAAGTGGGTCACCTGATGGTAAGTGATCACCACTGCCCATAGACACCCGCAACCCCGGAGGAATTGCAGATGCGTTGCCAACCTAGAGGACTAAGATGAAATGCCTCTTGTGCCCGTAATTTCCCCGGCTGTCTTACTCTCCACACCGGAACACAGCACGGCTTAGGTGGTTACTTACGTTTGAATTGAATTCAATTTCGATTCAGCCAGTCATTTGACTATATATTAGAACCTAAAGATTTTCGAGTCTGAGTACGCCCACCTATTCAGTCATGACAATCTTAATATTATAGACAGAGTACCAACTCAAACACATTCCTATTGTGACATTCTTAAAAGGGTATTTTTTTTGATTAGCTTTGTTTTTCTTTAATTTCAGAACGACAGCGCCGCTTGCAACCGACAGCTGACATCCAGATTAGATCTCTATTAGTTAATTAATCGGAAAATATTTTTAAAGTATTGTAATTAAATTAATTAGTGCATTTTTGTAAAGCTGTGTCGTTAGATGATGATTGTATTCCCTAGCTAAGCTCCTTGGCCAGGGTTAACACAATGGTTGATCAGTGTTTCATGCTTCAATTAACGTAATTAAGTATTAATCTTGTAGTTAGATAACGATAAACATGCCTATCGAGTGCATAGAAATTTATTTTTTTCCAGAAACAGTAAAATGTAAATTAGGCTAACTAATTGAATTCGAAGAATGTTTATTTGTATCTATTGTCAGGCAGTCTATGAAAGACTGAATTTTTGAACGTCATGTAAACCAGCATATTAAGAACCAATAAACCGAAGTAAAACATTACCTTCATATGGTAATAATGAAAAACAGCTGTGTGATGGCTGATGGCAATGTGGGCGTGGAGGTAACCTCTACAATGTATTAGGTGCAATGCCCAAATTTTCTTCAATGTTCACTAATCTAGAAAGTGACTACCTACATAAATATTGTAAATTGAAAATTATAACATATGAATGTGCCAAATTAGTAATATCTGTGGTATTTCTTACGCCTGCTCTAAATTCAGGAGAATTTCCAACCCCCTTTATTCAAAATTCATAAACGCTTGTTATGCTTCTGTTAACATTCTTTGTCGTTGTCGATCACGTTGACATTTTGCCATTTGTCAGGCACCGATAATATAGAACATTGTATTTTCCTATTTCTTTTTTTTGTGAATAAGGGGGTAAATATTTACTCTCTATAGGACGAAATTGCCTTTATTACAAATTCAATATGGTACTATCGTTTTTATTAAGTATTAGGAAGAAGGTAAGCAATTTTGACCTGTCTTTTCATTGAAAAATCCAGTTTTCAGTAAAAAACCGCATCCAAATCAGTTTACCCGTTTAAGAACTGGTGCCACAGTGCCCACATAAAGAGGTCAAACTTATAACACCCCTCTGTTAGCGTCGGGGATTAGTAGATAACAATTAAAAATGAATACAATGGGGTATTGTTAGTCATTTAGGTATCTTGGTATGGTTTTACATGTAACGTTGCAGATTTCCAAAAATCAATTTTTGAGAGACTGGTCGAATTTGTAACCTTTTTCTAATTCACAAAAAAATGAAGTACCTATAGGTTTAAATTGAAAAACTAGTAACCAAATGAAATTATATTAACCTAAATCCAAATAAATAAGTAGTATGTTTTTGGTCAACCAAATAAAACAGTATAACGTTTGAAAGGAAATGTTTCCGTCCCAATGTCATTTAATTCGATATTGTAGATAAATTAGTATATGTCACATTTTAAACCCATCCCACCAAAAAAAAACTCCCTCTTGCCAAGTTGGCTATTTAGTCTATGAATATTAAAATATTTTCAAAAAAATTATACTAGGAGCTTTACTGGAACAATCATTATAGCCTTATGATATGCAACACTGTTCATCTGTTAGGCACAAGTTAATTTTTGTATTATACTTAATGCATAACAGAATCCATACACATATAAGTAGATTGGTGTAAGTCGTTTTAAAAAAAAAGTACATAGTTAAGGGCTTAACGACAACAAAAATTAATTCATTTCTTTGTGTTACGACCGTTTCACCTTTATTACATAGCAATACGGGTGAAATAGTCGTAACACAAAGGTATCAATTAACTTTTGTTTTAATTAAGCCCCTCAACTATGTAGGTACATGTGTATTGAAAACGACTCATAAATCACCTATGTATGGATCATGATGATGGACTTTCAAATGAAATAAATTATATAAGAGAGATAATACAATTTGGGAAACGTTTCCGTCAAGTTTAATATATTTGCAGTCTTCTATGTGACTGATTCAATAAAATTGCAAAAATTATTAAAATTACTGGTCGAGTTGCCAATAATTCTACTACATAAATGCCTTAAAAATTAAGTTATGGTTTTACTGTAAAAATCCTACTACTATTTGTATAAGTATTGAAATAACTGGATTTTCATGCCTTGGATAATCTTTTTCAATTTAATAAAATCTCAAAAAAAAATCACATTTTATATTTACTCTATGTGGGGTCTGGGGTCGAAATTATAAATTAACAACAAGATAAACTGTTTTTTTACAATATTCAGCATGCAAGAGTAAAGTGAATGAATCTGCACTTTATGGGATATTTAATTTTTGAAGGACATATATGTCTGATATCCAAATATATGTGGATTATCAGATTTGCAAACAATAATGAACAATTCTGTAACCAACAACACACAAGAGTGCATTGTACCAAGCAAATGCTCATTTTTTTCCTTTACAGCTTAACCACAATAATTGTTTCTTAAAATTTATTCAATATCAGCTAGCTAAAGATGAATTACCTGTGGCTGATTGGTGTGCATTTTAAGCTCTTCTCGTAATATTGTAAGCAAGCACTAAAATAATTTTATACTCCTTCAAATATTAGTTAATTACATCCTTAAAAGATTACTCTTACACAAGCTTTGTATAGTATAGCAGAGTCAAATTATGTATGTAGTGCCTGTATTGTTTTATAATTATGAGTGGTCAAGTGCTCAAATTAGTAAATAATTTTGGAAAAAAACATGAAACGAAAGGCTTGTGGTAACTTAAATTTTATTATTAAATAAGATAAAAAAAATGACATAATGTATGTAATTTAGGAAATATTTCTTGATGTTGTTGATTTGTTTAGTAAACCAAAGATGTTTATTTTTATGTAATATTCCAATGCAGTGCAAAATGTGTATTTATACCTGGATTATATGTACAATGTTATGGATGTAATAAATTACATGCTCGACATGAGACTTATCTTTGCCCTGTCCAATCCACCAAAATCAATTCCATATCTGCTATTTGGGAACATAAAAGAATGAAGTTAAGAAGAACCTCTATCTTTGGTTTCTTATGTTGCAAGTTAAAATAAATGGTCATTAAAAACATTTGTTACCAAATCATATTATATTTATACAAGACGGAACATAAAATTAAAGAGTTATAAATATGAGAAGCATAGTTATCACAAGTAAGTCATCACTCGCCTCCTCGCAGGGCTAACACCAAATGGAGTACTGAGCCTCCTTGAACTTTGTAGTCTTGGGCTGTTTTCTCATCATTCCTGAAATAGACAAAATAGGTGATGAAAAAACAATGGTGAAAAAAAAGCAGCCACGAGACCATCCAAAACTTATGTCTAGTTAAATTTAGGAATCGTGAATAAACCTGTGTAGTGGATCTTGACATTTCCCTTTTATTGTTTGTGTGCTTTTTTACTTTGATGACAAGTGCATTTAATTAACTTAGCCCAAACCAAATTCAGCAATTTCAGGATTTCCAAATCATAGATCTAAACATTTCAGATCAGCATAACTGACAAGCAAAGAGTTTCCAGTCCAGGTTGGTTAAGTCTTATTCAATTCACTGAGGTATTTTTTTTATCTGATATGATAAGTTCTTTTAACTCTCTTTTTTTTTTATTAATGGCAATGGGTGGATGCCATTTCTGCCAGCGTCACGTCAATTTCACACGAAAATATATATAACAGTAAGCAAATTACGCAGACATTCAGATCAGAGTTTGAGGTTTATTAGTTGTATATTAGGGATTAAATATTAGTGAGTTCAGTCAGTTCGTTGTTTCGAATAAGTTAAAGCTGTCACATCAGTTAAAGGTCACATCATTGTACAGAAGCATATTTATATCATAGCTTTAATTTATACACTACACAAAAAATTGTTAGGACTAAAAATTACTGGGTTATAATATGTTAATAGTCAAGGCATGTAAGTAGGTAAGGGCACCTCTTGTCTTATTAGTCCAAAATATAACTGATCATGATTAAGTAAAGGACAAGCTAAATTAACTCTCTTCTCTCCTTTAAAGATCTATTCGCTTAGAATAAATAGAGCAAGTTTGCAAATGTAGGTACGTACATTTGCTTGCCGGAAAATATAAGACGTTGCTGCTGAGGTGGAATGCCTTCTTTTTCTTCTACCCTCTCTTTGATCCTCTCGACTTTGTCTGTCGGTTCGATGTCTATCTCGATTTCCTTTCCTGTTAGCGTCTGTAACAAAATAAGGTTAGGCTATCAGAAATGCTTCGTAATTGTATGAATGCAAATACTAGGAAGCAATCATTTTCAGCGATCAAGCTTACCTTTACTTTAATCAACATATTTGCAAATACGTATTTGTTTGAATACTTAAAGAATACACAATAAATGCAAAAGCTTATCCTCAGAACTTAAGCTTGTTACGGCTTTTTCTAAAACAGCGCAGTCTTTGGTCCTCGTCCTCGCGTTTTGACAGTTGACATCTTACGTTACGTTACGTTCTAAAAATATTTAACTTTCCTATTGCGCATCGTATACCATTTATCAAGATTTAATCTCCTAAATAAACGAAGATCAAAGTTACAGTAGTTGTCGCAAAGTCTTCTTTAAATCCGGCAATAGCTTTTTGTGACGCTTTTTGCAATAACCCTTCACAAGAGGTGATTATTGTCGTGTTTGGAATGGCAGTATGGATTTATCTCCTGGACTTCGCCAAAACAGAGATAAAAAAGAATGTGGCGATTTGACATTTTGATTTGATTTGTCAGATTCAGACAGAGGGCATTACTACTATTTCATAGGTTAGGTTGTTATGTTGTTTTCTTCAGTTTAAACTTAAATAGTTCAACGACATACTCAAGAACAGTTCAAAATGGCAGATGTTCTTACGTTATTTGAAAATATTGATAAATTACTTAAATCTGGTAAGCTTTCATATTTGTTAAACTTGTGAATTAGGAAGGGTTTGTTTTTCATAGTTATGGTGAAAGTTTGTCAACTTTTATTACCTACTATGTTTTTTCAGAAGCTCAGTTTAACACATTCCTTGCAAAAATCGGCCCAAATGGAAAGGAAGCAGAGAATAAAGATGTTTTTATGGCGCAGAAGTCGTTTCTAAATAACATTTTCACAGGAATAGATGCTATATCAGCAGAGCTCAAGAATGATGATTCAATTCTTATAAGTGTTAAGAATCAAAAAATATTAAGAACGTGTTTTCAATTGATAACATCCTTGGGGTTTTCAAGATGTCTCCTACCGGGATTAGGCATAGGCTTGTCTAAAAGATGTTTGTCTGCAAGCATCTTGCCAACACTTGATCTAAATGATAAAGATAAGTATGAAGTGCTTACTGAATGCACTAACTTTTTTACCAGGTGTTACTCAGTACCAGTTCTCAAAAATATCATCCTCACATTGCATTTGTCTGACTACTTAGCTGCTCTAATTCAGCTGTCATTTGCTCCTTTAAAAAAACCTGGCACTTATAGTAATTTTACAATGACTCAGGAGTTATATGAAAAATTAAATAAAGACAGAGAAAACTACTTGACAGTGTATGAGAATCTGGTTGCTAATTGCTTTCAACCTATTCTTATGAAGGAACTATTAGTTCTTCAGAGTGTATCAGATCCTCTTCCTCCAGCATTTGTCAAACGAGTTATTGCAAGAGAGATGAGTCGCAGACTTCTTTCACCAGGAGGCTTGCTTAGCCTCATCAGGTGTTTTATTGAAAGTTATGGTCTAGACACTGGGTTTGAATGGAAAAAGATTGATTTAATATGCAAAATAGTTTCTGCTAAACATGGAAATCATTCTGAGATAGAATATCTCAATAATATTACTTCACAATTGAAACAAATACTGTCATCAAAAAACACACATTATTTGTCAACAGCAGTGGCCTGTGTTTTGGCCTTAAATGAAAACTATCCACAGTCAGAAGCTGTGCAAATATTAGTAACAGAAAATTTCCAAACCTTGGTCTATGATGAGTTAGTCTTGCGGCCGTTCTTACCAGGGACCATAGCCTTGTCAGTCCAAGAAGTTGAGAGAGCAGTCAATGTCCTGCATGCATGTGTGTGTACTACTAACTTGAAGTGGCCTGCTGCTCTATTGCAACCTAACTTATATCTACTGTATATGATAGGACTAAAATGCGCCAAGGATGAAGATATGAGCATCAAATTAAAAGATATTCTTTTAAATCTGTTGGAATCAGTCCCTAAAGAAGAAATAGGGGCACAGATAGTCATGTTGTTGTTTGGAAAAGAGAAAAAGGAATCTACAAATATTTTAATTGAAAAATATGAAGCAGGACTTTCCTTGAAATTTGTGTCAAATGCTGTAGAATATCCTATAAAGGATTCATTACTTTATTTCATAAATTTATATAAAGCCTCTTCCAATATTAAGTATGTGCAAGCAGTTTTTGAGGTATCACTACAAATCCTCATTGATTTGACAGAAAAGAGAAAATTGAATAAGATGAAGAATACAATAGTTACACCAGAAGATGAGCCAATGCTTTTTGATAATTGTGATGAAAGATATCTAGACATTCTGCAGTTGCTTTCTGAAATATGCACTTATCCAAAAGTTATTTTGACTTTAAAAGAGCATCCTATGGGAGTTCTAAACTTTATAGAATACTTCTTAATGAGAAATTTTGGAAATAATGATGCTGATGAATGTGTTACTATTGCATTAGTCCTACTGAACACAATATTTGAAAACTCAAGCAGTAACAATGATATAAGAAAACTGTTTTGCAATGTCATGCCAATATTAAAGAAAATGGCTGACAAAGACTTGGGATTAAACAATATTTTGTGTAAGGAAGCTCTTGCATTGATGACAAGCAAGAAACCCCAGCAGCCTAAGACTGCATGTGCTAAGGCCATATCCGATGTGTTCGACTCATTGTTACCTGTGAGAGCTCATGGAATAATAGAACTTACTAAACTGATTGAAGCAAATGATTCAGAAACGATTTCCAAGAAGCATTTTATATTCTGCCTATTCCAGGTAAATATACTCAGAATGCATTCCGATAATATTAACAAAATAATTTTTTGTTATAATTTATTTCATTAACTTTCAGGAACAACTAAAAGATGCTGATTCCTACATCTATCTAGCTGTAATAAATGGGATTGCATCACTAGCCTCAATTTGTACTGAAGATGTCTTACATTGCCTCTGTAAGGAATTTATACAAATTTCTGATTACACTACTCAATCAAATGAGGATCAAAACAAATCAGCTGAATTAAAAATGAAAATTGGTGATATCATTGTAAAAGTGACCAGGAAACTTGGTAAGTGAATTTTTAAAAAATTAACAATAAATGCCAGGACTTGGGAAACTTCATCAACTTACCCTGTTTTTACATTATGTTCCTTAACAAAATAAGAATTCTATTTTGTTGCAGGGGAAATGGCTGTTCTGCACAAGACAATCTTGCTGAACACAATGCTCTGTGGGTGTCGACATGCAGACCCTCTGATCAGAACATCTGCTCTTTCAAATTTGGCTGAAATTGCACTTGTCTTGCATTACAGGGTTGGATCTATAATTTATGAAGTAAGTTTACCCATTTATCATTGAATTAAATCTAGCCAGTATACATACTAATTTGTTTTATTAATTCTAGATACTTTTATGTATATGGAGCACAATAGAGACTGATCCAGCAATTGAGTGTCGAAGGGCCGCAGTTATGGTGATATCTAGCTTGCTCAAAGGGCTTGGAAAGGAAACCTTGCTACAGTTAAAAGATAATCTGTTGCCCATCTACAGAACTCTGAAAGAACTCTATAGAGACCCAGATGAAGACTCCATAGTCCGGCTCCATGCTCAAATTGCATTAGAAGAGCTAAATGATATAGTGAAGCAGTTCCTGTTTCCTGAAGTGTCCATAGAGAAACAAATGTTTGTTCTAGATAAACCTGAAGCAGAGGAAATAAAATTCTGACGGTATTTCGCATTTGTTTTTTATTCACGCGTTTCATAACTTATAAATTATTGGTTATTTCATTTTAAAGTCTAATAACTTAATTCTAGATTTGCTTCTTAAAAATAAAAATTAATTTTGATTTTCTTACGCACCATAATAAGACATACCTACTCCACTCCATGATCCATGACACATTAAACAAATTGTTTTGGTTTGAACTTTTTCATTAAAAGCATGATTAGTTTTTGTAATAGAGAAATGACAATTATTTTTAGTATTTCAAATAAATGCAAAGGTAACCATTTGTACCTACATAAAGCATTAATTTTTATATATAAACCCATAACATCTCTAGTTTTAGGTGAAAAGACAAGTTAAAGTTATTTAATGACAAACTTGGGTAAATCGCACATCGCACTGCACCGTACTGGCCTTGTTCCGTACGTGTTAACACCTATTAACTTGATGAAACGGCATAGTAACAGTAGGTACCTTATTTAGGGCAACAGTAGATTTCATTATAACCTGCTTCTTGAATCTCTAATGGGAATCCGCCCTGACACAGTTCTATTTACATAATCTATCCTATACCTACTGCCTTACCTATCGGCATTTAAGGCACCCAACTACTAAGTAAATCCCCTGTAAATCTGAACCAAAGATTGCCCTAACTCATAGAATGGCTATTTTTTTTGAGCAGGCCACTTTCAAAATTTTGCCAGAGTCAGCGGGTCGACGAGATACCTGATTACATTTTAATAATAATGTTTTTCTAATATTTGGTGACCACTTGCGAAAAAGCGTGTTTGTTGTATAAATGCACAACACAATAATTAAAATTCACCAACCATCATTTAAAACAATCTTAAAGTACTCAGCCTGACAAATCTTGAATAACAATAAAATTAAGCTTCGGATGTGTTGTCAGCCTCGCATGGTTTCTTAACAAAATCGTCTTCCTTTTCAGACAAAGTTATAGAGTACACTGAAGTTCCGTCGGAGAATCTGTCTCTGTTCCGTCTGCCAAAAATGCTGCTGCGAGACGCGGTCGACGCTGTCGAAATGGACACGTTATCTCCCTCTGTTCGCGGAACCATCTTCCAAATCAGCAGCCCCATTCCACCAAACGCAGCTAGTACCAAGAACATTACCATCGATACTTCACCCAGTACACCTGAAAAATCAATTAAAATTTATCTCTCAAGTCGGTAAGAAGATTATTTTTCTTACTTACTCGTATTGTATTGTATTCCTTAATAATTTGAACCAATGCATTTCCCATAAAATTATTAGACTGAATGTCGTTTATAATCAGATTTGCTATTTGAAATATGTAGGAACTATAAATATCTGACTATACTAACAAGCAGTACAATTAATAGGTGTTCGTTTGATATTTGAATTTCGAAGTCGCACTGTCCTTAAGTACCTACAAGTACTTGGTAATACAAACTTGGTTCACTTTCTTCCTTCCCCGCCTCGAGCCTAGCTGGCTGCAGCTCATTGTAGTCAAGATCTTGATTGTCGTAGGGTTCTACTGAACCGGAGTGCGGTCTCGTATGCAGCAGAACATCGCCAGGATTAGCTTTAGGTAAGTTGATACCAGCTCTGACCGTTAAAGTCTCTGGTTTATAAGTGCAGAGTACCAAGAAACTGAAAAGAAGTGAACAAATTATTGAGCGGTTGTTTTATTAGCTGAGTTAAATATATCAGAAGTTACTGGGCTGTAGTATACCGTCTAGTGCTGTGAGTGAGTATCGGAAGATTTTCTTGCACTATGACATATGTAGCAACTGTAGTATCGTTGACTTCAGAGCCGCAGTCGTCGTGATGTATGCGCAGTATGTAGGCGTCTTGTGCGCTGTTGGGGTTCCCTTGCATAGAGCAGCGCTCGGGGCCTCCATCCGCGGCCTCAACCGCGATTCGGCCTCCGAAGTAAGGCCCAGTTTGAACCTCCACTTCACTGGCATGCGGCAAGCACTGAGTAGCTCGGGCTGAAACTGTTAATTATAAATTAGACACTTAAGTTAAGTGTTGCCAATTTGAGTCCCTAACTAAGCCTTTACGAGGTAGGTATTAGGTAGTTAGTAACTACGCAGCAAAGTGTGACATGAAGCAGAATCGGTCAATCGGTTTAGTCTGATTTCAAAACGCTACATACCTACGTGTGCTTCTTTAGTTAAATGTAAGGAGCCATGACATGACCATAGAACAGCGACAAGTCTGAGTTAGAGCATATTTTGTCTTTGGCAAGTTAACGACATGACATTAAAACCTATGATCCTATTGTTTCTACGATACGCCCCCGCCAACCTAACCTGATTCCAGCCCGGTCCTTCGAACCGGATGCGATCACATAAGTGAACTTCGACTTATAATAAATAATGGTTCTACATGTGATTATAACCCCGCGTCGACTAATGTGCATTATTACGCGTAGGTACAGTATCGGTTTGTTACTCACATCCTTTCGTCGGCACAATGATGATTTTGGAGCCGATGGAGTGGGGGTCGGCGAGGTCGCGTGCGTCGCGCCTGACCGGGCGCACCTCGAACGAGTAGGTGGTGGCCATGCGCAGGCCGGCGATGCGGGAGCTGTACGCGCGCCCGCGCCGCCCCGCAGGGCTCGCCGTCGTCGACGTCTCCACCCGGCTGGATTTTTCATCTTCTAAGGTCTCAACTACCTGGAATATTCAACAAAGCATGTTACTAGTAACTACAGCTAAACATTCTCGAAAAGGCTCGTCTTTCAAGAGCTTTGGCTAATAGTTTTTTAGTGTGATATGTTCGAATAATATTTAGATAGGTACGATACGACTATTGCTATGATATTAGAGATTATTGCAATTACATTGTAATGACATTGTACATTGTAATCCTAGATTAGCGCGCTAAAACCGCTCTATTACTTATTTACCGCTACGCTCCGGCGCAATTATGGTGGGTTGTTTATTAAGCTTCTCTTAACCGTTGTCTTTTACTGGGTCTATCAGACAATAAGATCTTTTTCACCTTTCGTCATTAACTCGTGAGGTTTCAGACTACGTAACATGTGAGGAAACTATTAAGCTAACCTATATCTTAATCACAGATCCTTAACTCCCCAGTGAAACACGTTGACCACAGTTAAGTTTAAACTTGTTGTTTTAGCATTTTTTTCTTTTTTTTTCTTTAATTGAGAAGACGTGGAGCTAAGTTAAACGTGGAGCTCAAGACCGACCGGGTTAGAGAATAACTGTTAGATGCCTGCTGCCCCATCGAGGGGACGCAAGAATTTAAGTCAAATAAGTCAAATTATATGTATACTACTATACTAAGCATTGATAACATACGAAAAAGTAGCTGATTAAGTACGTATTACTTCACTAACTACCTATTAATAGGCTCTTGAATTTTCTTAAGACTTATGGCAAAGAATCTCTTGCTTCACATAGGCAGGCATGCGTTTTATGTCTTTAACACCTTTCGTTGGTTGTTAGCCTATATACCTAGCATGCAAAAAAAACCACGTTATTCCTATAAATAACCTTAGTCCGGCAACGGTACTGCCCCCAAGCTTGTAGCTCGCAGTAGTTGATCTGGAAGGCCAGGAGCTTGGGTTGGTTGTCCTCCTCGGCCCTGCCGTATTCCCACTGGAGACGCACGTCACGGAAGTCGGGCTCTCCGATCAGGTGTAGCACCTCTGTTAAATAAATAAGTACACTGTAAACAGTATTAATAAGTTTAGGTCTAAAATTACACTCGACCTTTTCTTGATGTGCCTAGGTTTTACCTAATATATGTATTTACTATTGTGATAGGATCGATATGATCACTATCGTTAGCGACGCGACTGAAAAAACGTGGTACTTTTTTAACCACGTTCTTCGAATGATGTATGTATGTATGTATGTATGTAAACTCTTTATTGTGCAAAATAAACAAGACAAAATACAATGTACGAAAAAATACGATGTACCTCATTTCAGTATCATAACAAGCAATTAAATATATACCATTGTTTTTAAATGTTTAGATTCTCGATCAGATTGGGTGAGCAGGGTGAAAGTTCCCAACGGTAATCATATCCACTCAGTATTTATTATTGAACCTTGCTTAGACGTACTGTCCCATTCGGTCACTATTTCGGTGATCAAGATTTTAAACGATTTCTACAAATTACTTGAAAACCGATCGAGAGCGAAACTAACAATTCTCCGGTCATTAAATTCGTAATGCGGTGAGAGTTCAAAGTTCAGAACTTCAGCTGTGTCATTTTTAGTAATCATTATATTGCTGCAATAATTATTTTCACTCTTTAGTGTCATATTGTAATGCATAGCTATTATTCCGTTTTTAATGATGTGGTTGATATTTTCTCATGGCGCCACGATACGCTTGGATGGCGGTTTCGTTGGATTAACAACCCACCCGTACCATTGACCCAATGCCTTGCTCACTGGTCCGTCCTTTGAATCTAGATAATTTGCTGTTGAGTAGAATAGGTACTAAGTGGATTGATTTAAACTAGATACCTACCCTAACTTTTTTGGATTAGTCAAGTTCTTGAATTAATTGCTATGAATTATAATAAAAATATACGGAGAATGTACCTATACGGTATTTTATTGAAATTGTTGTAGATGCGAGTATATTCCTGACAGTTTTAGCAATCTATTGATAAATTATGTTTGGAATTTACAAAGCACGAATGGCATACCTGTCCATTTTCGACGTATTAATGAAAATCAATCTATCTCTATTAAAACAAACTATTTTTTTGAAAAATGTAGGTATCTGTAATTGTTACTTATAATTAGGCAAAGGATTCGGTACCACAAAATATATAAGCTAGCAAAATAAATTAACTGTTTACGTTGAAGTAGGGTACATAGAAGCTGGTATTTGTTATAGAAGCGGGCATCTGATACAGAGCAAGCGCAAGCCTGCGCCAATCGATGGCCGCGGGCGGCAGCTCGACAACTATACCCTACCTCCACCTGACAGTAATGAGAAATTTATCTATGTGGCACAATAGAGTGCTCCATTACAGACCGTATTACAACTAATTATACAACTCTCACACAATGGACACAATTTATGGAGGCGATTAAATATCCTCCGGGCAGAGTGCGGCTTCTCTTGCGACTCCTAAACACGATAGGCAGTACTAGTAGCGCACATTTTTGTTTCTTTTAACTAAATACTAAACATAGAAAATGGTGTTAGTGTTAGTACAAATACGATATTTTGATGGCGACATCTAAAGAAAGGGCTATGTTTTGATTGCACAAATCACAAGATGACGATGCATTGCTACAACACGTTGAACCCATTTAGTTACTCCAAAAATTTCGAAAGTAGTTTGTTTTTTAAGTAAACCATGTTTGGGACAATTTGATGGTGAATCGAATAAGCACCTTACTTTTTAGCTTTTTTATGTGTACAGTACACTCTAGCGACACTTTCAATGATCTTTATAAAAGAGAAATCCCTATAAGGCATTGTGTTAAGGTGAAACGAAATTGGTTTTACCGGACAACGCTGTCTGAATACCGTACTAGCGTCAAATTAGCTGTATGAATAGGATATTTAACTGCTGAATTTAACTTAACAGTTTGAACTGAACTATAGTAAATCTTACATTTTCCAAACGAGCGTAAGCCGTTAACTTCGTTAGACAGTGTTATGACCCTGCTTATTGCCGCATCGATAATACACAAGAAAATAAGTAAAACTAAATTGATGCTTAGTCATTTCCTTTTTCAATTATGTGCATAGTACCGGTGTTAGATCGCCGGTACTGTACCAATTGTCTAAGTGAAGATGTAATCTCAAAATTCGGTACAGCTAAATTATTTACTTTTTAGGGACCATCTACTTATTGAAAACCCACTGAATCGGTGCGTTTACAGTAAGGAGAAGGTGCCAAGTGATGTAAGTGATGACTTATCTCTATCTCAATTTATTTTCTTGTCTGTCGTTTTGTCAATACTGAGGGTCGTGACCACGTGAGGTCGTTGCGCGGCGCATCAGCTCTCTCCAGGTAGCAAGTTGAATTTGCAGACTTCCCTCACCGCATTAGTCCATCGGGTTGGAGATCTTCCACGTCTCCTCTTTCCTTCCACTTGACCAACTAGGTACAATGAGTTTCTCTAGGTTGTCAGGCTCTCGTCTGGCCACGTGTCCGAAGTACTGGAGAAGTCGTTGCATACAGGTAGTGGAAAGGCGGTACTTGATTTTTCTGATAATTCAGCTAGGATTGATGATGCATTTGTACGGCGCGCTGTCCATGGAATACCTAACATCTTGTGCCAGCACCACATTTTGAATGCGTCAGTCTTGCTCCGGATTCTCAACATTTAAGATCCAGGTTTCCGCAGCGTTCAGAAAAATAGAGAAGATCAGGGCATGCATCAGTTTAACTTTCGTTGCCTTGCTGACTTCTCTACTTTTCCATTTTTTCTCAAGCCACTTTACCGGTGTCTTTGCAATATGGATTCTTCTAACTTCTAACCACCAAACATCCAAGGTACACGAAGCTCTGCACTGCATCCAGATCGGTTAGCTCTATGTCAATTTAAATTTGATATTATTCTTATCAACTCTACGTTATCTCATAGGAATCTCATGTAAAATACTAGCGACCCGCCCCGGCATCGCACGGTATATTATGCATGTATCTATTAAAGAAAACCGCATCAAAATCCGTTGTGTGGTTTTGAAGATATAAGCATACATAGGGACGCAGGGACAGAAAAAGCGACTTTATTTTACACGCGTATTATAAATCACCGTTTTACACTTATCCTTGTTGAGTTCAAGTTCATTATTTTTGTAAGACTTCGGAGAATATTCCTGAGAGAAATGAAAAATACTTAAGTATCTGCAGTCAAGAATGTCGTAATGTACCTATTATATACAGGGTGAAATTTTGAACGTGATACAAATTACGTGTTTGCTGCTCAGCAGATGCTGTATAATTAGATGCATTAACTCATTTGTTAAAATTTGTCTTAATTAAATATTGATAATTTCCTAACAAAAAAATAATTCAGAAACTGAAAGTATTGCTACCCTACATTTGACAGTTGAAAGGTTTTATCGCTGTAATTAACATCTACTGGATAATGTCAAATAATACGAGTAATATCAACATCGCAGATAACTTAGATCCCTAGCTCTTATGTATTATTTTGGTGTAAATAACAAACAGAGTGGTAATAATCATTATTTAATATCAAAAACAAAACGGATTTCTCAAACATACTTCAATAAATGCTCAAAATGACCACCACCTTCCCGCCGGCATAGCTCTTCTCGACGTCTTAGATTGTCTTTGAGTTTTCCAAGCACAAACACATTGGCTTTAACAGCATCTAACGCCTGTATGATTTTTTGCCGAAGTTCTGTGACTGTGTGGGACTCACGTTTGTAGACTCGCCTTTTAATTTAACCCCTAAAAAGAAGTCCAGCGGTGTTAGGTCGGGACTACGAGGAGGCCATGCGATTGTACCGTTGCGGCCAATCCACCTGTCGGGGAATTTTTGGTCTAAATAACTCCGCACCCGACGAGAAAAGTGGGCTGGAGCTCCATCTTGTCGGAAGTGTAGGTCGTTTTGATTTTCTTCCGGAATTTCACGCATTAATGTTGGTAACACGTTCATCAACAGATCTTCATACTTATCTCCATTTAATGTACCGTCAATAAAATGTGGTTCTACTGCACAGTTGTTCAGAATTCCGGCCAAAACATTGACTGAAAATCGGGTTTGGAACGAGTCCCTGCGTGTGACATGGGGATTCACATTATTCCACCAATGTTCATTATGAATGTTGAATAGCCCTATCCTGGAGAAGGTTGCTTCGTCTGACCACATGATATTTAAATGCAAGTGTTCCAAAAACTACTCACAAAACTGAACTCTTCTGGAGTAATCTGCAAGAACAATATCTTGCACGCGTTGGAAATGGAACGGGTCTAGATACACCTTCAGCATTCAATAGATTCCACATAAAAAATTGTGTTGTTCCAAAACGTGCGGCTGCATCCCTTGTGCTTGCTTGAGGGTGGCGGTTGAAATAACGAAGTACTCGAGTACGAAACGCATCCGAGTAGCGTGCTCGAGATCCTCTACCTTGTGCATGTGATGGAACGGACAATTGTCCATAATCCCTCAAGTTTTGAACAGTGTGGTTTATTAAACGACGAGACGAGATTGGAGAGTCTGGATACTTTGCGTGAAACAATGTCTGTGTCCGCACCGTACTACTTGATGTGTGATAAAAAATAACCGTATCTAAACGCTCAACATGCGTATAAGGATAAGCAGGCGGCATTTTTCAGTAAAATTTTAATAAACCGAGAGATATTTGTTATGACAACTCACGTCACGAATTAGCTGTATTATTTTATTTTTATGTCAAAGTGAACCAAAGAGGCGAGTGCCTATTATAAAACAAATTTAAACTTTTTGCTCTATCATTTAAAGGTTGGGGTAACCACACATGCCAATTAAAAATGGGATAAATAAAATCGTTAATTAAGTTCTAATTAATTACTTTGGTAACTCAAGACTTAGCAGAGCCTTTTAGTCCTTCAGAGATGTATCGAAAACATCGACTTTGTATCACGTTCAAAATTTCACCCTGCATATAGATGCCGGCGGCATATCAGTCGCGACATCAGCCCATAGGTGCATAGAGGTGTGCTAGCGTGGCCCTAACCTAACGTGACCATACGTCCCGCTTTCAGGCAGTCTGTACCGGTGTCCCCAGCGAGACTGACTAGTCCCGCTTTTGCAAACAGACCAAAAGACAATTTAAAATGTACTTTGAAACAAATCTGCGCAGCCGTCAAATACAAAATACGACTTAGAAGTGACGGCGCTACAGGGGCTTACTAAGCCGTGCTGCCTACTTAACTGTCTGTGTTGAGTGCTTTGATTGTTTTTATGTTCTCTATTTTCTGTAAGAGAAAACTTGCAAAACGCTAAAAGCTGTTTTTTTATATATAATTCCACAGATGTCCCGCTCTGGGAAAAAAAAATGGTCACGTTACCCTAGCCTCACATCGTAACAATTCTTTACCTACATTTCATGTTTTTCTTGTATATAAGTAGTCTAGGTACCTACTATTGTTATATTAAAATTTACTAAAATTAAGTTTTCATTTATTTGTTGACCAACAGTCAGACGTCCAAAATCGATATTTATTAATCTCTCAGACCTTATAACGCACGACTTAAAGGGGTTTACCTACGTTTTTATGTCTTATGTCGTCATTATAATTAATTTAATTTTGATTTTATCTGGGTCCGGTAAACAAAAAACATTTATACTATAATTTACCTCAGCAAGGTAACGCCGGATTCAATAAAATCTGGGTCTGGTAGTTTGCGGTCAATCACGTTACATTAGGACATTACTTTGGCAGTAATTCCATTGTCATTCAATTTGATTTGTTTACTCAGTCAATATCTCAGATAAGAAAGCAGTTGTTATAATTCCATTCAAGGTCGAACCACTATATAACCTACCATGAAAATCCCAGCGTTAGCTTAACCTTTAGCTCTGCTGCTGTTCTTAGCGATTGTCCTGAAACCGTAACCGGTGGTGCTACTCGTAAGCGTCCAATTACCCTCATTCGCCTGCTGTTTTTGGATAAAAAAGGAAGTACCGGAACGGCACGAGGTCGTAAACTATAATTTTGCTGGTCCTCGGAATGAAATCACAAGCTCATTAACATTTCTACCGCAGCCGTACATTTGAACGGATGCGGCCTCGCCCCGCCGCGCGAGAGCAAACGTGCGGTACGCCGGTAAAATACTGTTCGGGTACCGCTATGATATTCGCTAGCTATATGGAATTTATATGGGCTACACAAATGTGACAGTCAGGTCTTCACAGGTTTTTGACGCACAAAAGAAAAAAAGTAGCCTACAGGTCGTAGAGACAGCGACAACCTGATAAATGCCTGATAAAAATTAATTTACGTTCCAGGATTCAATTTAAATCTTAATAAAAATATGAACCCGCGCACAAGTTTTCTTGACGTCAGTCATGCCCATAAATTCATCACATATGAAAGAAAGAATCATTTCACTTGCAAGCGCCTTTAAGAAGAGTATTTTACCTTAAAGCTTACTTATTTTTCTGGAGCCGTTATCATTTTGGCATAGTCATTAAAATAAAACTTAACTAGTCTACGTAACGGATAACGGATGTATCAGATATCTTGATAATTCGACGGCAGCAATCAAAAATATTAAGCTGTAAAAAAAAAATCCCACAAGTGTTTATTTCAAGTTACTTTGCATTAAGAACTTTCCATAGTTAGTTATACTATGGTGGTTCCAAAATATTCTGATCGATTTTTCCAGAAACATATTTGGGTAATATGGTGGGTGTTTTATTAAATTTGAAACAGTAACACTGGTGTGACGGATGCGCAGGCATGACCCAACGACTGGACCATAACGGCCATTGTTATGCTGTCGGTACCGCGTCGCGACACGATCGCTACAGTTTATAGGCAAAATAGCCTACTCGTTACCAAACATGTACTTATTAGTTACAGTTACTTATCACTAAGGTCGAGTTCGTCAATATCTATTTAGGCAGCGGTTCAAAGATACGCCCTTAAAGAATATTGAAAAAACTAAGTTTTCAAGTTTATCGTATCGTATATCCTGTGTCCTACGCAGTCAGCACAATATTTATTAGAAAACTTCTTTGTTTCAAGTTTCGTTTTTGAAAACCAGTTTGTATTTTTAAGCGAGTAATTTTTTAGCTAATTCTCTAAATATCTAAGTTAATGCCATAACTTCAGTCATTAATCATGGATTATTTCTAAAATATATCGAGTTGACTAAAAATTAATATTAGTTTCTCGAACAAACTGCATTGTTGATAACGCGGCGTATTACGTTAAAAAGTTTCAGTAGCCAACTCTTGGTCTTCATCGTCAGTTTCGCTTTAACAAATTATTATTTCGTATAGTTAACACCTTAGTTAGAATAGAAAACGGACAAATTTAAATGTAAAAAAAATTAGGTACAGTCAAATTGAGGAGACGCTCCTTTATTTGTGGTCGGTAAAAAAAATTGCTCCGACTTATCAATTGATGATTATGTTGATGAAAAGATACTGTGGGTATTGATAGTCATAACAACCTGCTGTAGTTTATTTGTAAAGTTGGTTTACTCAAATGCAATGCACATGGCATAAACGTGACCTTAAACATGTGCGTAGAGCCCTAGAATTATAATACAAAATGGTTTTGCATAAAGCCCGTTGTTACTCAAGTGAGCTACCAAACGGTGATTATCATATGACAATTCCCACGCCTTACGGGAACTTTGAAGTCATCGCAGGTCAACGCCAATTGTCATGATCCTCTCTATTATAATAAAGAACTATAAAGCAATACCGGCGATCACGACAAGCGGGAATAACACTACATTATGCTTCCTCTGTAAACATTTCATAACATTTTGAGTTAAAATTGGTAGATGTTCAATATATTTATCTATCTGTTGTAGAGCAATCGTACTTATTACACTGATCTAATATTTTCACGTTGTGCGTAACTACATATGTTAGTGTAGTCATATAACTTCATTGTGGAAAGTGAGTGGCGCGAAACGTCGGCCCTAAACAAAACAATAAAATGCTTCACGCTCACGCATTGCAGTTCATGCGGTGGTATTTAGTATGGACATGGGCTCCATGGCAGACAAAAGCTATTCATTTAAATGGTAGTGCTGGTAACTGTCATCACAACAAAAACATTTTCCACGATTTATTAACATAAATAAGTGCACTGCTGCGACTGAGCGCAAGAGGCTACGACACACCAATTGAGCCATTACGCACACTACGTTTTAACGGGCCAGTTTTCCGGGAAAATTCTGGCCTCTACGTGTCTCTTGTCTCTATTGATGTTCTTCAACCTGTCACGTAGATAACGGTGTCAACGAGAGGATACACTGTTTTGAAGGAATTCAGAACACAATGTAACCAATCGTCCGTTACTGTGCGGTATAGGCTACAGGGACATTTTGAGCTATATCTATTTTTAGTACCTATCTAAATATTATGACAGTTACGTCAATATCGGAGTAGATACAAGACAAAGCCGCAATATAATGTTATTTTAACGGGGGAAGTGCTTCACGCATTACCGCGCGCACGTCCAACAGGATTGTTTAAACTTTGGTCTATCGTAGTAACGGCAAGGCAAAAATCCAAAGCCTCTATTACTTTGCATTCCGCATTCACTACGTAAGTAATTGAATCACGGTGGTACGTGAGATCGTAAGTAAAGAAGCGCCGGCGCGACAGCGGCGACCACTGCTCGCTGTCGCCGACACAAACGACGTAAATCCACGTCGCATTGTTACAGCGTCAGCAACTGCCCGTGCGTGGATAATCACCGTTTTTTCCGCATTCAATTAAAAGTGACCTACTGCGACGGCTTGCGAGAGCAAAAATAAATTTATCTAGTTTACGTTCGCACGTCACGGTGGCTGCAAGGGAAGCCCTCATCGAGATAGATAGCTTAATTTGATAATGATCGCTGCCCCGGCAACTGTCAGTTTTGATGATAGTATACACGTGTTAATGGCTTTATTGAACGCGGCGCAAGCGATTAGATAGAAGTCTGTATATTTGTTTAAACTGAATCGATTATTACATTATCATGGGCTACTATAATAAACGAATGTGTATTTGAGGGATAGGTACCGACCCTACCGTACCTATAGGATTAAACTGCAAGACTAAGAGAAATCTGTTGTTCACATTAAAAATTGGAATCGGTAATTTTATAGGGCTTTTTCGTTAATTGTTTTGTGAGATCTTGTTTCATATTTCTTTGTTAACGGGAAGTAGGTACCCTACAGGATTTAATTTTCCCAGGGTTTTTGTATAATAATACCTACATCTTAAAAAATAATCGGACCCCACGAATTGAGAACCCTCTCCTTTCATTGAAGTCGGTTAAAAAGGCTGTATCTTTTGATCGCCTGAATTAATAAAAATCGTTTAATTTTATGCCACAGCGCATTTCTGAGAACAAGAGTCTTAACAGGTAGACGGACTACGAGTTAGAGGTCCTAAAATAAGAGCTCCTTATTTCGTTTTGAAGCACAACACTTTTAAAATAAGAAACGTTTACTGGTGTTAAATAAGTTTTCGTGTTCTGTTCATACTGAACTATAAGGTTCGTAATAGCTTCATTTCATAACCCCCAACAGTACCGAGTGGCTACCATCGATAACTGATGGTTATCCGCGTGCACCACCAATAAATTGCTGTAACGGCCGCCAACGTCTCCAATAAAATAACTAACCGTTTATGGTTGCGCAACTGGAAGGTGTCACCCGCCACCGGCCACCGCGCACCCGCGCCTGCGCCGGCGCCGGTCGCCCCATACACGCTCAAACTGTTTGACGCCAAAATAAGAATGACACCGTGAAACATCCGATCACGCTACTTCTGAAAGGTAATTTAGCGTGGGTAATATCCATAAACGAATATGGAATAATGATAATACGGTCACGGAGCCGTTATTGATATGCTATACCGGGGCTGTTGGCGGTAAATAACTTGGAAGAAGTAGGTGGAATGGTTTATGGGTGCGCGGAACGGGTAATTTTCGTTTTGGCGCGAGCTGATGGCGGAAGCTAGGTCGCCGACCCGCGGTCAGGACTCGCTCCTACTGCCCTACCTAGCGCGAGTTACCATACCGTACGCCTTCTACACCTACTGGTTTCGTGTAGGCAGCATAGCACCTATGCGTCCGTGTTGGCCAACGGGACCTTAATATGTTCCTTTTACATAATTAAGCGGTACCATGTTAGTAGAGCCAGTATGATGGATGTGTCAATCAAGTATTTTTATATGTAATTTGACGATTTAAGTGTAAATTCTTATGATACTTAAATTTAAAGTGCATTGGGGTAAATTCGTAATTGGGGGAATTTCGAATTTACCCCAATGCACCCTATGTAAACTGTGAATGTCATTTATTTATTTTTTTGTAAATTGAATGATGATATAAAATAAGCTGAACTATAACGTCATACTGTAAAATAACCAACTTCGCAATTTTATTTAGTTTCAAATTACTAATATTCTAAATAACAATTATCGAATCGTGATTGTCGTATTTACCACGTTGTATCCAGAAAACTAGACTATCTAAATACTTTTAAGCGCAAATCTAGTGTAATGAATATTATGCTTTTGAAAAAAAATAGCGTTAGCGACGACGTACCTAATCACTATATGCAACCTACTCGTATCGCGCCCTGCGTCGCCGACTCCCAGCAGGTGGTATAATTCGCCATTATAGATATCATATTCAGGTTAACTGCGCTTAAATCGTCAGTGCCGGCATTTTTAATCGGATTATTTGTGCAAAAAGTTCTCCGGTTTATCTGGAGTACGACCTGTGCGACTAATAAATTGCTTCGAAATTGGTTTTATTTTAACTTACTACTTACAACAAAATGACCAAAATACAATTAGCTAAGTTAACGATAGGTGTGAAAGTAAATTAAATGCTTTTATTATATATTTAGCGCGGTGGGTCCAGTGAAGCAAAACAGCCCAGTTAACTTAACACGACTATACAAAGTTACAGGTTGTCAACGCCGCGCCTAAAACGTAATTATCTACTAATTAAAGCAAGCGTCTAGTCATACGCGTTCAGTGAAAGCAAAGTTTCACACGTGGCCCATTTTGTGACGAACAAAACGAGCAAAACAACAGTGTTTTGGTTTATGTGACATTGACATTTCACTAGGCGATGTACTATAAGCACTTATGACAGCTTTAATGGAGTGAAGTTTCATTAAGTGTGGTTGTGGTGGTATTAGGGACGTGGTCGCGCAGGGCTGCGCCCGCGGCTTCGCCCGCGACCGTTAGCGCATGCATAATGCCGACCGCGAACTGTTAGGCAGGCACTCGCTGCTAGAGCCAGACATGCGGAGGCTTTATGAAATGACAGCGCGCTATGAATTTTGCGCGTGCGCCGCCCAACTGACACGGTTAAACAATGGCTAGTGGCAAAGGTTAAATACTCGAAATAATTTCAGTGCCTTTCTGGTAGGTACCTAAAATTCCTTTTGTCGTTCCTTATCATTCGATTTATCTCTGCAGAATCTATGAACCGAACTTAATATGTAGAACGTGGAGACAATTCCATAGAGCACCGACTGCTGATAATACGAACAAAACAAAACTGACAACGACGATATCGTTTTTGCATCAGTTTACCGCACTAGACACGGGTAATCTATCATGTGCAAATGGGGCAACCGCTGGACTGGCTAACGGCGGCATCTGCGATATGAACGCCGGCTCGCCCTGCGCCTGCGGCCCTTATTCGACTCCCGGACACTTGGCCCGTCAGCAGAGACACACTTCCGCCCGCCATCGTTCAGATAGATACTAGCAACAAAGATCATCCCAGGAGTCACGAGCGGAGAAAGCAATTTCAAAAACGAATCTCTACACTGCACCCATTATAATACGGCCCCGATTTCGCTCTCTTCGTCATGTGTAGGTATGTTGAGATTTCATGAACACAGTTAATTACCTACATTCACAACCGGCACAAGACTCATAAAAGAATATCCCAATTCGTTACGAATATATGTAGTCATTGTCGGCGACCCAGATACTATTGCCTGACTCCAGATTCGGTAACGACCAAACCGAATCGGTCCATGTCATGTAAACAATGAAAAAGATGGTCGATAACGGTGACAGCGTGAATAGATAGTATAGTAAATATTGTGTAGGTATTTTCATTGTGCAGTTAATTTGGCCGGAGCAGCTAAGAGATCGCGAGATAGGCTCTGCAGATGGCTCGCGCTCCCGCTGTGACTGCGATCCGTGACACAGATAGGGCTGCATTAACGTTTCCTGTCAGCTTGGCTGAGCTACGTTGTTCCTGGGTTCTGCGCTAACACAATGCACTCTTTGAGCATGTACGACCGACCGTTATCCCAGCCGAACACCATCGTAAAGCCTAACTCTAATGCCGCTTAATTAGTTGAAAAACTCATATTGAATGGTAACACGCGCACATCTTCGAGGTGATGTTTATTACATGGGAGCCGTTAAGTTGAAAGATAATTTGTGCGATGTGGGAAAAGTGTGAAATATTGATGGTTTGCGGTGAGCGAGCATTGTTGCCGTTGCCGCGGCGAGTAACCGGGCAGCCCTTCCTAACGGGTCGGCAGGTAAGTAATTTATAATTTATCGTTTTAGTTTACAGGTACCAATTTTTCACTATCCTGTGCTGTGTGATATAAATTATTACTAGGTACTGAATGAAGGTTTGCGCTTTCAAGTTGTCACACGAAATCAAGCTATTGAGGAGTGTTTGTGCTCTATGAGTACCTATTGGGACGTTAATCGCCAGGCTGATAGTTAATTTAATACTAATAAGCAGCTAATTTATTGTGGATACTTACCTATATCTCTTCAGTCAGTCACAATACTCATTTCAGTATCGTTATAAGCAACGCTAAATCGTGATTGAAATATATATCGCATGTTCGTTGTTCGTATTAGTAACAAATAATCGGTCGATATAAAATGTCTCAATTGTGTCGCTTTATGCATTGCATTGTTTTCCAGTTACCTGTACGGAACGAGCCTAGACTAATGTTGGGTCAGAAATGTGAAGTTTAACATGTAGAAGTAAGTACATGAATTTACCATTAAATTTCTACACGAAGCAGAAAGGAATCAACGTGGGCACCGCTCCGGAGCGGCAGGCTTTTAACTAAGAGCTAAGTAAGTGATGTTGCGACTGCAGGCCGTAAAGGATCATTATCGCTTTGAAGCGAAGTCTCTTAACATATGTAGGTACCTAACATACTCAGAATATTCACGCATACCTACTATTTCCCTTCGTTAAATGTTTGACTGTTTCTTGTAACACACATAGGTAATATAAAATAAATGGGCAAGTACGCTTATTTACTTACAATGGGATTTACCTGTCACTTTTTTAGGGTTCCGTTCTTCAGAGGAACGGAACTATTACGTAATTATAACTTGATTATTCAAGTAAATAAAGCTGTGGGCTTTTGTAGCTGTGAAAAAACTCCACGTATTTATTTTTGACTTTTTAACCTTTTGAAAGCGTACTCATGCAAAACCCGTAGGTATCGAAACCTACAGGGCACTTCCCGTTTACAAAGAATTAAGTATATGTAAAACTAAGGTCTCACAACACAAGTTTATTTTTTGTAACTATACGTAGTACCCAATTAAAGGATACTAGCTACCTACTTGTTGCACGTGCCTGACACGCACCTGGTCGGTTTTTTTTAAATCCAAGATGAGTAAAACATGTCGATGTGACGTTCGTATAAATTCTTGGAGGCGTATCATGCCCATGCTGATTTTTGAGTGGCCTTAGAATGTAAGAATGGTAAAATGACAATATTCCGCCTTTTATACGACATTGAATATTTAAAGTAGGTTCAACCATTACTTATGATAGGGGCTCCCGTAACCGATTATCTTGTTAGGCATTACATGGGCATTATGAACCATATTCTCTAGGATAGGGTCAAGTAAATCTGTCATCTTTCATACAACATTAGGCATGCACATATCCCACTTATGCCATCGTTACTTGAACCTTACCTTCTTGCAAAAGGGTTAAAGTTGAGGTAGCCGGCTCGAACAACAGCGAGCTCTGCCTTATTGCCTGGCTGCATTGGCCGGCCTTACGATAACTACGCGGGTCTTAGGTTCATTTTAATGACAACAAGGCTGACTTACGACTATTGCGTCGAAGGTTTTCCAAGATTTTAGTGAGTTTTAAAGTAAGTTTTAGGCGTAAACATAAACATTTATTTAGATATATAATATCAATAATATGTTATAAATGTTTAGATTTCTGTAGTGAAAACGGAAACCTTACAGTTTCAATATGTCCGTCGCTATGTTGGTGCGTGACTTAATTCAGAGACCCTTTGTATTAGAAATAGTGGACCAGAGCTGGTAGTGGAGATGTAGCGGACTAAAGCAGAGATTAATCTCGAAAGAAAGAAGCAAATAAAAATTTTGGTACCAACTGTTTTGTGGTCTATTTTCAGGAAGAGCTTATATGCGTAGATAGTCATAGATATTATTTAGCACATTATCTACTGCATCCTAGACAGGCCTTCTGCGCTAGTCATAAATTCAAAGCAGAACTTGAACCTGGTGGCGAGTACAGTAAGACTAGTTATTTATTACATAAGCTAAGTGAGGATCTGTCCGACTGTACCGTTCTTCGTGAGATTTTAAAAAGACCTTCAGCGTTTAGTATTAAGTGTATGTGAATTGTAAGTAGAAAAACCATCATAAATATTATTATTGTTTGATACCAACGAAGCGAGAGGGGTTTTTGGCGGCAATACAAACTACTCCAGTCCAGAAAGTGATGCACAGCAGACACCAAATTAATTAAGACGCGGTTACTGATAGCTAGCTAGAGCTGTAGGTACTAGCTAACTTAGTATTGTAGTTTATTCTTATAGTAGGTAGTTTATTCTTTGCGAGAGTAAAAGCTCACCCGTTGATCCCGTATCTATGTGCCGGTAATGCGATTACTTTGTTGAATTTATTTTCGCAGGAGTTTGAAGACTTATTTAAATATGATACAATACCTACTTACATACTTCATTTTGTTAAATAACTACTCAATAAAAAACATACTTCGGTTAAGAATGTACTGTAACAACTTGAGTTTGTTTATACAAAGGTTTGTATAAACAAGTCAACTTGCTGGCAGGTAATGCAATTATTTATAATTTGATTTTAGAATTTTAATAGAATGAGAAGAAACAAAGTGTTTCTTGAGGGCATTACCTGGACAGCTGCCTCCGAAGGCATGTCTATTGTATCTTGAATTATATAAGTTCTCAAGTTAAATAAAATCGTGGTTTAAAGCTAACTATTATCTTATTATTGCATGTTACGAAGTTACACACGTGTACCGTACTTACGCTCAAAACCAGGGGTTTCCTATTAAGTTAGTGTAGACCTGGCTACAACCCTCACAAGCTCACAGTACTATACCTACTATTTAGCTACTAGTTCATGAGAATTAAATTTAATTTTAACATAAACGCTAGAAACTATTACAAAAGTACTCCCACGTTTTTTTTTATAAATTAATAAATGCTCCATTAAAAAAGACATGAACGTGCTGCATTTGCATTGCAGTCATAAGAAAGTCGTTTAAGTAATTATCATTACATTGTAATAGCATAGTGTTCTAAATTAATGCACTTGGTTCTGTGTTGCTGTATAAATGTACTTAACTACTTATTTCTTACTACCTGCCACCCAGACTTCGTTCGCATAGACTTCACTTTCGGGAGGAGGATAAATTATAAATTAAAAGTAAAAAAAAGTAAAAGTAAAATTGATTTTCCAAAATAGAAACGAATTACAATTTTAGGAAATTCAATGACTTCAAATAGCCTGTAGGTATCGTGGCAGCCAAAAAATATCAAAAAAATGGTTACCATCAATTATGATTATGAAGCGGTTAGAATAGCAAAAAAGGAAAGGAAAAGAAAAATTAAAAAAAGTTTTAACAATAATTTACAGATACCCAGGAACCCAAATACTTAACTAGGAATTAAAAGATTGTATTAATAAATAGATAGATAGCTGCAAATGTAGGTATGTGCAAATTATTGATAAACTTTTCATGGCAGTTATATTTTCTTCCGATATCTGATTTTTATAAAACAAAGCCTTGATATTTTTCTCAAATAGGTTTACAGATTTTTTGTTCTATTATTTATCATATTGTACACAGATTATGTTGTTATATTGATTTGTAAATAAGTGGTTTTTTTTTATATGAATAGGAAGGCAAACGAGCAAGTGGGTCACCTGGTGGTAAGTGATCACCACTGCCCATAGACAACATTATGTATACATAAAAGTTAAATTATACTTGAAATTAATCATCGCGTTTAAAAGTTAAATATTATTTAACTTCCGAATAGCGTTAGTTTCTTTTCTTAATGCTTCAATAGAAAAGCGAAATGGTGTCACCACACCCAGTAGGTACACCCACAGTTGATATTGACCTACGTCGTCAATCATTGAAAGGACTCTGTTACACTTTTCACTACACTAGAGATATCGATTAATTGATCTCTTTTTCACTCATTCACATAGAGTGCCTACATGACGTCGATCGGATTTGACATCCTCCTTCATGATTCATTAATTGAACCCGAAGAAGACAGCCGCACAGTATTGCGCCATTTGGATCATGCACACCTGTTTTCCTGGTTCTATTTCCACTTGTCAATAACCGAAAAATTAATTTAATAAAATCCCAATTTCTACGAAGGGTCACTACACAATATCCCATTAGACAATTTAGACAAAACCATGAGCACTCTATTGACAAGTTATAAATAGGTGTATTAATTGTAACTGCTAAATTATCAACTTTCCTTATACAAATGAAACGCACACACTCAATGCAGCTTATTAAATATCCATTCAGTAGACATCTAACAATACTAATTCGTGTCTATAATTCGAATAAAAAAGCGCATTAACATAATCGCAAGTCAATTAATCTGTGTGGTTTGAAAGTGATTTATAAGTTATCACACGAGTTTGTCGCTCGATAAAAACCAAAATGACTCAAGTCATATTTTGTATCTTTTCAAATTCAGCCATAAAGATATCGGAATACAATTTGAAGTGTTTGTGTAGACTTTTTTGACTTACATATATTAGATATTATATAGACATAGATAGATTGGTGAATAGTAAAGTTAGTTATTGGTATTAGTAAGGCTGTGTTGTGTTCGGGTTGTATTAAAAAGCTCGGCGGTGACGAACGCTCGCCTGATCCGGAACTTTCACACGTGCACATTAAAATGCAAATTATGTAAAACTTTCAAAAGAATAAGATCGCAATGTTTTGTTACTTCATATGCAAAATAAGTTTTTTATTTAAACGTTGCACAGAATTTGAAATTTTGCTTTTTGTTTTAACTCAACCGAATTGGTACAACAGCCGGTTGATAGTAATGTTTTAATGTATCTATACCTAAGTATGAGATATTCTTTGTCGGTTTTATCCAGTGATGTAGGCATATACTTGCTTGAAACAATATAATTAGATAGGACGTTACGTGTATTTATATCAGTCACCTTACTTTATGTCAATTGGCTTCTTTTACAATTTTTTTAGAGCTGTTTGATATTATTGAAAAAGATAACTAAGCAATCGATGGTTAGATAATACGGCATGAATGATAGATGGTACATACCACTCAACATTTGCCCGTGGAGTACATACTTCATAAACCTGACAGGCCATAAGTATCCCATAACTTTGCTGATCGACATATAAGTACATTCCTAGTTCATTCTCCAAAATCTGGTTGAAAAGGCAATTTTTTGGACGAGAAACTCTTATTTAATCAGTTTAAGTTTAAGTAATCATGCAAGAAAAGGTAGGCATTTAAGTTGTATTTTATTTGTTTTTAACTCGTTTCAATTTAGTAACTAATTGGATTAAATATTAAACAATCTCACCATCATCTTCAAAATCAGCAATCGGGGAAACGGACGTTATCCGAAAAATAATACCGATGATAAACAAATTACTATGGCAAATCATAATGCCGAGGTTAGATCGCTTATTCGAAACACATTAGTTCTGACACTGTTTATGTTGTATCGTGTTCGAGCTCGCGATGCGCGGGAGTGGCGAAAGCACGCGCGGACGCAGCTGAGGACGCAGACTGACTAGCGCCGGCCGCCGCCTGCGCCGCGCCGGTGCGGTGCCCGCCACCAAAACCATATTTAAAACTTTTCCTACTTTTATCCATAAGGGTGCATTACATTCATGATTCATATTACTTAATTAGTGTCACCACCGAATTATTTTAAATCAGTACGTCGCCTAATTTTGTAACGTTCGGGTACAGAACAGACTGATAGGTACAATTAACTAAAAATTAAAATTGACTTTAGTTAGTATTTCGTAAAACAAAAAAGATAAACTCATTTTTGTGAATATATTTATTTGAAAAAACCTATAATGCTTCGCGGGTGGTAGGAACTTCTAAAGAGTAACTACATCCGAATCGCTACCACCATCTTAGGTTCTCGGTAATCTTGGCACTAAACAGCAATGCGTCTGCTACTGTGTCCCGACGAGGAGAGTACACCCGTGAAATTACTGGTACGAGGTATTCTATCATAGCCTTCTAGGCTGCCAATGCAGATGCAGATGCAAGTCGCTGGTGTTGCGGGTGCGCAATGTCCATGCGTGGTGGTGCTCACACTTTCCATCAGGTGACCCTTTTATAATCATCATATCAGCCGAAAGACGTCTATTGCTGAAAATAGACCTTCCCCAACGATATCCACGACGAGTGGTTTTGGGCTACCCGCAGCTAATGGTATTCCGCGATCTTTACCAGATCGTCCGTGCACCTTGGGGGTGGCCTACCAACATTTCGTCTTCCGTTACTCAATCCCCAGGTGACCCTTTGCGTTTTCAAAGGAACAAAGACGATTATCAAAAATCTTCATTAGTTTTTCTATACACAGACTTCATGTTTCAGCTTGAACATGGTCTTATCCTTAGGTACCTACCTACAATTCCTACGAAAGGCTAAACTCAGTAAAAAATGTACTTTATTTCTTTACCCAAATCGTGCAAGGATTCACATCCTAAATTGCCCTATAAACTTTGTGCAAATGATTTGATAAAATCTACAAGTGCCTATAGTAAGTGCAATAAGTGGTTTTTATTTACAAACAGGGACGCCGATGTTATCGCGCATGCGCAGTGCGAGCAAGGACCCGCCCGCAGTCGCTCTCACCCCTGTATAGCAACAAGACCTAACGACACATTCGGGAAATTCATGAATGGAACACATAAATAAACCGTGAGCATGGGCAACCAATTCAAAAACGTGGCGGTGATAGCCTGCCTCAAAACATTCCTTTTCATTTTCAACATCGTCTTTTGGGTAAGTCGATGTTTGTATAAATAAAACAAAACAATGTGTTATCAGTTGGTTATCATTCTGACAGCTGTTATGATTTGGTCAGTTTGACCCTAAACACAATCCCCGCAAGAATTTTCTACGAATATTTTTTGTTGAATTGAGAAATTCTGAGTGGAAATAGGTGGGTTAAGGGATCGTGTAATAGAAATCAAAGGTTAACCAACTCGACCGATCGCGGTCTGCACAGAGTGGTTGCGTTGTACCTACGCAAATAGCCTATCTTCCTCCAACACTTACGAGGGCGGTTTGATAAGTCAGTGACTTCGAGTAAAAAAAACAACCTTTTACACATATGACCTTTTTATTTCTAATTCTTAACTCTTTGGTAGCTCGCTGTTTTTATTTATTTTTTAATATTGGGAAAATAAAAAAAGAAATCGAGACATATGTCAGATGACATTGGAAAATCATTGATTATGGAGAAAAGTGAATTTCGTGTGCCAATTAAACATTACTTTTTACGTGAAAAAACTATCAAAGAGACTGAAGACCGGCTTAAAAAATATTATGGGGAATCTGCTCCGTCTCATGGTATGGTGCACAAGTGGTTTACGGAATTTGGTTCTGGACGTATCACCACCAATGATGCAGAACGCCCTGGAAGGCCGATTCAAGTGACTACTGGTGATATCGTGAATAAAGTCCACGATATTGTTTTAGATGACCGTCGAGTGAAGATACGTGAGATAGCTGAGACTGTACACATTTCATCTGAACGAGTTTTTCATATCTTGCATAACATTTTAAGTATGAAAAAGCTTTCCGCAAGATGGGTGCCGCGTTTGCTCACAGCTGATCAAAAACGACATCGCGTAACAACTTCCGAGCAATGCTTAGCCAAATTTAAACGTAATCCTACTGAATTTTTACGTCGATTCGTGACGGTGGATGAAACATGGATCCAGCATTATACACCAGAAACGAAAAATCAGTCAACTGGTGGACTTCTACCAGCTAACGGGCCCCTAAGAAAGCAAAAACGTTAATTCAGCAGGAAAGGTAATGGTCACTGTTTTTTGGGACAACCAAGGCGTTATTCATTATCGACTATTTACAGAAAGGTAAAACAATAAGTGGCCTTTATTATGCTGCTTTGTTGGAAAAATTTAACGCAGAAGTTTTGAATAACGGCCACATCTGGCAAAGAAGAAAATACTTTTTCATCACGACAATGCACCTGCACACTCGTCGGCAGTCGCAACAGCCAAATTAGTAGAATTGCGTTATGAAATACTGCCACACCCACCCTATTCTCCAGATTTGGCACCGTGTGATTTTTTCTTGTACCCTAACATGAAGAAATGGCTCGGTGGGAAAAGATTTTCATCAAACAAGGAAGTCATAGCTGAAACTGAAGCATATTTTTCAGGGTATGACAAAAAATATTTTTTGGAGGGGTTACAAAAACTGGAACATCGTTGGACGAAATGCATCGAGTTGAAAGGAGATTATGTAGAAAAATAAAATAAAATCTTGTGAAAAAGTTTTTTTTTTTTACTTAAAGTCACTGACTTATCAAACCGCCCTCGTATTTAGGATGGAATCATACCTTGTTTACATGTTCTGTGGTCATGCATATGCTTAGAATCGTACCTATAAGTAATTTTAGATGGGTAAGTAGGTACTCTAACACGGCGGTGCTGGGAACCACCATCGCGACCACGGTAATTATTATGACGGCTGTGCAAAATTCAGATTTTACATTCAATTAAATTCTTTGAAGCCGCTTAAAAACGTTAATAAACTTTTTTAAATATGTACCTAATAAGAAAAGCTAACTAGCTACTTAAGTTGATATATTATCAGCGCTGCCCGTATACAACTGTAACTTCTGCGGAATTTCATTGTCGATGGGTTTCCAACTAGATAGTTAGATAATATGACTCTTGTGGCGGTAATTTGCCCGGCTCTCTTACTTTTCGCACCGAAGCCAAACAGTGCAAACTCTGCTGTTCTGTGTATCAACAGGATTAGTGAGGCAGATAGTGGTAGCGATCTAGCCAACCTACACAAGGTGCTTAGTGCTATCCGCAAAAGTTGACGGATCTGGGGCCCGATTTTTGAAAAGCACATCACTCTAAAATACTATTTGAAAGTGGTACGAAATGGTCTCATGGTATTTGCATCACTGTTATTTAATCATTAACTATTTAGGTACTCGTTTTCGTGTACCTACTCTACCCGTACCTATTTGAAATTGACCAAAATTTCTCAACACTTGTAATGAAGTCCTTTTCAAGACGATCGGATGACCTAGTGGTTAGAGAACATGACTATGAAGCTTGAGGTCCCGGGTTCGATCCCCGGTCGGGGCAGATATTTGTATGAAAAATACGAATGATTGTTCTCGAGTCTTGGATGTTTATATGTATATATCTATATGAGTATGTTTATAAGTTGTCTAGTACCCATATACGCTTTGCTTAGTTTGGGACTAGGTCAATTGGTGTCAATTGTCCCAAGATATTTATTTGTTTATAAATATTCCCATAGAGCGCATTTAAGTGATACAATCTAAATTCTTCAAAATTGACAATGAACAATATGATGTAATTTTTATTGAATGAATAAATAATCAAATCTAATCTAATCTACAGAGCCTCTAGTATAAATTTTCACTCAAAAAAACGTTTCGAACGCGTTCACGTTAACATCCCAATTACTGTGGGCAAATTAGCAGCGCCACTAGCCGAACGAAACGTCAGCATCCTCTCTTAGTATGTGACATTTTAACGCAAACGCGTTCGAAAAGTATTTTGTGACTGAAAACTTACACTAAGCTTAAGCTAAAAAAAACGACTCAAACATTAGCTTAAGCTGTTATTGTATTGTAAGCTTACTGATAACTATTCTGCGAAAGACTGCAGGCAGATGCTGGATGCGTCAAGCTAAAGACAGGGCGCTATGGCGCTCATTAAGGGAGGCCTATGTCCAGCAGTGGACTAACATAGGCTGATGATGATGATGATGATGATGGTAACGATTTATTTCCAGTTGATGGGGCTTGCGTTGCTGGTTGTGGGTCTGTGGGCGCAGTTCGACCTGCACAAGTACATGGAGCTGTCGTCGGAGTACTCGGGCACGGCGCCGCTGGTGGTGGTCGGGCTCGCGGGCCTCATCGTGCTCGTCAGCTCCGTGTCCTTCTCCTGCATCATCAAGGGCCAGCCGGTCCTGCTTTACATCGTAAGAACTAAAACTACTTATTTTATCGTACCTATTCAATACGCCTAAAGTCGTAATGCTTTATTTTAACAAGACCTAAGCGAGAGCTTAGGCTTAGGCTTAAGCGAGAGCTGTTATTATTATAGCATTATCGAAACTAGATCGTCGTGGAGACACGACGATCTAGTTTTGATAATGCTATAATAATAACATGCCCATAATTTTAAAGGTCCGTTAAGAAAGAACAGCAAAGCATTTGGAGGAAACGGCCAAAGGACTCACCAACCCGTAACTTACCTGTTGTAACTGTTTACTTTCCTTGTGTCGAAGCGCCGCGGGTGAGAACCGATCATGGTAGTAGTATATATATAGTATATCATACATACATAAACACTAAATACAATAAAATTAAAAAATTAAATCACATCTTTGGTGCGTATAAGTACAGTCAAGTGTAATAATATGTATCTAGACAAAGTTTCAAAAATAAGTACCATACGCTCTTACGCCAGCGTAATAAGGTTGTGGGGCATATTTTTGAGAAGTTCCTATCGATACTTATTTTTGCACTTGACCGTACATGATATACGGACTAGCTAGACATTCTTCCTTTTTATTTATGACGAATGTTTGGTGGCGCCATCTCTTGACGAGTTGCTGAATTACCGGATATTTCTTTGCTCACCCTCTGTTATGTGTAGTTCGACATGCATTTGGCTAGTTTTTTTTTTTAATTTTGATTGAGTTTGCAATCGGGTTTTTATTTTTACTTAAATGTAGTTCAGCATATTTCAAAGTTTGGTATGGTCTAGTAATAGATGATTTTTGCGTACCTATCAAAGATTGAGGTGCTTGCTCTGAGTATAATAAATTGCCATCTTGCCGAGAAATTAGGTAAGTACCTACAGCCAACCAATTTCATTCCTAGGCCATCACAGGACCTTATTTTTCGTTACTCGATAAACACTGTACTGTCATAGACAAATATATTTTTTCCTAGGCATCATTGTGTACGGTGGCGCATTATGTTAGACTGTCTAAACATTCATGTAATGTAATACGTCCAGTACGGCGGTTTCCTGGCTTGCATCTTCATGATGGACGCAGGCGTTGGCGCGTCGGTGGCCTGCTACCGCGACACCTTCGCCAAGGGACTCCACGACGGGCTCACGAAGACGCTCAGCTCCAACGACCCGCACAAGGGCAACTTTGACTTCGCGCAGGCCAATGTGAGTTTCCTTAGGTCTTAAACGACACGCCTACTACCTATCCTACTACGCGTAATCCACTATCATTAATACCTGTTGAACAGATGGTCAAGGCCTGACGGTGTCTCCAAACGAATGAAGAAATTATCACCTTGTGATTAACACTAAAAGCTGTCCTAGTTATAAAACTACCTTAACTTAAAGTATTCATAAAATCTGTTGCGCAGTTTAAAAGATCTCTACGTATAGTAATCACGTACCGTAGAACCCTATCGCAATAAGGTGACAAATCACTAGTTTGAGTGACAGCGGCCTGTCAATTGCGACAGGGTTCCACTCACCGTACAATACACGAGCCTAAGTCGCTGATACGTGGAGCAACTTTGTTTCGTACTATGTGAAGATGTGCATTTGTGTATTCCATATTTCTGAAAGTGATCACAATAGTACTTACACTTTTAAAAACATATCGTCACTGGTTTCGTCGCAGTTATTGTTGCTTGTTTGCAGCTGCACTGCTGTGGTGTGTCGAACTACTCCGACTGGGTGCGCCTGTCGCCGCAGCGCACGATCCCCATCTCGTGCTGCGTGGATCCCAACAGCTGCGTCACGGCTAACTACAGCGACGTCTATCAGGAGGTACTTATGTCCCTGCTCTGTCAAGTCTATAGTTGTTTTTATTAACTACTAGCTGACCCGGCGAACTTTGTTCCGCCTTAAATTTGAAAAATTCCTTTGTAAGTGCATCTTTATACTAATCAAGGAATAATGTGTAGGCATTCTAAATTTAATGTCTGTAGCTTTATTAGTACAACATTTCGGAATTTTCCAATCCCGTGGGGAAATCGGAATAAAAAGTATCCTATGTCCGTCTCCTGGTTCTAAGCTACCTCCCTACCAATTTTCAGCCAAATCGGTTCAGCCGTTCTCGAGTTATAAATAGTGTAACTAACACGACTTTCTTTTATATATATATAGACTAGCGACCCGCCCCGGCTTCGCACGGTATATTATGCATGTATTATACATATAAACCTTCCTCTTGAATCACTCTATCTATTAAAAAAACCCGCGTCAAAATCCGTTGACTGGTTTTGAAGATATAACCATACATACGGACACGGGGATAGAAAAAGCGACTTTATTTTATACTATGTAGAAGATATAGATATAAGCACAAGTCTTGATTATGTGACCACAATTTATAACACTCAGCAATGGACTTATGTTTACATAAATTATTTTCTTCACGCATTAGCAGTCACCATCTCTACCCTATATACGTCCCACTGCTGGGCTTAGGCCTCCTCTCACAATGAGAGGGTTTGGGTTCCCATGCGGGCCTGGTGCGGATTGGAAACTTCACACACACCATTGAATTGCTTCGCAGATGTGTGCAGGTTTCCTCACGATGTTTTCCTTCACCGAAAAGCTCATGGTAAATTTCAAATGAGATACCGCACATATATTCCGAAAAATTCAGTGGTGCGAGGCCGGGAATCGAACCCACGACCCTCTGCTTGAGAGGCTATATATGGGTTAAACCACTTGGCTACCACGGTTTTTTGAGCCATTAGCAGTATTTATATTTTACTAGCGACCCGCCCCGGCTTCGCACGGTATATTATGCATGTATTATACATATAAACCTTCCTCTTGAATTACTCTATCTATTAAAAAAACCGCGTCAAAATCCGTTGCGTAGTTTTAAAGATTTAAGCATACATAGGGATATAGGGACAGAAAAAGCGACTTTGTTTTATACTAGGTATGTAGTGATATTGCACATAATTTTCACGATAAAACAAGTGCTTCAAAGGCAAATCTAATTTCAGGGCTGCTACAAAGTGATAGTGGAATACTTGCAGAGCAACATGAATTTACTGATGGGCATAGCGATCGGAACTGCGCTATTCCCACTAGTGGGCACCATCCTCTCCTGCTTCCTGGCTAGCTATATCAAGAAATCGAAGTATGACGTCATGAACTAAATAATATAGCTACAAGTCGGTCAAACAGACGTGACAACAAAGCGCAAATTCTCAATCTTAACTCTTGGACTGAATAACTATTTATACTCAATCAATGATATATAATTAACTAAATGTAAAAAAATATTCAAATACAATTATGCACAACTAAAATTGTAGCTTTATGTTATGTCTCTAAGTAATGTTAACCATCAAAAACATAAATGTGAAATGATAGCAAAGTTCAATATTAAAAATATGCTTTGTTATTGACTTTGCCAACAAAAGAATTGATATGTATATTGGTGCCAAGTTCTGAGTAATCCTGCATTTATATAACTTGGAATGTAATAAAATTTCAAGATTTGATTTGGCTAGTTTTTTTCAACAAAAACCTAATTTTAGAAAAGTAACTAAGACAAATATTATTATAGCTTGTAAGTAACTGTTCAATGTTATTAGATTATACAAATATATAATAGCAAGCAAACAATTTGTGGATTTCATTTCTGTCAACAGTGAATTTAGCAGATTATTTTGATTTGGCAGGTTGACCGAGTAATTCTAGGGATTGGGCGAAAATCTTAGGGATCATGTCATAATAGGTGATGTGGCTAGCAACCCATCACTGTTTTGATTCCCCATTCCATCCAAACACCCACAATCATGCTAAATGTGGTCTTTAGTTCTTCTTACCTTGGGCTCTGTCTATCCCGTAAGGGATAAGGACATTAAGGACATTTAAAACTACAAAATCAAAAACTGATAAAATTTTAACAAAATATGTAATCCCTCTTTCTAAAATCTTAACACTAGTATGAATCACAGGAATGTTGAAGCTTAGTCACTGTCAGAGCTGTCTTTGTCCTCCTTGGTCTCGGGTGGAGCATCCTGCTTGTAGTGCCGGTATTCCGGTTTCAGCTCCCACATGTTTTTGTGTGGATTTTTTAGGTTATAATTACACACTTCCTTTAGAATTTCTTTCAAATATACTATTGGTTGTTTAGTTATCTGAAAAAGTTATTCAAATAGACCATGGTTAAAAAAATAGTTTAGAAACAAATTCCTAAAAAAAATGGAATATCTATCAATTTTAAAAGTGTAATATTTACCTTTACAAGATCCTTAATATTATAATATTGATGTTTTTCAAATGCAGCAAACAATACATTGAGTACTGCATCTTTATCATCTCTAGACTTCTTGCCTTCTGCTTTCTTCCGCTCTTGATATTCAATCTGAATTTAAAAATTCCAATGTAGTAATTTGTTATTTTATCATAGTGTTAAAATATTATTATTACGTACAAATTTATAGGTAGAGACAAATTACTTCAGGAAATTGATATACTCAACATAAAATGACAATATATTGGGAACTTTTTGGCACATGGAAAAATATCTTAATAAGAATTGTCAGATTGTCATACTTACATTATGCTTATGATCAGAAACTGGCTTAAAGCTCTGTACAATTCTATCTAATTGTTGCACTTGGCGCTGTGGCATGGATGCCTTCCTAATAGACTCAGACTTTAATTTGTAATATGTAGGGTCTGCATATGGCCTACACTCCAGTTTTTGAACTATCCTGCCCTCCATATATAGCTTTTCTGTTTCTGGCACCACAGAATCGGTGTTGGATGCTGGAAAAGTACCAAAACATATTAAGTGATATAATTAAATTTAACCTCATTACTTTGTAATATTTGTAACTGATGTAGAAGCAACCTAAAAGTCAAGCAATACTTACGTACTACATGGGAAAATACGCCTAATGATTGCCTAGTCACGGTAGAAACATCCAGACGATGTTCTTTGGGTATACTCTGCTCGCCTGGCTCCTTCAAACACATCACAGCCTCTGAAAGTGATAATTGCACCTGGGCCCGCTGCCCTTGCACCCGTGATATCTTCAACTTCCCTACTTCGATGTTTCCTGGAGCTTTTTCCCATCTGTTTGCTATATACTTAGGTACTTTGACAAGCCAAACACCTCTCCCAGTATTTGATAAATCTAATTCGCGATCTATTTGAGGAACTGCAGGGGGAGTAGTCATTTTGAGGTAATCAACTTATTTGGTTAAAATGGAAAAGGCTAGCTCAATCTTGCTTCTTCAAAATATACACTAAATTAAAATACACTTTAATTGACAACCAACAAGCACGAACATGTCAAAATTTCACCAGCCTGAGTCAGACACGACACGAGCAAGATGACAAGACACGACACTATTTAGAAGATTTAAAAGTTTCAAAACTCAAACTGCATGCAATTCAGGTGGTGGGGTGCATTGCAATGCAAAGCAAGTGAATTATATTGTATTGTATGTATGCATCTGTGGTATGGTATGCATGAAGTGCAAGCACCAAGCACTGTTGTGATTGTCACAATTTTACTCGTAGCGTGAAAAGGAACGTTAAGCTATTCCAGACATTTAATTAATAACCGTGTCCATACATCTGTTGAGAAGTTAAGAATGGAAATACGCCTTTATAAATGTCAGTTGTCTTCTGTCTTGGCCGTCATTATTTTCTATTGTGCGTGAGTTTAGTCCGTATTGGGTTTTCTTTGCACTTTCTTCTCATAAATATAATATTATGTGAGAAATGTAACGCTGAATCCTAACCATTGTTTTATATTATTATATGGATATGTGATAGTAGCTAAGTAAAGTCATGTTCGGATATAGTAAAGAAGCTGTTAGAGTGAAAGTCAAGGTTTGTATCATACTATCGTATAGCATTTTCTTGTAAATTATTAAATCTATATCGTTTTTCTTTAGGTTTTATAAGAGCTAAACAAACTTAAAACTCTGGTTGATGTGGTTCTTTAAAAGATTTCTTTACTGCACCCTGTCTTAAAGCAGTAGGAATTACATTTAAACTTTAGCAGTGTATTATGATCACGTCGTCTTTATCGAAACCGTTCAGTAGGTTGAATTCCTTTACAACATACTATTGTTGTATTGAACAAAACGCCATTCTTTATAGATAATAAAAAACTTATAGTAGATATATTCAATTATTTACATAATTTTATTAATCACTTATCCTGGATTGCTTCATTTATTCCAGTATCAATATATTATTACTAGTACAAATCATAAAATGTACCATATTGTGCTGCTAATATTATATAGAGAGACATTATTTTAGTTTTTGGCTATAGTGCATTGGGGTAAATTCGAAATTGGGGGAATTTCCAAACTCGTGGATATCCACCAAATGGGGAACAATTATATAATCTAGCAACGCTTACCTAGAAGCTCCAATGTCTTTGGCATCTAGATAAGCTTTGCCAGATTATGGAATTGTTCCCTGTTTAGAGGATATCCATGATTTTCGAAATTCACCGAATTTCGCATTTACCTCAATGCACCTTATACACTTCAAGGTTGAACAAAAATTAGCAAAAAACTAATTGAATGACTGTTGTTATCAGAGTAGAACGGCAAGTAACTACCTTGAATTTTTACATATAATTAGGAAAATTCATTAACTTTTTAGTACAATATTAAACCCTAAGGCAGTATAGTTAGAGTGCAGTTATAGCAGTTTAATAGAAGTTGTAATTTGACCCCAATTAAGACTTACATTTTTATTACTCTTGAAATGTTAACTATTTATTTTTTAGAAATGTGAAGGCAAGCTACAGCCAGAACTAAGGAAGTTCTCGGTGGACCCTCAAATTACCTCATTGGAGGTTTTACAAAGCATTTTAGTGAAAGCGTTTGATATAAAGTCAGATTTCACTCTCTCATACAGAAGTGTTGATGACTATGGACAGGAGATATACTTACCGCTTCTCTCTGACTGGGACCTGGATGCTGCTTTTCTCAAGTATGCAACCCGATTTGTTTGTAATTTTCCATGTTTCAGCAGTCTTACAATTTTTTTTTAAATATGTCAGATAAGTAAAATTGCAATATTTGGCATTTGACTTTTTCTTAACAATATCACAATTTACAGTATAAGAATGTAGAATAGAATATCTTTGACATAGTGCCAAAATTTACTTTAAATAACATTGTTAACCATTTTGTTACTTGCTTAGGGCGCATAATATAGCCCTGACACAGCGGTCAGAGCCATGTGTCCAATTGAGGGTGGACATGAAGCCATTTGCGGAGGCTTCAGAGGACTGGGAGCCTCCAAGCTTGAGCGCGCCTGCGCCTGCCGTCTGCCGCGACCCTGCGCGAGACCAGCCTACTGTCGCGCCTCCACACCAGCCCGAGAAGCAGGAGATACCAACAGGCTTTCAGGGGCTGTTCATGAACCAGGTAAATTGAGGTAAAACAGAATGTAGTCGCTAACACCTCTAATAAAAATTGTGCTAAAAAGAGTCATTAAAACTCATCAAGCAAGCTGCCCTTGACTAGTGTTCCGAGTTTCTAACAGCTTAAAATACAGATGTATCATAGCATTATGCACTAATTGTTTTGTTAGAGTAAAAAGAATCAACTTAAAAAAACTAATTACCTTGTCAAATAACTATTTCATACCATTACAAAATATCCCTACCCTAGTAGACATGTAGCAACGCATTTTGGAAACAGGTTGAAAAGACGTTCAATATGGTGTCCCGAGCGCTAAACCTGTATGAAGACCCGAACACGCCGCCGCGCGCGCCGCTCAGCGACATCGAGTTCCGGTCGTTCCTCGACACCGTCGGACAGATCACTAATACGGCCAAATTACGAGAGGTCATTTATTGCGGCGGCATAGATCCCAGTTTAAGGTTGGACATACATACCTACATAAATCACGTCTTTATCCCTTTTTGGGTAGACGGAGCCTTCGGCCACGTTTAGCATGATTGTCGTATATGCGGGAAAGGTAATCAAAATAGCCGCATCGCCTATAATATGATTCCTAAAATTTTCGCTCATTCCCTTGATGGGCTTATACCATCTGCGCGGGAAGAGAAGCAACTGGTACATTCTATTTTTTTCTTTACTCCCAGACCAGCACAGAAGTAAGGTTGGATAATATCGCAAAACATTCGCATTTGTACTTGCACTAATGTACTAACTTTTTTTTATGTTTGTCTGCAGTCATAATGCTCATACCCTTGGACATTAGGACTTTATCTTCCTCACCTCTACTCTTCATTCCTATGCTATTTTACAAGATGACCTTACCTCCTTATTTTCTAATGATTTACGAATGGTATGATATTTCAAATCAAGCAACATTTTGTTTTATTCAATAATTTGAAAGATAAATGCCATGAAACCGGATTCTGATATCAAACAGATAAACCGTGCCATGTTGTTGTGATGTTGAATTTACAATTTACAGAAAAGTCGTATGGAAGCATATCTTGAATGTGTATCCGGATGGCATGACCGGCAAAGAGAGAATGGACTACATTAAAAGAAAAGCTAACGAATATTACGCTCTCCGAGCGAGGTGGAAAGACTGTATTCAAAAGGGAAAGGTTAGTTTCTTACTGATGTTTAAACATAGAAATTTTCGTGTCTTCTTTCCCGAGATCCAATAAAATTCATTTACACAAACTGATGAACACCACCAGCCAATACGACACGCCACTCTTATGCATAGAAATGGGATGGAATTTTATTTGTTGCGTGCTAGCAGGAAACTTGGCTGTAGCACAATGAACATTATTATCATACATGTACCATCTTTTTGTACCATATGTTTTTGTGAATAAACATTCATTCATTCATACCTCAAAAGATAACATAAAATAAATAAATGTAACATATTTCAGGTAAACGCGGACTTGGCCTACGTAACGAGTATGGTGCGGAAGGACGTCCTGCGCACGGACAGACACCATAACTTCTACGCTGGCAGCGACGACAACCAAAACATCGCTTCTCTCTTCAATATTCTGACGACGTAAGCATTCATTTATAAATTGGAGCGCTGCTTTGCGTAGGACTAATTCAATGAACAGGAATAAACTAAGGTAAAGTTGAACGTGTTTATGGTCAATGTCATAAACATTTATTTATTTTACTTCCCCAAACAGATATTTACCCGAATTTTTAGTGTCAGCACGTTGAACTTTGTCACCATAATGGAAAAATTGTACAACCTGACAAGTTTGTGAATTATGTGATAGAGATAGAGTGCAATTTGCAATTACCTTAAAGGCGTGTTGATTCAACTCAATCATAAATGTTTGAAAAACTAACAATTTATTAAATAAATATTTACTTTCTTTGTGCTACGATTATAAACTTACGCTACGTCGGCTGAGGAGATTGTAAAACAAAACTATCATTATATCACAAACATCTAGTCGCTCGTCAATGAATTCATCAAGTCTATTCCTTACCACACTTGGTTTGCATCTGTGAAGTTAGCAACCAGTAACGTCATAATAACGTTTTCTGGTGTCAACGAGAGGTCAGGAGACCTCGTGGAAACCTGCGCCGAACATGGCTTTGGTTTGACTTCACAGACTCAAACTGCGTGTAAATGAATGTGTGACGTTATATACAGATACGCGCTGAACCACCCGACGGTGAGCTACTGCCAGGGCATGTCGGACCTGGCGTCGCCGCTGCTGGTGACCATGGGCGACGAGGCGCACGCGTACATCTGCCTCTGCGCGCTCATGGCGCGCCTCTACTCCAACTTCCTGCTCGACGGAGAAACTATGACACTTAAGTTCGCGCATCTCACAGAATCCCTCCAAGTCTACGATCCAGATTTCTACGCCTATTTGAAATCCCAGCAGGCCGATGACCTTCTCTTTTGCTACCGCTGGCTCCTCCTCGAAATGAAGCGCGAGTTCGCATTCGAGGACGCGTTGCGCATGCTCGAAGTCCTGTGGGCCTCCCTCCCGCACAAGACGCCGACCGCGGAGCTCTCCCTGCAGGAGCGCGAGTTCGACGCGTCGCTGGAGGCCGGCGAGGACCCGCCCCCCCTCAGCCCGCTCGTCAAAGCCCCTCGCGAGAACGCTTACACCAAAGTCTGCGCCATCCGGCGACAGAGCTCCAGCTTCAGCTTAGCGAACGTCAAACCCCCGAAATTAGCCACGTGTAAACAGATGAACCACAGTCTGGACGAGAGCGCCACGCGGGACGCCGTAAATAGCTCATCCCTCAAACACGCCAAGGAGTTCCAGAGCCTCGACGACGCCGCCCTGCAGACGATGAAATCGAAAGCGGACAAGAAAGATAACAACGTCGAGGCCATCATAGAGAATACTCTGGGCAAAGACTTGAAGCTTCATGTCCGACGGAACATGAAGAGTTTACCCGAAAATGACAAGCAGGACGCACTCTTGAACACCGAAATCTTGTTAAACGGAAAGTCGCACTCGGACAGCAAGGATACGACGCTGGGGGGGCAGATTAGATTATTGCGAGATAAAATATCAGTTCATAATAATAAATTTGACGCCTCTAATGACACCGACTCGCCTAATAGACCAAAAGTAAAGATGATAAAGAATCTAAACGAATTCCTCAACTTCGCGACCGGAAGCAAAGCCGATCCCGTCAGACGTGAAAAGCTGCAAAGAGCTCACTCCGCTATAGAGCACACTAAGGAATACCCGAAAATCACTTTGACAAAAATGTCGATGGACGAGAGCGATCTAGGGAAACAGAACGTCAGAGATGCCTTACTGAATAAGATTAATAGAAATATTTATAACGACACGACCGACGGCAGCAGCCCCGACGACTCGCAGGAGTACTACCCGATGACGACCTCCATGACGCGCGAGCTGCGCCTGGAGCTGGAGCACCTGGACCGCCACGTGTTCGGGCCCTCCTACCTCGCGCGCCGCGCCGCGCCCCCGGACTCGCCCGGGGACGAGGCCGCCGGCGCGCACGACAAGGAGAACTCGCTCCCGAAGGACTCGCCGGCCGCGCCGGAGCCGCCCGAGACGACCAAGAGGTCGCCGCTGCTGGACAACATCAAGTCGAGCGCGCGGAGCGCCGAGGACATATACCTGTGGGAGAACCCTCTGCACAGGAACACGCCGACGACGCGCGCGGCCGCGAGCTGCCCGCAGACGCCGGACGAGCAGGCCGAGCTCGAGCTCGACGACACCGGCGAGATCTTCGAGCACCACTCCGGCAAGACCTCCGTCACGCCCATCCGCCTCGTGCGCAGCGCGCGCCGCTCCCCGCGCGCCCCGCGCCCGCGCCGCCCCCCGGCGCCCCCCGCGCGCGACAGCGACTCCGACTCGTCCGAGCCCGAGCCCGCGGACTCCGAGCCGGAGCCCGACGAGCCCGAGCCCGCCGCCGCCGCCGTCTCCAAATCCCACAAATTCTTCTCGAACATGTCGCAGGAGCTCGAAAACGCGAAGAAGAACTGCGAGTCCCTGCTGAACGCGAAGCCGTCGAATCTTCACAGCGTCGCGTCGACGATAAACAACTTCCAGAAGAAGTACGAGGCGTTCAAGCCGCCGCCGCAGAAGAGCTGCAGCGCGAGCCCGGCGAGCGGCGAGAGCGGCGCGAAGAGCATAGGCGGCCTGCCCGGGCCCGCGGCGTTCGGCGGCGGGAACCCGTTCCTGATGTTCCTGTGCCTGACCGTGCTGCTGCAGCACCGCGACTACGTGATGCGCAACCGCATGGACTACAACGAGCTGGCGATGCACTTCGACAAGATGGTGCGCAAGCACAACGTGAACCGCGTGCTGAACCAGGCGCGGCACATGTACGCCGTGTACCTGAAGCAGCAGGCGCTGCGCAGCGCCGACGTCGCCACGTGAGCGCACCACGCGCGCCGACTGAAAGCGAAACGATCTCTACTGACAATTTTGCTCATAACACGTATTTTGGTAATTAATCCTATTGAACTATAACACTGATGGAGATATTCTATTGATTTTTACTAATGGAAGGGAAGGATGGAGTGCTCTGGATCGCAGTGCATGTTTAACGTATTTACTAATATGAGTGGAGTTGAGGTATAAATAGGACTGATTAAGACTTAATAATTTGTACTTAGGTTTTTATTCCAAAGAAGTTATTTGTTATTCCGAGACCTGGTAAACATTTTCGAGTAGGTGTATGAGGCAGCATAATAACTTATGCTATGTTTCTTTTAAGATGTCTAAATTGTAATGCCTATAGATAAACACCTAATAATAAGGGTTATGCAGTATACGGAACTATAGCCCAAGCCCTCTCATTCTGAGAGGAGTCCTGTGCCCAGCAGTGGGAGTATATGAGTCGTTTTCAAAAAAAATGTACATAGTTAAGGGCTTAATCACAACAAAAATTAATTGATTCCTTTGTGTTACGACGTTTTCACCCTTATTGCAATGTAATAAAGGTAACATGTGTTTTGAAAACGACTCATATAGGCTGGAGATGATGGTGATGGTGATACATATAAATGGCTGATTAAGGGTATTGTAATGTTATTAAAATATTGCTTGCCTAAAAACCTTTTTCCGCGCAAATATCGTAAAAGAAGTATTGTACTAGTTTTTACGCTGCCTCAAACGCCTATGAGAAAACGTCTATCAACTTTGGGACTATATATTGTGATATTTTTGCATATATCTTATTATTACATTATTATTGTATTCAATTAATTTTTCTATGAGATATTTGTTGTTGATAACGTGATTATGTTATTTGTGTATTAGCTGACCGAGAAGATAATGTAATAGCGATTTGCGCCGCCTGCCGTTCACGGTGTGAGATTAATAATGAACATGAGAAACCTATATTGAGTGCTATATTGAGTAGAACTGTAATTGTAAACTGTTCGAGAAGCACAATTTCTCTGATTTACCTAATGATTTAAGTTGACGTGATAAAAAAACGACAAAGCTTATCGATCTATCAAAGAATACTTCGATCACAGCTTCAAGATAATAGATTTAAGAAAATATCTCTTACCATAGTATTTGCTCCTTATACATTTTTAAATATATGCTTTGTGGCCTACAGTACGCATTACAATATTATCCACTTTATTATGTATTATATTTTCAAAAATATTTTACTTAATTATTATTATTAATACCGATTGAAAAATTAAAATATTAGCTTGAAACGCAAGTTGTTTTTTCATTTTAACCCCTCATGCTTGAACAAAAGAAAAGCTGATAAAAATACGTACCTTGTCACTTCAAACGCACACAGGAAATAAACAATCTATAATGATAATAAGGGCTATCCAACTATGGCAACACATCAGTCTTTTTCGACTTACCACGCTCACACAAAACGACGATCATAAATGTCATAACCATAACAGTTGCCTGCCCAATTTTTTTTACCCTTTCGGCCTTCGGCTAGCCAATCAGAGTGCAGTAATCGCGTTGGCTTGGCATAATTTTATTTCATTTGAATTGTATGACGTTTCCACTCTATTAGGTTGTTTGCTTTATTCTTCAACGTCATCGACAACACGCCATGGAATGAAGGCGCTAGGACGAGCTACTAATATTGTGCAAATGTTCCGATTTGTGACGCAATATGAAAAGACGACGCGAGGAAATCGCATATCCGAAGCAATATCACTAAACATTTTGCTATCAACTTAGTTAAGGTCCGGCCACACTAGTGCGTAAAAGACGTCGACGGTGCGTTTACGCAAAAAAATGTGTGAAAAAACGGTGAGAGAACGTGATGCAAGCTACACGTCACTGCGTATACGCAGCGGTGCAGTCGCTCCTTTTATTCCTCTCTTAGTGGCCATCGAAAGTCCTATTGGGTTGTAAGGCGAACGGTATAAAATAAACAGGAGATTTATTTACTGAATAATTTATTCATTAAAGCAATATCGAACTTAAAAATATTTGTAACAACTTACTACCTCACCTAATCAAATATCACAACATTCGAAGCCTCCACAATGTGGAGTGCACATTATTATTTAGAAGTCGATAACATGACGAATAATTTATCTCCAATATATTTTATGGGCAATCGAAATAAATGATTATAGTGTAATAACGCTACCTAACTTAATCAAATCATTTCTAATTGCGACGTCTATACATATTTAAAGTCGCCATTAATTGAACGCTTTGTTACTATGGCAAATAGTAATGATTTGGTTAATCTAATTTTGTCGCGTTCGTTAATAAGTGACTTCATGTATAATTTTAGATCTTGAGTGTTGAACTTAAATTATTTAAGAATTTTACTTTCTCTTGTTGCCGCCGCCTCCCGCCAGTATCATAGCGATGCGCATAAAGATGTTAATGACATCCAAGTACACAGACACAGCCCTGAAATAAACAAGAGTATATCAAAATAAAATATTCAATGTGCTTAATGATCAAGATGCCTAAAAAAATTATGAAAAACGAATGTATCCGCTGATCTACTGGTCCTCTACCTACTGTAACTTCATTGGATGCTGAATCACACTGTTTATGAATGCATTTTAATTTTAACATACAATTAATTGAGAAGACGAGGCCCAGTGCTCCATAGATTTAGCTTTACCTTCAGCTTCGGCTTCGGCCGGCGTTAATCGACTGACTTGGGTTTTGGCTAAGATCTATATTCTGTGGGACAATGCACGCAAACACGTGGGGCTAAGTAAAATGTATAAAAACTGCACTCACGAGTTGATGGGGTCGTAGGGTTGCATGGCGTACGTGGGATGCATCTCCGCGCGCTTGATGATGGCCTGCGTGTCGTACAGCAGGAAGCCGCCGAACACGATAAGCCCTCCGTACAAGCTCAGAGAGTATAGACCTGCAAGTAACAATATATACACCGTGTTTTTTTATTTCCGATAACTTCGACATATTACTAGGTACATCCATAGACTATAAATGGTAGATTTGTTTTTTTTGCAATATTCTATGCACCTAGTAATATGCCGAAGTTATCTGAAATAAAAAAAAACACGGTGTACACTAACGTGCGTTAGCAGCGATGCTATAATATATAAACGCGCGACAGCATCGCTGCAAAGTCGCCATGGCCGCGGGCGAGCGGCCTAAAGTATATGGAAGCAACAGAAGCGCAACGGTATCACGTTTGCATCGCGACAGAAGCGCGACAGTATGGCGTTTGCATCGCGACTGAATCGTGTTATGTGGGCGAGGGCACACAGCTAGCGACAGCATCGCTACTGCATTGCTTCGCATTAGAGAATCGTGGGAAACTGGTAACCATCACATCACTATGGTGCAGCAATACTGACCGGCGCCGAGTGCCGACGTAGGCGGCAGGAACATGCCGGCGAGCGAGGCTGCAAACACGGCTCCCAGCCCCATGGCGAGCGGCGCCCGCAAGTTCAGGAACTCGCCCGACGGCGCGCAGATTGCAATCGTGCTCAGACCGCCCACAACTCCCGCCGTATACCTGTCGACACGTAATTTACTGTTCTGAACCAGCATCTTCGTGATAAATGTAATTCAAGTTAATCTTTCTTTGTAGCATCCAAATAACCGATTGGAATTACATGTTCTTGAAGTGACGCACACTAGTCGCAATGCACCTTCACTTTCCATATACATACAGAGAGATAAGTCACGTCTATATCCCTAACAGAGCCTAAGATAACTAGTACTAATGGCCACGTTTAGCATGTTTATAGGAGTATAGGTGGAAAACTGATTCACAATAGTGATGGGTTGCTAGCCGCACGGCCGATAACATGATTTCTAAAATTTTCGCCCATTCCGCCAATGGGCCTTTTACCATCTGCGCGGGAGGAGAAGCATCAGATACATTCTGTGTTTTTTCTTTGCTCGCAGACCAACATGGATGACAGTTAATATCCATCAATTATAATAAAGGTACTTCAGATAAAATTGTTTATCAATTTCTTTTACAAACAGTGTCAGCAAGAGATAAGGGGATAACCAATTTTAATCCATTAATCACACCCACTGACAAGATTTTTTAAAACCATGGACATACCATGCAGCTCGCAAGAGGACCGGCCCCCCGAGGAAGCACATTGGAGCAATAACAGCTCCCATGATGCCCGTGTGCACCATCCAAGCCAGCTGCTTGGCACCAAAGCCGGGTTTGTATTCCATCCCGCGCACCACCATGCCAGAGCCAATCATGAGGCCCATGGTCACTATTATTGACTGCAACATACAACATTTACTGGTAATTTTAATACTGAATTCATACAAAATACTCATTAAACTGTGGTAAAGTTGAATTTTGACCTAATCAAAAATTCAAAATTCAAAAGTTTTATTGCAAATAGGCCCCCAAGGGCTCTTTTACATGTCTTTTTTTTTTAACTACGGGCACATCCGTCAAAAAATTGAAAATTTAATTTAATTTGTTGTTTTGTGCAATAAATAGATTTTTACCACTTCTTAATGGTATTTTTAAGTTATATAGTTTCAAATATTGGTACCCAGTTGTTAAAACAATTAAGTAGGCTTACCATCCATCCATTTCTGGCAACTAAATTCAACAGTGCAGGTGTTCTGAAGACAGTGACTGCACTCCCAGCTGTTATGATGAGTGAGCCAGCTATGTATCCATAAGTTGCCTTTATGCGGTCCTTTACATACTGAGGCCAAAGGCTAAAATCATACAGTGATGTTCAATATTAATCTTTGCATCAGATTAAACAAAGTATTATTTGCAATGATATAGAAGTTGTTTTCAAAAAAAATTACATGTTTAAGAGCTTTATCACAAAAACTATTTGATTCCTACATGTTACGACCATTTCACCATTCTTTCATTGCAATAAGGGTGATAAATCATAACACAAAGGAATCAATTAACTTTAGTCTTAATTAAAGCCCTTAACTAAATACATTTTTTTAAACCAACTCATAGAAGCGTTTATCAAAAATTATCAGGAAAATAAAGCTAACAAGCACAATAAAACAAGCCAAACCAGGAAGTGAAAAAAAAAATAGAAAATTTGATGCCAAATCCAAAAATTTGGCCGTCTCCACTAATAACTATTAACTAATATTATAAAAAATGTGAAACTCTGTCCGTTCATGCTTTCACACCTAAACCACTGAACCATTTTAAATGAAATTTGGTACAGAGATAGTTTTGTTCCCAGGGAAGGACATACAATAGGTTTTGACCCAAAAAACCCAAAGTTCCTGTGAGAACCAAAGTTTGAGATACATGTGAGAACCAAAGTTTTTGCCACAGAATAGTTTGGTAGCGGAGTATATTTGTTGGTATGAATTAACTTACTGTGCCTCCTGCAGTGTGCCGGGTTTGACGCCAGAGCCATAATAACATAAAGCACCCAAACCAACAGCCGACGCTCCAGCTAATGCTCCTTTTCCTAGGCTGTAAGCTGAGAACAAAACAAAATTCAAATTTATTTTTCTAATCACAATACCTATCACATGTTGCCATGTTATGAAATTGACCTACAATGGACAGAGCCATGTTATTTTCATAGCATTTATATGTGTAACTTCCTTACCGTTAGGTCCTGCTGGGGCCATTAACCTTTCCCTGAGTGTAGGTCCCGATCTGGACGCAACACGGGAGCGGGTGTCGCGTGCGTAATTTCTGATAACATAATTCTTGGGCACAAATTTTTGAGGTACCGGCGATTGCAGAGCATGTGTTACACTAACCACGGAGCGACCAACACACATTCGCGACAGCATTATGATTATTTATGATGCAACCTGGATGAAATTAATAAATCGATCAATTGTCACGAAAAACTGACGTAAAGATCGGACAACAGAACTTTCTCGTAATGATTACTCACGCACGTCAAAATGCGTTCGAAATATTGAACTTATTGTAATATCGAACAGCAGAATTTATTACTGAGTAAACTGTGCGTAATTTGTTATTTATTATGATGGCCGGTGGCAGTGCTGCTGTTTACGCAAAACAGCACAGAAAATCACACTCGCAGTACTAATGATTTATCTCGTTCTCGCTAATCTAGATCTAAAAATATAAAAAAATTGAGAGATTGAATCGACCAATGGCTAGCTTGACAAAGACGTTTTCAAAGTTTTGCTCAAACACAAGCAAGCGGATTTTTTATAATTAAAGAAGTAAAGATCAAGTTTATAACATTGACTGCAACAACGTGAGTTTCTGTGTCAAAATGACAGTAGCTTCCTTCTAGCTTCTTGTCAACCTCGTTTCGTCACGTCACGTCAAACTCACGCTGCACACGAGGTTATACATAGCGCTTATTCTCTTTACGTGTTGATAATTTTAATACAAGTCGAAAAATGAGGAAAGAAAAGTCGAAAAAACCCGTAAAAGATCCAGAGATCCAGGAATCAGGTAAGACGTTATATACCTTTGTTAAACAGTAATTTTTTATTGAAACGTAAAATACCACTATTCATTTCTAGACTCTGACGAGGAAATGAATCCAGAAACGCACAAGAAGTCTCTAGAAAAGTTGAAGAAGATAGATCCGGATTTCTACAACTTTTTGGAGGAAAACGATGAGAACCTGCTCAACTTCGAGGCGGATTCAGATGAAGAGGAATCAGACAAAGAGAAGGATGATGCGGTGCACACGGCCGGTCCGCTGCAGGGCGACAGCGATGAGAGTGACTTTGAGGTTCGTAATATAGCATGGCATTATTTTAGTATTTTTTTTTTAAATTACTTTCATCGTCATCATGATAGTTAATGGTGATGGGACCTCATCACACAAAAATAAATCTTATCCCATTTTTTAATTTTCTTATTTCTGGTGGAGATTGCAATATTTTGTTAGATTACTTAAAAAGACTTTAATCATCAGACACATTGCATGTTGCAGAAATAGGAACAATTTCTGGACTACCATGGCATACAGCAACGAGTAAAAAACTATTGCAATCTCGGAAACATACTCGGAGACATCAATTAGCCAGGTCCACTCCACACTGAGTCATCCAACTCATTGAGCACAACTTTCTTGTGTGTAGAGATCAAATCAAACAAAATCAGTTGAATAATAATCACTTAATCATAACATCATAAGTGTTTGATGTTTCACGAGAATATCTAAAATTCCCTCACCATTCTCTAAGGTGAATTTTATTGATGTGTTAATAGCACTACAAATATTGACTATTACTTTTTCAATTAACAGGAGGAAGTTGCAGTTCAAGGGAAAATCACACTCAAAATGATATCAGAGTGGCAAGAAGAGTTGCAAAGTGAAAAGAAGATAAAGATTACAACACTGAGTTCCGTGATCAAAGCCTTTAATGCTGCCATGCTGAGAGCTACAAGTGATGATGGCACATCTAAGGGTGAATACAAAGTCGAAGGTATGAAATTGGATCAATATCCCTAAAATAAATGAAAAATTGTTTTTTATTTTTATTTTAATCTACATTTTTTTTCTTTTTAGGGTCCTCTGTATTTAATGCTGTAATCCAAATGTGTGTGCTGTATCTTCCTGGCGCTATAAAGAAATATCTTGGTATGGAGCAATCTGGCAAAGACCCACAGAAATGCAAACATTTTGTCAAAATCAAAGCTTCTCTGGTAGCCTACTTGAATGATTTATTAAAGCTCCTAGCTGGTGTCACCTCAGAGAATATCCTGACTGTACTATTAAAGCATTTACATCAGATGTCGGTTTATGTGGCATGTTTTGGTAGAATATCTAAACTGGCATTAAAAAAGCTGATCACTCTTTGGAGCTCCAGTGAGGAAACGGTGCGAGTGCTGGCCTTCCTGTGCATTCTTAGGATCACCAGAAACCAGCAGGCCACCTTGCTGGACCTTGTACTGAAAGCCATGTACATGACATATGTGAAGAATTGTAAATTTGTGAGCCCATCCACATGGCCAGGGATTAACTTCATGAGAAGGTCTCTGGTGGAAATGTTTACGTTAGACTTGAATGTAGCATACCAACATGTATTCCTCTACATACGGCAGTTGGCTATCCATCTGAGAAATGCTATAGTCGTGCAGAAAGTGGAGAACAGACAAGCCGTGTACAATTGGCAGTTTGTAAACTCATTGCATTTGTGGGCGGACTTGTTGGGAGCCACATCCAACAAGCAGCAGCTGCAGCCACTGATCTATCCACTTGTAATGGTCATAACGAACACCATCAAGCTTGTACCAACCCACCAATACTATCCTGTTAGGTTCCACTGTGTTGAAATGTTAATTCATCTATCAAAGGAATCTAACACCTTTATACCAATATTACCATTTATTTTAGAGGTAAGATTATTTCTTATATTAAAATGGCAGAGATCTGTATTGTGGCTACATGACTGAAAATTAATAGTTATTCAAATGGGTTTGTTTCAGGTATTAACATCATACGATTTTAATAAGAAACATAAGAAAGTGTCAATGAAGCCACTAGACTTCTCCTGCATCCTCAGGCTGGCCAAGTCTCAGTTAATGGAAAATGGATTTAAGGATTCCGTCATTGACAAAGTGTATGCATTGCTGTTGGAATATATGGCGAATCAATCTCATTCCATTGCCTTCCCAGATACATCACTACTCTCCATTATTCAGGTTTGTCAATAATCTTTACTTACCCAATGAAATTAACAATCTATGATTTGGTTTTTGCTGGCAATGCCTGTAAATGACAAAGTTGAATAAAAACTAAAAAAAAACTTAAAAAATGGCGTCAAATAAACATATGTGTCTCATATGAATGGACATCCATAAAGTATGTAATACTTATTATGATTTTTTACAGATAAAACAGTTCCTGAAAACCTGCTCTGTCTCCAATTATACTAAAAAGATGCGCCAGTTACTTGAAAAAATAGAAGAGAATAGCAAATTTATTGAACGTGAAAGGTCAAAGATCAGTTTTTCTCTTAGTGAGAGTAAGTTAGTGGCCGCATGGGAAGCCCAAATCAGCACCACAGGGACACCACTGCAAACATTCTTTGAAAACTGGAGCAAGATCAACAGGATACAGAAGAGAAAGAAGGTCACCAAGAATGATGAAATAGCAGGAGAGTTGCCAATGATAAAAAGAAAGAAGATTTCTGAAGATGCAGTTAACACTGTTAAACCAGAAAATAAGGGCCCTATGGTTCTCTTCCCATCAGATAGTGAGGATGAGAAGGATAATTTCATTTTGGAAGATAATAATGATAACGATATAAAAAAGCCTAAGAAGAAGTTGAAGAAGAAAAAAGAAGTTAAAAAGAAGAAGAGCAAGAAAGTCCCTGTGGACGACGTAGACGATGTGGCGGACAAGGACGATGTTGTGCAAGATTTAAGTGTTAATGACTGGTAATAAACAGACATTATTACCTTTGCCTTGTTTTTTGAATATCTCCCTCATTGTAACAGTATAGGTTTTACAGATCCTTTTTTGATCTATCAAGAGTTCAAGTGTTTTTGTCAGACATTGAACAGTAACCTCTATTACTTTAATTTTTGACATAGCTTTTTATCAAAAGTGCTTTAGATGTTCTACAGACCGACAGCAAACAGTTGAACTGGAATTAGATGGAAAGGAACTGGATGGGAAATGTTCATACAAAATTGTTACTACACTACTATTACTTCTAATGGTTGCATTTAACAACAAAATAAGAAAGTTGCATAGAAAGTGCATTTAATTTGTAATTTTGTGCTTACTGTTTGTTGTTTGAGTTTGCCTTATGTTAACATTAGTAGTTCGCACACAACCATACATGCATTAGTAGTTAGTTAGTTGGACGTTCCCTGACCAAATTGGGGATGTTTTGCAAAAAGGTCGAGTCAAGAGTACCCGAAACCGACGAGCATGTATGAAGAGATTGATGAATGTGGATGAAGCAAATGAGGTGTGTCGTAGCAAGTGGAACAAAATAGTATCTGCCTACCCCTGTGGGAAAGAGGCGTGACGGTATGCATGTAGTAATTCACAAATAAAAGGGACATAACACGATATTACGTAACATTATTTTTTACCTCTTGACCGCCAAATGAAATGACGCCACGGAACTCTGTACTGAATTTAGTATTCGTTTGTAAAGATTTCCTATCGTGTATGTGTATGTACATGCCTACTGCTGATGCTGATGTATATCAGCTCCAATAAAACAAAACAAATTCGAAAGTCTGTTTAGAATTTTATTTTCAAATTAAAATTAACACAAAAATCACAAAGTAAAATAAATCGTAATAAAGAGTTCACGGGATGCCTTGCAGGAAGTAAGTCCAGCTGACGTGGGGCTCTGCCGGATCGTAGCACTCAATGGTGAGGCAGCCGGAGGGCAGCTCGCCTGACGATGAGCTTGACTGCTCCCGAAGGTAAACCACAACTTTCATATCCTGTAGTAACAACACATGTTATAATGTTGCACAAAGTAGGTACTGTTGAACCATTAGAACTGTGTTCCACTGTAGAACATTCTTGCAGTAAACGTCATAATAATTTTCCTTGTCATTCGTTGCGACGCCCTTAGTTAGGTACATTTATTTAAAAAAAAATCCTCAGTGGGTCACGATTAATTTGGTCGATAGATTGTAGGTATTGTAAGTAGGTGCGCGACCATACCTACTAAGCTACGCCTATAATAGCATGTCGGTGGGTAAATACATAGAAAAATGAGAAACCTAGAAGTGACATGTGAACGAGAGACACGTGCCACCTTTATGCGTAAAAAGGCTAGAGTCCTAGGGCTCTTCAAGGCTAGAGTGAATAGGCTATTACTGAACCAGTGAGTTACACCTTTGGCCTCATCTGCACCTTCCACCAAGTGAGATAGAGGTCAATCGCTGGTCAGTTTCTAGTAAAAAAAAAAAAAATTGCATATATAAACGTCAAATTTAATTTGACGGTTCAAGTAGAAGAATTATTCTGCCAGAATCAGATTTCCACGAGTGTTCCCCTGTCATCAGTTATATTTTCAATCATGTAAACCTAAATCCTATTCACCTGACTTCATTTTGCATCGCAGTTATTTTAACGACATCTGTTGTGTAATGGGGAAACTATTATTTAGACAAGTGACATTTTCAGACTGTTTATCTTTTAGCTCTGTTTATTTTCACGCTAGATGGTGTTTATATACCTGTCCAATGGACTTTAAGCAATATTCTGTGGATGGATAATAGTAAAGCTACGAGCAAAAATTGCCAAGATGTCAAGGTAGGAGTAAACTGTCGATGTGAGAGTTTGGTGACACCGGTTTCCTTAGCGAATGTATTATCTCACTTCTATGCCTCTTTGTTCTGTGGGTAAATAGGTACATCGTTTTGAGACTAGTGGTAGAGTAGGCACAGTAGGAGCATGAGCTGAAACCCCATATCTAGTTTAGGTCATTGATCTACTAATTTTAATAAAGTTAATCACTTAAACTTTAAGTCTTAAAGGTATGAGTACAAAAATTAAATACTTGTTTCGATCGTATAGGTTCGAAGAAGGTCTTGACGTAGAACTCTTGCCGATCCACCATCATCTTGAACATTCTAGTGTCCTCAAAGACATTCTTGAATGTGATCGTTGTAAAGCCACCGACCCTGATTTCATAAGGTCCTTGAGGTTTTGGCTTCGTTGCTGTGCCTAGTATGTTATATCTGAAAATGTGTCAATTTTTGTATACAGTAGATCGTTTTGCAGGATATGACATTACCGACATTATCTGCCGTGTTAAAATAAAACACGTGTAACCAATACATACAGACCTATAATACATGAAGTAAATTTACTTAATAACTTGATTGTCTTACACGAATTCTCCAGCCACTGACGAGTTGAATGACACTGTGCATTGCTGATCACCAATTTCAGTGGGTTCAAACCAAACCAGAAACTTGCCTTTCTCAAACGGCCCGAGAATGTACTCTCTTTCAGTTGTTATTGACGGATGGGTGACCTATAAATACACGGTGTAGGTACTTATAAAATTGCAAAATATTGCTGTAAGTATGCATGAATAAGTACTGACTATCCCTGCCCCTTGCAGGAAAATGAAGCTAAAAAGTTCTCACCGTGGCTATGAAGTCAGCTTTGATATCGGTCCTGTTCTGCACTCTGAGCCGCATTGGAACGCAAGTGCCGAGCGGTGTCTTTATTTCGAGCTCCTTCGTCTTGGCTGGCAAGCACTTAAGCATGACTTTGTAAACGTACGTCCCAACTAGATCATTTGTGATCTCTAAATATTCCTCTGTCTCTCCTACTACTAGGGGTGAGTATGACATCAAAAGAGTTGTCTGTAACGAAAAGTTTTAGCCGTTACTCTATATGGGCCCTGATCTTTCGGAATCTAAGGACCCCTCCTTCCATATTTTCGCCGAATGACCAAACAGCAAAACTGACAAAAAATGGAAAAGTTCTTACTACATCCATAACACTGCAATATCTCCACTCTTATTTTTGTCTATTGCTATTGATACCTATCACAAATTAGTGGAAACTACTCACCTCCGACTGTCTCCCGATGCTCAACTTGTCAGGGCAGTTAAGCTGCTCACACTTGACGTAGAAATCAGCTTCCGACGAGAGCGGGTTGGTGACGACGATCTCCTTCTGGAGCGTCTCGCGCGCGCGGCACGCGAACGTGAGCGTGTCCACGATCTGGCTCGGCGTCACCGTCGCCAGGATGTTATAGAACTGGTACTCGCGGGATTCCACGTTTACGAATACTACCTGTAAATTTCCAAATGTGTCAGCGTTGCAAATTCCTAATAGTCATTGAAGTCCCTTACAGTCATTTAGGCCAAATGGCTGAAGAAGTACATCGACTTAGAATGCAATAGTCGAACTATATTGATTTGATAAAAAATTACAAAAGCCAAACTTACTTTCATTTGCATTTCACACTCGTCGTAACACGCAAAATTCCACCGGCACGTGGCCGACGTTTCTCCCCACACTTTGACAGTGTCAGGGTACTTGAGCTCGTAGTACCCGTCGAATTTTTCCGGAACAATCTTCACAATCTCAGTCGACACCTCGTACGATTCAGGCAGCTAAATGAAATACAGTCACTAGGTCACTATGGTAGGTAGGACTAGGAAGGACTACTTAGAAGTTTTCTTGATGATGGAATCTTATACAGGTGTAGTGCATAATGTTTCTCCATGACATTTCGTTGAATTTTATCCGGTTTTCAATTTTTTTTTTTTTTTATTATTATAGCCTTTTTATTCCGAATTCGCTACAATTTCAGTAAGTATGTTGTTTGTTGTTATTATTATTAAATTGTCGCGTAATTCGGCGTGCCTCATGGCATAGACCTCCTCCGTGTATTGGAGGGTTCAATTTTAGTGACATGTTATTAAAGTCTTGTATACAATGCAGCTGTCAGGCTGTCACATTAAACTGCTTTAAAAATAAGAACCTTACTCAAATGTCGATAAGTTGAAAATCGCATGGGATTCAACGCAATGTCATGGAAAATCATTCTGCACTACATCTATACTAGTATAGATGTTTTAGAACTAGGTATTACCTATGTCAGCTCGCAACTTCTACTGCTGATTATTAAATAGCATCAGAATAAGTCTAATGGCCGGGAGCACATGTAAGTTAGGTATCGTACCTCTGTAATATGATGCACCAGTAGATCTTCTGTATGCACGGCCTTAGCTGCCACAGTGATCGAAATTGTATCATTTGGGTTTGGATGAGTAGCTGCGCCGACCAAAGTGATGAACAGGGCGCTTTCACCCAAAGGTGAATAAAATATTTGACCCTGCACAAACATTTATTACAAGTTTCTGAAAACATGCACCTATTCATTATTGTATATTTTAATTATCTAAATAAAACAGTAAAAATGTACAGTCCACCTTAAAGATACTCGTATCTTTATACTTTAGTGCCTTGTCGTTATAACTTCCATATGAAGCTATCATAGTGCTTGGAGCGACAAGGCATTAAAGTGTAAAGATATCTTTGACGTCGACTGTACTAACCTCATGCTTTCCTATAGTCTTCGGTTTAAAATGGATCGGTATGTCGAACACTGAATTAGGTTCCACGTGGAACTGTTTCAAGGAGGTAAACGGGCCAGGCCCACTCGGCATCTCCGATAAAATCAGCCACATTTCGTCTGATCTGTTTTGAAAATAACAAATGCGAATGTGGCACTACATTACAAGCTTAGCGAGCGAGCTACATGTTGAACAATTTTATACATTTCTTAATATTATTTAAAGGAAAGCGAGTCCGAAGACAACGCTGTTCTGTTACTAACGGATTCGTAACAACGACGTATTCTGTCAAGACCTCCCGGACCGGACACTCAAAGTACATGGTTTTGGCTTGCACGTTGCCCATATCCACGCACGTGGCATACATAGCCAGTTCTAGCGGCATATAGTTCTCTATATTGCAGCTTGCCTAGAAGGTAGTCAGTATGAGAGTTAAGTCAAAACTTATAAATAGACACGACATCAAATTTCGATAAGATAATAAAATTACCCGCCTTTCTCTAGGTTTCCTATCTTCAATTGATTATGAAGTCTGCTAACATTGTTGAAACAATTGCTTAGGTACGTATAGAAAAATACCCCGAGAAAAATTACTTACCCAAACTTTAATGAACGGATTGTGTTTGAAAGGTCTGAACGTTATCGTGAAAGTAACATTTGTATGTGCTGCAATGTTGCCATGCATCGGTGAAATCGTAAATTCATCGGAAATTAGGGGCTGCCACCAAAATCTAAGACATTTTTATTTTAAAATAATATTTATTTTTTATTACTTATTATATTACGTATATTTCCTATTAAAAATTTTACGCCCTTACCTAGCTCCAAAATCTCCTTTATTCCGCAACATGACCTTCAATATTTTGACTCCTCGTATGCGCACGCGACCAAATTGAAGCGATTTTTGGCTAAGATGCAGGCTCATACCTGTGGCACAGCCGCTCAATCGGACTAGAGGCCTTTCGTAATTTAGCACTCGCATATTTAACTAAAAGCGAAAAACTTTGATATTGCATTGTTAAGAACAATAGTAAGTACTAAGAGCACGCGTACAAAAATACCTGAGCGTTCAAAGTGCTTATCATGCCCACAGGTTTGAAATGTATCTTCAATGGAACCTTTCTGTGAGGCAAGATCCTACAGCTGCTGGGAGTCACCTTTAAAGATGATAGTGCATTTTGTATGTCCATTGCAATTTGCTTTCGAACGTTGTCGTCTTTGTAATTTTGCAACATTTGTACTCTAGATAAAAATGACGTGTTAATTAGTACTTTTAGAGTAATTTATCTGTGCGCGTCTACCAGTACCAACATACCGGGATGGTCCCGCGTCCGCGCTGAGGTTGGCCACGCTGGGACTGAGGCAAACGCTTGTCGCCTCTGACTGCAGGGTGTCGCTTATCACCGGATACATATCTTTGAATATGAAGGTAGCGTCAATGGGCACTTTACTGTGATTCATCACTTCTATTTGGCGAACGATTTTTTCACCCACTTTGACTGGTCCCATGTCAAAACTTTTTTGACAACCTTCATACAAATCGAAAAGTAGAGGTACACCTAAAATTGAATGAGAGACGAATATTTTAGAATTACCTAGGTAAATGTTTCGCCACTGACAATATAATATTCTCAAATAAGCAATTAAGTAGGTAGTTCCAAAATTAACGTAAGTACCTGACACGGATATACCACCACCGCCGGAACGTTTACTTGCTACCAGCAACAAGATTTATTATTACCTAATTAAATACACTTTACCTTCTCCCGTGACGTTAATGATTTCTTCGCATAAAGAATTTACCCAAAACTGTATTTTGAATTCGTATTCCTTCACCTGTTTTGGGCGAAAGTATACAGATATCTTTGAACGTTTGCCTGGCTCTATACTAGGCTCTTGGTGATAATCAACAAATAGTTCTGGTAGTGTGGCGAAGTTCAAGTCAAGACTGTAAATTTAATTTATTTTATAATACTATGTTCTCTGCCATATGCCTACAAGACGTATTTAAATTTCGTAAAAAGTATTACATAATAGGAAAGTTGTCATCGTTGTAAAAAGCAATATTCTTTTTATACGTAGTATCCGGTGCATTCACGATGCACTTGCCAAAATCGAAATCGGTGCAGGAGAAGTGGTACAGTGGTTTTTCTATTTCGGAGTGAAGTAGAATATTATACTCTGGTCCATCTGAAATCTAAAATTTCAAGTAACATTATTAGGTCCTACACTGCGTATGAGGTGCAGGTCTGTTACATCCCAGTGCACTTGGGTAGAATCGAGTTCAAAGATTTTACTAGTCCAATTTGTATTTTAATGCCGCCGTGTTTTTGCATGCGTCAACTCATTTGCATACCTATAACTATATCCATATCTGTGTTGCAATACCCGGGAAGAAATGAAAGTCTTACTTTTACTAAAAAAATACCCAAAATTTTACATCTTAAATAGTAGCTTACATTGAGGGTAACGGGGAACGCTTGCACGGGAACTTGTTTGAGGTTAAAGTGGAGAATGCATTCCACTTCTGCGCCCGAGCTGACGCGGCCCGACCGCGGTTCCACGCGTACCTGTAGATATTTTTTCACCGCAGAGCTGTTGTAATGCCAATCAAAAAAGAATGTGGCTGAACCGTCATTCTTTATTATAAACGTTAAAGTCCTTTCGTAAGTTGACGCAGTCTGCAAAATGAAGGCGTTTGCATTCTCAGTACCTACCTATGTATTTTATCTGGCAGGTTGTTATAATATGTAAAGCATTTTCAAGTACCTTATCTAAATGAATATTAGTAATAGCTTCGCTATTAAGTACATGTTCGTTTCCAATCAAAAAGTAAGTTACTTTTGGTCGTATTGAGTGACTCAGAGCATTCACGCATAATGTCAAATACTTTGTCATGTAAGTGACGCTACAAAATATTTTAAACGACAGTGGTCCGTCTTCAATTGGAGTGTAAATAAATCTAAAACATCAGTTAGATAGGTTAAATCATTAGTACTCTGAAACTTAAGTCTATTTTCAAACTGAGTTATACTTACTTGATCGGTGTCTCCGAACGAGGTTTTAACAAGCCAAATTCCGGCTCCATTACCACAGGAGTTTTGCCAGATTCATTGCACAACGAGTTGCCCTTGAATTCAAACTTCAGACACTCGTTCTCATTGTTCGCCAACATCACGGTGTCGGTAATAGTGAACCCGACTAACGAGTTTCTAATGATCAAGATAGTCGGCATGAACACCACGTCAGGTTCTCTTACCAAACCAACGACCAACAAATTGATCACCAAATTGTACACTGGTATTATAAACTTCCATTGTGACTCGTAGATCTTTAACAAAAATTGGCCTAATCAAAAACAACGAGCCTCAAAATTATCATTAATGAAATAAAATTATATACTTACCCCTGGAGCTGTCGGTGCGAACGTAAATGTGACTTCAGTAGAGGTTCCACCTTCAGAGTATCCTTTCAGCATGTCGCAATGGACTGGAATCAGTTCTGGCTTGTCAGAGAGCACCATCTCGAAAATAAATTCGTATGGATCCGTGGTAGGATTTATAACATTGAACGATCTGAAAATACTCTGATAGTACATACACGTCCTTTAAAAACTAAAATTAAAGTTAAAATGCTATTTTTTTTAATAATAAATTCTGATAATTTCAAATCTACTACAGCGAATAATACTTTTTATAGCATCCTGATCCTAAAACATTGAATTCGAGGACGGTCATAAACGGAGGCAGAGCGACTCCTGTTGACTTCCTCCTCCCCGACGTTATGTAGTCACTTTCTTCTATGTCGAGATGGCAGTATGGGATCAGTGATTTCACTGACAGCTTGCACGAAACATTTACATCGTACGGATCCAAGTTATCTGAAATGAAAACATTTTCGTACATACCTCAGTAGCAACTTTGTAATTGTGCTAAAATTGCAGCCCTCATCATCGTTATGCATTGCAGCTTTCTCTCAGTTTCAAAATCATTCCGATGGTGTCGAGTAGGGGCTTCGTTTACTTTTTAGAGCTGATGATGTACGAAATACACGTAAACGAAGGCTTGACAACGTATAATTCATCTGATAACTCACCTATCAAACTCTTCAATCTTACTTTGTAGTCGAAAGCATCCAGAGGGGCGAATGTTACCGTGTAGGTTCTGGTTTGGTTGGGTTCAAGACAGTCCTTGATCGGTTCTATTGTGAATGGTAGGTTCACTTCGAACCACGTGTCCACGCTGTCTCTTCCTAAACTCCCACTGAACAGTGTGACTTTGCTTTCATCTGTTACAAGCACAGGACAATACAACAACAGGGAAATTGTTTTCCAATTGAATTTGATGCCATTACGTTACGCCATATTACGACATTGATGAAACTTAGAAATAAGTCATAACCATAATTAATAGGTACATTACACGCCGAGGGTGGTGAAATAAAGAATGTCTCAGATCGCAGGTACTTGTCGCACGAGCCAAAGGCGAGGCCGATAAACATGCGACCTGATGCTTTCTTTATCACCGCCCGAGGTGTGTACACAGTTTTACACAATGTACAAATGTACACAATTGGTGTAGTGGATGCTGCTCACCTTTTCTGTCACAACCTGGGAGCTCAGGTTGACAGCGGTCTGAAAAGCTGTCTAGCTCCGTGGGGACTTTACTTTCCGCAGTTAACTAGAACAGCAACACAGATAAGTACCTAATAGATATTTGTGACATGACAATCGATAGTAGGTAATGCTAATGGATCATATGAAAATTTACCCTTTTAGGCTGATTTTTATCAATTCTTGCCGGGAAATCTTCATCAATTTGAAAACTCCACACAATTTTCATCGGCACATGACCAACATTTTTCACTTTAAAACTGAACCTTCTCTTCTGCAAAAAATAGTTACTGGGTAAGTTTGTTTGATGATAAGTTTATATTACCACTAGAAACATGTAATTTGATAAACAAAAGCTTATTTTAAGATTGGATACCAACCTATTTACGTAATTATTGGAATTTAAATTATGAGAATGAAGAAGATTGTTGCAAGCCCTTTATTTTCTCGTAATGACGAGACTTACAATTTTTTTAGCAACGCCAGGATAATTTAATTGGATTAAATAAATTTTATTCAAATCTACTTACCTAAGTACGAAAATTGCGAAACAAAACAATCAGAACGTATTTGGTAGGTACTTCATTTTATAAAAAAAAAACCACGTCACTAATGTCTTAACTTACTTGGTAAATAAATGTGTCTCTTAGGGTCTTTTCTTCCTTCAATGTGCATGTATATTTGGTGTATTCGGTCATCGCTGAATACATTATTATCATCTTAATAATGCCCAGCGTTCCTTCAGTAGTAGCAACGATTGGTTGTTCATCTAACACTTCTTCTATTCTTTCATTTACAAATATGTCTCTAAAACATTACTCGATTGAAATAAATTACATGTTTTAAATATAATTATTTACTTACTAGTGAAATTATTGTCATATAAATATTAATTTACTTATTGTGGTCGAACAAAGTGACTGTTTGTCGATTATCCCAAGTAGCACCCTTCGTATCAAGTGTCAGAGAATCGTCACTGATAGCGGTTAAGGTACACCCCAAAAGTTGCTGTAATGTAAGTAAAATTAGTACCTAAAGTACATAAAAATGAAAACACTTAAAGACAACAGGTACACAAAGCTAATGTTCAAAAACCTTTTTAATCACGACGGGCTGAGCCGAGAAGAACATGATTTCTAAATCCTTTTCTTCACCAGGTGAAATATATCCGACTGCTGGTTTGACGACCAAATTATCAACTTCCTCCCATATGAATTTATAGACTTTATCTGAATTATTAACCATTACAACTGATCTTCTTTGCATAAAACACATTTGGCAACCGCCAAAGTCTAACAGGTATTTAAGGAAGGCAGGTTCGTTGCTCGGGGCATCACTGTGCCTCATTGAGCTGATAGATGCTTGTTTTTTCTTCTTTCCATCGAATACTTTAGATTTTTTTCCATCCAATGTTGCAATTTTTGACTTTCTTGCTTTGCTATCAACGGTAGATGCTGTAGATGACGTACTGCAAAATCATTATTTAAATTAATACAGTGAAGCTCTGTCTTGTACTTGATCAATTATTTTATTACTTTAAGAGTACATTAAATCTTAAAACTATTTTTTAACTAGCTTGTTTTATGTCATATACATATTTTGCAGTTAAGACACACCCTTCAGTAGAATTCTGTAATGCTTCCAAATCAGCGTCCATTGACAGCATTTCAAGACCTATTAAAATAACATCTTCCATGAATGCTTCAGCTTCACAAAACACCTGAGAAAGTAAATTAAAGAACAATTAGCTACAGTTTGCAGCAGAATGAGAACATATACATAAAGTCCTAAGTCGTAAGAAAACTACTAATTCGGCATATCGAATTTTCATGGTTAAAAAACTTGGCTACCGTAAAATATTCGTAGGGATTGTCCACGATCGTCAACCTTATTTCGCAACTAGTTTTTCCTTTTCTAAAAGGATTGTAATGAACAATAACTTTTCCGATTTGTTCTGGTTTTAATCTCATCTTCATTGTTGTGTTCAGTTCATCTGAAATTCAAATGTCATTAGATACTTAAAATGTTTCTAACAATCCGTTTCGCTTTGTTATGCACACATCCTTTTCTCATTCTGTGCGTTAAGTTTTTGTTCATATTATAAGGGAAAACGAGCAACCGGGTCACCTGATGGAAAGTAATCATCGCTGCCCATAGACAGGCATAATAGAGGGCGTTAAGGAAAGAATAGGCTCGTTTTTTGAAGATCCCTAAGTCGTACCGGTTCGGGAAAATTGGTGCCGCTAGCTGATTCCACAGTTTAAACGTGTGGGGTAAGAAGTTCCGAAACTGTTGAGGTGGTGGGGGTGAAATGAAAGTCGGTTACGAGTGGTAGGTACGTTACAAAAACTTAGCAGAGGCAAAATGAAGAATTCTTCGGAGCACTCCCCATGATAAATGCCGTACAAGACGCATAGGGACGTAATATCCCTCCGCAAAGACACCCGGTCAGAGACGGTACATGTATTTGAATCAATTTAAACCTTACCTTTATAACCGCGGATGACCATTGTTTCACAGTCTTCTGTCGGAGTCATCCAAAATACATGTCTTTCTTCAAATGACGACTGGATCACGTCTAGTATAATTATACTTTTGACAGAACTTGAATTTTTAAATTTAATTACGCGGCTGCTGACAGACCCTAAGCAGGTAACGGGAATTTGGAGTAGTGATATTTTATGTTGTTTGATTGGAGGCCAAACCATCTGTATACGAGGTATAACACCTTCGCCGATTAAACAGATCTTAAACGATTGTTGCTGGTTGTCGAGAAGTTTTAATTTAATCTCCAGAACCGCACGATATTCCTGTAATCCACATGGTGTTTAAAATACTTTAATACTTAATAAAATAAAGTTAACGTTTCAATATTTTAAAATGTTGTTAAAATTCAATGTTTTTTACCGTTAGTGTTTTCGGACTGAATATAATTCCTAGATTTTTGTGTTGTAGAGGTTCTATATGTGTGTCATACTTGTCTAAAGAGAATATCTGTTGATTAGAATTAGACTGGTAATGTAGCATCATCGTAAGCGCACACGCCACCAAACCATTATTATACAAATCAATCGCTCCTGTGAATGTAGAGTTCACAGTGACACAGAAAAAGTGTAGAGTCACTGAATCTTCGACGAAGACGCAGTGTGGAGATGACTGAAATGTAACAAGAAATAAGAAACGTTGGTTGTTCGTGTAAAATTGTGATGACATATTTATGATTTTTAGAAGTTTCAACAGTTTGTCCATTTCGGACATAGGATATATTAATGTACATATTCTTAATTTTATCTTCATTCTCATTATTCTTACCTGTATATTCGTTTAAAATATTTAAATTATAAAAGCGCATGGCACATGCATTGCAGAAATTGGCACTTAGTTACCTACGACAGTCAATGTGTGTGTGAGAGGATATTAATTGTGAACAAATTGAAACGTCACTTACCTCAGGTACTTTGTATTCTGACAAGCTTTTCACAATTAAATGTTCACGGAATGTAGTTTCGATATTCCAAAAATCTAAGGTTGGCATGGCTCCAGTCCCTACAAGTCGAAGCGGCACGCCGTTTGCTTCAGCAGGGCATGTATCGCTGATTACAAAATTAATTGTTTCCTCAAACTTTCTGGAGGCAGTCGCAAGGAACTGGATTTGAATCGTTCGGCTAGTCCCCGGGGCGAGTAAGTTGTCTTCGTTCAGAATAAGGAAGTTACCACATTTTAGTGGAGGGACTTTAATCTTGCTAAAAATATAAAGTTAAATCAGAAACCCTCGTTAAAATCGCTCAATTTTTCAGCGCCCGTAACTAATGAGTATTGGCTTTGGTTTGGAATGTGTCACGACATTGAAAAGGTTATGTAAGTAGATAACTGTATAGCTATCTATAAACGAAATGCCATTTTAGGTATGTATTGCTTGTTCCGTGTTATAAATAAAATACATATATGTACGTAATGGAACCGGCACTTTTAATAATACGACGTAAAAGCCGATTTATAAGCAGCAAAACTTAAAACTCTAAATATAATATTTAAAAAAACTTTTTGAACAAGACAACGACATATACAAAAAATTAAACACATCACCCAGCCCAATCAAAACAAAAACGGAAATTTTAAAAAATATATTCTTCTTACCTATTGTCTTTGACTTTCGCTGGAGGTTGGGGAGCATCAGGATCCGGTTGGTACTGGAGCGGTAGCACAATGTCATATGTAACTGGACATTTGCTGGTATTATTTAATATAACTTCTCGGATAACACCACTCCCTACTGCGATAATGTTAAAATTGAGCTCTCCCAGTGGAAACAGCGTAAAACTGAAAAATCGTTTTATGATGTCAAGTCAATAAATGCTTTATGTCCAATTTCCTATACTGAGAGGCGAGAGGAAAATAATGTACATAGCACATAATTTAAACATAATTATTAATTACAATATATATAAAGTCTGCATTTATTTGTTAAACATCCACTATACAACTTACGTATTATAAAATGAAGCAATTGTGACACAAACTGGAAACTTCGCCACTACAACCTGGTCTTTGCTCCCGTCCAACAGAGAACAGATATACGCCGGTACATTGACTAAATTCATCGACGTTGTGGGGGTGCATTCAAACTCTATAGATACCAATTTCAAGGAGTTTGGTATCATCCCACACTCCGGCATTGCTTGAAAGGACTTTAACAAAGAAGGTTCTGGGAAATTCTTCACTTTTTTCAATCTACAGCAAATGATGATTAATAAGTTAAATTTACACGATTAAAATAAATGTATAATTTATTTGCTTAGAATAAAATACGAACTTGAAGTAAATATTATATTTCCCACGATTCAGCAAATACATCTCACGAATGACAGTCGAATTGACTTTAACGTTGCCATAGTTAAGAAAGTTTTCAGCCGGATTCTCATAAGCGCACTCAACCATGACGTCGTAACATTCTGCAGACAGAGTTAACTGATCTATCACCATCGGATCACCGCGGCCTTCTGCATCATATATCTGAATAAAATAAAACAATAATTTCAGCTAATCAATCTAAGCAAAGGTGGACGCTGTATATACATTCTTAAATCACGTCTTTTTCCCTTACGGGGTAGACAGAGCCTAAGGCTACAAGACCTGAAGGCCACGTTTAGCATGATTGTGGGTGCTTGTAGGTGGAAAGGGGAATCAAAATAATGATGGGTTGCTACCCGCATCGCCTATAACATGATTCTTAAGATTGTCGCCCATTCCCTCTATGGGCTTTTACCATCTGCGCGGGAAGAGAAACAACCAGGACATTTTATGAATTGAACTTACATATATTCTATTCGCAGGCGGATTGTAGTGAGCCGCCGTATTGCATTTCGACTAGCCATTTCATTCTGCCACATTCAATCCGGCTAATCGTTGAACAACCAAAACAGCCAGGCATTACTACAATCCGCCTGCGACATATACATAGTTTACTTCCATGCTGGTCAGGGAGCAAAGAAAAAACATAGAATGTACCAGTTGCTCCTGTTCCCTCGCAGATGGTAAAAACCCATCTAGGGCATAGGCGAAAATGTTAGGAATCATGTTATTGGCGATGCGGCTAGCAACCCATGACTATGTTGATTTCCCTTTTCCCCACCTACACACCTACAATCATGCTAAGCGTGGCCTTTGGGTCTTGTTACTTATTATAAACTCAAATTATTGTAACAAAAATGGCACTTACATCGATTATTAAAACTTTATTTGATATCACACCAACTCTGCACGCTATGTACGTAACCGGCACGACTTGGTTGTCATGTCTAGGCACAATACCAGATGTTTGAGCGATTATGAAGTCTTCCACAAAATCAGCAGCATTCCTTACTTTCCACATTATTGATAGAATAGAGTCATTCTTAACAATGAATCTGTCATCTGCTCTGCGATATAATAGAAGTTTTCCGTACTCTAAAAAATATGGATGTCAAATTAAGCGTACATACCTACCTATATTTAGTCAGTAAGTTCAGAAGACGGCATTAATGTTTTTTTTTTTGCATACCGATCGCTTTAGTTAAAGGCAATATTTCGACAATAGGCACGACTCCGCTGCACGCGATGGTGACGCTGACAATCTCAGGGTTGTCCTTCACACAGAACAGTAGCACCACGCTGTGGACTCCGACTTCAGCTGGGGCAGCTGATACTGTCAATTTTCCGCGGCAGCCAGGCTAAAAATAATCAAATTATGCTACCAAATGCATGCGCTGCCATTTATTAGTTAAAGAACGACAATAACAGTAGAAAACGAATATGCTTGGAATTAAAATTTTACAATCGCAATTGTTGCCATTTTACCCCAAAGATATGACAGTTAAAAAGAAAGAACTCTCATTTAATTTCTACTGATTTACACGCTGTAAGTATGCAGCTTTCAATATTACTACAGCAACTATACAAACCTCTAGCTTTATAAACGTTTTGTCGATCTGAAAAACTGTTGTTTCTTCGAAGAACTCAATATCAACATCCGCCGTGATCAGTGACGAATTCTTTAAGTCTATAGTATACTCTTCTTCGTATATTCTATAAAAATAATCAAGGGCAAATACGACCATTTGGTACTTATTGTAATGTAAGAATACAAGACAAGTTTAGGAATTTTCAATCTACGAGGGTCCTACCTGTTTGCTCCAATGAAAATTGGACCAAATTCAAATTTCTTGAGATCATCTAAATAGGTTATTTTGTAAACATTATCCTCAACAGTTCTTCTAACAAAATTTTCAAACATTTTTTTCGGTCTGCTATCTAATCTGTAGAAAAAATTAAAACCATTTTTATTCAAGTTCAACCAAAAGGAGAATCTATACCTAGCATTCACTGAAAAAAACATCGATATTTACCAAGATACTGGACAGTATTCCAGCGGATGAGTTTCACCTCGCTTTTCCTTAATGCCTTTATGCCTGAATGTAACTATATTTTTATTTTTTAACTCTTACCTAGGCACGTCACAAATTCCAGTGACGCGAATGTCGACTCGTGAGTCCGGCCACCCACTGACCTCAACAAAACGCTTGACACTAAAATGACCTTCCAATTGCGGACTAAATGAATATTTGCATCGCACAAGATCACCTGGCTGCAAGACTATGCGTTCCTCGGGAGCTAAGTAAAACAATATATAAATAAGTAGCTACATTCATGCATACCTATATCCTGTGACATAACACAGTGTAAACAAGGAAAATTGGGATTTGATAATATTTCCATGCTGGTCTGGGAGCAAAGAAATAACATAGAATGTCTCTTCCTGCGCAGATGGTAAAAGCCCATCGAGGGAACGGGCCAAAATTTTATAGTACCTAGGGGAGCCCACGATGCTAAATCGGGATATACTCGAGCGTCATAGAGACCTATTGGGATGCGAAGCTAGATGATAAAAAGAAAAAAATACATTTAATATATAACTTTTTATCGGTAGGGGGAGCTATAGATTTTCAAATATGTAAAAAAAAACTTGCATGGACATACTCGAGCACGTCAGATATTGATAGCATCCATGTCTTACGTATCTTTAAAAATGTTCGTATGTTAATCTGATTGTTTCCGGATGGGGGTGGTCGTACGTAAGGGTTGACATTGAAAAAAATATATATTCGAACGCGTCGGATTTTCTAAGGGGATGTTAAGTGAACCTAAAAAAAAGCTCTTTATAAATAATCGGGCGATTTAGATGTGACGCAAACTCGCGGCCATTATTAGAAAAACAATGCAAAAAAATTCGCCATTTTGAAATACCCAAGTGCGTCAAATTAAGATGCATATGATTCATATTTATGCGTGCTTTCTCATAATCTGACGATTATCTGAAGGGATTCGCCTGATCTGACAATTAAAAAATATATATTTTTTTAAATCTGAAGAACTTAATTAATTGAAAAGCTCGTCGAATGCAAATAAAAAACAGTATGTTTTTTTTTTAAGTAGAATACTTGTTTTTATAAGAAAATAATTATATATAGATACATACATATTTTGTAATTATCATCTTCATCGGTAGAATCATGACAGCTGTTAGAATTCCAGGGAATGAAAAATTAGAGTAAAGCTGCACGCATTCAACTTTATCGATGAATATTTGTTACTTCGCCTTCTGTAACTGTTTTAGCATGTAACTAACTCACCACTCACTAATCACTAAATCTGACGCGCTCGAGAATTTCAGAAGATCATTTTTTTTTTGCTAATTTGGGTGGCCATATATATGGGGCTTATATTTGGTGGAAGTACTTAACCGGGTACAAGGTATTCCCCTGTATATTAATCTGCCGCGCTTTAGTAAAAATTCTGAAATCCTCGCTCCTACTATTAGGAATCATGTTAGGCGATGCGGCTAGCAACCCATGACTATTTTGATTACGTGATTTATGTTAGTATGTAGGTACGTATGTAATATTATGTAGTATTAACAAATCCGGGTCTAGGCAGGAGACAAACTAAAACGGGATGTTATACGTTCAAGTGGGTTTCACTTCACTATAGGTAGGTTCTTGAGAGAGGCATGTGCCCGGCAGTGGGACGTATATAGGCTGGAGATGATGAAGATGATGATGATGATGATGATGATGAGTAGATACTGTACCTGGAACTGTTTTGACGCTACACAAAGGTTGTGGACAAGGATAGTATTCAGGTTCACTCTCTTCATCAGGTGCTTTTTCTACTGACGTGGAAGGAATCTCACTAGTCGAAGTTTGAGATGAAGCTACCTATAATATCGAAACTTTGATTAACTATTTCTCTTCACTCTCCTAAAAATTGTTAGCACTTTACGTAAATTTCGCAGTTATTGTCAGTGCCTTGGTATACAAATTAAACTGTCATGCTGTGTAAGTTTTTTGTAAATAAATAAATAATATTGATCCTCGTCTCGTGTTTTCAACGATACCTTTTTCCCGCACGTGCAATGCCATTTAGACATGATATTCAATATATTATCTTGTGTCGTATCGTCCAATAGATTTAGATCAGTCAGTTGATTACATTCACATTTTTTGATCTGAAAGCAATTCATAAGAATTATGTTGCTTCATTATAATTTTGTTGATAAGTTTTATGTTACGAATTGCCTCTATGTCACTGGTGTGGAAGTATTTCTGTTAGGTATTTTATTTATTTGTCGGAAAGTGCAAAGAATCACAGCCGGAAGACAGTTAAAATTAAAACACCGACCGGTGTGCTTATTAGGATTTCTCGTATCCAAAACTTACACTAGAGGCTCAGACAAATAGAATCACCCCTCCAACAATGAGATATATGTTAATTTAGAGGGATTGAATTAACGAAAATGACAACACCAGCTAAAGTGTTTGTTTACTTCCATGTACAACTAACCGGCATCTCATCCAAAAAGCACCAGTTTAGAGGATCTTCGTGATGGATGTGCGGCATGGTTTTTTGTAGCAATACGGTGAATTCTTTCCTCCTCACTGGGCATTTAAGAATGTCCAATGGTTTTTCTTCTCTCAATGCTACTTCAACAAAAGGTGCGGTCGCAAACATATCCACGAGCGCTTCTTTGTAATTTAAGCATGGACACATGATCAGCGTCACGGGAAAACCTCTATCTTGGAAGCTCACGTCTGACATCTGGAAAAAAACTATTTAGAAATAGGAGCTCACAACACAATGTCAAAACACACTAAAAATAGGTAACGCTCTTTACAGTAAATTGTTTCATGCAGACTTTTCTAAAACCATTCTCTAGACGGAATGTGATAAGGAAAGACTGAGGTTCCCATTATAGTATTCAAGCTACGTCGCAGTATTTCTAATTTTATGAGAGAAAATAACTACCTGTACATGTATGTCAGATTTCTTTTTAATTTTCTTCTGTGCTGTCCCTATGACTTGACCAGTAAAACCGTACAGTGGAGTTCCGAGATCCCCTTCCTCGAACACCCAATTGTTTGCAATGTTAACAAGGTTTTCATACGTATTTTTCGTGTAGTCGTTATATCTCATGTTCATCATGAGATATTCGTTTGTAGGTTTGGCTGTTAATTTAATTCGAGAACATAAATCAATAAAAGAAACTTCTAAAAAACTATATCTGAGACAGATAATCAATAGTCGTAAAGTAACCTCTGGTTTCGTCCTTTTTATTGACTTTCTTCTTAGACTCAGATCCACTCACAACCAATAACGACTTGCTGCGATCTGAGAAAGAAATTTAGCAAAATAAAAATTATACGTAAGTACCCAACCACACCTAAACGCTGTAACAGTATTGAAGGAATCCTTGTTCTGATGTCAATGCAATAAACATGCAAAAAAGTTTGTATTCAAAATATATTTTTGGTCATAAACTCGTAGAGTATCATCACTACATAGTATAAAACAAAGTCGCTTTCCGCTGTCTGTCTGTCCTCATGTATGCTTAGATCTTTAAAACTACGCAACGGATTTAGATGATTTTTTTTAATAGATAGAGTGATTGAAGAGAAAGGTTTAAGTATATATAATACATGCATAATATGCTAGAGAAACACTGATTGCACCCACGTAAGTTCAACACAGACTACATGAATACAACCTCATAAGTACCTACTCAATTATTTCTGAGCTCTGCCAAAAAGGCTAGTTATGTTATTCCTTGTAATTGGTGTAGGTACCTTTGTATATAGGTATGTTTTTGAATAGATGTGCGTTTGTCTGCTTCTTTATTTACAACCAATACTTTGTAAACGTACTATTTTAATTTTAACTTAAAAATATACCTGTTCCGGAAACTCCTTTCAGGTTTTTTACTCTTTGTTGTATGTCATCGACCCTGCAAAATAATTAAACATTGTTTTAACTTAAGGATCACATTACCGAGATATTTAGATGATTAGATTTAAAGTTATAACTATGGAATACTATACTATACTTCAAAGCATTGCGTGATTTCTCATAATACTTCTTTCTTCTTTCCTCTAGACCGTATAAGATATAAATAGATCGCAATTCAGGAGGTGACTTCTCATATTCTTCGGAGTCCATGTCGTCAAAATTGACTACTATTTCTTTTATTTCTGTTTCACTATACTCTTTATTCATTCTGCAACATTAGCGACCGAGTTTTTGATCTAATTCTATTAATAGAAGCCAATAAGTTAAGGCAATTATTTAATCAACTTACTCATCTAATAAATCGTTTTCGCGCTGAGCTTCTTCGAATGCTTGGGCCCATTTAAAAAAATCAGACTGGCATAGTACCAAATGCACGTTCCTTATTGAGTGCTTACAATTAAGAATTGTGGTAAGCACGGATGGTGGACTTTTTATCATAATGCTGGTCAGTGAGTCTACCACAAAACCACGATGAAACTTAGGTTGAGCAAAGTATTCTGTTAGTAGTTCTTGCATCAAATCCTACAGAACAAAGCCGTGATGTAGAAGCGAGACTTCACTCAAATGTAGGTTTAAAAATACGTAGGTACAGTCAGCCTCAAATAATTCGTGACACCCAAAGTAGCCGAATAGTTCGCAACACGTCATTGTTACAGTTGAAATAAGGTCGTGTTGCTAACTATTTGACGCTGACTGTATAATATACGGATTACCTGCTGAAACATTGTTGTAGATCCGAGTGCCATATGCGAACCTAATGAGGAAGTGGGTGTAGTTTTCTTTTTCTTATCACTCGCTTTTGAACGAGGTGTAGCTACGTTTTTATTGTTGGCTATGAACATGATCTTTTTAAATATGATGTCAAATTCGTCTTCAGTTTCTCCAAATTCTTCTAGAAATAAAATATTTAGTTAGGTACGTTCTAAATAAAAATAACAAGAAACCTTTTACGCAAATTATAGTAAAACTTGAAAATAAATTTACAATGACCTTATGTGTCTGTTAGCATTCCATCATCCCGCGCACTTTATTTATGTCTGCACCTTTGGTAGATTTATTTTCTGTGTTCCTAATAAATGTAGTACCAGTAGTACCAAATTTATAGTTTTTTATATTTAAACTCTAAAATGCCAGATTCTTAACAATGTTTTATAATGTTTTAATCAGAAGTACCTAGGAATGTAGCAACCTAACTATTAAGTTGACACTTACTTAATATTTTGGATAGAAGTACCTACTAACTACAATACCTAACTCATATTAAGAACTTAATTTTTTTTAATTGTTTGCATAAACAATTATGTGGTGTCAGTGGCGTAGCGTGGGGCTCGGCCGCCCGGGCGGATGAAAATTTTGCCGGCTCATTGCTTACGTATTTCAAATATTTATACGATATTTTTTTTTTGTTTTTGTTTTTTTTTATATTATTGTTATTTATTCTGACATTTTGCCGCCCCCTAAAAGTGCAGCCCGGGGCGGGCCGCCCCCCCCCCCCCCCCCCCACTACTACGTTACGCCACTGTGTGGTGTTCAAAACTTAAACATCAAAATACTGACCTTCTGATTCTTCGTCAACTTCATCATCGTCTTTGTTAGTACTTTTCCTTGATAGTTGAAACATTTCGTTAATAATGCTTACAAGCGTTTCTTTCGCCGAGCAGTTACTAGAACATAACGCTTCCACAATGCTTATGTCAACGCTAACTGTCGGCAATCCTAAACATTTGCCAACGGCGTAGGCCATTTCTTGGCTTTGCATTTCTATAACACAATCACAAAAAAATTAAGTGAATCCTTAAAATACTATGAAACATTTAAGTATATAAAATAAAATTTACCTTCACATGGAGAGCCATGAAAAAAGACAAGAAGCCCTTTAGAATATAAATCGAAATCGCTATCACTCGTCTTATTATCTAACACTTCCAAGCATTCTTGAAGAGGGTTTACGTTGTGATCTTTTAACGACTTCATTTCATCTTAAACATATGAAGCAATATCAATTAAGTACCTAAATATATTTTTCATACGTACCTACCTACTCGTATAAATGTATTTAATAAGAATGGTGAATATAAAAATTAGGCAACGCGCAAAGTGTAAATTCATCACAAATCTCGTCCTCGCCGACAAAAAAATAAGACAAAAGTACCTGCTATGATTTGTGCTTCTGTTCTGAATTTTCTAACCGGAGTTTCTGATTTGTCCCCTCCTTTGTCACCTCCCTTATCTCCTCCCTTCGCAGACTTAGGTGGCGGTTTAGCTGGTTTAGCTTTTCTGTTAAAATTAAAGAGGAATATCACATCTATGTAAATAAACTAAATATAAAAATATGATTAATTAAAGTAAATTATTTTTATTCTTTATTATTTTTAGACATACTTTCCCGCGCCCTTCGCATTAGCTGCTTTTGCTGCGGCGGCTTCTTCGTCTATACTTCTGTAAAATTAATAATGTACCTATTACTATTTTGATAATTTAATAACAGCCCTATCATACTGAAATGATTATACTTTTTAACGTTATCTTTAAACTTTTTGAAGAAAGCATATATTTCATATGGCAATCCAGCGCCAGGTTTAATTGCAGGTACAAGCATTTCATCCGGTTTATCATAATATTCAAACAGTAGTTGATAAATATTGTCTTCATGTTTCCATTTCCTGCAAAATTAAAATAAACGCTGTAGCCAGTACATTATACTGTAATTGTTATACGGTTGAGCGCATTTACTCACTGATCGCTATGTGCAAATATAAGCTCTAGCGGGAATGGGCAAGGGTTTGTCAATCCAAAATATATATCAGTTGTTTCTGCCCACGGTAACGTTGGTGGAAAAGAAACGTTGGGCCCAATGATGTGAACATGTGGCAAAATACCTTGCCCAATTACTGGTATTGTCATTCGATTAGGGTTCATGTGGAACCGAAATATTAGTAAACCCTCATACGTCATCTGCAGGAAAAATAAGATTTTATTCATTTGATATCGTATGATTCTCTGTTTGTTTTATGATATTAACTAATAAGAATACTTATACACAAATTCCAAAAAATTATCTTAGTACAGTTTTTAGTGGAAAATATTTTTATTTCACTTCAAATAAGGAGAAGATTCTCAATTTAAATACAATCTTTTCTTTAATACAAACTTTATGCTATCAGTACTTGTTGACTGGACTTGCATTGTCATCCATCTTTTTTCCACCAAATTTTTCAAATCACGTTAGTATTGGCATCTGCTTCGAGTTAATACTTCCATTTATGTAGGAAAGGATGTAGAAATAATACTTACTTCGGTTGTAGGTTTAAAAGCTATACTGAGCCATCCGCCCTCGCCTGGTTCGTATTTTCCGGAACTGTTCAGCACCGTCATGGGATTGTTACCAGTAGTTTTTAGTCGTAGAGTTACGTACCATATGCAAGTCGGTTTCCCCCTGATAAAAACAAGCGCATGACTGATAAGGTTGCGATTTTGATATTGCATACTCGTATCTAAGAGACGATTTCATTAAAAGAAAAGCGAATCGATTTAATGAATGGGCGATTGTTTGTATTTGTATCTGAGTTTGAATGTTTATTTCTGGGATAAGATTATGCGTTTTAAAAAAAAAATCTTCACTAATAGTTGTTGCCTGCAACTCCGTCTGCGCAGAATTCACTTATCTCTATCCCGCGGGAATTATTCTGTTTTAAGGGAAAATAACCTATCCTATATAATTTCCCGGGACTAACACTACCTGTATGCCAAATTTCAAATAAATCGGTTTAGCTGTTTTACTTTCAGGCAGACAGAGTTACTTTCGCATTTGTAATATAAGTTGGGATTTGTGTCAGTTGTATAATTTAACTGTAAGTAAATAGTCTTCAATTAACTTACACATTTTTTAAGGGTATTGAACTTATTATCTTATCCCCGCATCTTACTGATCCAAAATCAAGAGCTGGAATATTTGAAGATAAGTAAGGCACAGCGCACAGTGCTTTGATTTTTATCGGCAAAGTTACTCCATAAGGAACCTTAAAAGTTAATGAGTATATTTTTTTATTATCTTTAATTTATGGGAAATGGGAGCGCAGTCAAAGTTTCGATACTCGCGGGTCTCACCTCCATATTGAAGTATGTTTCTACATCCTGCTCTAACTCGGTAAAGTCGATTGAGGTTGGCGAGAAAGTAACTTCCAATTTACCAGATTCACCAGGATTCAGTTTTCCACACAATTTTATCCCAAGCCACATCGGAACCTGGGTTCCTTTAGCAAAATGCAGTTTGGTGACGATAGGTCCGTAATTGATTATTTCTGCTACACATTGAACCTATATTATTAAGGGAAAAGCTTTTTTGTAGAAAGTGTGCACAAAGAATAATAATTTAAAAAAATGATATCAGCTAACCGTGCTTCCCGTGATAACCACCCCAAAATCAATAACATAAGGCGTCGTGTGAAATCCAGGAATAGGTCCCATCTTTGATGTTGTAGAATATGCTGTTAAAATTTCTGGACGCAACCTGATGTGGTTTATAACCAGCATTCTCTCAATCGCCAGTTCTATATCCATGGTCGAAGGAAATCTGTCCTAAATATTTAAGCAGTTTAATTTTGTTATTGTAAGTTAAATCTTGTTTTTATAAGAAAGATGCACATATAAATGAATCTATCAAAATTATTATTTAATACTGAACTGAGCCTAGGGTCGAACTGATTCGGACAAATTACCTTTAAAATACAAAAGAGTACCTTGCTGACTTACGTACCCAGGTTGAGCATATATACCAGTCATGCTGCAGGTCAGGATCTTCAAAACATTTTTCTCCTAGAGGCGAGTTCAAATGCTCAGAAGTCCCTTTCGTAAATATTTCGCTGACAGCTTCTAAATACTCATGAGACAAGCTTTGAATCGCCACATATCCTAATTCCGGATGCAACTGAAACATGTATTGTATAATTACTTCAGTTCAGAAACACGCCTAATTGATTAATAAAAAAAATACTCAACAGCGTAAAAAACACACTTACATATACAATCTCTGGTCTGTTTAGTAGAACATATACTTGTGGAATAACTCCCCAACCGAATACTTCGATAGGAATGTGAGGGAGGTGCCCCATTTCTAACAAAAAAACGCTATGAAAGTACCCCACAACTCCAGGTCTCATTACAATCTTCATTTCTGCTTCTTCATCGGGTTCTAATATTTTTTCAGATGGTACTAAATCTAGTATGGTGCCCTCAAGCTCGTTTTGAAACATTGGTTCATTCAAGTACGATTTGTATTCAAAAACCAATTGGGCAATATTTGTTAGAATCAATTTCTCGGATGCATTTTCGTGAAATGATCTTATTTTAAAATTTAACTTTTGAGTATTTATTTTATACATCAATTCGGAACTTTGCCCGGTCACGGCGATATATTCCGATGGGCCTCCTAAAACCTCGCATTCGAGGACAGCTCGGACATTGATATTCGGCTTTGGGGTAAATATGACGTGAATATATTGACATTCGTTGGGTTTCAAGATCCCTCTGTGAGGAGTCAGCTGCAATACTTCATTAGTGCTAATTCCGTTATTATCCTTTGCAAGTTTTGGAAACTTACAATTCCATGAAAATTCAGTATCGTAGTCCTTGTTTATCATTGGGGCAACTTTTCTAATTACTTTCGCCATAACTAGTTCCAAATCTACTATATTTTCGAGATTCAATGACTCCATGCCGACGGGGTCATGAGCTGCAGGTACTAGATCATTTAAGACATCGTCAGCATCTTTTCTTGCTTTGCCTGTTGCAATCTGAACCGGACTACCACTCTCAGTAATCTCTCGAGATTGAAGATAACACACTGAATATTAAAAATTAACCACTTAACTCTGTATCTACTATATTTTAAGATTTTATCTACGTATGCCATATGTTTATATAATTTTTTAATTAATCTTTAAACATACCACTTCGATCTGCCTCAGTTCCATAAGTAGGTGTTGGTGTCTCACTTTTATTGTTAGCAAATTCCAATTCAGGCTGTTCTTAAAAATAGTAAGTTGTTGTTAATTTTCAATGGAAGTTTCATAATATTCCTGTTTATGTATGTTTTTATAATATTTGAGACTGTTGTTTTGAAAAACAAATTAAGTAGATGTTACCCGCGACATCATCTACGAAGAATTCGCTTATCGCTACCCCGCGGAAACTACGCAATTTTCCGGGGTAAAAAGTAGACCTATGTTCTCTTCCTGACTATAATCTATATCTGTGCCAAATATCATGCAGATCTCTTCAGCCGTTCTGGTGTGACCGAGTAATACAATATATCCATCCATCCAAACTTTCGCATTTATAATGAGTTTAAGATTTAACACTTCTTTTTTTCACCGGTGTAAAATTTTGTACACTTAAGTACAATTAATTGACTGGTTAATTGTAAAATTTCTTGCGCTTGCGTACTTTTATAGACATCGTAACATATTTTGATCATTTTTATTAGGGCTCACGGAGTTCATAAACTAGATAACCGTGAAAGGCCGCCCTCTACCAGATTGACGACCGGATGAAAAGACCCAACGGTCCAATAGACTTTTAAGAGAGGCTGGGGCGTCCTCGCTCACTCAGCCTCCCGTTGGCGTGACCTGAGTGTAGTGAAAAATGAGGCCAAGAAACGATAGGTAAACAGTGAATTCATTGAAAGTGCGCACATTTCTCCAACATTCAATGTTTGCACTCTAATCTCCAACCGGGTCTACCACCACCTAGTGCTCCTCAGATTGCCACAAAACGTTTTCATCAATCTTTTATTATCAGGAGAACGGACGACTAAAATTCCTTGTTGGTGTCTGTGTTCCCTGTACGCTACAGTTTAGCTGTCGTCAAATACATATAAGGTGAATGGGCATTTACTAAGCAAGCATGCTCCATCTTAGACCACATGAAGATTTGGTAACGAGGGCGTACCATCAGGCATGATTGTGGTCAAATGCATATCTATTAATCCTAACTAATATGCATAAAAATAAAAACCTTAATTTGAGTAAATTGGTTCAATCGATCTAAATCAAATCAAAGTAAAGTGTAAACGCTAACTATAATTGTGAGTTAAAACGTTTAATTATGTGTATGTGAAAAACCATTGTCTCACGAGAATTTAAGTAATATAATATAACCACATTTTTTATTTCAATTAAATCAATCCCAATCTCACGATGTTATGATTACATTATGATAGTGATGATCAAACATTTTACGAAATTTGTCATACAAGTACCTACTACCTACGTACGATAGGTTTCCTAGCATAAGTATCCTCTTATTAATACTCACGAGTATTGCATTTAAGACTGGATACTAAAGTTAGGGAACTGATTGTACGTATAATGTGATTTTGACTCTTTAATTCGTTTTATTTATCCTATCGTATTCTTTCTTACCACGGTGATGCGACTAATAAAACATTTTTTCCATTGAAATTGGTAACAAACAAGAAGTGGCGTAACGTTTTGTATTTTAATAGTTTTGCTTTCCATACTTCCGTTCAAAATACACTGAAAATCTACCCGAGGAGATAAGATAAACATGTTTGGGAAATTTATCTTCCCTATGAGTTTGATGGCATCCTGAAAAATAAATTGAATTGGTTTGAGTTCCTTTTGTTTTGAAAGAACAAAGATTTGAAAATAATATTTATACACAGACAAAAATATTTTATATATGAGGCACCTTATTCTTATGCCCTTTAAATTTATTCCTCATTAGCTCACAGTAGACTCGCGACTTCAAAGACAAATGCTTCGTTGTATCCAATAAAACTTGTAATTTCATTAGTTCTTGATCTTCCAGACGTTCTTCAATTGTATGTGTTAAATTAAATGCCATTTTAATCTTATTAATATCTTGAAAGAATTTTAGTGGTCCTTTTCTAAGGGGCTCGACTGGTTTTAATGTTAGGTAATCTATGAATACTTTCGATTGATGAGTGCCACTTTCGTTTAATATTTTTGGTACATTTAAGTCTTCCTCATTGTAACATATGCAGCAGCATAACTGCTCATCTTCCGGGGAAATTTTATAGGTGCTCTGCTTGTGAATAAGAACAAAAGGTGGCTTAACGCTTATTTCCATGTCCAATGGTAGTTTGGAAACATTTTTTATCGTTACGATATCTGAAATACGACAAAGTAAGTGACTATTATCCTTACACGGCGGCAGAATTAATGCTTTGTAAATATAAATCTATACCAGTCAGCTTGTAATATTCGCTATATGGGCCATAATCATATCGAAATTCTATGACTGAAGACGACACTTCTATTTTTGGATCCACAAATTCTGCCATTATCTCACATTCTAACAACAGCTCTTTTTTATTTATGCCTTCGACACTTCCTACTAAATACCACATTTCCTTGACAGTTGTTACTTTATGGGAAGTAGCCGATACTGCCATCTCCATTTTTTCTCCAGCTGCTATTTTAAACACCCTTGGTTCCAAATTAAAGAAACCTCTGCAAAATATTACACTATAGTCAGTACAACAATCCTATCAATATTATTAACATATGTATGAATACGATAGGAAAACCATACGCCGCAAGTGGTTTATTCTTAGGTGCTTTGTAATGTTCACTCCATTCTAAAGCGTGCAGTCGTGTTCCACAATTTTCCAATATCACTTTACAATCAAGAGGTATTCTTGTAAAATGGCGACCAAGGACCACTCTATCGCGAAGTTCCCCAACTATAATGCTTGTACCCACACCAGTAGCTGATAATGGGACGAGCTAAAACAAATTTAGTTGTTATTTGTCATATTAACATTTTTCTATTTGATATGATATTAAACTTTACTGGGGCCTAATACTTACAATATCTTTGACTTTTTCCAGCTGGATGACCACCTTGTTAGTATAAGTGTCTGCATCGACCATATAGAGTGTGAGTACCAATTCTGTTTCCGCTTCCGGTTCGATGTGTCCTTCGCTCGGGTGAATTTGCCATCTCCCATCGCGATTTAACTATCAATGACTCCGTATTAACTATCCATAATTTATATTTCTAAATATTTCAATAAATAATCTAAAGATATTGTTCTACATACCAATGCTGCTTTATAGTTTACATATACCGGGGAGTCATTGCACAGCACCAAGACTTTACGGGATTTTGTTAGTAATTTTATTTGTCCCCAGTGCAATGCCATCGGGCTACATGTGACTATAGGCCTTACTCCACAACCTGTGATATGACATAATTCAATACTCTTTGATAACCCAAACATATTCATCCTGTGAAATGAGTGCAACATTATAAAAAAATCGTGCGAGATACCTATTTTTTTTTTGTAGGTAGTACGTACATGCCTGACTAGCAAATACTCAAGACCAAAAATAGGTACCTAATTGAATGTTCTTGAACGCCAAGAACGCCAGTTTTTACAGTCACAGGAAAGGATATGATGCTATTAGGTTCGATTACTCCTTCTTTCATTCCAACCGTGACCTCTAACGTTTCTTCCTCCTGGAAACATCTGCTGTTCAACATCTCTCAGATCAAAAAAAAAGTACAAAGACGAAGTTCTGCGAACGGCAAAGTGATGTCGTTATAAACTACGCCTTACCGTTTCATTAAATACACAGTTGAACGCGAACTTGTGTATGTGCAACTAAATTTCACCAAGCAAACTAGTTGAGCGACGGCAAGGTATAGTTAAAACTTAGAGTCACTTTGCAGTGCGCAAAACTCCCTTTACTTTTTATGTAACCTGAGATAATACCAATTAAGATTAAATATAAACTTTAACAGTAAAATTACATCCTGGTCTTCCATAGTGAAGTAACCTTGAAACTCATTAGAAGTTACTTGTATTTCATATTGATATGGAAAATCCAAAAAGCAGGCTCGTAGTTTGATGTCCGAAGCTGGAATTAGTTCAGGGACTCTAGCATCAAACGTCACAGGTAATATAATTGGAGGGCTGTCCGACTTTTCCAGTTCCAACTCCAGTGATGTCTGATTTGCCCTTATTAAATTAGCAGTCAATGTTACCTGGAATATTAATGACAGTTTATGGAAAGTGTAGGAAAACATGTTCAAAAGTTCAGGCTAAAACCACCATACTAACTTTTAAAGAAACTCTTGATTCAGGTGCCATATCAATTTTGCACGGCTCTATGTTAAATTCTCTAGGCCATTGTGGTACTTTCGGTTTGGGCATTCCAGCAACGGCGTAGTCAATCAACGTGATGCTACTTATTTCCGGGCCGTCGGATGAAATTTTTACTGACGCGTTTACATTAACTACTGATTCATTAATGACATCCAACTCCAAAGTTTTTGGGACTCCTGCAAATCAAATACAACAATTATACAGTAGGTACGAGGTCATATTATGTATACGTACATACAAATCACGTCTATATACCTTGCGGGGTAGACAAGAGCCCAAGGTAACAAGACCCATATTATTTATAACACACAAATGTTTTAAGTATTAGGTATGGTTAAAGATTGTGAAAACGGAAGGGCTCTTACCAACGCTAACCATTCCAAAATCTAAGCACGGGATGCTAAACATTAGCGAAGGATAGATGATTTCACCTCTGAAATAATAATAATTTACAGATTTGTAATAAAAGCGTTTACCTCGTTGGTATGCAGATATCAAGTGAGAACTGAACAACAAACTCACTTCAAATAAAGTTTCAAGACAACATCTGAGTCACGTATGGCGAAATTAATTTCCTCAAAATAAGGACCCTGGTTTGAGTTCGAGAAAGAAATGATGAATATCTCCCTGTCACCGGGACGCAAGCAGTGCAGCTCTGGGGAGCAAGTGATCACGCTTCCGAAGAGAGGTTGCACTTCCTTGTACAATAACACTCCATTAATGTGACCTAATAAAAGTGTCAAAACTATTAATGATAGCATGTTATAGGACCCTAATGCGATTGCCGACTTCGACTCGGCATGCTTGCATAATGTTTTATCAAGTAGTACCTACCTTTATTAATTGCAACAATCTCGTAATTGTACGTCTTATTTATATAAACACAATCCATGTCTAGGGTTTCAACGTTGAGGTTTATCGCCGGAGGCAGAGACGTCCCGACCATTGTCAACGGCACTCGTTCTTGGACGCCGTCTATATCTAAGTACGCTGTTGCTTTGAATTCCCCTATTGCTTTTGGATTAAATGTAATTGTAAACTCTGTGGACTTGTTTGGCCAAAGTTTTCCTGACTGAAAATGAACATTTATTGCATAAATTATAGCATTTTCCTCTGTGAATAATATTAATAGTGCATATTACTAAGTATATAGGTAGGTATAAATTACTTACAATGGGTGTAATAGAAAAATGGGTATCCTGGAAATGTAAACTTTCGTCGGCGACGAGAGCATGTATTTCGTCGTAAAATATCCTCGTGTACACCCGCTCGTGCTCATTACTGCTCAGTACGTCGTATTGCACGAGTTTTTGGCTCTTTGCTGATTCACTTTCCTTTAGGTTATAAAATATTGTTGCTAATTGCAATTTTTCTTCAAAATCTATTCACAGATGTAATTAACACATTACAAAGTTGAAAATTTCATTATGGTAAACAGTTTTTGTTTTAAACGTGGAATTCAAAAGATACATACCATACAGAAGGTGATCATTCTTCATGCACATATATGTAAGAGTATGATTAGACTTGTTGGTGATCTTGAAGGACTGCTGGCGCACCATTGTGTTGTAAGTCTCCAAGAACCTAACAACCTGTTTCTCAAGGTCGATTTTGACCAAGTGTGTTGTCCCACGAAGGTTAATTCTAAAATGTTCACCTAACCCAAAACGTATATTCAGTAATGTTTCAGATATAACTCAAAATTCAATTAAAATTTGTTTATTACTGACCAGTTTCAAAAATCGCGTATAACGAGCCTTCACTATTCCCTAGATGCATTGTTTTAAATGTTACTGTCACTTCAATTTTTTCTTTTGAATTTAAAGATACAGATTTTGGCTTCACTGTAAAAGGACTGAAAAAGAGCAGTGAATATTAATTGTAAGTCATCAAATCCAATTGATATAACGTGACAGAAAATAAAATAAAGCCAATCTTTACCATCTCGTGTCGAATTTAAAGGCAGCTGGGACGATTCCTACATTTTGGATCAAAACGGAAACCTTATTCTCAACTTTCAGCGGTACTTTTGGAATAATTATTTCGTCGGGAAAGTCAAGTACTGGTCTAGGCCCCATAGCTGAAGCAAATAGTTGATATTTAATAAAATAACTTATCAGAACTGCTATTAGCTGGTAAATGGAAAATTTGGATGAAAATGCAATCACCACAGTCTGTACTTAGGTAATAACAATAAGAATTTACTCTACATATCACGTGCTCTACAGAAGTCTCGTCTCTTCTCTTCTATAAAGATACATTTTAATATACCTACTGTTAATATTGAACACTCATCAGTCTAAAAACTTGGAAATACAATTGAACTGTAGAACGTTGTCAAAGTAAGAGTGACAACGATTTTCCTTGTCAGGATTGTAAAGGATTGTTATTGATTCAATTGATTGTGGTGTCCTGATGAGGTTCACGGTGTGTCGCGGTCACGAATCACGATTTATATTTACGTAAGTACAGTCAACGTCAAAAGTAACTGACCAAAATCACCGTTTCAAAACCATACATGTTCTAGCATGACGTGCCAGATATAACAACTCATGCCAAAGTGTCAGTTTTATATGAAGTTTTAATTAGTCAAAAGAAAGTGATAACAACACCGAGACAGAAATGAAGTGACAAATCAATGTTTCAAAATAAAATAATAAATACACGATAATTTCGAACATTTCGAATTGTCGGAAATATCTAAATGAAAGCTCGATAAAAAATGATTTATTTTAAATACGACCAAAAAAAAACTGATGTAATAAAGCCTTATTCCAAACTTTGGCGGACATGAGAGGTGTTATAGTCGCTTCGCATGTTTGTCTCACAAATATAACTGATATAAACCGAACATCCCCGACATCGACTTGTACTGTGAAGTGTCCCATAAACCCGTATTTTATAGATTATCACTTTAATTTGAAACACTCGACAATGACTTTAATTGTTTGAATGGCATATATTATGTCACTTAGTTCCAAGGATCGAAATAAATGTGATCACTTATACTTATGATCAGTGATCACTTAGTTTGTGTTCTACTAATAAACTACATTTGTCAGTAACATTTGACTTAATTTAATGTTTATATTATTTTAGTAGGTACCCCAATTCATCAGTTTTTTTTGCTGTTGACTGTACCTACTAGTTTTTATTTCCCTCAACTTACCAATTAGTGGCAAAATATACTGGTCCTTATCTGTGTTAAACATGACTTTATGGGTATAGTCCTCGAACTGCATGGGAATGAAAGTGACAGCAAATGTGACGCTTATACCGGGAGCCAAGCGCGACAGGAGCTGGCCCCCGCAAGGCTTGATGAAGAAGTAAGAAGACTCCTTGAACACCATGTTTAAGAACACTGGGGCCTACGTAGAGAGGAAAATCATAAATTATCTATGACCGGGTAGTAACTATCAGCCCCAAATTATATTTCACAGATAACACCGTATAAAAGAGTTTAAGGCAACTAACCTTGCTGATATTCTTTACAGAGAACTTGGCTACAATTTTCTCATTTGGCTTAAAGCTCTGGAATACGATAACTCTTGGAGTGAAGGAGAGAACGATCTGTTTGGGCAATTTTCCCAATCTGACTATGTTATCTACTTCTATTTTGTTTAGGGATTGCAACCGCTCCTGCGTACTCAGTCTCATCTCCTTCTCATATTGAGACGGTATTATCTAAGGAAATTCAGGATTAAGGTAAAGTACTTGTCGTGGTCAATAAACTTGTATCTAACAAAAAAGCGTAAAGTTTTTAAGGACAATATTCAGCTCATACCACTTCGTTCGCGTCCGGAATCTTTTTCTTAGATAGTAAGTGATATAAATCAACTGTAAAATATCCATTTTCTGCATATTTCTGCAGTATTTCCATACCGACCCGAACCAAACACACGTTTGACGGCGTATTTGTTTACCAGCGGGACATATTATGTCAGATCGTTACCAAGGTAAATTTTTGAATAATGGAACAATATTTTTTCTGATATTTATTTTCCTTTTAATACTTTTTGCTATGTTTAACTATATCCTGAATGATTGAAAGTCGGTAAGGGAGTAAAGTTGGTGGCCAGCAAAATTATCTACCACGATTTTCATAATTTGTGCTGATGATTGTTTTTTTTTTAACTATTTGTAATCTATGTCCACATTGTCTTCCCTATGCGATGCCTAAGAAAATAATTTCGCAAGGTGTAGAAGACGCGGGCGAGAGGGCGCACTGAGTGCGGAAATAGCAACGCGTTGTAATTTTAGTGGAATCGGGGCAACGCGGCCGCGTACCGAAATAGAGGCGCGCACGCGTCTTCCCGCTGTCAATTTCGTCCGGATAGGGTGCACGATTAGCAGTCACCGCCGGCACCCGACTGTGCTGGAGCCGCGCTCCGAGCCCGGCCTCGAAGTGCAGTGCCCGCACCGAACCCGACCCAGAACCTGACGTACACGCCCGTTGCATAAGTGTTAAGCATGACGAGAGTGAAAAGTGACCAACCTATCCTGAAAGTGACTCTATTTTCATCAGTGTTCTAGTATTTTGCCGTCTGGGATTCTTCAGAACACAAGGTATCGTTATAGAAAATTTTAATTCATTTTATATTTTTTGGTTTTCATATTATTAATTCCAATTATTTCACATAGACCCAATTTACATTCGATATATTTTTGGATATGAGAAGCGAAATCGGAACGGGTCGACGAGGCGTCGCCGCTCGCACTATCTCGGTCACAGCCGCTGTCTTCAAAATAATATCGTATTATAGAAAGTTATACTATGCCACTCTAGGCGCGATTCTTAACTGTTTGTTAAATTCCGTCAAAAAATTGTCTTCAAACATCTTTAACTTTAGGTTTAGGATTAGTTTAGGACATAAACTATAATCATCAATACCCGGTAGTCCATTTGTTGTAACCCGCTAGTCATTATTTCTTTTATTTTTCTGTGAGTTTCCTTCAAGTGGATGGCCTAATCGACTCGTCTACACGAAATTTCCGTTTCGCTTTTTTTTTAATTTTCAAGGATATCTATTCACGTTTTCCATGCTATGGTTTGTTAATCGTATAACGCACAATACCCGTTGTATACACACACTGCCAGGCGCGCCGGTTCTGGCAGTCTATGGATTCAATATGTACGTTTATTTATTTCTACTTCGCTTCATGTTTGTGCTAAAATGCTGTGAGAACCCGAGTCAAAAACCAGAAGATGCTTCTATTTTGAACACATTTTCTATTGAAATGATATCGATGTTTAAAAGTTACACATATAATGATTCAATCTATTTTACCTACATATTTTACATCAACTACCTAATCAGTAGCTTAGCTGGCTGACTCACAGACAACTCAACTCACGGCCTAACCATTCGAACGGTGAATTGAAATTTGACCAATAGAATGCATTGCACTAAGAAGAGGATTTTCCCACGGGATACGCGATAATCCCGCGGGCAGATGATATCATATATGACGGGTAACAAACATTAATTTCCCCTTTCCACCTAATACTGTTGAGGTGTAACCTCTTTTGAACGATGTGATACCACCATTATGACAAGCGTTAGTTTTTTCTAATGTCATGTGTCTAGTCGGTATTGTCGAATGTCGAAATAAAATAATGTCCCAATAAATAATATTGGCGTGCTTTACTGGTTGTTTAAGATTCTTCTAAACTGCAGACTGCTAAGACTGTTAGTAATTCTACATGTTCTAAAAGAATGAGGAGACTGCTGGTGAGATCGTGGAGCAGTTAGCTAGACACGGTATGCAGTTAAGAGATCGATCTCTCCTCAGACGTCCGGCCAAATTCAACGATCACGTGTTTTACGTTGGCACAGACTCCTACGTAGAACCAAGTACGTATAAGGAAGCAAAAGCCTGTCTTGATAAGGATTTGTGGCTAAAAGCCATGGAAAGTGAAATTGATTCTTTAAAATCAAATAAGACATGGATTCTCGAGAAGCTACCCAAAAACCGGAAAGCCATTCCGTGCAAATGGATATTTAAAGTAAAGCTGAATGCAGACGGAACTGTAGATAAATGTAAAGCACGACTGGTGGTAAAAGGTTTTAGACAAAGAAAAGGAGAGGATTACGACCAGACTTTTAGCCCTGTAGCCAAGATGGCGACAGTACGAGCTGTAATAAGTATAGCAGCTAGTGAAGGCATGAAATTAAGTCAGTTCGATGTCTCCACAGCCTTCTTGTATGGATCTCTAACTGACGAAGAGATATATATGAAGCAACCAGAGGGTTATGACGACGGAACGGGTCGAGTCTGCCTGCTAAGAAAGGGTTTATACGGATTAAAGCAGGCTCCTCGTTGCTGGAACAGGACTATACTGGATTTCTTCAAGGAAATTGGACTTGAAGTCAGTGAGGCTGATCCATGCTTATTCAAGAGAGAGAACTCTTTTGGAAAGTTAATTGTAGCTCTTTATGTCGATGATGGCTTGATTGCTGGGTCAAATAAAGAGGTGATTGAGCAGTTCCTTGAACAAGTAAGAGGAAAGTTCAAAATCACGACGAAACCAATCTCTTATTTCTTGGGAATAGAGATAGAAATCAGAGAAGGTGGTGATGTAAGAATACATCAGACAGCTTACGTGAAGAAAATTTTAAAACGGTTTGGAATGCAAGAGTGCAGACCGGTTACCACTCCAATAGTAAAGGAAGATGCAGCTCAAAAACAAGAAAAAGTTGAAGACTACTTCCTTACACACTACAGACAAGTTGTGGGAGCATTGGCATACCTGATGGTTGGTACAAGGCCTGACATCGCATACGCAGTGAGTGTGGTTTCCAGAAGCTTAGAGAATCCAACTCAAGCAGATTGTGTGAGATTGAAACGCATTCTGAGGTATTTGCAGTACACTCCAGACATGGGCATCGTGTACAAAAATAATTATAAAAGAGGTAACATAGAATGTTACAGTGACGCTGACCACGGAGGTGATATTGGGACAGGAAGATCAACCTCTGGCGTTTTATGTATGTATGCCGGTGGAGCTGTATCTTGGCTTAGCCAAAGACAACAGAGTGTGGCTATATCCACGACTGAAGCGGAGATAGTTGCAGCGAGTGAAGCAGCGAGAGAGAGCGTTTGGCTAACTCGGCTTATCAGTGGACTAGTTAAAACAGAAGGCCTGCCTGTATTGCATGTTGACAACGAGGCAGCTGTTCGTCTAGCCGAAAATCCTGAGTTCCATAGAAGAACCAAGCATATAAGAATCCGACACTTCTTTGTACGTGAATTGGTTAGCAATGGAAATATTATTGTGAAGAGGATCAGCAGTGAGTTACAGCTGGCAGATATTTTCACAAAAGCACTTCCTAGACCCAGGCTTAACCAGCTAGTGAATCAGCTAGGTCTACACATCCAGAGAAGGTGTTGAGGTGTAACCTCTTTTGAACGATGTGATACCACCATTATGACAAGCGTTAGTTTTTTCTAATGTCATGTGTCTAGTCGGTATTGTCGAATGTCGAAATAAAATAATGTCCCAATAAATAATATTGGCGTGCTTTACTGGTTGTTTAAGATTCTTCTAAACTGCAGACTGCTAAGACTGTTAGTAATTCTACATGTTCTAAAAAATACGCCTACAATCATGCTAAACGTGGCCTTTAGTACTTGTTACTTCAGGCTCTATCTACCCCGTAAGGGATATAGACGTGATTTGTGTATGTGTATGTATTCATTTTATACCAAATATCTTTAATACAAATATCCACTCCTAACAGAATCAGAACACGGAATCTTCCGAACTTCGTAAAGTCGGCTCACTAACCAATGCGCTACAAAATGTACATACATACATACTCATATCACGTCCATCGTCAATAGGTCAGCTTAAAACAGATATCATTTTATTTTATTTACAAAATTATATTGCTCAGTACACATATAAAATACAAACGTTCACATCTATTTAATTCATTTTAAAAATATATTTTCTTATAAACGATCAAATCTTCTGGAAATGCCCCTGAAACAACTAGATTTAAAGTTACTGTGTATAACAGATGTTAAAGGGCCGGGGTCGCGACCCCCGCGCATCCGTGCCGGGGACGCCGCAGTTCCCGCGGCAGACACCAGCGGCGCCGCAGTTCGCGCGGCAGACGCCAACGACGCCGCAGTTCGCGCGGCAGACGCCAACAACGCCGCAGTTCGCGCGGCAGTCGCCAACGACGCCACAGTTCGCACGTCAGGCGCCGGCGACACCAACGTTTGCACGACAAGCGGCGCCGGCGCCGCGCGCCCCGCTTGCACGCCCGGAGCCCGACTACGAAGTGGTGGAGTTCCCTACCGACCAATACGTCAACGCCAAGCTGCAGCCGCCGCCTACGCCGCCTCGACCGCCGACAGGTAAAATTGATGCTAGAAAAATAAGTAAATAATTTTCCCATACAAAAACCGTACGTTGCAGGTGGCCCCAAGGCCCCAACTTGGCAGGTTTTTTGATATCATAATATGTATAGAGGTCTATCGATATTCGATAAAACTACCTACTTAATTTTAATAACGTGTTGCTGTGGCGAACTTATGCGGGTTCAACAACTTCATGCTCGCAGTTCTAGACACATAAACCCAGTTTCAGGACTATAATAGCATTGAGTTAGATAAAACGCCGATTCCGTTGAGATGTTTCAAGACAAGCACATAAAAACGTCATAAAATATTAATAGTGCTAAATTCGTTGACCCCTTGCATTTCAGTTATAAATTGTGTTTGGGGCATCACACGCTGCTTTGTGTTGCAATGTAATAAATTTAGATAGGTATGTATGTTGATAAACAATTATAAAAGTGAAAATGAATAGGTACCTACCTAGTATTAATTATCGGCTAAAAAGCCTAGTGGTTTGACCTGTGGCCTCTCAAGCAGAGGGTCAGGGTTCGAGCCCAGGCCTCTCTGAGTTTTACGGAATTTATGTGCGATATTACATTTGAAATTTACCATGACCTCTGCGGTGAAGGAAAACATCGTGAAGAAACCTGCACACAGCTGCGAAGCAATTCAATGTTGTGTGTGGAGTTCCCAATCCGCACTGGGCCCGCGTGGAAACTATAGCCCAAGCCCTCTCATTCTGTGATGAGGCCTGTGCCCCAGCTATGGGACGTATATAGGCTGGAGATGATAATGATTTATTATCACAACATTGAATATGGGTGGGAGGGTAAAAGTCTCAGATTTCTTTTTTTAATTATTCTTTGTATGTTAACACTAGACCTCATGCCAAATTACAGCTTTCTAGGACATTGGGAAATGCCCTAGATTGTTGATAAGTGAGTGAGTGAGTGTATAAGAAACTAAATTCATATATTTTTGGTGTCAATAAAATCTAAAGTATAAAAGCTAGATCAACGAAATTTGGCGTGTTTAGGTAATATGAAGCTAGAGGTCCTGGGTTCGAATCCCGGTAGGGGCAGACAGTTGTATGATGAATACGAATGTTTGTGCCCGAGTCATGGATGTTGTATGTATTTATGTACATTATATAAGTATGTTTATCCGTTGCCTGGTACCCATAGCACAAGCTTTGCTTAGTTTGGGGCTGGGTCAATTGGTGTAATTTGTCCCAAGATATTTATTTATTATTATTTATTATTATATGATCACATCTTATGCTGTGAATTTAAGCTCTCTGGTGTTAACTGAAACGATGTTATGGGGGTTTGAAAACACGACGAATCGGTTCGAGAAAAAGTTGGTAGTGCTCCGCCTTTTTTTTCGTCTTGGCGATTAAAGCCTTACCTATTGAGTTTCCCTGAATTATTGCCAAGCGTCTATCAGATTGTTGTTCTTTATTCTTCCAATAAAATGTATAAATTTATTGAAATACGGCATCACTGCTGCGTAAGATTGCTTTTCGCACAGTCGCTCAAATAGAGTGTTCACAGGGCACCCGGTGGAGGCGGCGTCGTGCGGCTTGTGCGGCGGCGGCGGCGCTCGCGTGCGCTGCGCCGAGTGCGGCCGGCGCGCGCTGTGCGCCTCGTGCGATGACATGTACCACCGACATCCCAAGCGAAGGAACCACCAACGGCAGGTACTTATTAGCACACACTAATATGTATAGCCAATGCAAATCACGAGGGCCTTACGAATTAGGGAGTATGCAACGCTGTAAAAAAAAGTTTCGACATTGATCATTGTACAATGGGATAAATAAGGGAGTCCCAACACATGGGGGCCGCAGCCAACGTTGGCCCATAGGCAGTTGGCTACATTGCTCCTGCCAGAGCCTGCACACATTGCAAAGCTTCTTTGTCAAAGGGCCGGCAATGCACAAGTATGTGTATGGATTAGCCTCCCTCTTTTGCAGTTCCATACGTACGCTCAACTGCTGTTTGTGTGGTGTCGCTACATTAGCGCATCGCTAGCATTGCAGTACACGTCTAAATAACACGGATTTATTTTCATACTTTCCTTACAGGCAGTTGTTCAAACTGTTATTGTCGGTCCTGGCACAAGACACCACGAATGAATGACAGGACACGTTTGTGTGTTTAATTTTAATTGTGATGCTTATAAATTATATTTATGTAGTTGACTAATATTAAATTGGCAACTGTGACATAACTACGTAAAAGTGTTCATCCACTAAATAAGAAGTGTCCAAGTTTGGCTTAATGCCAATAACAAAAGCACTACTTCGGCAGCGTAAGTTTAAACGCAAATATATTTGTGGTATGTTTTGTTAGTACTACTTGATAAGTGCGCTACAAAATGAAGTAATAAATCATCGACCAAGTGTCAGAACCATAAGAAAGTTTTCAATCACTAGTTCACAAAAAGCATCTAAATATCTTGAATAGGCAGTTTTCTGTTCCAATGACAAAACTTAGTTAGGTCTTGACACCCAACTAGGGAAACTTATAATTAAGCCTGCGGCTGCGTAGAATTCAGTTGTACTTAGCTCGTCCGCATGAAGTATGCAATGTTCCAGGTTAAATAGGAATAGAGTATCTTATGTACTTCTCTAAGATTCCATCTACCTCTATAACAAAATTCATTAAAATTGGTTCGACGTTAAGTGAGAAAACGTAACAGAGAGTATTATTTCAGATTTAGTAATATTAGCTTAGGTGATGTATCGTATAAGGGAGAGACTTATAGTGACCTATTTATTACTTGTGATGCCTCTCATTAACAATTAAGTAAGTATTTATTTGTATCAGGCCCTGACACCGTCGCAGTTGCGCGAAGAACAACGCCCGCCACTACCGCCCAAGGCCAATGCGCCTGTACCACCTCCGCGTAGGCACAAGGTAACATAACGTCATACTGAGTGGTCTAGGCCTTGCATGCAAGGCCTAGACCTAGGCCTAGCGCTGCAGCGCTAGTGCGAGCTAAGAAAACAATATTACATGCGGGATCTAAATCTTTATGAATAGTAAAGCGGTGATGGAAAGCTCGAGCCTTGCTAAATAGCTGAGTGATCGTTCAGATTCTCTTCACAGAGCTTCAGTGCTACACGTTAAGATTTAAATATCGAATTCCTACATATGCGAGCCATCTGCGAGTTTTAAAGGGGAACAAATGTTTCCATGCGTCGGTCGTAAAGTGGTGTACCTGAGTAAACCTGTGCACGCGTGATCTATGACACAAACCTAACAAATTATGACATAGTGTACGAGTATATCCGTTTTGGTGTCAGATCGGTGACAGATCAAGCGCGAGCCCGCGGCCGCCGGCGGTGCAGGAGCAGCGCCGCGCCACGCTGGCCGCCGTCGGCACGCTGCCGGCGCTCGCGCAGCCGCTGCGCGCGCCCGCCGCCGCTCAGCCGCTGCCGCCACACTTGCAGGTACGCTGCCCAAGCGAAGATAAGCCCGGGTCAAGCGCGAGCCCGCGGCCGCCGGCGGTGCAGGAGCAGCGCCGCGCCACGCTGGCCGCCGTCGGCACGCTGCCGGCGCTCGCGCAGCCGCTGCGCGCGCCCGCCGCCGCTCAGCCGCTGCCGCCACACTTGCAGGTACGCTGCCCAAGCGAAGATAAGCCCGGGTCAAGCGCGAGCCCGCGGCCGCCGGCGGTGCAGGAGCAGCGCCGCGCCACGCTGGCCGCCGTCGGCACGCTGCCGGCGCTCGCGCAGCCGCTGCGCGCGCCCGCCGCCGCTCAGCCGCTGCCGCCACACTTGCAGGTACGCTGCCCAAGCGAAGATAAGCCCGGGTCAAGCGCGAGCCCGCGGCCGCCGGCGGTGCAGGAGCGGGCTTTGCCATTTTGAAAGATGTCCAAAAAATGAATCGACATTTGATTTCCAGAGTCTGGCGGCGCCGCACGGCAGCATGCCGTACCTGGGCGCCGCGCCGCCGCACGCCTACCACGGCACCGTGGGCCACATGCCGCAGGCCTGGGCGCGCCCCACGCCCGCGCTGCCGCCCTACAATGTGCCCCCGAACATGGTCAGTTCAACATTAACACGAAACCTTTTCATTATATTGAAGTGTGCATATTATTGAAGCCATAAACGTGGTGACGGGACGAGAAACCGTAATCGGTTTGATAATATTCATAACGTTTAGAAAGAGGCACTTTCGTTTCTAATTCGTAATTTATTAAAAAAAAGTAGGTTTCGACAAAAAGAAATCACAATAATAATGTGGGTTTTTAACTATATTGTACATAGCTGTTGCCCGCGGCTTCGCCGTCGTTTTTTTTTTTCTTCTTCTAAATTTCAGCATTTTTTTCACCGTTTAAACCTTCCCTGGGCTTTCACGAATATTTCAAGACTAAAATTAGACAAATCGGTTCAGCCATTCCATTCTCGAGTTTTAGCGAGACTAACGAACAGCAATTCATTTTTTATTTATATAGATAACACCGTGTTTAGTACCTACCTCTGCGTTTAGAAGCTTGTATTTTTTTAAGTAAGTCAGTTGCAATAAATTCCTCAGAGCAAAGAGCCGCGTTTCTAATAATCATCACCTGCACGCGAAATTCACCCTTAATCCCTTATAAACACACGGAATGAACGATGGCCCACAGTTTTATCGCTCGTTCTCTTATTTATAAAATTTCCGAAACCTTTACAAGAAAACTTTTCTGGTCAACATAATGTTCAACGACCGTTACAAATAAGGGATAAGCGGGTTATATTGTAATTCTAACGCCAGACCGCACGTACATGCGACCCTGAGATAAACAATAACCTAGGGTCGTTTTCAGCAGTTGCATCAACCGATGGCTGGCGAGGCGTGGGAGGGCTCGCTGGGCGCGGGCGGCTGGGCGCGCGGCCTGCGGCGCGGCGCGTCCGTGCTGGAGCTAGGCGGCTGCGCGTGCGCGGCGTGCGGCGGCGCAGCGTGCGGCGGCGCGGCGTGCGGCGGCGGCGGCGCGCCGGCCGCGTGGCGCTACGGCAGCTGCGCCAGCCTCGAGCCCGCCGCCTGGCACGCGCCGCCCTGCTGCCCGCCGCACGCGCTTCTCCACCACCCGCACTCCACGCCGCAGCCCTATCGCAGAGGTACGACGGCTACTTGGTGCCGTATTTTTTTTCAAGTTAATGTAGTTTTCACGTTTTATCAATTTTAGTTAGGTGATAGAGACGGACAGACTTGGTTAATATATATTTTTTAATTAAGTATTGGTTGTTTATAAAAAAAAAATATTAGACTCGGAAGGTAAACGAGCGAGTGGCTCGCCTGACGGTAAGTGAGCACCACCGCTCGTGGACGTCTGCAACACTGGAAGGCTGCAAATGCGTTGCCAGCCTAGAGGAATAAGATAGAACACCTCATATGCCAGTATTTTCACAGAATTGAAGCGAAACTGCCGTTGTAGCTGATGAACTATCATGATGAATAAATACTCGGAAATCCGTTAGAAACCGTTTATTTCAAATGAACACAGCGCACAATTTGAGGGAGAGAGAGAGAGATACAAGATGAGGAAAGAGCGTAGGTGCGTGTGTCGCGCGCGATGGTTGGAAGCCGACTGCCAGGCCGCCGATCGAACCCTGGTTTTAAAACAATGCTCTGACGTCACACGCAACTAACTTCGCATCTACCCGTAAATTATACACATTTTATTTAAAAACAAGTAAAATAATAAATAGGTTGATGCTGTCATACCCACAATTTAAAATTACAAAAAAAATACAGTTTCTATTGAGCTCGTCGCTAACAGCAGTGGTGACGGTCGTCTGTAAAAGGTGATGTAGGTACTGACGGTTGTTGGAGAGCGAGATGAATCAAAAGCGAGTTGTTAGTAATAATATGTCACATTCATATTTTTATTAAAAACGAAACCCTATTTATATAAATAGATGACACGCTGACCGAGCTATATGCGTTGATGTCACGTGAACTATTGTGTTATTGTACACGGAGACATCGTAAGTAGCAATAGAATACACGTGTGCAGGTGCGGAGAGCCGCTGCGTGTCGCGCGCGGCGTCCCGCGCGGGCTCGCGCGCCGCGTCGCCGGCCGGCAGCCTGCGCTCGCGCGCGTCGCGGCGCGCCAAGCACCGCTCGCCCTCGCCGCCGCCGCTGCCCTCCAGCGACGCCGACTCCGAGGCCGACAGCGACCGCGGCCACCCGCCGCCCAAGCACCCCGCCGCCAAGGAAACCGCGCAGGCGCCACGTGAGCCATTTTATCTACACGTCCATTAGTCCATTTGAAATATTAAAAATAGAAACGTTTAAAAATTTTATAATTTTTATTTGTATCGATCTTTTGTAGAACAGAAAATATAACTACGTATTAACGCCCTGGCCGGGTATTGGGGAAGGTCGCAGTCGGAAGTTTCCATTAACTTTTACCGACCCTATCATTTACATATACTGAGTGGCGTGCACAGAGCTTTGAGACAGGTCAGATAAAAAAAGTAACTGCCTAACTTACCAAAAAGGCTGCTTGTTGATATTGTTGACAAGTCGGTCAATTATGACGTAAGTAATTAACCACCTCAAATATCCGAAAACAGATGGCAATTACAGCAGGGCAGTCTACGTCTTTTTGTCTTTATGAAGTGCACGCGACTGCATTTTATACTGCCACCATGCACGAGTAGCTTGCGCCGATAACGTCGCACATGCTCTACATAGCGCTATCGAAGTTTCTCGCGGATGCATAAGGATGGGGATAAGGTAATAGGGTAATGTTAGTATCGAACAACGTTCTGTTTTTCAGGTCCCGCACCTATAGAAGTTATAGAACCTATGGAACCCGAAGAGGAGGAGTTGGGCCCGCCGCCCCCTCTGCCGGGAGCGGCGTGGCAGTGCGAGCACTGCACGTTCGTGAACGAGCCCGGCGTGCGCGTGTGCGTCGTGTGCTGCCGCACGCCCACCACGGCGCCGAGGGTGCTGCCGCGCAGCAACGGCGCCGCCGATGCCATGGCGCGGCTCACCGTAGCCGACAGCGCGGCTGCTACGACTAACGACACTCGCAACAAACAAAGTGATTGATACACTATTTTCTAGACACATGAACGAATTCTTACTAGTGGCCTGATTTTGAGAAAATGTTAATAGGACCACAAGACCACAAAATAATATAACACAACACTAGTAATGGGAGGCTATTTCAATCGTAGTCACTGTCTGATAGTCTTTAAAAAAACCAACTCCTTTTTTAAAGTCGATTAAAAATTTCTTCATAATCTTTTTGTTCGATGCCAAATTTTTAATCGTAATACGCGCCGTTACAGATGGCGAAGCACCAAAATCTCACTTGAAGAAAGAGAAATACTCGACTGGTAGCGGCCCGTCTCCGCCGAAGGAGGATAAGTCAAGAAAGCCAACGAGCAGGCTGATCACGCCGGTGAGGGACGTCAGCACCGACCGGTCCCGGCGACACGACATGGCCGTGGGGCCGTCTCCACCCAAAGAAGTACTGAATCCGTCTTCTAATGGTAGAAGTGAAGTTGAGCCTTCGCCGCCGGGCCGGCACAGCGTGTCGGTGGGCCCCTCGCCGCCGCGCGACTGCGCACGCGCGTCTGCTGCGCGGGCGCCGCCCGAGCCTCCAGTCCGGCACAGCATCTCCGTGGGCCCTTCTCCGCCTCGCGACCAAGACTTGCGTCCGTCGACGCCGAGAACGACTCAAAAAAAGTCCGCTGGCTCTTCCCCGCCGCGAAGAAACCTTGACGATCGCTCGGGCTCCGTGTCCAGCCGGACTAATACAGGGACGTCGCCTCCTCCTCAGAGTATTTCCACTCAGGTAAGTCAAATTGTTACATATTATTATTTTAACCATTTTTAGGGTTCCGTAGTCGACAGGAAACGCTTCACTATGTCCGTCCGTCCGTCTGTCCGCGGCTTAGCTCAGAGATTCTTGGTACTAGAAAGCTGTAATTTGGCAGAGTGTACACATTAACTACGCCAACAAAGTAGTAAAATAAAAAAAAAACAAAAACAATTTTAGGGTACCTCCCTACACGTAAAGTAGTGATGTTTTTTTTTTCATATGTGGGGTGTCGTTCAAAAATATTGTGGGGGTGGGAAAAAACCATCCGTTTGCGAAATATTAAGCTTTAAGTTCTAATTATCGTTAGAGTCGAGAGTCCCCATCCCCCTTGACAGCTAAACGGTTAAATTTGGATAGGTGAAAAAAAAATTGGAGTAGTGTATATAACGAAATTTAAAGGAAAACTATCACTGCTAGGTTCGCTTTACAATTTAATGAGTAACAGTCGATCAACGTATAAAATGTAGAGATGAAACGGATAGCAGTTTGGCCGGATACCGGATATTCGGCCGACCATGTGGCCGGATAGCGGGATACCCGGCGAAACTTAACCGTTTGCGTAGGCGGCGCGCGAACGATCGGGTGGGCTCGGTTCGATTCCAAACAATTTCCAAACAATACCCAAATTTAACAAAGTTTGCCAAAATCCACCTTTCTGCACCTTGCAGTAGTGTGTATAGCAAAAGACTTTTTTTCTTTATGAAGAGAAACGCAACCGCCTGCTACCTCTCAATGCAGAGAAATTAGTATTTATTCACCATAATTTGCCCTTAATGCAGTAAGAGTACTAAAAGCAAATAATTACTCAAAAATATGTTTCTTTTATTCAGTTTTTTTTTTATTCATAATAGTAGCTATCCGGTATTCGGCCGGATAGTATTATGGCGGCCGGATAGGCCGGATACCAGATAGTTACCGGATATCCGTTTCATCTCTAATAAAATGTACTTGAAACCGTGAACTTATATGTTCATAGTATCGAATAAAAATGAATTATAATAATGATGTATGTTCATAATATCCGCATATTGTGACACTCAACTACGGAACCCTATACTATGTTTTTTTTATTGCATTAGTTTTCCGTTTTTTTTAATTCTTTATAATTTGTCATGAATAACGTGATTTAAAAAGAAAATTTGAAGAAAATTTGTGTGGTATTTTTTTGATTGTGATAGGCATAGCTAGATTGATTGAATGTTGGGGCTTGTTTTTAGACATACGAAGTCCCGAAGCCTTGGGAGCGCGAACGTGAACGCGAACGTGAGCGGGAGCGGGAACGCGAACAAGTGAGGGAGCGGGAGCGGGCGCCGTCTGCCCCGCGCTCGCGCTCGCGGCGGCGCTTCCGGGACGACGCGCGCCGCGAGCGCTCGCACAGCCGACACTCGCTGTCCAGCGACACTCGGGTCAGTCAGTCTATCTACAATCAAATAGAGGTACATATAAGTACTTAAGGAATAGAAACGCACACCATAGGGTAAGATGATAGGTACCAGGGGCGGGGCGTCAAGGACCAAGGGTCAGAAGGCAGGCCGAAGGGAATTTAACTGGCCTTTTCCTCTAATTCTGCACAATAAAAGTGCCCAACTGCCTTAAAATGGGCAAGCCGGCGGGAATCGAGTTCTATGGACGCCACGCCACCGATAGGTGCCATACGTTACGAGTTAAAACGATGATCGCATTCGATTTGGAATCGTTGTTGCGCAGGAGAGCGAGCGAAGCGTTCACACGAGCGGCGGCGGGCGCTGGGAGTGGCGCTCGGGGCGCTCGCCGCGCGACAGCAGCCCGGGCGGCGACTGCAGCGACGGCGAGCGCCGCCGCGCCGCGCGCCTCACGCGCCGCGCCTCGCACCTCGACCTGCGCCGCCGCCCCGCCCGGCGCTCCAGCCTCTACGGCTCGCAGGTAACTGACGCGGCACGCCCATGTCGTAAGTACGATGCTGAACAACCACCTGACATTGCGACGGGGAAGAACTAACATCTCCTATCTAACAAATTTTAATTATTGTAGTTTGAATTCTATCGAGAGAACCGACAGCTCCCATCTTACATTAATCCGAAATTACAAGAGGTCTCGCTTCTTCACCGTCGATTGGTTATTTCCTGTATGAAATCATAAATAATGGATCATATGTGGACGAAGACGACTCGTTCATCGTTCGCTCCGTGTGGTCGGCAGGCTGCGTCTCCGGAGCCGATGCTCGGCAACCGCACGACGTCGCTGGAGGCGCTGGCGGGCGCGGGCGCGGCGCGCTCGGCGGAGCGCGGGCTGGAGCTGGCGCGGCTGATGGACGCGGCGGAGCGGCTCGGCTTCAGCGCGGCCGAGGTGCAGGCGGCGCTGGCGCAGAGCCCCGCGGCGCCGCTGGCCTGGCTGCGCGAGCGCTGGCCGAGCCTCGTGGCCGGCGTGCAGGCGGCCGCGGCGCGCCTGGCGCCCGGCGCCGCCGTGACCGAGCTGGAGGCGCGCGCCGCGCTGGCCCGCCACCGCGCCGCCATGTGGCCGGCCGTCACCGACTGCGTGGAGAGGCACCGCCGCCAGGTACACGCGCCGCCGCCGGCCCCTCCCGCGCTCGGACCGCTCGAGGGCCGCGTCTGACGTTTCCTGTTTGATTGACCCGCTGTGATTTATTTTAGTAAATTTGGACATAGAACGTTGTTCCAGGCGGAGGGCAGCGTCGGTGAGGAGCGGCGGCTGCGCGGGCGCGTGTGGGGCTCGCCGGCCGGCGCCGACGACGACGCCGCGCCGCCGCCCGCCCGCCGCCGCGCGCAAGGTCTATTGCCATTGCCACCCGTCCATTGCTTTGTTCCTACCCAAATCATTAATAATGCACAACAATAGTACGTTGTGCACCGAGGGCGGTAAGAAGGGGATTGCTAAGGAGAGTCTATTACAACTCGTATTTTAATGATTCGAGTTTATATTCCCCTTACTGCCCGTGATACACACAATTTTTTTCATCACATTTGCGAGGAAATAAAAAAAATGACAAATAACGAGCTCAGAACCACCTCATTACTCGAAAACGACACCCATCAACATTTTAGTGTCAATAGTATCAAAATGTCACCCGCCATCTTGGATCCAAAAAATTATGTCAAAATCGATCTCAAAATCACTAAATTACTCAAAAACGACACCCATCAACATTTTAGTATCAATAATATCAAAATGTCATCCGCCATCTTGGATCCAAAAAATTATGCCAAAGTCGGTCTCAGAATCACCAAATTTCTCGAAAATGACACACATTAACATTTTTAGTATCAAAATGTCATCCGCCATCTTGGATCCTAAACAGTAAATGTCAAATTGAAGTTTTACAAAATTGGTTCGTAGCCATTTTTTGAAGATATTTAATTAACTTGGCTGATTTGAAACCTCTCTGAAATGACGTACAATGACTTCTCAATTTTAAAACTAAACATTTTCTCCCGAGGGAATTCTGAAAATCCATACAAAAATAATTCCCTCGGGAGTAAACTTAAAATTCCCGTGGTAGGTAAATAAGCTACTACGGCTCTATACGCCTGCGTGTTCACCCTTTACGAGCAAGTGTGATAAAAAGTAATAAATTCTAAACCAAAACTTACCCACTCCTCGAAAGCATGATCTGCTAATTGATATTCCACATAACAACGAAGGGATATTAAAAGGGTCAGGATTTGATTACGACGTGTTTAATACGTCCCATTGATCGGGATAAAGGCGGTTAACGGACAGTTTACAGGACTAACTTAAGTCCCTATGTAACCTAAAACAATAACCTACCTAGTTAAAGGGTGGATTTCAAAATAAATGAATGGTTAAAAAACAATTTAGTTTTCGTATTGATTACAAGTTGAAAACTATAAAAATTTTGAAATCCATCCAAATATCAATTGAATAAAGATTGAATAAAGGTTTTATTACCTTAGGCTCTGTCTACCCCGTAAGGGATAAAGACGTGATATATGTATAAAGATGCATTACCATTCATAAAATCTTATCGAAGCTTAGTTTACGATAAGACACACGGTACCGTTCTTGTTAAGATTATTTCCGTCCCGTGATTTTAGACTAACAAATGAATGAGTAATATTTCATAATCAAACCTTTTTAAAAATAAGGCGGTAAGTAGGTACCCACGTATCTCAAATTTAAAGATATGTTAAGCAAACTATGTTCATTGTATTACTAAATATTGCAATTTTATTCTGTTGTAGCAGACAGTTCAGATGAATTCGAAGAGCCGATACCGAAAACATTTCAAGACGACGACTGGATGTATTTGCCGTTGCCAGCTCAGACTCCGAGCCCGTACGATATTAATCTCAGCCAAGATATTTGGAGTTTACCCATTAACGCTCAAATGGAAGACTTAGCAAATACATACGCTTCAATACCTACTGATATTTATGCGCTTACTGAAGCAGAATATAAAAACTCAAGTATCGAACCAAATAAAATAGATACGTATTTAAATTCAGATATGCCGAGCTTACTTACTAACAATAAAACCGAAGATATAGGTGATACTTACGCGTCTACATCTACTGATATTAATGTAACGTCAAAAGAAGAGCCTAAAATGGAAAGCAAACAATCAAATAAAATAGATAACGTAATAAACACTGAGGATATAGCTCAGAAACTAAAAGCACTTTTAATTCAAGCAGGTGTTCCGTCTATCGATGAAAATTTACTTTTAAAAGGGTTAATGGCCAACAATAATAATTTAGATCAAGGTAATGATATTGACATTGCCACGGAAAACAAACCAGATGAAAAACTGAGAGTTGACTTGGGCCAGTCAGAAAATGATTTTATAAATGCTTATAATGCATTAACAAGACGTAGTCCTTTGCCTAATATAGACAACATAAACGAGCATACCAATAATACGAACGAATATCTTGATGATGAGAGAATTGGAGATATTACGCTAGTTGTGGAAGAAAAAGTAAATGTAACTATTTCTACATCAAATTCTCAAGCAACGACTAATAATACCGCTCCTCAATCAGAACAAGCCGTGGAGAACTTGCAAAGACTGTCTGTTGAACGCCAGCAAGTTATTACTGACACATCAGTAAACGCATTACCTGACACTGAATATTTTGAAAAAGTAAATTCAGGCCAAGAACGGCTGGTCAACAATCATATACGTTTAGAAGCACCAGATGCCACGGTGCAAGAAAACGTTGACACTGACAGGACAGAAGTAAAACATTTGAAAAGTAATTCTACTGAATCGGATTCTAACAGCAACAATAATAACATTTCGCTAGCTAAAGAACAGTATACTAGAAAGTCCCCTAAAAGTCTTGTACAACGCGATCGCCTTATTAAAGATAATGATAAGGCCAGTAATTTAAATGATATAGTTGACGATACACAAAAACTAATTCAGCAAATGAAAGCTGAAATCAATTCAGATATAAATTCCTTAGACGATTCGCACTCTTCACAAAGTGATGCGGATAACAGTTCAAATGAGTCTGATTTATCTACGGAACATGAATCTACATACAGCGAATCTGAAGAAGAAACTGACAACTTAACAACAGAAGATAAAGATTACACAAGTAGTGAAGGCGAAGACCCAAAACATGTCGATAAAATCCCTCCCCGTTTAGGCAGGACCAGCTCCGAAGAAAACGAACAATTTGAGGAAGCCATGGACCATTTAGAAGTACAAACAGAAGCGATACAACAAACTAACTTTGAAATGCTAGATTCCATAGCCAGAAGTTTGCAGGAAGAGCACACAATTACTCTTGAACTGGAACCGCAGTTGAAAAAAACAAAAGAAAAGCGCTCTAAGCGGCAAGATATTAACAACAACTTTGCGACGGTTAATACATTTGAAGAAATCTATGAAGAACTTAACTTAGACCAGCCCAGCTTTACTGAAAACTTAACTCAAAAAAGTATTATTTCAAACTTACCCTTTCTCGATAAGACTCCTCTCGTTAAGCAAAACATAGATTTATTGGTTTTTAAGCCTGAACCAGCGTCACTAATTATAATCAGTGAGACTATACCAACTTCATTCAGTGCAATTCTAGAAACTGTGGAGGAAACATTTCAAAGTGAAATTTTACCACCTGCAGCAAATGCAACTGTGGAAAATCCAGAGAGACCCTTAGAAACGCAAGACGATTCATTGGATACTGTAGGTATAGTGGAATTAAACATTAAAGAATATTCGGATGAGGAAAATGTCAATGTGGACACTGTTGAACCAATTTTAAATAACACGGAAACTCATATTGATGATGTTATTGAAATGAATGACGCAAATACTTTGCAGCCTACTGATAAACCTACAGGTGTATCAGAGTCCGACGGCAGCGACACATCTCTGAATACTGAAACTATACAAGAAAAACACAATATTACTGATATCGTTGGCCAAGATGAAAACGTAAATCAAGATTCCGAAAGTGAAAACTCAAATACTAACGAAGAAGATATTCGAACTGAACCCGAATCTAGAACTAACGCATCGCCCGAGGAAACATCTTCAAGTCCGCCAAGAGATTCAAAGAATCAAAATAATACTACAACAACTAAGTCTAATATTCCGAAGCTCGTAAAAGTGTTGCCAAGCATTAAACAAAAAGTAGACAAGATTGCTCCAAAAGTGCTCGCCTCGAAGGTGCCAGTGCGTCGCACGTCTCTAAAGCAGAATCCTGCACCCGACCCGCCGAAATCTCATTTCGGAAACATTCGGAGCGGTCACGTCAAGCAACTGCAAACTCGTTTGTTTAATCCCAAAACAACAAAAGCGCCACCTCCTCCTACTACTGTAGAAGTTAAAGCTTCAACCTCGTCGACCTTGAATAAAAAGAAACCGGCTCCTTCGCCTCCTAAGGGAGAAACTAAGGAGCCATCGCAGCCAGAAACCCCGACACCTGAGCAAAAGAAGGAGCAATACTTCCGGGAGACTTGTCGAACCGAGGACGAGTGGACGGACAGCGACTCAGAGGGCTCCCAGGTGCACGTCGTGATTAATCCTGAGCCGGAACCCGAACGCTCGCCGCCGTCACCGCCACCACCGCTCACGCTGCGCCGCGTCTCCGGCGTCATGATCGATCTGGCGCGCGTGCGCCTGCCGGAAGGCTCACCGGAGGTGAGTCCATCGTCTTCCGTTTGTCCAAAGAAAGTGTAAATACATTAAATAATTCAATATACTTATTGGCTACACTCATCTTGCCATAAAACTTGCAACATCTGTAGGTCGGTATTGAATGTTAACAGTCCACGTACTATTTCGCCAACCCTCAGATCCAGACTCTAGCTCTTTTACCCCGTTCTCGAAGTCTTCATCTGTCTTCCACATCTCTATGGTAGTGTTCTATTATAAACGGATTCTTAGCTGCTTCTACAATAGACGTATTCGATTGGACGCTGCAGATGAAATCACACGACGGTATGAGCACCTCTGCGTTCTCACGTTGTACGACAATTTGTTGCGCAGAGGCAAGCGCGCATGCTGCTGGCAGAGGGCGCGGCCGAGAGCTGGGAGCAGGCGCAGCTCGCGGTGGAGCTGGTGGCGCGCGGCGCCGACGCGCCCGCCGCGCTGCTGGCCGCGCTCGAGTGCGCCGACCTGCCCGCCGCGCTCGTCTACCTGCACCAGGACTGCGAGCTCTGCGCCAGCCGCCTGCCCGAGCACCAGGTGAGTCGACACCCGAGTTTACCGACCTTCGTCTCAGAAGCGCAAACCGAGAAGAAACTACCCGTGCGTCCACACTTGAAATCAACTTTCGTCATGTGCTCGCTTAGGAATCACAATCGCGTTTGGGAATCACTAGGATATCAAACGACCTAGATACTTTTTATCAACAGTTAACACCTGCCTTCTCTCTTTTTGAGTTGTTCTTGGTCACGTGAACTTGCAAGACTATCTTAAGTTGTAACTGAGGCAGATGCGATAGGCCCATCGAATCGAATCACTATGTCAGCGTAACGTTTCACCTTCACACGGTCCAGATGGTGTCAATGCTCCGCTGCACGCACCGCTGCTGCCGCGACTGCGCGCGCCTGTACTTCACGGTGCAGGTGACGGAGCGCAGCGTCGTGGACTGCGTGTGCCCCTACTGCAAGGAGCCCGAGCTCGAGGCGCTGGAGGAGGACGCCTGGCTCGAGTACTTCGCGCACCTCGACATACTGCTGAAGATGTTGCTCGATACAGACGTGCATGAACTGTTTCAAAGAAAGGTCAGTTGACCCCTTGCGCTAGCTTTGGTGTTTGTTTCAGAATTTTAAATTTCCAAATGTCAAATTCGAGCAGCATGATGAGTCCACTTCCGAAACTACAATATTTTGCATTATTTTTTGTTTTGAGTTACGAGACCGGACACTAGCGAGAGACCCCAACTTCAGATGGTGCGTGGAGTGCTCGTCGGGATTCTTCGTGCACCCGAAACAAAAGAAAGTTCGCTGCCCCGAGTGCCGATCGATCAGCTGCGCTACTTGCAGGAAACCAGTAAGCTCGATTTTGAGATACCTAACTCCTAACAAAAAAGACACGATTAATGTGGCCGCCAAATAGACTATACTGCGTCCAAATTAACGAGCTAATATATCTCTCTCTGTTGCACTTTTGTATACAAATGAAAGATACAAAGGAAGATCGGTGAGCATACAAAATTGCACCTCAATGCTAGGGCAGGCTTACATCACACTCATAACAGTAAAGTAAGTATGTTCGTCAAAAGCCAACATTAAAAAATATAAAGCACATGTGGGCTGCGACAGGAGTCTGTGACAGAAAGTATAACGCGTCCGCGCCGTACGAGAGACAGATGTTGACTGAACTTTGGCCGCCATGTAAGCCTATCCGATCCGTATTTTGTGATTCATATCGCTAACTGATCGCTTGCTTTCTGAGTTTTCTAGTACTAACTCGTTATCTTTGACGCAATAAGTATAGAGCGGGCGGCCGAACTGCGATAAACGCGAATGGGGACTATTATTTTACATCTGAGCACATCTGTGCTCCAACACATGCTATCTATTAGATATAAAGTTCTTTTAAATACAAACTGTACTTATATCATTGTTGTTGTTGAGAAATAAATATTTCTTTCTTTCTTTCTTATTTCTTTGCTCACCAGTTGGCGCCACTGTTGACTAAGGTCCAAAGGTATAGACGTCAAAGGCGACTTTATAAGATCGGCGCCAAATCCACGTTTTAAATCTTGAATCCCATCATGTTTATTAATTATTATTAGTTATTTACTATCATCTTATCGGGTAGCTATACCGCAATGTTGTGCAGTTCCGTTTTGTTCGAAAAAAAATCGCTTTCAAAGCGTTCACATTCATCGCCAAATAAACCATGTTTGCGATAATTTTACGAAGGAGATCATTTTTCAACGGGCAAATTAAAGAAATTATATATATATATATATACATATATATTATATGAATAGGAAGGCAAACGAGCAAGTGGGTCACCTGATGGTAAGTGATCACCACTGCCCATAGACACCCGCAAATCCGGAGGGATTGCAGATGCGTTGCCAACCTAGAAGACTAAGATGAAATGCCTCTTGTGCCCGTAATTTCCCCGGCTGTCTTACTCTCCACACCGGAACACAGCAGTACAAGCACTGCTACTTAGCAGCAGGATTAGCGAGCAAGATGGTGGTAGCGATCTGGACGGACCTTGCACAAGGCCCTACCACCCGCGAACCCCGCCAAAACCAGTGAAAAGTGAATGTTATTGGACCTCACGCGACACTAGCGCTTCATAATGGCAAATTCAAACGCGATAGCCCCCATTCGGCATGCTGGGTTTAAATTTACCGATTTATATTGCTGTCAATGTCTAGTTCGTAGTTAGGCAGTATCGTCAGCATTGTATTGACGTCCCGTGTGCGGTTGCAGTGGGCGGCGGCGCACGAGGGCCTGAGCTGCGAGCAGTACGCGGCGTGGCTGGAGGACAACGACCCCGAGCGCTCGGCCGCGGCCGTGCAGCAGCACCTGCGCGAGCATGGCCTCGAGTGCCCGCGCTGCCACTTCAAATATTCGCTCTCTAGGTACCTACAATCCTACTAATAAAACTACCAAACATCAAGTTTTAAACAGATCAGGCAAATTCGCGAATAGATACATAGGTGCGAAGTGAAACACGTAGGCTTAACAGCCGAGCGGGCTAAAACAATACTTTCGGATTTGTAGGGGCGGCTGTATGCATTTCACGTGCACGCAGTGCAAGTACGAGTTCTGTTACGGATGCGGCAAGCCGTTCATGATGGGCGCGCGCTGCGGGCTGAGCGAGTACTGCGCGCGGCTCGGGCTGCACGCGCACCACCCGAGGAACTGCCTGTTCTACCTGCGCGACAAGGAGCCGCACGAGCTGCAGACGCTGCTGCAGGTACACTAAGCTGTAGTATAGCTGAGTAGGCGGCACGCGAAAACGTCACGTTAACTTCAACATGATATTGACATTCATAAACGTGTACTTACTGTGCCGCTGTTTGGCAAAGTTCAGCGATAATGACGTGTATTGTGTACGTTCAGATGAACAACGTACCGTATGAGGTGGAGCTGGCGGCGGGCGCGGCGGGCCGCTGCCCCGTGGCGCTGCAGCGCGAGACGCCGTCCGGCCTCGTGGACGGGCCCTGCAACGCAGACGCGCCGCCCAAGCACGCCGGCCTCTGCAGGTACGCACTGACATACAGATGAACCACGAGCCGTACGAGGTGGAGCTGGCGGCGGGCGCGGCGGGCCGCTGCCCCGTGGCGCTGCAGCGCGAGACGCCGTCCGGCCTCGTGGACGGGCCCTGCAACGCAGACGCGCCGCCCAAGCACGCCGGCCTCTGCAGGTACGCACTGACATACAGATGAACCACGAGCCGCACGAGGTGGAGCTGGCGGCGGGCGCGGCGGGCCGCTGCCCCGTGGCGCTGCAGCGCGAGACGCCGTCCGGCCTCGTGGACGGGCCCTGCAACGCAGACGCGCCGCCCAAGCACGCCGGCCTCTGCAGGTACGCACTGACATACAGATGAACCACGAGCCGCACGAGGCGGAGCTGGCGGCGGGCGCGGCGGGCCGCTGCCCCGTGGCGCTGCAGCGCGAGACGCCGTCCGGCCTCGTGGACGGGCCCTGCAACGCAGACGCGCCGCCCAAGCACGCCGGCCTCTGCAGGTACGCACTGACATACAGATGAACCACGAGCCGTACGAGGTGGAGCTGGCGGCGGGCGCGGCGGGCCGCTGCCCCGTGGCGCTGCAGCGCGAGACGCCGTCCGGCCTCGTGGACGGGCCCTGCAACGCAGACGCGCCGCCCAAGCACGCCGGCCTCTGCAGGTACGCACTGACATACAGATGAACCACGAGCCGCACGAGGTGGAGCTGGCGGCGGGCGCGGCGGGCCGCTGCCCCGTGGCGCTGCAGCGCGAGACGCCGTCCGGCCTCGTGGACGGGCCCTGCAACGCAGACGCGCCGCCCAAGCACGCCGGCCTCTGCAGGTACGCACTGACATACAGATGAACCACGAGCCGCACGAGGCGGAGCTGGCGGCGGGCGCGGCGGGCCGCTGCCCCGTGGCGCTGCAGCGCGAGACGCCGTCCGGCCTCGTGGACGGGCCCTGCAACGCAGACGCGCCGCCCAAGCACGCCGGCCTCTGCAGGTACGCACTGACATACAGATGAACCACGAGCCGCACGAGGTGGAGCTGGCGGCGGGCGCGGCGGGCCGCTGCCCCGTGGCGCTGCAGCGCGAGACGCCGTCCAGCCTCGTGGACGAAGATTCGAAGAAGGTTCTCAATGCGTCAATTCAATTTTTTTATAGTTTATTCGATAGAGTATGCCTTATAGTTTGTCCCTTGTCCAATTTATTAAAGTCAGTTTAGTAACAGCGATATTATTCACATTTCAAGCTGTTATTTACTTAGAATAGTTTTCAATTATGTAACAAAAATGAAATATGAGTGTAATATTAGAAGTATATAATATATATAATATAATTGGATATATAAAGCTAAAGCAAAAAGAGAGTGGCCGCATCAGCAAATACTTCTATGTATACGATTGACGAGACAAGCAAAACAAATAAATTGCACATGGAGTTACAGCCAAGTTATACAAACTTAACTGCTCGATAGAAAATATTATATGTACCTATGTGTGATTTGAGATGAGTAGACTGCGCCAGTACCTAAATAGTTGATGCTACGTGAAAATTAGAAGACCATACTTAACTTTATTGAGTTATACTGAACTAAGGTGTTTACCGTTTTATGTGTGAGGAAAGGAAAAGCCCTTTCGTATTTCCAATCGGTCGTGTTTCTTAAAGCGATCATTATACTTAGCCACTTAGTAAGCTTCGGTATTTGAAAAGCCTAAAATCAAAAAATTACATTTAATTTATGAGTAAATCAATGAAACCGGCATTTTTTTGAAATAGATCTGATTGCTGTAGGTAGGTAATTTTAGATTAAAATTTAGAACGACAAAATTATTTGCTTTCCCTGAAACAAACGAAACGTCGACTTCCACGTTATAAATACATAAGAAGGTTTTTGTTAATTCTAGCGTGTCTGGTCCTGAGAAAAGATTTAATTCCTTAAGAGCCGCTTGCAGTCTAGCTAACAAATTAAAGGGTTAAACATGGGTTAGGGATGACAGCTCCCCATACACTTTGACATGGGCGTACCCAGGTTCTGGGCCAGGGGGGGGCTAATCAGATTTTTTATAAGCTAGGTGCTTAAAAAAAAATAAAAGTACTAGATAAGATACATAATTAGTAGGGACGTCAACATTATCCAGGGGGGGGCAGCTGCCCCCCCCTGCCCCACCCTGCGTACGCCCATGCACTTTGACATTGCTTAACTCTGTTAATTCCAAGTTATAAGATTAATAGTTAAGCCAGGGTTAAGTAGTGTCAAAGTAGCCATCCGTAGCACATTTATTTTTTATTACATTATCTGTCACTTCTGACCTGAGGCCAGACACGGACAGAACATCGCTTTGGAAACAGGAATAAAAAAATAAAAAAATTATATACTTAGCTACTTTTTTCATTGACTTTCTCAAAATCCGTAGGTATAAATAATATGAAGCTCAGTATAACTCAAAAAGTTAGTAAGTAGGAAAATTTGCGTATCATCAACGTCTTAGGTAGTTGCCTTGACTGCCCCATCTTAAATTTCCACCCCGTAAAATATTAATTCAATTCAACTGGTAGTTTTAATTTCATCTGAGGCGGCTAATAGGTGCACTCGCGAGGCGTAGCTTGTCCAGTATACATAGAAGTGTTTGGTTGCAGGAATCACTACCTGGAGTACCTGTCGCGGCTGGTGCGGCGGCACGGCATCGACCCGCTGCCGCTGCTCGGGGTCGACGACCTCGAGACGCTAGTGAAGCGCGCGGCACTGCGACCGCCGCCGCGCCCTTACGGCTCGCTCGAGGGGCTCTACCGCCGCGCCCTCACAGAGGTCTGCCTCCCTTTTCCCAGGACGCACTACATCGAGTATCTGGCGGCGCAGGCGCGCCGGCTCGACCCCATCCCGATAATGGACGTAACCGAGCTGGTGGCGGAGCTGCGCCGGCGCGCGCTGCCGCTGCCCGAGCGCGGCCCTTGGGACACCGATCCCATCTACGCTGGCATGTGCGCTGAGGTACACCGAATGCTGGCCCACTACCCAACAATGCCATCGCAGATGCCAACTGATGGCATTGGTCTTTCGTTTTCGCAGAGTGCAGCTCTTGATTACCTAATCTAATAAGTTGATTAACAATCAACGTAACTTATCTACAGTGAGACAACGCGAGTCGCAGTCATTCGTGCTAGCGTCCTAAACGGTTAACCTTTTGACAGTGTAAAATTGTAAAAATGATTTTCATGCAAAGGCATAAGATACAAACTAAGCTTTACTATTTAGCTCAACTCAGCTTGGCATTCAAAGCCTACGCAGAACTAACGCACAGTAGAATTACGACAAGCGAGAAAATGTGTTGTATCAGGGGGTCGATTTTTGAAAGAACATATGTGAAAATACCACTCGAAAGTGGTGAAAAATTGTGCCGAATTTGAAATACGAGTACCATAGAAGACAATCACAGCTCTCATTAATCTTGTGAACTAGTCAAAACTATGATTAGAGCTGGAGTTATGGAGATATAAGCTGATTTATACCACTTTCGTTCGAGTGATGTGCTTTCAAAAATCGGGCCCCTGATGTATCATTTGAAATAAGATGCACCTACTGAAAATGTCATGTATATGTAGTAGAGTTTTCCTAGATCTATGTAGCGAACCCTTCAAAAAAGCCTACAAATCTATGTGTTGACCTTATTTAAGTTACGTAAGGTGCTTGTTTAGATATTTTTATACGGCTATGTAACATATTGAAGAACGCGATTGTATGCACCAACCACTACAGTTGAATATGAAAAAGGAAAATTTAATATGGTAAAGATCATTATTAGCTGCAGGATGACGAGCTCCAGCCGAGTTATATACTGTATATCCTCGACATAATACTGAACATCAAAATACAACATTTAAATTCTCACTAGGTCATCGCTCGCCCTTTGTGTATGATAATCATGTATGTTTGTTCACTTGATCTATTTTTCTATTTCAGATTGTGAAAGAAAAAATACCCTTAGACTGATGGACGTTACGCAACCTGCCTGATATTTAATACTAACACTTTGCATGAATATATAATGTATTGTATTGTATTCGAGTCTCTTGAAATGAAATTGTTATTAATGTTATTATCTATTTATTGTAAAAATATAATAATAAACTTTTATTATATATTTTTTCATTCATTTATTGTGATTAATATGTCTTACATCCCTTAATATGCTGAGTAACTAGATCAGTTACTCAAACTTGTTTGTTCCGCGTAGCAACATTCCCAGTCGCATTGTTCCTCACCTCACTAGCATTTGTTTTCGTGGACGTAGATATTTCACCATTCGCGTGGGTTGACAGACGTTGCCTTCTCTAATCGATTTTTATTTCAATCGTTGTTTTTACCATAAGTAATCAGCACTAGTCGCTAGGTAGGTTTAGTTATGTTAAGTTTTCATCGGCCCGAAGGGCCAAACGCAAGCAGAAATGGAGCTCCGTCGACACTGTTTCTGTACACTGTTTTTGTGTCCACGGACGGAGCTCCTATTTGCGCGTGCTTTTGACCGATGAACACTTAACATAACCTAAACCTTCCTATGTTTCTGTGTCTACAAATTAGCGACTCTGTCAACCCACCCGAATGGTAAAATACGTCCACGAAAACAAATGCTAGGGAAAAATGCGATTGGGAATTTTACTACGCGGAACAAACAAATTTGGGGAACTGATCTAGGCACTCAATATACAGAACCTGGGAATCGTGCCGCAGTGGGAGATTTGAACCACCTAAAATTCATCTTTTTAGATTTAATTTAATATCTATATATATAAAAGAAAGTCGTGTTAGTTACACTATTTATAACTCGAGAACGGCTGAACCGATTTGGCTGAAAATTGGTAGGGAGGTAGCTTAGAACCAGGAGACTTAGGCATACTTAGATCGGATTTTTTATGTCAAAATTAACGAGGCTTTGTCTGACTTCTACGACATAAAAGCTGGGGTCCCACAGGGTTCTGTACTGGGTCCATCACTTTACTTAATCTATACAGCAGATGTACCCGAGTCGGAGAACGTTATGACAGCAACATTTGCAGACGACACAGCAGTGCTAACATCCGACGCCAATCCAACTACTGCGTTTAGCACTCTACAAGTGCATCTTAATAAATTGTATACCTGGATGAATAATTGGAGAATCAAAGCAAGTGCACCAAAGTCAAACCATATAACATTTACCCTGCGAAAGGAAGACTGCCCACCTGTGAGATTGAATGATGACGTCCTACCCCACAAATCAGTTGTGAAGTACCTTGGCTTCCATCTAGACCGAAAACAAACGTGGAAAGCACATATCCAGCAGAAACGAAATGAGCTTAACTACAAATACAGATCCCTTGAATGGCTCCTAAGAAGAAAGTCTAGACTCACGGTTGAGAACAAAGTCCTCATCTACAAAGCCATACTAAAACCTATCTGGACCTATGGCATACAACTATGGGGAACTGCAAAAAGATCAAATATAGAAATACTCCAAAGATTCCAAAATGGAGTACTCAAAGGTATAGCGAACGCTCCATGGTTCAGCAGAATGGATGCAATTCACAAACACCTGAGTATCCCTACAGTCAAGGAGGAGATAAGCAACCTAACAAGCGCCTACAAGGACAGAGTTGCAAATCATCTAAATAGACTGGCGCTTGAGCTTAGGGAAGTGCTTGTGCCAAGTGATTCATGAAGGCGACCTAACAGTGGGAGGGAACGCCTAAACCGATACTAGTTTACCCAAACAACTGCTTATAGTCCGAGGACTGATTGCATGTTATCTTTATTTAAAAAAAAAAAAAAAGAACCAGGAGACGGACATAGGATACTTTTTATCCCGATTTTCCCACGGGATTGGAAAATTCCGAAATGTTGTACTAATAAAGCGACAGACATTAAATTTAGGATGCCTACACATTATTCCTTGATTAGTATAAAGATGCACTTACAAAGGAATTTTTCAAATTTAAGGCGGAACGAAGTTCGCCGGGTCAGCTAGTTTTATATAAATAGTAAACTGAAATTTAATTTAATAAGCTTAATGGTTTTAAGATACTCTATTTGACTTTAAGTAAAATGTGGTTCAATACTCCCGGACACGCCAACTACATGGACACAAATTGACATAAATTATGAAGTTCAACAGCAACATATAACATCTTCGCGATTTATATCAGCCCTGGCATATTTATCGATGTCACCTGCGCGCGAAATGTTCGTTCATGTGTCGTTGGTCCCGCTGGATATAGTGTCTGTTGGAGTGTATGCGGCTCTCGAGCGAGTCGGGCAGCGCGTGGGGCTGCGTGCGCGCGCGCGGCTGCGGCGCGGCGGCGGCGAGGGCGGCAGCGGCGTCGGCCCCGCGCTGGCGCTCCACGCGCCGCCCGCGCTCCAGCTCGCGCGCCGCGCCCGCTGCCGCCATGCTCGCCAGCTTGGCCGCCCGTTCCTCTTCGCTCATAACGCTCTTTCTTCCGGACCTTCCTGGTTTCTCATCGCTCGCACCGCTCCTCCTCTTGAACCTACCTTGCTCCTCCGAGTTATACTTTGCCGATTCCTGCGTAGGTTTCCGTTCCTCTGTCCTATATCTGCTCCGATCGGGAGACCGTGCGTTACGGTGCTCCTCGCTGTCGCGGCGATTGTGCTTCTGAGAGTCTCTGTCGATCCTTTGTTCGGATTTGCCACTACTCTTGTACCTTTTTGCATGTTGTTCATCATCAGAACTGTAACTGCCTTCTCTTTTTGATGATTTGTGACTTTTCTTCCTCTTTGGAGATGAATCTCTTTTTGACCTTACTTTTGATTTATGCTTTTCATCATCTGATTCTTGATCAGAATCGGCATGTTTTGATTTCTTCTTTTCCTTCTTATTCTTCTTCTGCTTCAACTTTTTCTGTTTCTTCTTAGGTTTCTCCTCCTCAGAAGACGAATCGGAACTAGAATCGTTAGTAGCTAGTAAAGATGCCAGGTTGATTTGTTTCTCGCCTAATGCATTGAGTTTAGCAGCTAAGATATTATCAATATCCTTATCTTTTTTTGGTTTTTTCTTTGCCTTTTTCTCATTCCTTTGTTCCTGAAATAATAGAATTAACTTTAGTTTTACTGATTACTATATACACACATTAGAAAAATTACAAGATGATTTTATTTTGTCTACATTGAAACATCTTCAAATAAAAAACCATCATAGGTGGGCACAGTTAATCCAAAACTTAGCTTAGTTAATAGTTAATTCGTTAATTAAAAAGTTGTTGTTGTTCGTGTTGTTATCCCAATAAATAAATGCATGTAAATTCTTCTTTCTACTTGTTTTAGTTTTTTGGTTTACTTAAACTTGCGTAAAATTTTCGATAAATGTTAAAACATAAACGAATTTAACACTACCTATAATCGAATTATAGGTAGAGTGTATAAATGAGTTTTTCTTCTTGAATCAACATTGTGGTATCTTTTATTTGTTAATTAACAATTAACGGATTAATGACATAATGCCTGCCTTTGAAAACCATAATTATTATATGTACCTGTTCTTTTCTCAACAACTCTGCTAGGCGACGTCTTTGCAGGGGATTGTTGAGTAGTGCTGCTCGAGCAGCCCGCTCCCTTTCCTTAACTAACATTAAGGGATCCTCCCTCATCTTTCTTGCCAGATCCACTTGCGTGTCGCCAGCTGTAGCCAGCATGCTCGAACCAACCACTCTCCGAGCCACTGCGGGAATGCAGTCCTGTTCAGCTTTGTCTGGTTGTTCAAAGTTACTGTCAATAGCTTTCCCAAGCAGGAAATCTTCTTGCTGTACTTTCTTATCTGGTTTCTGAAATCAGAATGAATACATGTACCTAGCATATTTTTCATACATATGATTTCATTTTAACTGATAACTTTTGATTAAGAATGTTACTTCAGTGTATTCTAAGCTCAAGAAAAGATTACTTTAGCAGTTGTATAAACAAAACATTTTGCAGATAAAAGGCAAGAAATGCAGCAAATTATGTTAAAAAATAAATTATTGAATATAAACACATAAATCCCATTGGATTGGTTTCCATTTTTAAGTAGGAAGATACTGCAACAGGCAATTTATATTCCATTGATGAAGGTCAGTCTGCACCAACTAGACAACGACCTCAAGCTTCGTAATTAGGTTCTCTACTAAACACAAGGCTATCCAGTATCCAGTACAAGTAAAAGATATACTTGTTTTGCCATGAATTCTTTTATACATACATCATACATCCAGTGCAGGCGGTTATCAGCAGAGGCGCCGGCGGTGCGCTGCGCCAAATCGACGAGCTCCGCGCGGTCGCGCTCGGCGGCGCGCTCGCGCTGCAGCTCCACAATCCGCTTCTGCTCTTGAGCACTTGCTTGCTCCGCTTTCCACACACGCTCCTGATTCTTCATAGTGTTCGGATGCCATGATTTCTTCGAATTCTGAAATTTTCAGTAGTTTGAATTTGTATTTTCGAAATGCACAAACCAGATCACAATGATCGCTTATATTAATATTGGATCGTACCAGATCTCCACCGCCCATTTTGATATAAAGGATTTAATTTTTAAAGTTTCGATTATTTCGAGAAATAAATTGTAGATTTCATAACTTCATTACATTGCAAAGAAGAAAACGAGTAACATTCTTATTCTTAAAATTGAATTACTTATAATAAAAACAAACATTTCAACGACAGAAGCCCCAATTAAAATAAGTGTTAAAATAGAACTGTCGGGTCGATGTCATTGTCAGATTTGACATTATCATGTATGTTTAGTTTCTGTGAGGTGGCAATGGCAATGTGTGCCTAGCATTCTTTGTCTATTCCAATTTTGGGGTGACAAAGGCAAAAAAGCAACAACCCACCCGCATCAGTATTTAATATCAATATAGGTATATCAAGAACCCAAGCCCATAACTATAAAATAAATTGATCAAAGTATGGTATGGAGAAGTGGATGGCAGAGCAATACTGGAATGTTTTAATTTTTAAACATCTGTTGATTTGCGTTTAGAATCTAGAGGGATTTCTGATAATGCGTTCAGATACTTACTTACAGGCAGTTGCATATAAACAAGGTCAAGGTTTGAGAAAGTTTATTGTTTATACTGATTTTGCAATTTTTGCATGGTATTTGTAGAAAATCCTGAGGTTTGTAAGAAGGGTCGAATGAAACCGAGTCTAAATAATTAGCGTAGCCCCTATCATGTCTTAATTCATTTGCATGGAAACTTCCCTTTTATTACAATTTTTTTTTGTTTTTGGTATTGTTAGCTTGTATAGAATTTTGAACATTCTTGGTCTCGTACGGAATCTGCTGTGGGAATCTAGATGGCTGATGGCATGGCATGAAATGAAATGGCATCCAACTCATTCGTAACATGGCGCCATCTATCGGGCTTGTACCAATGGAAGTAATAAATAAGGTGCATTGGGCGAATTTGGAAACGTTTGTGAGTGGAGAGTGCACATCGAATTTGTATTGAATCAATAGTCAGAAACGGCACAAACCGTGATTTAACTACCTTACAACTATTCTCACCTTTGTGTTGTTTATATAATTATTGCGAAATGCTTTTTATAAATCATAAGATAAAACTGTTATTGCTGGAACCAGATAGATATAACATCTTGAAAATGCGTTTTTTACCTCCACGGGTAATTTCGAAATACCATGGGTCAGTTTCTCATGACAATCAAATACCGACTCTATTACTAATATTATAAATCCGAAAGTAACTATGTCTGTCTGTCTGTCTGTCTGTCTGTGTTACCTTTTCACGCTTATACCGCTGGGCCGATTTAGTTGAAATTTGGTATAATATAGATAGTTTGAGTCCCGGGAAAGGACATAGGATAGTTTTTATCCCGGAAAATTGCATAGTTCCCGCGGGACAGCACAGCCCAAACCACTGGATTTTTTCAAATTTAAGGCGGAATAAAGTTCGCCGGGTCAGCTATACCTATATTATATCCTAATATTACGATGCTCAAATAAAAAATGAGCACCACGATATAAAAGACCTGTTGACATGTTGTGCATTATATGATTGCGTCTCATAATTTGAGGTTCATTTGAAAACAAAAAAGCTTCGAGAATGCATATAAAAACCATACAACTGATTTCCCAAAATAAAACCTTGGGATCGGGCATCAATGGTCGCTGGCTGGGGCCAGTGGGGCGCAAGTCTGCGGTCCTTTAGGTCGGTCGGTCGTTGACCCGCCACGTGTCGCTATCCGGGCGCCCGGGCCTCCACCTAGCCGGAGACACGTCGCATCGGCATCGCATTGCCACGATCCATCCAGTATCTGAATACTGGTGTACGCAAGTCAGTCGACGATCGCATCATGTAGGTAATATACCTACATCATCGCGTTTTATTAACATCTATTATCATAAGACGCTATATAACCATTCTTCAAACGTCAGATTTCATTTTGCGCAGATAAAAAGCTCGGCACTAAAAATATCAATAAGTTAAAATTTGTTGAAATTCTGTTGTTTCTTAACAAGTTCCTGACTACTTGCGTAAGATGTGTTGGAGAATTGGAGACGACTTATGGCTGTCATAAACAGACATCAACAGTCCGTGTAACGTTACCGTAGCTAAGTACTTAAGCTAAACTTAACTTTTAATAACACTTTTATTGACTTACTAGCTTCTGCCCGCGACTTCGTCTGCGTAGAATTATACATAAAAACCTTCCTCTTGAATCACTCTATCTATTAAAAAAACTTCATCAAAATCCGTTGTGTAGTTTTGAAGATATTAGCATACACTACAGGGACATAGGGACAGGGACAGAGAAAGCGACTTTATTTTATGCTATGTAGTGATAGTGAAGTAAACGCTACCTAAATCGGAACACATTGCCTAAAGTTACAAGTAAAACAAGCTCTGTGGAAAATTCAATTTTTATGCATCAGATCAAATCGCAAAAATTATAAAACATTTAAACAATTCTAATAGTGTGTGTAAACTGGGTAGTGATAAAAAATTGTTCTAATGAAATTGTAAAACCGCTATCCTATTTAATTAACTTAAGCATGAATACAGGTATATTCCTCGAAAAAATAAAAGTAACTGTAATTAAACTGATATTCAAAAAGGCGACAAAGAAGTGTGCGAGAACTATCGCCCCATAGCTCTTACGTCTACAGCATCAAAAATATTTAAACGAGGTATTTATAACCGACTTAATTTTTTTTTTGAAAAATTCAATATACTAACTATAGTTCTTCCAATCATTTATTTTCTCGATGACAGATGTAGTTTGATAGTTATAGTGTTGTGACCTAATAAGTGATCAGTAGATACGATATCGATCCAATTTTATATATACGAGTAGTTGAGAAGTATTCAGCTATAGAGCGAATAAAACAACCGACTTACTTGAATGCTAATTTATTACTAAGCTTGCAAAATGGCACTGAATAAACTAAAAACTACTGGACAAACAAAAAATATTTCACCATTAGAATGCTACATTATTCCTGAGTAACATTAGGCTATTTTTTATCCCGGTAAAAAATTACAACGCTTACAAAGTCGCGGGAACACATCTAGTTCAATATATACAATACCGATACAATATCGATATTTCAATCATAACATCACTATTCGTATTCCCATAGAATTTAACTTGATTAAAACGTTTATTGTTTATCGTAGTTTAAAAAGATATTACTGCATATATGGACTCAATTTGTCTTAGATGAATATTATATGGGATCACGGAACAAAATTAGGCAGTTGTCATATTTTTTATACCTCGCATTTAAAAGTTAATTTTTGCGTAAAAAGCGCAGTTACATTCTACGGGAGCTGTCATCGAGAAAATAAATGATTGGAAATACTTTTTTTTTATAAAGAACAATTTGACTTTACGAAAAATAAATCCGTTACTCAAGCCATCTAAGAACTTACCATTTCGGAATGCCTAAATTCTCGTAACAGCTATCTTTTTGGGCATGACAAAGGCATTTGACTTCGTATGTCACAAAATGCTTTTGGACAAAATAAATGGATATGGTGTTGATCTTATTAAATCATATCTGAGTAATCGAAAAGAGTATACAGGTATTACAAAAATTAATAATAAAACTGAACTGGGTTTTAATTCGAGAATTAGAACAGTTGAGCGAGGAGTAGCTCAAGGAAGTATTTTGGGGCCACTGCTCTTCTTGTTATTTATTAATGACTTGCCTAGTGTTACAGAAAATCATATTATCCTATTTGCTGACGACACCACCATCTTAATTGAAGCCAATGATGCTGACAGCTATCAGGATAGAATTAATTTAACATTAAACAATGTAATGGAGTGGTATAAGTCGAATCAGCTCACAGTAAACCCAGAGAAAACAAAGTAACAATACAAAAACACATACAAATCATCTGTGTAAAAGCCTTAGCAAATATGTGTATGCCTTAAGAAAACTATCTATAATATCATGTCATGGTGCTGCTCTTTGGGCCTACCATGGTCATGTTGCCAGCAATTTGAGACATGGTTTGCTAAATTGGGGGGAAATCAACAAATAAAATGGACGTGTTTCATGTACAGAAAAAATGTGTAAGATCCATCGCAAGAGTAAAAGACACCGAGAGTTGTAAACAACTGTTTAAGCGTTACAATTTTTTTAACGCTTCCCTCAATGTGCATACTAGAGGCATGTATGTTTGTCAAAGATCATATTCATTTATTTAGAATAATTGAGAAAAAGCGGCCAAGAAAAATTCACAATAAGTTTTCTGTCCTGCCAAATAATTATGTTAAGACCGCCTACTATAAAAATTGGTACATTACTGCAGAAGCCGGGAAAGAAAGGCTTGCAGGCTGAGTATGTATAGACGGCCGAGCGTAGCGAGGCCGGATAGGAATACGAAGTTGGCAAGCCTTGATGGCCAAGTAGGCCTAGACAGCCGAGCACAGCGAGCCGGTATACGAGGCTGGCAAGTTCTTTCACGCCGAGGCTTGTACAGTGCTTTTCTCAAACATGCACTGAAATAAATAAAAACTCCTAGAAAACATTTTTTTTCTCGAAAAAACCACTAAAACTGTACCAACCAGACTTAAATTATAACTAGGTACCATCACACAGTCAAGGAAACCGAATCACGTACCAGGGTGGAACCTTTGTGCTACTAACGAAAAAGAAATTAATTAAAACAATAGTAAAACAAAATTAAAAGTAAAAATTTAAATTTGAAAAATTAGTCCAGTTGTGTAATGATATAGCAATATTTTAATTTGGAATCTTAGCAGTTCTATGCGTGTAATATTACAGCGTCAGCAAACACTGGCCGCTTTTGTTTTATTTGAAATTTGTTTCATTCGTTCGAAATTCGAACGCCGCTTGCCGTGGCGAGTGAAACTTAATCATCATTACACACAGACCTTTAATTACCGTTATTTTTGCGTAACGCTATTTTTCATAACGTTAGATTACCGAATAGCATTTTTCAATAAAACGTTTTTAGGTAGCGCTATTTTTCAGTACGTTATATTACCGAATAGCGTTTTTTAATAAAACATTATTTATTCTGTAGCGGTATTCATTATAACGTTATTAATAGCGATATATATCGATACTTCGGCAAGTGATATAATAACGTTATAGACCATCTCTTTCTTACACTCTATAACACCCGCTCTATATAACGTGCGACAAACATATGCAATGACAAATCTGTACTGTTTTCGTGAATTGTCAAATCATGTCATTCGTTCATAATCAGTTTCATAGCGTTATTATACCTAACGCTATTTCATAACGTTATGGTTTTCTTTAAACACAAACGACATATACCGGTATTATATCGTTTTTTTCATAACGTTTTAAAGGTCTATAACGCTATTTCGTAAAGTTACGGTTTTCTTTTCGTTATGATATGATATAACGTTATGAAGGAATATAGAATTTGTTTGAACGAAATTTTAAACACAAACGATATATACCGCTATTATATCGTTTTTTTTTATAACGTTATAAAGGTCTGATTACACATAAACGATCAAGTCGATTTTCCGTCCCCATATGCAGCTCAGGCAGGTGGTGCGTTCACCGAAGGATAAAGAGCCCCTTAATGTTCCCGGGGTGTAGATAAGTACATGATTCCTTGTTCCTGTGGGAAGAACTATATCGGAGAGACCGGGCATTACCATTATATCCACGAGATTTGCGGAGCACATACGCAGTATGAAGAAACAGGATGACAAGGGGTCTGTTGTCGCTGAACATTCGATGGAATCTGATTCGACGCATTATATCCGGTTTGATAAGGTGTCCGTACTGGCGAGAGAAAAGTTTTTCATTCCGCGGAAAGGTACGTGAAGCCATTGAAATAAGTCGGTATCCCAATTTCAACCGGGATAGTGGATGGTCGGTGCCCCCGAGTTGGAAAACTGTTTTAAATATTGACCAAACGGTGAGTGCGAGCGAACCTTTACGGAGTGACGTGATCAGTGTTGTGTGCTGCCCGACATTTGACAATAATAAAAATGACGATGAAAACAAGGGTAGTTGTGCGCCGCTGTCAGTTGCGTCGAACAGCCGCGCGAGCAGAGCTCTGGCGCGTAGTGTTCGTGTCGCTGCCGCCGGGGTGAGCGCTCTTGGAAAAAGGACTACGAAATAGTCCGAAAAATGTCGAGCATCACTCGACTTTTTATACGTGAGTTATCCGTTTATGTGTAATGTTAATCCTTTGTTTTTATTAAATTCTTAGTAATGAAACAATTACATAATACGGGATGTGTGGTTTTGTTCTCGGATCAAATTGATCCTAACGTCAAATCGAACGAATGTTCGATTTATGAACTTCGAGAGTATATAGCCTCTTACGAGCCAGCCCGAAAACCCATACTACCTAGTCTACAGTACTTATCTGCGAGCTGTTGTAACCGTAACTGTTGCGCGTTACAGTATGTACCTAACCAAAAACCCTAGTGCAGATGTGGCTGGGCTCCAAAAGCGTCTAATCTATATAACCACGGCATCAAAAAATAAGAAAACATTCAAAGCCATAAAGTAGCGCGAAAACTTTCAAATAAATTGGTTTGAACAATGTAGGGTAGGAGAGTGTAAGGGTTAGGTACTACTCCCAAATTTGAAATTCGAAGATCGAAACAAGCCGTATCACTCACACTAATAGTGTAATGTCCTTATGTCCTTACTAATATAATAAATGCGAAAGTAACTCTGTCTGTCTGTTACGCTTTCACGCCCAAATCATTGAACCGATTTTAATGAAATTTGGTACAGAGATAGTTTCAGTCCAAGGAAAGGATATAGGATAGTTTTTATCCCGGAGAATCACATAGTTCCCGCGGGATAGCTAGCGATAAGCGAATTCTGCGTAGACTGAGTCGCGGACAACCGCTAGTGTTGCAATAAGAGATCGGTAAAACCCGGAAGTAAAAAAAAATAGGTTCAGGCAATACGAGACGAGAGCCACTACTTTTAAAGATTCAGTAGTAGGTATCTTAAAATTCGTACAGTTTGAGGTCAAGATAACCGGATTTCTAAAAGTTTACTCCCGAGTTTGAATAAGTAATAATAAAGCTAATCATTTATTTTTGCTGTTATTCAACCGCACAATAAGTTTGTTGAATCTAGAATTGGATCAAATAAGATCCCGGTTACCAGAACAACATGCTGCTTATATTACCTATGTCAACGCGAAATAAATGATTACAAAAATGTATTTTGAATACCTAATAGTAATACTCGTAATATAAATTATTTGCTCGTGTGACAACTAATTATAACTTAAGTATAATTATTATAGGCTATTTGCTGATGATATATGCCTAACAATGAGTAGATTTATCATAATTATCGTATCATACTCGTATGAACGTGAACGAAACTATTTAAACCATATACCTATATAAACACCTACCTATATCTAAATAGGAAATAGGTACCCAGCTCATAAAATGCAAAGCTACCTATTAACACTGTTTTTTTAACTTTAATAAATACCTATGGCTGTATGGAATACAAAAAATAATACCTATATTCTTTTGTAATTTTATTCAGGCCGCCCAATCAAAGGAAACAAGACGTTGGTGTCGTGAAGCGCTCTACCTACATGCGCAGGTCAGTTGCGGTCGCGTTGAGGAAGGTTGAAGCGGACGCACGCGCGGCCGGGCCTCACTACCGCGGTTCCGAACACGTTCGGTGACCGTGCAGCGCGTGTCGACACCCCGCCCCGCGACCCGCGCCCCTGCCCCGCCGCGCGCCGCGCCACGGGCCGACGTCCTCCCGCCCTTGCTCGCCAGCATACATCAATTAAATTACTTCGTATAGCATACTACATTTAAACTGTTCAAGATACCCCCCTTTGAATATATTGAGGAACATGATCAAGATTATCATAGCACAATGACGATGATCTACTTTTATCCAAATGTATGTACATTGCTATTACATAATTGCTGCGCGCGCTATTCACCAACCTACCGCAATTTGGTTTTTCTTTTTGTGCGTCTATTTGATTCCCTACATTGTTATTTTTATTAACTCAAACAGTCAAATTACATCTATTTCAGATAGCCAATAATTTTATGATGCGGATGAAGAATAATAACTTCTGACAGTTTAGTTAGTAGAAAGGTAAATTCCAGTATACCTACATTTTTTTTCATCACCACATAGTATAAAACAAAGTCGCTTTCTCTGTCCCTATATCCCTATGTATGCTTATTTAAATCTTTAAAACTACGCAACGGATTTTGATGCGGTTTTTTTTAATAGATAGAGTGATTCAAGAGAAAGCTTTATATGTATAATACATGCATAATATACCGTGCGAAGCCGGGGCGGGTCGCTAGTAGCACCATATTCTGAATAAAATATGGCTGAATTTTAAAATGGCTTAGTCTCATAAGATTTTATGATGGCACTAAGGTCAAGCCAATAGGGATCTATTTATTCATGAACAACAAAATGGACCAACTTCACGACACCTTTATGGCAGATTGCAGAACACCGTGTGTTCAAAAGAACCAAGTCCCATAATACCTAAATTTGCTTTACTATACATTATCTTTCGGGCTGCTGACCACTTACATTGAAGTTCCAATATTTAAGATTATGTACCTATGAATTGTTATGTCAGGCAAAATTTACCTAGGCATTTTGAACTTGTGACATTTTGTCGTTCTATAGTTTTCAGTTTAAGTTATTTTGCTAAAACCAACTTTAAAGACCTATATTTACAAATAAGAATTTACAAGAAAAAAAAGTCCTAAAAAGAAAACCCCGTCTAAACTTACTGGCTGCGGCAGGGTCCCCATGACGCTGGCGGCATTACCCCTTTGGACCGCAAGTGCGATCCGCTGGGATAAATACATAGATATATAGGTTTTTAGGATTAATGTTTGTATATTTTAATGAATGGCAGAAACTTATTATTTAAAAACAAATACATATATTCAATAAAGTTATTTTGAAATTTTGTCGTATCTGTGATTCGGTATTTTTAGGAAATGGACATTTAAATTTAGGAAGTGATACGTTTTAGGTCAACGTCATTACGATATTTGCTCATTTTAGGGACGATACAATTCGATATTTAGGTATACCTAAGCTCATAAGAGCCCATGGCAATTTGAATTTGGTGAAATTAGTGAATTTGGGATTATGCAATTTATTTAGGTAGGTACAAATGGTACAATAAGCCCTACTCGTTATTTGGCTGATGGTATGGTAATATTGTGACAAAATAAAACATCAGACGATACTTACGAAACGTTGACTTGACATACATTGGCAACCCTGCCTTTGACAGGGATTTGCGCGGTGGTTGTATGTGTTTGTATTTTTCCAATGGAAGCCTTTTTCTAAAACGACTAATTACATAAAAAAAACTAAACGTCACTGAAAATGAGAACACATAGAAAAATCCGAAAAGTAAAGCTATGGCCGGCAATCGAACCCGGATCCTCATCATTCCGTGACGCGTGCTATTCCTTACACCACCCATAGCAAGTTATAATTATAGTTTTACTAGAGATTGTTCCGTAATTGTTTGATTAGAAGTTGTTAGATTTGTGCTCAAGACGGATTGTATCCATAAATGTTTTAATTTTCGTCAAGCGTGTTTAAGTACTACGAACTCCCTTAAGAAACCGGTGTATCTCATCTCTTAGATTTGGTATTATACTGTGGTTCTCCTTTGGCAAAGAACTAAATAAAAAAACTGCGGACATTCGAAAATAAATGGCGAAAACCCACGGTAATAAAATAATAGTTTTAAGTATTTAAGTAAAGTCGGATAGTTGGCTGTACAGTAACGTTCTCTTTATAGCGAAATATTTGTGTGTATTGGACGGCCTCAATTATTCTATCTATATTTTATCTGTATAATTTTGTACTTATGTATGCATATTACTAAAATATAATTCTATCTCACGAATAGGTAAGTTAGAGCAGATTGGTCGCGAGCACTCACCTACCCTAGCCTTGCTTTCGAAAACGGAGGTAAATGTATAAAATAAATCTATCATTGACATCCTAATAATAATTCAGCTTAGGTCTTAAAAGTCAGCCTTTGCTTTTGGGTAGGGGTAGTACCTATCTACAATCGTTTGTTTCATCAAAACGTGAATATTTTCCTAAAGTTAAGCTACTTACAGATAAACTTCCTGACTTAAGGCACCTATCATAGGTGACGTTATGTTGCCCTAGACAGATAAATAAAATAGAATGTGGAGGAAGAAGAGTGCGGGAGGAGACAGGTCGGGAAACCACGCACGCGCACAGTCGACGAGAGTTCACACGCGTCTCGGAACCGCGGTGGGCCTCCACGCGTACACTCTGCCACTGCTTCCCTCCCCTCGCCCCACCTCACTGCCTCCATGCTTGCGCCGCCCAACCTTCAACGAATGCGCGCCGCTTTTATCGTTTTGTGACATACATCTGATATGTTTATGCGCCATAGCTTAATATTTTTCACATTTCTTCGATTACAGTTGGTTTTTCGTGAAAAAATTTTTGAATACTTAGTGATATTTCCTTGAAATCTCCCTTATAACTTCATGTTTTCAGAGATTTTAATCAGTGTATACTCACTGTTTTACAAAAAATGCCTCCAAAACAATGGTTTCCTTAAAGTCTTTGTTATTAAGGTATTACCACCAAAATTACAAATTATTGATAAAAAAAAAGAAAAGCTAGCAGTTAAACTGGATTAAATTTGCCAAATATACTATACTGTGACATCCGATACACGCACACATAGCATTAAATTACTCGCACACAAGCAACCGTGACCTATCTGCACACTTGACGTTAGAGGAGAGCAAGAGATTACTCGATGCGCTGGCCTGTTCGCGTCGCTTTCCTTGCCTTGCGTTTGGTTCGCATTCGGCCGTGGACCGTCGGTCGGGCAAGCTGTTGTGTAACTCGGCTCGAGTTTCGTGCGCAACCTACATCAACATTAACGCCATTGAACCACGTTATAGAAAGATCAACATCATCATCATCGTTGAAAATGATAGGTAAGCGAGTTACAACTAGCACACTCTGCCATTTGTTAATATGTTGCCATTGTTATTTTTTTATTTTTGCCCTAATTGTGGCGTTGATTATTTTGTGGAAAAGTGAAGCTATAAAATATTGGCAATAATAATACATATTAAACATACCTAATAAAAAAAAACAAAATATTGTGTGGGCCCTTTGTTTGTACTCGACTGTCTGTAGAAAGGAGAGTTGTTACATTTTATTTTGTCCAATACATTGTTTTCTTGGCATAAGGGACCATTTTATCCGCTAAAAATAAAATCGCTCTTGAAAAACCTGTCCCTAATACCTACTTATTTAGGTAGATCTCGATCACAATATCGTCGCTAATAAATCCTTAGTCAATAAAACATTTTAGAAAACAGAAAAACAAAATAACTAACATAATATGAGCCTTTTAAAGATAAGTACCTATTCTTGAAACGAAAACTAATGAACTTGAGTCATTTATTCATATTACGGTGAGGTAGGGCGCGCGGAAAGAGCGGGGCAGTTTGCGGGGTCGGCGGCCGAAACACGTGGAGGCCTGCACCGCGGTTCCGACGCGATAAAACCGCGGTGCAGGCCTCCACGTGCTTTCAGAGGACATTCACTCCGTTGATTCCGTGCGCCCCTCTGCCCGCTTGCTCCCCTTACTGGTCATAGTATGTGCATCGTGCATCCTGATCGGTGCATGCCATACGTAACACAGTACTGTTTGAGAACGCTTGTCGTATCAGACGTTCTATCGGAAAAGCCACGATTGCCACCACTTAATTTACAATGGATTATTGTTCAACGTCTGAGCTTCAGTTTTATCGTTCTACAGGTGAGGAAGAACGTTTGCACCAATGCGGGGAATGTGGACTGACGCTTTCCACGCGCAGCGCACTTACAGCTCACGCACGGTCTCACCGTGTGGCTGCTGATGCACATCGCTGCGACGTCTGCCAGAAAACTTTCGCCGTGCCGGCGCGTCTAGTGCGCCATTATCGGACCCACACCGGCGAACGGCCATTTGAGTGCGAATACTGCCACAAGATGTTCAGTGTTAAGGAGAACTTGCAAGTGCACCGCCGAATACACACAAAGGAGCGGCCGTACCGATGTGGCGTATGCGGTGCGGCTTTTGAACACTCTGGGAAGCTTCATCGTCACGCTCGCATCCATACCGGTGAACGGCCTCACGCTTGTCCACACTGCCACAAGACGTTTATTCAATCAGGGCAGTTGGTGATCCACCTCCGCACCCACACCGGCGAAAAGCCCTACCGCTGCCCAGCTCCCGGCTGTGGCAAGGGGTTTACTTGCTCGAAACAACTGAAAGTGCACTCACGCACGCACACGGGGGAACGTCCATACACTTGTGACATTTGTCTACGTGATTTCGGATATAATCACGTCTTAAAGCTTCACCGCTTCCAACACTATGGCGAAAGATGCTATCGTTGCACAGTTTGTGATGGAACCTTCAATACAAAAAAACAAATGGAGGCTCACATCTATAAGGAACACGGAGCAGAAACGCCCCGAGCTCCATCGTTACAACCGTCGCCACCGCCACCACCACTGGTAGTCAACGGAAATGTGATGTGCGATATGGGTGAAGCTTCACTGCAACAATTACCGCCTACTCCTCCCAGTTCTCCTCCTTCACCTCAATGCCCGATCGTCCCGGTTGCTGCGCCTGAGATTCTCGCTTCTCCAGTCCAATTAACATCCTCCCCCACCCCACCTTCTCCTCCTCTTACTGCTTTACAGTTTACACTTCCTCATTCCTCACTTCCACCACGAAAACGAAAACTTATTCCGCAACCCGACGAGACCATTCCTGTGGTACGTCATACCTCAGTAATACAATTTGCACCAGCAGCGACTGACGTTTCTTAGCAAGTTCTATTTGTTCCGTTATGAAGATTTCGTCGTTTTTTTAATAAGAGTTCTGTTTCTATTATAAGGCTGTAGATGAATCTGACACAAAGAATGAACTATAGTGATATGATGACAAACAAAAGTCGTTAGGTAATGTTAATATGTTAATATTATGAGTGGTGTAAAGAAAAGTGATTCTGAAGTTTACTGATTTAATGATCTCCTGTAATGAAGTGATGACTTGCAAGTCTTGCAACTTATTTCAATGATAATGTGCGTTTAAATCCTATGGCAACAATTATTTTGTGAAATGAAGCACAAAATACACCAGGGAGAAAGAATGGCCACGTTCCCTCCCACCATTTAGTCCTAATATATATGTATCAGTAACCAGTATGATAATTATGCTTTCAGCATAATCCTTAGCTGCATCTTGTTGTCTGGTGACATAATGTATCAATTAATTTGAATCATTGTAGTGTGCGTTGTCTTGCTTGTAATGCCTAGATTATTGTCAAAGTAGATATGATTAAGACGGGTCCTTAATAAGTATGTTTGTCATTCAACTAATACTTATTTGTTAATATTTATTAGAAGTGCCTTGTATTATATTTTAGACGAATTTCTTTACATTGGCATAATTTGCTGGGTACCTAGTTTATTGTATTGATGTGATCTTTTGTATGTACAACTTGCAGCTGGTTTAGGGTTAATTAATTGTGAATCACTTAGTTATTAATTGTTGGTTCAATTAAGTCGGAAACAGTTTTTTAATGATATTTTGCATTTATGCCCGTCATTAATATAAAATACTGTACTCTATTTTTAAGGTTTTGTATTTATCTACTCCGTGTTATTACAATATTTGAAAAGTAAATATTTTATTATTTCTGCCCTCATACTCCGAAATTTGATTTTCGTATTTCGTTTCGTGACGTTCCGCTCACACTTATAGTAATCAAATTGTGAGTGAAAGGGACGGTTTGATACGAATTTCGGAGTTGCCCCCTGGTCCAAGAGTCGCTTCTTTTAAGACTTTTTTCTGGTTATATGCTCAAAGAGTACTATACTAGTGTTAGAGATAATTCTCAGAGTTAGAACTAAAGACAATAATTGAGTCTAGTTTAATCAAAAGTTAAGGATAATGACAACGTGTTGCCTATTCCAAAAGATCCAAGTCACATAAAGGCTTAAGTCGCTAGAATTGAAAAAACAGTTTTTCTTCCATCCACCGTTTTGCTCGCTGTAATGAGGTGACAAATTGTGTGTTTCGCTCTGCAAAGTTGTTTTGTGTCTCGCGCCTTCAATCCCACTCGTCACTCGTTTCGCTCGTGGTTCAATTATAGAATCCTTCGCTTGCTCGGGTTTCAATACAGGCACTCGTGCCAAACAAAAACTTTGCAACTTTGCATAATAAATAACTATTGTTTCATTGCAGTCCTTGCTCAACGCTCGGCTTTCTCACCATCAGATGACCCACCAGCTCGTTTACCTTCCTTGTCGTTTGTCGTTCAAATAAAAGCTTCGCTTGCCTAACTATCAGATTATAAAAAATCCCGTAAATTCCTTTTATTCCTCATTGAAGCTAGATTAACACGTTTACGTACGATTTGCTTGCAAATAGATTTGTTTCAAAAATTCGACTGTTTACGTACCAAACTTCATTAAAATCCGCCCAGCCGTTTTGGGCGATTCTTCGGGGTCCTGATTTTCGATGTTCGGGCGCTTATTTCAATGGAGTAATTAGTTTGGACGCTTGTTATATTTTTTTCCAAGATAGCTTTTATATCCGTATTTAAAAGGGACATGAGTCAGTTTTTCAGTAAATGATTCTAAAAAAATTACAAGAAACCATTTTCCGACTACTTAATTTGTAGTGTCCGTTCTCCATTTTCTTCAAAACATGTAAGAATATCATAAATTCAGTCAACTTTATCACTGTAGGTATTGAGTGACCAAATCGAAAGAGGATTAGTTGTTACAGTATTAAAATATAACCAGTATTTTTAACTATAATGTTATTCATATTACTGAGGAAATAAAATGTGTCCGCCAGAAAATTCTTATTACTCTGGCTCTGGAGGTTTCATTCAGCTATATCATGAACACAAAATGTTTGTCAAAGAAACGATAAAAAAATGGACAAAGAGATCCTTCGATCAACAATACAACTAGATTCACGGTGATAGCTCTGAAAACGGCTCCGAGAAATAAGAGCACAAAATAAATTTGTGGCCTTATTTCTGACAGTATGCGCCAACCTCGGCCAACGTGAGGACGTGTCAAAATGCCACAATGTGCGTTCAAAAATTGCAAAAACAGCCACCAAAACACAAAGGTTACGGAAGGAATATCTTTCTTTAAGTAAGTACAAGTCAGTATTTCATAAAGTACCTACGTAAAAATTTGCAGTTTACATTTTTAAAATCAATAATTTATTGTTTGGCCAATGTTGGCCCACCATCTTGGCAATAATCGGTGGTTTTAGAACAAGAAATTCAAGGAGTAGTTGTCGTTTTATACAATATACAATATAATTATATTGTATTTTTTTGTAGATTTTCTAGTGATCCTTTTTGCTCTGCGGAATGGATAACTATTGTCGCGAGAGAAAGAGAAGAATAACTTTACAGGCCTTACAAAAAATCTGCTATATATTCGATTCATTTTGACAAATTCGACATAACTGGAAATAGCCAAAGGCGTAGATTACAGAAAAAGGCGATTCCCAAATTGTAGGTATAGTTACATAGAAATGTTTAAAATAATATAGGATGAAGTATAGTGAGATGGAACAGAGGAGCTATCACTTATTAAAGAAGACGTAAAGCTTCAAGAAAAGTTCAAGCCGTACAATATTTATAATATTGCCGTTAATTGCAGATTCACGTCAAACAATTGAAAGTGCAAGCAGCGGCAATAACAGAATCGACGATGTCAAATCGGGTAAAACGTTTATGTTGTCTCTTTGTACAATTTTTGTACTTTTCTCCAACTCAACAACTCCAACTCAGGAGGTGCGAGGCCTGGTTTGAAACCACGACTTTCTGCTTGAGAGGCGGTAGGTCGAACAACTAGGCTACTACGGCTGTTGCCTGGCTGGGCCTGCGTGGGAACTATGGCCCAATCCCTCTCGTTGTTAAAGGAAGCCTGTGCTCAGCAGTAGAACGTAGATGGGATTATTAAAATTCATGTTAATATTTGTATTTGTAAATATCTGTCAAATAAAAAAGATTCTGAGTTATATACTTAATTGCGACTCCATTACCCTGTTCCTCAAATAGAATGACATCTTTTTGAAACGAAGGTAGTTCTTTTGTTTATCGAACGCTTTCGCTCGTCTTGTGACGAAACGTCGTAAGTATTATATACAATTATAATTATTTGGATCTTTATTGCTTAGACTTAAGGTTTATTTTACGTTAATAAAGAAGCTAAAACAGATATAGCTATAAGCATAAGCAACACGACCACTTTTTCGCTTTGATTTTGTATGGGACCGTGAATCTAGGTATTGTTGATCGAAGAAGAGATCAGACAAAAATTGTGACCTCGAAGAATTACCCTTTAGCGTGAAAGAGTTAATAAACATAAGAGCAGACTAACAGACAGGCAGATATACAGTTTCGCATTTTTAATACCTATCTGTTCGAAGGAAGTATGTACGATAGGCACTGTTTAAGAAATCTACTTCAAATGGAGAGAACTCGGGAGAATTCGGGGCTCCGTTACCTAACGGTACATTATATTTAAAATTAATTTGTAATTAAGAACTTGATAGGTACTAGACCCCCAGATTGAACGCAAATGTATGGGTTTCTTTACATAGCCTCGTGTATAGTTATATATAATAGTGACCAACGCATGTAAGTTCCTTGGTCTTGTAGGCGTCCATAGGCTATTACGGTAGCTGGTTACCATCAGGCGGACCGTAAACTTGTTTGCCATTGCCACCGACGTGGTAGGTATAAGAAAATATACTTCTTTTTTTAATAATTATGGCCCCACGATCGATGCGGTGATTTCGCCAATGTCAAAGTAACAATAAATATACTCAATTATTATATAAGTTGCAACTTCAGGTTTTATCAAATTAATTTAAAATTAAAAAGTGGTCTAAGATTAAGAGTGACGTCTTTAAAAAAATCGGTACAATGTGGTAAGAAGGAAGATTAACCGCTTAGGTATATTGTAAAGGGATTAGAAATAACAGCCAGTTATTAATTTAATTCTTCTTCTGCCCAACTACAAGGTATATCTGACGAATAAAAACTCGGCCCTTAAAATGGGTTTTCTGTTACTTCAATTTTCTTAGCAAACTTTGTGATCTATCGTTCGGTACAAGGTACAACAAGCATTTAAAGTACGTTTTCTCACCATCTGCTCGACAATGGCTAATTATACTAGATACATCATGTAAACCTTACTCAAAGGAACTCGTTATAGCCCTTGGCTTTAGCCGGGTAGTAATAATGTACTCAAAATAAATAAAATAAATAAATAAATAAATATCTTGGGACAAATATTAACTACACCAATTGACCCAGCCCCAAACTAAGCAAAGCTTGTACTATGGGTACCAGGCAACGGACAAACATACTTATATAATGTAGATAAATACATACTTAAATACATACAACATCCATGACTCGGGCACAAACATTCGTATTCATCATAAAACTGTCTGTCCCTACCGGGATTCGAACCCAGGACCTCTAGCTTCATAGTCAGGGTCACTAACCACTAGGCTATCCGGTCGTAAATAAAACATAAGCCGCCAGTGTTTGCTGACGCTGTAATATTATACACATTAGAACTGCTCTAAGATTCCAAATAAAAATATTGCAGTATCATTACACTAGACTAATTTCTTAAACATATTCTTTATACTTTTAATTTTGTTTTACTGTTGTTTTAATTAAGTTATTTTTCTAGTTACCTTTTCTTTTATTGTCTCGCAAAAGGTGAGAAGAGTAGAGTAGGAGATAAAACTGTTTATGTCTTGGGTGCGCTTAAATGCTTCGCTCCACTCAGGACTCAATCTTAATTCCCTCGCTACGCTCAGGAATTACCTAAAACCACCCTCGCTACGCTTGGGAGTTAAATCTAGAGTCCTTTTGCTGCGCTCAGGGCTCCGATTTTTGAAAGCACATGTGTGAAAATACCACTCGAAAGTGGTGAATAATTGTGCTGAATTTGAAATACGAGTAGCATACAAGTGAATCACAGCTCTCGTTAATCTTGTGAACTAGTCAAAACTTTGATTAGAGCTGTAGTTTCGGAGATACAAGCTAAATTATACCACTTTCGAGTGGTACATTCGAGTGATGTGCTTTCAAAAATCGGGCCCCAGGATTCAATATCGCGCCCGTGACAGAATACAGTGCTTTATCCCTCGGTGTACAATCTACTATTATTTCACACCGTAAGTAATAATTAGTTAAGTACATCAAATTATACATAGTAACGAGACTATCAATATTATAATCACAAGAAAGAAGTGTCATACCCCCATTATTTGTAGGCATACATTAAAAATAAATTGGGTAGCTACCTACTTACTCGCCTGAGACATCAAAAATAACATTAGGTCTGTATGTTTTTGTTATTTTTTAAACACATTTCACTTAATAAGGTTTCGTACGGATTAACACAAATATCTCATCTCACCAGACACAATAACAAATTAATTAGAAAGAAAAGCGATAAGTATAAGTTCTCTCTTAATTTAAGTAACGTACTAACGTTATAAAAGTTAAGTGTGACCAGATTTAAATTAAATATTAAGAATGTTTTTTTTTTCTTTGGCTCGCGCGGTTTGCGTATTTGCCACAGACGCGTAAAGTTAGGGAAACGTGAAAAATTACGGAATTTGGAATAGTGTCAAGGATTATTATGGGATTGCGTAGGAACATAGGTAATAGATTTTAGTAATAAGGCAATAGGAACATTGTATAGATAATTAATAATGATTACACGAGCTTTACTGCTGGATAAAAATGTAGAAGAGGCTTACTAGTGTTCGGGAAATTTCCGAAAACTCCGTCGCATATCGGTGGCAATTTTTTTTCCATCTTTCTCTTTTTCTCAACTAAACCAGCCAATAGGGTCAGCGCACATTATCGCAAATTTCTGTTGAAAAAACGCTATAGCCTATAGACAATAAACTTGTGCAGTTAGTTTTTGCCCCTGGTAGTACCAATCAGCGTCTGTCACGGACCGACCGAATGAACGCCATATTTGTTTGTCCGTCTCCGTCACTTTTTCTGTCATTATTCCCGCTTCTTGGCTTCTGATCAAGCTTGTTGTGTTTTGATTTCAGTAAATCCGAATACAGTAAACTAATCTCTTGTTCAAAATGGTGAGTTTCGTTGTAATTCTTTTATTTATCTAGTGCACTTAATGTCTAGGACACTATTTCAATCTTTTTATTTTGTCACCGGTGTTGTACCGGTTTATTAATTGTATATTATTTTTCCTAACAATTTGTTGTCTTTCAATAATAATATTTTTTGACATGCTCTTTTACAGACTATCGGAAAAAATAATAAGATGCAGCAGCATATTAATTACCGAGTTCGGGTAATACTTCAAGATTCTCGAACGTTTATTGGGACATTTAAAGCGTTCGATAAACATATGAATTTAATATTGGGTGACTGCGAAGAATTTAGGAAAATCAAGTCTAAAAACAGCAAAGCCGTTGATAGAGAAGAAAAGAGGACCTTGGGATTTGTGTTACTGCGTGGAGAGAACATAGTCTCGCTCACCATTGAGGGTCCGCCGCCACCCGAAGAAGGCTTACCCCGTGTGCCTCTTCCAGGCGGTATGGGTGGACCTGGAGGCGGCCGCGCTGCCGGCCGCGGCGCCGGGCCGGGCGGTGCCCCGCCAGGGCTGCAGGGCCCTGCGCGTGGCGTCGGGGGTCCCTCACATCAACATATGGCTCCCGGGGGTCGTGGGCAACTCTCCGCGCCCCCCCAGATGCGAGGTGGTCCAATGATGGGAGGCCCTCCTCCGGGGATGATGGGTGCACCCCCTGGCATGGGCCGCGGTGGTCCAGGAGGTCGAGGGCCGCCAATGCGAGGCCGTTATTAGTGTTTGCATTAAATAGTGATATTACCCATTAATATTGGACTACCAAAAGGGGCTGTTAGTGTTTATTGCAGATTAAAATCATTTTTAACTACCCAGTGGGAAAGTGCTGTAAGAATGGTTCATGTCTGATAAACGCTGGTATGCTGTGAGTGCTAGTAATCTTTTCAGTGTTGCTGTATTATTATGCCACAAGATAAAGATACACAGATATTTTTCTGTTTTCTCATGTCTGTAAATGTGTAACAAGTCTCCAAAATTCAAATCTTCATTTTAAGTACCAAATAAACAATGTATTTTTAAGTCAACTTTAATTTTTAATTCATCATTATAGATTGGGTTTTACAAGCTTTTATTTCAATTCACTTGATATGTTAATCTTATTGATTTCAATTGTGTTAGTGAATTTTTATTTGGGGTAATTTGTACGTAAATACCTTTTCCAATGAATTATCGTTTGATTGAGATTGCATAGAGGGCTGAATGTTTTCACAACTCTTAAGGGACTTCTGGCAATGCTGTCTCTTTACCATAAGGATACATGGGGCTCATGCTCAGGGCCTCTGTGGGCAGTGGTGTAGCTACCTAGGGACTAGGTGGGGCAGTGCCCCGGGGCCCTCAAGCTCAGAGGGCCCTCGAATCCTTACCAGAAAATCTTGATCGAACTGTTATTATTAAAACGTAACCAGTTTTTGCACCAGGGCCCTTGGTTACCTAGCTACGCCACTGTCTGTGGGACAAATAATTTCTCTCATATTTCCAATAATAAATATAAGATCATAATAGAAAAATGTTGTTGTAATATGTTCTCTGAACTTTCTATAGGGGCCCAATATATTTGCCTGTTGCTGCCTTGACCGCAAACCCGAGTATTTGGTATTAATTTCAATTTCATACCTTTACACTTAGCTAAGAAAAAGGGTCTTGACAGACGGACAACAAAATTATCTATAAGGGGTCCATTTTTTCCTTTTTAGGTATGGAACCCTAAAAATGGAAATGTGTATATGTTTCTAGATATATCGCTAAGAAACTGCTTACTCAAAAGAATGTAAAACCGCCATTGTTTTCTTATAAAAATAGGTATGCTTTTTAGTGTTAGTGCCTCTGCGATTGTAACTATATTTATTTGATTTCAACTATGGAACCTTTCTTTACGACTAGCACTTACGGGGATTTTTTTAGGTGAAAGAATTAAAATATATGGAACAAATATATTAAAAAAAACTTTATTATAATTGGATTATTACGATGTTCCATGTGTATAGAAAGTTATTTATAAAATAGGGGGCAGGTGCAAAATATTAAAATATTGTTCCATGTGTGGAATGATCTAAACTATTTAGTCCATTTTACCCCATAAAACTGGCCGAGTGCGTGTCAGTCCATGGTCCACGCGCAGTGTAGGGTTCAGTTGCGTGTCATGTGTGCCAGGGGTCCGCACCAACTCAATTAACCCTTCACATATGTATGTATGTATGTATGTAAACTCTTTATTGCACATAAAAATTAAAAAATACAAAAATACACAGAAAATAGTACAAAGGCGAACTTATCCCTAAGAAGGGATTTCTTCCAGTTAACCTGAATACATAACTGAACATATTTAATTAAAAGTGACTTATATTTGGCTTTTCGGCTGTTTTCTTTTATTTTAGCTTATTGTACAAGCTTAGACAAGCAGATTCATGGACATTCTGAAAGTGATCCGTGACCGCAAAAACTTTAATAAATAAATACTGTAAAGTTTTAAAAGTTATAGTTTATAGTTTCGCTATGTCAGAAAAGAAAATAAAGTATTTTATATTAAAAATTGACTGCATCAATATTTTAAGGATTAACTGAGTTGCTGCAGACCCCTGACATACGTTACGTTTAACAAACCCTGATTATAACAGGAATCTTTTTAATTGACACTAAATACGTCCAAAAAACCTACTCTATGATCTCCTAAAATCTCTTCTATCAAATAGCTATCCTGCCTATATGGTGGGTTGTATTTTTACAAACTTTATAGCAACTTTCAACATAATGTGTATGTTTGTCCGGGTGGAATCTTGCGACTCAATTTTGAAGCAGATATCTTCAACTGATTGAGCTGAAACTTTGCAAATTTATGTAAGTCAGATGACAATACAATAATCTGCAAGTGGAGTTCTGGTGACCCAGCCAGGACCGTCTCCGCAGGAGTGAACTCTTCCAACGGTTGGTCCGATTGACTTGAAATTTGGTACACATAATGTAGTATGGATGACAATGCAATTACAGTCAGCAAAAAAAGCTTGTATTAAAGAATGAAATTTTTGACAGAAAAATATTATTAACTTCATCCTAAAATTCTAACCACTTAGTCAAGTCAGTATTTCGTGTAATAGGTATAATGTGGACTTAAAAAATAAGTTTATTGAGAGCCGAGGTGTCACTTGGTAGAAATGTACCTACCGGAAAGGATACGAACGGATGCGGCAACGGTGCGGCCGTAACGCAAAAGCCGAACGGAGCATGTCGCGGAAGACGCCCGCGGTCAAGCTGCTTTCCGCGGCTTGATAATAACAGACGTTACAATACTGTGTACATGATTTAACATCGTTTAACTATTGTAAAATCAGATGCGAGCCGTTTGGTGAAATAATTATCCTTTAGAGATCAATCACGTACAAATTCACATACCTACTCGTTTGATCATTTTTAACCATGCATAAAATTAGTCTCTTAACAAAAGCAGTAGGACCAGTAGGCATTTGTCTGGATCGTTAGTGAAGTAGGTTCTCGTAGAATTAAAGCTTAAGACTAATGGCAATAGCCACACGATGGGTGACATCTTTTGCCGTCGACACCGCAGCGGCAACCAGCGCTAGTGTCGCCGCGGCCGCCGGGGCCCCAGCGCCGGCCGCGGGTCACCCAACATATCTCCGTCTTGCATGCTGAACACTTGATCCAATCGCAACCCCACTTTTTTGTTATAATGGCACTACATTCGGGACACTCGAGAGCTTCACCGCGAGATATCAATGTATCGAGAAAGGCTCTCGTTCCTTGGTCAGTTTGCTCTGTGGCTTGGCTGGCGGCTTCTGCAACTTGCTTTGCACGATGCTGTTCGCAAGTGTCTCCTTCATGTATGGCCTGCAACGAAAGTATGTTGCAATTAAATTTACCGCTAAGACGCTCGTCTTTTAAAAAAATTAAAATGACAGCCAAAACTAAGTGACAGTAGGTACCGTGATTAACTGACCTGGCAAGGTACGCAGTTCGTCCTCTTGCACACTGGGCAGGGGAACCTGGTGACGCCCGCCTCGCACAGCGCCCAGCCCGTGCAATCGCGAGTTCGACAGTGAAATGCGTTTCGAGTCCCACTCTCCGCGGCGGCGAGTCCTCTCGCCAACCAACGCTCGTACTCTTCCGGGACCACCAGTGCGCGTATTTCACGTTCCTGTAAGATTCCAGGACAGCCCATTGCAGGACAGGAAACGGCAGGCTCCTCGCAGTGCTTCACAACGTTTGTCAGACAATCTCTACAGAACGTGTGCACGCACTCGCGCAGAACCGCCCCTTGACCGGCGGTAAAATGTTCCATGCAAACTCCACACTCGAAATCTTCAGCATTAGGGACGAGTGCACGTCGCTCCAAGAGGACTAACTCTGAATATACATCTGTTAAATTATTGTCATTTATTTGGTTGGAATTTTCTTTCTTGGGGGAAGCAGATGTAGAAGATACTTGGAGGGGCGAAGAGATTTTACTTGAGTCTGAAATAATTTAAAGTTAAATAAGTCACATATTAAGTCATATACAGGGTGTTTGGTAGCTAGATACAAAGCTTTAAGGGGATGATAGCCGAGGTATTTTTGAACATTTTTAGTCATATATGTCTTAGCCGAAATTTGATATTTTTTTTTTAAATTGAAGACTTAGAATTTTTAGGAAAATACCCAGAATTTGATAGTCACGAGTCAATATTGCCCCAATGAGCGTTAATTTGGAAACACAACCTTTTATTTCGGATAGTTTAATGTGTATTGGACCAAATGAAATAATTTTTAAGTGTCTTTCTTGCCAGAAACACAAAATTTAGACATTCGAAATTACTAAAAATGTCATAGGTTGGAACAGAGTAAATTTTCTGTGCTATAAAAAAAATTAAAAAAAAAATCCTTGAAATGTTCAAACATTTTTAGAAACATGCCTGTTTATTGTTCTTTCTTTTAAGGTATCACTCATTCACATTGCTTGCTGAATCTGAGATAAAAAGTAAAAACCAAACTCAGGGAGCACTCGCTAAGAATGCACTAGTCTTGAAATTTTACTAGTAAATTTAGTGACATAAACAAAGATAAAATTAATGTAAAAAAAAATTGTTAAATTAATTAATTTAATTTTCAAATCAAAACAAACTGAAGATTAATGATTTAATTTTAATCTTTTTTTCATGTAATTTACTAGTTAAGTACCTTTAACGTGAAATTCCAAGACTAGTACATTCTCTTAGCGAGTGCTCCCTGAGTTTGGTTTTTACTTTTAATCTCAGATTTAGCAAGCAATGTGAATGAGTGATACCTTAAAAGAAAGAACAATAAACAGGTATGTTTTTAAAAATGTTTGCACATTTCAAGGATTTTTTTTTATTTTTTTTTTATAGCACAGAAAAATTACTCTGTTCCAACCTAAGACATTTTTAGTAATTTCGAATGTCTAAATTTTGTTTTTCTGGCAAGAAAGACACTTAAAAATTATTTCATTTGGTCCAATACACATTAAACTATCCGAAATAAAAGGTTGTGTTTCCAAATTAACGCTCATTGGGGCAATATTGACTCGTGACTATCAAATTCTGGGTATTTTCCTAAAATGTCTAAGTCTTCAATTAAAAAAAAAATATCAAATTTCGGCTAAGACATATATGGCTAAAAATGTTCAAAAATACCTCGGCTATCATCCCCTTAAAGCTTTGTATCTAGCTACCAAACACCCTGTATAATTTATTAACAAAACCATAATAATAATATAATCGGACAATCAATTTACACCAATTATAATTGACCTAGTCTAGTCCCAAACTAAGCAAAGCTTGTACCTACTATGGGTAGGTATGTACTAGACAACGGATAAACTAATTTGCGTGCGATAATTTAAACCCCCAAATGCATTTGCAAAAGTGAACCATTTTTTAGTTTATTTCATTTTAGATTTATTCAAAATAATTCTAAAATGCAACTTCAAAAATTTATTAAAAAACAAAAGATGGACAACGATATACGGGAATACGTCGAATTACCAATAATCCTGGCCTTACACTCCGAAATTCGATTTTCGAAGTTTGTTTCGTACCATTCTGCTTACACTAATAGTAATTAACTTGAGAGTGAGAGGGACGATATGATACGAACTTCGTAAATCGAATTTCGGAGTTGCCCCCTGTATATACTATACATACAAAATCCATGACTCGCGGACAAACATTCGTATTCATCATACAAATGCCGACCCTTACTGAGATTCGAATCCGGGACTTCTAGCTTCAAAGTCAGGGTCACTAACCACTAGACCATGTGCGTTGCAACAAGCTGCAGTCACAAACATTGTACCTACCTATTGACTACCTGTACCTGCTGCTAAAGGCAAGAACGACGAGTTCATTATTACTTAGGTATAAGTTTATAATCAATGTTTTCTAACCAGGTTCCACCAAACAGAGGTAAAATGGAGCATCAAATCCGGGGCCAGCAAGCGCGTGTAGAGGTGTATTATCGTCGGTACATAAAGTTCGTCCTACAATCCATCTTTGTAAATGTGCAGCAAGTCCCAGAGAAGTATGTGCTTGTCGACGTAAATCACCCATCACTGAAGCTCGGGGCATGTGCATTCTAATTGGGCCTCTAGCCGCTTCTCTATCTTCGATCCAAATCGCTATCCTGACAGATAAAATAATTGTGTAAGACAAAAAACTAATTTCATTTATTCCTATGGTAAACGAAAGAATTACTTACGAAATCATGCCGTTTTCAGTTTCAACTGCATCGCATCGTTTAGATGTTGACGGTACATTATTTTCCGTTCGTGTTTGGTGTCCATTATTAACGGAAAGTTTTTGATTGTCACTGCCTGCGCGTTGAAACTGACCTGGAGCCATTTTGTTTTCATCCGAAATTTTGCTTGTAGAAGCTGTGACGACGGCTGACGCACTTTGTAAAATATCGGTAACTCTTGTTTGTTGTTTAATATAAACTGGAGTAGCAGTTTCAATCCGATTTATTTGATTAGTAGTAGAAACTGACTGGGTGTTCTTCTTTTCACTTTCACTAAAAGATGTAGAGGGTGCGCCTACGATTTGCGAAGAAAATGATAATACTGAGCAAGATAGTCGCAACTGAGCTAGCTTTGCTGCGGCTTCTGCTGCTGCGCGTTCGTCTCCTTTCGCTATTGATTGTTCAAGTTGGTTAATCAAGTCTCTACGCCTCGAATGTTGATCAAAGGCTATCAGTTTTGTACCGTTGTTAAGTTGAAGAGGCTTTTGAAGCTCTAACGAAATTGGTGGCTCTTCTGATCCTAACATTCCGTTGGATATTTTACAGTCGTTTTTTTGAGGTCGGTCTTTCTTATTCTCTTTTGTTTCCAATTTTAGATTGTCTGTGGTAACTGCATTAGTCTCTTTAGTGTTTACTATAAGATTGTTTGATGGTGATGAAATTGTGCTTGGGGCTTCGTTCGAACATTTCGTGGATAATTTAACAGGTGTATCAGTTTCCTTTGCTGAAACTGTTTCCAAAAGACTTCTGTTATTGTTTACTTTATTATCTGTTAAATAGTTTATATTATTGGGTTTTAACTTAAAAGCAGGCTCTAGACGTGCTCCCGTTGAAGTTTGTGTAGTAGAAGTTGTTTTAACACTGCTCTGCGCTTTCAGGATTGGCTGGTCTTTAGGTGTTAAGGTATCGTTATGGTCTAATTTGGTTGCTGCAGCAGGGACTGCAGGGTTCAGACGCTGCTGAGAATTTATCGCCGTCGCTATCGACGTAAAACTAAGCGCCGGTTTTGAATTATCATTTGGCGACTTTGGTGGCGGACTGTTTTGTGTTAGTGGCATATTCGGTTCGTTTCGGTTTGTTTGATTAGTTTGTGAAAAAAATATACTTTTCCTGGTTTGACTTTCTGGTTGCGGGCTAGAGTTTAAAAGTGATAATATTTTTAAAGGCGTATTCAAATTGTTGCTACTTGAACTTGGTTGTTGATTATTGAATCCGTATTTATTTGCTGAAAAATTTGATTCTTTTGTTGGCTTTGGGTCTTTGTTGGCTGGATTGGATATTATTATATTTGTTCGCCCTTTAAATTGTTCTAATTTTATAATATCTCTGGAAGGCGAATGCTGCAATACGATCGGTTGTGTCACCACAGCCATTTCTCTGGCAGACGTTGATTTTGAATCCAGTTCAGCTCTAATTTGATGGTTGTTAACCAATACCTTCCCACCTACTTCTTTAGGGACTATGCTTGGGACAAAGGGGGCGTTTTCTACTTCACACACTTTGGATCCTATACGAAGCGTGGCAGCATCAGTTACAGGTGTTCTTTGAGAGGTCGATGCTGGTGGACTATTATTCAAGTGGCTAGTGCTCTTTATATCATGCTTAGCTCTTTTCGGTAAGGAATCTTTAATTTCTTTTAACATCTCTTTAAGTTTTTGTTTTTCTTCAGCATCGGTCATTCCACTAGTAGAAGCGGCGTACGAGTCCGGTCTCGCACGGTACCTGGAAGCACTGCCCTGTGAAGGGCTCTCACTAGCATTAGACTTTTTGTTTAATTTCATTTTCTGTTCATTCACACAATGCACGCACGTGACAACGGAGTCGTCATATTTTCGAAGACATCTCGTACAGAACCACATATCCCCTCTCGACCGCGTCGGAGATTCCCTACCCCCGCTTTCATCGCCTCGGCTCAAGGCTTTCAGTCTACACGAATCGATTATTTCAGCAGCCTGCTTGTCCAACTCGCTTATACTCGGCAATATTCTATCAGGAATCGTCTCCACGACAGAGTTTCTCTTTCTGTTCTCGAATATTTGTTTGAGGAAACTCTTCTCCGACTTTTTAGAATCTCCGTCTTTGACTTCTTTCTTGATGTGTTTCTCGGGTTTACAGTCGGAAGAGTGACTCTCGGGCGAAGGAGGACCTTCGTGGTCCAATTTGGCACTCATCTGGGAGTCTCGTGCTACTTCCGGTATGGTAGCGTTAAGCGGGCTGAGGCTCTGGCGTCTCGTGGGAGGCGGCGGCGCCGGCCTCTTGCGCGGGCGGCGCGCGCCGAGCGTGGCGGCGCGGGCCGCGGGGGGCGGCGGCGCGCGGCGCTTGCCGGGCACGTGCGCGGCGCGCCGCTGCAGGCACTCGCTGGCGGCGCGTCGCTCCCTGTTCTCGTTGGAAGACTTTCGCGCGGAGGGAAGGCTGAAAGCGTCGTAGCCGGTGTTTTCACCCCTGAACAGGCCGTATTTGCGGTGGAGGGTGAGATCGCGATCGTGTTGGAGTCTCGCGTTCCGATCGCGCACTCTCTTCTTGTACGAGTCCGTGGGGGGCCCGGGGGGCGGCAGAAGGAGCGGCGCGGGGCGGAGTCGGCAGCGCGCCGGCGAGAGGAACGAGAAGCTGGCGACGGTGCGGTCCGAGCCCGCGCTGGACAGGCTGTCGCTGGAGCCGGCGTCGTCGCGCCGCAGCCACGAGATCAGCGTCCACAGCCCGCCCGACAGCGGCCGCGCCGGCGCCGCGCCGCTCATCACAATCCTGAAACACGCATGCGTTTTATTTACATATCGGTGTACATTATATATTTGAATTATAAGATTCCTGATTCCTGAGCAGTAAAGCGGCTGATTAAGATCTAAATAAACGATTGAAACTATTATCAAGCAGAAAGATCTCTCTATACTTACCAAATACTTAGCCGTAACAGAACCAAACATATTATCATATTTGACTAATAATTGTGCTTTATTAATAATTTGTACCTAATAAAAATAACTCGAAGCGAATTAAATGATTATTTTTGTATCCAATAAAAAACTGATATGGTACTTACCAGCGACCTGAATAATGATCCGCGGATGTAAATAGTCGAACTCCAAAACTAAATCATACTAGCCTCATTTTCGCACATTGTCGAAACTATAACTTTACTAGTTTGTTGATTAAAATTTTCACTACACAATTCGCATTATTTATTATTATAAATTAATGAATGAAAGCTGGCGCTTGAAAATATAAAGTATAATGGAGTTCTAATGATTATAAAGCTCGCGGTGGTGTCGCGCGGAGAACAAAGCGGGGCGCGCGGTGCGCAGGCGCGGCGCTGCACTGCGCGGGCCGCTCCCGCGCTGCTATATTTAGCGGAACTTCGCGACTGTTTTTGCTATTTTCATTTCATTCTTGCGCGCCCCGACCTCACTTAAAATTGGCTTCCTGCCGGATTTTATACGGTGCAGGGAAATATTCAAAACTTACTTTCAGAATACATAAACACGAGTAAATTATGTTTATTGACATAACTAAGATTACAAGATCAGCCTATTATACACAACTGACGTTTGCAGAGTACCTATACAAGGGCAAAAAATAATGTTTTTCAGCTGTATCTACTTATTACGATTACATTTTGTAATCATTTATAACTACACTGTATCCATATTTACAATTTAGCGGGTGGAGTCTCAGGCGCGTACTATTTAGTCAGTCGTCGCTGTAGGTATTAGCTGCTACTGAAGTATTGGGTATCTAGTCGGCGGGCGTGGCCTTGGCGGTCGCGGAGCGCGCGTCGGCGGCGGCGTGCACGGCGAGCAGCGCGGCGGCCACGCGCGCCGTGAGCTCGGCCTGCGCCAGCTCGTGCGCCCACGGCACCCGGCCCCAGCGCGACAGCTGCAACCACAGCACCACACGTTCACACACAAGCGCGTACACTATACACTCCGATAGCGATTAACTAAAAATATATATTGGTATATTTTTGCAAAGTGGTCTTTTAAGAGAGAAGAAGAAAGTAGAATTTCTTCTCCCACGTTTCTCTCTCACAGTGTTTAATAGGAGAGCGAGAGTCACATTTAGAAAGGGTATAGAACTTGGTAGTGGACCCCCGTTATTTTTGTTGCTTGCGTTTGTATTGTCATGAAATTTATAATATGATGACGACGATTGTCTGTTTGTTGTTTAAGTCAAATCTTGCACTTGAATCATAAGAATGTTGCGGCCGGATTGATTTGAAACTTGTTGTCAATCCGAATCCACTTACTGCATTGCATTCACTGAGTGACAGTCTCTCATTTAATTTGAACTCTATAGTGTGGCACTGACGTAGGAGTTACAATTTACAATCGCATGTGATTTCATGGTTGTATAATTTTCACCAAATATGTTAATTAATAATATTGTATCGACGCAAACTGCGAACGACAAAGAAAAGCACTGGCCTTAATACTCTGAAGTTACGAATTCGGACTGCATTATTGCAATTCCGTTTACTCGTCATCATCATCTCCAGCCTAAATTTGCCCCACTACTGGGCATAGGCCTCCTCCTAGGACGAGAGGGCTTGGGCTATAGTTCCCAACTGGGCCCAGTGCGGGTTGGGAACTTCACACACACTATTGAATTGCTTTGCATATGTGTACAGGTTTCCTCACAATGTATTCCTTCATCAAAAAGCTCATGGTAAATTTCAAATGTAATTTCGCACATAAATTTCAAAAGGTGCTGTTTACACTAATACCCATTAATAGAAGAATGAGCGGGATGGCATGATACAAACTTGGAACTTCGGAGTAGTCCACTGGAATATTGTATCTTCTTTATTTTACTATGATAATAGTCTATTCCTGATCCAACAAGTTACTTATTATAAACATTATTGAATGTCTTTAAAATATTCGTTTATTTCATTGCAGTTTAAAAATACAACTATTGTCTAACTTTGACTGATTTCTGTGTACTTATTTAACTAATCTTACCTGATATTCTTCTTCGAGTCGTGATAGCAAAACAACCTCTTTCGGCTCGAGATGTCGCTCTATGCAGGCAAGCATAAGTATGGGGGACTTAAGGGCTTCAACACCAAAATTAATTGCTGCAACAAAATATCATGCTATATATTTTTCTTACTATAATAAAACAGAATACTATGTCGGTTTATTTCTTTTCAAATACCATTAATTGCTGTGAAATCATAGGACAGGAAGTATCGTGCCAGGACTGCCCTAGTGTTAGCAGCAACGGGAGGCAGCTCCAATCCTCTAGAAACCTCTTGAGTTACATTAAATCTTTTTTGAAACCATTCTAAAACTGGTGTCCATTTCTTTGCTTGTAGTTTTTTGAGTTCTTCTTCATCCTGTAGAAAAATATACAGATTTATAGTGGCATATTCGTTGGTTGAAGCAGGTTGGCTGAAAAATCTTTTTGTCGAATTAAGAAGGCTGATGACAAAATAAGCCATGTTTGACTTGCAATTGAATACATTTTTACATATTATGTTTACTTAAATCACTCCCTATAAGTAGGTAAAAAACTGCATATATACCTCAGAGTGAAAGAGAAGTGTATCTGTAGGCAAAAAGTCTAGTAAGTAACTAGCTATATCATGTGGTGTCAGCTTCCCTGGGTTATCCAAAGCAGTGTTGCACAATGCAGTCTGGAATAAGGAAATAGATGTATGTACTTGTAAAGCAAAAATTGGCATTATGTAGAAGAATAACAAAGTTTATTAAATCACTTGGATATAGAGCTAGGACATTTAATTCAATCAAAACTGTTACAGCATGTCAACTATAATTTAATATTGATAAAATGCGGTGTTACTCTGTGGAGGCCTACATTAGATTTGTTTCAAAAAAAATTACATAGTTCAGGGCTTTAATTAAAACAAAAGTTAATTGATTAATTTGTGCTACGACTTTTTCACCCTTATTGCAATGGAATAAAGGTGAAATGGTCATAACACAAAAGAATCAATAAATTTTTGTTGTTATTAAGCCCTCAACTATGTACATTTCTTTTAAAATGACTCATTAATGAAAACACACATAGCAGTAAATCTAGCAATGGTATTTGGAGAGGTAATTGTAATTACACAAAAGATCCACAAATGGGTCGAAGTGTATCCATAGGGACCCCTAGATTAAGACAAAATAAGATAGCAATAGTACTTCAGTGAGTGTTACCAAGTGCATGGTGGGTTGTGTGATGTGTTCCGTCTGCGCGTCCCACTCAGCAGCGACTGCCCGCGCGAGTGGCTCGCTACTGACAGCCAGCACTTTCCCACTCGGTGTTTTTAGCCGCCGGTGGTCCAGTGTTATTTCCCATTTACTCTCATTTTGTACGATCCCAGTGTTCCGGTAAAACCGTTTACGAGTTGCTGCAATTTACATGGCAGTTTAAATATTCAGCATAAATACATACATAAATCACGTCTTAATCCCTTACGGGGTAGACAGAGCCTAAGGCAACAAGACATAAAGGCCACATTTAGCATGATTTAAATATTCAACAATATCACAATTAACTTTATTTTATTATTGTTATTCTTAGAATTTTAATTAGTTGTTATGCTATGCCATATTTATAGTAAACTTCCAACAAATGTGAATATTGTTATGGAATAAATAACTATGACTTCAAAGAGGAAGTTTCATTTATTAAGGATACAAAAAAAAACGGTTAACGGCAATAATGTAGGTAATTTCTAACCATAGCTTTGATGCCGAGCGAAGTAAGGAAATCTTCCTTGAATTAGTCTAGAGACCACTTTCGTTGAAAAAGCCAGCATTTTAATAGTTGAAAAATACAATTTTAATATTTTAGTCCGAGGTAAATACTAAGCCATTTCTATATAACAATATTTTACAGAAAATGGGTTCTTGTTAACTAAAATTGTAGAAAACACAAATAAAATCAACTGCTGTGCCTTGCCTACTGATCAGTGTTGCCAACTCGGATTTTAAAAAAGGCGTAGGTCAGATTAAGAAAATTATGTAGAAATGTGAAATTGCCATATAGAAAATACGTAGATCTACGTACTTTTTTTCTGAGTGAAATTAAGAGAGTAGGGTAGGTAAAAGTAAATAAAATGACAATTTATATTACCCTAAAAGTAGTAGACAGCAGACAAACAATAAATCTATGAATTATAGGTCTACCAGAATCTCATGGCAAATTGGAACGCGCCCTACACTACACACGCCACACGCGGTCGGTCACGTCACATTTCTTTTTTTTTTAATTTATGGCTCCTCCGTTTTAAATGAATGGCGCGACGTGTTGAGTGGCGAGGCGAGGGGTCGACGTGTTGAGTGAAACGGAACGTTTATTAATTTTTTTTCGCGAAAGTAAAGGTAATTATGCCCATTCAGTCTATTTTGCAAATTTGATAGAAAATACGTAGATTCTGGGACTAAAGTTCGTAGGTTTGCAAGAAAGGCTTAAAGTACGTAGATCTACGTAAAAAGACGTAGAGTTGGCAACCCTGCTACTGATACCTGATGGTTAGACATGACATGACATTGACATCACACTTTTTTTTTTTTTTTTTTTTTTTTAATTAGCTTCGCGCTCTTGGCGCATTTAGCCAAACGGGGAAACGGAATTATGAAATGAAAATACAGAAGGATCGGAATTTGGAAAAAAGGGAGACGAAAAGATCAGGAAGGGTTAAAGATAAATAAAATTATTTATAATTTAATATTGTTGTCGGATAGGAATGAATATAATACTTTAAATATATATAAAGACTTGTCATTTATGACAAGAAGGGGTGGGACAGATATAGGAAAAGGAACGCCAAGAAGTGACAGTTGTTGAAAGAAGGAATAACGATCATAAAGAGGGCAGGCGAAAAGTATATGATTGAGGTCACTGGAAAGAGCTCCACACTCACATGTTGAGCTTTCAACAATTCCCAATCTTGCAAGATGTTCGGGTGTACATACATGTCCAATCCTCATGCGAGATATCATGCTTGTTGCAGTCTTGGAAAGTGAGATTTTTGAGAACCAGGGCTTGGCAGGGATTTTAGGTTGGATATCACGATAACGCAAACCAGTTCTTACACCAGGGGCGGCCCAGAGCTGGCTCCATGCCTCATGTAAGTATGTCTTTGAAAGGCCTAGGAGATCCTCCGCAATATTTTTGTATGGATGGAGATCACCGCAATCAATGGCTTCACGAGCTACCCGGTCCACGCTCTCATTACCTTTGATACCCCTATGCCCAGGGATCCAAGCAAAGGAAACCACATATCCATTCTGGTGACATTGATATAGTAAACTCCGTAATTTATAAACATGTGGATTGTAAGATTTTGCTTTAAAAGGAAATTTAGAAATGGCCTGTAATGAACTCAGCGAGTCTGAGAATACTACACAGTTTTTAAGTTTCATTAAAAGTATATATTCTACTGCTTTCAGGATGCCAAAACACTCTCCAGTGTACACAGAAGACTCCGGTGGCAGTTTTATTTTTTGTACAATATTATACTGAGAGTGCAGTATACCGACACCAACACACCCGTTAGGAGAGACCTTAGAAGCATCTGTGTAAATATGTTGGGCATCCCGAGCATCTGATTCTGTTCCAATGAAACCTAAAAACTGGCGGTTATGTTCCACATCATTCTTAGAGATACCTGTTTTTAAGATGGATGGAACAAGAGTTAAAGATTCATATTCATACTGATAAATGGGTAATGTTGATGAATTGAATGTGGGTGCTAAAATAGATTTAAATCTGTCAAAGCTTCTAATCAAACATGGATTGTTCTTATGTTTCCAATAACTTGACGAAGATATTTGCATAGAAAGGCAAGAGAGAATGGACCAGAGCTGATGATTGGATAACTGAGCACAACGAAAAAGATATCGATCACTAAGATACTGACGCCGTAAATAGAGAGGAGGATCAACACACTCCACTTGAAGTGCATTAATTGGACTGGATTTCATGGCTCCACAGATAATTCTAAGAGCTTTAGACTGGACACAATTCAATTTCTTGAAACCAGCAGCACTTCCAGGTTCTAGTAAAAATGTACCATAGTCTAAAATACTCCTTACCAATGCATTATATAATAACTTCAGGCTTAGAGGATGTGCACCCCACCAAACTCCAGATACGCATCTCAGAATGTTAATGTTTTTTTCACATTTTGCAACTATATAGTCACAGTGAGCAAGACCAGATAATTTGCTATCTAATATAACTCCTAAAAATTTAATTTGATTTTTAATTGGAATGACATGACTACCAAATTTAACATTAATCGGGGGAGGGAGCCTTTTTCTTGTAAATAAAATGACTGCACTTTTAGACACAGAAAGCTCCAAACCATTGGAATCTAACCATATCTTTAATAAACTTAGAGAAGAAGTGAGACTATTGCTTGCTTGTTCAATGGAGCTGTTAGTTGAGTATAATAGTAAATCATCAGCATATTGTAATACACTTACTGATCCATTTAAAGATGATTCTAAGTCAAATGTATAAATATTATATAGCAAAGGGCTCAGTACCGAACCTTGTGGAAGTCCTCGCCACACTGAACGGGTGATTCGATTCTTGTCATCTAGTAAAATACTAATGGATCTTTCTGCCAATAAATTAATAATGAAATTAGTTAAAAATATAGGTACACCTAACCTGTAGAGTTTATCCCTCAGTACTGGAACTAACACATTATCATAGGCAGAACTAATATCAAGGAAAGCAGCTGTTACTGACTCGTTTTTTGAGAATGCTAATCGTATATTGGATGTTATTATCGCCAGGCTGTCATGACAAGACCGGCCTTTGCGAAAGCCAAATTGGCTTGAAGCCAGTAACTGTTTGCTTTCCATGAAAAATTCTAGTCTGTTTTTGATCAAGTGTTCTGCCACTTTGGCAAACACAGAAGAGAGAGCAACTGGGCGATAAGAGGAAACATCTCCCACTGGTTTACCGGGCTTGAGTATAGGAATTACAATTTGGGATCTCCATGCCGCCGGAACAATTCCAGTAAACATAACTGTATTTATGATACTAAGAAAATAAGAAAGAGTATTATCACTAACATTTGAAAGGAAAGAATATGGAACACCATCCTCTCCTGGTGCAGAATCCTTTAGATTGGCTAAAATACCTTTTAACTCTTCCATTTGGAAGGGAGAATCGAGACCATATGGGGGAGTAATACTGGGAATGGTGGGAGGTTGAAAAACATACTCTTCAGGAACTGATGCAGGAGCTAACCGGTCCATAAACTGTCGAGCTAGGTTAGGAGGAAGAATTCGCCTAGGGGAATCGTTAAATGCAGATCTAAATCTTTTTACATTATTCCACACTAAAGAAGGCTTTACATTGGGAGAGAGTGATGCGCAAAATTGCTTCCATCCTTCATATTTTTTCTTACGCAACAACTTCTTGGTATCCCGCGCAACCTGCATGTATACTTCAAAGTTTTCATTCGTCATTGAGTGGCGATAGCGTCTTTCAGCCTCCCTCCGTTTTTTAATTGACTGGGAACATTCATGGTCCCACCAAGGTGGAGAAGGAATTTTACCTACTGCACTATTTTTAACAGGAAAGCTTTGATCAGCTGCTTCAGTAATTATCTTTGCCAGGGCAGCCGAGGAAGCAACTACGTCCCCTTCATCAATATTAGGAAGATTAGATAGTCTCATTTCAACACAGTTTGTAAACATTTTCCAGTCTGCATTACTTAAATTGTACTTTAGCATGGGACTAGGCTTTGGATGTAACACAATACTAAAAGAAAAGGAAATTAAAATTGGAAAGTGATCACTACCATATGATGACTCTAATGTTTGCCAGGATACAGATGATGATAGTTGTGCAGAACAAATGGATAAGTCCACCACGCTAGCTGACTCCATTGGGCCAGTTCGCCTAGTGGGGCAGCCATTATTGAGAACACACAAGTTATGATTATCCAAAATATCTAAAATCTGTTCACCATGACAACTAGAGACTGAGCTACCCCAAGAGCGATGCTGGGAATTAAAATCCCCTAGAATTAAAATAGGCTTAGGGAGGGAAGATATTATTTGTTCCAGCTCATAAAATATTATTGATGATGGATGAGGAATATATACAGACTAGTATTTCGCGTGGGGGCCGCGGGCCCCAAGGGCCCCGCGGAGGTCCCTGCCACTCTGTTTTGTTTTAATAATCCTAACCTTTTTTTTTACTATATACTTTGGCCGCCTTTTTGAAACGGCCACCATGGATAAAGTATTCTGCGTGGGGGCCGCGGAGGATACCCTGCCACCCAGTTTTTTTCTCAAATATTTCTAACATTTTTTACTATATTCTATGGCCGCCATCTTAGAAAAAGCATTTCTCATGGGGGCCGCGGGCCCCACGGGACCCGCGGAGGGTACCCTGCCAGCCCGTTGTTTTTCAAATATTTCAAACCTATTTTTACTTTATTCTTTGGCTGCCTTCTCGGAAAAGCAATTCGCATGCGGGCCGCGGGCCCCACGGGACCCGCGGAGGGTACCCTGGCAGCCTGTTGTTTTTTCAAACATTTCTAGCCTTTTTTACTATATTCTATGGCCGCCATCTTAGAAAAAGCATTTCTCATGGGGGCCGCGGGCCCCACGGGACCCGCGGAGGGTACCTTGCCAGCCCGTTGTTTTTCAAATATTTCAAACCTATTTTTACTTTATTCTTTGGCTGCCTTCTCGGAAAAGCAATTCGCATGCGGGCCGCGGGCCCCACGGGACCCGCGGAGGGTACCCTGGCAGCCTGTTGTTTTTTCAAATATTTCTAGCCTTTTTTACTATATTCTATGGCCGCCATCTTAGAAAAAGCATTTCTCATGGGGGCCGCGGGCCCCACGGGACCCGCGGAGGGTACCCTGCCAGCCCGTTGTATTTTCAAATATTACTACATTCTATAGCCGTCATTTTGAAACCAGTACCTTGGAAAAAGTACTTCGCATGGGGGCCGCGGGCCCCACGGGACCCGCTGAGGGTACCCTGCCAGCCTGTTGTATTTTCAAATATTACTACATTCTTTGGCCGTCATTTTGAAACCACTACCTTGGAAAAAGTATTTCGCGTGGAGGCCGCGGCCCCCCCGGGGACCGCGGAGGGTACCCTGCCAGCCTGTATTTTTTTTAAATATTTCTAACGTTTTTTACTACATTCTTTGGCCGTCATTTTGAAACCACCATCTTGGAAAAGTATTTAACGTGGGGGCCGCGGCCCCCGCGGGGTCCGCGGAGGTTCACCTACCACCCTGTATGTCACTTAGTCGAGCACAACCCATCCATCTCGACTGGCCTCTGAGATATTCGCGTTTCAATTTTGTATGGCGGCCATCTTGTTTTCGCAATTTTGAAAAAAAAATACCGGTCCACCCATAGGCTGGCTGTTCTGAGCGACTTTAGTTCTAGGCAAACTCGATAGGGCAAGTCGTTGCGGAGAGCTGGCCCATGTGTCAAGTCAGTTTCCACGTTAAGGTCGGATTTGCATTTTTTTTGTACTTGTGATAAAAAAAAATATGCAATTGTATATACAGTCGAACCCTATTTCTAAAAACTGCTATACAATCCAAGTGAGTCTATGAGTCTGACATTACTTTGTATGGCGGCCATCTTGGAAAATGGCGGAATCGAAAAATAAATTCTAGCGTCAGAATTTGTGGCCCTAAAAAGGCTCGGATGCAAAATTTCACTCAGAACGGACTCAAAAAAAATTTGGCCGCCATTTTGAATCCGCCATCTTGAAAAAAAAAACAGGTTCATTAGATTACATCTCCCATTTTGAACAATATTTGGTCGAGCACCACCCGTCTATCTCGACTGGCCTCTGAGATATTCGCGTTTCAATTTTGTATGGCGGCCATTTTGTTTTTGCAATTTTGAAAAAAAAATACTGGTTCACCTATTGGCTGGCTGTTCTGAGTGACTTTTGTTCCGGGCAAACTCGATAGGGCAAGTCGTTGCGGAGAGCTGGCCCATGTGTCAGGTCAGTTTCCACATGCAGGCCAATTATGCTTTTACTTGTACTTTTAATATAATTTCTGATGCGAAAGTGCATAGAGTCGAATCCCACCTCTTATGGGCTCCTCAAAACAACAGGTCAAATATACAGAAATTATATTGTATGGCGGCCATCTTGGAAAATGGCGGAACCGAAAAATAAAGTATGCCATCACAATCTGTGGCATCAAAGAGCCCCGGATGCAAAATTTCAATCGGATCGGATTAAAAAAAAATTTGGCCGCCATTTTGAATCCGCCATCTTGGAAAAAAAATTGCTTAGTCAGATTTCCCCCTCGACTCTGAATGACATTTGGTCGAGCACTACCCACCTATCTCGACTCGCCTCTGAGATATTCGCGTTTCAATTTTGTATGGCGGCCATCTTGATTTCGCCATTTTGAAAAATTTTGGACCGGGTCACCCATTGGCCAGCTGTTCTTAGCGACTTTAGTTCCGGGCAAACTCGATAGGTCGAGCCGTCGCGGAGAACCGTCCCATGTGTCAAGTCAGTTTCCACGTTCAGGTCGATTTCGTATTTTTCTGGTGGTCGTGGAAGCATTTCTGATACGATGGTGTATAGAGTCGAGCCCTTCCTCTTACAGGTTCTTCAAAACAGCATGTCAGTGAGTCAGTCAGTGAGTCAGTGGGTATTCAGCTATATATATTATAACTAGTTTTTCGCGTGGGGGCCGCGGGCCCCAAGGGCCCCGCGGAGGTCTCGTGCCACCCTGTTTTGTTTTAATAATCCTAACCTTTTTTTTACTATATACTTTGGCCGCCTTTTTGAAACCGCAACCTTGAAAACAGTGATTCATACCCTACCGCCCTGTTTTTTTTTTCTAACATTTTTACTATAATCTTTGGCCGCCATTTTGTATCCGCCATCTTGGAAAAAGTATTTCGCGTGGAGGCCGCGGGCCCCACGGGACCCGCGGAGGGTTCCCTGCCAGCCTGTGTTATTCTCAAATATTACAACATTCTTTGGCCGTCATTTTGAGACCACCACCTTGGAAAAAGTATTTCGCGTGAGGGCCGCGGCCCCCGCGGGGACCGCGGAGGGTAACCTACCAGCCTGTATTTTTTTCAAATATTTCTCACCTTTTTTTTTACTTTATTCTTCGGCCGTTATCTTGGGAACAGCATCTCACATGGGGGCCGCGGGCCCCACGGGACCCGCGGAGGGTACCCTACCAGCCTATTGTTGAGGCCGCGGCCCCCGTGGGGACCGCGGAGGGTAACCACCACCCTGATTTTTTTCAAATATTTCTAACGTTTTTTACTACATTCTTTGGCCGTCATTTTGAAACCACCACCTTGGAAAAAGTATTTCGCGTGAGGGCCGCGGCCCCCGCGGGGACCGCGGAGGGTAACCTACCAGCCTGTATTTTTTTCAAATATTTCTCACCTTTTTTTTTACTTTATTCTTCGGCCGTTATCTTGGGAACAGCATCTCACATGGGGGCCGCGGGCCCCACGGGACCCGCGGAGGGTACCCTACCAGCCTATTGTTGAGGCCGCGGCCCCCGTGGGGACCGCGGAGGGTAACCACCACCCTGATTTTTTTCAAATATTTCTAACGTTTTTTACTACATTCTTTGGCCGTCATTTTGAAACCACCATCTTGGAAAAAGTATTTCGCGTGGGGGCCGCGGCCCCCGCGGGGACCGCGAAGGGTAACCTACCACCCTGTATGTCACTTAGTGAGCACAACCCATTCATCTCGACTGGCCTCTGAGATATTAGCGTTTCAATTTTGTATGGCGGCCATCTTGTTTTCGCGCTTTTGAAAAAAAAACACCGCCTTACCCATTGGCTGGCTGTTCTGAGCGACTTTAGTTTCGGGCAAACTCGATAGGGCAAGTCGTTGCGGAGAGCTGGCCCATGTGTCAAGTCAGTTTCCACGTTAAGGTCGGTTTTCATTTATTTTGTATTTGTGATCGAATTTCTTATGCGATGGTGTACAGAGTCGAACCCTATCTCTAAAAGCTGCTATACAACACAAGTGAGTCTGTTAGTCTGACATTACATTGTATGGCGGCCATCTTGGAAAATGGCGGAGTCGCAAAATAAATTCTAGCGTTAGAATTTGTGACCATGAAGAGCCTCGGATGCAAATTTTCAGTTCGAACGGACTCAAAAAAAATTTGGCCGCCATTTTGAATCCGCCATTTTGGAAAAAAAAATTGGTTCATTAAATTACTCCGCCGACTTTGAACAACATTTGTTAGAGCACCACCCACCTGTTGCGACTGGCCTCAGAGATATTTGCGTTTCAATTTTGTATGGCGGCCATTTTGTTTTTGCAATTTTGAAAAAAAAATACTGGTTCACCTATTGGCTGGCTGTTCTGAGCGACTTTTGTTCCGGGCAAACTCAATAAAGCAATTCATCGCGGAGAGCTGCCCCATGTGTCGGGTCAGTTTCCACATTCAGGTCAATTTTTCATTTTTTTCGTACTTATCATATAATTTTTGAAGCGAAAGTGTATAGAACCAAACCCTACCTGTGATGGGTTCCTCAAAACAACAGGTCAAATATACAGAAATTACTTTGTATGGCGGCCATCTTGGAAAATGGCGGAACCGAAAAATAAAGTATGCCATCACAATCGGTGGCCTCAAAGAGCCCCGGATCCAAAATTTCAATCGGATCGGATTAAAAAAAAATTTGGCCGCCATTTTGAATCCGCCATTTTGGAAAAAAAAATTGGTTCATTAAATTACTCCGCCCACTTTGAACAACGTTTGTTCGAGCACCACCCACCTGTTGCGACTGGCCTCTGAGATATTTGCGTTTCAACTTTGTATGGCGGCCATCTTGTTTTTGCAATTTTGAAAAAAAATTACCGGTTCACCTATTGGCTGGCTGTTCTCAGCGACTTTTGTTCCGGGCAAACTCGATAGAGCGAGTCGTTGCGGAGAGCTGGCCCATGTGTCAGGTCAGTTTCCACATTCAGGTCAATTTTTCATTTTTTTGGTACTTATCATAAAATTTCTAAAGCGATCGTGTATAGAGTCGAACCCCACCTCTTATGGGCTCCTCAAAACAACAGATCAAAGATACAGAAATTACTTTGTATGGCGGCCATCTTGGAAAATGGCGGAATCGAAAAATAAAGTATGCCATTAGAATCTGTGGTCCCGAAGATCCCCGGATGCAAAATTTCAATCTGATCGGATTAAAAAAAATTTGGCCGCCATTTTGAATCCGCCATCTTGGAAAAAAAATTGCTCAGTCAGATTTCCCCCTCAACACTGAATGACATTTGGTCGAGCACCACCTATCTATCTCGACTGGTCTCTGAGATATTCGCGTTTCAATTTTGTATGGCGGCCATCTTGTTTTCGCCATTTTGAAAAATCTTGGACCGGCTCACCCATTGGCTGGCTGTTCTGAGCAACTTTAGTTCCGGGCAAACTCGATAGGTCGAGCCGTCGCGGAGAGCCGCCCCATGTGTCGGGTCAGTTTCCACGTTCAGGTCAATTTCGTATTTTTCTGGTGGTCGTGGGGGTTTTTCTGATGCGACGGCGTATAGAGTCGAGCCTTACCTCTTAAGGGTTCTTCAAAACAGCATGTCAATGAGTGAGTCAGTGAGTGAGTCAGTGGGTATTCAGCTATATATATTATAACTAGTATTTCGCGTGGGGGCCGCGGGCCCCAAGGGCCCCGCGGAGGTCCCTGCCACCCTGTTTTGTTTTAATAATCCTAACCTTTTTTTTCTTACTATATACTTTGGCCGCCTTTTTGAAACCGCCACTTTGAAAACAGTGATTCATATCCTACCGCCCTGTTTTTTTTAAATATTTCTAACATTTTTTAAATCTTTGGCCGCCATTTTGTATCCGCCATCAGAGAAAGTATTTCGCGTGGAGGCCGCGGGCCCCACGGGACCCGCGGAGGGTACCCTGCCACCCTGTTTTTTTTTCAAATATTTCTCACCTTTTTTTTTACTTTATTTTTCGGCTGTTATCTTGGGAACAGCATCTCACATGGGGGCCGCGGGCCCCACGGGACCCGCGGAGGGTACCCTACCAGCCTATTGTTGAGGCCGCGGCCCCCGCGGGGACCGCGGAGGGTAACCTGGCACCCTGTATGTCACTTAGTCGAGCACAACCCATCCATCTCGACTGGCCTCTGAGATATTGGCGTTTCAATTTTGTATGGCCGCCATCTTGTTTTCGCAATTTAAAAAAAAAAATACCGGTTCACCCATAGGCTGGCTGTTCTGAGCGACTTTAGTTCCAGGCAAACTCGATAGGGCAAGTCGTTGCGGAGAGCTGGCCCATGTGTCAAGTTAGTTTCCACGTCAAGGTCGGATTTGCATTTTTTTTGTACTTGTGATAAAATTTCTTATGCAATCGTATATACAGTCGAACCCTATTTCTAAAAACTGCTATACAACACAAGTGAGTCTATGAGTCTGACATTACTTTGTATGGCGGCCATCTTGGAAAATGGCGGGATCGAAAAATCAAGTATCACGTTTGAATTTGTAGCCTCGAAGAGCTCTGGATGCAAAATTTCAATCGGATCGGAGTAAAAAAAAATTTGGCCGCCATTTTGAATCCGCCATCTTGGAAAAAAATTTGGCTTATCAGATTACCACTCCCACCTTGAACAATATTTGGTCGAGCACTACCCACCTATTGCGATTGGCCTCTGAGATATTTGCGTTTCAATTTTGTATGGCGGCCATCTTGTTTTCACAATTTAAAAAAAAAGTTACCGGTTCACCTATTGGCTGGCTGTTCTGAGCGACTTTTGTTTCGGACAAACTCGATAGGGCTAGTCGTTGCGGAGAACTGGCCAATGTGTCAGGTCAGTTTCCACATTCAGGTCAATTTTGCTTTTACTTGTACTTTTGATATAATTTCTAATGCAATAGTGTATTGAGTCGAACCCCACCTCTTATGGGCTCCTCAAAACAACAGGTCAAATATACAGAAATTACATTGTATGGCGGCCATCTTGGAAAATGGCGGAACCGAAAAATAAAGTATGCCATTTGAATCTGTGGCCTCGAAGAGCCCCGTATGCAAAATTTCAATCGGATCGGATTAAAAAAAAATTTGGCCGCCATTTTGAATCCGCCATCTTGGAAAAAAAATTGCATAGTCGGATTTCCCCCTCAACTCTGAATGACATTTGGTCGAGCACCACCCATCTATCTCGACTGGCCTCTGAGATATTCGCGTTTCAATTTTGTATGGCGGCCATCTTGTTTTCGCCATTTTGAAAAATCTTGGACCGGCTCACCCATTGGCCGGCTGTTCTGAGCGACTTTAGTTCCGGACAACTTCGATAGGTCGAGCCGTCGCTGAGAACTGCCCCATGTGTCGGGTCAATTTCCACGTTCAGGTCGATTTCGTATTTTTCTGGTGGTCGGGCAAGCATTCCTGATACAACGATGTATAGAGTCTAACCTCAACTCTTACAGGTTCCTCCAAACAACTCTGGGGTGAGTCAGTCAGTGAGTCAGTGAGTGGGTATTCAGCTATATATATTATATAAATATGATACAAATGTTATTTACAATGGCAGCAACAATGGACCATTCATTGTTGCTGTGTGATGGAGTAGGTATTGATGAAAATGTTACATTATTCCTAATGAGTAATGCCACTCCACCATACCCATCGGGCCGGTCCTCTCGGAAACATGAGTAGCCGGAGACTCTAAACAGAGCTCCAGGTTTGAGCCATGTCTCCGAGAGGGCAAGAACGAAGGGATTAAACTTATTTATAAGATAGATTAGGTCTTGTTTTTTACTAATTACACTTCGACAATTCCACTGAACAATCTTGTCCATTTTGATTTTGTATTAAAGTAGCAGCAAGTGCTTCAAGCAAGGGGGCAACGTGGGACGATGAAACTAGGTTAGATTTGGTTAATAAAGTAATTAAAGCAACTATAGCCTCAGCTACAGATTGTGTTTGTAATTCAGAATTATTTGAATCCTTCAGAGCGCAACCATTGGTTGGAGACGGAATAGTGTATTCCTTTAACAGAGCATTATGAGCAGCTTGATCATAGCCTTTGCTAGTTCTAATTTGAGGGCCACGAGGTTTAACAAACACTGTTTTTCTGTATGATTGGTTGAATGTATTTTGGCTAGTTCCTTGTCCATTACTATTGCGATATGTTTGTTGGGGAGTAGGTTGGTGAGGTGAGGGATTTGAATTAAAAAGAACATCTGCAAAAGATTTCGATACTGGCGGATGAAGCTTTGCAGCTTCACCATACGAAACGCAGCTATTAGCCATAGTCACTTTAATATCTTTTTGTCTTTTGTGTTCTGGACATGATCTATTAATTGCGAAATGAGAACCATTGCACATAAAACAGAATGCATTGTCTTCCACCACGGAGCAAGTCTCAGCCGTATGCATTTGACCACATTTGTAGCATTGAGGCTTCGATCTACAATTAGTTTTGGTATGTCCAAACTTACAACAGCTGAAACATTGTACCGTGGGGAAAACATACAGCTCTACTGGGATGGCATTGTAGCATGAAAACACGCGCTTGGGCAATTGTTGTCCGTCAAAAGTCAGGACGACTGTTTCTGAGGGTATCCATCTAACCAAATCGTTTTCAGTGACCCTTCTGTTGAGTCTTCTCGCCTTTACTACCTTTCCGCACCCGATGGGCACCGAAATATTTATCAAAATTTCCTCCTCGGACCACTGTGCAGGTATACCTCTAATTAGGCCCATCCGAGTAATTGAGAACGTAGGAATATAGGCATTGAGGTTCTCAGTCTCCAAACGAGCATCGGTAATGAACGCATTAGCATCGTTCATGTTGGAAAAAGCCATTGATATACGAGTGCGACCAATGCGCTTTACGCTCCCATTAATAATGTTTCGTATATTGTTTTTCATTAAAAACTTTCCGAATGATACCGGGTGTAATGACGAGTTTACATCAGTTTTTTTTATTTGTACGTGAATAGTAAACGGACTGACATCCGTACTATTAAAAAAATCTCTGCCAATCCCTGGAGCTTTATCTTTTACTATGTTAATCTCCTGTTTGTCCGGAATTACTGGAATGCTTTGTACTGTACAATCACATTCATAGCCACCGCCATTATTCTTTTTCCTTTTTTTATTACACATCTTGCAAAATTTTTTTTGACCTTTTAATACCCTTTTACGATCGCTAACACTAAATGACGTGGAGGTATCGGTGTCCATATCAGAGTCAACAACTACATTATAACCCACCTGGAGGTTCCCACCTCCAGGATCTGGGGGTTCTTTATCCCCCATTGGGCAAGAATATAAAAATCAAAAACTTACCTAATCCGACGTATTTAAAGCACTATATACAAAAATAAATATAAACTAGAAAAGAGGGAAACAAAATATATACAGAACCGTCACCTAACTGATCTTTAAATTAATTAAATTATTTATCTAAAAAAGAAAACCAGAAAACACAACCGCCGCGTTTCACGTTTCCCGCGCTTTTTTTTTCGACACATCACACTTGACAAGGATTTATTTTTGACATTTTTCAGCCATATTTTTCTTTTAACTGCAGTGCTAAAGCGGTAAAGACCCTGACTCAAATATAAGAGCTATAGACAATGAGAATGGTTTTATTTCTTAAACAGTTTATATTGTCTATTCCATAACTTACCTACTTTACTTTGATGGCTGCGAAATCAACAATTTCTATTTCTTCTTTGTTTGTCAATCTGTTTATTATAGCAGAGTTTCGATAATCAAGTGAATATATCGAATAAGATTTTGCTAGTGATACTTTGCGACGATGTCTCCCATGGATTTTGATCTCTAACAAAAGCTAGTGATTGTTCAGTTTTTGTAGGACAGAAGTGAAGTGAAGTGAAGTGGACGCGATCTTGGACAAACCAATAACAAGCTAAAAATACATCTACTTTGTTACATAGCGATTTGTAAACTAAACTTTCTTTTCTTATTTGTGATGTACCCGCATTCTATCAGCGCTGAAGAAGAACAGAAGACGAATCTTATTCCGAGTGTGAAACTTCTTCACTCCAAAAGAAAAGGAATATTCATACACCCGTCGGCTATGTACAGAAGTAGTGCACCTTGCTGTACGAAGAATCTACCATTTACAATAACAAGTATATTGCTTGGGTAAAGCCTTATTGCATAAAGAAAGTAGAGAAAATGAAACTCTTGGAGAGTGGTCGCCTAGAGGCTTTAAGTAGCGCTTTGTCGATCCTTAATGGCGACAGCGCTGTGCAGAGTCGCGTAGAGAGTTACAGCTGCAAGATGGCTGGCACTGAGAAAGCTTTCTACAAACGATTCACTGCTGATGGAGAGACTTCCCATGACCTTCAAGCTCTATCTCCGCCTGAAGGTGTTTTGTATAGGTACATCCATTTGGTTTAGCCTGAGTTTCTCCTGGACATCAAAGTTATTAATTTATTGAAACAGATCACACTCGTGCTGATGTATGCAAACTAACTTGTTTTGATCTCCTTATATGGAATATGGAAATGATGTTGCCAATAACATGAACTTACACCTTGTCATTACTTTTTATCTCTCTAGTTTTTATACTTGAAAGATTATTGAACCTGTAATGATATTAATATTTAATTTTTGTCTTTGACCTTTTTTAAATTAAATCTAGTATGTTTATTTTTCCTTCCTGATTGATTGTAATATGCTGATGAGGTCATATTTGTGTGAAAATGCTATGTTTCGATGAGTAGATCTAACATTAACTCATATTTTATGTTGTAGTCGGAGCTTGTCAGGAGATGAGGATGGTGTGCTGTGCGACACCATATCACGGAAGACTCTTTTCTATTTGATCGCCACACTGAATTCTGCTTTTCCAGATTATGATTTTTCAATGGCAAAGGTGATTATATTTTATGTAGTAGATAACAATTTCTTTGCTCATTTATACATGTAGTGTGAGTGATAGCCTTGCGGCTTCAGCATTATGAAAAAAAGTAAAAAAACAATCAATCAGAATAAAAATAAAGATCAGCCACTTAGTACCACTTAGTAGCTACTTATCTGTTTGGTCTGTTCACTCACAGCACCTCAACAAGAAACCCTCGTGTTAAACCGACATTTATGGAATACATAATGTTTTAGGGTTCAGCTTATAAATGTGTCATTTTGTGTGCAACAGAGCAGTGAATTCAGTGCGGAGCCGTCATTGAGCTGGGTTCAGGGTGCGGTGGACGGCGCGCTGTCGGCGGTGGGCGGCGCCCGCTGGAGGCAGCTGCGGGCCGCGCTGTGGGCCGCCGTGGACGAGGAGGTCACGCTGCCCGACTGCCGCATCTACAGCTACAGCCCCGACCTCGCCAGCGACCCCTTCGGCGAGCCTGGCTGTCTCTGGGTCTTCAACTACTTCTTTTACAACAGGAAGCTCAAACGGATAGTCTTTTTCACGTGTCGAGCTATGAGGTAGGCTTTATACCATTTTTAAACTTGATTAACATACAAAACAGGGCTATGAAATTTTTAGGACAACGCTTCATGTGTAGATCTTATCTAGTTAACGGTAATGATTATTTTTTGTTTTGTTTTCAGTCCTGTGTGTGCTGTTGACTCGGGTGTGGATTTCGCTATGGATGAAGATGAAGAATATAATTAATGGTTTTCAGTAATGTTACATTTTAATGTTAAGTAATGCACCCTTTGACTATGATCATAGAGAAATTACAATTTTGTTAATAGTTATTTGTCTTAACGTTTAACATTAACTCATTTTTTTTGCACTGTTAAAAAAGGTAATTCAATTAAGTACTTATAAACATTTGTGTCAATGCACTTAATATTTTTCTAATGTTGCATCGGCGGAACATAATAAAAAAGGTGGAAGGTTGTAGAAATGTTTACACATTAGCATTAATTATCAATACTTTCGTTTTTTAGTGCCTATGAACTTAACGACTTTTTAAATATGCTGTAAGATTAACAACTTCTTTTTTAATTGTACAGTAAGATTTAATATAGTTTATTAAGTTTTCTACTTTTATCTTGTGCGTGATATTTATGATCATTAATGCATTAATTTAATTTCATCAAAATTGAAGGTTTTTGGTGATGTCTCATGAGTATAGGATATGATTCACTTCTCGAAAGTCATTACCTAAAGCTTCCAGACACTAAATTTGAGTCTTCCTTTCTTTAGCTTATTTTCATTCATTATCTCATCTTCGACAATGTTATGTAATAGTTATTTGTGTCACAAGGGAGCAAAATGATGTATTTACGCCGTGGGCGCTACATTGAATACAGAATGTAGCGTAGAATCCAGAGCGTAATGAAGGATTCAAGTGTTAACGCCCAAAATGAAAATAATTTTGCTCCCGAGTGGCTCCTACAACTTTTCACACCGAACATAAAAAAAGTTGAAAAAATAATTCTAAATATAATTAAAGAGCTACCAACATAGAAAATGGCGTGGTTTACACTTATCAACTTCAAAAAATTGCACTTGCAAAAGAACACTTAAAAAAGCCTTGAACAGAAAAGTTGCACGATCCCTCTCGTCAGGGAGCAAAGTTTACTTTTCTGAATAAGAGGTGTGAAAAGAATATTTATATGCGTCCAGTTTTACTAGTTGTGGCGAAATAAAACGCGAATTTTAAGTTCGGGACTAACGTGTTACACCACCTACTGAAAACCTTGGACACCCTAACTGATTAATGTTATTCAGATTTAGTCTGCTGTTTTTTTTTAATCCGTGTATTATTACCAAAGATATTAGTGTATTTCTTTTTTCTGATACTTCTAGTCGATTAGTAAATCTTTTTATAAAAAAATTGGCTCTGTCCATTGGACGATTTTGCCAGTGTTAAAGTAACTCTACATTCGTCGAATACCTACTAACACTTTGACAATACATATACCTAATACAATTAAAAAAAATAGAAAATATACAACACACAAAAAAAGTGTTATCGATTTTACTCTTTATTCTGAACGAACTAGTGTAAGGTTTTCCGTAGCTCATGTAATGTAACATGTATAGTCTATCTATCGCTTTATGTAAGGCGTTCATATCTTTCGTTCCCGCAAACTGCTAAGACAGCATAGATATGTCTGATATCTATGGAAGAAAGGGAAATTTGCTTAGTGACTGCCGATTAGTTTTAAGGATTGCAACAAACAGTATGAAGGTACTATCAAACAAATTGATTCCTGACCCACTGTAGAACGACGTTCTCACAGTTAAACTGTAAATGTATCTTCACTATGACATTTGCTGCGAAACGGCTCAACATTGGGTCAGGAGAGCAATATTCTCAAAAAATTGCCACCCCCATAATTTTTTTACTAGGTACGAATCGCATGGTCCTTTCACTCAGAATCTTGAGCTCTTTCCATCCCCGTAGAAGAAAAAAATGACTCGGAATTGTCATACCTACATTTTCTTTGTTCTTCCTTTCCGTACCGCCATACCAAGTGTACGGAAAATAAAATGGTAACACAATAATAAAACACTTTTTGGCCCTTTAAGATTGAAATAACTCGTGATTCTGTAGAAACAACATAAAATTGTTAAAGAACGTAAAAAAAATATTGGCTGATATAAAATATTCTGACTTGGCGGAAATTGTCTGAAAACAGTCGAGTTAAATAAAACCAGTGTTCATCATTTATTATGAAACAGGACAAAAAATAGCTGGAGTGCAGTCTGTTTTTTTTTAACACATTTTAATATTATGGTGCTTAGAATATGTTTCATTTGCCAAAACCAAAGCGTTCATTACTTCTATGATTAGTTTGTTCGCATTCTTTCAAGATATTAATATACAGCCGCTCACAGAGATGTCAATTAACTTTAATACGTACTAAAAGAGTTCGTGATTTTTAATTAATATTAATCGATGTCTCTGCGTGCGACAATAAGTAGCGTTGAGTAGGTTGGTATTGATGTATATACAAGAATAAGTAAATGTACCTAGGTAAAATCCGAAGGAAATCCCTCTGCAATGCGTAGCGTATTTACTGCAGAAGAATCTATGTTAGGTTATGTAAATAATAGAAAAACTGCAATTCTTGCGCTATGAAATAAAAGAATTTGCATAACGGCAACAATAATTTTAAGTCATTTAGAATTCCGCCTATATTTTAGGGCGTCACTTTCAATATTGTTAGCGACATAAAACTGAATTATACATTTTCCCCCAATGTTTTATTTTATTTTATTTCCTACATGTTTTGTAACTTTACAATGTAAATTTTGACTTCCCAACTTATTTCCTGCCGTTGTTGCCGTTTTACCTGATCTTATACTACCAACGAGTTGTTGACCGTGACTTTATCCGCGCTGAATTAAAATTGGCAGCGAAGTTCTTTAAACCACCGTAATCCGGTCTGTCGCAAAAGCCTTTCTCAGCGATAACCATTGGCGCGGCGTGCCAAATCTCAGTGCAATCCGTCCAGTGGTTATGCTAAGTGGGCGAGCTGTGTGTTGATGGATCAGTCGGCCAGTTTCTGCTTTTATATAATACAAGCTTTTGCCCGCGACTGCGTCTGCGTGGATTTAGTATTTCGGGTAGCTTATTCTTAATGCCTTCATCATCGTGTCACACAATCTTTTCGCGACACTTCCGCGAAATATAAATATTGTCTATGGCAAATCTAAACTCTATGGTAAGTTGGCAAACTTCCTTTCTGACAAGTGTCAACCGATTATAGTACCGCTGGCGCGCGCTAATGTGACTTCCAATTAGTTAAAGTTTTGTATTCAATATAACTATTAGAATCAGTGTCATGTTTCTGGATCAGTGGTCACATCACATCGCGGGCGATGCAGCTTGAAAGCTAAGTATACTATGTAACATGTATTTACTGGTTATCTGATAATAAAATAACAAAATTGTATGTTACTGATGGTCTGTGTTACCTATGCTTTGAACCCCCAATCTATCTTCCACTACTTCCCTCCTCCAATCTATGTACGCTGCATCTGTGCTGCAGCGTACTAATATAAGAGGGAGTTAGATTTTAAGCGTCCGGGAATATTATAGTTCTTCCAATCATTTATTTTCTCGATGACAGCTCCCGTAGAATGTAACTGCGCTTTTTACGCAAAAATTAACTTTTAAATGCGAGGTATAAAAAATGACAACTGCCTAATTTTGTTCCTTGATCTCATATAATATTCATCTAAGACAAATTGAGTCCATATATGCAGTGATATTTTTTTAAAGTGCGATAAACAACGAACATTTTCATAAAGTTACATTCTATGGGATTACAATTACAATGATTAATCCCATAGAATGTAACTTTATGAAAATGTTTATTGTTTATCGCACTTTAAAAAAATATCACTGCATATATGGACTCAATTTGTCTTAGATGAATATTATATGAGATCAAGGAACAAAATTAGGCAGTTGTCATATTTTTTATACCTCGCATTTAAAAGTTATTTTTTGCGTAAAAAGCGCAGTTACATTCTACGGGAGCTGTCATCGAGAAAATAAATGATTGGAAGAACTGTAGGTAAGTTTGAAACAAATGAAAAGCCTGTTTTTTTTTTCAAAAATATAATGATGAACAATTAAAACAATATCTTTATCGAACTATACAACAGAGATGTGGCTCTTAAAATAATTAAAAAAATGATAACCGAAATTATCCTTACAACTAAATAATATATTTATATACATGATACAAATTGATGTACAAAATACATAGACTTGTAACCTTTGTCGTTTTCTACTTAACGTAGTATTAAAATTTAGTCGATTATTTATTTTGAGTCGAAGCCGTTGATTAATTATAGCTTGATCTGATTGCTTAAACTCTTGTCGCAATTTGGTTTATCGTATTCTAAAGGAATCCGTCGATTTTAAAGTAGACTAGTTGTAAGAGGCAGATAAACTGTAATTAAGAAAATTGCGATAAAACTAGCCACAGATTAAAGACAACAGTGTAAAACAAAGCGGAAGCGTGAGTCGACCAAGTTACTTTAACCATAACCGACAATTTTGACGTATATTTAACAGAAAACCTATCATGTGTATTGTGTCAAAATAGTCTGTCATGGTTGTTATCGCTATAGTAACTTGGTGCAACTCACACTAAAACGCTACCTAACGCATTTATAATGAGTCAGATGGCAGAAATGGATAAGTAAGTAATCGTGTTTCCGTTTCGTGGACCGAGTAATTTATGAACATCTAAAATACAAATTATGAAAGTCTTAAGATTGTCACGGAAAAATAGGGATTCGTCAAACGGTGAATGATAGATGCGTAGTAAGTTTTCATCGCAGCTTCACGTCTACGTCGTCGACCTCGATTCGAGAAAGCGGCCGTTAATCTTTTTCGCCCGTCGTCCGCTCAAACGGGGCATCTTCTTAAACTAGGAGAACACATTCTTACAACCCTACAGGATTCCGCACGCCGACGGCCGGACGTCTGTCGCGCATCTACGATACGGGCTTCGAGATCCGACCGGTGAGATCGTAAAATCGCAACGAGCGACGGAAATCTCAGAAAGCGTCACGATCTTCAGCGTCTCCTCCGCATGTGATAATCGTCCCCTCGTCGGTCGGGGCTCGCTAGCGCTTGTCGGGCGCGGGCGGCGTCTGCGGGGCCGGCGGCTCGTGCTTGGCGGGCGGCGCGGGCGCGGCGGGGGCGGGGGGCGCGGGCGCGGGCGCGGCGGGCGGCGGCGCGGGCGCGGGCTCGCGCAGCTTGGCCCGCGGCCGCCACGCGTCCAGCAGCGCCTCCACGCGCTCCTCCGTCGGGCCCCAGCGCGCGAACCCCGCCGCGTTCTGCAGCCACACCACCACCGTCCCGCCGCCCCAGCGAAAGTACACCTCGTTCCTGCGCACGCATCGATACGTATTACTCGATACGATCGCCGATCCCGATCGATACGGATCGTGCGGGAGCGACGAGCGATATCGAGAGATCATAAACGGACGTACCCGTCGGAAGCGAAGACGGACACCGCGCCCGAGAGCTTTCGGCTCGGTCGCTATCGTATTCGTAAAGTCGTGACCTCCGTCTCACCGGGACGCCTCTCGCCAGTCGGCGGACTATGTCTCCTGTACGAAATAGATGTCGCTCGACGGTCGCCATGCGTCCAAGTGAGGCGGAGCCGTTTCTCGACAGGGATAAAGAAGCTTTATAAAACTGATCTCACTTCGGTAGCACGTGCTGAAATCCGTGACGGTACTCGTGTTCGAACGCCGGAATCACCACCTGCAGTGTTAAGAATAAAAAAGTTAATAACAGACAACTAACACTTCAGACGAGATAGATCTTAAATAGCATTCTAAAGTATTCCAACGGTATTATTACTCATACACTCATACATGTCATCAGACCTTTATAACAGCGGTAGGTATATATCGTGTGTTTAAAATTTCGTTCAAACAAATTCTATCTTCATAACGTAATATCATATCATAACGAAAAGAAAACCGTAACTTTACGAAATAGCGTTATAGACCTTTAAAACGTTATGAAAAAAACGATATAATACCGGTATATGTCGTGTGTTTAAGACTTCATAACGTTATATCATATCATAACGGAAAGAAAACCAAAACGTTATGAAATAGCGTTAGGTATTATAACGTTATGAAACTGGTTATGAACTACGATAGGAGGCATTTGATGGTTAACCCACTCATTCTTAGTCCACAGTCATTCCCTTTCAAATCACTCAGACATGTATCCATGAATAGGTTGAACTTTTAATATTTTTTTTTGAAATTTTAGCTTTCTACATCCAGTAAAACGCAAAATCCCGTTTTTCCCGTTCCCGTAAGAATTTCGGGAAATGCCCTCTTAGTGCTCCCCTACCCTCCCTAAAAACCTACTTGCCAAATTTCAGCTTTCTACGACCGGTAAAACGAAACATCCCGTTTTTCCCGTTCATGTGGGATTTTTTTAAAGTCCCCTTTTAATGCTCCTCTACACTTCCCAAGTAACGTACATGCCAAATTCAACTTTCTACGACCAGTAAAACGTCAAAGATATTATATGCAAGTAATGTGGTAAAAAAACAAGGTATCATAAATAGTTCAAAAAATATATACTCATCCCAATGATAATAAATATGCAAACTACACTGACCACATAAATATGTACATGGCAAAATTCCATTATTAGTATCCTGCAAATAATGCAAAATATTTATGTCATTAAATATAGATTCAGTAATTGCCACGAAAATATTTATACAAAATGTAATCTGCGAATATCAACTTTACGGCCTAGTCCCACGAAACAAATTTGTAAAGTATGTTTTGACAATTCACGAAAACAGTACAGACTTTTCATTGCATATGTTTGTCGCACGTTATATAGAGTGTAAGAAAGAGATGGTCTATAACGTTATTATATCACTTGCCGAAGTATCGATATATATCGCTATTAATAACGTTATAATGGATACCGCTACAGAATAACGTTTTATTAAAAAACGCTATTCGGTAATATAACGTTATGAAAAATGGCGTTACCTATCCAAAACGTTTGATTAAAAAACGATATTCGGTAATATAACGTTATGAAAAATAGCGTTATGCAAAACGTTTTATTAAAAAACGCTATTCGGTAATATAACTTTATGAAAAATAGCGTTACGCAAAAATAACGGTAATTAAAGGCCTGCATGTCATATAGCGAGTCCGTATCGACAGACCGCGTCAGACGGCCGCCTGAGATTAAAATCGTGATCGGCATCAAGTTATGTTCTTCCGGCACGGACCTGTTTGCGCTTGAAGTGGCTGGCCTGCAGCTTGTGCAGCGCGCCGGCGTGGCGCTCGGGCCACTCGGGCAGCACGACCACGAAGCTGAGCGGCTCGGCGGAGTCCTGCAGCAGGCGCTCCATGTGGCGCAGCGCCGCCTCCAGCAGCTCCTCGCAGTACGGCGGGTGCGCCACCAGCGACCCCGACACGGGCCGCAGCTCAAGGAACGGACTGCAACATACACATACATACCACCAACGCCGTGGATTACTGATGTTATTAAAAAGATGATTAAAGAACGTAACAAAGCTTGAATGAAGGCAAAAAAGTGTAAAAGCCCTGAAAATATTCGTAATTATCAGTCACTTCGTAATCTTGTAACATCGGCAAGGCGAAACGAAAAGGCGGCATATATATAGAGCAATGTTAACAAACGTATTCGCAACCCAAAAAAAGATGTGGAGTGAGGTAAACAACCTCCTAGGGCGATAAGCTCAGGACATAGTGCCCCCCGTCCCTACTTACACAACCCGGATGACATTAACCGTTTTTTTTCTTGACTCTGTGCCTCCCTTTAATCACGCGTTGCCACTGGCAAGTCGATAATCATGTTATGATTATGACACATAGTTGTGGTCGTACTGGGGGTTATGGTGCTTCGCAGCTTGAAGGTGTTTCTAATGGCACAATCAGTCGTATCATCGCCTCGATCAGTTCCAGGGCTATAGGTAGCGACGGTATATCGATAGGAATGATTACGCTCACTGCCGTACTCGCTTTCGGCTATTACATCGATTGTAAACGCGTCAATGTTGTCGGACAGATTCCCGCGAGCCTGGAAAACGGCAAGCGTTAACAAAACCTATTCCTAAAAAAAGCGAAAGTAGAATCTTGCAGTGATCTTCGACTTTCTCGAGCGAGGCTAAATTTTTTTATTATTTTGAAGGAAATAATTCAAGGATAACGAAAAATATATAATTTGTCGATTTCCATAACCCGAAGTAAGAAAAAATTATCGATAAAGTTTAATGCGTGCAGCTATGCGATGCCTGTATTCCTCTCTCCGTGTTTCTATTCCTCTCTCACTCTTTCTCTATCCATTACTCTCTTACTCCGTGATGATAATTAAAAAAAAAAAAGGCAAAAAAAAATATATATATTTTCTTATAAATACAAGTATTATACTTAAAAAACATGCACTTTTTTATTTGCATGCTATTTCTTCAGCTTTTCAATTAATTAAGTTAAATGATTAAAAATAAAAAAAAATTGACAGATTAGGCGAATCTCTCTAGATAATCGTCAGATTATGAGACAGCACGTCTAGGGCATTAAGGTGAACCATATGTATCTTAATCTGATGCGCTCGAGTATTTCAAAATGGCGAAATTTTTTGCACATTCTAATAATGGCCGCGAGTTTGCGTCACATCCAAATCGTCAGATTGTTATATAAGAGCTTTTTTTTAAGTTCACTTAACATCCCCTTAGAAAATCTGACGCGCTCGATATTTTTTTTTTTTCATTTTCAACCCTTACGTACTACCACCCCCATCATGGAAACAATCAGATTAACATACGTACATTTTCAAAAATACATAGGACATAGATGCTATCAATATCTGACGCGCTCGAGTACGTCCATGCAAGTTTTTTTTTACATTATTGAAAATCTATAGTCGCTCCCCCCACCGGTGAAAAGGTATACATATATTATATGTCATTTTTTTTTCTTCTTATCATCTAAGCTTCGCAATCCAATAGGTATCTATGACGCTCGAGTAAATCCCGATTTAGCATCATGGGCTCCCCTACTAAAATGACATCATCAAAAGCGCGCGCTCAATGGTCAAATTCGAGGTCGATACACGGGATCATCGTTGCCTTCTGCAGTGAACGTCTTCTACATTTATCGGTATCTATCCAGCGACCGAGAAAGACCATGTTGTCGTTTCTAATCCTAACACTTAGTAAATCATTTAATCAGTCCACAATGGTGCTTTATCATGCTAAACGTGGCCTTAAGGTTTTGTTACCTTAGGCTCTGTCTACCCCGGGGATAAAGACGTTACACATGTTGTATATGTATGTACGTATGTATGATGGTGGTTGTACCTTCGTATATTTTGCGAACTCTTTCATGGTCTGTACCTGAAGGCTGTCGATGGAAACCATCATTGACGCTTCACTGCCCGTTCGGCTGTCGCAAGGTTTCAACCGCAATAGGCAGACACTAGAATTTTTCAGAGCGTATTCCTACAGCCGCTATGACAGCAAATAAAATCCTCAACAGAGTAACATCAGATTCAATGAAATAAAGTTAACACATAAAGAGGACTCCCTCAGTTCTATACCCCACACGCGAGACGTATTCTAATCGGTGTCAATAGCTCGATTTTAAAAATTTATCTCACTCACCCCCGTGATCCAAAATACGAGTCAGTATCGGCGAAGGCGGAGCAATACTGTCGGAAGTAGCAGTCGAGCGGGCTAGCGAAGCACTCGAAGGTGACGCCGAAGCAGCGCTGCAGGCACTCCAGCACGGGCACGGGCAGCGCCATCTGCGCCAGCTGCGCCTCGCCGCCCGCCCCCACCCACGCCGCGTAGCGCCGCAGCACGCACCACACGCGCGACAGGAACTGCTCGAACTTCTTGTCGTCGAAGCAGCTGTAGCGGTACAGGCACTCCTGCGAGGGAACATGAGCTGTAGGATCGATCCAGTCGCACGAATGGGTGGAAGCGAGTTGCCGCCTGCGGCTGCGGGGATTCTTTTGTGACACGCGCGAATTCGACTATATCACTATCACTACATAGTATAGTCACTACATAGTATAAAATAAAGTCGCTTTCTCTGTCCCTGTATCCCTATGTCCCTATGTATGCTTATATCTTCAAAACCACACAACGGATTTTGATGCGGTTTTTATTAATAGATAGAGTGATTCGAGAGGAAGGTTTATATGTATAATACATGCATAATATACCGTGCGAAGCCGGGGCGGGTCGATCGTGTATACTATAAAATCGAAAGGATACTCGCTCGATGTCTGAAAACGAAATTTCGAAAACCACTAGACCTATGAAGATGAAATTTGGCAAAGAAATAGTTTATATAAGTAGAAGACGTCAGCTAAGAACGGACGCGTGCGCCCCTACCTGCGAGGACTCAGTTAAGCGGTCGATCTATAGCTGTCATATTCATACAAGAACTACCCTGCAGGTCTTAACAGGTAAATTAGCAGTCATAAACTCATACCAGTTTCTGGAGATAGGCGGCGTTGATGACCTGTGTCTCGCCAAGATAGCGCAGCAGCGCTTGGTCGCGGTCGAGGAAGTGATCGACGAGCGGCGCGCGCGGCGCCGGCAGCGCGCACTGCACCGGGTAGCACCACACCTTGCGTAGCGCCGCCTGCTGCAGCGGCGCCGGCAGCTCCTGGTGATACGCTCACATGTTCCTTAGATGGTAAGTGACTTACTTGTGAGAAAAATTGTGTTTTATACATATTATATTAAATTGCTGGTTTAATGCGAATGCCAAGTCAATTTATTTATTTATAACAAACGATTTTTAATTTTGATATGGGCATTATATGTTGTTAGGTTACGTAATAACTTAAGACAGGAGGTCTCTTTAGTAGGGACTGAATAAATTAACCGACCTGGTATTACATGGATCTCACAACTTTTTACGGTAGAACCGAGTTGCGAGACTTGTTTTTTTTTACAAGTTTAGTTTTGATGGGATAAATGTTGTCAGTCGTTTGCGAGGGGGTCCCAGGCACTGGAAATCATTTTACGATGAATATTATAAAAATGGCACTAAATACTTAAAATCTTTGACATAATGTACATCTATCTACAAGGGCATAAATATAGTGTGTAAATTTCATACAGGCATATATTTTAACAACTGATGATATACACACACACTATTTAACGTCAAAACATGTGTAACAGCACATTAGTTGAATTTTATTTTTTATTACTAATTAATTTCGCAAGGAATATATCACACATTGCATTGATTATATTAACATACCTACCTAAGTAAACATCATAACACTCATGTCACATGAAATTGTATGTTACATTGCTCCTAAGACAAACTTTAAAAAATATGATTTGTATGATTGTTAACTACATCAGGATAAAATATATGCTCGTATGAAATTTACAGTGTATGTATGTTACTGAGACATGAAAAACATCTATACATGTTTATGCCACAATCACTAAGGTCAGTGATACATATATTTGATGTGTTTAGCTTTATCAATATTTATGTCTTGCTTATTGATGTGTTGGCAGCTTATCTTAAGAATAACTTACATATGAATGAAAATGTAAATTAAGTTTAAATCTAATAAAAAAAATATTTTTTTATCATCTCTGTTTACCTGAATTCCATTTTCTTTTAGCAGAGTGCTATGTTTCTCCCGTATCTTGCGTGCATACTCTGCTGAGAGATGGTAGATCTTGAGACAAATACCTTCAACAGATGCCTTTACTGTTTCCGCCAAATGGGGTTGACATTGCCTCTGAAAAAAACATTGATTGATAATAATTCGAAATCATTGTGACATAAACATTTTACTTTCAATTAATCTTCAGAATATGTTGCTCTTAAATAAATACAAAAAAATGAAATAAGACATTGACAATGTGCCACTTTTGTTTTAATTATAAAAAAAATAAAAAAAAAATTCAAGCATAAAAACAGCACTAAAACTAAAAATTAACTCACTCTTAAATGAGCCAGCCTGTCTTGGAAGTCATCATAGGTAGCTCCAACCGTACGTCGCAGCCATTGAAATGTATCCTCTGCATTCCATTTAACAACTTTACGACTTTCTGGAGAAGCATTCCTGGACTCGATCATTTTTTTAGCAGCCTCAGCATAACGAGACAACTGTTTCCTTGCATCACCAGTAAATTTAGGATGAGCCAATTTGATGGGAATATCATTCATGATTTCTTCATACATGGAGCGAGATATCTCAGGGAAGCAGTGACTAGGTAATAGTGGATCAGAACCACCCTGGTCATTGACTTTACGTTCCATTAGCCAACGGTTAAATGAGTCTTTAGGAGCATCAATGCCCTCCCTGGTATGACATAATTCTTGATAACATTGTCTTAGTTTATTTGCAAGTGTAAATCTGAACCCTTCTATTTCTGGATGTGGATGTGGACAGATAGTTGGAGGCCGTTCATATATAACAACATTAGTTGGAACTTCAATATCCCAAGGACCTGCTAGGACAAACTTTTTGGGAGGAGGCCCATTATCCTCTGAAGGACGCCGCTTACTGGCACTGGGGGTCATGTTGCCAGTATTAGGAGGGCCAGTATGACAAATTCCAAGGGGATCCGTAATAGGGTCAAAATCGCGCTTAACTGCAGGTAGCTCCCACATTGATTCACCCGAAAGTTTGTTCCAAAAATATGGTCTATTTTCCCGCTTGGACCAGTACTTTCGCCAGCCCTGTTGAATGAGATCTGGGTGTAGGTCGGCTGCGAGATGTGGCGCCAGCGGCGCGGGCACCCCGGGCGTCTGCGGCGTTTCTCCGCTGCCGCCGGGGGAAGACTGCGTCTCCGGCGACGAGTCATTGCGCGGCGTTGTATTCTCCCAACCCGAAGACCCGGCAACAACTTTGTCACGAACATCATTCATGATGCTTACTCGAATTTAACAAAAATTAAATTAATTCTTAGAAAATGAAACCGTTTATGTCCAACTTTTATAATTCTCTTACTCTAATAAGTTTCTAATAAGCACATTTTTCATCAGGAATCACTAATTGTTTTGTTAGCGCCAAGAATTGTTATCTTGCAAACTTCAGCAATCTCAAAGAAATACATCATAATTTATACACGATAATTAACACAACAAAATAAAATTTTATAAAACAGTAATAATAACTTCGAAATCTATCAGAGAGTATTGTATCGTAAATTTACGATTAAACAAGGCAGCAAAGCCCCCAAGCTAGCACCGCCATCACAAATATGACGTTCCACAGAGTCTCCATAATGTAGGTAAGTAAATATACTGAGGTAAATACACGTAGAATCATAGACTTACAATAGACGTAGAATAAATACACAAGATTAAAAAAAGTGTAATAGAACATTTCATAATTTTACCTAAAATTGAAATAAAACGATAAATGGCAATCCATATTCAAAACAAGAAATAACGAGTTGAACAAATTCTGATAGTTAAATATTAAAATTGTTAATATTCTGCGATTGAATACCTAATTGTATACTTGAGCGGTTTTTAGTGTTAGTCGAACGGCTTGGTAAAAAAGATTTCTTTCCCGCCGTCCTTTGTAGCGTCCCGGCTACTATAAATACTATAATGCGCTACCTACATCTTGGTTTAGAGTGCAGAAATGAATGATGCTTATAGCCATGATCTGCTCCTATCGCCGGAGCATCCCTTAGAGTGAGCTGGAAAGGGATGTGGATCGAGAGTTGTCAGATCAAGGATAAACATTATTATTCCAATCAATCCAATAACCTTGGTTTTTCAGAATGAAATTTGGCAAGAGAGCCACCAGCTGCCTTATTCGAATGAGGTTGGGTCATGTAAGCTCTCCCGCCAATCTTGCTAAATTTAATCTACTGGACTCTGCTGATGCTTGAGTTTGGTTTGGGCACTGCAGATACTAATCATATATTCCTTTCCTGTCCTCTCCACGACTACACTTTTCTTTATGATCACCTCATTTCCTACAAAGTTCCATTGCCAACATCCATCTGATCCATCTCTGTCCAATAAGCTTCTAATGATTCAAATATATACAATTTATTAAATATATTTATAAATACTAATGAAATGAAATTTAACATTTTTATTGTATTATTTTTTATCCACGACATAATCCCACAATCCTATCCTGTTGATCTATCCCTTCTAAATTACATACATTTTCCTTGATTACGTTTCTCTACCCTTACTCGTCTGTGGCAATACGCAAACCGCGCGAACCAGAAAAAAAAACATCTGTCAAAAATAGCCAACCAAGTAATCTAAATTTTCTTGTGAATATTTGTTCTTATTTTTACTGTGAATTACAGATAAATTTAATAGAATGGCAAAGAATGTGAGAGAATTGGAAATAAATAACGGTCTTAAAAGTAGTGGAATATATAATTATGCTGATTGCGATATTCAAATTTTAAACGAGGACATCGAATACAGCAAGTTTTATGAAGATTTCCTATATAGAAACCGGCCATGTGTTATAAGAAACATAAGTTCACATTGGGAATGCTCTAGTAAATGGGTTACAAATGATTCAATTGATTGCGATTACTTTATAAATAATTACAGCGACTTGGAAGCTCCTGTTGCGGATTGCGCCAAAATTTCCTACAACGCACAAACAAAACAAATTCTAACCGTTATTGATTTTATGAAATATTTACAATCTCGAGACAGAGATACCCTTTTATATTTAAAGGATTGGCATTTAAGGAAACTTTGTTCAAATGACAATTTCTATGAGGTGCCATTAATATTTGGCTCAGACTGGTTGAATGAATATGCCCAAGATCACCAGGAAGACGACTTTATGTTTGTTTATATAGGACCCAAAGATTCATGGTAAGTATTGTATATAAATGATTCTTGAGTAAATAATAGAGAGAGAGAGAAACATTTATTTACACACATTCGATACAAGTAGACATAAAACAAGGAGAAATACAATATACTAAGGAATATTACCGATATGGTGTAAAGTGGACCCCACTCAGCATAATGTACTAGCACATATATATACTTAATATTGTATATCGTCACTACTTTTAAATAACTCGTATTGTATATCGTATTGTATATCGTATGCTGCACAAACTACGTTTATAAATCGACATCATAGTAAGTAATTGTTTTTCAAAAATATAGTATCTAAACAAATTATGGTCATGACTTTGAAAAAAAAAACTCATATCTGATTTATTTTTCATAAAGTATAGGTACTTATTTGGTCATCATATTTAAGAGCTAGGCTCTTGTCGGTGGAGTAATTTCCAGCTTAGTGAAACATTTATTTTTTCTTTTATTTGCTCCATATATGTCCTTCTTGGTCTTACTCTTGATTTGATTATATTTAATGGTAGATTTGAGGGCTTTAAAATATACACCTCACAGTCCAATTGAGTTTAAACTTCACTTTGATGACATTTGGACTGTTCTACCTCAAAGATTCAATGATAATTCAGAAGATCAAGCAATTCCTCAGCTATATTCTGGACCCGTCCCTATTAAAAAACGAAACAATACAATGATTTGCAATCTCTAAAGCCGATTTTGCCAAAAGACTTCCATGCATTTTACGATAGTTTATAGCATGTATAGTTGAGAAAAATTATTTTACCCCATCTTTTTTTACGGACACACATTGTTATTTAAGTTCGTGTATTGTTACTCAAAGAGAGTTTACTTAGTTAATTTAATAAACATAAAAACATACATTTAGTTTCATTTTCTACCATGAAATTTAAACCAAAATTATCGTAACATCAAATTTCAGTCAATACTAAAGAATAACTGTAAATGTAATAAAAAGTGTTTGCGTGAGTTATTCAAATATTTGTAAAATTAATGACTGGCTATCAAAGTATCTTTATCAAAGAACTTATTTGATCAATGACAATAATTTGCAGAATGTTTATTGTTCCTCCTAGGAACTTGAAGTTTTTTTAAAGTAGTGACGATATGCAGTTTGGAAAATGTTATGTATTTTGTCCATTTGTTGTAGGACACCATTACACGCAGATGTGTATAATTCCTTTAGCTGGTCAGTAAATGTAGTTGGAAGAAAAAAATGGACTTTATTTCCTCCTGGGGAGGAAGAGAAATTTAAGGATCCTTTGGGAAATTTACCTCTTTTATTTGAGCATAAACAATATCAAAATGTTCGATATTTTGATATCATACAAGAAAAAGGTGATGCTATATTTGTGCCTTCAGGCTGGCATCACCAAGTAACCAATGAGCTGGACACCGTATCTATAAACCATAATTGGATAAATGCTTGCAATATTGAAGAAGTTTGGAAAGCATTAGAAAAATCTCTACAAAGTGTTGAACATGAGATTAAAGAATTCAAGGACACTCCAGAGTTTGTGGATCAATGTCAATTGATTTTGAAGTCCATGTTTGGTATGGACTTTGAGCATTACATAAATTTTATCTTGTACATAGCTAAAAAGAGACTGGGCCAGTTACATGGAGATAATCTAATTTTATTTAATAAGTATACATTAGGTAAGCATCACATTATGTTTGATTTAAACAAGTTAGTTAAAGTAATTGATTTATTTCATCACCATCCCTTGATTGTTAATAATTGTTTAAATATAAATTATAAATATGATTCTACAAGTATTAAACAATTGATAACCAGCCTTGTCAAATAAAACTTTAAAATATATTTAAAGTCTTGATTTCTCAAATGCATGTACATGACCTTTCTTTATCAAATTTTTGATGTCATTTTTGTCATACCCCAGCTCTTTCAAAATTTCTACTGTATGTTGTCCAAACTGCGGCATAGGCAGACGCCCGGTGGATACTCCAGGACTGGAAGATAGTTTAGGAGCAGGCTCCGGCACTAACCCATTTTCAGAGTCCCTATAAAACGATTTCCTAGATACATGTAGTTCATGCTCATCAACTTTATCAATTTCAACAACAGGTGTAACACAAGCATCTACATTGTCAAACACTTTACCCCACTCTACTTGTGTTTTAGTAAGAAATATGTTTTCTAAAATACTTTTGCAATGTTCCTTATTGCCAAGTTGTGGACACTCTTCTTCAGTCAGTTGTAAAGCACTAACAAAATTGCTATAAAATTGAGGTTCTAATGCACCAACTGCCATGAATTTACCATCCTTGGTTTTATAAGTTGCATAACTTGGTAACCCACCATCTAAAGCATTTGTTCCTGGCTCTCCTGACCACACGGGGAGCTTCCTACTTTTGTATATCCATGTTGCCAAATAAGCTGCTCCTTCGGTCATGCTAGCATCCACTATCTGACCTTTGCCTGACTTAGTTCTCTCAAAAAGAGCAATTAGAATTCCAAGAGCACACATGAAACTTCCTCCTGCAAAATCAGCTATTAAATTAACAGGTGGGAGTGGTGGTGCCCCTTGATTACTTAATGCAGAGAGAACGCCAGACACGGCTACATAATTGATGTCATGCCCAGCTTTGCTCTTATAGAATCCACTTTGCCCGTAACCTGAAAGTCTTGCATATATTAGACGAGAATTTTCTTTAAGAAGTAATTCCGGACCAAGCCCTAGTTTTTCCATTACTCCAGGTCTAAATGTGTCCAAAAATATGTCTGAAGATAAACAAAGTTTTCTTATGATATTGACTCCTTCCTTGGATTTCAAATCCACTGACAACATTTTTTTGCCATTAGACATAACATCTAATGGGGAAGGTTGCATCTGCAATAGAAAAAAAAACAAAGTCTGTTAACTGCTGGTGCAACCTAATTACTCCCACCAGAAACAAAACTACACAAAATTTGTACAAAAATGCTAATGGGGGCCATACCATACACGCTACGGTACACTGGGAGGTCTGCCTGTGCAGCTAGACTGGAATGTGTGTGGGTATGGACTCGCATAGTTTTTGGAACCTGCGCAGGCAACCGGAATAAAATCGAAAATCAATTCTTTCTGGTGAGAGAGAGAGAGAAACATTTATTTACACATATTCGATACACGTAGATATATTAACAGGATGAAGAAATACAATATACTTAGGAATAGTACCGATATAGTGTAAAATGGGCCCCACTCGGCATAAATGGCTTGCCGCAACGCTGTTTTACAGTAGGACCCAGATAAAATTAAAAAACTAAACATATAAAATACGCATACACTGACACTGTATGGTGTACCTGTGCGTGTGTGCGTGTACTCCGGGTTCCTGCGCAGGTCGCGTCGTCACAGTTCTTGATTAATCAGGAAATCTACTGATTTCAGCATTTTCCTCCCCATATCCCGATTTAGCGATCCCCATCCCCAGAATTTTTATATTGTTTAATTCAAACATCAAAACTTTCAAAACTATTTTGTTTACTTAACACAGTTTTTTATTTGAAGATTCAAAATTTGTAAACTCATAGTAACAGTTAAAACACTTTATTATTCACTGGCCCAAAAAGCAAAACATACTTATAACAATAATTAAAATTGCCATTTTACCCAAAGATTTTACCTTTATCTATCAAAACGAACAACCAGGCATCAGGATATTTTATCCTTACTAATACCTATTTTAAATGCAAAAGTAACTGTCAGTAATGCTTTCATGCCTAAACCATTAAACCAATTTTAATGAAATCTGGTACAGAGATTAGTTTCAGTCAGACATAGACATAGGATAGTTTTTATCCTGGAAAATCGCGTAGTTCCCGCAGGATAGAGATTAGGTATCTGCGTATCAGGCGGATTCTGCGCAGACGGAGTCGCCGGCAACAACTACTCCATTGGTTTAGGTAGTTAACTAAAGGTAAACAATCTTGACATGTCTTTTGATTGACATAATATACCTACACTTAATTATGAAATAACAATGTAATTCCTTAATTAAAGTGTAAAGATTGACATTTATAAAGTGTATATTTCAATTCTTCCTTGCTGGTCTGGGAGCAAAGAAATAACATAGAATGTACCAGTTGCTTCTCTATCCGCGCAGATGGTAAAAGCCTATCGAGGGAATGGCGAAAATCATAGGAATTATGTTATAGGCGATGAGGCTAGCAACCCATCACTATTTTGATTTTATTTTCCATCTATACACCCTCAATCTTGCTAAAAGTGACCTGCAGGTACCTGTTACCTTAGGCTCTGTCTACCCCGTAAGGGATAAAGACGTGATTTGTGTACGTGTATTTCAATAAAAAGACGTGTCAAGATTGTTTACCTTTAGTTAACTACCTAAACCAATGGAGTATATAGTAAAGAAATAATAATATCTAAACCTTCCAATGGCAAAGCCTAAAGGTTCAGATAGTAATAATTAATTATTATAATGTGCATAAAAAAAATTGGATGTAGCTAACCTAATTAACCCGTTTATACCTACACCTAATTACCCTTGAAAAGTTTATATATTTTAGGAAAATAATATCTACTTTCTTACTTACCCTTTGAACCACTGTGACTGTAGCTCCAAAGTCTGCTAGTATTGTACCACAAAGGGGTCCAGGAGCTAGCCCCAACATTTCTACAACTTTAATTCCTTTAAGAGCCATCTCTTGCCTGTAATTAATGAAACAAAACTGATTTTATGCAAGGCTACAGCGGATTTGGAAGTCTAATTTCAAAATTGCCTGCTGGAAACTGTAACTGATTTAAACATGAAATTTGATTGAATTAATAATCCAATAACCATTCCATGAAGTCAAAAGTTCAAAATTTCCATCACAAATTTATGTAAGATAGGAATACTTTAGAAGGAACTGGCTTCTTCCTGCGACTTCGTCTGCGTAGAATTATACATATAAACCTTCATCTTGAATCACTCTATCTATTAACAAAAACCGCATCAAAATCGGTTGAATAGTTTTAAAGATCTAAGCGTACATAGGGACAGATACAGACAGCGAAAAGCGACTTTGTTTTATACTTATGTAGTGTAGTTTACTTACTTTGATGTACTTGTATTGTTTACTTCACATAAAATAATTCTATATTAACAGTATTTTTCTCTTATCGTAACGGTATCAAACAGGCAATAAATTGATTCAGATAATATTTAGTCCTACTATACTTATAGTGCAAAGTTCATTCACGAGTGATCTTTGCTTTTACTTTGTATCATATCTCTCTAATCTATGCTTTGTATCAGATCTTTGTATTGTAGGGCTGCCAATATAATTTATTTAAATGGTACCAACATGTTTTTGAAATTATACGAAATGAAATGTCAGGATACAAACATTTAGAGCAGCGCTAAAAATGTGATTATTAATCACATAGGTAAACATACCCACGATGATTTCTTTTTTGAATACCAACGCGTAGGTTTAACGCACATTTATATGGCAACTCAATAAACAAGATTGTGACAGCTAAATCCATAGAGTAATCATATAAGTAGAGTAACGCTGCACTGGACATTGGACAACACTGTTGCTGTCACTGCACTAGTGTTAAGTTTATGGTGTAGCTGGCCATAATTTATTTTTTCCGTATCCAATTATACATGAGGGGTCGAGATACAAAGTGGATACCATTAATCCTCTATCTGGCCACTTCTCCCCCAAGCCGCTTACGCGTTATATAAATAAAACCGTAAAAGGGAAAGGTGGCAACATATAATGTAGTGTGTAATATTATATAGAGGTGGATTGAGAATAAGGGAAATAGAAGCATCGCATACATACCTTCACTATTCTATATAGGACTCTTCATCCTCACTCTCTCTGTCCCTCTACTCCAGGGTCAAAGGAGGTATCATCTGCTTCTCTTAGTTTATGGCGGCTGTATGTATCACACCGAGATCTGTGGGTAACATTGCTCTTTGAATACGGTATACTCCAAACAATTAACTCCTACACATATACAGGCTGTCCCAGACAGTACAGTCAAGCGAAAGTCCTGACGTAGAGCAACTCAAGGGGCATCCGAATCACCCCCATGTATGTTCCGCGATTTTTCGTAGTTTAGGAGTTATGTCCTTTTATCACATTTTCTATTAATCTCGGAAAATCAGTGGTCAGTATTATTGTTTTGCACCAAGAAGTTTTTCATGCTAAATCCGGAGCACAAACCTAATTTCAGATTTGTACTTGGCCTTACTAGAAAAAGTGAAAATTACGGATGAAGTACGTTTTGATATTTTTTTTTGGCATGATCCCTTAATGATAGATCAATAAAATTAATAGGGTAGAAAGTCAATAAAATAAGGCAGTTTTTAAACATAGTTTGAAAAAAAAAAGTTATGCTAGTTTTTTTTGTAATTGGCCTTCAAAGTCTGAACTACAGTCAAAATTTAGTCACTTTTTGTGATTCGATATTTTTTTTTGCCCAAACGGTCAACGATGTTGTTTTGTTTTTAATTGAAATACACGCACGTACTATTCAGCTACTCGTTAAAAAAACAAGCAGCCAATTATCTCAATTATTGCAGTCAGAGTGAGCAAAACTGTCTCCGTGGTCGTAGATTAATAGAAAATGTGAAAAAAGGCCATAACTCCTGAACTACGAAAAATCGCGGAACATACATGGGGGTAATTCGGATGCCCCTTGAGTTGCTCTACGTCAGGACTTTCGCTTGACTCTACTTTCTGGGACACCCTGTATACAGGGTGGTCCAAACACTGACGTCTAAAAAAAAAATTTAGATGCCTCACATCCGGGGCTATCCGAATATACCCCATGTATGTTGGCCGATTTTTTGTAGTTTTCGAGTAATTAATTTTTAAAGATTTTTTCAAGAATTTTCGGGCCGAGCAGTTTATCATCATGTAACTTTTTTTGGTTACGTTTTTCTGAGTGTTTTTTTTTGATGACATTATCCTCACAAACTGCACCTTCACACGTAAAATAATCAGCTTCCCAACCTTGAGCCAAGTTACAATAAAATTGACCGAAAGTGAAAATTTTACCTTTGAGCAAATCGAAGTTTGATTTTGTAATTAAAAAAAAAACTAAAAATCTCAGAATTCAAAGACCATAAGTAATTTTAAAAACTTCGCCAGTCTTTAAACTTGCAGGATAATACAAAAAAAGTGACACTTAATAGGTCATAATTTGCTGGATTCGACTTTCAAACGTACTAAGGTAGAATGTGTAATAAAGAGTCAGTTGTTAGTAACATAAAAACTGTTTTATTTTGGCCGAACCTAATTTGGCACTGGCCATCAATAAAGCCATGTAATACTTTTTATGAACAAATAAATGTGTTCTTCTTTTGTTTTATGTTTAAGTTTATGTTTATTTTTATTTAATCATCATTCAATATAAAATTACATCATCACTTAAAATTAAATGTCAAGGAATTTATATTGAAATCGTCAGTTTAAAATAAAAAATGTCATTAATTAAAAATTAAATACAATTCAATTTAAATACAAATTAAAAATATGTCATAAAATGGAAATTATCATTAAAAGTAACAAAAAATAATAGTAAAAAATATGGATAAATTAGATAACTGTCAAAGGAATCACCTCTTTTATTGTGAAATAACTAATAGTTACTTCTGCTCTCGTTACGATTAATTTCTGAATTCTTCTCGCTTTAAGTGATGATTTAATTTTATATTGAATGATTAAATAAAAATAAACATAAACTTAAACATAAAACAAAAGAAGAACACATTTATTTGTTCATAAAAAGTATTACATGGCTTTATTGATGGCCAGTGCCAAATTAGGTTCGGCCAAAATAAAACAGTTTTTATGTTACTAACAACTGACTCTTTATTACACATTCTACCTTAGTACGTTTGAAAGTCGAATCCAGCAAATTATGACCTATTAAGTGTCACTTTTTTTGTATTATTCTGCAAGTTTAAGGACTGGCGAAGTTTTTAAAATTACTTATGGTCTTTGAATTCTGAGGTTTTTAGTTTTTTTTTTAATTACAAAATCAAAGTTCGATTTGCTCAAAGGTAAAATTTTCACTTTCGGTCAATTTTATTGTAACTTGGCTCAAGGTTGGGAAGCTGATTATTTTACGTATGAAAGTGCAGTTTGTGAGGATAATGTCATCAAAAAAAAACACTCAGTAAAACGTAACCAAAAAAAGTTACATGATGATAAACTGCTCGGCCCGAAAATTCTTGAAAAAATCTTTAAAAATGAATTACTCGAAAACTACAAAAAATCGGCCAACATACATGGGGTATATTCGGATAGCCCCGGATGTGAGGCATCTAAATTTTTTTTTAGACGTCAGTGTTTGGACCACCCTGTATATAATCACTCTATAGTCAACCAAGGAGAACCATCTTATCAGGTCGGAGGAAGAAACCCTAGCTCTGTACTGTCCAGTTGCGTATCTTCGCCTGTGCTACCTATCTTCGCCCAATTTGACATAAGTTAACACTACCGAAATGTTTCTAGTGCTAGCCTTACGTAAAACTGCTAAATACAAAGTATTTTTCATGGCGGTCAACATTCTTCGAACGATCTGCGGCTAACTTCTCACAGTTGATGTTCAGTGACATTTTTTCGCGACGCCGACTGTGTTTTTTTTTACCAGCGTTTTAACTTTGGTTTTAAACAGTGATACATACCAGATAATGTTAAACTTTTTACATGATTATATCCTATAACTATTTCTTCTTCATGTGAAACTAGTATTTGGGCAGTTCTCCGGAGTGGCATTTTTACGTGTCCGGGGCAAAAAATAATAGATTTCGTCGCTAGATAATACTGAAAAAAATCAGACATATACTTTAGGCTCAGTCCCGCTTAGAGAACTATTAAAATACTCCATAGTTATTTACACCTCTAAAGAAAAAAATATTACATTTAAAAATTGACATTCGGTGGTAGTGTCCCCTACGCAGATGAGCGGAGAAAAAAAATTATATCTTAAGATACGAATTTTATTTCCAGGTCTCAAATGGGTTCCTATATACAAAACTTGTTTATAAATCATATAATACACACAAATAAAAAATATCATTTAAATTCATTCAATTAAAACAATTTTTCCCCATGTCCGAGGGTAACGTTTGAACTCGGTGGAGTTTACGAAACGCGCCGGCATCCTAACAAAGAAACATACCAGGAATCTCGCGACGCGCGTGTAGGTAGCCTCAGATGTGCCGTGTTTGCTGGCGAGAGCGGAAGTCGATTCACAACTCAGCGCCAAATTTTTCGAGGTAATGTTCGTCGTTCGGTGGGTTTGGTTTCGTGTTTTGTTGAATTCGGTGAAGCAATTAATTTTTTCAGTGTTAGTTCTATTGGTAGTTTGATAGTAAGTAAGTCATCTCTAGGGGTATGTGATTTCATTATTAAGTGACTCTTGTAAGTACTATTCCTATATTTTCTGTTATTTGGAAAAAACGTTTAATTTTGAATTCGGTGGCAATGATCTCAGTGGATTCGGTGGGGTTTTGGGCCACCGAAATCAAGAAAACTGCCACTGAAATCAATAAAACTGCTACCGAAATCAATAAAGCCGCCACAGCTATCAATATTTATTTTAGAAAAACGTTAAAGTATTCTTTATTTTTGCACGAATACTTATTGCACGCACATAATAAAATTAAAGAAGTATGTCTGTCCATCTCTCAGTCAAGTTGTCGCTTGTTTACGCTTTTTAAACGGTTGAATCGATTTATATGAAAATTAATATAGTATATGCTCCAGAAAGATTAAAATATACGTTTCATCAAGTGATCCAGAACTCTACGAGGCATACAAAGCGAAAAATAGGAAAAGATATCCCAGAAGAGATGAAAGAAATTTTACGATTATTTTTAAATATTCCCTTTAACCGAAGACTGATTACTATTATGAGGATCCAAGTGCCTAGATAGGATAGACGAATTATTTTATTTTGAAGAAAAGTTGAGATTTTAATTATTCCAGCATTTTAAAACTGATTATTGAGGAATTTTGTTATCTCAATTCTTAAATTTCTTTGAATGTCTTTTTATTGTTTGAAACAATGGTGCAATGAGAGACTTCAAAAATCATTATTCTTTACTTATCTCTTACTTATTTAGTTGCTCTGGCACATTTAAAGCTGGAGGCATTTAAGCAAGAATGTGTTTTTTGAAACCATCCCGCTTTTCGCAATTATGTAAGAATTACTGTATGATTTTTTTAAATATATTTTTTTGTAATTAAAGCGTGTTTGGTATAATTAAAATGCGATTTATTATTATCAAGTTGATTTCACTGGTACCTTTTTGATTTAAGTGGCACTGTCTTTTGAATTTTGATTTCGGTGAGTATGTTTGATTTCGGTGATTGTTTAAATTTAAATATCTTACTAACTAACAGGTTTACTAGAAGGCCTTTAGTACTAATATTTTTTAAATTTAGGCCTGTATTTAGATTTTGAGGTGATACAATAAAAAAGTTACTAGAAAAATTTGCCACCGAAGTCACCTAAAACAGCTTGTCTCGGAGAACTGCCCATTTAATGGCTAACTTACGTCTAGAAATCACAATTGGATAAAACGTTGGGGAGGGTATTTGTCGTTCAACTTGTTGCCAAATTTCGCTTTCGCCTGCCCCTAGGGTTGTCAAATTTATTGCAGCACATTAATTAGTGGATCCGGACAGCTGTATGCTTTTTCACTTTATATTACGCCTTTGAGAACTTGTGCGATTCCCGCCATATTGAAATGAATCTCGCCAACGGTCAAACGTTGGATTAACTTACCATAATTCCCAGATTCCCATATAGAGGGCACTGTTTAGTGTTGCCTCAAGAAAATTTATCATTGGTGTTAGTTTTTCGCGTCTGTCGCGACACTCTAATTATACAATTTTTGTATCCAATTATACAATCTGGCAGCCCTAAATGTATCTAGATATTAGTTAAGTAATCTGTGATCTATTGTATTGCAAAATTACAATGAACAAACATGGAACGTACAAACTCAGATCAAATAAAAAATATAGATAGAGCGCGGTGAACAGCCGAGTGAAGCCGGTTTCATAAACATGTGTGCGTAGGCCGGTGTTGCCATAATAATTATTAATACCCCGATACTGCAAAAATATATAATGGAATGCGCTTTGTAAATCAGAAAAAATACATAAAGTAGTATGTTACGTGTCACGTTCTCACGTTTTAAGCCGTGCTAATAAAGAATAGAATTCAAAATGAAAAAGAAAAGGTTGTATTACAGAGGCGGCATTCGCCATTGGGTGAATAATAGGGTAACTAAAATATTATAATGGCAACACTATTGTTGACGTTTTGTCAGAAGCAAAATTATTTCGATTTTTATTGAAAATATTGGTTTACGAGTTTACTAACGTGTGATAAGTGATTCCATCCTGCTTTTTATTTTTGGACGAATAGTTTTTACACCCTTTCACTACGCAATTTGGCATTATTACTGTATTTGTCCAATTTCAAAATACGTTGTGCTCCACGGGAATGCGTAGCTCAAATAATAAGGTTTTGGTATAGTTTGGTTGCAAGTGTTGGCGTGTCACTGTGTAAGCACACGGATTGGTGCAGTTTGACCGGCTTCACTCGGCTGTTCACCGCGCTCTATCTTTACTTTTTATTTGATCTGAGCGTACGAAGTTAGGTTATTGAACAACTTGGAATGCACTACACGACTTATAATAACGGTATGTAACGTACCTAATACCTATAATAATCAATCTGTGTCCTCCGTTTAATTTAATTAGTATACAGTTGACAAAATATATATATATATTGTCTGGAGTCCGGACGCGCGTTAGTCGCCCCCCCCCCGTTAACGTAAAGTTGGCAGCCCTGCTTACTTTTTTTTGCTGACATTTGTGGTTGTGGTATGGCCTACGTTGGTTCCCTGGCTGGCATAAGTTTCTATTAGTAATCTGTGGATTAAGTTACTCTATGCTGGCTGGGCCAGGCATCACAGTAGGATTTAATTTATTACATAGTCTGTTCCACGGCGACTGAACGAAGCGAAGCGGATATTACTTGTTGTAGTTTGTTCATGTTACATTTATTGCACTGCTACACTGTGTAAAAGTGCTCTAAACCGACAAGATGTCGGTAGCCTTTGCGCCTCGAGGCAACCGCCCACCGCTTAGTCCCGCACAAATCCAAAAGATGTTGGACGAGAATGCTCATCTTATACAAACTATACAGGAGTATCAAGCTAAAGGGCAACTAATGGAATGCCATCAATACCAGCAAGTTTTACATCGAAATCTTGTTTATTTGGCGTCAGTGGCTGACGCTAATCAGAATATTCAGACCCTTTTACCAGTAAGTTGCTACGTAAAGGTTTTTTGTATAGATCTTGCAACTATAGGGCGAAATCGCCAGTTGACATGTGTGCATTTTATCTAAACCTATGTCATAAATTATATCTTAATATCTAACTAAGTAAAAGTGGCTGTGCTCTACATTCTAGACTAGAACCTCAAGACTAAATCACCAGGTGATTAAAAGTAATTTGTGCAGTAAATCGGCTCTATGTCTTAGTAAATTAATTTATCTAACTTAAAACAAGTTGCTTGTGATCTACATTCAAGTCTAGACTGGAAAGTGGAACCTCTATCAGCCACAAAAAAGCTTTTATTAAACTTCAATGTGGCTGACAACCAGGTTTTTTTAAGTATTTGCGTTCAACAATTTGCTCAATTTTAATTTGAAAACAAACATTTGAAAAAAACAGGCAACCATGGTTTTTGTATTTTATTTGCTTAAAAGCTTCCTTTCTAAGCTTTAATGCCTAAAGAGCTGAAACACCATAGGTGCCCGATTTTTTTGCAAGGGGGTGCACATTGGATTATTTTTCTCAAAATCATAATACCCAATAGCTGGCCATTATGAGAATTGAAATATAGAAAATTTAATTAAAGATAATAAGTTCATGGCTGACTTCTGGTGCCTTAACCATAATCGTCTTAGGTTATAAATCCTTGCAGATAATTTGTTGTAAATGAGTATACAGTTGAAATATTAATATACTGTAACATTTCAGCCACCTCACCAGTTAGCAGCTGGCAATGTTTCACAAGGCCCTCTAAACCCTCCTTCAAGTGGAGCGGAGTCACCAGGACCATCCCAGCAGCCATACAGGCCACCATCTGGTGTATCTGCAACTCCAACCAGGCCTACTCAATCTTATGGTCAAAGACCATATCCTCAGAACCAGTACCAAGGTCAATATCAAGGTGCACCTGGAGGATATGGGCCGCCTCAGGGAGGGTATGGGCCTCCAAATCAGGGTTATGGCCCTCCTAATCCTTCCCAACAACCTCAGGGTTATCCACCGAATTCCAATTATGGTCCCCCTATTACGACAACTCCCAGTAACTATCCTCCATCTACTCACCCAGGAGGTGGATACCCACCATCCACAGCTCAACAACCATATGCTCCACCTCCAGGCAGCCCTGCTGCTGCTGGATCTCCATATCCTGTGCGTAGCCCTGCTCAACCGGGATACACCGGCAACTCTGCCTACCCACCACCGCAGTCAGGACCTAACTACCCTAATGTTGGTGTAAGCACATATAACTCAACTGGTTCACAACCCCAGCCTTATCAGTCTCAACCCTTCCCTAACACTACTCCTACTTCTGCATATAGCACCACTCCCACCTCTCAGCCCAACCGATCTCCACAACCACCTTCTGGTGGTTATACTTCGCAAAATCCGCCAAGCTCAGGGTATGGCTCGCCTTCGGCTCAGTCTCCCACATATAACTCTAGTTCGCACGGGAACAACGTTCCTCCAGCCACTGTTGCTTCAGGAGCCCCACCAGCCGGTGGCCCCCCTGGGCAACAGTATCCTCCAGGTCAGCCATCTCCTTACCCTCCAGCAGCTCAACCTCCATACTCAAATCCTTCATCGCAACCTGGCAGCCCAGCGCCATCAGTGTCCACAGCGCCGCCTACTCAGGGCTCATACGCGCAAAGTCCTCAGAACTACCCTCCGGCAGGGGGAGCTTACCCGCCGCACGCGTACCAGCAAGGGTACCCGCCGGCGCAGTACCCGCCGTCCCCGTACCCGTACGCCCGAGCCCCGGCTCCTGGCGCTCCTCCGCCAGGCGCTCCGCAACCTTACCCTGGTTATGGCTTCCAACCGCCCACTCAACAGTAGGAAACTGAATTAGTTTTTGATAACTACTTAGGTTTAAGTAAGAATAATTAATTGAGAAATCAGTAAGACAAAATAATGACGTGATTGAATGAAATCTTAGAAATAAAATAAATAACATTTTTACACATGTTCGTTTTATTAGATACATGCCTGACCACAATCTGATACTTCATTATTGTACGATTTTATACATCGTGTGTTATTTGTCTCCGGAACTGCCAATATTACTAAAAATCGTTGCGAAACGTGCATTACAATACAATAAGTACTTTATAGAAAAATAAGTATCCATAATGGCGTGTGTGAAGTTTCCAATCCACGCTGGACCTGCGTGAGAACTAGAGCCCAGCCCAAGCTCTACTTTTACTTAAAAAGGTGCATTTATGATCAACAATATCTTCTTCTTATTTGTGGCTTATCAAGTCGTTAAAGCGACGACTACTTCGCCAATGTCAAAGTAAAAAGAATATAATTAAAAAATCCTATGACAAAATGTCGGCAACGTTGTACGGTAATGGTCAAAGACCCCCCTACCCCCCTGTCGGGCTCTTAGCCAACGGTCAATGATATCCCTCAGAAACTGCCAGGAAATCATTAGCCGATGCCCAGGGTGCACCGGACCAAGCTCTTCCCCCCCGGACGGATTCAAAAACGAACCGCAGCTCTTGACCCCTACAATATCTATGTACCTACCTAACTAAATAGAAGAATGGGGCTATCGCGTGCGAGTTTGCCACTACAGGTGCTAGTGTCGCGTGAGGTCCAATAACATTCACTTTTCACTGGTTTTGGCGGGCTTCGTGACATAAATTATAATTTCTTTCATTTACCTGTTGAAAAGTGATCTCCTTCGTGAAATTATTGCAATTATTAAACGCGATTAGTTAACGCTTTGACAGTGGATTTATTTTTCCGAACAAAACGGAACTGCACAACGTGCGGCATAGCTGCTCGATGTGATGATGGTTTTTTATAATTTATAAAATTTAATGAGATTCAAGATTTAAAACTTTGTTTCGGCGCCAATCTTATAAAGTCGCCTTTGACAGCTATTATACCTTTGGACCTTAGTTAAAAGTGGCGCCAACTGGTGAGCAAAAAAACGATAGTCTCCATTTAACGCGTTCCGCTGCCGTGCCGGTGTTAAAAAAAGAACTGCTTTTTAGTCTCATTTGTTTCAAATAAAACCAATTTCATAGATCAAAATAAAAATGGAAAAAGGCAGCCGCATCCAAGAGGTATTAACCTTACCGAACCGAGCATTAGCTCGTGTAATGGGGAGCGAGCTGGGGGCATCAACTGATGATACGTGAGCAGCACCACCCGCAACACAAAGGATTGCAGATACGTTGCCAGCCTGAGCCTAGTGGGCTAAGATAATTTCTGTCTTCACCTCATGTGCCAGTAATCCGGCTGTCTTACTCTCGTTATTATTCTAAAGAAAGAAAATAAAGACGGCAATGATTATACAATTATTAAATAGACTATAATTTTATTCTGAGTAGGTACATGTTATTGTTAAGTAATTAATCCTCTTCAAATGAAATTGTGGGTTCCTCAAATGGATGGATGGATGCATCATAGTATTCTAAAGGAAGATCTTCAGTAGGTAGGTGTGTAGGGAACGGCGGCGCAGTTTTGAGCTTGCGCAGCGGCAGGACTGTGTCAAACATGTAGCACATAGCGCCTGTTTCACCAGGTATACCTACTCCTAACACCCACAGAACATTATGCTTCGTATTAATACGTAGAATTTTTACGCCACGTAGAACCCGCCAACTGAAAACAAGACCATGATTTAAAACATTTGAAGAAAACATTTTGTTTTATCAATAAGGTAATTAACCTATAGTTCGTCCAATCATTTATTTTCTCGATGACAGCTCCCGTAGAATGTAACTTTATGAAAATGTTTATTGTTTATCGCACTTTAAAAAAATATCACTGCATATATGGACTCAATTTGTCTTAGATGAATATTATATGAGATCAAGGAACAAAATTAGGCAGTTGTCATATTTTTTATACCTCACATTTAAAAGTTAATTTTTGCGTAAAAAGCGCAGTTACATTCTACGGGAGCTGTCATCGAGAAAATAAATGATTGGACGAACTATAATTGTTCGTGCGCGTAGTTTTTCACTCGAATCCTCAGGACCGGTCTTCCGTCAGAACTGGGTGCCATGCCAATATAATAGAACTAGGTACTAAAATAAAACAGTATACCTACCTATGGGCTAATTCTAGTTATTGTTGTGAAGGTCCTTCTTTAAACCTCCTGCCGCCCAATGTCCAAATAAAGGACCACTGTCAAAGTAAAATTTAAATTTCACATGAATGACATTACCTATATTAGAAAGGTTTAGGTAGTTAACTAAGGGGTACGACGTCGGAAACCTCCTCGAGAGCGCTAGCGTCATAGCTCCTTCCTAACAGAGGTTCTTGGCCTCACGGGGGGGGGGGGGGGGGATGGGTAACGCTTAGGCCGGTACACCCTGGGCAACAACGGTTAATTAATTAATTTAGTAAGTTAGTTAACTGTTGGCTAATATCCGACTGGGGGGGAGGGGTGGTAAGGTGAACCCGCAATTCGTTGTGGGGGATCTGAGCCAGCAGCGGGTCCAGAAAGGACCCGCAGTGAGAGCGGCGCCTTTGGGGGCCTTTTTGACGGACGCGAACCTGAGCCAAGTACCTGCAGGGAAAGGTGAGGGAAAGCCTTATTGGACGGGAGCGAAAGCTCACCGTCGGAGCGGTGCGACCTACGAGTTGCGCTCGCGGATCGGAGTGACTTCGTCGATCACAGCCGGTCGGCCGCAACCCAGCCCGTGGGGTCGGAACGTGGGCCGCTTGTCTTTTTCAAGACAGGGGGTCGCGAGGAGTAAACTTCTATAAAAAATCCCGATGGTGAAAGGAGGCGTAGCTCTGCACCAGGCCTGAAGGCACCAAACGCCTTTTGGGGGGGGGGGGGGGGAGACGAGGGACAGAAGCGTTGGGTACTGCCTGGCTGAACTGAGCCCCTACCGAGTAGCCCCTCCCGCCGAGCTGGTCACTGCCTGGAGCTGGCGAAAGGTAGGTATCGCTTTGCGGTTACCGGCAGGCCCTGCGTTCTCTGAGGGGGGGGAGTCTAGGGGGGGACGGGGTGTGCGGTAGCTGCTCTGCATCTGCGGTCACCACTGGTGCCCGCTCCGGCGGCGCCAGCTGGTACGATGACCGTAGCTCTGCAAAAAACCTGGAGGCGCCAAACGCCTCGTATGGGGAGGGACGGGGGGTATCCCCTTATTTGCTATAAAATCAATGGCTATAAAACCATTTGCTATAATGATTCACTTTCTATAAATTCAGATGCTATAATCATTGCTTGCTATAATGCTCACTTGCTATAACACTTAAATTCTCTAAAGTTACTTTCTATAAATTCAAAATCTATAACATTCATTTGCTATAATATTCATTTGCTATAACATTCATTTGCTATAATATTCATTTGCTATAACACTCATTTGCTATAAGGATTAGATAGTATAACATTTGTTTTCTATAACTATTGAAATCTCTAAACTTTACTTAGGCAGCGGTACTACAACTGAAAAGTCGCGGAAAAGGGGGGTGTGGGGGGCAGGGCCCCCCACATGGGGGGCTCGGAGGCGCAGCCCCCGCCATTAGAAAAACACGTTACCAACATCCAATTTAAGACAGATAGGTTTGTTAGTTACCTTGTGTCCCTCAGAGCAGAAAATAGGAGCCCCGCCCAGCGGGGCTCCGTCGACTTTACATTTGAACACCTGGCTCTGTTTTATAGATTTTGATGCTTATAGAATGTGAATGTTATAGATTTTGAATGTTATAGATTATGAATGTTATAGAAAATAATCATTATAGAAAACAATTTTATAGATTTTGAATGTTATAGATTATGAAATTATAGATTTTGAATGTTATAGATTATGAATGTTATAGATTTTGAAATTATAGATTTTGAATGTTATAGCATGTGACTTTTATAGCAAATGAATGTTTATAGCAAGTGATTTTATAGCATATGAACTTATAGATTTTAAATTTATAGCTTTTGATTTTATAGCAAATAAGGTAGACCCGGGACGGGGGGGAGCCCAACCTTGTACCTGCTGTTCGCCCCGTGCAGGGAACGGCAAGGGCAAGCCTCATGCTGGCGGCAGGCGAAAGCTTGCCGTCGAACCGGTGCGTCCCGCAAGGGATGCGATCGCGGAGCGGAATGACCTCGGTCATTTCCGGTCGGCGCGTAACCTGGTCCGTAGCGCCGAGACCGTGGGCCGCCTCGTCTTTTTCAAGATAGTGGGGCCGCGAGGAGTAAACCTCTATAAAAATCAACGGAGCGGCGTGACTTCGGTCATGTCGGTCGTCACGTAACCCCGGCCCGTGGGCGCTGGGAACGTGGGCCGCTGCGGGGGCTGCGAGGAGTCAACCTCTATAAAAAAACAAACGGTCACCGGCGGAGGAGGGCGGGGAATCCGGAACCCGCACTCAACGGTGCCGTTGCCATTTGCCCCATCCCGGGGCGGCCAGTGGGCATCGCGGTGACACCATAGTGCTCCCGTAACGCCCACAGTTCACGCCCAGGAGGGAACGTGTGTTTTTTGAACGGTAGGCCTCTCCCCTCCTTCCATAGGGAAGGCAGCGGCGAGCTGGAGAGCCCGTCATATCTCCGTTGCTGCCCCGAGCGCGGGAATGCATATGGCGCATTTTCCACACGTTAAAAAAAAAAAAAAAAGGCATAAGCCTGCCGGAAAGGAGCTGCGAGGCTTCGGCCACTGTCGTTCAACACGTAACCCCGGCCCCGGCCCGTAGGCGCCGGGAACGTGGGCCACTGTCTTGTTCATGGCGGGGGCCAAGAGGAGACAACTTCTATAAAAAATCCAAGCGGCACCAGCGAGGGAGGGCGGGAATTCCCAAACCTGCATTGAACAGGTGCATTACACTTTACAAATTAATTAAGAAATTACATTGATATTTCATAATTAATTTGTAAAGTGAAAAGATTTACATTTATAAAGTGTATATTGCAATAAAAAGACTTGTCAAGTTTGTTTACCTTTAGTTAACTACCTAAACCTTTCTAGTATAGATTTGAAATCCAACAACCAAAATTAGACTTCAGGCAGCAGGAGGATATTCAAAAGTGTACCTGTTGCCCATATGTCCCGGCATCTTGGTTCCAGGCCACACTCTAGCCTTTTCACCACCAGCACCAATGTTGCCAGGTCTTCTGTGGGTCTTGGTGACACCATGGGATGCAGGCATACCTTTGAATCCCCAGCGCTTCATTACGCCTTGAAATCCTCTGTCAATCCTAAAAAAAAACAACTTGTGTTTACAAAAAACAATTTGATTTATTAAGGAAAGACAAACAGAGAAGTAGCCAACCATTTTAAACAATATGGAGTAAAGGCCTGTTTCAACACATTCTGAGAATGGTTCACTCTGTTCTTGGTATTATTTATTTCACAAAGTAAATTTAATATTAATACTTCACAAAGTAATTTGATATAAATAAATTACTAAATGCATTGGATCCATGCAAGAGTTTTAAACTGTTCTGGCAGTCAAAATGTAAAGGGTCATAATAATTAAAAATGTTATACTTACGTTTTTGCTCTCACATCAACAAAGTCTCCTACTCTGAAGTGAGTAGCAGTCAAAGGTGTTCCTGGCGGCAAAGCAGCATGGGGTGATATCATAAATCTGCACAGGTGCCGCTTGGGCAACATTCCCACGCTGTCAAACAGACCGCAGTACTCTTTTGTCACAGTGGTTGGGTCAACAGTTTCTGATCCAACCAGCAGAGAACCTAGTCTTTTCTTTTCTTTCCATACAGGTTTTTTAACTACCATAGGATTGAATTTTTCTGGAGGTATATATTTGATAACATGGTTGTCCACAACCTGAAGTAAGATAAATTTGTAGTGTAAATTTATTGAGTTTAATTATTGTTCAAAATAGACAATCACAACATGCCATACCTAAGTATAACTAGTTGTTACTCATAGTACATTAAATTACCTACCAGCACAACCATTTATCATCATCATGTACCAGCATTTTATTGTGTAAGGAAGCACCCTATTACTATGGTAATAATAAGATTTAATTTAAACATTATAGGGATGTCATTATGCTTAATATAGTAGCACATTTTACTATAGCAATTTTTATAAGGCAAAATATTTATTACTAGCTGTTGCCCGCAACTTCGTCTGCATATAATTTGTTTATCGCTATCCCGTGGGAACTATGCAATTTTCCAGGACAGAAACTATCCTATGTCCTTCCTCGGGACTCAAAACTATCTATATACCAAATTTCAACTAAATCGGTCGAACGGTTTAAGCGTGAAAAGGTAACAGACAGACAGACAGAGTTACTTTCACATTTATAATACTAGTAGGGATAAATTGCTGTGCCCTTGCAAGGTAATGTTGAAACTATACAAACATTTGCAAGATCTGTATCACAACAGAGTCTGATTTTATATACTTGCCTGAAGTAAAGTTGTCTGGTATTTCTTTCCATCCTTTGACCAAAGTGGATAGTTTCCTATCTTGCGTGCAATAAGTCCCACTCGCCTAGTAGAAGGAACCCACTGAGCTGTTGAGACTGGTTCACTATTTGACAAGGGAGACTCTAAGCCTGCCTGAACATTCATTTTATCTTGACGAACTTCTTCGAGGAATTGGCGATTTTCTTGAGTAAGCATTTCATCACTCATCTGTAGTCAGTGAAAAATCCCTCAGTACATAAATAGATTTTTTATAAATATTTTCAACTACTCTTACTTACCACTCTTTCCTTTGGTACAAACCAATGTGGTGGCCGGTATCTAGGCGGTTGATAGCGACTGTTCTGTCGCTGTAAGACATAATTTATCCTAAAGAAATGAGTTTCATTGTTAAAATATATTTTGCATTCTAAAACATTGAGAGCAAGTTTCTCATAGACTTGTATGCTCTTAAACTTACTTGAGTTTGTTTAGACTGCTGCACAGTAACTTGAGATTAGAATTAGCCATGTCTCACCCGAAGTTATGTAGATATTATTTGGTTGAGGAACAAGTATTTCTGATTGGGTCCTATAAAGGAACCAAATTCTTCATCAAATGTATTTGTTTAGTTCATAATTATTGCTTAAACAATGACTTTACATTTGATGTTTCAATTTTGTTCGCGTTAAAACTAAAATAGTTCAAATAAAAGAGCACATGAAGAGGTTATGTTACTACTGACAGGACAGCTGACAGCAACAAGCACTGACATTAAACTCATTCATACAATCCAGACAGAACGACAGGATAAACAACTTGACAAAATATGACACGAAATTTGTTTGAAAGCATTTTTGTCTTTCAAAATCTTTTATTCCTCCGTGTTCCTAAATCGTTCTTTATACTGTACTATTATGGTAATTTTTGGGTTTACCTATAAATATAATGTATGATTGCATTATATTAGCAACAAGTTTATTAGCAGTTTTTTTAATGCACTATATTCTCTTCATACATTTCTAATCATAACTCTTTCTTGTATATACTCTGCCCAACTGTCAAAGGGTTAATGACACCTAATTAAATTTACAATAACATAGCGTGGTAGCATTGATAACGCAACTTGCGCTAATAATATTTAATTTAAACAATACAATTACTTAAAATATAACTCAAAGATGGCGCTTAAAGTAATTCTGTTTTTGTTTTGGGCCTTAACTCATATTACAACTCAAAATATGATACATATTTATGGCCCCGGATTGAATCCTCAAGACATTATAATGCCGGCAAGATACTTTTACGTTAACTTCACTTTTATTACAGAAGAATCGTAAGTAATCATTTTTTGATCATACTTATCCTTATTATAACGATAGCAGCAGCAGCAAAACAGTAACAACACAACAGCAGATCAAGACACAATTTGGCTTTGCTTCACCAAAGGTTGATAAATAAGAAATATTGATTTCAGGTACACCCCTCATTTGATTAATGACCTAGCAGTCGAAATCAATGGTAGCTCCAGAAAAAACAGAGATTGTCGTGTTTGGATCAACAAATTGGATAGAAAAGATGGAAGCTTTATTGTTAGATACAAAGTTTATGAAACTTGTTATGGTTTATCAATAAATATATATTATAAAAGCAAGCCAGTGAAGGGATCTCCTTACAAATATACAGGTTGTTATATTTTTTGCAATTACAACAAGTATAGATTTTACAGTAACTGACAATCTGCTGATTTTTTTCACACTGTTCCAGTTCCTGAATTATAATACTTAGTACATAAAAAAAACCACTCAGTACTATAAATATCATGACACTAGCTGGAAAGTATGACAGTGAATAGTAGAACTTAAATTTCCTCACTTCCTTTAATTTATTATTCTCATTTGAAAATGAAAATTTTTGACGGAAGTTGCATTCCAGAATTCTTTGCAGGTACAAGATTGTACTTTAACCTCGTAAGTCCAGGCATACTTCCTGAACCAAGTATAAATTAATAGCAAGAATAAATGCTGAATGTACTATATGAAGTACAAATTGTTAAATGAAAAAATAACTTTAAATATGATGAAATTAAATGTAAAAGTAACTGGGACTCGGCGGCTGGGTCTTAAACTCTACGCTATTTATAAAAAGTCAGGACTTACGAGGTTAAAATTAAGATTTTACATATAATATAATATTTTATCTGTCATCTTGTGCATGAACCTTTTAGGGGGCTTTTTTAGTTTTGTGTTTCATGTATTAGGCCAGGGTCGATAATTTTTTAAACCAAAAAAAATTATAGTAGAATGAAACCCATTAGAAAAGGTAGAGAATATTACAAAAATGAAAGGAAAAACAAATTACGGCCGATCTGAGGTCGGGAAGGGGAAGGGGGTGAGTTTTTAAGGGTGAAAAACAGTTTATCTCGATTTCCGGCAAAACTACAAGTCTTATGAAAAAAAGTTAAATTGTAGTTAATAAAAAGATCTACAACTTTTATTCTTACACTTTTTCCACATAACCTCAAAATTTATGTGAAAAATTCAAATAACCAAGTTTTTGGTTTTTTATTTTTATCTTTTACCAAAAAATATATTTTTCCCCGAAATTTGGTGAAAACTTGCCTTTTTATGTCCCAAACATACAGTAATTTTTTTTATTTAAAAGATTCATTTTTTCACCTTATTTTGACTTAATATCGAAAAAGCACCCTAATTTAACACCCTAATATTATATATTTTCTGTACTCAGTATATTAATATATATTCTAAATTACACCACCTGCTCAGATCTGTTCTGTTCTCCAGTCCATTATGGTTGCCTGGTAGAGATCACTCTGTAACAATAAGGTCACCTATTGTTACCTTGTAATATTCTGTATACCTTTTTTCTGTTTTGGTTGTTATATGTGGTGTTCTATAAAGAGTAATTGTATTGTATTGTATTGTATCATAATGTTGTTGTTGTTGTTTTTTATTATTTATTATAATGTTGCAGGTCCAATTTATCCAGATCAATGTAACTGCCCTGAAAAGGACATCAGTTTGTGGCTGCAACAGTATGGGTGTCCTGCTTCATACAAAAAAATAAATGTTGACCTTGAGCCATTCAGCAGTATCAATATGACATATCAAGTTGAAAAAATAGTTGAAAAATATCATAAACCTGATACTACAAGTTTTTGTCACTATGTAATTAAAAAAAATAACATATACCGAGACTGCTATGGCAAGCATGTGGGGTTCAACATGTTTTCAGACAATATTCTCCTGACATTATCAAGAAGAGTATTACTGCCCGATATGGAATTGGTTATCAATCTGGGAGATTGGCCCTTGATTCGTAAAAACACTGAGCTACTGTCAGTATTTTCATGGTGTGGCAGTGATGACACCATGGATATTGTTATGCCAACTTATGATTTAACTGAATCAACACTGGAGAACATGGGAAGGTATACTTAATTTAAAATTTTATAGCTATAACTAAACACAAAAAAGAACAGCATTTATTTAAGACTATGAGTTACTGAATAAAAATCGCTAAGACCAGAAATTGCACGGCCAGATTACACGAAACTATACTTTTTTATGCCAAAAGTGTTATGTTACGTTCTTAGATCCAAAAATAATGGATATTGGACCTTAATACTGCCAAATTACATGAAATCAATCACCATTTTAGTGTCAAGTTCGCAAAATTTCATTCATTCTCTTGGTTCCAAAAATACTGTTAAATTGAAAATTTGTATTAAGTTTATAGCTTGTTTGTCAAGTTGTATCGGTACTGCATTCGAGTAGATAAAGGTCCTAAGTTTGAAAAGCTGACTCTCATAAAACAGTAGAAATGAAATGAGGGCACCACTAGCACATTTTTCGCGTAAAATGCTATAGACCGACCGCTTAAATGAGTCCTCGCCCGCGCGGTGCAGGGGCGGTGCAGGGGCGGCATTTAAGCGGTCGTTCTATAGAGAATGTCAGTTTTGTGTGGAAACAACTACGTAGTTAGTTCCTCTTTCATCCGTTTTCTACTCTTTTATGCAGGAGTCTAAAGAACTGTTAAATGCACTTGGCAATGACAGCATCCATTAAGTAGTGTACTTTTATTTGCCATAAAGTAAAAAGGTCTTCAGTCTTGATAGGCAGTAATATCGTTGTACTCGTGTTCGAATGTGCGTGACTCTTTAAGAAATTGACAAAAAGTAGGTGCAAGCGTAGATTTTTTTTATTGTAGAGTGACTCTGGATATCCTGTCGGTGCAGGGCAGCGTGGAGCGCGCGTGGGCGGCGCGCGAGCCGCGGGCGTTCTGGCGCGGCCGCGACTCGCGCGCGGAGCGGCTCGCGCTCGTCGATGTGGCGCGCGCGCATACAGACCTCTTTAACGTCTCGCTCACCAATTTCTTCTTCTTTCTTGATAAGCAAGAAAAATACGGTCCTAAATCGCCACATATATCGTTTTTCAAGTTTTTTGATGTAAGTAATGAAATTTAAATAGCAACTACCGATTAGTCGCCGACTATACTCGGTAAAGCCGACTATCCATCCGGCCACTCGTAGTCTGCGACTAGTCGGTAAAGAGCGCCGACTATCCGGCGTCATACTTTACTTTGTATGTAGGTACCTATTTCTCAATAATATGTCAAACATCCCACGAGATTTCCTTTTTGGCATGATTAAACAATTGAGCTCTTTCACTTTAATTAACACAAAACAGATTATCTCTTACACTTAAAAACTTTTTTACACAAAAACAACGCTCCGACCCTTTCAAAAGCGAAAATTAAGAAACAAAGCGACGTTAACAATACAGGCGAAATTCGATTTTCGAAGCTCGTTTGGTGCCGTTTCGCTATACTAATAGCACTAACTATAACTAATTTGAGAGTGAAAAGGACAAATCGACACGACCTTGGAAAATCGAAAGGCTAGGTTCACACGGCGCAATTTTTCTCGTATACCGTACACGAGATTTTATCGAATATAGTTGAGACAACAAAATTTGTATGGCAACTTTGAAAATCGTTCACACGGCATCTATGCGGGAAAATCTCATATTCAAGACATTTTTTACCGTAGGTATAGTATACCGTAGAGTCTTGCCACCAGGAATACACTCTTTTAGCACAATTTTCTAGGCGTCATTCCGCATCCAATGAGCTATCGCACATAATTTTTGAGAGCAGTATCTCTATTTTAGACCATTTTGAACTTGTCGGCTAGACTAAGTCGGCCACTTTGCTACAGACTAATCGGCTAGTTGACCAAAGTTATAATCGGTACATATCTGATAGCAACATAATTGATAATTGTTTTAAGAGGCAGTAGTTGTTAAACTAGAATTAATTGTATTGGTTTTGTACGCCTTTGTTCTTATTTTCAGTTCCATAGGCTGCTCACTGCCTTTTCTACTCAATTTTATTGGTACAATTACATTTCTAATTCAGAACTATTCTAGTTTAGAACTTCCTAATCTTATTGCTACTATTATGACACAGTAATATTAATTGTTACAAAGTGCCTCATGGTTCAGGTTTGCTGCACTCACTAGGTATGTACCATTATATAAGAGTACTAGCGACCCGCCCCGGCTTCACTCGGTATATTATGCATGTATTATACATTATAAACCTTCCTCTTGAATCACTCTATCTATTAAAAAAAACCGCATCAAAATCCGTTGTGTGGTTTTGAAGATATAAGCATACATACGGACTTGAGGACAGAAAAAGCGACTTTGTTTTATACTATGTAGTGATAGTGAAGTGAAGATCAAGATTGGCGTTTTGTTCCAGTACAAGTATCAAATTAACGTGGACGGCACAGTGGCTTCGTATCGCCTGCCGTACCTGCTGGCGGGTGGCAGTATGGTGATAAAGCAGGAGTCCCCCTACTACGAGCATTACTACGGGCTTCTCCGCGCGTGGGAGCACTATGTACCTACAAAGCGAGACCTCTCGGATCTGGCGGCGCGCGTTCGCTGGGCGCGCAGCCACGACCACGATGCGCGCACGATGGCTAACAATGCCCGGAACTTTGTCAACGACAATCTCCTTCCGCAGCATGTAATTTGTTACCATGCCGTGTTATTGTTGGTGTGTATAATTGGGTTCATATTCATCACAACTTTATAAATCGTTGCCTAGCAGAGATCAGTACCGTGTTTTAAGACTGGCGCAAGTTTGATATGTATGGACACAGAAGTGTTAATATTGTAATTTCTGTTTTCTAGGAATGGAGTAAAAGAATACAAAGCGAGGTTAATGTGCGTGATGGGATGACGCCAGTGCCCCAACAGAAATTCGACTGTGACTGCGAGCCGAAGAAACAAAACAAACGCGAAGACTTGTGATAGGGCAGCTCTAATAAGCTCGATAGGTACATCAAACCATTCCATATAATCTTGTTACAAATCTCAGTAGAATAGTAATTAATATGTAGTTAGAAGCTAACTATAAGTAAGGAAACAATCCAATATTACGTGGCTATGAGAACCAAAACCGTAAAATAAAACAATACTATGTTTTTAATAAAATGTTCTACAGTTTAATAAATAATATTTTACATTGCTAATGATTTATAATTTCATCTTTATAAGTAACATAAAATAAATAAATATCTAATACAGTCCTTTATTTTTACAAATAAATTACTGTTTCAAAGTACTTACAAAATAATGTGCTGAAAATATGTCTTTATGTTAAAGATATTTTTACATAATTTATATTGTTTAATAGTCCAGCAGCCACCGCCTGTTTTTTTAAGTGATTAATAACAGGCTGAATCTTCGCGAGTTCGTTCGGTTTGACGAGACGCCCAAGTTTTTCCTCTGTGCACATTCTCAAAGAGGTAGGTAATGTAGTATAATTGAAGAATTGAACTCTAGGCTTTGCAGATAATAAACGAGTTTTTTATTTGGGTGTGTATGTGTGGGGCGTCAGCGGTACATGGCGACGTCGGGGCTGCGGTAGAAGCACATGTAGGCGTCGGCGAGCAGGCGCTTGGCGGGCGCGGGCAGCTGGCGGTCCAGCGGCGCCGCCGCGTGCAGCGCGCGCCCGCCCTCCTCGCTCAGCCACGCGCCGAGCTCCGGGAGGCTCACTATGTATGTGTGGGGCGTCAGCGGTACATGGCGACGTCGGGGCTGCGGTAGAAGCACATGTAGGCGTCGGCGAGCAGGCGCTTGGCGGGCGCGGGCAGCTGGCGGTCCAGCGGCGCCGCCGCGTGCAGCGCGCGCCCGCCCTCCTCGCTCAGCCACGCGCCGAGCTCCGGGAGGCTCACTATGTATGTGTGGGGCGTCAGCGGTACATGGCGACGTCGGGGCTGCGGTAGAAGCACATGTAGGCGTCGGCGAGCAGGCGCTTGGCGGGCGCGGGCAGCTGGCGGTCCAGCGGCGCCGCCGCGTGCAGCGCGCGCCCGCCCTCCTCGCTCAGCCACGCGCCGAGCTCCGGGAGGCTCACTATGTATGTGTGGGGCGTCAGCGGTACATGGCGACGTCGGGGCTGCGGTAGAAGCACATGTAGGCGTCGGCGAGCAGGCGCTTGGCGGGCGCGGGCAGCTGGCGGTCCAGCGGCGCCGCCGCGTGCAGCGCGCGCCCGCCCTCCTCGCTCAGCCACGCGCCGAGCTCCGGGAGGCTCACTATGTATGTGTGGGGCGTCAGCGGTACATGGCGACGTCGGGGCTGCGGTAGAAGCACATGTAGGCGTCGGCGAGCAGGCGCTTGGCGGGCGCGGGCAGCTGGCGGTCCAGCGGCGCCGCCGCGTGCAGCGCGCGCCCGCCCTCCTCGCTCAGCCACGCGCCGAGCTCCGGGAGGCTCACTATGTATGTGTGGGGCGTCAGCGGTACATGGCGACGTCGGGGCTGCGGTAGAAGCACATGTAGGCGTCGGCGAGCAGGCGCTTGGCGGGCGCGGGCAGCTGGCGGTCCAGCGGCGCCGCCGCGTGCAGCGCGCGCCCGCCCTCCTCGCTCAGCCACGCGCCGAGCTCCGGGAGGCTCACTATGTATGTGTGGGGCGTCAGCGGTACATGGCGACGTCGGGGCTGCGGTAGAAGCACATGTAGGCGTCGGCGAGCAGGCGCTTGGCGGGCGCGGGCAGCTGGCGGTCCAGCGGCGCCGCCGCGTGCAGCGCGCGCCCGCCCTCCTCGCTCAGCCACGCGCCGAGCTCCGGGAGGCTCACTATGTATGTGTGGGGCGTCAGCGGTACATGGCGACGTCGGGGCTGCGGTAGAAGCACATGTAGGCGTCGGCGAGCAGGCGCTTGGCGGGCGCGGGCAGCTGGCGGTCCAGCGGCGCCGCCGCGTGCAGCGCGCGCCCGCCCTCCTCGCTCAGCCACGCGCCGAGCTCCGGGAGGCTCACTATGTATGTGTGGGGCGTCAGCGGTACATGGCGACGTCGGGGCTGCGGTAGAAGCACATGTAGGCGTCGGCGAGCAGGCGCTTGGCGGGCGCGGGCAGCTGGCGGTCCAGCGGCGCCGCCGCGTGCAGCGCGCGCCCGCCCTCCTCGCTCAGCCACGCGCCGAGCTCCGGGATGCTCACTATGTATGTGTGGGGCGTCAGCGGTACATGGCGACGTCGGGGCTGCGGTAGAAGCACATGTAGGCGTCGGCGAGCAGGCGCTTGGCGGGCGCGGGCAGCTGGCGGTCCAGCGGCGCCGCCGCGTGCAGCGCGCGCCCGCCCTCCTCGCTCAGCCACGCGCCGAGCTCCGGGAGGCTCACTATGTATGTGTGGGGCGTCAGCGGTACATGGCGACGTCGGGGCTGCGGTAGAAGCACATGTAGGCGTCGGCGAGCAGGCGCTTGGCGGGCGCGGGCAGCTGGCGGTCCAGCGGCGCCGCCGCGTGCAGCGCGCGCCCGCCCTCCTCGCTCAGCCACGCGCCGAGCTCCGGGAGGCTCACTATGTATGTGTGGGGCGTCAGCGGTACATGGCGACGTCGGGGCTGCGGTAGAAGCACATGTAGGCGTCGGCGAGCAGGCGCTTGGCGGGCGCGGGCAGCTGGCGGTCCAGCGGCGCCGCCGCGTGCAGCGCGCGCCCGCCCTCCTCGCTCAGCCACGCGCCGAGCTCCGGGAGGCTCACTATGTATGTGTGGGGCGTCAGCGGTACATGGCGACGTCGGGGCTGCGGTAGAAGCACATGTAGGCGTCGGCGAGCAGGCGCTTGGCGGGCGCGGGCAGCTGGCGGTCCAGCGGCGCCGCCGCGTGCAGCGCGCGCCCGCCCTCCTCGCTCAGCCACGCGCCGAGCTCCGGGAGGCTCACTATGTATGTGTGGGGCGTCAGCGGTACATGGCGACGTCGGGGCTGCGGTAGAAGCACATGTAGGCGTCGGCGAGCAGGCGCTTGGCGGGCGCGGGCAGCTGGCGGTCCAGCGGCGCCGCCGCGTGCAGCGCGCGCCCGCCCTCCTCGCTCAGCCACGCGCCGAGCTCCGGGAGGCTCACTATGTATGTGTGGGGCGTCAGCGGTACATGGCGACGTCGGGGCTGCGGTAGAAGCACATGTAGGCGTCGGCGAGCAGGCGCTTGGCGGGCGCGGGCAGCTGGCGGTCCAGCGGCGCCGCCGCGTGCAGCGCGCGCCCGCCCTCCTCGCTCAGCCACGCGCCGAGCTCCGGGAGGCTCACTATGTATGTGTGGGGCGTCAGCGGTACATGGCGACGTCGGGGCTGCGGTAGAAGCACATGTAGGCGTCGGCGAGCAGGCGCTTGGCGGGCGCGGGCAGCTGGCGGTCCAGCGGCGCCGCCGCGTGCAGCGCGCGCCCGCCCTCCTCGCTCAGCCACGCGCCGAGCTCCGGGAGGCTCACTATGTATGTGTGGGGCGTCAGCGGTACATGGCGACGTCGGGGCTGCGGTAGAAGCACATGTAGGCGTCGGCGAGCAGGCGCTTGGCGGGCGCGGGCAGCTGGCGGTCCAGCGGCGCCGCCGCGTGCAGCGCGCGCCCGCCCTCCTCGCTCAGCCACGCGCCGAGCTCCGGGATGCTCACTATCTCCGGAATGTTGTAGCCGTTGCGCTCGCCTGGCACGAACACCAACATTCACAGTATATTTTGTTGAAAATACATAGAACCAGGCACGCGCAATTCTCATACTTAAGACGTGTATGCAGGCTGTACAATGATAGTTGTATGGGTGCAGATTTGTTTAGCAGCTCGTTGGCTGTATTTAAAAAAATTATTAAAGATTTATTGTAGTAGGTATTTTACTATATTATATTTTATTTTATTGTATGTATGTTTATATGTATGTATGTGTATAAATAGGCTCAGGATTGTGCTGATGTTAATGTTGTATATATATAGATGTTATATGTTTTAACGTGTTTAACTGTACTTTTTGTTATTTTATAGGAAACTGTAGGTCTATTTTTATAAAATGAAATCCTAGCTTTAGCTAAAATGTAATATTATTGTGTAAGACTGTTTGTTTCTAAATAAATGAAAAAAAAAAAAAAAAAAAAAAAATACGAAATAACAAACGGGCAAGTTGGTCACGTGATGGAATATTGGGACCACCATCCGCAGCATCAGACGATAGCTGCGTTACCAGCCTAGAGGGCAAACATGTAATACCACATGTGCCAGAGATTTCACTGGCCGCTTTAGTCCCCCCGCCACTTTTTAAGAGCAGGATTGGCCAGTAAAATTTATTTCATATTCTAAACGACAAAATTCGCCGAGTTTTTACAATTATCGGTCCTGTAGCCCACCAGGTGTCGTACCTTTCCGATCCGCCATGGAGTCGAAGAAGCACCAGGGCGCGTCGTGCTGCGCGCCGGCCTTGACGAAGGCCACGTAATGGCTGGTCTCTATGCACAGCACGGCGAACAGCTCCATGTACACGCGCGGCGCCGCCGCCTCCAGCGCCGGCGCGAACTCCTCCGGCACCGCCAGCGGCGTGGCCTGCGACAACTCCGGTGCTTCTTATTTTAAACTGGATTTAGTGCCTTATCGACGGTCGGCGTCGACTTCGGCAGAGCGCAGCTTTAAAGGGTTGTTTACACTTTGTGAAGTAGCATAATAGTGCAGTCATTGAAGCGAAAAATACGGTCTTACCTCCGAATTTTTTTACTGTGAACCGATTTTCATGAAATTTTGGAATTAGGCTCATCTTACCCTTAACTTCAAAAGTGAAAATGATCTGAACTCCGCCTATTATTTTTAAGGGGTGTAAACAACCCCTTAATGGAAAAATTTACATTGAGCCATTTTATCGCTAGAAAACATGTCTAATAGTAAGTGGTGAAATTGTAAAGTATTTTCTAACATAATTACCTCATATTAAAATCATTTTCAACCCCTTGAAAATCTTACAACCCTTGCAAACAACCCCTAAATTGAAAAAAATACAAAAAAATACTTTGGTATGACATAAAAAGATGTAAGTATAAAGTAATATTTTATATTATCTATAATAATTATCAAATTTTTAACCCCCTTTCAACCCTTAAAAACTACCCCTTGATAAAAAAAAAAAATTTTTTTTTGATAAAATGAAAAGGATTTTTATCTACTTACATTTTTTTATTAAACAAAATGTATTGAAATTGGGTGTCTAGTTAAAATATGATATTAAACACGTGCTCATTCCTTTGCAGACGGAAATATACTGGTCACATTATAACGAATAAACGGAGCACGCACAGCTGATCACATGGCTTTTTCGTTGGCCCCTTCACTCAAATGTGTTATATATACATATAAGAACGTTGGTATGTATTCATGCCTACGTTTCCAAAATATACGAGCCATTTTATGTATACATATATAACACATTACAATAGTTGTGGGTCTCTATTATACTGCGTACTTTCACATTGCTCCAAATATTCACACTCCGAAATTTTCAGTTACTAAGTAGAAAAAAATATGATAAGTTTTTGGACCATAACTCCTTCAATTTTCATGCTATTACAATTTATAAAAAACCATTGTAAAGGTAATTAAGAGAGCTACAACATCCTTTATTGCAATATATAGTAAAAAACCTTTTTCTAAAACGGTGAAGGGTTAAAGGGCTTAGAGAGGCTGTGATTGCGCTGCCACGCGCTCTTTAAACAATCATGTCCGTCAATTTTTGTTTGACAGAAAAAACAAAAAAACCAAATTGTTTGTCAGAAAAATATCTAAATTTTTAATCCGTACACTTTTATACGTATCTGTCGTCATTTTTGAGATATTATGAAAAAAAATGGGTTTTTTTAAATTTGAAATTTTGTTTTTTCTTAATCGTGACTTTTTTGAAAAATATGTGTCCTGAAGCAGCCAAACTGATACTATCTATCAAACTCTTCATAATAAAGTTAATTCTAGGCGGAATACGATTAATTTTAATTTTGGTGGAAATGGCACTTATGAAATCCATTGATTTAAAAGAAAAAAACATTAGATGCTCCCCTTATTTGCAATACAGCTCACTTATTTTACGTGCAAAAGACTTTCAATAGTGCTCATTTTAAAGCTTATTTCAAGCACTAGAAAACCCTTTTGTATTAGAATGCATAAAATGCATCTGCTCGCCGCTAGATGGCATTGACCACATCGATTAAATTTCAGACAAAATAAAAAACGGCTTTGATCTTTAATATCTAGCTTAATATTGCACTTAGAATCCTTACTAATATTATAAATGCGAAAGTAACTCTGTCTGTCTGTCTGTCTGTCTGTTACCTTTTCACGCTTAAACCGCTGGGCCGATTTAGTTGAAATTTGGTATACAGATAGTTTGAGTCCCGGGAAAGGACATAGGATAGTTTTTATCCCGGAAAAATGAACGGTTCCCGAGGGATATATGATGATGATGATGGTGATGAATATATTACTACTAAGTGGGTACTATTACTACTATTACGTCGCGATGTAGTAATAGTAATTATAGTAATAGTAAATAGCGAAAAAAACAAAAACAAATATATCCCTCGGGAACCGTTCATTTTTCCGGGATAAAAAGTAAATCAACCATCTGCGAGCTATTCTGGCGTGCGCTGCCAAAACCGTTACACATGTAATCTATACTAATATTATAAAGAGGAAAGATTTGATTGTTTGTTTGTTTGAATTGAATAGGCTCCGAAACTACTGGACCGATTTCAAAAATTCTTTTGCCGTTAGAAAGTTACATTATCACTGAGTGACATAGGCTACTTTTTACCGCGGGAAAATACCTTTTCCTACGGGAAAATTATTTTTTTATAAATGTGTGGGTATATCTCATCATCATCATCATCATCATCAGCCTATGTTAGTCCACTGCTGGACATAGGCCTTCCCTAATGAGCGCCACAGCGCCCTGTCTTTAGCTTGAAGCATCCAGCATCTGCCTGCAGTCTTTCGCAGATCGTCATCCCACCTGGCCGGAGGGCGTCCTACACCAATCCAATTGCCACGCTTAGTTTTAAGTTTGATTTACTTTATATAAATGTATATAGACTCTATTTGTGGTAATAAAATTCTATTCTATTCTATTCTATTCTACACTACGTTTGCCAAGTCGCGGTCTCCACTCAAGAACACGTTTCCCCCAGCGGTTGTCGGTTCTTCGCGAGATATGGCCGGCCCACTGCCACTTCAGCTTACTAATTCTTTGAGCTATGTCGGTAACTCTGGTTCTCTGTCGGATGTATTCGTTACGAATCCTGTCCTTCAGAGAGACTCCGAGCATAGCTCTTTCCATAGCTCGCTGAGCGACTTTGAACTGGTGGACCAACCCTACCGTGAGTGTCCACGTCTCAGCTCCGTAGGTCATGACGGGTAGGACGCACTGATAAGGAAAAAACGGGAATTATTATATTCGATTCCGAGTGACGCTATCTCAGTAACTATAATAACTAGACTCTTCAAATTTGATACAAAAGTAAGTGATTACAAAACTAAGAAACTAATTTCAGGATGTTTGGAGATTCCCACGGGATAAGGAAAAATCGGGATTTATATATTCAGTTCTTACGGGAACGGGAAAAACGGGAACAGCAGAAAGTTGAAATTTGTCACGTAGGTTTATTCGGGAGTGTAAGGGAACACTAAGAAAGGATTTTCCGAAACGCCCACAGGGACGAGAAAAAACGGGATTTTACGTTTCGAGACGAAACAGCGGAAGAAAGAGACTTAACATTTATAACGTGTGTTTCTTTAAAGGCTTTAAGTGAACTCCGAAAGCACTCCCCAAAATTTCCACGGGAACGGGAAAAACTTATTTTTTCGTTTTACATCTTAGCGCGTACGAAGTCGTGGGCAAAAGCTATTTAGGATATATTTTAGGACAGCCCTATAGGTTAGGTTAGGTTTGTTTTATAAAAATCCTGCAATATTTACAGTTTCAGAAAAATTAAGGCAGCGGGGCAATGCGGGGGCTTGCTTGCATGCTTGCTTGAGTCCTTGCTTTGCATGCTTGATTGCATACTTGCTTTCATGCATGCTTGCTTGCGAGCTTACTTGCATGCATGCTTGCTTGCAAGCTTGCTTGGCATGCTTACTTGCATGCTCACTGCGTGCTTGCTTGCACGCTTGCTTGCATGCTTGCTTGCATGCTTGCTTTGCCTGCTTTCATGCCTGCTTGCATGCCTGCTTGCATGCTTGCTTGCATACTTACATGCTTGCATGCCTGTTGGCATGCCTGCTTGCATACTTACATGCTTGCATGCTTGCTTGAAAGCTTGCAGGTTTGCTTGCTTGCTTGCTTGCATGCCTGCTTGCATATTTAGATGCTTGCATGCTTGCTTGCATGCCTGCTTGCATGCCTGCTTGCATACTTACATGCTTGCTCGATTGCTTGCTTCTTTGAAATGCTCATGGTTCGCTTGCTTACTTGCATGCATGCTTGCTTGCACGCTTGCTTGGCATGCTTACTTGCATGCTCACTGCGTGCTTGCTTGCACGCTTGCATGTCATGCTTTCATGCATTCTCGCTGAGTGCTTGCTTGCACGCTTGCTTGCATGCTTGCTTGCATGCTTGCTTTGCCTGCTTTCATGCCTGCTTGCATGCCTGCTTGCATGCCTGCTTGCATACTTACATGCTTGCATGCTTGCTTGCATGCCTGCTTGCATGCCTGCTTGCATACTTACATGCTTGCATGCTTGCTTGAAAGCTTGCAGTTTCGCTTGCTTGCTTGCTTGATTGCTTGCTTCTTTGAAATGCTCATGGTTCACGCGTGCGAAGCCGCGGGCAACAGCTAGTACTTTATAAAAAACCAAATTGTTCATTGTGTTACCTGCTACAATTTTGTTCTTTATAAAATTTTCGATAAAACGTATATTTTTGGAGATATTTGCAAAAAACCGATGAAAAACGTGAAAAAATTGCGAATTTTCAATTGCCAATAACTTGAAAAGGATTAGATTTTTTGAAAAACTTTATAGATGATTTTAGCTTAAAATTAGGCCTTCTATCCATATCCGAGGTTATTTTGAAAAAAAAAAAAATCACCCCCGAGAAGGGGTGGCAACCACCCCCAGGGTGGTTGCGGAGTTCAAATCATTTTCACTTTTGAAGTTAAGGGTAAGATGAACCTAATTCCAAAATTGTATGCAATTCGGTTCACAGTAAAAAAAATCGGAGCAATAATGCTTCAATGACTGCACTATAAGAAGGTGCAAGTTAGAAGTGATTATTTAACATGTTTTTGCGCCGCACTCCCAGCGCGCCAGCCCGCCGCACACCGTGCACTGCCGCGGCACTGCAGTGTACCTTGTGGTGCGGCCTGGAGGCGTGCGCGAGGCGCAGGCAGGCGTGGCACAGCGCGCCCGCCTCCAGCGCCGCGCCGCGCGCGCACGCGCCGCACTCCCAGCGCGCCAGCCCGCCGCACACCGTGCACTGCCGCGGCACTGCAGTGTACCTTGTGGTGCGGCCTGGAGGCGTGCGCGAGGCGCAGGCAGGCGTGGCACAGCGCGCCCGCCTCCAGCGCCGCGCCGCGCGCGCACGCGCCGCACTCCCAGCGCGCCAGCCCGCCGCACACCGTGCACTGCCGCGGCACTGCAGTGTACCTTGTGGTGCGGCCTGGAGGCGTGCGCGAGGCGCAGGCAGGCGTGGCACAGCGCGCCCGCCTCCAGCGCCGCGCCGCGCGCGCACGCGCCGCACTCCCAGCGCGCCAGCCCGCCGCACACCGTGCACTGCCGCGGCACTGCAGTGTACCTTGTGGTGCGGCCTGGAGGCGTGCGCGAGGCGCAGGCAGGCGTGGCACAGCGCGCCCGCCTCCAGCGCCGCGCCGCGCGCGCACGCGCCGCACTCCCAGCGCGCCAGCCCGCCGCACACCGTGCACTGCCGCGGCACTGCAGTGTACCTTGTGGTGCGGCCTGGAGGCGTGCGCGAGGCGCAGGCAGGCGTGGCACAGCGCGCCCGCCTCCAGCGCCGCGCCGCGCGCGCACGCGCCGCACTCCCAGCGCGCCAGCCCGCCGCACACCGTGCACTGCCGCGGCACTGCAGTGTACCTTGTGGTGCGGCCTGGAGGCGTGCGCGAGGCGCAGGCAGGCGTGGCACAGCGCGCCCGCCTCCAGCGCCGCGCCGCGCGCGCACGCGCCGCACTCCCAGCGCGCCAGCCCGCCGCACACCGTGCACTGCCGCGGCACTGCAGTGTACCTTGTGGTGCGGCCTGGAGGCGTGCGCGAGGCGCAGGCAGGCGTGGCACAGCGCGCCCGCCTCCAGCGCCGCGCCGCGCGCGCACGCGCCGCACTCCCAGCGCGCCAGCCCGCCGCACACCGTGCACTGCCGCGGCACTGCAGTGTACCTTGTGGTGCGGCCTGGAGGCGTGCGCGAGGCGCAGGCAGGCGTGGCACAGCGCGCCCGCCTCCAGCGCCGCGCCGCGCGCGCACGCGCCGCACTCCCAGCGCGCCAGCCCGCCGCACACCGTGCACTGCCGCGGCACTGCAGTGTACCTTGTGGTGCGGCCTGGAGGCGTGCGCGAGGCGCAGGCAGGCGTGGCACAGCGCGCCCGCCTCCAGCGCCGCGCCGCGCGCGCACGCGCCGCACTCCCAGCGCGCCAGCCCGCCGCACACCGTGCACTGCCGCGGCACTGCAGTGTACCTTGTGGTGCGGCCTGGAGGCGTGCGCGAGGCGCAGGCAGGCGTGGCACAGCGCGCCCGCCTCCAGCGCCGCGCCGCGCGCGCACGCGCCGCACTCCCAGCGCGCCAGCCCGCCGCACACCGTGCACTGCCGCGGCACTGCAGTGTACCTTGTGGTGCGGCCTGGAGGCGTGCGCGAGGCGCAGGCAGGCGTGGCACAGCGCGCCCGCCTCCAGCGCCGCGCCGCGCGCGCACGCGCCGCACTCCCAGCGCGCCAGCCCGCCGCACACCGTGCACTGCCGCGGCACTGCAGTGTACCTTGTGGTGCGGCCTGGAGGCGTGCGCGAGGCGCAGGCAGGCGTGGCACAGCGCGCCCGCCTCCAGCGCCGCGCCGCGCGCGCACGCGCCGCACTCCCAGCGCGCCAGCCCGCCGCACACCGTGCACTGCCGCGGCACTGCAGTGTACCTTGTGGTGCGGCCTGGAGGCGTGCGCGAGGCGCAGGCAGGCGTGGCACAGCGCGCCCGCCTCCAGCGCCGCGCCGCGCGCGCACGCGCCGCACTCCCAGCGCGCCAGCCCGCCGCACACCGTGCACTGCCGCGGCACTGCAGTGTACCTTGTGGTGCGGCCTGGAGGCGTGCGCGAGGCGCAGGCAGGCGTGGCACAGCGCGCCCGCCTCCAGCGCCGCGCCGCGCGCGCACGCGCCGCACTCCCAGCGCGCCAGCCCGCCGCACACCGTGCACTGCCGCGGCACTGCAGTGTACCTTGTGGTGCGGCCTGGAGGCGTGCGCGAGGCGCAGGCAGGCGTGGCACAGCGCGCCCGCCTCCAGCGCCGCGCCGCGCGCGCACGCGCCGCACTCCCAGCGCGCCAGCCCGCCGCACACCGTGCACTGCCGCGGCACTGCAGTGTACCTTGTGGTGCGGCCTGGAGGCGTGCGCGAGGCGCAGGCAGGCGTGGCACAGCGCGCCCGCCTCCAGCGCCGCGCCGCGCGCGCACGCGCCGCACTCCCAGCGCGCCAGCCCGCCGCACACCGTGCACTGCCGCGGCACTGCAGTGTACCTTGTGGTGCGGCCTGGAGGCGTGCGCGAGGCGCAGGCAGGCGTGGCACAGCGCGCCCGCCTCCAGCGCCGCGCCGCGCGCGCACGCGCCGCACTCCCAGCGCGCCAGCCCGCCGCACACCGTGCACTGCCGCGGCACTGCAGTGTACCTTGTGGTGCGGCCTGGAGGCGTGCGCGAGGCGCAGGCAGGCGTGGCACAGCGCGCCCGCCTCCAGCGCCGCGCCGCGCGCGCACGCGCCGCACTCCCAGCGCGCCAGCCCGCCGCACACCGTGCACTGCCGCGGCACTGCAGTGTACCTTGTGGTGCGGCCTGGAGGCGTGCGCGAGGCGCAGGCAGGCGTGGCACAGCGCGCCCGCCTCCAGCGCCGCGCCGCGCGCGCACGCGCCGCACTCCCAGCGCGCCAGCCCGCCGCACACCGTGCACTGCCGCGGCACTGCAGTGTACCTTGTGGTGCGGCCTGGAGGCGTGCGCGAGGCGCAGGCAGGCGTGGCACAGCGCGCCCGCCTCCAGCGCCGCGCCGCGCGCGCACGCGCCGCACTCCCAGCGCGCCAGCCCGCCGCACACCGTGCACTGCCGCGGCACTGCAGTGTACCTTGTGGTGCGGCCTGGAGGCGTGCGCGAGGCGCAGGCAGGCGTGGCACAGCGCGCCCGCCTCCAGCGCCGCGCCGCGCGCGCACGCGCCGCACTCCCAGCGCGCCAGCCCGCCGCACACCGTGCACTGCCGCGGCACTGCAGTGTACCTTGTGGTGCGGCCTGGAGGCGTGCGCGAGGCGCAGGCAGGCGTGGCACAGCGCGCCCGCCTCCAGCGCCGCGCCGCGCGCGCACGCGCCGCACTCCCAGCGCGCCAGCCCGCCGCACACCGTGCACTGCCGCGGCACTGCAGTGTACCTTGTGGTGCGGCCTGGAGGCGTGCGCGAGGCGCAGGCAGGCGTGGCACAGCGCGCCCGCCTCCAGCGCCGCGCCGCGCGCGCACGCGCCGCACTCCCAGCGCGCCAGCCCGCCGCACACCGTGCACTGCCGCGGCACTGCAGTGTACCTTGTGGTGCGGCCTGGAGGCGTGCGCGAGGCGCAGGCAGGCGTGGCACAGCGCGCCCGCCTCCAGCGCCGCGCCGCGCGCGCACGCGCCGCACTCCCAGCGCGCCAGCCCGCCGCACACCGTGCACTGCCGCGGCACTGCAGTGTACCTTGTGGTGCGGCCTGGAGGCGTGCGCGAGGCGCAGGCAGGCGTGGCACAGCGCGCCCGCCTCCAGCGCCGCGCCGCGCGCGCACGCGCCGCACTCCCAGCGCGCCAGCCCGCCGCACACCGTGCACTGCCGCGGCACTGCAGTGTACCTTGTGGTGCGGCCTGGAGGCGTGCGCGAGGCGCAGGCAGGCGTGGCACAGCGCGCCCGCCTCCAGCGCCGCGCCGCGCGCGCACGCGCCGCACTCCCAGCGCGCCAGCCCGCCGCACACCGTGCACTGCCGCGGCACTGCAGTGTACCTTGTGGTGCGGCCTGGAGGCGTGCGCGAGGCGCAGGCAGGCGTGGCACAGCGCGCCCGCCTCCAGCGCCGCGCCGCGCGCGCACGCGCCGCACTCCCAGCGCGCCAGCCCGCCGCACACCGTGCACTGCCGCGGCACTGCGGGGGGGGCTCAGGTTTATATCTCTCTCTAAATATAGATAAGTAGTCCCACTTTTGGGTCAGACCTTAAAACAACAGCGGGGCCCGCTTGCTCCATAATAACTTCAAAGGCCATTTTTACCGTTATGGTGAAGCATGTTGAAAAAAAAATTTATGTATTTCGCGAGGTACATTGAAATCCCTATCCACTGGCATTCGTTTCATTCTTATAGTTCAGGGGGCCCCGCTAGGTATAAACACACCATCATGTCCATCATTAGGTATTGGTTTTTTTATAAACTTACATCCTTCTATGAGATCAGTGACATCTAGTAGCGGCGACGGCAGCACCCTCGGGTACAGTTTGTACTGCTTCCCGAATCTTGGCATTTGTATAATAAATGCAGCTGGTACCTGGAAAACAATTTAGACTGTCTGTCTAATCTAAGCAAATACGTAAAAAACAAAAGATAATGTACGGGAACTTCGATAGCGATATGTAGACACTTGGAAATTAACATAGACAACCGTTTCTAGGAGTGTCATTGGAAGTACTTAGTATAAAATAAAGTCTCTCCTGCTGTCTGTTCACTTAGATCTTCTAAACTACGCAACAGATAGAATGATTCAAGAGGAAGGTTTATAGATAAACTTAGTTTAATAACCCGTGCGAAGCCGGAGCAGGTGGCTAGAGAATGAATAACAAAACCATCCTAAGATAAAACTGACTGTGGTACCTCGCTAAGTTTGACACCGGAAGTAGCAAAAGACTGCTCCAACAGCTGCTGAACGGTGGGCAGCGTGACGTGTTCATCTTTCTCCACAAACAGTTGGTAGCAAAACGCCTCTTGTCCCGAAGACAGCTTCAAGAACGGTTCCGCTCTAAGCAATTGCGCAACGAGACCGTTTAGGAACTCCTCTGGGTCCTGCAACGGAAAAGGAAACAAAAAAAATCTAATACGAGGAATTTCTGTGGAGAATGTTTGAAGAGCACTATCTTTTGTTTGGAATATACACGACTTACTCTTATCCAATGTTAGTACCGTTGGCGCAACGCGCGATCTTACTAGCACCACGACTAGTCACAACGGTAAGGAGCGATGAGGGAGTACACATACATTTATCTCTACTAATACTATAAATCCGAGTGTCGTCTGTCTGTTATGCCTTCACGTGTAAACCACGGAACCGATTTTTAAGAAATTTGGTACAGAGATAGTTTAAGTCCCAGAGAAGAGAACCTATAGGATAGTTTTTATCACGGCAAAACGCATAGTTTTCGCGGTATAGCTAGTACATATAGTCATAATGACACACTGGTCAAATGAATGATATAGATCAAAGAGAATATAACCAATACACGATATACATTATGTTTTACTATCGTGGAATAATGTAACACCGAACCAGGGGATCTAAAAACCGGAATAATATTAATTCCAATTCAGTCTCGTCCGTGTTGTAAGCAGGCAATATGGTGTGAGCAGGAATCTAGTCTCTCCTCTCGGGAGACAGTGCAGCTGAGTAATTGTGTGAAGGCAACCAAAGAGAGCAGCGAGACCTTCTCCTCGGAGGTGAGTCCGGGCACGTCGGAGAGGCGCTCGAGCAGCGTGCGCAGGCGCATGACGCGGTCGGCGCGCACGTAGCCGCGCCGCCGCAGCGGGTTCACCACCTCCTCGCGCAGCACGCGCTGCACCTCCACGTAGTGCGGCGAGTCCTGCGCACAAACACCTCTACTGTGCACGCTGAACACAGCACGCCATGAAACTACTAACTCACTACAGGTGTAGTGAATAAAGTTTTTACATGACATTTCGTTGAATCCCATGCGATTTTCAACTTTAACAACATCTGCCACAAAACAATTTAATCTGACAACTGCATTGTATACACGGATAAAATTCAACGAAATGTCATGGAAAAACTTTATTCACGACACCTGAACGTACTTTGTTACTGTTTGTCTCTTTTATTAGGTTGTCAATAACTGATTCGTCATACAAATATAACCTCACTTCTTTAGCTTGCAGCCTACGAATAATAATAACTCAAGAAGCGTAACTAAGCCCGAAAAATCATTCCACGCGAAGTGAACCGCAGGGGGCGGGGCTTAAAATATGTACCGCGCGGCAAATTAGTTCGGCCGGGACGCTCGAGCCGTTATCGTGACGTTACCTTTGTATTTTTGCGCTAATACATTAGAAAAATATGCCATCGTGTTGTGTGAAGTGGTGTAGAAGCCATTCAGATATGAAAAATAGAGGAGTCACCTTTCATATGTATGTAAATAAATATTTTAGGACACCATACTTGACGACTCTGGATGCATGCGATCCACGCACCCTTCCCTTACCGCAAGTAGGCGGACACGATCACGACGCGCGGACTAATCGCGTGCAAGTATTGTCTGTGTGAGCGACAGGTGTCACGTTTGCATTGCTGTTAGTTTGTGTGCGTAAGTGGAATGACAATCGAAGCGGCAACTGTTAGGAAATTACGCTTCTTGACTTATTATTATTATTCGTAGCTTGCAGCCAACAAATAAACAACCAGATCGTTACCCTTGTTGGTTAAATATCCGTGATAAACTGCAGTTTCACATCTAAGCAAAAAAGGGAAATTGTAACCCAACTTAAAGCGAGAATCGCCTATAAAAAAAATAATATATAATCTCGATCGCGGCTAGTGACGTTTGTCTGTGAGATGTTCATTGTGACGTGTGCCGGGTCGGGGAGGGGAACTAGGGTAGGTAGAAATCGGTTACCTCTGGCTCAGGCGGCCGGTAGAGCAGCGCGTCAAACACGCTAGTGAAGGTGAACATGGCGAAGAGCGTGGCGTCGAGATAGCACGAGTTGTGGTGGCCCTGGATGCCGCGGTTCTTGCCCGCCAGCTCGCCCAGCGCGCTCAGCGGCGGGACCACGCCCGCCACCAGGGGGCAGTCGGGCTGCGGGATATTAAATCATCACGTCAACCTACTGCACGCATCTGGGGGCACGGGAGTGCCCCCGCGAAGTCGAGCATTCTTATTTACTTCGACTCACTCGTTCCCATCGGGTCAAACTGTCTCCTCGCGTCGGGCAGATAATTGCGAGCCGCAACGCTTAAACTGGCTTAAAGTTTGAGGCTGGCATCACAAACGACTAATCTACATGTGTACCAGACTATGCTCCTATCGCTCCTCGCGCTACCGTGACATGCGATGTAACAGCCACACACCGCTCTCTCGCTGGTCGTACCGAGAGAGACAGGGAGACCGAAAGAGAGCTCTGGGCGTGACGAGCAACGTAGCCACAGCACGTGGCACTCGTGCGGCGCAGGGAGGTACGGGTAGTACTCGCCTGGTCGAGGTGCGGGTCGCTGCCGGCGTGCGCGTCGGGCGGCGGCGTGTCGCGGAAGCGCGCGTCGCGGCGGCACAGCGGCAGCGGCACGAACAGCGCGCGCCCCGCCGCGCACGAGAACAGGCGCGAGCCGCCGCGCGCGCCGTCGCCCAGCCCGCACACGCTCTGCTCCAGCTCCACGCCCGCCGTCGGCGTCTCTGCGCACGGACACGCACACCGGGACGGGTAACGACAGTAGTAGCGCATGGTTACGGTTGGATTTTGCAGTGATTCAGAACTAATATCTTTATATCGATGCTTTAGCGTGAAGGAGGCTTGAAGCGGCGGTACTTGGCGCTGCTCGACGTGATTTAGAAAAGCAGACTAATTAAATTTTAATTGCATTTGCCATGTCACATCCCGAAATTTCACTACACTACATTTCTACTGATTTTGAATATGTAGGTATTATACTTGTGTATTAATAAATACTGATAATAATAATGATTCTTATGTTTTACTAAATTAAATTTTCTGGAAAAGAAGCAGATATCTGTTAAGAATTTTTTTAATCAAATTTATTATATTAGGTCTATTTTCTTACCATCAATTATCCCAATCCACCTAACGACTCCGTAGTACTGCTGGTCGACATCAGTAGCGACTTCGACTAGCGACCCGACTCCGATATCCTCCTGCAAGTGGAGCGGCGAGGCACGCTGCGCCGGCGCCGCCCGGGGTGAGCCCAGCGCTGGCGAGTCGTACAGCTCCTCGGGACCATCACCGCACACGTCTGCACCGAAACATCATAAACGGAACAGATGTCAATGACCTCTCCAACCAATCACTTACTATTAACAAATAGTACAAAATACATCACAAAGATAACACACCCTTGTCATATGCTAGGACACACAAAGGAATTTCATCATCTGAAAGCTCCTGTAAATACGGATACGACATATTCCGCGGCACTGGGTCGCGCGGCGCGCCAACCGGCCGGCCTCACCGCGCGCCATACAATGCCTATAATTAGAAACTAGGAAAGTTAAAATTGGAATGATTATTGGCGCTTGGCGCGAATAGTGCATTCAGTGTTGTAGTGGAAGTGTTGTAGAGTGGTTATCAATATTAGTGTTTGTGATTTTTTTTCATAGTGGTTGTACAGAGGGCAGCTTGCCCTAATCAACTTAAAAATGGTATGTTTCTTTCAAGACAACTTGCTTATCCATAATTTCCATATACCCATATCCATAAACCATAACTAAGATACCTAGTTGGATAGCACAACAATGTCATATCAATGTCTAAGCATTTACAATTTACGAGGTGAGATTTTGAATTTGAAAGGGTGTTTATATGTTTGTCTTATAGCGAAAAGTGATTAACATTAAGGTACTTATAATTCGTAAAATGCGCAGCACAACTAAGTTCTTTGATACATATTTACTTGCCTACAAGAATTCCAGTTTCAATTTTCTTAGGATCATGCACCATCTTGCTTGTAGGTCTTTCTTCTATACTTGAAGAAGCCCTACTAGATGATGTTGTGGGTTTATTTCTGCGTCTTTCAGGAGCCAGGTGATTCAACAGATTGACAGATTTAATCCGTTCATGTTGAGAAGAACGCTGCATAGTGCTTCTCCTGGTGGGCACTGACCCATAATCAGGGCACTCTGGCTCACGCGGCGCGGGGGGCCAACTACCCCCTATTAAATCAAACAAGTCAACCTAAAAATAAAGCCATGTTAAAAAAATATATAAAGTAAATGACAAATAAAAACAAAAATGGTTTATTTTAAAATGTATGATTAGTAATAGTTTTGTGTCATTTACATGTACATAAAGCTTAAGTGAGATTAATTGTAATATTAAAAAAATAATATATATTTTACAGTCAGTATTGTACAGTCCGTGAGCTCCAGCTAGACCAACACAAATGGTATTCTAAGACCTCACCGAGTGTAGTACACCCCCTTGCAAAAAAATCGGGCACTATGGTTTTTCAGATTTTTTGACATAAAGCTTAGAAAGTAAGATTGTATGCATATAAAATACAAAAACCATGGGTGCCCATTTTTTTTGCTAGGGGGTGTATTATTGACAACATAGCATAATGTTTTGCCATTGTCATAAATAAACAGTTCATGCATACATAGTCCATGGTTAATAATGAACATAAAACCCATTTATAACCAAACAACATTTATATGAATAATATTAGTAACAGCCAAAAATCCTTTTTTAATTCCAGAATAAAAATAAGAACTTGATGTTTGTAAAAACTACATTTTTGTCTAGTTCTTTTCTTACAGATCATAACACATAAACTTATGAGGTCAGTAGTTGTTAAATTCTCCCATTCACAATTCACATCATTAGATTTTTTAGTTATTCATGTTATAACTAAGTAATTCATTTTTGCAATAAAACCTGTCTGTCCCTGGAACCACTTCTGTTTTTGATATCCTTTTGAATTTCGTCACTCATCCCCATAAACATACAAAGGTACTCTGCGATCCGAACTGTCTAGTGCATTTTAATAACAATCCATTATATCATAAAAGGTAGGGTATCAGAATAGTGTATGCTGCTGCGAAATATCTAAAGTACAAAAAACACGGTAATTCTGTAGTAATGTATATTAACCACAGTGATATTCTTATTTGAGAAGATACTCGCTTACATTTTTCAAATCAGTTAATTGCAAAAATTACCTAATCAAAACAGATTTCAGGCAGATAATGACTCAGCGGTCGAAATTATCTTTCTTTCAAGTCGATTTTGGAAATTAGTTTGTTGCACTTCCGACTTTATACCTGTTATTACCGAATTTGTTCGAAACCCGTAAAAGTATTATTTCCAAAAATGTGTCCTGATAGTGTTTGATGAATTTACAATTGTTATTTTTATTTAAGTTATAGAAAATAAACAACAAGTTTTACACCTTTTCATTTTTATTTATTTTTTAAACTCAATTCATTCATTCCTTTTGTGAAGTATGTTAGTGTTATAAATGTTGAAAACAAATAAATTGCCCAATTGCTATAACATTAAAGATATTTAACTAAACGATAAAAAAAAGTTATTATGCCTATTTGTTGTGTATATGGTGTTACATTAATATATTGTGATTTATTTTCATTGGGTATATTATCGCTATCAATCTTTGTAATCAACCGTAATGTAATGTCAAACTGACGTACAATCAGCTGGGTTTGAGAGAGGTTTTTGATTTTTCTTTCACTCTTGAACCTACTCTCTATTTTTTGCAAAAATTGTTTTATTAGACGATAATTAGTAGAAATAATTATACTTAACAGTCAGTCTTGTATCAGAGTATCTTAAATTAAAATTTCATTTAATAGATTTGTGGTGTAATCTTGCTGCTATTATATATATCGTTTACTTTTTTTTTCTATCAAAGCGTTATATTTTTCTTGTCGGTTGAAAAACTTGTTAAGCATGGTAAATTTGACTTGGGCCTGAAGGACCGACTGTATATTATTTTTATTTATTTAGCTCGCAAAAGCGTAAAAAACATCGTATCGCTAAAATGATAAGACGGTTAGTTTAAAGTTTGGTGTAAGCGCTCGAATATAGCTGGTCTTAAATAGTTAGTTGTTTTGGGCACCTAACTCGTGAGTTATTGTTTCATAAAGTTTGATTCCAAATGACCTTTCAATGTCGACACTTTAATTTACTTTAAAAGGTAAATAAACAATTTCTTTGGGCTTGACTATAACTTCGGTGCTGTCCATTTACTCCGTGTTCGTTACTTTGCCCGTCATTGTTGATCTTATTTTTGTGTCTTATTTAAACAAAACTTATCCTCACAATCAACTTTGTGCTAGTGGCAAAACAGGTTAAACATTCCTATAATGTTCGTTTAATGTAATGATTTGGCTCCTCTTATAGTTTCATTGCATGTATTTTCGTGTTATTTTTCTAAAGTATGGTAAATTTATTAGTTAAGTTTTGGCAATTTTCTTTAAAATAAGTGCATTATTTCTCAACAACTTGAGTCAGTAGTAGTTTTTGTTTATGTACTGTTTCATGCACATCTTACATTATTTGGAATTAAATACATATACTTTTAATGCCATCTAGTAATACTTCTAAGACCCTACTTGAGAACAAAACATACCTATAGGTACTACACATCAAAAAAATTCAAAGATGTAATGTTAATTAGGTATACAAAACTTAGCAAGTTGCAAATGTTAGCATTTATGTATGTATATACATCCGTTATTGTGCAAAATAAACATAAAAAAAATAAATGAACAGTGGTTAGTGATTGCAGAGCTGCAATGAAATTGTCTGTGGTCATTTAATCTTGGCAAGCATATACCACAATAATCTTCTTTCATCGCATAGCAAAAAGTTAAGTCCTATTGGATGGGTTAGGTTAGAATAAAGTTGAGTCAAAACTATGCAGAATAGGAGTTCTGTGTACCAATTTTATTTGGCCATTTAAGTAAGCGAGTAAGTAGGTAAATGCTTTATTGTACAAATATGTATAAAAAAACACAAATCACAAAAGCATACCTTAAATATATGCACAAAGGCAAACTTATCCCTATAATAAGGGATCTCTACCAGTTAATCTTTTTTATTTAATTAATTTTAATCAATTATTTTAACATTGATATTTTAGGTGTATCCAGATCCAGACACAATGATTCGTCAGGGGAGCATAGATGACATAAATGCTCAGCAGTACTTGAAGATATCCAATTATGAAGACACTGTCAGGCAGCTGGATATCTATTATGCTATAGGTTACTTTACTTGTAATATCTAAGGTTTGTGTTAGGAAATGGTCAATCAGTAGTCCAATAAATTTCTGTTACTTGTTTCAGTAAAAAGACAATTGCTTCGGTTCCAAAGTCCAATAACTGGGCTGTTTCCAGTGTTGTCGTCTGATCTTCATATTGGTAGTGTAAGAGACAGTATATACTGTGCAGCATCAGTTTGGGGCCTGTACCAGGCTTACAGGTATTTTTTTTAATCCTTAGTAAGTATATTAGTTTATTACGCTTAAAACAAGAATAAAATATCAGAATTAAATGCCTACTTTAGTACAATACAATGCAATGCCTTTTGTACACCGCATAATAAACAAAAATTAAAAAGATTATAGCAGTTAAAGTAGGTTTTTTTGGAAAACAGATAACCAGCAATTTTTTTATTCATTTTCACAGTAACACTACATAAATAATTTACATACCAAACAAAAAACATACAGTCAAATTGAGAACTCCCAATTTTTTTAAGTTGATTAACTATTAGGATACAATGTTTATGGATGGATTATATTTTTCGTGGGTATAATTTTCTATCAAAATACAAATGGGAGCACTTGAAAACGAGTTTTTGTCTGAATGAGACGGGAGGATTATTACAGTTGGTTTTTTTACACAAATCAATATTAAAATGATTTTATAATCATGACAGACCTGGGGTCCATCTGGTTTTCTGGTTTTTTGGTTTTCGCCCTTGGGCGCCGTTGGGCGGAGCTCTTTTTTCGGGGTATGCAAAATTTCGAACAACTGAAGATACCTAACCCACATATTTTTGTATTAAAATATTATTGAGTGATTCAAAATAATAGCATAACAAAATTGTGTAATAATTTATTATTATTCCTAATCAGGTATATTTCACAGGCGTATAGATGACGACCGCGGCAAATCCCACGAGCTCGGACAAAGCACGGTCAAATGCATGCGCGGTATCCTCGAGTGTTGGGTCAAGCAGTCGGCGCGCGTCGAGGCGTTCAAGACGCGGCAGAGCGCGGCGCACGCGCTGCACGTCAAGTTCCACCTCACCACTGGAGAGCCCGTGCTGACCGACCCACAGTACCATCACCTGCAGATTGATGTTATCTCTCTGTACTTGTTGTTCCTTGTACAGATGATAACTTCGGGGCTGCAGATTATTTATACGCAGGTTTGATTAAGGTTCTTTATTAAAATACTTATTTTTCTTATTTGTGCCGTTGTATCGCAATCCTAGTTTGCTGTTAATTTTTATTAATTGTATCGTATTTTGTTCACAGGATGAAGTGGCTTTTATACAGAACTTGGTGTACTATGTAGAGCGCGCTTATAGAACGCCGGATTACGGCATGTGGGAAAGAGGCTCCAAGTATAATGATGGCAAACCAGAAATTCATGCCTCATCTATTGGTAATCACTACATAGTATAAAATAAAGTCGCTTTCTCTGTCCCTATGCCCCTATGTATGCTTATATCTTCAAAACTACACAACGGATTTTGATGCGGTTTTTTTAATAGATAGAGTGATTCAAGAGGAAGTTTTTTATGTATAATTCTACGCAGACGAAGTCGCGGGCAGAAGCTAGTTAAGCAATAATATGATAAAGATAAAACTAAAAGTTTGTTGATAGTTCGTGTAAGTTAACGATAATTTGTTTCAGGCATGGCGAAAGCTGCATTAGAAGCTATAAATGGGTGCAATTTGTTTGGCGATAAGGGGGCGTCTTGGAGCGTAATCTATGTCGATATTGATGCACACAACCGCAATAGAAGCATATTCGAAACCATGCTGCCGCGGGAATCAAGCTCCAAAGTATGTATCATTTTAGGTACACGTAATTAAGGGGTACATAGATGGATGATGGGTTTTTGCCCTGCATTGTATTTTTAGTATCGATAATGGCGTCCACGATGACGCGTTGATTTACCAACATTAACCTTAAATAGTATTAAAACCACTGGGCGTCATCGTGAATTGCATCAACTGTAAACGCTTTTTGCTGACGCATCGTCGGAAAGGTTGCATAGTCAACGTCAAAAGTAGCTCATCACTTAAGTGGTTTAGTGCTTTGTCGTAGTAAGGTAACCATACACTAACACTGGAATGTGGTCAAAACTCTGTAATCTTTATGAACTTACTTTTAGGGTGTCGACGTTGCTCTCTTGCCAACAATATCGTTCCCGGCATTCGCGACGCACGAGGAGCACTTGTTTCAGTTGACGAAATCCAACATTCTGCGTCAATTGCAAGGCAAATACGGATTTAAAAGGTTCAGCCGCGACGGCTACAAATGTGTGCTCGAGGATTCGAATCGACGGTACTATAATGAAGGGGAGTTGAAGGAGTTTGATGGCGTGGAGTCCGAATGGCCGCTGTTCTACGTGATGATGATCATAGATGGAGTGTTCCGGACGCTGCCGGATCAGGTCGAGGAGTACCAGAAGTTACTGAAAGCTAGAATATACATGGACGAATTTGGAGGTATTTTGAAAAACATCTGATCATTCGGAGTATTTAAGTTCATAAATTCTTTCTGCTCATAAGTTTTATTCACATGTTATACCTACATTTCAGATCCTGTCATACCATGGTATTATTATGTGCCCCGGGAAGGTATAGAAAATGAACGCAATGAACCTTATTCTGTACGCAGAATGCCAGCAAGTGAGTATTATTGCTTTTATTCCTTTAAGAAATACAAGCTAAAAATATGACATCGATTTTCCGAGCTGTCTATTGATGCTAAATATAAAATCGTTGAATATTATTTATTACACTAATACCTAAGTGAAAATATATATTTTTTTAAATTTGTCGACTAGTTCCATTGATTTTAATTTGACCACATTTTGTCCAATATATAATTACAGACCAACCAGGCGACGAAAACAAAGGTAATTCTGTACGAGCATTGAGAATGATTTGTCTTTTCTTCTTCGATAATCTTTCTCGCACATATCACTAGTGTCTAACCAATTCAGCAATGCCAAGCTTTAAGCAATTTCTTTACTAGATACGTGTCTAACTTTAAACCAATAGATTTCAGTTTACTTTCGCTTTCAGTGCCTCGCTACAAAAAAATCGCTGTTTAATTTTATCTTGCTTAGCGTAGCGGAGTTGGGGTTGAGGATAATTAATATTTCTATTATAATTATAATTAATATCATTAAATAAGTAACAAAAAATGCGAAGTCACTTGACATATTTGATTTTTCCACGTAAAAAATGGTTTATTAATATTGAGATTTATAGTGTGATAAGGGAAAGTTCTGGTGTGAAAGAAGATATAGTGACTAGGACAGAAAAAGTATGCTTAGTTGGTTTGAACATTTTTGAACTCGACAGTCAAGTTGTCGGCAAAACCCGTAGTCGGCCCATCACTAATTTATAGAATACTAGCTCCTGCCCGCGACTTCGTCTGCGTAGAATTATACATATAAACCTTGCTCTTGAATCACTATCTATTAAAAAAAACCGCATCAAAATCCGTTGCGTAGTTTTAAAGATTTAAGCATACATAGAGACAGACACAGACATACAGACAGCGGAAAGCGACTTTGTTTTATACTATGTAGTGATACCCTGATCATTAAATTTTTTTTAACATACGCCTACATACATTGTTTGGATATACCTACTCTTAACAGCTACTTGACAGCACTAACTGTTTGGGTTCCATACCTCAAGTAAAGGAACCGTTACAGCATAACTTCTTTGTCCTTCTGTCTCATCAGCCATTTTTCTTTTACATATTAAGATTGCGTGATGTGAAGTTTAAAATAATGTGACACAGGGGTATGGCTTCTTTTAAGTGTAACAAAATGAAGTTACTAGTTCACGTGACCATGAAATAGTAGAATTAGGGGAAGTTCGGCAAGAAATTAAGCCTCACACCGATCCATAAAAAAAAACTTTGTTTTTCATTTAAATACTATGAAGTACAAATTTATTTTCTGCTGGATTATATCTAAAAGCGTACAGTCCGTGAGCTGTTAGAATGCTATTCGGGTTTGTTTTACTGTTTCACTCGCTCTTATGGGCTTGCTACTTGAACGGATGTAACTCGAAACCCGAATGGTATTGTAAGAGCTCACGGACTGTAGGTAGGTACGGAACCCTCAGTGCGCGAGCCCGGCATCTAGGCCATTTTTTTATTTTGTTCTTAAACTATAACCTAATGTAAATAATTTGAAATAACTCCTTTCAATAGAAGATTTTTTATTGCTTTGTTGTAGATATCTAATTTGAAATTTTAACTAGCAGCTAGATCATATTTGTTCTATCTGAAAGGCATCTTCAAATATTGCTACCGTATGTTACGCTGATAAACTACCTACTTCGCTAAGTTTTGGTATTTTGGCAATAACGTTTTAGAAAACAACTTCTGCAAATGTAGGTTTTTCCTACGATGTTTTTTAATTTCTATTAAGATAAGAACGCAGAAATAAACAACAGAAAAATAAATCTAGGGCTCTGGATCGAACCCAGATCTTTTCTTACCTGACGAGTGCTAAACACCATCCAGAGTAACCCGAAATATCTCTTATACCTACATTACACATACATATAGGTACATACATATATATATAATGGTTAGCAAGCGTCTCAGTATGGCGAAGGTCTGATGGGTTCGATTCTCAGGCCCGGGTTTCATATTTCTGTTGTTTTTGAAAAAAAGAAATAATTAAAAATGATATATTGTATGTTGTAACCGTTAGATACGGGCGGGCTGTTCCTGTGGGCGCAGGCGATGTTCGTGCTGGCGCAGCTGCTGACGGGCGGGCTGCTGCACGTCAACGAGCTGGACCCCATCCGGCGCTACCTGCCGTCCTACAACCGGCCGCGCCGCGCAGGGCGGTACTCCGCCTTTCAGGTAATACTTGAAACGAGCCTTATCGTTATCATTTCTCATAATTACAGTAGGTACGGTTCCGAAAAATGTCTATCTAAAAAATAAATAACTTAAAGTGAAATATTCGTATATGGTCGAGGCGAATTGTTGATGTTGTGGCTGACAAATCGACAGCATAAGCTGCTTCCGATTGGTCGGTACGTAATATCGCCACGATTTCACGCTAATGATAGTGCCTAACGAATGAGTTGGCCCCTATACAGTTTGGAAATATTAATAGCTATGTGTGTTTGTTTACTAAATAAATCTTAAAACAAGCAATTTAAAACTTTATATAAATTAAATGAAACTAAGGTCAATCGTGTGTTCTTCCCTGGTGTTTGCGATGGCAAATATATTTCCACTGTACAATACTGTTAATTTATTGTAATCTTACTGAATCTATTATAATGTCATTGTTGTTTTACTTCCATGCGCAAACGCAGGCCAAGCCGGCATTCGTGAGTATTAGGCACAATTGGCACCGCACCGATAAGCATGAAATGCAACTCTAAAATTATTCATCGGCTCTTTTATATGTTTGATTGAAAAGTTAAACTATTTGCATGGTCGCTCCTTAGGACTGAGATCTTTGTAAGAATTAACTTAATGTAGCATCTTCGCTATTTTAAATTTGTCTCGTATTCTGTACCTAGCGAATTATTGTGCTGACTATTAATGCGTCGCTTTTGTTTTGTCAGAGTTTGTTGCACAATAACTGAAGAAAGTATGGCTGTTCCGTTCCTCTGTTCGCTCGCGTCGTTATTATTCTACTTTATTAAGAAGTTTTGTCTACTGAGTTAGAGCTGAAGACTTAAAAGGTATTAGGACGTGAGTGAACTGTGAGGTTTGCTGTTGTGCTATGTATTAACGATCGGGTATAATTAGTGCCAAATCAATGCCAAATTCAGGCATTGATTTGGCAGCATTTCTCACCGCTTACTTCTTATTTAGTACCGTAAGCTAGCGCGCTAACGCTAAGCCTTATTCAAGAATCAGAATTAGGGAAAAACTAGAAGTTTATTTGATGCGGAGATTCAAATCGATGTACCTTAAACCAATTACCTAGCTTGCATTGCAGGAGTGGTCGCGGAGCAAAGAGATAAGTAATTGGTTTTAGTTCATACAGGAGAGCCCAAACAGTGAAACAAAAGCTTGTAAGGTTCGTGCGCCGCATGGCATTAAGTCAGCATTTTCTGTTTGTACGTATGAACTGTGCAAGTTTAGGAAAATACAATATATGTATTCGTTAATACAGGGTATAGCAACCGATTTGGTGGTGCAAGTGGTGTTAATAGCGGAGTCGATGCGTCTTCAGGCCATGATGGGGACCTACGGCATCCAAACCCAGACTCCGCATGAAGTCGAACCAGTACAGGTAATTAATTACCTTTAACATTCTATTAACCACTTGTTAGTGATAGAATATTATACTTGACATATAGTTAAAATATGAAACACGGGTTACTAATGTATTCATAGTCGAAGTATGTATGAACCAATCCGTGGTCCCTTGTTAAGGTTCTCAAAATAAGAACTGCGCGCCCCAGCGTTCTTCTAGCGCGGTATACCACAAATACAAATTATATGTGAGTGACTTTTATCTCCTATTTAAATTTATTTGATGTGTAGATTTGCAGTTCGACGCAACTCGTGCACGTGTACAGACAGTTAGGAGTTTGTCCAAAGTTGAAGTTGACCGGACGCCCGATCCGACCTGTTGGGTCATTGGGAACTAGCAAGGTAAGAAAGTGTAGAGTAACTAATATAATAAGTTAGTATCTTAGAACGGTTTACGATTAATTCTGGAGGTCTGATGTTTGTAAAGCATTTTGGTATGTCTAAGAGTGTTTGTTGGTGTTTTCAGATTTACAGGGTGTGCGGAATGACAGTGCTCTGTTATCCGCTTATATTTGAAGTGTCAGAGTTTTATTTGTACCGGGACATGGCGCTGCTCATCGATGACATAAAGACCGAGCTGCAATTTGTTGGAAAGTGAGCATTTTACTTGTAATAATCAAAGACTTGTCTGTCGCAGGCAATAAAGTTTAAAAGTTTGGACGACCGGATAGCCTAGTGGTTAGTGACCCTGACTATGAAGCTAGAGGTCCTGGGTTCGAATCCCGGTAGGGGCAGACAGTTGTATGATGAATACGAATGTTTGTGCCCGGGTCATGGATGTTGTATGTATTTATCTACATTATATAAGTATGTTTATCCGTTGTCTGGATGTTATATGTATTTGAGTATGTATTTATCTACATTATATAAGTATGTTTCTCCGTTGCTTGGTACCCATAGTACAAGCTTTGCTTAGTTTGGGGCTGGGTCAATTGGTGTAATTTGTCCCAAGATATTTATTTAAGTAAATGCATTCATTTTAATTACGGAAAGAAATCCATCACTTACAATAAGGTTTTATTGAATTGAAAATATGATAGTTAAAACCATCCATGGATGTTCATCCCCGGTCATCATAATATTTATATTTTTGAGTTTATGTGTTATATTCGATAAAGGTATGTATGTAAACTCTTTATTGTACAAAATAAACATAAAACAAATACAATTGACAAACACGGCGGACTTATCCCGTTAATTGTATTGTGGCTCTCAGTATTTGTAATTTTTACTCACTCGCTCTCATCCACTCAAACGTTGACTGGAAGAGATCCCTTAAAGGGATAAGTTCGTCTTTGTTCATGTATCTCAGTGTTCGGCAATTGTATTTGTTTTATGTTTATTTTTTGTACAATGAAGAATCTACATACATACGTACATACATACATTTGATGATAGGTACCTTTGGTGATCTAAATGTAATGTGCACTGGTTCTGAGCCATGGAGTCACTGGCGGTCACTAACGGCTGCCACTAATACACATCCATTTGCTCACGCAGGCGCAACCCTCCACAGTAAATTATCGATGTGTTATGGTTATGATAACAGAAACGTGTCATACGGATACATGGCTATTCTTGAGTGAAGACTATGTTGTGCCTAACAAGTTTGCGTGTATGCGTGTGTGCCAGGTACTGGCGGTTGTCGGGGCGCCCGACGGTGTGCCTGCTAATACGCGAGGAGCACATGCGGGATCCGCACTTCAAGCAGATGCTGGACCTGTTCGCCATGCTGAAGAAGGGCCACTGCGACGGCGTCAAAGTGCGCCTCGGCCGCCTGCAGAACCTCATCTCCAGCTCCTGCATGGGTGAGACTGCGGTGACATTTCTGTGCTGTTGTCCTTTTTAACGCCACATCAAATAAAATAAGCCCTCAAAGACGAGCCTAGTTTGTTTTTATATTTAAAAACTAAAAACTCATACCATCAAATGACTTATTCTTCCCTAGAGCATTTGGATTTCATGAGCCAAGGCGAGTTTCCTTCGGAAATGTTCACGCAGTTCAAGCAACTGGAGCATGAGTACATCGGCTACCAGTCTCTGACGGACGTGCCGCGGACGCTCACGTACCGCGAAGAAAATCTCTGCTTCGATTCGTACAAGCATCGGTCCACGCCAGACGTCGTCGCCGCACTGAGAGACACTGACAATATCTTCGCGCAGAGCCAGCTGTGGGGCATTCTGAAGGAACGCGAGGGACCGATGTATGAGGTCAGTGAGATTTACAACGCTATTTAGATATTCGACTAAAGCGCTCCCGTATTAAGTATCGTCATCGTCCCAATACCCACATACGCTGTTCCCGAAACTGGCTATCATATTAAAAAAACTAAATTTGTACCCACTTTAGTTTGAATTAGATAGAAAATCTTTAGAGAAGGAACTCGAAAAATTTACGTCACATACCTACGTGTTATTATTGCGACTGTATTATTTAGTTTTTTGTTGCAGGTTAATGGTACGACGGCGCTGGAGGCTCTGAAGAGCCTGTACCACAGCGCGGGCGTGCTGCGCCATTGGCGCGCCGTGCGCTACTGCTCCTCGCTGCTCAACCACACCGTCGACTCCATCAGCCCCTTCATCACCACTGTACTCGTCAACGGGAAGCAGGTGACTCCCCTGTCATCCTCTCACAGAAAATGCGTGGCACCAGCACGACTGCCTTGGCATCTCTACCCTTATATCCGCTAACTGTGTAACTGCGCATTGTCTGATATGGCAAATAGTAATAGTTGTTGAAGTTATTTTCTTACCTGAATTTGAAAGACATGAGTTCCCAAGCAACACCAAAAGAAGACAAGCTTTCAGGATCGACTTTCTGCATGTGCATTACAGCGCCATGATACTCAACGACACATGACCATATTTCGTTTTATCTCTTCACGAAAAATGAAAAATAACCTATTTTTTTTCCAGCTGACAGTGGGTGTGATCGGACGAAAAGAGACCGTGTTCGACAAGCCGATGACTCCGGGTGAAATTCAGTCCGTGATGTATTCCACCATTCAGCCGTACGACGTCATCGGAGCTGTGCTACAACAGGTTCTCACACAAATTTTACCGTTCTCTGTCGCATGCTAACAGACGGCAAAGTCATCTTTCATCATTAATTACGTTTTATTTGTTCAGTTTCGAGATTCCCAAAAAAATAAATTTGAATTATTCCTGAAACAGAAATAGCAAGAAACCGTCTGACTTTGAACTCAAAGCCACACGGAATCGTTCCTCAGGCTCGCGCAGTGAGCACCCAGCGAAGGAAGCGTTCGACTCGCGCTCGTAAGTTTTAACAGTTCGGTGTCGTCTCGCAGGAGATAGTGTTGTACTGCGGGCGGCTGATCGGCACGAGCCCGGAGATGTTCCGCGGCATCCTGAAGATCCGCGTGGGCTGGGTGCTGGAGGCCATCCGCACGTACGTGGCGCTGTTCCCGGGCTCGGCCCGCGCCGGCGCGCCGCTCGAGAGCCTGTCGCCCTACCGCCTGCGCTCGCTGCTGCAGCGCGCGCTCACCGTCTCCGACTGGGCCGACGACCAGGGGTAACCGATAGCCGCAGTGCCAATAAGCTTTTTGAGTAAAATTAATCGACATCAAGCTGAGCATACTCAAATCCGACATCGATAAATGTATGGTTTTTTTTTCATTTTTTTATTTTTTTTTACCAGATTGACACCGCTCCAGCGGCGTCAACTCGAGGGCTGCCTCTGCCGCGTCCCGAAACACTTTTACATACAAGTATGGGATATACTGTTGCGGACGCCCAAAGGGATCATAATACACGTAAGTGTTACCTTTCGCATGCGATATATCGGATGCCAGTGTCGCACATGCGACCGGTCAACCCGACTCGGATCCGTCGCTAACGTGAGCGTGTGCGCGTGCGCAGGGGCAGTCGATCCCGGCGTCGCCGACGCTGGTGAACATGTCGCGCTCGGAGCTGTCGTTCGCGCTGCTGGTGGAGGCCGCGCTGGTGCGCGCGCAGTCGGCCGCGCGCCGCCAGCTGTGCGTGGAGCTGCTGTGCGTCGTGGCCACCATCCTGCGCCGCAACCCCGAGCTGTGCCTGCAGCAGGCGCTCGACCTGGACCGCCTGCTGCAGGACGCGCACTACACCTACGCCAAGGTACGCCGCGATAGCGAGCCCAGCCAAGGGTGCGAGATGATGACGCCGCGAAACGGTGACTGACTGACCTCTTTCGATTATTTATACTCAAGATAATAATATCGACCACCTTGACCGTCGATGTTAAACGAATTGTCGAAAAATACGCATAATCGAAGCTACCCTCACTCTGACAACGTCGCTCGGTCGAACTCGAGACTGCTTATTGCCTAATTATACCTGGATATTGCGGTCACAATCTGGCCAAATGAGCGGACTATTTATCGTACGTTTCGTGATGCAGGACAGCGGCGTGAGCGAGCAGAACGAGCCGCTGGCGTCCGCGCCGCCGGCGGTGAGCGTGGGCTACCTGGCGCGCGCCGTCGTCAACAGCGTCCTGCAGGCCGCCACCGCGCCCGACCTGGCGCCCGCCGCGCACGACTCCTGCCTCGTCTCCTAGACGCGGACCGAGCCAGCAGTGACCGTGGGCTACCTGGCGCGCGCCGTCGTCAACAGCGTCCTGCAGGCCGCCACCGCGCCCGACCTGGCGCCCGCCGCGCACGACTCCTGCCTCGTCTCCTAGACGCGGACCGAGCCAGCAGTGACCGTGGGCTACCTGGCGCGCGCCGTCGTCAACAGCGTCCTGCAGGCCGCCACCGCGCCCGACCTGGCGCCCGCCGCGCACGACTCCTGCCTCGTCTCCTAGACGCGGACCGAGCCAGCAGTGACCGTGGGCTACCTGGCGCGCGCCGTCGTCAACAGCGTCCTGCAGGCCGCCACCGCGCCCGACCTGGCGCCCGCCGCGCACGACTCCTGCCTCGTCTCCTAGACGCGGACCGAGCCAGCAGTGACCGTGGGCTACCTGGCGCGCGCCGTCGTCAACAGCGTCCTGCAGGCCGCCACCGCGCCCGACCTGGCGCCCGCCGCGCACGACTCCTGCCTCGTCTCCTAGACGCGGACCGAGCCAGCAGTGACCGTGGGCTACCTGGCGCGCGCCGTCGTCAACAGCGTCCTGCAGGCCGCCACCGCGCCCGACCTGGCGCCCGCCGCGCACGACTCCTGCCTCGTCTCCTAGACGCGGACCGAGCCAGCAGTGACCGTGGGCTACCTGGCGCGCGCCGTCGTCAACAGCGTCCTGCAGGCCGCCACCGCGCCCGACCTGGCGCCCGCCGCGCACGACTCCTGCCTCGTCTCCTAGACGCGGACCGAGCCAGCAGTGACCGTGGGCTACCTGGCGCGCGCCGTCGTCAACAGCGTCCTGCAGGCCGCCACCGCGCCCGACCTGGCGCCCGCCGCGCACGACTCCTGCCTCGTCTCCTAGACGCAGACCGAGCCCGCAGTGACCGTGGGCTACCTGGCGCGCGCCGTCGTCAACAGCGTCCTGCAGGCCGCCACCGCGCCCGACCTGGCGCCCGCCGCGCACGACTCCTGCCTCGTCTCCTAGACGCAGACCGAGCCCGCAGTGACCGTGGGCTACCTGGCGCGCGCCGTCGTCAACAGCGTCCTGCAGGCCGCCACCGCGCCCGACCTGGCGCCCGCCGCGCACGACTCCTGCCTCGTCTCCTAGACGCAGACCGAGCCCGCAGTGACCGTGGGCTACCTGGCGCGCGCCGTCGTCAACAGCGTCCTGCAGGCCGCCACCGCGCCCGACCTGGCGCCCGCCGCGCACGACTCCTGCCTCGTCTCCTAGACGCGGACCGAGCCAGCAGTGACCGTGGGCTACCTGGCGCGCGCCGTCGTCAACAGCGTCCTGCAGGCCGCCACCGCGCCCGACCTGGCGCCCGCCGCGCACGACTCCTGCCTCGTCTCCTAGACGCAGACCGAGCCCGCAGTGACCGTGGGCTACCTGGCGCGCGCCGTCGTCAACAGCGTCCTGCAGGCCGCCACCGCGCCCGACCTGGCGCCCGCCGCGCACGACTCCTGCCTCGTCTCCTAGACGCAGACCGAGCCCGCAGTGACCGTGGGCTACCTGGCGCGCGCCGTCGTCAACAGCGTCCTGCAGGCCGCCACCGCGCCCGACCTGGCGCCCGCCGCGCACGACTCCTGCCTCGTCTCCTAGACGCAGACCGAGCCCGCAGTGACCGTGGGCTACCTGGCGCGCGCCGTCGTCAACAGCGTCCTGCAGGCCGCCACCGCGCCCGACCTGGCGCCCGCCGCGCACGACTCCTGCCTCGTCTCCTAGACGCAGACCGAGCCCGCAGTGACCGTGGGCTACCTGGCGCGCGCCGTCGTCAACAGCGTCCTGCAGGCCGCCACCGCGCCCGACCTGGCGCCCGCCGCGCACGACTCCTGCCTCGTCTCCTAGACGCGGACCGAGCCAGCAGTGACCGTGGGCTACCTGGCGCGCGCCGTCGTCATCAGTATGCTATAGGATGCCGCCGCGCACGACTCCAGCACCGCTAGTGTCCTAGTAGCGCGAGACTTCACTGCGTTACCGGCTTACCCGATCATGATTGCCTGATAGTGGCGGAGAACCGTGCGTCGATTTTCAGTAAATTCCATATAACGAAATCTAAATCGTTTATGGGAATGCTCTCTGAAAAAGCCTGCTATACTATATGCTCTTTTGATAGATTGCAATGATTGCGGCTCTACTAATTGTGATATTTTATTATGACGGGTGCACAATTTGATTAACATGTGCATCCATTTTTTTTAAATACATGAACTACGTATTTATAGTATTTTTCCCGAATGAGGTGTGATAAAGACAATTTTTTTGATGTTATTAATTCATTAGGTTTATTCATAGTTTTATTTTTGAATTATTTATAGATTTTAAGTGCCATCCTATTAAAACTTTGTTAGTTAGATATTAGATTTGGAAAATATTGAATAGGTAAAAGATAAAAGAAAAAAAAGTCTAAAGAAAAGTTTTCTTTTCTTCTACACCTATTTTAGTACACAAGTATAGTGGCATAAGTTTTACAAGTTTTTTTATTAACTTTACCTGAGACCTTACCATGATGTCTGCGATTCCATTCCGAACCAAAGTTGGATCGATCGCTATTAGATCCATACTAGAAGTGTCAAAAATGACAGCTAAAGCGTAACTAAAATCGGAATTGAATAAATAGCATTAAGATTAAGACGTCATGGTGCCAAATCTTGCAAGTGAAATTTGACGCACCACTCTCTGGTGGTCCGATTGCCACCCTTCGTCTGCCTAAGACACGGACCCGTGCTAAATTTAAGGCTATATTTTTGCGTTTTTATTTCAATCAGCAGAATTTTTGCGTATTAAAACAGAGGAGACTAGGATACAACCTTTTTTTAGCTCGCCCATACGAGGGGTTATAAATTGGTACACATATGGTATATGTAGAATGTATTACAATACAAGTATATAGACCACAAAAGGTACAGTCAGCAAAAAAAAGCTTGCATTAAAAATGATTTTTCTATCAAAAACATATGTCCCACTATTGAAAGAAAATTCTCTCAGATTATCATATTATTTACGTTTAAAGATTGAAAAAAAAAAGTACAGCATAGCAATAAAAATAATAAAAAATCGCAAAGAACATTCTGTTCGTTTTCTACTCTTTATTTGGATTGTTTATTTTGACCTGTAGTTTGTTTTAGAAAACTGATGTCACATCAATCGTTTGCAAACAATGTTTTGTTGATTAATTTAATGTAATTTTGTTGTAAGTAAACAGTAGATTGTTTCACCTACCATTAAGATAAATAATGTATTTTTTGTTATTCTAAATTTTATTTCATTTCCCCCGATAATGAATAATACACTTTTATTGTTATAACAGATTCCGTCACGTAAAAAGTCGCTGAGCGACAGTAGAGGGTATGTGTCTGCGCATGGGTACAGCGCGGGAAGACTGAAGAACCAATACTCCATCCAACCGGCGTCATTGCGCTGGCGGAGCGTTGTCCTGCCGCGCCCTTTGCACGTCGTCGATAAGTTGCGCGCTGCGCAGATACATAGTCGGCGGCCCTTTTACGTGACAGAATTTGCGAGTTTAATTTTACAAAAAACAATCACAATGTTCTTGACATTCACATACCACTGACTTTACTCAAACAAGACTTTGATCACGCCATTGCATTCAATTCTACTATATTAATTAAATAAATCGGCAACTGTGGCTACTAAAGTCCATTATACACCTTGTTATTTGGTGATTGCTGAAGTATCTTCCGAAGAGCTGAAACAAAACAAACACTCTTAGTTAAATCTTTCGGGTTTTTATTGTTTGTTGATAAATATATTAATATTCCACTGAAAGATTTCAATTGCTTAAATTAGAATTTCAAGCAAACCTAAGGAAGATTTAATGTTTTTTTTTATATGGAAAATCGATGCTAATAAAGGAGCACTATCATACGCCAACGGTTTCGCCTCCGTTACAGAACTCCGTGTTCTATGGGAATTTCTCAAAAACCTGTCTGCATCACAACGAAAGCCACTGTGCGAAATTAATGCTTTCTTGGTCCAAGCGTTTAGGCTATCTATTTAACGTATTTTTCTACTCCTGTACTATTGTACTGTACCTGTGATTTATGTAATCACGAGCACCACAATAAGAACACTCATAAGACTTTGGATAAGTCTATATTGTCTATTCCCTCTAAAAGCTCTTGTTGGCTTATGTCTCTAAAAGTGCTCCATCCTTACTCTGCCAGCCATAGACTGCCAGACCTAGGTAAAATTTTTACACGATCAACATTAAATTTACGATGAAAATGTATGACTACCAAGTTAACAAATTATTTCATTAATGTGTTTTTTTATGAAACTAAAACTTTCTGAACTAAATGCATAGTTGCCAACATAACAAACAAGATTTTTTAATAACGTCACTTGCAAGATGGTAAACGTATTGGCTAAGTGCGCCAAGAACACAAGGCTGTAAAAAAAGTAAATGTTAATTAAAAACAACATACATACATACATACATACCGTCACACCTCTTTCCCACACGGGTAGGCAGAGACTACTTTGTTCCACTTGCTACGATCCTGACATACTTCTTAAAAACAAAGTTTACGATAAACAAACTTCCAATTTTGCTGTTTGTCGTTTTCATGTTTCCCTGCTCGTGTCAAACATTGTTATTGTTGTAATTTTCACAGACATTTAGAAATTAAATTTCTAACGGTAAAACCGTAAAAGTAAACATAAAAAATCAAGAAATAAAAATTTCTTGATTCATTTGATAGTACCTATCATTTGAAAAACAGCGCCTTCTCTCGTCCCTGGTGAGCAGTAGATGTTCCACGGGAGTTTGTAATTGTGTCGTACAGACACATCATTCAAACAGATGACGCTTAGCGACAAAAAATTCGCATAGTAACAAAGGTCACGTGACGGTTGGTAACAGGTAGAAGAATTCGGAGACTACCCACCTGCTATGGGTGGTGTAGGGGTATAGCACGCGTCACGGAATGACGAGGATCCGGGTTCGATTCCCGGCCATAGCTTTACTTTTCGGATTTTTCTATGTGTTCTAATTTTCACAGACATTTAGAAATTATTGTTTGACTTCTTTGTCGTTTGATTGCAATAGTTTTAACAAAGTTTTGTAACGTATCATAAAAAAGCATGGATGAGAACGTAATTAAATCAACACCGGAAGAAATATCCGCGGCGGCCCAGGAAATGATGGCGAATTTGTGGCCTAGAAAATCTCGGCAATGATAAAGCCTACTAGTATAGTCGAATTACGGAAAAGTATGGAAGTAATTCGTGTAGTCGTGTTTTTTTGTGGAATCGTTAGAGGGCACGACTAGATGGTTTCCCCCGGTTTGCACCTTTCTATCACGTACGGAACACTTTAAAATATTAGGTATAAACTTCAAATGCCGTTATTTTGGAGTATGATAAAAGGTATTAGGCGCAAGTTTAGCCACGTGAAGGGTCCCCTTTGGTACATAATGTATGTTAATTAAAAAGGTGTACGATGTATAGAATCTTGGTAAAATATTTTTTTCTGATTGCGGCTCGAGGATAATTCAGACGGTTGGTGCAAACTTAGATTAAGCTTTTCAAAGTATTATAAACACCCAGGTAACTTTGCACCCCCGTGCAAAGTATGGAACATGTTTTTTTTCACTCTTTTGTAGATTGTACTTCGGGGGAAATTAAGATAGTCGTGAAAATTTATAAATAACACATATTTAAAAGATACTACATTCGCACTCACTAAAAAAAAGAAAATTTTAACCGGAAGTTTGGTAAACATAGTTCTATCTAAACGCAAGGAATAGCAGCGAACGCTAGGTAGCGGGTAGTATTACATAACCGCATGTTCCGTGTAGAAATGTCAATTTTTTATGGGGTGCGAATGTAAATCAAACCAAGTTAAGACGATTGTGACGATTTTTATTAATTCCAAAATTTCCCCCGAAGTACAAAGACAGTAAAACATAGAAAACTACTTTCCGGGTGTCGCACCCTGGTGCAAATTTGGTATTGTGTTTTGATATATATTCTCATCATTTCCTCAATTTGCACCGCGTTCTGTATTTTTCCCGGGGCCGCAATGCCAAAAAGTATATTTTTAGTTATATAATTTTTTTTTTGTATGTTCCGTAGCTTGAATTGAGCTAAATAACGGGTGCAAATATAGATTAAGATGTAATAAAACGTATGGCAAATTGCACAGACTACACCTATTTTTTCTTCTTAGTTATTACTATTACACCATTTTCAACCAATTCCACCCCTTTCCGGGGAGGTGAATATATCAAGTGATATATTAAATTCCATTTCTAACCCATACAAATCAAAAACAATTGTTTTTATCAGTTCTTAGAATTATTTCCTGACTTAAGGGAAATTTCACGTATTTTGCCTCCACTATACGAGAATTTCATGGCGTGGAGACAGGAACACCGGACTTTTTTTTTTTTTTTTTTTTTTTTTTTTTTTTATATGAATAGGAAGGCAAACGAGCAAGTGGGTCACCTGATGGTAAGTGATCACCACTGTCCATAGACACCCGCAACCCCGGAGGGATTGCAGATGCGTTGCCAACCTAGAGGACCTAAGATGAAATGCCTCTTGTGCCCGTAATTTCCCCGGCTGTCTTACTCTCCACACCGGAACACAGCAGTGCAAGCACTGCTACTTAGCGGCAGGATTAGCGAGTAAGATGGTGGTAGCGATCCGGACGGACCTTGCACAAGGCCCTACCACCCGCTACTTCTTCATCATTTACGACTTCTTCATTTTCGGAGAACGTATTACTTTAATTTATTAAGTAGGTACCTACTTAGTCGTAGAAAAAGTATTGTATGCAACGTTGTATAAGTGTTATTTTAAAGAGACACTGTTATTTCAAGGAGACCGTTGTTTGATTCCGATCTATGGCGACGATCACTAAACATTACGGAAATACTTCGTTATTATGCAATTTTAATTTTACTGTTATTATTAATTACTTTTTGCCTTTGTAGTTTTTGTTTTATGTTTGAGAAAAGCACTACACAAGCTTCAACCATTAAGTGCCCTACTGGACTCGTATATAAAAATCCTCGCCTTCTGCTCGCATTTCAAACAAACTCGTCCAGTATGGCTTACTCACTGGTATCTTCAGTAATGTACTATTATTGCAGAGATTCCTTTTAATCTGGTCAAAAAGGGCTGGACATAGCCGCAAAAGCAGTTCAGCGACCGCAGGCACTAGCGTTACCTTCTTTTTCCTGATCACTGAAGTCTTGTTTGGGGAAGTCAATGTCAAAGGTGATGTACAGGTTCCCATGCAGGTTGTTGTTTTCGAAGTTGGGCATGCCCTCGCCCTTCTTGCGCACGCGCGCGCCCGCCCACGTGACCTTGTCGCGCGTCACCGACACCGCGTGCCCGTCCAGATGCTTCAGCTCCAGCGTGAACCCAGTCAGGGCGTCCTGGATAACATACGAGGTAAATAAGTTTACAGACTACGCGAGGCTAGTACAGGCCAAGAAAGCACATACAGGTGCAGAGCACACTCCGCTTTCCCAGGCCGCAATTCTTCGGCGCTCGCGTGCGGAGTTTAGATAAGTAACAGATGTTTTATGCAAAACAATCACCATTGTGACTTCTTTATGACACGCTAAATGATGATGCACACAAGAACCGCGAGATGTTATAAAGGAGGAATTTGTGAGCTGGAGATTGATTCAATTTCATTTTAAAATAATAGTTAAATACTTTTAGTACTCTTATCAGGCGAATTGCTCATGGTGAGAATATTCACCCAATTAAAATTAACATTTAATCAAGTGTGGTCGGTAGTAAACTCGATTATAGGAGGCGAGATAAGGAAATAGCTATAAAAGTATTATGTACTTAGCTAGAATATTTTTTTCTTGTATACAAACAATTGACCATGTCCATCTTCATTGTATGTTTTTTTACTATCTATTTTATCCAGTGAGGTAAGTAAAATAGGCAATGAGATTAGTAACAGTAGTTAAGATAAAATAGTGGCAATCTTTTGTGTAAAAACCCACCTGTAATGATATGGTAATATTGGTGTAGAGGTCATCCCCCTTGCGAGTAAATCGGGCATGCTTCTCTGTGTGGAGCTCAATGATGAGGTCTCCTGGCTCTCCATCTACATGAGGTTCACCTTCACCTCGCAGTCGCGACTTGTGCCCATCTGGAGCACCAACTTCCACCTATAATAGTAAATAAATAACGCTGTTGTAAGCAAAGAAGAGTGAGCCAACATTAGAAATGGACATAAATACACCCAAGAACTTGAAAACCTTCCTAATGATTCAGTCCTTCAAAGAGAAAGAATCCTAAACAACTTCATAGGTAATTAAAAATTGACATGTAATGGCTCAATAATATTCTATTTAAAACATACCTCAATCTCCAGCAGTCTTTCTTCATTGACAAACTTGACATTAGGGCACTCGTCACAAACTGTCTGCTGCATCATCTGGAAGCGGCCAGGGCCAAGGTTACGGGTCACCATCTCCTGTCGGCAGTTGCACTTGCGCGTACCTGATGCTGGTTTGATCACTGGCTTGTTTCTGGTTATCTATAGATTAAAAAAAGAAAAGGAATATTGAAAACGAAAGTGAAACCTTTTCAGATCTGGAAATTGACTTAAGTAATTTAATATCTAAGACAACAGGTGATGGATACAAATTATAAGCAGTTTGCTGCAATATTTGCACCACAACGAAGTCTAGGACTGTGCCATTACACAGACCTCAATGAAATTTCCGTTGTAGAGTTCTTCAAGCGAGACCGAAAGCTGCATGATGATGTCAGCTCCCCGCGGCGTCTCATGCTGCTGTGGTTCTCCCCCAAAGTGGAACCCGAAGTCGCCGAAAAAGCTTGCGAAGGGGTCGTTGTTGTTCATCATGCCCTCCTTCTTCAGGCAGTCCTCCCCGCATCGGTCGTACAACTCGCGCTTCTCAGGGTCCGACAGCGCCTCATACGCCGCCCCCAAGTCTTGGAATTTATTCGACGCATCTGGATCACCCTGATTCTTGTCCGGGTGAAGCGCCTTTGCTAATTTTCTGTAAGCTTTTTTGATTTCATTCGTGCTGGCCGAACGAGACACGCCGAGTATTTGATAAAAGTCACGGCCTGCTAACACTAAGACCGTAGCCGAAAATAAATAAACTAAAATCACATATGCGGAATTCGTTAACATTTTGCTACTTAGGAACTAATTTTATTAAATTCTACGAAAATTCTGTATGAAATCCGCTAAACATCGCGTTTAGTATGGCTTTTTGACGTAAAATTGACAGAAAATAATAGAGGCGTGTGAAGACAATTCGTCCACTCCTTATTGGTCATTTATACCAGCGTAGATCATGAAAAATCTATGTACTAAATAATGTGATGAAATACGAGCTCTTTGCGGTTTGATATAAGAGTGTAAATCATCTAGCAAATTAATTCTTCATATTAGCCAATGACGTGTAGCCTCGTTGCTTATAAATAGCCAGATGAAAAAAATACGTTCATCCATAATTGTTATATAAAAAAAAGACGTTCTGTTTTGTACACACTTTTAAACGCTTTTGGCGAATAAATTAAAATTTACTAATGTCATGCACGTCTGTACCTCATCTGTGACCAAACAACCACTAAGGTTTGACAGGCGGTGCAAGTCATCACATTTTTCACAAATTTTGCATTATATTACGAATTACAGACGGAGATACGTTCTTTAATTATAAATAATAAAAATAACTAAACATGGCCTCAGTTTTGGCACCGGAAATTCCAGCTCCAGGATTCTCTTTCGAAAACTTTCAGCGGTAAGTTATGTCGCGAGTGATAAAGTTAATTTACATCCATACACACGAAATTCTATTTATTAATGCTGCACATAAATTTCAGCAATGCATTCCTCGAACAAAAAGGTTTCCCGGCTCCAAAGGCCACAAAGACTGGTACCACGATCGTGGGCATCATATACGCTGACGGTGTTATTCTGGGTGCCGATACACGCGCAACCGAAAATACGATAGTTTCGGACAAGAACTGCGAGAAGATCCATTATTTGGCTGGAAACATGTACTGTTGCGGGGCGGGAACGGCGGCGGACACGGAGATGACGACGGCAACGGTAGCGTCGCAGCTGGAGCTGCAGCGGCTGCACACGGGGCGCACGGTGCCGCTGGCCACGGCCGCTACGCTGCTTAAGCGCATGCTGTTCCGCTATCAAGGCCACATCGGCGCCGCACTCGTACTCGGCGGCGTCGACCGTACTGGACCACACATCTACTGTATTTACCCTCATGGATCTGTTGACAAGCTGCCTTACGCAACTATGGGTATGTGCCGCTGCTGCTTGTAAATCATGATCTTAAAAACGTTAGTTAGTAAACTCAAAGGAATAATGTGTGCCATATTTAGAAAAAGTAAAAGTTATATTAGTATATCTGTTATATATGCATAATTCATTGCCAAATAAAATACATTTTTGATCTATTTTGTTAGGCAAAATAGTGTGGACCTGACTTACCTTATCTTAGGCAATCCTGTATTAGCATAAGAGCACACATACTTAGTAACTAATTTTATTGTTCTTGTTAACAGGCTCAGGCTCTTTGGCAGCTATGTCTGTGTTTGAATCGGGCTGGAAACCTAAGATGAGTGAGGAAGAGGGCAAGAAATTAGTCCGAGATGCTATTGCAGCTGGTATCTTCAATGATTTGGGGTCAGGATCCAATGTTGATCTGTGTGTCATTCGCAACACAGGGCCGGCACAGTATCTAAGAACTTTTGAAGAAGCTAATGTGAAGGTAATAAAATTATTTTTTTATTAATTTGTAATTTGTAACAAAGGAGAATTTTTGATTCACAAAGACAAGACATTTTATCACTCATTGGAGGACTTGGAGGTATTAAATATTTTTAACATACACATTGTTTCTGGGCTACTTTGTTTAACCCAGTAATCTATTTTTGTTTTCTATTTATGTGCAGGGCAAGAAGCAAGGGTCATATAGATATGCTGCTGGGACTACAGCTGTGTTGAAACAGCGAGTGATCCCACTCACTGTTGAGTCTGTAGCCGTGCACAGTGTGCAGCCCATGGAAATGTAGCAAACTTAACTTCCTATCTAATATTGGTTTATTGAAATAAATTTTACAACAAACATTAAATTTTTTATTTCTAACTGACCATGTAAGAGGATAACAAGTAGCCAACTCTAGTACCCTTAGGTGCAGGAGGCATTAACCTCCAGTAGCTGTGTCAGCTCCAATAAAATAAAATTTACTTATTGTTAATCTTGCTTACAACTCGTGGGGAGCACCGGCCTTATTGCAAGTGGATGTTGCAGCAGCTCTTGTTTAAAGCTTTTATTTACTATACATGGGAAGAACCCTTAGGACCAATACTATAGGTGTTTTGGAAGCCCATGGTTTATGTACAAAATATATTTTGATAATTTTCAAAGGGCTGCATATTTTTGATCGTGAGAACTTTTTTTTTTAAGTGACATGTCACAAGTATTTCATATAATTTCATATAGTTAGATCCATCCTTATTTATTATCACTACATAGTATAAAATAAAGTCGCTTTCTCTATCCCTATGTCCCTATGTATGCTTATATCTTCAAAACTACACAACGGATTTTGATGCGGTTTTTTTTTAATAGATAAGAGTGATTCAAGAGGAAGGTTTTTATGTATAATTCTACGCAGACGAAGGCGACTTTATAAAAATAAGCTCAAAATTTAATATTTTGTATAAATTTATTTAAACTGTAAAAGAACACTGGACGGAATATACCTCATACACTTACAATAGTTAAAATATGATATAAAAATTACAACAGATCATAAAATTATATCATGTTGATAGCAACCAGATCCATTTAATTACTTTTCTACTTAAATCTATTTATTTATATTATTTGATGAAACTTAACGAGTATTAAAGTCGAGCAATAACTTTATTTTAATACTGAATATTATTCATGAGCAATGTATATATGTATTTATTTATTTTTTTTGCTTAAAAAATACAACATAAACTTTGTGACGAGACTCTGAATGGCGTATACTGTATCGACAGTCGGGGACGTTATTTATGACGTTTTTTGAAATCATTTCTTATGCAAAATAAAATCCCAAGTGTCCTTCCACCGGAGGCTCATGAGCTCGGTTTCGGTCAAATCACTGTTGCCATAATTGAGAACGCTGAATTTCTTAAACGTAACCACGACGTACGCGAGCCAGACGATCACACAGATGACGAACAGGTTGGTGAGAGAGCGGGTTCGCTCCCAGAGTCGGAGAGAATAGTATACGTGCTCGATGACGTAGCTCAAAAGGAGTATTTTGAAGACGTAGGCGGGGAGATAATGGTGGAGGAAAAGGGTTCGGTCGAGGAAGTAGTAGGGCAGGTAGTGCAGCCAGTAGCCGAGGAACAGGACGTGCGCAGCCGCGGAGAAGCGCGCGGCGGCGGCGGCGGCCAGCGCGGCGCGGCGCCGGCGCATGCGCAGAGCGTGCAGCGCCAGCAGCGCGCCGAACACCAGCGCCGCGCACGAGCCCGCGTACCACGTCACCAGGTTTCCGATCAGGTGGATTTGGGCCTTCAAAAAACATATAAATCAGTACCATGCGCTCAGCAGGTTGTCTATTTTGTCTCTGTAGGTATGTGTTTTTTTTTGCAAAAAACATTATCCGTAAAGAATAGTTTTATCATTATCACCTTTAGAATAAATTTTACAAGTCGGCGGTACGAGCGTAAACTCGAGCGGGACGAAGCCACCATATCGAGCAGCTGCTAATTCAACGAGATTTGTTCATTCGTTATTTAAACATAGGGCTCACATTGGAGTGGGGCGAGAGCCAGTAGGCGATGGAGCGCGCGAGCAGCGGCCAGTCGGCGGGCTCGCTGGCGAACATGTGGCCCTGCGGCGCGTCGGGCGCGTGCGCCAGCATCTTCAGCTGCAGCTCCATGAACTTGTCCCAGAACGAGAGCGCCGTGCGCGCCGCCGGGATCATCTCCGCAGACACCAGCTCGCGCTCGCGCTCGCGCCGGTCCTCGGCTGCAAGCAACACCATTAAGTGTGAAGGTAGGCAACTAAAAAGACTGTTGTTAAAAGAATGAAATACGAAACAAAATAATAGAAAACGCATTCCACACTTAAGTATTTGACGTCAAAAAATTGATAGTTACAGGTCGATTCACAAGAGCTGGCATGAATGGATTGAATGAGCGAATAATACTATGTGTGTATAACAAAATGATCAAATACAGGTTGAGGTTTTATTTTTTTTCTCGAGTATTATGTAGTTGTTTACAAAATATTAGCGAGGTCCCTGTACAAGAACCGTCACTCACACAGTAACAAGTGACATTACTTCGTTCAATCCATTCGTGCTAGCTCTTGTGAATCGACCTGTAAAAAACTTTCATGTTAAGTGAATTATGTTAAATATCAAGTAGGTACAGTGGGAAAAGGTATTTGATTTTTGTTTGAATCAGATACAAAACTACAAATTCTGCCAGTGTCATTAAACACCGCACACAACAGTCTTCCAATGGCGTCCAAACTGCCGCCGACCCGGAATCACCTTTGGTATAGCGGTGCTCCTCGACATTCCAGATGGTATCCTGGTGGTGCACCTGTTTGTCGGCCACGACCTCGTGCTGGTGGAAGCCCCAGGCGGGCAGCTGGCGGCCGCTCCAGCGCAGCGCGGCGCCGCTCGGCTCGTGCAGCAGCCGCACCAGCGAGCGGATGCCGTCCCACGTCGCGTCGTCGCTGTCGCGGTTGACAATCTCCACGCGCCACAAGTTCTGGGCCGGCATCGACACGTTGTAGTCGATGTAACAGGATACTTCCTAAAATGCAACGACAAGATACAGTTTTCGCTGGCGATTCTGTAAGCAGCTTGTGGGCTTGCGCAATAAGCGTGCTTATTAAATATCCGAGCGGAACGGTAACGGTATTGCCGTTTCAAAGAATCCTTCGTCGAGATTTTATGCTCAATTTTTTCTGAACAGCAGACAACTTAAATACCGTGACAGACGAATGAAACAAAGAGACACTCAATAGAATTAGAACGTAGGCTCCAAAGCCAATATGAGGAGGTCACGGAGAATACGACCCCCTCCCCGCATCATTCTCGTTGATATCAAACAATAGACCCAAAAATCTGCGACCGCGCTTGATAGATTCAGAACATTGGGGTTGAGAGCGGGAAAAAGCGCCAAGAAAAATGATGTCAATGAGTGCGTGCATTTCGTCTATGTCGTTACCTGCGACTGCGGCGAGACGGGCGCGGCCACGTCGTGCGAGTTGAGCGCGCGGCTGGTGATGCCGTGCAGCAGCTGCACCACGTCGCCGTGCCGTTACCTGCGACTGCGGCGAGACGGGCGCGGCCACGTCGTGCGAGTTGAGCGCGCGGCTGGTGATGCCGTGCAGCAGCTGCACCACGTCGCCGTGCCGTTACCTGCGCCTGCGGCGAGACGGGCGCGGCCACGTCGTGCGAGTTGAGCGCGCGGCTGGTGATGCCGTGCAGCAGCTGCACCACGTCGCCGTGCCGTTACCTGCGACTGCGGCGAGACGGGCGCGGCCACGTCGTGCGAGTTGAGCGCGCGGCTGGTGATGCCGTGCAGCAGCTGCACCACGTCGCCGTGCCGTTACCTGCGCCTGCGGCGAGACGGGCGCGGCCACGTCGTGCGAGTTGAGCGCGCGGCTGGTGATGCCGTGCAGCAGCTGCACCACGTCGCCGTGCCGTTACCTGCGCCTGCGGCGAGACGGGCGCGGCCACGTCGTGCGAGTTGAGCGCGCGGCTGGTGATGCCGTGCAGCAGCTGCACCACGTCGCCGTGCCGTTACCTGCGCCTGCGGCGAGACGGGCGCGGCCACGTCGTGCGAGTTGAGCGCGCGGCTGGTGATGCCGTGCAGCAGCTGCACCACGTCGCCGTGCCGTTACCTGCGCCTGCGGCGAGACGGGCGCGGCCACGTCGTGCGAGTTGAGCGCGCGGCTGGTGATGCCGTGCAGCAGCTGCACCACGTCGCCGTGCCGTTACCTGCGCCTGCGGCGAGACGGGCGCGGCCACGTCGTGCGAGTTGAGCGCGCGGCTGGTGATGCCGTGCAGCAGCTGCACCACGTCGCCGTGCCGTTACCTGCGACTGCGGCGAGACGGGCGCGGCCACGTCGTGCGAGTTGAGCGCGCGGCTGGTGATGCCGTGCAGCAGCTGCACCACGTCGCCGTGCCGTTACCTGCGACTGCGGCGAGACGGGCGCGGCCACGTCGTGCGAGTTGAGCGCGCGGCTGGTGATGCCGTGCAGCAGCTGCACCACGTCGCCGTGCCGTTACCTGCGCCTGCGGCGAGACGGGCGCGGCCACGTCGTGCGAGTTGAGCGCGCGGCTGGTGATGCCGTGCAGCAGCTGCACCACGTCGCCGTGCCGTTACCTGCGCCTGCGGCGAGACGGGCGCGGCCACGTCGTGCGAGTTGAGCGCGCGGCTGGTGATGCCGTGCAGCAGCTGCACCACGTCGCCGTGCCGTTACCTGCGACTGCGGCGAGACGGGCGCGGCCACGTCGTGCGAGTTGAGCGCGCGGCTGGTGATGCCGTGCAGCAGCTGCACCACGTCGCCGTGCCGTTACCTGCGACTGCGGCGAGACGGGCGCGGCCACGTCGTGCGAGTTGAGCGCGCGGCTGGTGATGCCGTGCAGCAGCTGCACCACGTCGCCGTGCCGTTACCTGCGACTGCGGCGAGACGGGCGCGGCCACGTCGTGCGAGTTGAGCGCGCGGCTGGTGATGCCGTGCAGCAGCTGCACCACGTCGCCGTGCCGTTACCTGCGCCTGCGGCGAGACGGGCGCGGCCACGTCGTGCGAGTTGAGCGCGCGGCTGGTGATGCCGTGCAGCAGCTGCACCACGTCGCCGTGCCGTTACCTGCGCCTGCGGCGAGACGGGCGCGGCCACGTCGTGCGAGTTGAGCGCGCGGCTGGTGATGCCGTGCAGCAGCTGCACCACGTCGCCGTGCCGTTACCTGCGACTGCGGCGAGACGGGCGCGGCCACGTCGTGCGAGTTGAGCGCGCGGCTGGTGATGCCGTGCAGCAGCTGCACCACGTCGCCGTGCCGTTACCTGCGCCTGCGGCGAGACGGGCGCGGCCACGTCGTGCGAGTTGAGCGCGCGGCTGGTGATGCCGTGCAGCAGCTGCACCACGTCGCCGTGCCGTTACCTGCGACTGCGGCGAGACGGGCGCGGCCACGTCGTGCGAGTTGAGCGCGCGGCTGGTGATGCCGTGCAGCAGCTGCACCACGTCGCCGTGCCGTTACCTGCGACTGCGGCGAGACGGGCGCGGCCACGTCGTGCGAGTTGAGCGCGCGGCTGGTGATGCCGTGCAGCAGCTGCACCACGTCGCCGTGCCGTTACCTGCGACTGCGGCGAGACGGGCGCGGCCACGTCGTGCGAGTTGAGCGCGCGGCTGGTGATGCCGTGCAGCAGCTGCACCACGTCGCCGTGCCGTTACCTGCGACTGCGGCGAGACGGGCGCGGCCACGTCGTGCGAGTTGAGCGCGCGGCTGGTGATGCCGTGCAGCAGCTGCACCACGTCGCCGTGCCGTTACCTGCGACTGCGGCGAGACGGGCGCGGCCACGTCGTGCGAGTTGAGCGCGCGGCTGGTGATGCCGTGCAGCAGCTGCACCACGTCGCCGTGCCGTTACCTGCGCCTGCGGCGAGACGGGCGCGGCCACGTCGTGCGAGTTGAGCGCGCGGCTGGTGATGCCGTGCAGCAGCTGCACCACGTCGCCGTGCCGTTACCTGCGACTGCGGCGAGACGGGCGCGGCCACGTCGTGCGAGTTGAGCGCGCGGCTGGTGATGCCGTGCAGCAGCTGCACCACGTCGCCGTGCCGTTACCTGCGCCTGCGGCGAGACGGGCGCGGCCACGTCGTGCGAGTTGAGCGCGCGGCTGGTGATGCCGTGCAGCAGCTGCACCACGTCGCCGTGCCGTTACCTGCGACTGCGGCGAGACGGGCGCGGCCACGTCGTGCGAGTTGAGCGCGCGGCTGGTGATGCCGTGCAGCAGCTGCACCACGTCGCCGTGCCGTTACCTGCGCCTGCGGCGAGACGGGCGCGGCCACGTCGTGCGAGTTGAGCGCGCGGCTGGTGATGCCGTGCAGCAGCTGCACCACGTCGCCGTGCCGTTACCTGCGCCTGCGGCGAGACGGGCGCGGCCACGTCGTGCGAGTTGAGCGCGCGGCTGGTGATGCCGTGCAGCAGCTGCACCACGTCGCCGTGCCGTTACCTGCGCCTGCGGCGAGACGGGCGCGGCCACGTCGTGCGAGTTGAGCGCGCGGCTGGTGATGCCGTGCAGCAGCTGCACCACGTCGCCGTGCCGTTACCTGCGCCTGCGGCGAGACGGGCGCGGCCACGTCGTGCGAGTTGAGCGCGCGGCTGGTGATGCCGTGCAGCAGCTGCACCACGTCGCCGTGCCGTTACCTGCGCCTGCGGCGAGACGGGCGCGGCCACGTCGTGCGAGTTGAGCGCGCGGCTGGTGATGCCGTGCAGCAGCTGCACCACGTCGCCGTGCCGTTACCTGCGCCTGCGGCGAGACGGGCGCGGCCACGTCGTGCGAGTTGAGCGCGCGGCTGGTGATGCCGTGCAGCAGCTGCACCACGTCGCCGTGCCGTTACCTGCGACTGCGGCGAGACGGGCGCGGCCACGTCGTGCGAGTTGAGCGCGCGGCTGGTGATGCCGTGCAGCAGCTGCACCACGTCGCCGTGCCGTTACCTGCGCCTGCGGCGAGACGGGCGCGGCCACGTCGTGCGAGTTGAGCGCGCGGCTGGTGATGCCGTGCAGCAGCTGCACCACGTCGCCGTGCCGTTACCTGCGCCTGCGGCGAGACGGGCGCGGCCACGTCGTGCGAGTTGAGCGCGCGGCTGGTGATGCCGTGCAGCAGCTGCACCACGTCGCCGTGCCGTTACCTGCGCCTGCGGCGAGACGGGCGCGGCCACGTCGTGCGAGTTGAGCGCGCGGCTGGTGATGCCGTGCAGCAGCTGCACCACGTCGCCGTGCCGCACGCGGTCCGGCGCGCGCGCCACCGCCAGCGACGCCACGTCCGGGCGCTTCACGATCCACCAGTTGTTCACGTCCTATTAACACGACGACACGACTTTCAGACACACTATAATGTTGGAAAAGTCAAAAAATCAGAGCAACGTGACTCGCATCGTACGTACCGTAAACCGAGGTAACTTTGCGCCTGATCATAATTCTTTGCGCCAAAATATACCAAACAAACCGATTAATATTTTTGGAGTTCACTGCTTCCGATGACGTCGCCCAAAACATATTGATGGCACTATCTTTCTCTTTCTCTTTTTTCGTGTATGTAGAACTTGTTTTAACTTGGCACAAAGTATTATTGGGCATTAGGCGAGAGCAAGTCACTACCGTTTATAGTAGACTAGCTTCTGCCCGCGATTTCGTCGACGTAGAATTATGCATAATATGAAGTATAAGTATATGGTTAATATTATTAACCTTCCCCTTGAATCATTCTATCTATTAAAAAAAACCGCATCAAAATCCATTGCATAGTTTTAAAGATCTAAGCATACGTAGGGACAGACAGACAACGGAAAGCGACTTTGTTTTAAACTATGTAGTGATAGGTAGGTTGGGTACTTTTCCTTACCGCTGACTGTACAAATATGGAATGGTAGGCGACCAACCTTGAAACTATAGCAGGTGACCTGCTGCTGGTGGCTGGAGCCGCGCGCGTCGCCGTAGCGCACCGGGTACACGTGCGTGTGCGAGTGCAGCCAGCAGGCGCGCCCGTGCGCGTGCCTGCCACCGACACACACATTGACGGCATCAAACCACACGTACAAAGTAGGGTTAAAACAGTAAGTGCGCAAACTAGAAAGTTACACCAGCGCGTGCGACCGCACCGCATTCCATACGTACGCTGGTTACTACACAAAGCAATCAGCTTCACTAATGTGAGAAAAGTGGGAAAAAAGGGGGACAGTCGGCAGGCGGGCGAATACGAGTGCAAGATTTTAGTTGATGTTAGTTATCACTGTTATTATGGAAATACTGACACAAAAATAAACATTAGTGAACACGTTAAGTACGTTTAAGTACCTCAGAGTGATCTGCGATCCGTGCGCGACGTGCAGCGGCTGCCCGCGCGTGATGCTGGCCAGCCCGCCCTGCAGCGAGGCTTGGAAGGCGCTCGTCATCACGCTGTCGTGCGGCCCCGCCTTCGGCAGCATCGCTATGTGAGCGTAGAATACCCCCATGTATATTGTCAACGGAATCGCTACGAGAACGAACAGCCTCCACAGACCGGAGAAGATTAGGCGCGCAGTTGACTTTGCTTGGCCGATTCGTTCCCAAATCTGATGGCCGACTATTGACACTGCTAGAAAGTATGTGTAAAGACCAGAGTATTTAACTCTGAAAATAAAAAAAACATAATTCAAACATTTATATCACACATTGTAAATAAATAAAGACATTGTTTCATTAATCTACTATACATCAGTGATACTTACGAGAAACAACAGCCAAGCGAGAATGCGCTGATACATAAATATATTACAGCAGAGGCACCACTGGATTTAGTGTGTTTTAAAGCAAACAAGATACCACACAATCCAAATAATATCTGAATGCATTCTAATAGCATGAACCTAGACTGCGCGAGAAGACAGTTCTCTGTAAAAGAAACAACAGCATTAAATAAATACTTAAGTGATAAACATATTTTTTCTTGTTATAGTTTAAATTAAATCATGGAGAAGTGGGTTTGTCATAACTGTTTGACGACCAGATAGCCTAATGGTTAGTGACCCTGACTATGAAGCTAGAGGTCCCGGGTTTGAATCCCGGTAGGGGCAGACAGTTGTATGATGAATATGTCTGTGCCAGAGTCATGGATGTCTTATGTATTTAAGTATGTATTTATCTACATTAGATAAGTATGTTTATCCGTTGCCTGGTACCCACATTATTACAATCTTTGGTTAGGGTGTAATGTGTCCCAAGATATTTAAATATTTATTTACTGTATAGAATCTGAACTAGTTGTTTATTGTTCAGTTATTCAACACTTGGCAGTTACATTTTCAGGTTCTGTTCCTATCTCAGGGAGATTTTAATTAAAAGATACAAATAATAACTGTAATGACTTCACAGTGTGAATAACATTAATAATAGTTTTTTATATAACTTAAGATAACAATACTTACCAAACAGAACTAAAAGAGCGGCTAGAATAGCTGTCCAATGATATGTACACATCTCAAGCATCAAATAATAAGATGCAGGCACAAGCAAACTGCCTGCAATAGCAGGCACTAACCGCAGTGCATATATCGGTACATTGTCCGAGTATGGAGACCCGATCCTGTCAAATGTGAAGTTACCATCATACCCGGCAGCTTTGCCTGCCAGGTACAGCAGCTGCTTGCCTAGGGGAGGGTGTGCATCGAAGAAAAATATGCCTTTGGTATACAAAGACACATACCTTCCATAATGCAGTTCATCAAAACTGGAAAAAGAATCGTTTTAAAATAAAATGCAACCTTGCTCATGTTTAGCGCTACAACATTTATCACAAAGAGACTTGACATTATGTTTTTGTCATACTTACATTATATACTTTGGCTCCTCCAGATTGTATAGACGTGTACAGAGGGCTACCACCAGTAGAGCCGCACATACTAAATCTATCTTCAAGTTCAAGTAGAAACTAGATGGTGCACCCTCCAAGTTCTTAACATTAAACCCAGCTTCAAGAGGTTTGGTTTCAGGCTCTGCAGGAGCTCCATCACCCTAGGAAGAAGAAATAGAATCATGTAAAATGGACCAAGTGTTCATTGCACATTTGACATTATCATTGCACTATTAATTTTGGAGGTGGAAGTGGATTGGCAAGGTTCACTGCATATTTGACATTTCTGATTTTTATTTTATTTTAAATTAAATGATTTTACTGTAATTTATTGTTTTTATTTTATTTACAACTAGCTTCTGCCCGCGACTTCGTCTGTGTATTATACATATAAAACCTTCCTCTCGAATCACACTATCTATTAAAAAAAACTCATCAAAATCCGTTGCTTAGTTTTAGATCTTGTCCCTATGTATGTTTAGACATACATAGGGACAAACAGACAGACAGACAGACAGCGGAAAGCGACTTTGTTTTATACTATGTAGTGATTGATGAACCTTTTGTGACTTCTTATGTTTTGACATAAAAATACAATGTAACTTACAAATAGACATAAATGAATAACGCGTAACGTATATTTAACAAATACAGTAAATAGTGTACTTACAACTTCTCTCTCTTTTATATTCTTTTCTTCTGAAAGTTCGCTGACCTCATTAGGTTTCTTCTCACCTTTACGATTCCTAATGACACTCATATTTTCGATGTTTACGAATGGAGACGATAAATTCAAAATAACAGATGGATTCTGATTAAAATCGACATGTTGTTGTACGAGTATATCCTGTAATAATTTTTGAATTGAACATTGTTGGCAAAACAACGGTACATACCTACAAACTTTCAAGGTAATAAGTTGACGTCTTTGACGTTGACATAAAAGAGTCGTATTTTCCTTGTAACGTTTTCTTTTTCGATTGATACGCCGATTTTATTCGTATCTCGAACAGTTCTGTCTTTTTTCAAGGTCAAGTTGAGAAACATGTCTCAACCCGCGCCGCGATTCCCGCGAATTTAGTTATTTTAGTTCACTGTTCACTTTACTTTTATTGATAAAAAAACAGAAAATTTACATTTGTAAATTTTACAATGGCCGATTCTGTTGCATGTCCCATATGTGATCGAGAGTTTAAAAAAGAAAACATTGAAGATCACGTAAACAAGTGTTTATTTCTCAACACGCAGACGGAGAAAAATTCTACAAAAAGAATGGGATCAGAATCCCTTTTGAACAGTGCTTCTCCGAAAGAAAAACGTTTAAAGTTGGAGAATAATGCAAGTTCCCCTCGAACGTCGATGTTCAATGAAGTGTCTGAAGTAAATATTATTCATTTTGGTGTGTATTCAACTCTTCTTCTTAACTACAGGTTTAGTCATATATTTTGTTAATGATGTTGTCAGAGCCAGCACCTGCCTTCGAGTTCAACCACATATACCACGATGAAAGGTTCAAACGTAGAAAATAAGAGTAAGAACATACCTCTGGCTGAGCAAATGAGACCACAGAGTTTACAAGACTTGGTGGGACACAAGGAGTCTTTTGGCGCAGGCACCATGCTAAGGTCTATGCTGGAACAAAACAAAATCCCTAATATGATTTTATGGGGGCCACCAGGTTGTGGTAAGGTAAACAACTTCAATAAAATTATATCCTTCAGTACTTAAAAAATAAAAATCTAATTAGATTGTTTACTTGTCTGTCTGTGTGTTAGTATGTCAAGATTATTTTTATTGTTAAAGAAATACCAAATAGGTACTCAAAGCTTATTATATGACGGATCTAAAAAAACCTACATAAACCATTGATGCCTACCAATATTTAACCTGTAAGGGTAGAGTATGATGAAATACAAATTTATATTATGGTAATGCTATATTATTAGGTATCTAACTCTTAACTTTTGCAAGTCAGACTGTATGCCATTTCAACTTAATAATATATTGGTATTTTAAATACATTGTGCCGTTTGTTTACTTAAATTTCCTTTTTGTTATACTTCAGACATCAATGGCAAATGTAATTTGCCATATCTGCAAAAATCATAACAATTTGAGATTTGTGAAAATGTCCGCAACAATGTCTGGAATAAATGATGTCAAAGAAGTGGTGAAAGTTGCCAAAAATGAAGCTCAATTCAAGAGACAAACTATACTGTTTATGGATGAAATTCATCGGTATTAAGTCTTTATTTTGATAAACCATTTTCAAATTGATGGTTGTTTCTTAATTCAATTATATTTTTAGGTTTAATAAGTTACAGCAAGACAGTTTTTTACCACATGTGGAGAATGGTACCATAATACTAATTGGTGCTACAACTGAAAACCCTTCATTTAGCCTCAATAATGCTCTGCTCAGTCGCTGTAAAGTTATTGTGATGGAAAAATTGCCAATTGAAGATGTGTTGCTGATACTACAGAAAGCAGTGGAGAAGAACAAAGAGGCACTACTTATAGATAGTAAACAAAACTACAAACACCCCAATGATAGTGACAATCTCAAGTAATGAAAACTCTGAATAATCTTTCTCTTAATATTTTTCTGTTGTACCTGCTTGCTAGATAACATCTAGATTTAGATTATTTGCTATTCAGGGCTTAGGTATATAATGAATGAAAAACATAAATTTCACTGTATTTAATAATATATTTTATCTATCAAAATAAATAAATAAGTATGCTTATCTATTGAATGCTACCCATAGCACATGCTTTGTTTAGTTTGGTGGAACTAGGTATTTTTTTTTTAGGTGTTACGTGGACCGCGCATCCCTGCGCTGGCTGGCGGAGATGTGCGACGGCGACGCGCGCGTGGCGCTGGGCGCGCTGGAGCTGGCGCTGGAGGCGCGCCGCGGAGGCCTGCTCACGCTTGATGACGTCAAACAAGGGATTAAGGTAGAAACTGCGCTGATATATTGCTCCGCTGACAGAATCTTACACTCGGTGGGTGCAGCCAGCAGCGGGTTTTAGTATAGCCGGGACCATTCATCTTAATTCACACGGAGCGCCTGTGACACGCAATGTAGCACGTTTTGTGGCTGTCACCCGAGACGTCGCCCGGCCATACGCTCCCTGAACGTGGGCAAAACGCTCCTCTATATATAATTTATTACAAAAACCAGACAGAGAAATCTTTATATAGTAAGATACTATTAGTTATTGTGTGGCAGCGGTCGCACATGCAGTACGACGCTGGCGGCGAGGAGCACTACAACACGGTGTCGGCGCTGCACAAGGCCATCCGCGCCGGCGACGACAGCGCCGCGCTGTACTGGGCCACGCGCGCGCTGCACGGCGGCGAGGACCCCATCTACGTCGCGCGCCGGCTCGTGCGCGCAGCCAGTGAAGACATTGGTGAGTTAATCAGACCGCATAAATACTTAACTGCTAAGTCAGACCGGTTTAAAGTAATTATTGCCACATGAGTTTTACCAGATTGCTTGTCTTGGCTGTTCACTATTACTAGGTATTTGATTTCAATTGATGTTGATTATTGCTGAATACGAATTATTTCATCACGTGCCCCAGTTATAACGGAGTACCTTTTGCGCGCGACTTGTTCCGCGCAGAAGTAAAACTTTTGTTGGAGCTCCTTATTTCTTATCCGTGATCGATGCTTTAATAAATATAGCTTGCCTCACTTACATCTGTGATATAGGATTGGCAGACGGGAACGCTTTAGTGGAGGCCGTAGCGTGCTTGCAAGGCTGCCAGCAGATTGGAATGCCCGAGTGTGACGTGCTACTAGTGCAGTGCGCAGTGCGGCTCGCCCGGGCGCCCAAGAGCAGAGAAGTGTACAAAGCTATGCAGAGATGTCAGCGCTCACTCAAAGAAGCAAAAGGACCATTGCCACCGATTCCGATGCATTTGCGAAATGCACCGACTAAACTTATGAAACAGTTGGGTATGTTACCCAGATAAACCTAAAAACACTATATACTAGCCCCCTAATTCATAAACGCTCTATAGGCTTCTGCTAACTTAAACCAACTTCGATTTTGGAGTTTTTTCATTATTTCTGCTCAGATTCAACAACAGTAATGATTCTGAAAAAAAGGCCCCAATTTTACATAGTAATTTTTGCTGTCGGTATGCAAAACAAAACAGACCGCACGTCTGGCACAATAGCACGAGCACGAGAGCGCACAAAATCGCGTCCGCGAGATAGATTGCGTCTTTTTCTTACTGTTCGTACTAGAAAGAGACGGGTAGTCTCTCGCGCGCTCTCGTGTTAGCCGGGCACCCTTTTTTGCACCCTCGTATGAGAATCAGTAGTGTTGTTGACTCTGAACAGATATATTCCAAAACGTGAGAAAGAAAAAAACAGTATTTAAAAAAAAAACCCCTTCAGCAATAACTCTGGCAGACTGTTCTAGGAACTAATACAATGGTCAAAATGGGCTTTATTCATTTATTTTGTTTCAGGTTACGGTAAAGGCTATAATCTCAATTCAAAAGAAAAATCAGGTCTTGTTTATATGCCCGAAGGCATGGAAAACGTGAACTTTTTCGATGACGCACATGAAGGCGGAAGTTAGTGATAACACTGAACTTACAATAGTCTACATATTTTATATTGAAAACACGTTTTAAAAACATTTTTATTGTTGCTATATTTAGGAATACTTAAAATAAAAAATGCTTTTCCCTAGTGTCAATGTTTTTATTTATTTGTGATAATCTCATTTTACATTTGCATGACATGGTAAAAATTTTCTATTTACAAGACACACACATAAATGTAATATTACAATTTTATCTATAACATTGTACCTTTTACGACATTGCTGGCTTTGTTCTGCCACTGTATAAGATCTTCATTGTATAAAAATAAAATACATAACTGTATTTCCTGATAATCATATTACTACTGCACATTGTGCTCATACACATTACCATAAACGTCTTCATCAGTGAATAGTTAGCATAATCACGAGAGACACGGTTGCGTCTCGAAGTATCGGCATAAAGCGTAAGACCAAACAAATTGAATCGCACCCCGCCTTAGACCAGTAAACGTCATAACGATTTTCAGTATCGGGCATTGAATCAATTGGCTCATGGTACATATAAAACCAAACCTCTCTGTTTGTATGTACAGCATGTGAAGATCACTACTTTATCTATCTATTAATTTAAAAAGAATATACATATTCTAAATTTATCTATTGCTTATTTTCGATAAGTTAATATTAAGTAGATAGATAGTTAACAATACATCAACCTAGAGCTTCACTAACTATACACGAATTATCGACGTTTTATCATAGTCATATGATTTTGAGAATAGTCTTGTAGGATTTCTTAAATGAATGGTGATGAACCCCAATTTCGTAAAACCATTCAAGGCCGACTGCGGGACTGTAACAGCTTTTATGTTAATGATAATAAACGTGTAAATATACACGCGGCTGCTTCGTCGCCAGTTCCGTTATCTTCCGTATCAATGCGTAACCACTAACCTCCACTAATCTTACGTTTAGAGACTTGTAGCTGTAGCGTATTTTCATGTACGGACTACAAAAAACTTAGATACGTTACACTAGGACAGACGTATTTCTGTGTTTAATTAAATTAACTAAGCCTATGAACTAAAAGCAGCTTGAAACTAATGTTTCAAATAAAATAAATTAGAATCAGACTTCTAATTTGGATCCTTTACATGAGGAACAATATTTCGATTTTTCGGGTCCAAAAAATTAACAATACTACAAAAACATCACACAATTTTGAAACCTGGTCAAGTTCATAAAATAAAATGTAAAACAACTGGAACGTTTGCAGATTTAACAAAACCATTAAATATTGCAACACAGGAGCTTAGAAGACGTACTCTGGCCCGGCCATGTCGATAGCCCAGCGGAATTTGTCGCGCTGTGTCTTGTTGTAGATCTTTTCGAGCGGCACGCCGTGCTTCTTGCACCTGTAACAACACATGTACCGGTACAGTTGGCACGACGTCAATATTTTAGGGGTTGATACTACAATAACAGTTTATTGATGTCAACAATGGTAGACCTAAGTTCAAAATTTTCCTGCAATTAGTACTAAATCACTAGCTGCTCTGATATAACTAAATACCAGCTGTTATTGTGACACAAATTTTACCATCTTACTAGTATTAGAAATGTGAAAATTTTATATTCTTTCACGCAAAAACTTCTGAACGGATCCTGATAAAACTTGGCATACATGTTAATCACCTGCGTTAACAAAATCGTCACCGCGTGATAGCGGTAATAAACGAATTCTTAGAAGACAAAGTTGCAGGGAACAGCTAGTTTATCAATAAATCGAACTTACCAGGCTACGGAAATACGTGGATCGAGATAGTTGAGCTTTGAAGTTCCGAGTGCGATGGTCTTGTTCTCGTCACGATCAGTTTCCTGCAGTTCTAGTTTCTTGAGCTGTTCCCGTAGACGCTCGAGAGCTTTCTTCTTCTTATCATAGTTCATTTTTTCTTTTACCGACCCTCGTTTGGCTGCCTTAGATGACTCACGCAAGTCTTCTTCGGCCTCATCCACTTGATCGCGTTTAGCTTGGATTTTCTCTTTTAGAGCTTCCATAGATTTTGAATGACCTGGAAACATAAACCAATTGTTTATAGGAAACAAATCTGTGTGAAGCAACAAATCTGACGAAAATTATTATTTTAAATTAAGAACAAGGAAAAAGATAGACTGCAATTTGATTGATGTTTATTGAATTTGTGATCTGGATTTTCCTTGTATGTCCTTAATAACAAACTTAAAAGGATAACGTTTAATTAATCATAGTAATTAAGAAACCAACATAAAAAGACATACCCTTGGGGACTGCACGTTGATGGTTGCAGAGCACGGCAACAGCACGGTTTGCACGATTGTAGGCTAGTATTTTTTCTGGCACTGATGCATCACCATCAGTTAGCTCATCTAATTGTCTTTGTAATGTAATAGATGCATTGTAGGTACGGAAAACTTTAGCTGTCAGTCCAGGCATCAATTCTTTAAGATGTTCATTCATTGTCTGAGTGTTTAGTCTGTCAAAGAGGTCATCACTTCCTTTCTTGTTTTCCATGAATAATTCGAGATTCTTGAATACGCGCTTTTCTACTGGCACTTCGTTATAATACCTTATAGAATCTTTACCCAGGAAATCAAATACAACTACATGTTCTTTGTCATCTTTTTCCTTGTGTAGTTGAATGTGCTCCACGCGTAGTGAACAACAGCCGACTGTGTCTGCCTGATCATCATCTTTCTCATTACCAGCTCTCAACGCAAGACGATCAATGAAGTAAAGAGCTACAGCTCGTTGGCGGACTCTCATTTCTTTTGCCTTCCAGTCATTCCTGTAGGTATCTCTGATCTTATCTATACACTTGTGTAATTTACGGGCAGTTTCATATTTTTGCCAATCTTTTTCACCTTTTAATTTTGAACTAGGATTTAACATAACATATTTTGCCTGACCTTGTACATTTTCAGTCCATGACGCTAACCACGTTACCGTATTATCATGTCTGACTTCTTTCCACTTATGACCCTGAGGTGGTTTAGGTACTTTGCTGTCCTTAGAACAATTTATCAGCACATCCTCGGGCATAACCCGTCTCTTCAACATGCCCATCTTGGGATGCTCCCCACGCCCTCTGAATAAGCCGGGAGGCTCTATTCTAAAATTGCCAATTTTTTCATTATGACCATCAATTTTACAGAAGCCATATTCTTTTTGAATTTCTTCGTTTTTAGCTTTCAGCGCCGCTTTCTCTTCTTTCGAGCGATTCTTGTTCTTCTCTGATACACTTTGGAAGTATGCTTGCATTTCCTTAAAATCACATTTAGAGAGATCCTTGATGAGTTTGGTTTCGTCATGTGTCATTACCTTGCGCCAGTCAGTCATGAAGTTATTGTTGAAAGTGGGCTTGGTGGTGTAGTCGTGGTCCAGCATGCGCGCGTAGAAGCCGGCCACCTCCTCGGCGCCCTCGGACAACCGCACCACCTTGCCGTCGTACCGGAACTTGACGTGCTCTGGCAGAGGCTCGTATTCCGGCGCGAACAGCGGCCCCTTGTGTTCCAAAAACTTCCACTTTGTTCCATCATCTTTTTTTTCCTCCTCCCACCTTAATAGATATAAATATTCACGTTAATTTTACACTATCTTATTGAAATCCACTATTCTATCTACAACCTACTGATAATAGTTGCATACTTAATTCTTCTTATCCTGAGTTGTCTTCTTACGATATGATCCGATTTTGGCAATATCCTACAGCTGAATTCAATTAACTTCAGTCCTATATTTATAAGCTTCATGTCTTAAGACATAACCTTAAAGTTACACAATGTCATACTGACACGCGTCACAAAAGCGCCATCTGGTACGGTAAAGTGCTATCGTTGCAACCCATCCGGCTGTTCCGTGGTGTTTAGAACTTAACTAGATGGCGGCACTCTAGCAAACGTAGTTAGTAAAATCCTACTAATATTATAAATGTGAAAGTTTGTGAGTAAGGATGTTTGGATGTTTGTTACTCTTTCACGCCAGAACGGCTCGACAGATCGGGATGAAATTTGGAACATAGATAGACTATAGTCTGGAATAACACATAGGCTGCTTTATATCCCGAAAAATTGCGTAATTCCTGCGGGATAGCGATAGACGAATTCTATTCAGATGATGTTGCGGGCAACAGCTAGTCTTAATAGAAACTCGTGATTTCGGGTTTTATTTATATTATGTTTGGACAGAGCCTCAAAATAATACGCTGACAGTAGTGCAAGTTTTTGAAGTAAGAATAACATCAAACTCTTTCGCGTTTATGTGTTCTATTTATTATTGGCAAATTATTTAGGAGCGCCTTATTCTGCGACACATATCGACAAAGAATAAGATGTTATAGAATCTTTTATTTTAACGCAAACGAGTTCGAGACATTTGTCGCTTAAAGGTTAAAGAAAAACTAAGAGACATTCTGGGGAGTCACCACAAGCGCTTATTGCGTGCCAAGTTCTATTCAGCGTAAGGGACAGGGTTATGCAGCATTAAGCGATTGTGGTAACCCCCCAGATGTTCGAAAGGAATGGAAACTAGTTCAATTAACTGTCCCTGGAAACAATATTAAGAATGAGATCAGTTGTAGTAACTCACCATTTCCAGACTTCTGGTTCATCTTCTTTCTTCTTCCGCTTAGTGGGGCTTGCATTGTCTTCCGGCTGTGTCTTTACTTTTGCTGGTTTTGATTTAGGTTTCTTTTTAGGTGCTGGTTCATCATCCTCAGACATTTCCTCATCATAACCAGATTCTACGACATTACAAAATATTTTTGAGATTTTATTATCAAAAGAAATGTAAGTCTTGCTAAAATACAGCAAGGGCGGAAGCCATTAGAAAAAAATAAATGTATGGCTGGTCTCACTCAGCAGGAATCCTAATTTGAATTCATTCACCGTTTTAAATACATTGTATTTATGAGCAAGCACACACTCACGCCGAAACCAAAACTGTTACACCTACTGCTTGATGCAGGACTGCAGGTCCATCTTTTTGATACTGTTTTACTTTCATATTTTTATTAGTTTCATTATGATCAGATCAGAAACGAGCTTGTCAAAAAAATAATAAGTTTTCTAGCGACGAAAATAAAATCTTGTGTCAGCATAACAGACATAGTCTATTTCTGTGTTTAACACAATTAAGTCAGGTAAATGTAGTTGTTATTATAGTCGGGTATGTAACTGGATGATTCTTATTTACATAAGTATCTTTTTCACATATCAAGAAAAAAATGCTTCATGTATTCATTCCTATTTGATATTTAGGTAAATACTAGACGTGTTTCCAAGCCAGTAAACACAAGGCTATAAGATCGATCTTAACACATGTGAAAAGTAAGCCTCTGTAATTCAGATTACACCTGCTGTGAGGCCAGCCTAACACGGAATTAAATTATTTTTTACCAAAATTTAATCTAACTCAATTCAATACATTTATTTATTATTACATTGTAATGTCATGCACATTATATTAAAAGGACATTATTAAATGGACGCATATTTATTTCAATGTTACTGCCTGAATATGAATACTAATTTTTAGTTTTTTAAGATTAGTACACAAGCAGTCAGTGAAGTATTTAAATAAGGCCTTACCTTTTTTGACCTTTTTTTTGGATTTCTTTCGTTGCGTCAATGGAGTGTCATCCTCACTATCACTTGGGACCCGACGTTTCGCCGCCATACGCGCTAACTGTTACAGATTCACACATTAGACATTGAATCTTAAGAAAAAGTGTACTGAACTGCGGTGGAAGGTTTAAATAATTACCAGAGGGGTATCTTCTTCACTCTCTTCTTCAGGAGGCAAGTCGGCTAGTGGCTCGTCTTTAAACTGCGACAGAGAATAGTCACAAGACGAAGCAGTGTTGTTGACAGCACCTTCATAACCATCGTCACTGTCTTCTTCTTTTACCTCTCTCTTCAGTTCAGGTTCGTCCAGCTGTGAAAAAATAGTATAATTTTATATTTGTTATGGTTTCTATATGACATGGCAACAATAATGCTACGGCTGAATGACATCGCGCTTATGACTGACTGAGCAAAATCGTAGGTACGGCGAGGCGGCGGATCGATGTCGATCAACGGTGACAAAGCAATTGATTCCTTTTTTCCTTGTTTCGTGCATCTTGGTGTTGAAAATTTCAAAGATCCGTAAAAGTGAAACTAGGAAAGTTAGCCAGTTAGTGGGAGTTATACTTGTGCATTTATTGTTTCGAATATTTTTTGCTGTGAAAATGTGCGATATGCTAAGTCGCTATATGGGGCTCTGTGGGATTCTCTATAGTTTCATATAAAGTAATGTCTGGAGTTGCTATGGCAGAATTGAAAGTATATGGCACCTTTACCTGCATTGGTTCCATCTTCAGGGGATCTTCCTCTGGTTCAGACTTAATTTTCTCTGGTTTCTCACTGCTGCTCTTCTTTTCTTTGCTAAAATAAAAAACAAAGCATGAATAAAATAGCTCTGCTACTATCCAGTACCAGCACTTGCTCAGATCAGCTTGTCTTTTGGTCAACAGTTTCTACTTCTTCTGCTAGCAATGTATCTAGGATTGCTTTTGGAAGATAATGCAGTGCAAAGCACTTGTTACAATATCAGACTATCTGGATTGACATTCTTTTATTATTATTTTGCCAAATATTGTAAGTATGTATTTCTAAACCAAGTATCAATTAGTGCATAGATAAGGTATACTTGTTGTTTTCTGAATGTCGATAAATGGAGACTACCTACAACTACTAGCCTACCCCTGCCCTAGGCTCTCTCCACTCCATAAGGGATAAAAACGTCCTTTAAGTATGACGTAAACGTCCTATGTATGAAAACAGGAAATACCATTACTTTGTTTGTCCATACAACAGCCTTATTGCAAGGTAACCATCCAGCTATAATCTCCTATTATATTAACTACAGACAATTTATGTTTGTTGTTGTTTGAACAAACTACTAAAATAATGAAATCTTAACCATCAAACACAAAAATGCATGTCTATAAAAGTTAGTAAACTATTTTTATACTTTTATATGATTTCTGGCCAGTGTTTGGTTTTAAATGATAAATTTGTCTGCCAATAACTACTTGCAATATTTTACTACAATTTAAAATAATTTAGCTATAGTTGATCATAACACTAATGACTCTGTCAAAATGACACTTAAACTCCAATACACAGATAATCACATGGATTTTTTTAAACTTGAGAAGTAAATACATTAAATTTTTCTTACATCTTTAAAAACTGAGTAACTAGTCGTATTGAATATGACTCGCCAAATTTTACCTATAACCAGCAGTATAAAATTCAGTTAAGTTGTGTGCACTCATGCAGGACAAACAAGTAAATATTATGGGTATACCTGTTAAAACCCTCCTAGAAATAATAACTTAATATTGTTCTCTCATTCCTATTGCAAATTTTCAAATGTCACTGTTTATTGGTGTGCTTTTCACCCTGTTAGTTGTCATTGTCGTACCTAGATAAAATTAAAATTTTCACACATTATATTTTAGAACACTCACCAGGTTTAAGTTCTATCAGAAAATTATACAGAATAGCCGGGTCCTGACTGAGCGAGACACCTCGGTGAGGCAACTGCATGAGGTGCGATATCGTTTGACATAAGGCTCAAAATTAAAACTGAAAATAATGGCGGCTCGCTCATACAGGACCTGGCTAATTAAGTATTAAAAAAACCTGCATTCTAGTCTCATTTGCCTCAAATAATACCAATTTCAGAGAACAATAAAAAATTAAGATAACTTTTGATCTTGGCCCGGATCCGAGACTAGGCATATGAAAGGTTATACTTCCAAGTTATACAGTTAACATATTCTTTAGCAAAGAACAAAAAACAGTTAGTTACCACTTATGTGCATGATAGCTATGTCTGTTCAACACATTACATTTCACATGCAAAATGCACATCCCTCCTCCACATAAATAACATGTCACACATATCATCAGCTGCCTTTTAGTAAAAATGATTCTAACCTAAAAAAATTTTTTTTATCACTGCAATGCAACAATTTAGGTATCACCCAGTTACTGCTGCACTATTTTAATTGAAGAGGTATCTTGTAATTTCAGTGATAAAAAGTGAAGTTTTAGGTTAGAACTGGTAACTTCTTAATATGATATTTAATAGATGTACCCTACACCAACCTGTGCTTGTCCTTAGAACTTGAATGTTTATCCTTATCACTCCTATGCCTGTCTTTGTCTTTATCGCTTCTATGCTTGTCCTTTTCCCTCTCTCGATCTCTATCTTTTGACTTGTGTTCTTTATCTTTAGAAGATGAGCTCTTGTGCTCTCGGTCCTTGTCTTTTGAAGATGATGACGGTTTCTTTTCTCCATTGCTGCTACTGCTCTTGTGCTTATCCTTATCCCGATCACTTCGCTCCTTCTCACTCTTGTCTCTGTCCCTGTGTTTGTCTTTGCTGCGGTGTTTATCTTTATCACTACGATCTTTGTCCTTGCTGCTGCTTTCTTTGTCCTTACTGCTGCTTTCCTTGTCACTGCGTTCTTTTTCCTTCTCACTACGGTCTTTATGTTCTTTTTCACCGCGTTCTTTGTCTTTACTAGAGGACTTGTGAGAACTGCTGTGACTTTTACTGCTTGAGTGCTTTTCCTTATCTTTATCTCTAAAAACAAAGACTGCGATTATATTTTACTCTTCAACAAGACAACATGTAGCGAATTTTCTAGAAACTAACCTGCTTGAACTGCTGTGCTTAGAGCTCTTGTGATCGCGATCCCTATCGCGATGCTTGTCCTTGCTCGACGACTTGTGACTGCTGCGGTGTTTCTCGGAGCTGCTGTACCCGTTCTGGATGCCGTTCACGTGTTCACTTTTATTACCATTTACCTTTCCCTGTGAACAATATAACCGCAATCATGACATACATTTAAAAAAATGATGAAAGTCAACGATATTTTTTACTTTATTTTTAAGTAAGCTAGTGAGACTGGTTATGTTAAAGAAAAGACATTTTTTTCAATAAATTTTACGAACCGACGCTTCACTCTCTAGGGACTTAGTCGCTGACGCCATATTGGGACTTAGAAAAATTTCGCTTCACGCGCAGTGTTCACCAGTAAATAAGATTATCTGACGCCTAACAGAGAATATTAACTAAATGGAATGATGTAGAATAAGAATTGAGAATGATTCAAATACTTACAGAGTCACAATCATTATCACTGGCTGGGTTTTCAACACTCATTTTGCCTACGTATACTCAACGTTGGCTCGAATAATGAGCGAGATTACATGAGAAGTGCGGTCGAGCCAACAGACAGCGCAAATTCTAAGTGTAGTGAAACGACGAATACGCATGCGCTGCTCCCACCGGTCAACGAAATGAGCGAGCAAACCAATTTCAGGTGAATGAATTATTTTGAAGGCAGGAATATTTTTAGCTGGTAACATACGCATGGGAGGCTATCGCATCGCGTGTGAATTTGCCACTATGCCACAGATTAGAGAGATATACATATAGTAGCACTATGCCACTAGAGGCGCTAGTGTCGCGTGAGGTCCAATAACATAATAATATTTACTTTTCACTGGTTTTGGCGTGCTTCGTGACAAAGTATAATTTATTTTATTTACCTGTTGAAAAGTGATCTCCTTCGTGAAATAATTACAAATATGGATTATTTGTGGATGAATGTGAACGCTTTGAAAGCGGATTTTTTTTCCCGAACAAAACGGAACTGCACAACATTGCGGCATAGCTTCTCGATATGATGATAGTTATTTATAATTAATAAACTTAATGAGATTCCAGATTTAAAACTTTGTTTCGACGCCGATCTTATAAAGTCGCCTTTAACAGCTATACCTCTGGACCTCAGTCAACAACAGCTCAGCCAACTGAGCAAAGAAACGATAGTACCCATTAATAAAAATCAAAACCACACCACACCACGCATAATGAAGGGCTCCGTAGTTTAAAAAAATAAAAATATCCTCTACACTACCACAATTATACGTAAACTAACACAAAAATCGTGGCAGTTACATCTCTATGGGTAAGGACAGCATGTTGTTAGGCGACATCCCCAAAACTATTACTATGTATACTGTGGGTACGCTCAAATTTTTCATTTTTTTATTCCATAAATGATGGTGGCGTGGTTTAAAAGTTTGAAGGCTTTTGAATAGCCGGATCTACGAATTTTTGGAACGAAGGAGGAATTAAGATAAAAGTGGATTAATTTGGCGTGTTCGTTTAGCACCACAATACGATGACTACCTAAAAATAGGTATTTAAAATAGAATATTTCCTTGGCTCCCCGGAAACTTAAATTTAAAATACAAATACCTACTGCAATTGTAGAACTCTAAAAATACTTATTATTTATTTTAAAAGTGTCCAAGAATTCTCTTATGATTATGAATCACATAATTATTATCGTTTGTATGAACAAAAATATTTTTTTTCTCGGCCACTTCTAGGTATAATTGCCATTGTTGCTACGAAACAAAAAAAATATGTGGTACTCTGAGGAACTTCGCAGTAAATAATTTTAATTGTACCTATGTCTATGTGCAGATTCTGATTAGTGATTAGTAGTAGTTTAATCCGTTAGTACTCGTCGGCGCACCTCATGCTCATTCGATTATAAAATTGTGGGGTACGAAATAAAATCAGTGTTTCTTAAATAAGGTATAATCGCAATAATTCTTTAACATCGTACATTGCGCAGGTACATTGAATAAAATAAAAAAAGAGACAAAATCATTTGAAATTTATTTAAGTATCATTGTTTGGGGAAAAAAAGCCACTGTCGGCGAAGATTTATAAAATACCTAACCCATTATTTGTTTAGGCAACATCTTAAGGCGAAAGTGGTCCCTACTAAATCAAATGGAAAATTAACAGCAATAGGTAGTCGAAAATTGTAATGTTTCAGTCTTGATAACGTCTTTCTGTTGTTAACTTAATTTGACCTTTTATATTAAGTCAAAATTCAAAGCAGACGCATATCATTTATTAATAAGTAGGCTATGACAAAGATATCAGGCCTGCCGACGGCATGCCGTAGTTCTGCTAAAACTTATTTAGACTTATCAATAATTTTATCATCATTTATTTTTTGATTGCTCTGTTGAACTCCTGTAGACAGGTTTTCCATTAGAGTCCCAAGTGTTTTTCTGTTTTTTAAATGCAAAAGCCATGTAGATTGCTGCAACAAAATGAATCACAATATAAAATAAGTTTAGTTAAACAAAGTCTTCAAGTCATTATGTGAACCCTGTCGTCAACAAATAAAATATTGACATATTGAAGTTGGTAAAAAAAAACCGGTCAAGTGCGAGTCGGACTCGCGCACCGAGGGTTCCGTATCATTATCTATAAATATATAAAACCAGTGTAAGCAGAGCCCTGCTCCAAAGCAAAATGTACGCAGTGTGGGGTTACTTTATATTGGTCACTGCTATATACAGACATACATACACATTTACGGTTTTCACAATTATTCTTTAATCTGTGCTATAAGACCTACCTTCATACCAAATTTCAAAATTCTGCGTTCACGGGAACTACCTTGTAGGTTTTGATTCCCTTGAGAGTTGAAAATTTGCGGAAATTTGCGGCATAAACGGCTGTATCTTTTGATTGCGTTGGCTTAGAAGTTTGATTTTTTCACAGCTTCAAGGGACAGTAGACCTGAGTAATTGATATAAATTTCAGCTTCATACCTCCACGCGTTCCTGAGAAAAAGGGTCTTGACAGACGGACGGACGGATGGACAGACGGACAACAAAGTGATCCTATAAGGGTTCCGTTTTTTCCTTTTGAGGTACGGAACCCTAAAAAACATTAATAATACGCGCTTGAGGTATTTTTGCACTGATGACATTTTTGTCTTGCAGGGTTTTTACTTTGCCAACTGCCAGCTTAATGTAACTATTAGAAGTTGATGAAATTTGGCTTTCAAGATTTTTTTGTTAATCAGTTTGCTAGATAAAAATCAAACAGAAGAAAAGTCCTGACTGACTGGCTCATCAATGCCCAGCCTTGCCCCTTAGGCGTGAAAAACTGTAATTTTGCATAGGCAAGGAATAAAGACAGTTTGTCACGGCATCATGCACTTCTTTCTTTATTGGGAGTGGCGCTGACAGTGTCAGCTAGTACTTAAAATGCACTTTGTCAGAAACATGGCAAACTGATCTTTTTAAATAGCCTAAATTTAGTACAAAGAAGACCATCTTAACAGAATATTTTAGATATAATAGGTACTTTCTCAGTTGGGCTATTACCATCGGCAATGCACATAAATACATTTTCGTGACTTTCATCCAGTGCCACCATCACAATTTAGTAGTCATTTGAACGCGCATGTTGTGCATCTTTGGCAATTGATGTTGATGATATATGAAAGGTGGCAGTGAATGTGTCAATAAAATTTAATTTTGAGGTATGTGTACTCACTTGCTGCTTCCCATTCTCTGAAGCTCATGGTTCCAAGCCTGTCTCTCTCAGACCTTTTTTCCATTTGATTCAAATGGGTTTCTACATGCTTATAATCAGCTTCTTCACCTATAAGTTCTTTCCCAGGTGGGGCTGGGTAGCTCTCAAAACACATAATCCTACTTAATAGCTGTTTGTATTTTTCAGAATGGTCTTTATAAAAATCTGAAAATCCAGCATTATAAACTAGTTCCAAGCCATACTCAGCAGCCAGTTTAACAAACAATTGAAAATTGACTAGAAACTCTGGACAGTCCACTACCCCTTCTAAATGAAAATCATACTTCGCTCCGAAGAGTGGGTAACCCTCTTTTGTATCAAAAAGCAACTCGATGTTGTAAATTTTATTTCCATATGTGCCGTTAGAAGATTTCTGGGCCCGCGACACAATCTCATATGCATTTGGAATTGTTCCAAAGAAATATCCATCTGGTTTCAAGCATTCTGATATGTTAGTGAGCATCCGTCGGGCTTGAGTTAAGCTTTCAAAGCTGTAATGTAATCCAAATTGACAGCTCACCAGGTCAAAATTTATAGACGGGTCATGGTACTTATCTCGCAAAGTATCTTTTGTACAATCAGCAGCAATGAACTCTGCGGAGAACAAGCGCCCACAACGCCTCCGCAGGTCTTCATAGCGCGTCTGACACTGCTGTACCGATACCTCAGCGATGTCTGCAAATACAACTCGCTCCACCCTTGCCTTTTGCCACTTACTTAAATCACCCCCTTTACCGCAGCAAATATCAAGAACTCTTAATGGTCTACCATAATCCTTTTCACGTATTTTATCAGTATATTCTTGTATTAGAACACTTTTCACCCAGTTGTTAAAGTTTCTTAGGTAGAATATGGGAGAGTTAAATCTTTCTTTACGTCCCTTCTCTTCAAGGTGATTGTAATGTGCTGCTACTACTGAGGCGTGCTGTTCGCTATCGCCCCGTGGCAACGAACTTGGTGAAGCCTCACAGTTTTCTGAATGAGTTTTATCACTGGCACTGTCGTCACCGGCGTGCCTGCCGAGGACATTTCTGTTTGCAGCATGCTCAGTAGCATCACGGGCTAAGCTAGTCATTTCTATGTTATATTTCAATATTTTACTTATATTATTAAATGTAACTAACCTAAATTTAAGTTTACTTTTATTCAAGTACAATTTAAGATTGGCACGAATTGCAAATTGTCACATGTGGTATTAATGTAATCGTAAACTGTACAGAAGATTATGTAAACTGCTGACCTACACATATATAAATCAAGGCACGGAATTACAATTACGAAACAGCTTTAAGCAACTTCAATAAATTGAAACAGCCATGAAGGCATCGATATCGAGTCAAGACAAGAACAAGACGACAACGTCATGAAATAAGTAAGCAAGCAAAGAGAACTAAGTGCCATGTCAGTGTCAGATCACAAATTAAATGTTACTAATGTCAGGTCAGTGTCAGTATAGTACCATTTCGCTCACATCAACAGTGTTTATTATTTGAGTGAAAGGGACAAACTACGGATTTCAGAGTAGCCAAACAGAATGAACGAAATCAAACCACAGATTAATAATTCTCTACACAAAACGAATGAATGTGCGAACGAGACTACGAACCACAGAATATGTTTTAGGAATATATATAGACTAAGAATATAAATGTGCAATCAAAGAGGGAAGATAAAAGAAACAAAAATATGATCAGCTCAACTCAACCTGAATTTCACAGCAGTATTTAGCTAAGACCCTAGATCACAGAGTACTGTGGTACACAATGACATAGGTAGATAAAAAAAGCAACGGCTGTGGCGCCGAAAATAAAATTTCCAAAATCGGAAAAAATATATATGGTCATTTTTATTGAAATTCCCCATCCTCCATGATCTAGGGTCTTAGCTAAATACTGCTAAATACTGCTGTGAAATATATATTATTATTTATATAAATATATTCCTAAAACCGTACCGTCTTTAGAATTCCGTAGTCAACAAGGAACCCTTTTAGTTTCGCTATGTCCGTCCGTCTGTCTGTCTGTCCGCAGTTTAGCTCAGAGAATTTTAGTACCTACTAAAAAGCTGTAATTTGGCGTGGGTGTAGATATTTAACATAATAACTACGCCGCCGACAAAGCGGTAGGTAAATAAAATTATAGTAGCAGCATCTACCTATATATAAAGAAGTTTAAAAGAAAACTGTCTGTCTACCCCGTAAGGGATAAAGACGTGATTTGTGTATTGTGTATTAAAAGAAAACGATCACAGGGAGAATGGCTTTACAATTTAACGAGTAATAGTCGACCAACATAAAAAGTGTACTGACGTTTATATTATCCGCCACAGATTACAAGATTTGTTATCAACCTATTGTGACAAGCAACTACGGAACCCTACACTGCGCGTGGTCCGATCGCCAACTGTGGTTTCGTAAGAAACGCTTGAACATTTCTTTATTTTTGAATTCAGCCAATTGGCATTGTTCATTTTTTTAAGCTGTGCTTTTAACACCTTTATTTGATAAAATGGACTATTTCAAGCAACTAATTTGAATATTATGCTTTTACGTAGCTTTGTTAATTAATAATAAATATTTTTTCGCTGTTTGATAATTCGTGAATTTAGACAGAATCCCAATCGCCTTCGTTCGGCTGGCTATAAAAAAAAACGGCTTTGTCTATGGTTTTGTCGATTTGACAGTGACACATGACAGTTGCCATAGCTAAACTTTTTTTTTTCATTTTTGTGGCAAACATTCGATGCTGGATTCTGTCTAAAAACCGGGTCGTTCGGTCAAACAAAGGTTCAAAGTACTTTTACAAAAATATCTGCAATCATAAAGTATTTTTGAAATCGGACAAGATAAATCGGATAAATGATGGTTTTCCTCGAAATGGTTTTCGAATTGGAGCATACTAAAAAAAATGAACAATGACAATTCTACTATTAACTGGAATAAATTTTAGAATTGGTATTATCGTATAGTATTGGTATATCTGCATTCATCGATTTAATGACAAATGTCTAGCTGCCTTAATCGGAAATCGAACCTGCTAATTGTAGGTAAGGGTAGATAAGAATGATTTTGGCTTTAAGTAACACAAAGTAGCAAAATAACTGGCTCGATTCCCGATTGAGGTACCCAGTATATTTTTCAACAATCCATGAATAGAGTTTTTGTTTCTTTACTAAAAGAAAGGAAGGTTCCTTTTCGGAGAATCAGCTATTTCCAAAATTTACGATAGTTGCCCTCCATGTGGCGTTCGTATTTTCCACCCCATTAATCAAGTAATTATTATTTGTATAGTTAACAGAATGTAAGTAAGTAGGTAAGCATTAGGTATGTTTTGAGATCTCCAAAACGGCTCTAAACATTACGAAGCAATTCGCTTGCTGTCTGCCCCGTAAGGAATAAAAACTTGATTTACGTAAGTATGTATGTATGTTGCTTGCAATAAAATGTCTTAATGTTGGTGTTTAAGGGTTTTATATATTTATATGACTTGCCAGTGAGTGCAAGAAATTAGTTCCAAGGAAATTCCGCAACATGGCGGATAGGTAATCATATATTAATGATTACCTATCCTATAAGTAGGTAGTTACTTTACTAACCTTTAGTAATTTTATAAAGAAAGGGGAGGCTATTTGCCACAGCAGTGGAACATCAAATAAGTAATTAAAAAAAAAATTAGATCTCATCTCGAGGCAACTGCGTTATTACGATTTCGCAAACACCGAGCTGAGCTCGGGCGCTCATGTGATCAAATACATATTAAATTAAATATCCACTATTCAAGAACCAACATTTCGTACTAATCGTACCTATCTACATAAACAATTTCTCCCGGCCGGGTATCGATTCTGCATCAAGCTTAGTCGTACGTAAAAGACTAGGTACTTAACACGTTCACTGCGGGTTGAGGTAAAACCGCCTCAAGCTCGACATTACGTCGGTGCGGGGCTAAAAGTTGTGATATCTCTCTCGTGCGGGAGCTGTTGCCGCTTACTTACAAGGCGTATGATAAAGACAAATATACATTTCTTTATGTTTCTCAAACGCTGACTCTTTTATACAGAAAAAAGGTTAGAGGTCTAAATAAGCCTCGAACGCACTGGGCATATATTTTTTTCACACAGTGCGGGTTGAGGTTTATTTAGCCTCAAGGAATTTGACCTCAAGGCCGCACAGAGCGGGGGGCGGGCGACGCGGGAGTCGACAGCTTGACGTTAGTGCGGTGCTAGTTATCGACGCTCAACCACGCGTGTTTTACGTAAATATTTAGTAGGTATTGAATACGTCGTAACCGATCGATAGTGTTTGCTAGATAATTTCTATTATTTTTTTTTATCATACATATAAGTATCTGCACTGTATAATGTTATAAATGAATGGGTTTTATTTAACATAAACCAAAATTTATTTTCTTCCTGATAGAGCATTTATACAAACCTACCTCTAAACTAAACAAAGCTTGTACTATTGCTACTAAGCGGCAATTAACAAATGTATGTATAGATAAATAAATACTTATATAGATAAGCAACCATGACCCAGGAACAAATATTTGTTATAACACACAATTAAACGCCTTTAAAGATGTTCGATAAGATGATCATTCTTTTATCGATAATTTACCTATAAGTGCCATTCCCTGCTCTAGTCTCAGATAAAATTTAGTGCGATTTGAGGTCTAAAAGATCTCAAAAATTCTTTAGGTATTTTTTCTTAAGCCAGAGGTCAGAACCAAGGGCGAAGCTAAGTGTATTTAAAATATTTACTAAGCAATGACTACAACACAAAAAAAAAACCCTGGTCCTATTCTTGGCAAAGTTATGAAGGATCTAAGTAACTACTGAAATTTGAGAGCGATTCGGCCTCACCCGCACTGTAAAAGAGTTCCAGATTGGGCTGATTCGATCTCAACCGCACCAGCCAAAAGTCTTTCAAGTTGAGCCCCGCAGCGAACGTGTTAATAATAACTACTTTAATTGCTAGTTATAAATCGAAGGAACAGTAAGATGTAACTACTACGCTATAGTATTTCCAATCATTTATTTTCTCGATGACAGGTCCTGTAGAATGTAACTGCGCTTTTTACGCAAAAATTAACTTTTAAATGCGAGGTATAAAAAATTTAAAAATATGACAACTGCCTAATTTTGTTCCTTGATCCCATCTAAGACAAATTGAGTCCATATATGCAGCAATATCTTTTTAAAGTATCTACGATAAACAATAAACGTTTTAATAAAGTTACATTCTATGGGAATACAAATAGTGTTGTTATGATTGAAATATCGATATTGTATCGGTATTGAATATATTGAACTAGATTGTGTTACCGCGACTTTGTACTTTGCCGGGATAAAAATAGCCTTTTTAGTTACTCAGGAATAATGTAGCATTCTAATGGTGAAATATTTTTTGTTTGTCTAGTAGTTTTTAGTTATTCATTACAAACATACAAATCCTTCCTCTTTATAATATAAGTAATATGAGGTAATCAACAATGAAATAAAATAATTATAATAACAGGTAATTTTTATTTATAAATTTTAATCAACTGTCATTCGGCCATTTTGCACGCTTAGTAATAAATTAGCATTCACGTAAGTCGGTTGTTTTATTCGCTCCATAGCTGAATACTTCTCAACTACTCGTCGTATATATAGAATTGGATCGATATCGTATCTACTGATCACTTATTAGGTCACAACATTATAACTATCAAACTACCACTGTCATCGAGAAAATAAATGATTGGAACAACTATAGTAATAAATAGTTCAATGCAAAGGAAGCGAGAGGAATATTCGATATAGTTACTTCCTCCGTGCTGGTCTGGTACTTCTGGGAGTAAGGAAAAAACATAGAATTTACCAGTTGCTTCTCTTCTCGCGCAGATGGTAAAATCCCACCGAGGGAATGGGCGAAAGTCATAGGACTCATGTTATAGGCGATGCGGCAGGCAACCCATCACTATTTTGATTTCCCTTTCCTATACGCCCTTATCATTCTAAACGTGGCCTTAAGGTTTTGTTACCTTAGGCTTTGTCTACCCCGTCAAGGATAGGTAAAGACGTGATAATATGTATGTATGTATGCATATTAGTTAATGACAAATTAGGTAAAATAACGGAGTATGGAAGATACCTACCTCGTTATTTTTGCTCTTCATTTTATCCCAAGGTCAAAGTACCTATCGCATTGTGTATACCAGCTCGAACAGTTAAACCACAAAACGTTGGCGCGCTGTAGACAGGACCAATCAAATCAAATAAAATGTTAGGTACCTGTGACCTGAGAAGCGCTGTGTTGTGGTTTACCTAAGTAATGTAGTCTTTATTTCGTAACGAGAATGGCACAAGTAGTGGGGTAATGTAGTAGTACTAGATGTTGTAGGTATCAATCATCATGTAAGATGTAACGCAAGCTCCGCAGCTGGTGGAGCAAGAGTTTGGGGTAGGCAGAGTGAGTGAGTTTCGCTGCGGGCGGCCGGCGGTAGGCCGGCGGGCAAGGTGCGCGGTGCGCGAAGGCAGGTCGAGCGCCGCGCGGGAGGCGGCGGGGGCTCGGTGCCGTTACGTGGAGCGCGCGCGGCGGCCGCGGTGCCACGACGCGGACGGGCTTCACTCAGTCGGTTCGTGCGCGAAAGTCGTTACATGCGTCACAAGATCGCATTTTCTTCACACGCGAACACTCCTCCGTGCGATCGATCAAAACTAATCAATTTATCGAGCGAAAAGGATCAGTGTGTAATGTTAAGTGAGCTAGTGCATGGGACTCGGGTACAGAGGCGAACGTAATGCAATACAACCTTGCGTAGCGAGAAAGCGTGTGACGTCAGACGGACCGGCCGCGGCGATCATATGTTGGACGCGGATGCAGTGATGGAATGCGGTGTTTTGTTATGGTGACGTGCGATGGTGCAGTGCCGTGGGTTACCTGGTCAGTAGCCGTGGCCTCGCGCCGCGGGTTCTCCACGGGAACCATGCGGAGAAAAAGATGAACCAGGATGACGAGAGCTTGGTAATATCACTTTCAAATTCCACATAATTATTACTCAATCATAGATTTGCATGAATACGCTTCCGCTTCCTAATAGCGCCGTTTACGATGCAAAACAAGCATAGGTAAACACAGGTTACGAGAGCACCAGCTAGCGGTCGACTAGCCATCAAAATACCAGTGACCAGTGCTTATTGGCTATTTTTAATGATGACTTTATTGTCGACTTTACTGTGCGAATTTGACATCACGCCTTCCCAGTTCCCCACCTATATAGACGTTGAAGGCCAGAAACATCAAAGCGTTTACTTTATTCATACATCGACAAATCATTCTACCTTAACCTTCTGTGGTACCCACCCATTACAGATACCTTCGTGATTTATTTATTTAGAAAATTAAAGGTGTAACAATATTGCGGAGCAAAAGTATAATTTTAGCCGAATTTGATGTGTAAGTTAATTACTTAATTCGTTAATTATGATGACACTAGAATGTAGGCTGTTAGCGTTTGCACAATTCTTAATTTGTGTTGTGAATCAATCATAAACGTAAAATACCTTTCTTTGATTGAGTCAATACAGATGTATCGCCAAGGCCAAGGACTTAAATTGTTGAGCATACCTACATGGAACGTCGTTGTTATAGTGCGACGATTGTTTGTGGCCTGTTAGTGTTTACAAACACGTTGCTGAGGATTGCTGCAGGCAATGTTAGTGACAGCGTTCCACCATATTCCAAATTGGCTCGACGATTAATCCTCGTGACCGTACCAGCATTGCCATCAAAAGGCGTGTGGGTGAATCCTAATAAATATTAATGTCTTCGGAAGAATATCATGTAAGAATGTAGTCAAATTAGGTGTAATATTAAAAAGGTACCTAGTCATTTGTTACAAGTAAATGGGTACTTACTATGAACCCAATTAGTTGCAGACCGGTTGCTTGATGTAATTCGTATTTTATTGAAATCGCCCTAAAAAATATGAAATGATCAAACAAGTAACAAGTGCTTACATTAGCTAATGCTATCGTTGGTTATATCAGTGTCGAAAGTGCTCGTGGGAGCGAATGTTGCGTCGCCACTCGCAGGCGCAGCAACACCCGCCGCTCCAGTTTCTGCCCATTGTTGCTACCAGATCGGTTTCTTTCAACATTTTACTCACACTCGATCACACACTCCTTATTTACAGCAACTATTACCAGCACTCAGATCCAGGTAGTCGGCTGCGGTAATGAGTAATTAAATCACATTGCTCAGAACTAACTAAAACGGGATCAATCTTCAAAAACTCATTACATAACATTAATTATCGGGATGGTTTTGTTCTTGGGCTCGTTATACCTACCGGATAGCTAAATTCAGTAGGCTAAAGTATGTCCCATCGCTTATCGATCAGACGGTCATAGGCGGGTAATAAAAAGGAAGCCCGTGCCTAGCAGCACGACTTATGATGCTGATGGTGATGATTATCATACTAGCTAGGAAACAATACATTCCAACCAGCTGCAACAAATGTGTAATGCACCTACTACATCTTAACTTTTGTCCCCTTGCATTGGACGAAGCCCTCTAGGTTAGGTGGAGTAATCAATAGAGTCTATATGCGTGTCGTCCATTCGTCAACCTATGGAACACGAAGTATCTAAGTGCATAATAATAATGTATTACTATTTAGTATTTGGGCGACCGAGCAAAGCTCGGTGTTTGCAAAACTCGGGATAATGCATTTTTCCTGCGTTGAGTCCTAACTAAAACAACTTCACGCCCCCAAAAATATATAGGTAGCTATAGCAAATTTTAACGTAGTGTTCCTTTCGCTGCCGCCATTTTGGGTCCTCGAAAGATGGGTCGGAGTAAGAGTATCAACACACGTTGCATCCTAAACTAAGGGCCAACCCATCCGCCAAGGAACCAGTGTCAGACCGTCGGGCGTCTTGCCATCATCTCTAGCCAATCCGTTAGGTTCTAGAACGGCTGGCACTTTAATGCTGACGAGGGCCCTACGGATGACGTCGTTGATGCTGGCATGGCGTGGTATACGCCCCGCGCTTCTGCTGCAAGATAGGCCGTGGTGCCCGTAGCTGTCGGTCATTTGCCCACATTGGCAGTGATGAGGGACGTTTGTTGGTGTCCCAACCCTAAGACTGGTGGCGAGGCGAAAGGTTTGATTTATTTTGAAATTGCATCGACTCAACTTGTGCGTTCAGAATTCAACATCACTATAAAAAAATAAATGTATATGGAATTTTAAGATTTATGACTTGATTGATTGAGTACCTAAAGCTAAATTTGGTATCTTTTATTAAATTCTCAAACCATGTATTGAATGAAAATTAGTATCGAACGAACCATTATTATGAGCTTTTTACGTTTTATTATCTGTCAAAAGCTACTTAAACACGCTCCAGGGTCGAATTACTTTCCCCACAAGGGATAAATCGAGTTTTTACTCTCTTGTTTTAAAGGATAAAAGACGGCTTTCCGAGGTAGTACACATACATACACAAATCACGTCTTCATCGCTTACGGGGTAGACATAGCCTAAGGTAACAAGACCTACAGGCCACGTTTAGCAAGATTGTGAGCGTAAGGCGAGGTAGTAAGGGGAAAAATACTATTATTGCTTGTAAGTTTTCCCTCTTTGCTGTTTATCGTCCGCCGATCTTAACACAACTAAGAAACGCAACAAAGAGCGATCATATTGTGACAAACACGTACCGATATAAGAATGCACGTTGTAAAATGCAACTGTTTAAAAATACTTATTCATTGCATGCAGTCATGCTATTAACAACAGTTCTTGTGAACTATGTGTTTATCAAACGCAAGCGTTTCAATTATTTGTTTGATGGATTGGTTTGTTAATTTAAGAAAAAGTTTTTGTTCAAATTCATAAATTTTGATACAACCTTTTATTTCGTACTTACCAATCCAATCCAATCTTTATACGTAGGTACCCACCTTAAACCTATAACATTACATGTTAATCGGACCACTAAAAGTGGTCAACAATTCTAAAAAAATGTTTAATGGGGTCATTGACGTGCCATTATAAATAATCTTGACTTTCTGATTATTTGGAAAATAATAATAATAAATACTATCAAAACTCTTTATACTTACTTAACACATTTTTTACACATGTTTTATGATCGGCGATGTGCCCAAAATATTGTGTCGCGTGCCATTGATGGCACGCGTGCCATTGGTTCGCCTACCCTGGCCTAGGCCTTCCCTTCCCTCATTACCTACCTGCATTGCACGGTCTTATTGTCTAAGGGATGCGGGCCCAGCGTACGGGCCCTCCCCTTCTTGGCGCGGTCCTGGCGAAAGCCGGGGCCACCGGGGGGGCGTTTGTGGTTGAAACCCTAGTGGCATCCCACTGCGTCCCCATCACACCGGATTGAGGCAACTCCGGAGAGTTTTCCCCTATAGATCTGTTTAGTTAGTCTACTTTCATCCATTCGCTCTACGTGACCAAACCAACTAAGCATACTTTTTTCTATCCTACTCACTATATCCTCTTTCACACCAGCACGTTCCCTTATCACACTATTCCTTATTCTGTCTTTCAGTATACACCTTCCATACTTCTTAACGCTCTCATTTCTACTGCATTTATTCTACTTTCATGCTTCTTTTGCCATACCCAAGTTTCGCTGCCGTACATTAATGTTGGAACAAGCACCCCTCTGTGGACAGCCAGACGCGCCTTCTTCGACACCTTCTCACTGCTCACAAAGGTGCGCAGCGCCCCATTCACCATGTTTCCTGCATTCACTCTTCTTTCAATATCACTTCCCATCTTTCGTAAACGCGGAGCCCAGGTATACAAACTCTTTTACTTGTTCTACTTTCTTACCCGCAATCACAATCTCACATTCTGTCATACTATCGTCTTTTTCAAACACCGTAACTTTCGTCTTATTTACATTCACATTCATCCCTTTCGTTTCCAATGCACCACATAAAATGTTAGCTATGATCTGCAACTCCTCCTCTGACAATGCCAACAACACTTGGTCGTCGGCGTATAGGAGACATTTGATGGTTAACCCACTCATTCTTAGTCCACAGTCATTCCCTTTCAAATCACTCAGGCATGTATCCATTGAATAGGTTGAACAGCCACGGTGACGCAACACATCCTTGTCTAATACCTTTTTCAACAAATTAAACTATGATTAGATTAAAAACAAATTAAAAACTAAACTAAAACTGTTCTTAAAATAAAATAATTAAAAAAGGAGGAGCATTGTACCGCAGATGCTGGCAGCATTTCCCCCTTGGACAGCGACACTAATACGGTGTCCAAGGAAGCTGCCAACTCTGCGGTCACCCGTAGAGTCTATAGCTTCTTCGAAATATCTTTGAAGAGGCTAATATCGCTAGGACCCCACGGACCAAGGATCTCAACACCGAAAAGGACAAACTTATATTCGATGCTGAGACCCCTCCCTATATTTATTATGGTATGGTATGCCGGCGCGGAGTGGTTAAGCTAGCGAGTGCGTGGGCAACTCGCCGTCACCGCACTTACGTAAGAGTCGCCGCCCCGGGGACGGCGCGCAGACCTCGGGTGGTTCCCCCGCGGGCGGCCCGCGAACGCCCCGCCGCTTGCCTCTCTGACATCGCCTACCGTTGACGTTGTCCACTAGCCACCAACCAGTTGCCGGCTCGCGGTAAGCGGACGCCTCGAAAGCACCGAGCCGCTTCCGTTACGAGGCTTGTGTATGTTTGACGCCTGGTTGACGGCGAGCCGATGAGGCGAGGCGATGCCGTTCCGGTGCCGAGCGGTTTCGTCTGCGACAACCTTTAATCTTACCTGATTCAGCCGTGCCTGCTCTACACGTGGTTCTGCGAAGGTGAGACGAGGCTAGCGTGTGCACGCACGTTGTATCCTACACTAGCACACGTCCACGGAATATTGTAGAATCAATATCATAAATAACGTATGGGATTTGAATGATTTAAGATAAAGTTCGTACCTACTTGGATTTCGTTTTAACTTTTTCCTAGCCTTTCCGTTCCCAAACTTCTATAAAAACTGTATTACATCATTAACACATTGTAACAAACATTATAATAATTAATATATGTAAAACCCACGTTGACCAAATTATGTAGATGTAAGTGCACATATGCAACTATAAAAATATATATGTATTATATTTTGCTCTATGTATAGCGCGTTGAAATCTTTTGAAAGTCCTCTTGCCCATGCGCAACTTACGTTGGCACTGCGCTTTCTATGAAGATCTAATCTAATCGGAACTTAATAAGTGCGTTGTATGTACAAAATAAAATCTTAATTATAGGTAACATTGAATTTTAGGTAAAAGGTAAAATGCAAGTGTAGATTGCGTAGTAACTTTTTTTTAATACCTAGCTAAAATCTGTACATTTATTAACCGATTGTAATGATGATCGCTTTCAATTAAAAAAAAATCGCACCCAAATCGGTTCACCCGTTTAAAAGCTACGGTGCCAAAGACAGACCGACATACGCATCATACAGCGGACAAACTTATTACACTTGTCAAAAATAATTTTGATGCAACTGCCTCAGATCAAATAAAAAGTACTTTTTATTTGATCTAAGGCAACTGCGTATGGTACGTCGTTTGATTAATGAATAAGGAAATAACAGTTCCCACCCCACCAATCAAACGACGTTTTTTACATTTGTGAATAAATGGGAATAACGTTTTTCGAATATTTAATCAAAATAAATAATAAGCAAAGTTTGGTCAACTTACCTAATAAACTATATACCTACACCGACGAGCAAAAATAACGGGTCACTTTTCATACAAAATTCTATGAAAAGCGACCCGTTAGCTTTGCGCGTGGGTATATATCCTATTTAACGAATTTTCCATCAAAATACATAGCTAACAAAACATAAGTAGACCATTGAGATAATGTATCCCACCCGCCAAAAACACTTCCATTAAACGTTGCCAACACGAGACCATCATTGCTCGCACTGTCAACACGTTATCAGACCTCATGTAGAGCCAAGCTTTTAACTTTACACACCCTATATTGTATAGATGTAGAGCTTGTGAAGTTAGGGCTTGTGCATTTAGGTGTATCTACAATTAAATGTCAAATAAATATAAATATTATTTAAACTCTCGTGATTGATGTACAAAAACTACAAAATAAACGGTTTCACTCACAGTTATAAGGCTATGTGCGCACTATCCGGTTAGCCGCACTGCGGAAAGTCGTTTGGCTAACCGGAAGCCCGAAATTGTATGTTTTGTTTATCTATACGCATTGCAATACGGCTACGGCCCATATTGTTATGGTCCATCCGCAGTATTGTAACCGGGTAGTGCATTGCGTATATAAACATTCCAGGGGCCTTAACATGACGTTTTAATCTTAATGCGATTCATTTCCGACTCAGTTAAGGTTTTAGCTACCATTTTTAGTAGGAATACGCCAGCGAGCGAACCTAAACTAAATCGAACCGGAATTGAATCGTATTAAGACGTCTTGGTAAGGCCCCTGGACGATTCGGTAGTTTCGATCTCATTGGAAGATCAGAGATGCGCGGACGTAACGGGCGGTTCAAACGTTCGTTAGTGCGGGGAACGCCGCCGACGTGAACGCACTCACCTCACCCTTTAAATAGATCTTCCGATAAGATCGAAACTAGCCAAATCGTCCTCAACTTATGATCGTGAGTAGAACCTATCATTAATTCACTAACCTGGAGTCCGATTTTTGAAAGCACAAAGTGGCGAAAGATTGGGCTGAATTTGAAATACGAGTAGCATATAGCATAGAAGACAATCACAGCTCTCATTAATCTTGTGAACTAGTTAAAACTTTGATTAAAGCTGTAGTTTTGGAGATACAAGCTGATTTATACCACTTTCGAGTGCTTTCAAAAATCGGGCCCCTGGTGAAACAACTACATAAGTATCGTGAGTTGAGTACCTACAATATTTTATTGAATCAGGCGTTACTTTGCGGAAGTCCATTTCAATGAACAAAAAACTTTACCTTGCTACTCCGCTACTCACATGCAGGATAACCAAGCCTGTAGAGGGATCGAAACGCGTCAGTGTTTGTGTGGTGTAAGCGATAATTGGGTTTGTGGGATTTATATGTGTTTTATTGGCAGCAGTGGAGAGAGGGATTGCATGAAAAACATATATATTTCACACAGGCTTGGTTATCTTGCACGTGAGTAGCGGAGTAGCAAGGTAAAGTTTTTTGTTCATTTACCTACAATAGTTGATGTGTGGTGTGGTTACTTGGAAAATAGTTCAAATTATAACTGCAAAGATAACGTCATGTTTTCAGTCAAGAATAATCTCGGTTGATGAGTCGGAAAAGCCATGAAAATCTCGCACATGCGTGGTTTTGAGCGAGTACTCCTTGTCTCGACCGCGGAGCGCGCGTTCACGCTCAGACGACGCGCGCCGGGCGCTCCGTTCGGAAGGGCTAGTCAACGTCACTCTGTATTTTTTATTACCTTTGAAGTGCGTTTCGCGGGAATTTTTTGCTCGAATTTCGTGACAATTTAATCATAATTCAAGTGTTCTGTTCGTTTACAAAATTTAGAGACGATTCAGTGTTTATGAACGAAGTTCTCGTCACACGGTGTCATTAGTGTTTGTTGTAAAGTGAACCGGTGTTTTTTGCACTGAGGATAATTTGTATGGTAATAAGGCTGTAATAGTAGGTACACTCATTAGTTACTGCAGAAGTGGGCAACTAGTCATTGTCAAGTTTAAGTAGATGTAAAAATACCTATATGTATAATACTAATACATAATTAAATGTAAATGTTATTATGGTTTTCAGTTATATTAAGTGTGATAACAACAGTTACGGTATCAGACGTATTTCAACGCGATTGCTGCCCATTAATATACATTAAATCATTCTAAATGTTGTTCAGTGAAAGGCTAGTTAACCTTGTTTATATATATTTTATTTTAACATATAACCTTCTGAAATTACAAAAAGCGACGTAAAGTTACCAAAACATTGATAGTAATTAAGTGTGATAACAACATGAGTAACAACGCTACGTTTAAACGCTTTAAATGACAGATGCTGATTCATAATAGGTACCTAATTGTCAGAACAAAGTAATCTTAGACTCTTGTGTAGATGGGTTGTATTGTACCATAGTAGTGTCATAACATGACTGTTTTAATTCCAAGTAATCTTATAATATAATATTTGTGTATAAATGCCGCAATACACAAATCAGAATTGTTAAAACGGGAACAGCACATTTTGTCAGGTAACATTTTGGAATACAAGTTTTGGCCCTTTCACACCTGACGAGCGATCCCCTCGCTCGCCACCTGCCGCTATTGTGAGATTTACCAAAAGACACTCTCGGTGGTATTGTTAAAAGCGAGAATCACAAATCATTTATAATATTTTGACGACCGCTTACTTATTACCTTATCACTTCAATTCACATGCATGCATCCACCACCTGGCATGTATAATACAATGCTTTGCTTCTTCATATTTTGTAAAGTAGTAAAGCAATTAGAGTGGTAGTTAACTCGCAGGGTTGTAACAAGACTCAAGGCCATGGAACAAAGAGCTTATTTGTGCAGAATTTGACATTAGAAAAAAGCAACTAATTAATGGATAAATAAAAAAGAAGTCTGAAAATCAGCACGCTAATGCTTGTACCTTGTACCTTAAAATGCAACTCGAATATATCTATTAGATTAGATGAATACTCCTGATGATTTGTCTTCTATGAAGTTCCAATACTTACCTACGTATTTGATTGTTTTAAAGATATAGATACGGGATTTTGGAACTTGTACTTAGTACACACATCTTGTCACTTTCATTAGAGCAAAACAGTATCTCCATTTTACGCGATCAGTGAACTGTACGTCTCCATGTTAAAAGATGTATAAGTATCGTGTACTACGTACGAGTAGGCAATCTTAAGTGGCGTGTTGGTTGAAGAGTCGAGCATGTAACTCGCGTTGGCAGCGAGCCGCTCCCTTCCTCAATTATCCAATTTCCTTGACAGATATCGACCTAGTACGCAGACACTGCTCGTTCATTTGGTGACTACCTACTATAGGTATCATCCATGCATACATACCTATCTACGTAAACATTAATGGATAGTTCGCTATACATGTTTATTTGGCTAAGAAATGTTGATAATGTGGTTTAGTGTAGGGCTAAGTATTTATAGAGTTCAATTAAACAATCGTTACCATTTCCAATTGGTTAATTACACTTTCACTCGCTATACATACATGCTACATGGGCGCAGGAACGTGGTCTCCCATAACCTAGGGTCCAATGATACCTATCTGTTTTGGAACTGCATGCATACATTATCATTATTTACGATAAAGACAGAAATACCTTAGTGGAATGCATAATGAAGTAGTTTTAGGTGGTAAGCTTGCAGGTATTTGTGTCTATTTACAGTCAGCATTAGTCGCATAACATTTTTAGGTCCACTCTCGTTTATTTTTTTATTTATTTAAGTTAATGTTTAACAGGTCCATTAATTTTTCCTCAAGGTACCTACCCAATAAATCGAGCTTAAAACTTAAATATCTAGGGGGAAAAATGTTAAACCTTCTTGTGTCCTATGTTAATATTAAACACCCTGGCTACTTTTGATACTATTGATTTATAATTTAGAATACGTTTTATTGTGTTCTATTGTGTCAATCACTTGTCTCTGTACTCTCTTGCAAACCGTTACAACTATTATACATTATTTTTATCCCTGCTCTGCTTATTTTACTTCAAGAGGTTGTGGTCCCAGAGCCGCATTTTAAAAATAAAGTAACAGTGCTAATTTAATTTCGGAAGTGCTATGAATTCTACAAATTCATCGGCGATGCCATCATTGTCGGCACCAACAGCTTCAACGTCAACGTCTACAGGATCCATCAGCTTCTCAAAACTGAACGGTAGGAACTACAGCACGTGGATATTCAGCCTCGAGTGCCTCCTTACTGATCTCGACCTTTGGGACGTCTGTATTACACCCGTCGGGTCAGAAGCCACCGAGAAGAGGAAGGATGCAAAAGCCCGTGCAAAAATCTGCTTGGCCTGTGACGAAAATGTCTATCCTATTGTAAGGTCAGCGAAATCGGCATTTGAAACACTACAATGTCTCAAGAAAGCATACGCTGACTGCGGATTAACTAGACGTTTAGGCCTCATCAAGAAATTACTAGCACAAAAGTTCAACGGGAACATGCAAGAGTATGTAAACAGCCTTTTATCTACGCAACAAGAGCTACAAGGCATCGGAGCAGCAGTTGAGGACGAGTTCCTAGCAGTTATTATGCTGGCGGGACTGCCAGAGTCTTACAAGCCACTCGTCATCACACTGGAGCACGCGAACGTCAATCTCACATCGGAGAATGTGGTGACAGCTCTCCTCAAGGAAGACCTTAGAGCTGTACCCACCACACCCAGTAACCATCAAGGACCTGTCAACACCGCGCTACACGTCAACCCTTCTAAGAAAATGTTTTGTAAATATTGTAAAAAGTTAGGGCACGTAGTTTCGCAGTGTAAGAGCATCAAAATTAACAAAAACAAGAATGTTTCGGCGGTAAAATCATTCAATACATCCGAATTCACACTTTCATCTTGTTTTCCTAACGATCCTCCCACAGGTCATCAAGACTGGTACATCGATTCTGGCGCAACTTCCCATATGAGTAACAGGAGAGAGTGGTTTATGAACATGACATCCCATTCTATTCCCATTACAGTTGCGAACAAGGAACAGTTACTGAGTCATGGTAAAGGTACCGTAACGATGAATATTTCTCCTAGCGTAAGTAAAATTAGCGACGTTTTGTACATCCCTGGCCTAGCTACTAATCTTTTATCAGTTAGCAAATTAAATCAAAATGGGTTGGATGTTTTGTTTACATCAAAAGGCGCGAGCATTTTTCCTAGCGGAAAATGTCAAGTGACAGGAACTGTCATTGCCACAGGCTCAAGCCATAAAGGCATGTACAAACTTGATGTAAGTTCCTGTACAGCCATGCTTTCGAAAACCAAAGAGTCTGCTATGTTGTGGCATAGACGCCTTGGGCATATAAATGCCAAATGTTTAAGCGTTTTGAAAAATAAAAACGTAGGCATAGACTACGCAGGTAGTTTAAACACAACTTGTGTTCCCTGTTTACAAGGTAAACTGTCTAAGAGACCTTTTCCGAACTCTACCAGTAAGTCGGATTGCGTACTGCAATTGATTCATTCGGACTTATGCGGTCCTATGAGTACGCATTCGTGGGGCGGAGCCCTTTACTTGCTAACATTTACAGACGACTTTAGTCGCAAAACTTTTGGATATCTTTTGAAGACAAAAGACGAAGTTTTTAGTAAATTTGTAGAGTTTAAACATTTAGTAGAAAATCAAACAGGTCATAGGATTAAGGTTTTTCGCTCGGATAACGGCCGTGAATACGTTAATCATGGTTTGTCAACCTTCTTTAAGGAGAACGGGATTATTCACCAGACCACGATCCCGTACACTCCTGAGCAGAATGGGATTTCAGAACGCGCGAACCGTTCCATAATTGAGAAAGCAAGATCTATGCTCCAGGACTCACAATTACCAAAGGCGTATTGGGGAGAAGCTGTGAACACAGCAATCTATCTGAAGAATCGGACGCCAACTCAGTCTCTCAACAATAGGATCCCAGAAGAGATATGGACTGGTACGAAAGTCAACTTGTCTCATCTGAGAGTCTTCGGTTGCCAAGCTCACGTCCTCGTACCAAAAGAAAAACGTACGAAACTCGACGCAAAGACACAAACGTGCATCTTCGTTGGCTACTCGACTGAGAGCAAAGGCTATCGACTCGTCAATCCCCAAAATCCTCGAGTAATTATTGTCGCGAGAGATGTGGTCTTCATTGAAGACGAAACTCAAGTAGATTCTAACCAAATCTCACCTCAAATCCCGATACCAGAATCGTCGCCAGATCCGACTCAAGTCCAAATCCCGATCTTCGACCAGTCAGTTCCACCACCACAACTTCATACGCAGCCTGGCATACAGACACCTATGTCAATACAGCCCGAACTTGATCCCCCGCAAGCTGAACCTCAACCTGTTCCTGAATCTCAACCTGAAGCCATAGAAGCAGAACCAGTACCTGAACGGAGATACCCGTCAAGAGACAGGCGTCCTCCTGCGCGGTATGTGTGTACTGTACAGATGACTTCTGAGTTGGAACCGGAAACGTACAAAGAGGTCACCCAGCATCCTCAAAAGGATAAGTGGCTCGAAGCCATGCAGGCTGAATACAACTCTTTAATGAAGCATGGAACGTGGACATTAGTGGACAGACCCAAGGATCGTAAGACCACAAAGTGCAAATGGGTCTTCAAGCTTAAAAAAGACACAAGTGGACAAGTTGTGAAATACAAAGCGCGACTAGTAGCCAAAGGATTCACTCAAGTGGCAGGAGTCGACTACGGGGAAACCTTCTCACCGGTAGCGCGACTGTCCTCAGTGAGAATTTTAATGGCATTTGCGGTTGATTTAAATTGCCAAATTGACCACCTAGATGTGGAAACGGCATTTTTAAACGGAGATTTAGATGAGGAAATTTACATGGAGCAACCTGAAGGCTTCTCAACTGACCACAAACAGAAAGTTTGTCTACTCAAAAAGTCTCTTTATGGCTTAAAACAAGCGCCACGTCAGTGGAATAAAAAGGTATGTGACGCTATGTCCGCCTTATCGTTAACACAAGCCACAAATGAACACTGTCTCTACTACAGACGAGATGGAAACGACTTACTAGTCGTAGCAGTGTTCGTTGACGATTTTTTCGTCTTAAGTAATAACGACCGTCTGAAAGACGAGTTTAAGAGCGGTATTAAAAAGTTCTTTACCGTGAAAGACCTAGGTATCCTCAAGGACTGCCTCGGCATGAGAGTTATTCAGAAAGATGGTGCATTAACTCTCGATCAATCCCACTACATCGATCATTTAATCGATAAGTATAACATGACCGACGCAATCTCGGTAACTACGCCCATGGAGCCTGGCCTTAAACTTACCTTACCAGAGAAGGAAGATGAAATAGAAGTGCCCTATCGTGAGCTTATCGGCTCGTTAATGTACGTTTCGATTGGTACGAGACCGGACATTGCCCACACCGTCTCGTATCTATCACAATTCAACGCACATTACGGGGGGGTACACTGGAAGGCCGCCAAGCGAGTTCTTCGCTACCTAAAAGGTACCAAAAACTTAAAACTTCGCTTTCATAAAGGCCAGAGCTACCCAGTAGGCTACGTAGATGCAGATTATGGGAGCAATATTCTCGATCGGCGATCCTTTACCGGGTACGCTTTCTTGATGAGCGGAGCACCTGTTTCCTGGGAAGCGCGCAAACAGCGCACCGTCGCGCTCTCTACCACGGAAGCAGAGTATATGGCTCTTGCAGAAGCCTGCAAAGAAGCCATATACCTGAAGTCACTCATATGGGAAGTATTCGCCATCTCACATCCCATTATCATACACACAGACAATCAAAGCTCCATCAAACTTGCACACAATAATACTTATCACGCACGCACAAAACACATTGACATTAAACACCACTTCATACGCGACACACTCACACACCACGACCTACACCTCAAATACATTCACACGAATGATATGATCGCCGACATTCTTACCAAACCTTTGGCTAAGCTCAAACACTGCAAATGTGCCAATTCTTTAGGTTTAAGTTAGCGTTCATAGTAGGTTATTGTTTTATGTGTGTATAGTTCGTCATAGTTAGGTGTATATACAGGTTGATGTTTTTTCTTATGTTTGTGTTAGTGTTAAGTTTGTGTATAGTTTAGCTTTGATATGTTTTTACTTGTATATATTGTATATATACAGGGTGTTTATATTACGGGGGGGTGTTAAACCTTCTTGTGTCCTATGTTAATATTAAACACCCTGGCTACTTTTGATACTATTGATTTATAATTTAGAATACGTTTTATTGTGTTCTATTGTGTCAATCACTTGTCTCTGTACTCTCTTGCAAACCGTTACAACTATTATACATTATTTTTATCCCTGCTCTGCTTATTTTACTTCAAGAAAAAATAATTAGAAACATTGTACTCCGATGATGGCGATGATTAATGCTGTGACCTGAGTTTCAGTTTAGTTTAATACGTTGTTCTCATAAACAAGAGAGACATTGTTTTGTTATTAGATAATGGGATTCCCTGGGATTGTCCTTTGACACAGCGACACAAACATTAGTCACGCAAACTATAAATGGAATGTAACTCGACCTTATCATACGACCCAGACCTTGGGTTATTTAGATGCGACGAATGAAGCTCGTCTATTTCGGATCAAATGCTTTTTGTATAATTGAAAACCATAATGTATTTGTTAATTTGACATACCTAGATTACGGTTACAAAAACAAAGTATTACAAAACAGAAAAATTGCAATCGGTGAAAAGTCGCGTTGTTGAAGACGATAGCGATGAGTGGCCTTGTCGATGAAGACGATACCGAGACAGTGAAAGTAGTAGGGGGTGGTTGAGCGATGCTGGTGCGGGGTTGTGGCGGCGGCGAGTTGCGGCACTCGCTGGCGGAGCGGACGAAGGCGCTGGCGGCGCGTTGCCACGCGCTGCGCTCGCCGGCCGCGCGCGCCGACCAGCGCAGCCCCGACCGCCGCCGCCCCCGACACAGAAAGTCCCAGACGCGCTGGTACGTCAAGGTAAGCTGCAATGTCACACGAAGGACTGAGACACTTTCAATATTATAAATAGGGGCCTATTAATAAGCTTTATCAGTTGCCGTAATAAAAAGGCGACCGCCTGGGATGAATATTATACAATGTTATCGTATTTAGCTTTTTGGGGACTTAAGTCTACAAACGGTTAAGTATTTAAATTCTATACTCGTATATGTATTATAAACACGATAGGTAGTGTTTTCGCGTTACAACGGTCACGGTCGTGACTTTCAAAAGACAAATTCTATCATGAGTAAAGAAAATGACTGTAGTTCATTCCAATCCATTTTAACGCTTTTGTAAACGAAAGTCCCCTCAAGTTCATATAACAATTAAATACAATAATCATAGTATGACTTTTATGAAATGTCGAGAGATATCAAGTATGATCCTTCATCATTCCGGTGGGTACGACGCTAATTGCATACATTGATAAATTGTGTGGGAGTTTCGATGAAATTGGTTTGTTTACAAAGGCGTTAAAATAAGTTGGAATGAACTATTAGTAGTTCCCAGTCTGAAGTCGAATTCTAAAACTATATAATGTTTCCAAATAATAAATAGAACTAAGCAACAATACTTCAAATACGGCTCTACATTTTTTAAACAACTTGCATAATCTCTTTAGATTGGGGAGATCAGATACGTCTAATTTATGCTTATTTATGTCATTATTAGCTTCGCCCCCGGTGCAGATTCCGAGGATTTTTGCAAAATCCGTCCGTATTAACTACCTACCTACTGTATGTTTGTAGTAAAGAGAACCTCAATGAGTCGTAATTTGATATATCATTGAGGCTACGTTGGTCCTAGAGTTTGAGCTGAGCGTCAGAACTTTTCTTTTCAACTGACTTCAGAAAAGGAAGGGTTTCTTGAAGTTTTTTGAAGTCTGTTTTTGAAGTTTTTTATTAAGTACAGTCGAGGGCATAAATATCAATGCAGCCATCATGTCAAATATATGTATCACCGAACTTATTGTTTGTGGCAAAGATGTTATTGACGTCTTGGTAACGTATATATATATATTTATGCCCTTGACTGTACATTATTAAGATTATGATAAAAAATAAGATTAAAATATATCTTAACAACAACAAACAAAAAAGGAATAATAATAAATACAATCTTCTACATATCTCGGACTTTATCTTATCTTGCTGCAAATAACACAGAAAGGTAGAAAGATGAGATACCTATGTCATGTGTATGCTTATTTATCACACAGGAAATCGATGATTCCACCGAATTACTAATTCCGTCAATGCGATTCAAATATTATTTTCTTAATACATACTCATAGTCACATGCTTACGTGCTTATTTACATGGAACAATATTGGCGTCACGTCTTGGTTTTATGATTCATTCATTACTTCATTGGTTCCAAATCCAATTGTATAAACAGTTACTCACCAACCTAACTACAGCAAAACAAAAATTATATACTTGACCTAAAACACCGAGTAAAACCTCCTAACAATAGTTGAGTCTTTTATTGGCCACAATGAAATAACTACCTACTATAGTTGTAGAGTTCAGTAAAGTACAGAAAATACAACTATGTTAGTGATTATTTACTGTGATAACATAGCGACGTATTGTTTTATAGTACAAGTATTTTATATACATGTAAATAAATTTCACGCGAAAAATTGTATCGTCAATGTAGTCACATTATTGAGCGCCCAACCACTCGATACTTGGAAACATGAGTTGTAAGTGTAAATTGTGTGTGGTCAAGTTTGTAAATAGTAGGTACATACCATAAATTAACTCAACTATAGCACAAAAGCTCCCAACTATGATCCAAATCTGTCTGACTCAAATATTAGCGTTTAGGTTTGACTTTTATTAGAACGAGGAAGTTCAATGGTTAAATATGTTTATTAACGTAAGGAAAACAAAAAAGAATATTGGTATGGATACTTAGAGTAGTCTTGAAGATATAGTACTGGACTATAGTTGGGTAGTTTTACGGCACTTATTAACCGTCGCATGGATAAACTTCTTGCACCTTAATTACACATAAACGGATAACTCACGTATAAAAGTCGAGAGTCGAAAGTTCTTGCACCTTGACTGTACCCTGTCTGTTAAATTTCTATTTTGGTAGTTTTGTATTGTGTAGTGGTTGTTGTCGTGCGATGTCTTGGCTTCGTTAGCAATGCAGGTCAAGGCTTGAGTTATGTGAGCGTCGGTGTCGGTGCATGCACACAGGAATGCGTCGGATAGCGTCATTCCGAATCTGACACTGCGGCGGCGTGTGGATTTGCTGTAAAATAAGTAATTCTCCAATTGTTATTAAGTACTATTTTTTTTATGAAACTTTGATTGCTAACAGTCTATTACAGGCGACTGCAGTTCCATGAATATTGAGATGGATTTTATGATTAAGGCAAAAAAAAGTTGTTTTGAAGAAGTGAGCATCGAATTTGCGACATATGAAACATTTTTATGGGTAAATTCTTTTTCAATGTCAGTAAGGAGCGATTAGTACCGGTCCGCCCACATTTTTGTATCTGCATACATAAAAATATTATTAATAATACATCTGTGATTTAGGGTGAATGCCCGATTTAGCGAGCAATTGGTAATAGTAGGTGTAAAGGACGTTGACTCCGCTCCCGTGTTCCTCCACAACGAATAACTTCAAAGCGTTTTGGCAAATTTCCAAACTTCCCGGAACAAGTTCCTTTTATTACTTGGCCAACAATCATGCTTACCAAAATTTTCACAACATTTAAGTTTTATTCCTCATAAACGTGAATTATGTTACTTATAAAATAAATTTAATTTAAACGTTGAGATAGTTAACCTTATTACATAATTTATTATTAGGTTTAGTGTTCTAGGTAATGTTATACCTGTGGAATGTATTAATCCAATTAACAAATAAAAAGCAAACATATAATATGATGATGCTGATTAATGACTTAAACTGAAACAACAAAGTAAATACTCGTACGTCGTCAAAATATTTTGCCACAGGCATCGACCTTAAGACATAAAACCAATTACCCAATATTACGTAAAAATAAGTGATAATCAGCTTTGCATTTTGCATTTCATCCCACTTTTCCTGTTATACCTTCGCTTGGCAATCGTAGAGTAGGTCAGAAGCTCCTACCCAAGGCCGCCGGGGGCGCAAGGACCGCGCATGTAGGGCGGCCCTGCGTCCCCGCAGGGACCCTTTGTCATGTACCTACCTACCTATCCGCTGTCCCTGACCAGCGCACGTCATTGGAATTTTATCAAGGATAAATGTAATAATAGCGTCGTCTTTTTATTATTGGAGGTTTCCGATTCAAGGCATGGCTTATCATCGCTATACTATGCCAATACAAAAAATAACATACACATTTATTTTACTTGAATAGTATGTATGTATGTATGTATGTAAACTCTTTATTGTGCAAAATAAACAAGACAAAATACAATAATAGATAGTACAATAATAGTTATTGTGTATAATGTGTGTATCGTGTCTATTATGTTTATTTGACTACTAGTACCGGTACTACCGATAGGTTCGAGTACTAGTACTTTCTTAAATTAGGGGGCTACCCATAGGTTTATATACTTATAGTTAGCGCAATTTAGTTGATAATGATAAGAATATTAAACGAAAGTAAAGGTCAAAAGATAGCAGGGGTATTAAGTTTGATTTAAAACCGACCTCGACCTGTATCATTGATATCAAAGAGTCAGCAACACTTAGTTTACAGTTAGGTACCAATGTCACCTCATCTCAATATGACCTCGACTATTTATTCGAAAACAACTGTTAATGGTCGGTTTCTCACATATTTATGAATTATTTACATACACTATGTACCTATACGTACGAGAGTGGAACGACCTGATAATTTCCATCTACAAAATGTCATTTTTTTCAATGAGCACTGTAGAAATAAATTCAGCAGTTGCTCTAACTACCTATTTTTATAGAGTGCGCTAGGACTTCCGAGGTTAATATTTTAGTATCTATTTGTTTTCTTTACTTAAGTATTTAAAAAAATATTATTATTATATCTCTCAACATAATATGATTTATCTACATACATATTGAGTTGCGCTGCGCGCTTTTTGTTAACGTTCATTAGTTCTGTTCAGTATAGGGATCGTCATCGATCTTGACTACAGCAAGCATCAGGTAAAAGTAAATTTTAGTTATTATACTTACAGCTTACTGTATCGTTAAGTTCATCCACAGACTTACACTCCGCTTGTATTACGCTAATAAGTAGGTACATACGCATACATACACAAATCACGTCTTTATCCCTTACGGGGTAGACAGAGCCTAAGATAACAAGACCTACAGGCCACGTTTAGCAAGATTGTGGGCGTATAGATGGAAAAAGGAATCAAAATAGTGATGAGTCGCCAGCCGCATCGCCTATAACATAATTCCTAAGAATTACGCCCATTCCCTCGATGGGCTTTTACCATCTGCGCGGGACGAGAAGCAACTGGTACATTCTATGTTTTTCCTAATAATAAGTGTTACTGCTAATAAGTGTTTACCTACTTTAAATCCTGAGGCGCGCTTGTCAATAGCGCTAATTTTATTTAGGATAGCGTACAATGAAGCATTATTTCTATGGGTAACCTACTAGTGGGGCCTTAAATTGCCTTTGTAACAATGTAAAACGTCGAAAAAAGATCTATTAGGTCAGCGCGAGGGCATCGTCTCTGCGGCTACTCGGTCCGCCGCTCGGTGGCGGTGAGTATCGATTGCGGAGGTGCTGGGGCGACGACCTCTGTCATCGCTCGCACAATTCTTCTATCTTACCTTAATTAACAAATCCATTCCAAACAAATCATGTACAATACAGATAAATAGAAAACATGAAAATATTTAGGATAGCAAAACATTCTACTTGCATAAAATGTTAAATGTGTTGTGTCTACAAGTTTATCAAAACAGAAAATAAAACTAAAGATCTAATCAAATACTTTACGCAATAGTCGGCTTGGCATGACGCTATTGACGCTGCAGAGAATTACGACAATGCCACGATCTGTGCTTTAGACAGCATTTGAGGCTTTTTTAACCTCTTAATAAAACAAACGCTCCCGCGGGGGATCAGTGTTGGATGAAGTAAGCTACAAGGCATCCCAAAGGATCCCGAAGGTTTAAAAACTAATATTTCTGTAGATATATCGGGCTAACCAAATGTTTTCGGTTATAAAAAGTTATTTTTTCTTACAATTCACAAAGTTATCCATTTTAAGTGGACAGTAGGTAAGTTATGTACATACTCGTGGAATTCATCAGGTACCTATTTGATTAGATTAGTTTACTTCGATTGTTCGTCAAACAATTCGAAGCGAGCAGTGCGTAAGTAATCATAATCAGTGTCACGCTACGAAAATGGGTATTGTTGTGTGCTACTTTCAATTTATAGTGGTTTCGGATTCTAAGAATTACCGCGTATTCTATGAATCAGTTGATCGGCGACTATATCGCAGATGCAGACATATTTTTTAATATTTTTCTCATAGTAGTACAGTTGAGGGCAGCGATATGTGTCACCGACTTTATTGATTGTGCCATTAAGGTACCTAGATGTTTTTGACGTCTTGGTATCGTAAGTACCTAAATTTAATTTAACGTTTTGCCTCAACTTTGGGAACTTTTTTAGCATACATTTCAAATTTAATACTGTACTTACTTACCTAACGCCGCAAAGATCGTCGATGTAAGAGAAGGAACAATAATACGCGATAGATAGATAAATGAAACCACTTTTCTTATGCGTCTGTATGATCCTCGGAAAAGCTTATTTCCACACTTGCCAACAGCTGTCAATTTTATTCAGAATGCCCATTAGTAAATAAAGTTTTGTAACTTTTGATCGAGTCGACTCTATGATGCTCCATTCCAGAGTATCTAGAGTAATTTTTCGCATATAAAAACGTCTCAAACGCGTTCACGTTAACGTTTCATTTACTGTGGCATAATTGGCAGCGCCTCTTGCGGATCTAAGCGGTAACAAACTGTTCTCTACAAAACTTACACTAAGCATACTGTTTAAAATTTACGCCAAAGGAAGAGAATCAAACGTGTCACTTTTACATTAAAATATACTCACGAGCAAAAATAACGGGCTCTTCATATAACTTTGTATGAAAAGTGACCCGTTATTTTTGCTCGCCAGTGTATATATAGTGATACATTAATTGATTAAGTCCGCATCATCTGCTTACCTACCTACCTACAAAGTAATGGGAAAAGTTAACAACTTATAATGAGATCCTGGGAAATCATACCGTTTCCAGCCAAGTTTTTAGCTACACTATGTTGCAACCGGAGACCGCTGACTGTCAAGCATGCCGTTTTACAAATAAGGAAATGGGTGCGCGTGTTTACTTGACGTCTCTTTAGAAAACCTCAAACTTACATTGCAAACCGGCGTTGCTTTTTATTTTACAAGCTTTTGCACCGTATGTATGTATGTATGCAAGTATGTTTGTCCGGGTGGAATCTTGCGACTCAATGTTGAAGAAGATATCTTCAACCGATTAAGCTGAAATTTTGCATACTTGAGTAAATCGGATGATAATACAATAATCAGGTAGAGGAGTTCTGGTTAGCCAGCCAGGACTGTCTCCGCAGGGGGAACTCTTCAACGGTTGGTTCGATTGACTTGAAATTTGGTCACAACATATGTAGGACGGCTGACAATGCAAGTACAGTCAGCAAAAAAAGCCTGTATTAAAAATGAAATTTTTGACAGAAACTTATTATTTTGGTGTTTACTCGGACAAAAAATTACTCAAATTTGTATGAGCTGTGAAAACTGTCTAACAGAACATCCTATGTGACCAGGAACTTAATAACCTAGCGACGTTTGAAAAGTTTACTCACTATATGTGTAAGAAGTAACGTGGAGGTAGGAATTGTCTAGGTAGTGTAAAAAGTGATGTAGCTGACGAGGTGGGTTGGTGCTATCGGCGCGGCAGGGCGCGGCGTCGCCGGCCGAGCGCGTCCGTCACGCCGGCGCACGCGCAGAGCCCTCCGCACTGTCAACTTCACTGAACGTGACTTTCTTTATTGCTGCATGTTGCCTTAAGCTGTCATTATGCACGGTCATAACTCCACTAAGATGGGCTATAAAGCATTGATATTCAAATTATCCCATTTCATGCTATATACTATACTCTATATTATATTACAGTTTTCCTATATAATCACCATCTAGTCACCTTATCATTAACAGATTTATAGCTCTTTAGTCTAAAATTCATTGCTAAATTTTGAGATGTGCGTAGAGACTTCAATGACGTGCTTATGCTTATAAAAGGAAACGCACTTCAGTTGAGACTAATTTCCGCGGGATCAGTGAAACTGCTGGTCTGAAGTGGGAGGGTGCGTTAATTTCACCTAACCTTACTATTACTGATTCACTACTCGACTTACGTAAGTAATTATCGAGAATTGTCATTGATCCGCGTGTGCCGTTCTACGTAGCTGTTGTCTACAGAAGTTTTAGCCTAGCGCATTGAGGTAATAGGTACAGTCGAGTGCAAAGAATATGTATAGTATAGAGTATGTATTTTAATACCTTCTAAGAATGCAGGTATTCGACTGTAGTACTCCTCAAGCCATTCAGAAATTAAAATCATTTATTTATATTTATACGCATGATTAATTATTTTTGTACTTATTATGCTAAACCAAGTTTGATAAGATAAGAGAACGTGGCTCGCAAAAGTTATTCTCATTACAATCTGCGTTTAGTAATAGAGATAAAACCGGAATATCTCTATTCAAAAATAAATTCGTAATGTGAAACTATGTTTCACCAACCGAATGGGTAGCTGTTACTTGCTCGCGACGCAACATTAGAGACTTTGTTTACTCAAAATGTTTAATACTAGGGTCGGTATCAAAACGTACGATCACTGCATAGAGGAAGTAAATAAGTAGCGTTTGAAGTACATATTTACTTGGGGAGTCGGGGACACATAAAGTTGACATCATTATTCAAATGACGTATAGATGGAGTAACTTTGAACGTCATTATTTATGTAGGATAACTGAAATTATGTGTCATATAAACATAGTTTCCCTATTCGTCATAACGGGATTATATATGTACTAACTGTGTCCGAGTTCAGTATGACTTTACAATTATGTTGTGATTAACGTGTTATTTAGAAACAACATCCATACAAATAGTCAGTGTAACAGTGTGTGAATTTTTTTTATGAACTTTACATAAATAACATGAGGGTGAAATCACGCGTAACTGTGAAAATAAAAACTACCGTGAGTATCCGCTATTGCCATAAAACCCGTCGGATACGTTTAAAATTAATAATAAACAATCTTTGGTATAATTGCGACGCTTGATGCTTCATACATACATACACATACACCAATCACGTCTTTATCCCTTACGGGGTAGACAGAGCCTAATGTAAGTAAGGAAGTAAGTAAGTAATTTATTTGTGATACATAGGTAAATTACATAGGATCTACAATAAATACAGTTAAGCTGCTCTGTGATCTACCATAAAGGTGTACAAATGTTAAACTTAAAGAACTAAACACTATCCAACACAAAAGCCAAGAGAATGTGTCATAACAATAGACATTATGATAGCAATAAATACAATGAATACATCATGATTAATTATTATTATTATTCATCATTACAATATAATTCATTAATTATTTATTGCTACCATTCATCATTATATTATCATCCTTAAATTATTATTTTTATCATTCATAATTACATTAGAAAATAAATAAATGCAGAGAATCAGTTTAAATAAAACAATTGCTAAATTTTCCAAGTCGGAGCATACTATACCCTTGACGATTTTTTCGACTATGAGCCTTTCTTTCAATTGCTTTTTAAAGACAGGCAGATCCACTTCTTTAAGCTTCGGGCATGAAATTATATATTTTAGATGCCATGCCCAGGATACCCTTTCTCAATAAGGCAGTTTCTGCCTTTTAATATTTTTCTACTTGCAATCTATGTTTATGGCGAACACTTCTGGAATTATTGTTACTCCTCAATGTAAACAATCGAGGATTCGATTTAACAAAGACTGCGACCTCGTACACATATAAGCTCGCCAGAGTTAGTATTTTCAACTCTTTAAAATAAGGCTTGGAGCTAACAGGTACCTACAGGCCACATTTAGCAAGATTGTGGGCGTATAGGTAATATTCACCGTAGCTTTATTGGTTAGAGTCTGAACAAGTAGCGAAAACAAACTGGCTTGCTATTATCCTCAGACTTATATTTAGAAGAGGGTTGGTGGGTGCGGGTGCATTTGGCGGGGGACCCGGGCCAGGGTGGTGACGACCTCACTCTTGGCGTCTGCTATTTTTAGTACGCACGCCGCGCTGCACGGCTGATCAATAAATTTGATATCTCTAACTATTCCAAAGGTCTGGATTGTTTGGTCACGCTAGAGTATATATTGTGTAGTGCTACTATGTCTGATACAGACGTAAATGTTGAAAATATTGAGATTTGTTTTATACTTATGGTGTCGAAGAGTTACTGTACATAAGTAGGTACCTACTAAACTATGTCCGTGAATTTGATATATCTACATGCAAAACTTTCGAATGTCTTAAAGCTCCTTAGTCAGAAAACTAATTTAATTGTTTCATTCCCCCAATTTCTCGTTTGTCTTCCTTATCGTATAAAAAAATTAAAGCGGTAATACTATTACCTACGTACCTACTTGTACCTAGTAGATATTGCTGTATAAAAAATAAAACCTATAGTATAAGGTAGATTGGCGGCTATGTGAACAACAAGATAGAGCCAGGCGCTAATCTATAAATAATTGCAATCAAACAATGAAAGCGAAGGAGAATCAAGTTTTCTTGAAGATCTGCGTTCCAGTCAGTCCTTTGTACACCGTTTATTTTTTTTCTGCAATACCTACCTATGTATTTGTCCTAACCTGCGTGGGAAGCTCACGCTAAATATAAGCTTACCTATGTGCAAAAAGACAAAGGTCAACATACAAAAGAAAACACAATGGAATTTACCTTTTCAGTTCTATCGGTTATCTAAGCTCTTTCAATGAAAGCGCACCCTAATCTTACACGTTGATTTATACTTTAATATTTGTGGGCAGATACTTCAGATCAATGAAGGGAATTATGAATGGCCAGTTGGCAATAATTACGATGCCTAGTCAGATCAGAAACATAACAATAAATTACTGCAATCTTAGAAAGGACAATAAGAAGATATATTCATTAAAGATAAAAGCTAAATTTAAAATAAACCAAAACTATAGGGTAAATACATCGTCTATGCGTTTATTTGTCATATTAATAAGTTTTAAAATTCTGTCGTAAAAAATAAACTTCTATTTATCAATGTGATTTTGGTTTACTAAATAGGTCAAACATTGTTACTAACACTTCATTGTTATCTGAAATGAAATATTTTATTTTTATTTTTAAATGCGCTTGCGCGATCTAAAGTAAAAAAAAGTTCGTCAAACCTGGGTTAGGGTAGCTATTCCAGACTACTAAACTCTACGTTGGCAGCTAACTCGGGAGTGCTTGTTCTTCTACAAGATAGCTCTACAAAATACAGTGGTAGAATCTATTCTACCATTGTCTTTTGTAGAGCTATCTTGTCATTAGATTTAGACCCGCTTTCTAACTGGAACTGGAACTGAACTGGCTTGAAAAGTGGTGGTTTGCGCATTAGGATCAAGAAAAATGCAATAATGCAGGTTTTCTTGAAGTGGGGTCTGTAAGATGTGTGCCAGGGAGGTTCCAAAGGTCCGCAGACCAACAGTTAACCTTTAACATATTTACTTAGAGATTTTTTAATAATAAACTTTGTTTTCTTTTGCTATAATAAGCTTATAATATAGAAGTCTATAGACTTTTTGAAATCCTGAAAGTGGTCCGGACCGCAAAAAGTTTAACACTGCAACAATGACATACCGTCCATAAAGAAAAAGTTGTATATTGAGTGTGATCTGCCGTGGTGTTGCTATCAATTGCAGCGTAGTAAATGTGTACTCCTACGTAAAGCAAGCAATTACGCGCTCAATCGGGCAGCGGGCACACGCGCACCGCACAGGCTCCCGCACCCATGCGTTGCTTTATGTTATGTTCAGTTTTTACTTGATGTGCTTAATTATTACTTTGTGGGTTACTGAATAGCTTAATGTCGTAATCAGTGTTCCTTGAAACTGGTTGACTAGGCTTATTATATGTATATTCACGTACGGTCAGTGCAAAAATAAGTATCGATACGAACTTCTCAAAAATATGTCCCAAGACCTTATTGCGCCGGTGTAAGAGCGTATGGTACTTATTATGGAAACTTTGACTAGATACATATTATTACACTTGACTGTAGGTACATTAGTTTAACTGACTGAGTGTCGAGTCTAAATACTTACACTTCAAAAATGGAAAAAAATTGAAGATATAGCAATGACAGGTACTTACTGTCATTAAATTATATGTATTAGCGATATACAATGGTATATAGGTACGTTTGTCATCATTTAATGTGATTTACCGTGGACATGTGTAGAGAAACGTTTTGATGTAAGCTTGTTAGAGACGGCAAATCCGTTCGGGCACGTGTTTTGAGCGGTACCTATTTGCTCGTGTCATCACTGCATTTAACACCCAGGTAGTCATTGCACGTGAAGTATTATTGACATGCTCTATTGAAGTTTTCCACGCGATCTCTCTGCGTGAGAGCAGTTGCTCAGCGCCCGCGCTGCAGTACCAGCGTCTCGCTGATTCTGCGAGAACAGAAAGAAACTTTCGAACCGCTTTTAAAATATGTATAATTATTATTGCGAAAAGTTAATAACGGTGTTACGTAATAAGACATTCCATCAGGGCTCGAGTCTCAGCTATAATAGCATAAACCAGTGTGAAAGTTCCTCATAGTGCACCGTCAACTTTGTTATGCGATGATCATATAACATGTAAATTATAAATTTCATAACGTTTGAAGTGAAAATGTGATGATATTATAGAAGTCAATAGACCGTGCTCGGGTACTTAATACATGATCATTTGTAGTTTGTACCTACCTACTGATTAGAAAACGCATTGGCGGCAAGGGAGAGTTGTTAAGGCTTTGGAATCGTGTGTGATTGCAAGAAAGGCGGACATAGAGGTGATAGCTAAAGACAAATAGTTTGTAAATCGGTTAATTGAAGCGAGGAGTCTCGTCGAGCCGGATGCGGCCGGCAAGTGGGTCGTCGCTGGAGCCCCAGCCGCGATTTCACTCGCGGCACGCACGTTCGCGCGGCTCGCATGCTCTCCCTCGCTTCGTAAAAGCATCACACTGATAGATCCAATTACAGAATCATTCGATTTGCATATGCATATAACCAATTGCACGGTGCGGTGTGCGCAATGAAAGTGAGCGTGATGCGCTGAGACGGTCAGCTGAGCTACCGTGACGTCGCGCGTGACGTCGCGAGCATGGGCCATGTGGAAGATATGCGGCGTCAGTAAGGCCGAGCCCGTGCTGTTCGCTCATTACGTTGATGATGATTACGTAAGAACACTTATTACAGTTACTGTAGGAAAGCCCCTCGTTATCTTATCCGTCTAGGATACGTGTATTGTATGTTTATCTATTCATTAGTTAATGAAGCGTTGAGAAACTATGGTTACTTCTGTTTGTTTTGTTACGAAGACTCCATTAGGCTGTTAGTGTGAGTTGATCACTTGTGTTGACCTGATGGTGGTGTGTTCCAGCAGCCGACATGGCGGTTGTGGGGCGAGGAGCGCGTGGACGGCGCCGTCTACACCGTCTATCTCAAGAAGGTCCGCTACCACCGGCCCACGCGTAGCGCATCCAGTGTAAGTACCTATATACCTTCACGTTTGCAAAGCAAGCGTCATTGGCGTTAGTGCAGCGACGACAGAGTGCATGATGAATTTACTAAGCCAGAGTTTGGAACGCTTTTGAAGCACAGCTTTTCTCGTTATTATCGCTCTGTTCCATCGCCCCTCTGGTGGCATCACTGACGCTTGCTTGATAAATAATAGTTCAATTCGCGCATCAACGTCATCAATCTTACTACGCTCAAATTTAAACATGGCACTGTCTTCATTTTCTCCTTATACTCGTAACTCCACTGTTTTCGTCGTGGTTAAAATATCTAATTGCAAAAATTGCTTCCCGCTGATGATAACACGACTCACATAACATAAATTTTAGTCACGGTCGGTTAATGAACGAATGAGTCATAAGTAGGTTCCTTATTTCTCACTTACTCACTCTTTGTTTAAGACTGTAGAGACCAAGCGAGGAAACCTCATTTAAAATGCTGGGAAATTGTTTGTAGTCGTTAAATACATGGAATAAAATATACCCGTCAGCCTTATTTTTAAATGATTTATCTCAAACCTTATACGACATCCTATGTTTTTAATCCAGTACTGTCATTCGTTCCGCGAGTGACCTTTTCTTTGTTTATAGGCTTTACTCACTCGTACCTATGTGCATACTGGCCATTAATGGCTATATAAAAATTTATTACAATAGCGACTTCATTTACTTCCCGGATGGCAGCCATTGAGGCGCCAGTAAATAGGTACACAAAATGTTGCGATAAAAGGCACTACTTACAGCTACATAGGAAGTGATGACGGCATGCCAACTCCGCTGTAGGTTATAACAGTTAATCCATGTCAAACTAATAAACAATGCAGCCAAACAAAATATAATTGTTTTGACAATATGTTGTTGTTTGTCTTTCGCTGCTCATTAACTACATAGACAGGTACCGATTGTGTAGGTATCTGAAATCGTAAAGTGAAGGATTGAATTATTAATTTGGTACCGTTGCGTATTGAGCAGCCATTTTACGATATTGTAAAATTTATTATTCTGTATTATGTCTTGGTTGTACGATGTAATGACACTATTGAAGCTGGTTATCTTTTGTTTTGTTGATTAATTAATAATTTTTATAGTTGTCAGTGTTATCACTAACTTTTAGTAGGTACATTAGCGACTAACAGCATTTTTTCATTATAGATACATAGGTCAGTACACTATTCACGTTTATACTTCTCATCCAAAGATTCCAGAGATTTCCATTCCATGTATAAATTAATATGAACTGTACATATTTTCATACATTACCTGGTGGAATTACGTACACCGCCCATTTTGAAGCTCATGAATATATTACCTACTGGGGCGTCGCGCCGTAGCTGAGAACTTGAATTTAAAAGTTTTATTTTAGTTAGGTACGAAAATCTCTTGGTGAGATTCTCAAATCTCTCCATTTTATAATTACATATTGAACATCAAATCAAGGACTTCTGATGGATTAATCGGGAAATGAAGTAGGTACTTATTGCACATAACAAGGTATGCAGCAAAATTGCACGATAATTGAGTTAATTTTAATGTGATGTTCATTTTAACGTTATTTTCAGGAATCTGACGACGAGATATCTCACCTGGAGTGGGAGACGGTGCGCGTGCGGTTCGTGAAAGCGGGCACGGTGGAGCGGCTGGTGGAGGCGCTGGCCACCGACGACGGTGAACTCGAGTCCACCTACGTTAACGTGTTCCTCGCTACCTACCGGTGAGTCTCTGAGTCCACGGTCGGCCTACCAAGTGGTCTATTATTTTTCATCCAACTTCCTATCAAATGAATACGTCGCTAAAGTACATCTTTCAAGTTGACAGTTACGTCTTATCGACATGAAAAGGATTTTCAACCTTAAGGTTGCAGACCACATATTTGGCTACTTATTTGAATAGCATTTTTTTTTGATTAACGATGATTAATTTCAGTTCAGCTGTATTTCTATAACACTGTGTGTGTCTATTTATACGTAATAATGTAGCTCAGATATGGCTTTACAACATTATGTAGTATTTTCAGGGTGGGTACTTTTAAATAACACATAGACATACATAACCATTTTCGGTACCGTTTAAATGTGGTTACCTAAATAAGAATTCATCACAAGGTATTTAGATTCTATAGATTCATGTGTCGTTATCCTTTTTTCTGATTTACTTTTCAGTTCATTTGCGGAGTGTAATCGAGTATTGGATCTACTGCTGCGCCGCTATGAGGCGTTGGCGGCAGAAGAGGTGTTACCCACAGCGGTCGATACTTCACAACAACACCGAAAGTACGTTGAAATAGTAATTGATTATAATTGATACTTACTACGGTACAGTGATGAATGGATATTTATATATATTATATACATTACAGGATGTTTTTTTAAAATTATGTTTATTTTAGAACTCTGGTGGCATGTCTCCATGTGTGGCTGGACACCTATCCGGAGGATTTTCGGCAACCGCCTCACCACCCCGCTCTGCAACAGCTGCTCGCCTTCACCCAGCTCCATTTGCCTGGATCCGAGCTACATTCGAAGGTAAACAATAACTTTATCGACTATATACTTACGTCATTCATAAGTGCAATAATATAAATACTGAACTAATTTTAGATGTAAATAACTGTTTTAAAGGATTTTTAAATGGAGATATTCATTTTGTTACAGGTGTTACAGAAGTTAGCGATATTCAGAGCGGAGCGAAACGGCATGAGCGGTGGAGGCGGCGTGTGCTTGGCACCTGGCATGCGGCTGTCGGCGCACCACACCAGCTCATACCGGCTGCCGCACGTGCCGCACCGTCACTTCGCGGAGCAACTCACGCGCATGGACATGGAGCTATTCAAGAAGCTCGTGCCGCACCAGTGCCTTGGCGCCGTGTGGTCGCGCCGCGACAAGGACCGCTCGCACGACGCCGCCACCGTGCTCGCAACCGTCAACCAGTTCAACGCGGTTTCTTTCCGTGTCATATCCACAGTGCTCGTCGAGCCTAACCTGCGGCCACTGGAGCGCGCCGACATTCTTGCCTCCTGGCTAGACATAGCTCGCGAGTTGAGGGTTTTGAAGAACTTCTCATCATTGAAAGCTATCATCTCTGGCCTGCAAAGCAACTCTGTTTACAGATTACGAAAGACTTGGGCACTGTTACCAAAGGAAAAAGCGGAGTTGTTCGATGAACTCGCGAGAATATTTAGCGAAGATAATAATCGTTGGGCTCAAAGGGAGCTGCTGATGCGGGAGGGCACGGCTAAATTCGCCGACACTGTTGGGGAAAACGATCGGCAGTTACAAAAACTACTGCACGAGCGAGGATCGCCCGGCGTCAGCCACGGGACCATACCGTACCTCGGTACTTTTTTGACCGATCTCACCATGATAGATACCGCTATTCCGGATACGGTGGCAGATGGTTTGATAAATTTCGATAAACGAAGAAAAGAATTTGAAGTTCTCGCCCAAATAAAACTTCTCCAAGGCGCTGCGAACGCGTATCACCTCGCCTGCGACCCGATGTTCGACCGATGGTTCGACTCTGTAATCGTGCTGGACGATCGGGAGGCCCACACGCTCTCGTGCCAGATAGAACCATCAACGAATCCGCCCAAAGAGAGGCGACCGAAAAAAGTGAACGACAATAACGGGCACGGGCACCGAAAGAACGATTCGATCGCGAGTACGAGTTCGAGTAACAGTTCACAATTTTACTGCGAAACAGACGGGACGGCGACAGCGTGGAAGCGAGACAGTTTGGAGCGGCGGACGTCACCGACGCGGCTATCTCACGGGTCGTCGTCATCGTCGCTGCCGTCGCTGGACGTGTCGCTCTCGAGCGCCACCAGCGGGCAGAAGCCCAACGGCAAGGCGGGCGGCGCCAGCCCCGCGCACGCCGCCGCACGCGCCGGCGCAGACTTCTACATCATCCGCGTCACGTTCGAGTCCGACAGCGTGGAGACGGAGGGCGTGGTGCTTTACAAGTCCATCATGCTATCCAACAACGAGCGCACGCCGCAGGTCGTCCGCAACGCCATGCTCAAGCTGAACCTCGACGGCGACCCCGACGGCTACACTTTGGCGCAAGTTCTCCCAGACCGAGGTACCTACTTATTCATACTACATTCATGTATCAATAAATTATTGTTATGATTGTGATATATTTTCAGATTACCTACTTATATACCTAGGTATTAATAAGTATAAATTAAAAAAATCGTTAAAAACGCCATTTTTAATACAAGCAACAAATTCGCACCCTTCGTGGAAGAAAGACGTAAGTCCTATTGACTTACAATGGGACTTACGTCTTTCTTCCACGAAGGGTGCGAATTGTTGACTGTACTTTTTGCTGTTGACTGTACATGCATTATTTTATTATTCTATTCGACATTATGTACCAAATTTCAAGTCAATCGGGTTTACCGTTAAAGAGTTCCCTTTTGCGGAGACGACCCTGATTATGCCATCAGAATTTTGCTACCAGATTTATATTGTATTGTAGTGATCTGCTTCAAAATTGAGTTGCAAGATTCTAACCGAACAAAGTTACATTGCAAGTTAATAAAAGTATGTACAAAAATTACTTACCCAATTACTTACTGGATAAAATGGTCAATGATTAAAACTTTTTATTTCAGAAATGCTGCTCCCAGCGAATGCAAATGTATATTATGCAGTGAACACTGCTTACAACCTGAACTTCATCCTGCGGCCGCGGCGGCCGGCGCCGGGCGCCGAGCTGGTCGCCAACGGCAAGCCGCGCGGGAAGCGAACCTGACAGCTCACGTTTTAAACCATTCGGTCGAAACTCTCCACCGCGGTGTGACAACTATCAAAGCGTAAAACAAGCTCATCTACCAAAACTTTGATTTTATTCGTCGGTAACAACTGACACAGTTAACAAACTTTCATGTGAAACAAGACTTTATTTATTTTGTCGCAAGCTGGTGTGTGCGATAACTGTAAATTTGTGTTCAAAGTGTATACTATTTGTGCATTTCTTGGTGTCTAAACTGTATGTGTGGATCAGAGTAGCTGTATATACATTAAGATAAACGTTATGCCACCTCTAGCTGTAGTAACACATTCGTTGTGAATAACATAATATATGTAAATTTGTAATGTTATATGTATATAGCGAAATAATGTGTAAATAAGAATCTCATGTAGGGTGTTTATACTGAGGTGTAATAAAACTGAGCCAAAGGCAATCTATTATGTCTAATGACAAGGTGCTGTTCTACACTTAAAAAGCATTTCGAAAGCTTTAACATTTGAAAAAGTTTTAAACCGAATTTCAAAAAAATAACATTTGTTCGTATAACAGCATAGTGAATGTAAACAAATAACTAACTGAAAGTAAACTGTACTCGGATGCAGTAGGTAGCAATATTATCATAGATGTTAATGTTTAGGTACTCTGTCCTAGAAAGTTCTAGTGACATGTATCAATCATAGTGTTTTTATATATTACCTGTATTTAAATTTATAATATTTATATACTTGTATACATACATATAATGAGATGAGGGAAATATAACTACCTAAGCTATACAAAATACCTAAATGAATCAAGATATAAGCACTTTCCTTTTGATTTACTGTCTTGAACATTACAAATCTTTCGCTAAAGTAAAATTCTAGGTCAATCTAAACTTAATTTGATTTTATCAACTTTTACAGGCATCAATGCAACATACCTTGCATACAGTTACAAAGTAATGATTTTGACTAGACCACGAGATACAGGATTGCTGGACATTAATAAAATATCAATGAAATGTAGTTATAGTCAGCGTCATATAGTATGAAACAAGGTGACCAGAAAGTTTAAAGGCGCTATACTGTTTCTATGGTGTACCGAACAGTTTGGCCGCCTTGGATGCTTCAAACCATATGTCGTTGACTGTACATCAAATCAACTTCATATTAAAAACGGCATTTTATATACCTAGTGGTATGCGCTAGTGCGCAGGTACGTACCCCAGGATCTGTTTGGCATGTAGGATTTGTAGGAATAGAACGATGACACGAACTGTTAGCGAAATTACGAATGTTAGCGACTGCGCCGCTTTCTTGACAATTACTTGCACCTGCAATACATAAAGCAACAAGGGAAACCCTCGGTATTTCTTTTTATAATTCAATTCTTGTTATTAAATTGTAAAAAAAGTTCTTGGAATGAAGTGATGATATTTAGGTATGATTGAAATTGACTGACAAATAATTGTTCACTCGTTCGTTTAAAAATTTATACATGACAATTTTACTCATTTGTTATAAGTAGGTACTTACCTAATGTATTTAAGGAACACAATGTGCCTAAATCCCACTGTACTTATTTAAATATTCATTGATAAAGCAACCGTAACCTACGAAGTTGCACATTAAAGAATATCTCTTAATAGTCATAATATAACTCCGGGGGGCCGATAAATGGTGTACTTAAGTAGTTAAAACGATAAAATACCATTTAGAAAAGGTGAAAATCTGTGCAGTTGTTACAAAATTAGCTCTGGAAGGAAATTTTCTACTAGTTGTCCAAATTCACTAGAACCGCGATCTTATACTACTCTAGACACTTGTAGTTTGATTTCAATACAAAGTCAATAATTTTCGTCTGGTATTTCCACAGATTCATAAAAAATAACCTAATGGTCTCTGGGGCCTCATTTTTGAAAGCACATGTGAAAATACCACTCGAAGGTGGTGAAAAATCGTACTGAATTAACTACAAGTAGCTTAGAAGTAAATTGCAGCTCTCATTAATCTTGTGAACTAGTTCAAGATTTTATTCGAGCTGTAATTTTGAAGATATAAACAGATTTTAACCACTTTCGAGTGATGTGCTTTCAACAATCGGGCCCCTGGTGGTCATATTTTACTAATCATTAAACTTTGGAAAAAAATTGGCCCGAATTTAATAACGTAAAACAACCGCTTTTGGTTACTGATTAGAAATCAATCAAAAGGGTTATCAATCTATATTGTGGCTGATGTGTCTGAGCAGCATAATTATACCTACTCATAGTAATGCTCAATTCCTGCGCTGCAGCTTGCACCGTACCTATACCTATTTATCTCCTAATATACATTGTCTACTCATACTTAATCAAATCTGCACGAACTTAAATAATAAACTGCATGTTACCTGAACAATAATTATCAGTATTTAGTTGCCTTTCTAGAGTCTTGTCGATTCTTAACCAGTCAGCGTATGCTCAAAAATATTTAGACCCCCTCTAACGCGATTGACTACGTCATCGTGCGTTTTAAGATATTTTTGAGCACTGAGACAGTTGCATGTGCCTGATGGCGACTGTACATACCGTAACTAAAGCGTAGCTGTGGCGCTGACTGTTAAAGTCGGATCGCAACCAAGACATTCTAAGATTAGCAAGCGTAGCAAGATGGGTGTGTAGCTATTTTTTTGTGTAAATATTGTATAACTTTTCTATGTATAATTTTGTAGTTTTTCAACAGTGTCTGCAATTGTTTACATTTGTGTAATAATATTCAAATAATACAACGTTTTTTCTTTACTTCCTTCTAAACCTTTTGCTTAGAATAAGCAGTGTGAGAGGTGCTAGTGCTCAGCAAAAGAATTAGTACTTCGGCGTGTTTAACTATTACCATCCTTGCATCCTTAACAGAGAACGCTGTGGTAAATAAAGAATTACCTCGTCGAAACGATGGGACGTTCTACGTATACTTAACCACATTATAAATGATCAGTGTCGAATAAATTTGTACTCATGCTACCAAGCCACCCACTATACCAGTGCTGGCGAACCAATGGCACGCGTGGCACTGTTGGCACGCTTCAAAATAATTTGGGCACGCCAATAATAAAAAAAGGTTTATTTTTGTCCATTAAATCACCAACTTAAGATTCTTTTATTATCAAATAGGGCGGAAAACGGGCAAAGTGGTCATATGATGGTAAAATAACAACACACTATTAAGACAACAGGGTCTTTGATGACAAATATTACTTTATTTGGGAAAAAATGGCACGTCCACCAAAAAAGGCTCGCCACCCCTGCACTATACGATACATGGCAAGTAGAGTAACCAACGCCATCTGTTACAGAGACATAACACCACTATGTACAGGACACATGTTCAAGTTCACAGTCACCGATAACTGTGGCTATAGTATAGTCAATCACTGCCGATGTAGTTTATCCATCGGAAATATAGATAGCGTCAAAATGTCTGCTGGGCATAATAGGCTCTACTTGAAACGTAAAGCTCGAAAGGATAAGCAAAGAAGCTCGAATTTCATAAAAATGATGTCCACCTGTGAATTATACCGTGAAGTAAATAGTCGGTGAAATCACTGGCACACGAGGTATTTCATCAATAACCCTCTACTTAGGCTGGCAACGCATCTGCAATCTTGTGGTGTTGCCGGTGCTCATGGGTGGTAGTGATCAATTACCATCAAGTGACCCCCTACTTTACCACCCTATTTTCTATCACTACATAGTATAAAACAAAGTCGCTTTTTCTGTCCCCAAGTCCGTATGTATGCTTATATCTTCAAAACTACACAACGGATTTTGATGCGGGTTTTTTTAATAGATAGAGTGATTCAAGAGGAAGGTTTATATGTACAATACATGCATAATATACCGTGCGAAGCCGGGGCGGGTCGCTAGTAGGTGTATAAAAATACAAAAATACTGTATTTTATAAAACAAAAGCTATAACACAAGGTTAAAGTTATCAATAAAAATCATATTCACAAAACTTGTGTCAGTATGGTCAACAAATGGTTACAAACTAATAAGAGATAATTACTACTGTATCAGTAAAGTAAATAAAAGCCGCGACTACAGTGACACTATTGTCCTGTAGAGTGTGACCGATGATCTCGTTAAAGCGATCAATTTAAACATTTCTCTTTCGTGCAGGTTATATTTTCCTTGTGATTTTTAAATAAGCCTTGTACTTTATTTATAAAAAGGCAAATCAAAGCATATTTAGTTACTATAAAATAATGCCAGGATATATTAATCCTTACACCACAGTGAAAGTTAAACGAATTCCAGCGCAGTTTGCAACGTGAGAAGCCGTGAAGTTTGCAACGTGAGTGAGAAACCGGACTATTTGTAACCATTACACGGTGAATGAAAAAGCATTACAATGGTGTTCCGTGGCGGGTGATTTGTCCGCGTCATCACTCACGGCTGTTCCCGGCGTGCGTAATAAACGTACACGAGTCACGTTACTTGATAGAGTGGTTAATCTGGTTAAGAGAAAGTAACGAAGACCTTCAAATCAGTCTAATGATGCTTTAGAAATATCATGAATCAAACACACGTACTGTTTTTTTTCTACCTAAGTACTTAATTTTATTTGAGAGCGGCATCGTGATTAAAAAGACGGATGGCAGCGTAAGTTGTATCACTAAGTACCAAGGCAGCACTAACACAAAGGGGTAAGATAGAGCGTGTGCTCAACTCAACAACTAACCTAACCCAACGGTGCAAGCACGCTGGTCAGCGGTAGGATTTACGAATAAGATGGTGCTGGAGAGGCTCCTTATCTTATACTCGTAGGTAGTATAAGTAAATATTAGCATTCCTGTATGAGTAAATAATTCAACTATGGCAACGCTAGAAGCATTTGTTATCATCATCATCATCATCATCATCTCCAGCCTATACAGGGTGTCCCAGAAAGTAGAGTCAAGCGAAAGTCCTGACGTAGAGCAACTCAAGGGGCATCCGAATCACCCCCATGTATGTTCCGCGACTTTTCGTAGTTTAGGAGTTATGGCCTTTTTTCACATTTTCTATTAATCTACGACCACGGAGACAGTTTTGCTCACTCTGACTGCCATAATTGAGATAATTGGCTGTTTGTTTTTTTAACGAGTAGCTGAATAGTACGTGCATGTATTTCATTTAAAAACAAAACAACATCGTTGACCGTTTGGGCAAAAAAAAATATTGAATCACAAAAAGTGATAAAATTTTGACTGTAGTTCAGACTTTGAAGGCCGATTACAGATAAAACTAGCATAACTTTTTTTTTTCAAACCACGTTTAAAAACTGCCTTATTTTATTGACTTTTTACCCTATTAATTGTATTGACCTATCATTAAGGGATCATGCCAAAAAAAAAAAACAAAACGTACTTCATCCGCAATTTTCACTTTTTCTAGTAAGGCCAAGTACAAATCTGAAATATTTTTTAATTTTCATTTAATAGCCTCAGAAAATCAGTGGCCAGTATTATTTTTATGCACCTAGAAGTTTTTCATGCTAAATCCGGAGCACAAACCTAATTTCAGATTTGTACTTGGCCTTACTAGAAAAAGTGAAAATTACGGATGAAGTACGTTTTGATATTTTTTTTTGGCATGATCCCTTAATGATAGATCAATAAAATGAATAGGGTAGAAAGTCAATAAAATAAGGCAGTTTTTAAACATGGTTTGAAAAAAAAAAGTTATGCTAGTTTTTTTTGTAATCGGCCTTCAAAGTCTGAACTACAGTCAAAATTTTGTCACTTTTTGTGATTCAACATTTTTTTTTGCCCAAACGGTCATTAATGTTGTTTTGTTTTTAAATGAAATACATGCACGTACTATTCAGCTACTCGTTAAAAAAACAAACAGCCAATTATCTCAATTATTGCAGTCAGAGTGAGCAAAACTGTCTCCGTGGTCGTAGATTAATAGAAAATGTGAAAAAAGGCCATAACTCCTAAACTACGAAAAATCGCGGAACATACATGGGGGTGATTCGGATGCCCCTTGAGTTGCTCTACGTCAGGACTTCCGCTTGACTCTACTTTCTGGGACACCCTGTATAGGTCCCACTGCTGGGCACAGAGTCCCTCTCACAATAAGTAGGCTTGGGGTATAGCATTTATTATATTATATTAGTATAAAATTAGTCAAGTTAGAGATGAGCTCGAGTTGTATGACCAATATTATTCATGACTTTATTGTTACTTTGTTATCTCCGCGATATAGTGAAGTTAAGTCAAGATGTTGTTGTTGTGCATATTACTGCTCTCATCCACTCAAAGGTTGACTGGAAGAGATCCCTTAAAGGAATAAGTCCTTCTTTGTGCATTTATCTCAGTGTTTGTCAATTTTATTAGTTTTATGTTTTTTTGCACAATAAAGACTACATACATACATACATTATTCCAAAAACTTTTAGCGTCAACGTTCTTCGAATCTTTTATCGGAGCTTTCCAACTCAGTCTTGATTCATTAGTGTTAAAGTCTTGAACAGGCAGTCCTTGTCTTCGAATCAGCAGTTGTCTACGGATCGGATGCCGTATCATCTATGAAACAACTTATGCCCAGACTCTTTAGCGGTGAACTGACACCGCCTGCCACTGTTGAGTTTGAAATTGAAAACATCTTTTGAAAGCAAATATTGGTGTGTGGTTTTGTTCGGCTTAATACTTGAGTAGTAAAGAGTTTTGGCGTACAACATGTTCAGCGTCACGAAAGTTCTTAGGGTAGTGTTTGGCAAGCGTTGGCAATGGCCAGGACGGCGACCGCAGCGGTGGCAGCGGCGCCGGATGCAGCGGCAGCCGGCCGCGCACCTGCGTGCCACCACCGGTTGACAGTGGCTCGGCTGAAAATTTCATGGCCAGTGTATCGAGCGGGGAGGCGACCCAGCGATCTGCGCGCAGTCGCGCTGCGCCGCCCGCCAGAGCACCCGTGTTACCGCTCCGTCGCCCGAGTCTCGCGGCTCTGACACCCTCACACAACAATAACACGCGCACAGCCGGCACCGTCCCGACCGAACCAGTGCTCGGTGCAAGTGCAGTGCTGGACCGCGGGCTCAGGCCCGCCAGCCATGTAAATAACACCGCTCGCTCGCAAAGCCGCCTCAGACATGTGGCACGACGGAGACGCACGCAAGATGAAATAACAAGGTGAGCATATTTAATTAGTGCTATTTTTAAAGATAAATGAGCTTTAATCAACATTTCAATAAGGGTTTTATTGATTGCGTAGTGTATATTTGGCGTTTTCCTACACGTATACGTATTATTTAGGTAGGTATGCACACTAACTAAATAAAATATGTAACTACAAATAAGTTAAACTGAGGACAGCTTAAGACCCTCATTGATATGTAAGCCTCTAATCTAATATAATCTCACGAACGTGTGCCGAACCTATGCTTTTCGCTCCAATTTGAACAGTGGGAGCGCCGAAAGTCCATACACTGAAGCTCTACGACTGCCGCAATCAGATTATGGCACACCCACAGTCATAAGACACCAGTCACTATCCTGTTTAGTAATCACTTAAAGCGAGTTTCGTGCCAATGAATAATATAGCGGTAGGCCAATTTATTTTCGTTCTATTTCCCCAAATTGGCACGAAATTGCTCAACATGACATCCGTCGTAGCCTCGTAGCTGCTGTAGCAGCGGACGTCGTAGCGCGGCCTTCATTTACGTCAAGACGTACTCGTACTTTCGTATTCGTTTGATGAAAGGAGAATTAACTGTGCATTTTGCTGTAGAGAGATAGGCAGGTATACTACTTATAATTGCAACAACTAATGTAATGTACTCTTACATTACATAAGGCGACGTGTCTTCAAGGGAACGATAGCTAAGCCAATAAATACACTTTGACGCAACCGAGGCGAACGATAAGCCCAGACGATGTTGACGATGGCTCAACGCGAGTAAACAATGACCTCGAAGCGTGTTTACAGAGGCTGACCAAAAAGGCTACTTCGACGCGAAGAAGAAAGTTTATCGTTCCGAACAATTATTAATATTTGCAGAGTTCGTTGGTTTGGGCAGCATAACTTGTTCGTTTAACGATAAGGGTTCTTGGGTGTTTCTAAAGCAATTTATGATTAATTGCACTCTTATTTTTACTAGGAACTTTCGAAATAGTACAGCCAAAATAAAGCAAAAGACAGGGCTAATATAGTCTAGCAAAAATAATGAAAGCCCATTTCTTTTGTTCTTAGAGTCGATTAACTCATGTCGTGTATTAATTGTTCAGTGCCGTGTTTAACAAGTGCGAGCTTTTGCGGTTCTTACCTCAAAAAGTTACAATTGCAACCTTCTAGCGATCTAGTAAAATAACTATTTTATAAAAAAATATTAAGTACTTATTATTTTCCTTGAAACTAAAGTATTCACTAAGGGTGTACCCACCGGATCATAATGAACGCTAAATGAAACGCACTTATTCACACAATTAATTAATACAAATACATACTTCATACATTTTTATGTGCAAAGCAAATAAATTCCGCTCAGGAATGAGTTGGGAAATATTCTGGTGTTGATTGTTGCGAGCTCATTAGGCGCTCGTGACAGGGCGGCGTTAGCGCTCGCGTGCGGCGCGGCGGCGACGTGCACGCAGCAACTATGCGCCGGCATGCTGTCGTCCTCATCGATCCTGCTAATCAAGACCGAACAATATAGATCCAATGGAAATGAGCTACTGTTGTACTCGTATATATGTTTAGTTATTCGCAGAGCTAATATTTCGATTTTCTTATAGGAATGCCATGCTACGATTTTCATTAACAACAACATTACTTTCAATTAATTTACTGGTTTTACATGCTAGCAAGATTTATATGTATTTAATCAGTGATGAAAGGACGATTGCGATTGTTTCGGCAGCCGGCTTGGAGCCGAGAGACGAAGTATACGGTCTCTCAGACCGGCGGGTTTTACGACTTTCAGTAGTAATTGGATCAGATTTCCAAGTAACGTCCAAACTGGACGAAAAAGTCGTAAATTAAGTTAATAAAATATATATTTACTGCAGCAGTCGAATAAATAAAGTACGTACCGTTGGTTAAAGTAAATAATAGAATTTCTTCCCTAAGGAATACGAAGGGCGAATTTACTTTTCGCGTTGCTCTGACATCTTTGCATATCCGACATTAATCATTAGGATCCTCTAGGTTCGTAACATAAACATGCCCCGTTTCATCGTATTATTTATTTAACGCGTTGAAAGAACAGAAGCTAAAATGCTGGTACATAAACTATCTCAAATAAAATTGGGTAACGCTAGGAGACACAAAATGTAGCGTAATTTCGAGAATGAACTATCTCACTGTCTTATTTGGTACTATCGTAAGTTTGGTGCTCAGGAGTAGTAAATTTTACATGAAACTACTGACATTCGATTTACAAGTTATTTTACGAGTTGAAATTGCACTCGTACGAGTTGTAATGGAAAATGTACTCGGCGAGGCTTCGCCTTAGGTGGAAGTTAAGAGGATTCCCGTGTACTTTTAGTATGATCTGCACTTTCAAGTATCTAATATTGGGTTAAAATACGACATGCTTTAAGTTTAAGGTGACTTAGCTAAGGTAAATTATCTCAGAAATAATTATTTCGGTGATTCCCTTAGCTGGGCGAGCTACTACTTGGGCTGATATTTTCTTCCCGTATGTATTGCTCCAGGATAAGACACAATCTTCCTGTGAAAACTCCATCAATATACGTTTAATACAAAGTTGTAAGACAATTGACCCGTTATTTGGCTCAGTGTAGTGTCCACATAGGTATTACCCCTCCGAGGGGGTGCAATAAAGAATGTGTCAGATCGCAGGTACTTGTCGCACGAGCCAAAAGGCGAGGCCGGTAAACGTGCGACCTGAGGCTTTCTTTATCACCGCTCGAGGTGTGTACACAATTTTACGTTTTCCCCTGGCCAGGAAGTGGAAACTTCCACTCGCGTAGCGGCCGGTAAATTGCTACTTACGGCCAATAAGGGGCGACGTAAAATTTATAAAAACTATTGACAAGTAAGTATTTTGTTAGTATTAAATTTACGCTTTTGTGTATCAAAAATTCAAGATGTTTACCAATTTGAGACATATGCACCAACCTGAGCAATATAAGCAGAATCATAAAAAGCTTAATTCCGAACACAGTGTAGGTAGGTACGTACTTTAGTATGGTGTTCTCGAAATAGTATTAACCTTTCCTTTACTTAAATGTAATTGACCCAACCAACCTAGTCGATAGGTAATATGGTGCTTAATAGCAAAATTAATAGTATTAGATTGACCGCGTAGTGTGTTTTATTTCATTGTTTTATTACTAGTCTCCGCCGTAAATCCATAAGTTTAAACGGAAACGTTAAAAGCAGTTTGAGCACGCAATGCGGTTCGGCATTCGGATTGGTGCCTGTGAATGACCTCCAATAATCGTGAGGAAATATGTAACCCAAGTACGTAAGTATTTACAATAATTATAAATACCTCTTTAGTAGAAAGGGAAAATCAAACGGAATTTTCCGATGAATAAAAAAAACCGGGCAAGAGCGAGTCAGACTCACGCACAGAGAGCTTCGTACAAATTTGGTAAATGTATATCAATTTCAGTGTTAGCAGAACCCTGTTCCTAAGCAAAATAGAGGCAGTGTGAGGTCATTTTATATTGGGCATTAGCCAACCTAAAAAATAGATTTTTAGGGTTATTTCATGAGTTGTGCACTTGTGCCATAAAGGCTACCTGCATACCAAATTTCAAATTTCTAGGATAACTGGATGTACCTACCCCCTATTTTTCGGGAGCACGGCAGTTTGTTTGGAAACACCTTTTCGAATGACTGTATCTTTTGATCGAGTTGACATAGAGCGTCGATTTTTTCGCAACTCTAAGTGCCTTGACGGACAGACGGGCGAACAACAAAGACAGCCAATAAGGATTCCGTTTTTCTTTTGAGGTACGGAACCCTATAACATCAAAATTGGATAAATCGCACAAAGTTAAAAACAAAAAATTTTGAAAAAATTCAGTTCAAGAAAAAAAAATTGAACTGTTCATAAATAAAAAAAAACACGTAGCGTCTAAGAAACACTTGGGATTTTCACTCTTTTGACTTTTAAGTAAGTACAGCACAAGAATGTTATAATCAGTAGCCACAAGTCTATGGACGAGTATGGGACCTATTGTTGCGCAATTCTTTTCTTCCATAACAATGTGGAATTCAGGAAGAAGGAGATTATATGAATGTAAGACGCGCGTAATTAAATGCAAGCTACGGGACGTGAATAACTTACGGCCTAGAAAATACCTTGCGATTAATTTGTAAGCCGACTACGTTATTCTATTTAACTGTGTGTATAAATGGGTAGGTACCTACCTATATCAGATTCAAGGAGCACACTTACGTTTACATATTGGTCTAACTGATACTTGATAATAAATTAGGACTGGCATTTAAAACATTCATTTATTTTTCACCTCACTTGCTCGAAAAGGCTGTCTTTCTCCTTCAGAATCTGCGTGGAAAATTGCTTTTTCCCCGCTTGCGTGGAAAAGGTTTTTGAAATTCGAACGTGACGATGACCACCATTGCCCACCTACTCATATACTCAGAAATTAGAACTTTGAACTTCGTATGTTGTCGTCTCGCTTATACGAATAGTACTTAATTAGGTGAACGAGAAGGACGGAATAATATGAACTTCAAAATGTCGAACTTGTTATCAGACCCCTAGCTTTTTCATCCGATAAAAAAAAACATAATGTCACGTTCAGAAACGTGATCCGGTATCCATTATTAATTTATTTTAAAATCCGTTACTTCCAAAGTTATTTTCAAGATTTGCTAACTTTCGTTGCTAAAAGAAAAAACGATATTGGTTTTTATTAATTATTTTAATTTTTGGTTAACCACAAAAATAGCAACCAAGCTGGAAAAAACAGATATTATGATGCCAATTCAGAACGCGCCCCATTTTTTTTTTTAATTCAGTCTAGTTAGTGCGATTTTTGAACTTTCTTTTTAAAAATATATCTATGATTAGAAAAAAAATTAAAAGTTTTTAGAGTTTAGAGAGTTTTAAAACCGAAAAGTTGACCAAAATTGTTGTTTGGTCTATGGTAAAACAGTATAATACACAAGAAATCAATGTGATAGAACAATCAGAAAAAATAGTTTTACTTATTAGATTATTAGACTAGGCTGTATGGGCTTAGATCCTTTTACCTTTCTTATTTAGAAGTCAAGGATTAAAAAACTGATTTACTATTAGTCTGTTATTCTTTCATCCACCATTTTTCTCGCTGTAGTGAAGTGAAAAATTGTGTGTTTCGCTCGGCAGCAAAGTTGTTTAGTGTCTCGTGCCTTGAAACCCTCGCGACGCTCAGGATTCTTCTTTTGAACCACTCGCTTCGCTCGTGGTTCAATCATAGAATCCTTCGCTTGCTCGGGTTTCAATTCAGGCACTCGCGCCAAACAAACACTTTGCAGCCTTGCATAACAAATAACTATTATTGGACTTTAAGGCTTAATATTTCGCTAATGGATCCCTGAATCGAAAAATGGTTTTCCTACACCCGCAATTTTTTGAACGACCTTTCCAACGACACCCACACTATGGGGAAAACGAGAAAAAAAAATCAACACAACTTTACGTGTAGAGAGGATACCCTAAAACATATTCAAGATTTTATTTTACGACCTTGTCGGCGTATTTATTATGTACACTCATGCCAAATTACCGCTTTGTAGTACTAAGAATCTCTGGGCTAAGCCGCGGACAGACAGACAGACAGTAAGACGGACGGACATAGCGAAACTATAAGGATCCCTTGTTGACAACAGAACCCTAAAAGGGGCGTGCTGATGACGATGAAAATAGTAATATTAATCTTCAAATGTTAGTCGACTGGTCAATAACTATAATCGGCGAAGTTAATAATTTAAAATACTAATTGAAGCCCATTACTCCCGTTTAACTATTTTCTTGCACAGAACGAAGGGAATGGGTAGGTATACAAATTATTTTATGGAAATAGTTATCAAAAGTTAGGTACGTCTTTTAAATGTCAGGAAAAGATAGGCAGGTAGGTAAATCGTGCACTGACTTGATTATTTTCGCGTCGCGGAGTCTGCAAAGTGAATTCAGCAAGCAGATAGAGTCCGGGAAAAGAATACCAATGAGGGCAGCAACAGTGAGCAAGTGCAGTACGAAAAAGACTGCTTACGTAAAATGATGCGATAGGTACGATCACACCACGAGACGGTACAAGAAAAGAAAGATTAGTGCATGATTGCTTTACTAGTCGAACATTTCCGAAATTTTTAATTTGACAACACTTAGCGACGAAATCTGTTTCACCTAATAATTTGATATTGACAAGACTTGGTATTCTGCTAAGCTAACTGGTTTGACTAATCCATTTCTAGTCATTTTATTTATTGAAACGTTTTAAAAAGTAAATAGATTAATCTGACAGAGCTATTTGACTGAACAATAAATAGCTGAAACTGAAGGGTTAAAGATTAATTCATCACACTGAAGCAGGCTTTTTAGGTGAAGGCATTTAAACTATTCAAAAGATAACAAAGAGCGATTCATGGCGCATTGTTGGTTTTGCTGTTGAGCTTGTATTGATTTGGCAACGGCGCTTTTAGTAGACTACGTGAGTTTAGGAAGTCGCATTTAATAATGGTTTCCCAGTACTATGGAAGTATGGAACAATTGCCGATCTAATATAGATACGAGGACAGGTTCAAAAGTTCTGCCCTCACTGCCTCTCTTGACTCTAGAATTTGATCGACAATCTGATTGACAATTTAATGGCGAACCCAACCCAATATGGGCGGCCAACTGTACTCCACACGATACCGTTAGATTAGAAAAATACTCATATCTTGGGTTCCAATGTACTATGCAAAGGACATAATAAAAACTTAATTTTGAACCTTGAAATCCAATCAAAGGGATTTCAAATCCATTTGTCAAAATTTGACATCCTGTAGGTAAAAGGCTTTATAATTTAAGAACAACAAAAATAACTAATCTACGCCAAATCCCCTATAGACTACAGGCCCACGTACAAAAAATGTGGGTCATATGAACCACCAGGTGACGTATATAGGACGATATAAGAGCATAAAATAATAAGATTCAGCACTATGCCGTCACTTGTAAGCTGTCCAACTGGGTGCTGGTGAGAATTCAAAAGTGCAACCCTCGATTTTTTCCCCTTGTCGCATGATTTTTGTACGGCGTTGCGGAATAATGGATTAGAAGCTGTATTGAAACAGTATGAAACTGATGCCGTACAGAATCAAATGACCAAATTTACCCTGGAAATGGTCAGAAAATCAAAAAAAAAATACCGACTTTGTGGCGCACCATTTGTACGTAAGACAAAAATTATTCAGCCAGAAGTATACATAGTGCTCTCGCCCTCATACTTATTCTGACTGAATATTTTTTGTCTTAGGGGATGTTTGGTCACTCTGATTTGTCTGACTGATTGAATATAAGTTTTAAATAAATATTTCAATAACATATTCAAAAATCAGACATGTACACACGGCAAAATAATCAGGTAAGCACCTACGCACGCTCGCGCCGTATCTATCCTGCTTACCGAATAGCTTTGCTGTGTGTACCTGCCCAGGTGTCACTCGGCAAGTTTTCACAAGCGCGTAGGTATTCAAGGCACACGAGACGCTACTGAAAACTTAAGGTTTCATTCGTCAGAAAATAAGTTATGTCTGATCGCTCTGGGATCTTACTCTATCATGTACGAAGCCATTACAAACCACTTTCTATTTTGGTTGACACTGACGATCGAGTAAGTAGTTTCCAAACCACGGCGGAATCTATACATATAATAAAATCGTTGAGACCAAAAAATCTGTACATTGAAGATTTAAAAAAAAAAACCGACCAGGATGACTTAAAATCGGTAACTGAACATATTAAAACCATTTTTAAAATTTTTGTTTGTTTGTTTGTTTGTTTGTTTGTTTGTTTGTTTGACTGAGCATCACGTAAAAACTACTGAACGGATATTGTTGAAATGTTCACAAATCTATTTCAATAAATTCAGAATAGGATATAGGCTACAGAAATTTTGGAAAATTTTGGAAAAAGGGGGTGAAAAGGGGGGTTAAAGTTTGTATGAAAAAATAAAATTAGATTGTTCTAGAATCATGAAACTCAGAATAAGTACTAAGTAATAAAAATAAGGGAATACCTGTTTTAGCATTTTTTTTTAATCTCATCCAGAGACGCAAAAAAGAGGGTTTTGTGTTTAAAATTAATTAACTTCATACACCTATACAATAAAAACCAATGAAGGGTAACCTTTTAAAATTGCTACATAATACTTCCAATTTAATACAGGTAAATATAATTTCTCAGTTTTCTTGAAATTTAATTTTTGAGGTGAATACGCACAAAATAGCGGAACTCAAGAAAATCAGCTTTCCTCGGTATAAGTAGTTGGTAATAATTACAAACAAAATAATACTACGGAGAAAATAGATAGATACGAATGTACATAAGACATAAAGCTGGAAAACTGTGTCAATTGTGAAAAAACATTAATAAAATAATTACATGCTGTACAGGTATTTTTCAACGAAGACATTTTCGTCAAACCTAAATCAACCTAAATTGGCGTCCTAAATTGTGTTCTTTACCTAACACCTAAAGTTCAATATGCAATACCGTTACTTTGTTTTTATTTATGTGCTATTATTCACAACGCGTTCGGTTTTTGAACGCACTCTTATTTGAAAACCTGATATAATTATGAGGGCGGCGTGAAACGCTTGGCTGTATGCTCTTAATATCTTTGCCTAAAAAAATCAAAATCAAAAGGCGCGTTTACGTCTGCGCTATGGTAAGGACTCTGTAGGTAATTAATTTGTAGATAAAGATAATAAGTGTTAATAATCTGTTGCTACCTACTTAAACCAAGAAAATAAATAAAAAAACTTCTGCTAGAAAAAATTGAGTCGCAAAATATTAATTAAAACGGATTAGTAAATGAATTGTTAGTCGTAAGGTAAAAACAGGTAAACATTTATGTACCTATTATTTGATTAGAATATATTTATTTTTTTAAATTAATCAGGGTACAAATATCGTTAAAGTGAGCGCAGTAGGTATTCGCCAATAAGCGTCATAGTTCGGCGAAATTAATAGTGATGTAGGTAACTAAAACTGTACTTAGCTTTTCTTGAATAAAGAAACTATAAACAAAACTATAAATTAAACTATTTTGTAAAATAAGGTATAAATAAATGTGATGAGTCAATAACCAGTTCACACCTGTTTTTTTTTTCAAGATTCCGTGTCACAAATTATTATTTTCATGACGTAATTCTAAAAGTATAGTTTCGTACACACTTTCAGTGGTTCACGTGACGAAGTTAATAGTCATAATAATAATAATTTTGATATCGAGAAAAGCCGTAAGTATCACAAAAACACACGCGGACGAAGTCGCGGGCAACAGCTAGTATATCTATAAAAATAGATACACGCGTACGTTCGCAAATCATTACCTACCCTTCATTTTCGTTTTTCTGTAGTCGGGTAAAAACATGATATTTTGTTTCAATTTGTCACTCGGCAAAACCCCGTCCGTGATTTAAGTCTGGATTGTCGTGCACGAAATAGTTGTGTGTGTCGTTTGGTTTTGACATAACAATTTTATATTTCGCCGTGAAAAATTGCCATACATATGCCGTAATGCCACCGGAAAACGATCTAAAAACGAATATAAAGCATTTTATTGCCCCGAATGACATTTCCGTGTTTATTTATACATATAGGACTTTTATATTCACGGTTCGTGTGGTTAAAAGATATTTGGTGAAATTTGCGAAGAAAAGCAATACTGCTTTTGAAGCATAAAACAGTTTGAGGGATTGGTCTACTTAAAGTTGTTTGAAGTCCCGCGACAAGCCGCGCGGAAGGGTGCGCACTGAACCAAGATCTAGCCCTCGTGTTACACAGCCCACCCAGAAAATGGATATATGTATCTATTACATTTCTTATAGGTTTCTTATGAACCTAGTAAATTTTTAAAAGATAAGCGTGTGTTGCACTATATTACTATAATAGGGGCAATAATAATAATATATTATATATCTTAGGTTTTTTTATCAAATACTCGTCACAATCGTCAGGTTTGGTTTTTGATATAACTTGGTGCACACACATATCACGATAACTTCCGCACGCCTAGGAATTTAAACACGTTTAAATAATAAATTTTTGTGGATGAAGTTTTTTTAGATTTTAAGCCTTTGGAGCTGACATGTTCATTTTCAAATGATCCAAGCTCATAAATAAAGATTAAAAAAATGTTTAAATTACCTTGACGTGTTGTAAATAAATGTCAGTCAGGTTGACTTTTATGTTGCTTTTTATGTGCATGCAAGTAGAGCTTGATACTGAATCTGGTAGTTGGTTTCTTTAGGCAGACATTTATTTTTATTTTGTGTAAATGTATTCTGTCCGGGGTGTGAAGGTAAGGAAATTAATCAACCCATGCCTATTTATAGCTCTTGCAATTAACGACGGCGAGTGAGCTTTATTTTATTTGTGGTAGTATATTAAAGTGCCATACGTGTTAAAGTGTGCGTGAGAGTGAAAGTGGGTAATGTAAAAAAATTAAGTTAAATCTCGCTCGAAAATTGCTTTTTTAGCCACGCACACTTTGACACGTATGCGCGATACATGTTTACCACAAATAAAGCTCACTCGACATTATGTGCAATAAAGAGTTTACATACATACATACATACATTGTAAATTACAAGAGAGCTATACTTGATTGTCGAACTTATCGAGTAATGTAATAGGTTTTTCTAGTTTCTAAAAAACGATCAGTGCGGTAGGTAACAGATTATTTATGTTGACAAACATAGTCTAGTCATATCAGTAGAGATTCCATCATGAACTATGCAGAGTTCATTCAAACTCAAAAATAAGCTTAGTAGTTTTTCGTAGATTATCTTCTTTAGATTTTGAAATTACAGGAGAAATTTGTTCCTTTATCTATTATTATCCCAGAAGAAGCATCTGAAACGAAAACGGTAAGATTGTTAGTCGCTACTTGCTAGTATAGCTACTCTAGTATAATCTACAAAGGGATTTCCTGGACGCTAGCTAAGTGTTGCACCCAGTGCACAAGTACGCTATGTCATGTAAATGAGAATACCCGGAACAGTAACTTATTAGTGAGCACTCGAACCGTAGTGAGTCCCGTGGTCCCGGTTTGGTCTGCCCCATTGACCTAAATTCCCGCCCTTGAACCCGCGCCCCTCGCACCCCGCGGCACCCGTGACGTCACGAACACCTTTCTATTGTCTTTAACATTGCATTGTTTTGAGTCTAAAAAGCCAGTAGGTAGCAATTAAAAGAAATTTAGGGTTAAGTTGTTTACTTCCTGGTTAATATGTAATAATTTTAAATTTTACTAACTAAAATACTTAAAATATACCTCATCATCAGTTTCACTTTTCTAAACCCACCAAGACGAAAACCAATTGTCTGTAAAGTCGGTTTACGAACTATAGTTTTACGTGATAACATCATAAAGAAACATATTCCAACTGCTTCACAGTTTCAATGTAGCGTCCGTGATGTCTGCGTCAAATAGCGACACTTCAAAATGTTCATACTCTAGGAACACCGCCGCCCTCAAATATCTACCTAATGCGAATAACGTTCATTACACAGTCCTATTCACACTTGGCAGGTTTCTTAATAAAAAATAATAGGTAATTAAGAAAAATAGAATATGCAATTAGCGTTTTATGCAACAGTTGTATAAGAGGGGTCAAAAAAGGCGAGTGGTGGAGGGTTACGATGTGAGCGTAGCGATAATCGTAAGAATTGCCCTACGAGCTTTTTTTGACTTGCTTATACAACGTTGCATACAATACTTTTTTTACGACCAAGTAGGTACTTATAGTCTTTCCAATCATTTATTTTCTCGATGACAGCTCCCGTAGAATGTAACTGCGCATTTTACGCAAAAAAGACATTTTAAATGCGAGGTATAAAAAATATGACAACTGCCTAATTTTGTTCCTTGATCCCATATAATATTCATCTAAGACAAATTGAGTCCATATATGCAGTACTATCTTTTTAAACTACGATAAACAATAAACGTTTTAATAAAGTTACATTCTATGGGAATACGAATAGTGATGTTATGATTGAAATATCGATAGGTATTGTATCGGTATTGTATATATTGAACTAGATGTGTTCCCGCGACTTTGTACGCGTTGTAATTTTTTACCGGGATAAAAAATAGCCTTTTCACTTCTCATGCTCTAAAAGTAGGTCAATATAGCCTTACGAGGCGGGGCTAAAGTGAGTACTTAGTCCCTAGGGAGTAAAAGTAATATTTTTTTTTAATTTACTTTGTGTGACTTAGATAAACTCAAACAGCCAGTACTTGCTTAGTTTTTGGCATAAAGTAAATTTTCAATAAGTGAAGGAATTTCATTACCACTCTTTAAACCACATTTAAAAATTATCACACGAAACGATGATAAAAATAATTTAACAATCACAATAAATAAACTTACAGATCGTTGTAATGCGGAAACAAAATAAAAAAAGTATGCTTGTGTGTGGACCATTTTCATGACGGAAATGTTACGTTCTTAGTCTACGTGGACTTAGTTCTATGCTTTTTCCGCATAGAAGGTGGCGCCATTCTATTTTTTTCAGTTTGTGTATGGACCATTTCGCCGATGCGATTTTGTTATATCTGTGTCTGGTTGGAAAAAAAATACCGCGAAAACTTTGGAATTGTTGTAGAGCGTGTAACGAGGCTGTTATAGCTTGTTACAGAGCTTTACCTTTTTTATTGCTTAACTTTTTTAAAAAAGCTTATTTTAAATTAAGTGTATTCAGTTCCTATTTCAAAATTCAAAATTCATTTGTTGTTTTCAATCAATCATCGGCCTTCTCATTCGATCTTCAGTTCTGCCAGCGCACAGTCGTGCCTGCCATTTTTATCAGTCTTCAAGAACATTCTTTTAAAGTGATCCTAATTACAACAGTTTGTGTGTCTCGAAATTGTTTATATACCTACTGCAGAAGGCACATTTGTAAGTGTTTACCCATATTATTTGCCATCGTTTGTTAGTTTTTCTTTTTGTACCTTTCTCTTAACATGTACCTATGTTTGTTCTAGGTGCCTTCATTTTACAAAATAAAAATAACTTAACACACCGTCTATCCGAATTTTACTCTACAACTTAAATCCTGAACTCCTGAACCGCACGCAACGTGACAAGCGTAAATCGTAAACGATTAAAATAAATTGATTATTCTCACAATGTCGTCAAGTGATAGTGAAAATTATGATGTCGAGCAAAGAGCAAAAGACATAATTGATAATTTATTTTTTATTAAATCTTTTTGTACTAAACTGACTATTTTTTCTCGCAATTGAAGTGAAAAATAGAGTTTTCACCTCGAGACTAAAAGCCAATATAAACCCTCGGATAAATAGACACCCTCGCTGACGCTCGGGTGGCTAACCACCTCGGGTATATATTGGCTTAGTTTAGTCCCTCGATAAAAAATATACTAATGTTACTCAGGAATAATGTAGCATTCTAATGGTGAAATATTTTTTGTTTGTCCAGTAGTTTTTAGTTTATTCATTACAAACATAATGTCATTCGGCCATTTTGCACGCTTAGTAATAAATTAGCATTCAAGTAAGTCGGTTGTTTTATTCGCTCCATAGCTGAATACTTCTCAACTACTCGTATACAGGGTGGGAAGGAGTATACCGACAGATTTTAACCATGGATTCCTGGTGGTGTAACGAGTAAATAATGTTATATCAACATGGGTCCAAAACTGCCTTATTAACTTAGTTAATTTCTGGAACAAAAAAAATATTATCGATAGTACTACCTTGTGAACAAAGCCTTAGTCAATAGAGTGAAAAAGAAAATTTCACACTTCACGAATGACTCCGACAAAATACGATAAACGACGAGTGGTGGAGTATGACGTCCGTATGACACATGATTTTACCCCTAGTATGTCCAGACACAGAAATGTGGCAAATTTAACTTTTATTCCATTTATCCCAATACAATGAAAACTTTTTGCTGTTTAATCTCAACTTTTAATAAAAACTTATTCGTAGTTAAAATTGATAGCGGTTGTACTTGTGTGTGATTACGTCATATTATAAAGGCGTGTTACCCTTGAGATTTTTCAACTTGTGAATTACTTAAATAATTTAATATCTCGAAAATTAGGCTTTACCGAGCCATATTTGTATTACTTTTTTTTGTCCAAATAGGCAGTAGAATCATTGGTTTCAATCTGTCGGTAAACTCCTTCCCATCCTGTATATAAAATTAGATCGATATCGTATCTACTGATCACTTATTAGGTCACAACACTATAACTATCAAACTACATCTGTCATCGAGAAAATAAATGATTGGAAGAACTATAATTTATTTATTTATTTATTTCCATAACTATTCTACCATTACAGATTTTTGCTAACCTAATGCGATAGAATCTTAAAAACCTACATTTACTTAACTAATTGAATATTTTTACAAAAAAAACTAAAAATAATAAATGAAGTTAATACGTTCTCCGAAAATGAAGAAGTCCGGTCTTCCAGTCTCCACGCCATGAAATTCTCGTAGGCTTTATCATTGCCGAGACTTTCTAGGCATCAAATTTTCCATCACTTCCTGGGCCGCCGCGGATATTTCTTCCGGTGTCAAATTTAGTTTTCATCCATGTTTTTTGTGATAGGTACGTTACAAAACTTTGTTAAAACAATTGCAATCAAACAACAAACAAGTCAAGCAAGACACGAGCAGGAAACATGAAAACGACAAACGACAAAATTGGAAGTTTGTTAGTAATCTTTGTTTTTAATTAACGTTTACTTTTTTTTAGCCAAAACGTTTACCAACTTGCCAGTGACGTTAGTAAAAATCTTGTTTTGTTAATTCAAAGGCTTAGTAGGAAATCATATCGCCCGTGCACCCCATGGCAATATCGAACGAATTTTCCATTTGGTTATCTGCTGCTTCCCTAGTTTTCCGGATCAGTGGTTCAGTGCAATCCGTTACTGGGTATACATACATTCCACATGACACGTTTATTGACACGCATACTAGTATTTCGCTGATTCTTATCCGAAAACAACGATAAACTTAGTGAATGAAGTGCAAGTTTGTCTACTTTTTTTGACGTTATAGTTTTTATTTACCTGCACGTATATTAAAATGGAGACTGATGTATGATTTAACGGTATATTACGGTAAAAATTGTTAAATTTTTATTAGGTATGTACCCGAAACCAAATTTTAATAAAGAAAAGGTTGACCTTCATTTACTTTTTTAAAATGTTGCGTGCCTAGCTAAATTGCAAAACTCCGGGTCTGACGCCTTTCAAGCGTCGACATGAGGTTTATAAAATAAAACCCCGACAAAATGTTAAATGGGACCTTTTTGGAGGCGTGACACATCGAACGGCTCACGCTAAAATGCTTAGTACCCTGTAAAGCAAGCTTTGTGACCTGTTTTAATTTTTTAAATGCTTATAGCCGGACGCACCGGACGCGAGGTGAATTACGGGTTGGTTGTATTTTTTTCGTGAATTACTGGCGCTGTAGCGTGCAGAAGTACCTATTGCATTTTCGGGACCCGGAAAATATAGGAACGTTTTTATGAAACACGCTCACAAGGGACCGAGCGACGAGCATTGGTGCGTAGTCGCGACTAAATAGACTTTTTATTACGGTACAGCGACAACCACGCTTGAGAACATTGCATTGTTCCTTTGACTCAATAGCTGCCTGAAGCTTGGAGCCTAAACCAGCCATTGTTGTACTTTCCATGCCAAAATTTGCCTGCGGACATTTACGAACATAACAGAAGAAAAGTTTGTCAGATATGTATACATGTACCTATCTGATTGTGACTAAATATGCCAAGTTTTAAACATTCACGCAGATTTGGCTGCTTTCACTCAAAGGAATCCTTTTGTGACTTAAGTACCTACATAAAACCAATGAACATTGATTTAAATAGAATCTAATACAAGTTCCGTTTTAACGGATACTAAACGTAATGCCAGACTGATTTTACTGCTTTCCAATCTGGGTTTAGAATAGGCCATCGCCGCGAAAATTACGGTCATTGTTTGTGTTTACGGCGGCGATGCGTCCACGACCCGCGGGGCTGGAGCGGCGCAGTACCCGGCAGCCCGGCGCAACGGCGAATCGATCAGTCGCTATTAAGTGTTATTAGCTTCCTTGTTCTCCAAAATGATTCTTGTTTGTGAACTGTCTGTAGCTAAAAAAATATAATACTAGATTCGATTTTAATACGTTTTTCTCACAGATTCGACACTAGTAAAAAGAGCCCATCAAAGCCAAAAATCATCTTTACAAACCAACAATATTTTTGTTTTGAAAGCCCTTCCACGGCTCCTAAACTTCAGAACAAACAAAAGAACATCTCCACGTTATCATGATAAGCTGACAGATGAATTCAAGTCGCGGCAGCCAGGCTTTGGTGTAGGTATAAGGCGGTTGTGAAGCTGCAGCTCGCTCCTTTCTTGTCTCCACTGACTACGAAATTGTGATTGACGTAAGGAACGCACTTAATTCAGTGCGCTCTTTTAAACGAAATTCAAAAAGAAACGTCATAAATTTTTGATTATTTATTTCAATGTTACTGTGCTCCTTCTAAATTGCACTATGGAACTGAAAATGCCTCGTGCGTGGGCCGTCAGCAGGGAGACCCACTCGGCCCTGTGATATTTAGTCTCACCATAATATATCCAATTATTTCGTCGTCACATTCTAAATTCAATTTATTCTATTTGAACGACGGAACACTGGGAGGGACCGCGTCCTCTGTCATTCAGATTTGCAGACAGTAACAGAAAATTTTCACAAAATAGGTTGAGATTTAAATTTTACCAAATGCGAAATTTATTTTTCTAGTTCCCTTTCTAATACCGCCCATCTAAAAATTTTGTCAGACCAACTTGACTTATCCAATAAAGTTTGGCGGTCATGGTATAAGAACCCGGAACCCTCAAACCGACAAAATGAGGCCGCTAAACTACACCCCGCTGTGTGCATATAGTCCCATGCGCCGAAATGCAACCACATTCACTTTACCTAGATGCTTCACTTTAATGTTCGCAATATACTGTCTTTAAACCAAGGGTTTGAGGTTTTATTGTGAAATTTGTGAAGTTATGCATGCGCGAAAAGGAGGCGCCATTGTTAAGGCTTTTTTAAAAGAAATTGAATTAAAAGAACACAGGCTTCGTTACTTCCGTTGTTATTGAGGTCTTGAAAACTCTGTAGACACTTTCATTAATAAACCATCAAATTTTCCTGCTAAATACATAATATTATTCTGGTCGCTACTTTCTTAATTGCCTTTTCCACAAAATGAGCAATATGGAATATCTTAATAATTCAATTTATTAAATTATCAGGTGCTTTCAAATAAAATTGCGTCGGAGAGTAAAGCTCCACGTTCCATATTGGGCAAATAAAGTTTACGATAGCTCTCGACGGGGCTGAAAGGTTTTTGTATTAAATTACGACGTACCTTACCATCGTAATTTGTTATATGGCACCGGCGTATACACGCGGTGGTCCATTAGCCGTTTCGTGTGTCGGCGCCATAGAGACAAGTACTGAAGTAGATTTCATTAATTTCATTTATTTGCATCATCAAATAACTTTATTAAAATAAAATATGAATAGCCCTATATAGTGCTTTTTAAAGTTAAACATCAAAAATAACGACTATTTATGGCCAATCGCGAGTTATCTCGTTTTAACTGTCTGTGTGCAGCAGTGAAAACTAGCTTCGTTTTGTCTCTTATATATTATGTTACATTCTGGGTTATTTTGCTAAAAGTACTTCTCTGATTACTTACCCAGCATGCAAGATAGCTTGGCTGACAAGAGCTCTGGATGTGAAAAGTCAATGTGTTAGAGTAGAATAAAATACGCTGCTTGGTCGACAAAGTCCGAATTCGGCTGGCGCCTGGCCAGCGATTGTCTAGCCTTCGAGTTCGACATGATGAATATCTCTTCGAAATTGGTTCTGTAATGTCAATAATAATTCTGTACAGAAGATAATTTCTTAAATTTATTACTTAACTTCAAGTACGCATGCTAATGTGGAATCTTTTTTCAAAGTTTACATGATGTATTGTTGCGAATACCACTTTTAATGTACCTATGTATACATAGTAGTCGGGAAAGATGTGGAGGTGTCAAACGAGAAAAGCAAAAATAACAGGGAAAACAATAACAACACCAACGGACGGAACGAATTCGAACACACGAACGTTGGTTGAGGATAACGTTGACTTCACACACACATATCTATGACGTTGACGTATAGACTAAACCGTGGTTTTTTATTGCTGAACGAAGGCGATTGGGATCGTACCAAAATTAACAAATTTTCAAACATCTAAAAAATATGTGTTATTAATAAACTGCCATAGACTGCCAGACCTAGGTAACATTTTTACATGATCAACATTAAAGTTACGATGAAAATGCACGCGACTACCAACTTAACAAATTATTTCATTCATATCGTTTTTATAGAACTAAAACTATCTGAACTAAACGCATAGCTGCCAACATAACAAACAAGATTTTTTAATAACGTCACTGACAAGTTGGTAAACGTTTTGGCTAAATGCGCCAAGAACGAAGGCTATAAAAAAATAAACGTAAATTAAAAACAAAGTTTACTATAAACAAACTTCCAATTTTGTCGTTTGTCGTTTTCATGTTTCCCGCTTGTGTTTTGTTTGACTTGTTTGTTGTTTGATTTCAATAGTTTTAACAAAGTTTTGTAACTTATCATAAAAAATCATGGATGAAAACGAAATTAAATCAACTCCGGAAGAAATATCCGCGGCGGCCCAGGACGGGATGGAAAATTTGTTGTCTACAAATTCCCGGCAACGATAAAGCCTACGAGAATTTCATGGCGTGGAGACTGGAGCACCGGACTTCTTCATTTTCGGAGAACGTATTACCATCAGAACGATATCAGATTTATTGGCGACAATAGTCCTGTCCGTGATGATAGATCGATCTCAATAGAGCGTTACACGACCATTTTCAAGAACTGGTGCAGGTGTGTACTTATAATAGGGCACTTCGAAGTCCACAAGACCGAATAAAGGAGCAAGTTGCTGGTTACAAGGCTACAAGGTTAGGTATATTGTTTATTATTGTTTACACATATTGTCTATTGTGGCCACACTGTGGTTTAAAAGAGTGGTTGTAAATTCAATGAACTAACTCAATATGTTCTAATTGTTCTATTGGATAACTGGACTAACCGGAAAAGGTGGTTTGAAGTGAATCTTTTTTAGTTAAGTACTTACGTACTTACCACATCAGTTTTGATACGACTATGAAAGGAACAAGTGCTGCATTATAACGCGAGTGATGGTGGGCGAGCGCGTGGGCGCAGTGCAGACGTTGTGTAACGGCCGGGACGTGATCGGCTGCAGCGACAACAGCTGGCTTATTGGAAAGACACGGACCCGGAGCCATCGAATATTTATAGCGCATTGTGCCCTCCGCCTTTTATTTTATGATCCTAGCATCTAGTCCTAGGAATTTGAATACACGGGTACCGCAAACTATTCCTTGTTCAAAAATTGGCCGGCAAAGCCCTTCAGTGCATGCTCAGGTACCTAAGTATCGTACAAAAAGTAAAACTTAAATTTGGCAAACCTGTTGGTGAAACCACACCTTTTCGCTTACGATGCAGTGAGAAATGTACTTAGATAATGTCGGCACGCAAACTCGAAATCGACAAACTTTTCACATTCAAATAACCGAGAAAACTTGCACTTAAATTTACATTTTCTGTATATAATGTGCTATTAAGACAAACAGTGTCTGCAAGTAAACTTAAGTACTTAGTAAGTAAGTAAGTAAGTAAGTAAATGCTTTATTGTACAAATATAGAGAAGTAGAGACAAATCACAAAAAAAGACCTTAAATATATGTACAAAGGCGAACTTATCCCTATAAGGGATCTCTACCAGTTAACCTTTGAGTAAATGAGAGGAGCATTAAGCGAGAGACCGACAAAGAGTCGTTGATTGGTGTTTGTTTATGTTGAATAATATTTTTAGTTTTATAAGTTAACTTTGTGCTCATACCTCAAAGTTGTAAATAATTTAAGGCCAATATTACTAAAAAATCATGTTTCATGGTAGCATTCCATGGTGTTTAAGTTGGCGCAGGCTGCCGGAAAAGGGCCGGACGCGCCGGGGCGCAGTTTGGCGACGCCGGAATCGCCCTAATGGTCGGAAGCTTGTTACGTGTTTAAATAGTCATTACGTCACTCATTATACGGCTCATTTACCATTAATCAGTTGATCAATAACACATTCTAGAAGTCTAATCTAAAGGCGCGCCTCTTTGATGAGTTTCAGCTATCATAGTATCTTACAGACAGATATCTACAATACCATCCACTATTTACTATGTTCGATATTAAGAGAGTCAGAGATACGTCCCTAACGTATCTTAAGTTATGATAAGTAGTGGCTTGACAGTACTTATATGTCTAAAATTGTACCTATAATTACACTTCAGGACATCAATTAATCCCTCCGTACTAAATTATGATACATATGTTCGATTTATATATATTTTTTGTCAACTCCCTGTGTCACTTTGGTACCTTAGCTTGTTTGTGGGATTTATGAGTATTTATTTACATACCTACCTCCATTGTCTTGAGTTCACTAAATTTTACTCAAATTAAAATGTGACATGATTGATACTGGGGAACAAACACTTGAAACTTTAGCATTTAAATACAAATGGAAAGTGGGATGTGCTCGCTGGCAAATTGAGTAGGGAACTTCACCAACTTCAATTCGACACGAAACTAAGAGAATTAGGGATGTAGTTTGGCCACTGAATGTGTCGCAGTACGGGAGATAGACATCCGTAATAACCACGTAGTCGCCGCCAACTTCCGAATAGAGTTGCCTGACGAATCAGCGCGGCATCATAAATATTCTGCATGTGATCGTATGCGAAGTTTTCGTTTGGCCGCCGTCTGAATTATTGATCGTTATTATGGTAATGTGAATACGCCAAGTCAAAGTTTTGTTATTGTGAACAACTAAATATTGACTGTATGTAACCCTTCTACACAACGATTATAATACTGGTATACTTACTTCACTGTATGCAACCCGTCCGCACGGTCACGCTTGCTCCGTCCCATCTCCATGGAACATGTTACAAAGCGAATTATGCGATCGATTCCACAAACGCGATTATTCGTGATTCTACACAATATGGATTCAACACAACTGCAGTTTACTACATTCGTGATTCTACGCAGCCGTTAATATAACGCAATCGGGATTCTTCCTATTCGTAATTCTATACAATATGGATTCCACACAACTGCAGCTTGCTACATTCGTGATTCCACTCAGTTTAACAACTTTTTTATCGTAAACAATAAATTTATACTATCTATACGTAGATACCTATTAAGTATTTTAAAAGTAATAAACAAAGGGTATTAACAAACTTTTACCTACTTATATTAGAACATTTTTAATATAATATTATAAATTCTCGTATATGATGAGATAGGTGCGGAATCACGAATGTAGTAAACTGCAGTTTGTAGAAACGATCGCATCCGAAGCAGCCGAAAAAGCTAAAGTTTTTTAAATACAGGGGTCCCATTCGGTGTCTAGACTAGACCCTCGGTCCGCGGGATCCTAGCGTTCTAGAACTTTTTAAGGAATTATGTTAATCGACGTTACAGGGGACCGAAGAGCTGGCAGTTTCATTGGACAAAGAATTAGCATAGCAAATCAGAGAGGAAATGCTGCCAGCATCTTCGGCACTATGCCCAAGGGGACCTCTTTTAATAGTATATATTCTTTGTAGTTAATGTTTATTTTATATACATTAAGTTTAGGATTATTTTAGGTTTCGATGTCAATGTTGTGTGTTGTTAGTTTAGATAACTTGGTTTAAATAAATGAAACTGTGTAAATTTATGCATATTTTTTATGTTATTTAGTGAATCAGCATTATGCTTTCATTGTGATGTGAATTGACACTGTAGGTGAGCATTGGTACCTTTTTTCAATGCTTTTTCGTCGACGCGCGGCTGTTTTTCGATCGACTTTTGCGGTTCATTGCTCTCACAAATAAACCGGACCGCGCCCAGGTGCCACAGACACAGTTCTGAATTGTTATTTTCTCCAAGACTGAGCAATTACCGTTTTTCTTTCGCCTACTTTAATAGTACTTTAACAACGGTGCCAACTTAACGGCCAATTTATGTAATTAACATTTGCATGACTTGGTTTAATTTTGATGGCTGCTTTAGAATGTTCATTTGATGATTTGAGGCTGTGGAGGTAATTTAAAGTGCGAAGTGGATTTTGTAAAGTTTTTTTGTCGAGATCTATCGAGCCACAAGCCAGAGACTATGTGGTCAGCGATGATAATAGGGAATAAGTATTAATATTTTTTGCAATACAGTTGCTCAAAAAGTGCGCTTTTTTTGGCTGTTTTGCGTGCGAAATAGTATTTTATGCAACAGTTGTATTATAAGAGGCGTCAAAAAAAGCGAGTGGTGTGGGTTACGATGTGAGCGCAGCGAACATCATAAGAAAAGACGCCACGAGCTTTTTTTGACTTAATTACACAACGTTGCATACAATACTTTTTCTACGACATCTTTAAACTTATTTTATCTTGTTTGCTTTTTAAATAAGTGCCTACCACCGTATTTGGTCCTGAACGACTGAATGGTTTTTGATCATAGCCTGTTTGAATGGACAAATTAAAAAAAAGTCATTGGCAGTAAAAGTTTTACCTACGTAACGATGGAGCACTTTTAGAGCCATAAGCCAACAAGTGCTTTTAGAGGGAATAAGCAATATAGACTTATCCAAGGTCTTTTAATGAGTGTTCTTATAGTGGTGCTCATGATTACATAAATCACAGATAATGTACAGGAGTAGAAAAAATCTTTTATTTAACTTGTAATACCTACCTATTCGTATCGAAGGATTACTTCCAAATATCAATACTTGCAAATTTGATCCACTTCTTGTGAACTGATTAATTTGAAACTTGATTATAAGTAGGTATGCTTAATAACCTTAATAACAATGCAAGTACAGACAGCAAAAAACTTTAATTATATTATTTTTCTCATAACTCCATATTAGTGTTAATGACAACTGTTACAAGTATTTTAACGGCAATAAAAACCGGGTCGTTTGTGTACAGTGTGGTGAGTGACCCCCGGCATGAGGTCGGGGGAGGCGGGCGAGGGCTCGGAGCTGGCGGAGTTCGGCGCGCGCTGGCCGCCGCCGTACGGGCCGGGCTACGCCTGGGCGCGCTCCGCCACGCCGCAGCACCCGCCGCACCACCTCGCGCGCCACTCGCGCTCGCAGCAGGTATACACCTCACCATCACCACTACATACCACAGGCCACGTCAGGAGGCAGAGTAGTGCTAGCTGGTGCTGGTAGCCTGGTTTACAAATGCACTTTTTTTAGTTTTTATCCTTCCGTCGCCACAGCTCGTTGTACTCCAAAAAACAGCTGTCAACTTGTCAACATATACAGTAGTGGATAATCGTTTATGTCTAGATCATAATTATTTTGTCAGATTGACATTCAAATTCGGTGACAATCGTAATTTAAAAAGAAACGAAGAACCAACTGGTATGGTGACAGTGTGTACCTACTTCCTATTCATTTTTTTATTTGCATAGTTACCATTGTCCAACTGTAGACCGCGCATTAATGTGCTTCCTCCCATTTGTTCACACTGAATCTACGCTACGCCGTAGGCCTACGTAACGTAGCATGGTAGCGTAGATTAGCTACAACAAATCGTGTTGGTCGTAGCAATGCCCGTAGCTGCAACAAAATACCGTCTCTTTCACTCTAAAATTACACTTACACTTGCAAGCGTCCATAGGCTACGGTAGCCGCTTACCAGGCCGAGCCGTGACCTTGTTTGCCACCGACGTGGTATAACTAAAACAATATCACTACTAGTGAGCGAGACGGCACGATTCTAACTTCGAATTTGGGAGCATAAAGCCAGATTAATCACACAGCAAGACTGAAGAACGTTACTAAAATGTGTCTGTTTCCAGGACAACCGGCACACGAGCTACGAGGCGGAGGATGCGCGTGCGCGCGCGCGAGGCGGCGTGTACTACTCGCCGCCTGGCACGTCCTACACCATCGTGGAGCGGCCGGCCTCCTCGCACGGCCACCACGCCTCCTACTCGCAGCACCACTATGCCGGGAAACTGTCCCGGCAACCGTACCTTGGCTCTTCCACAATAGGCAATAGTACAGGTAACTGAAAACCAATGAGTTGTCGGTGGCGATTAACTATAAGCTTCATGAGACGCAAATTATTCAACACAGAGAAGAGCCAAAAGGGCCGTGGATTCGAAAACAAATCGTTAAACAGAGCTGTTTTTGCCAACTTTACTCGCATGGTTTGAAGTGACATGGGACGTCTAGGTTCCCAAGCTTCCCTCCCTAGGAAACCTACATGATTTAAATCAAGAGATATGAACTAACTTTTTGAATGTAGTTTGCTTCGAGATTCTAGATGGTGAATCGCGAGACACAGACGACAAATCAGTAGGTAGCGCATATAATAATATTTCTTGAAAATCTATAGATTTGCGTTATTTTATTTTTGTTATTTACGCTATTTTTAGTTTATTTTGAAGTCGGTTTAATTATTTTTCCTTCTATCATCATTCGGGGTTTCGGTGTCTATTGTTGGTCGCCTATCTGAGCTCCCTTTCGGCAGATATCAACTGACAATAAGGTCTGCGGGCCGGCATTTACAATTACAACCAAATATTTCGTCTGTAAACGATAATATAAATAACGAACACAAAGAGAAATATTCGTCGGTTTCGGGTGAGGTTCGATTTATCGTCATTCACCAACAATGCTCCACCGAGATTCGTTTGAATCTGCGTTGCGTTTATTGGTGACCTATGCACAGTATCCACGGATTGTAAGTAAGTATTTACTTGTACGAAGCGTTCCATTCGAAATCCAGCTGTTTTAGTACAAAAGGTAAACTGCACCACAAAGGAATGCAATTAGTTCTGCTACTGCAAAAGGGTATAGAAGAACTCTGAATAGTCTTAACCCGCTGCATAGGGAACACGGTGCGATTGAACGGACCGCCGTAATGGCTCGCGCTGCCCAGCAATTAAGCGACCGCTGTGAATAAGTTTTTAAGTGCGCTACGGGAATATTATCGTTAAAAATTAACTTAAACTGCAAAGGTTAACCGAATACCCGCAGTGCGTGACAGCACGGGGCGTGGAAATGTCGTATGCGATAAAGCTTTTGGACTTTATAACCTTACGTTAAAGCAGGTTACCTTCACTTTAAAATTCTTAGTAGCATTAAGTATCTTTGAACTAGTAGCGTTGGTGTTGAAAGTATACCTACTAAGCTCCCAGTGACAATGTCACGACATAAGAAGTATCTAGTAGGATCTAGGCGATCGAGTTGCAGGTGGAAAAAAAACAATTAAACCTGGCTTATATAGAGGATATTAGCATGGTTTACCATTTTCTCCCACTGCTAAGTGAATTTCATAGATAGGCACTAATCATAAAGCAACCACATGTTTTACAAAGTCTTGTAGGGCATTCTTGCTTAGGTCGATGACCGAATACAAAGGAGAAACCTTCGATCGTTTATGTTCTACAAACAACATTGCTATTTAGTAATTTTATTTTTACTTCGGGATATGTATCGCAACGATGGTCCAAGCTCGAATGCGCTGAAAACAGTAGGCTTATTGTCTAACTCGCACGCAATCGCTATAATGTTCATTTTGACAGTTCACGTATGGGCTGACAATTGGCATCGGAATCGGCTAGCTGTCACATTCATGCAAGAACTGTCAAAATGAACACGATGGCGATTGCGAGCGAGTTAGACAATAAGCCTACAGCTCTCACAGCGACTTTGAGAATCGTTTCGCCGGCACACTTTCGAGCGACTGATGTTATAACTATCTTGAGTATATTGATATAGATCCATGCTAGATCAAATTGTAAGGAATTTATTCGGTCGCCGATCTGATGTAAATTGTGAAAGTATTGTTAGCAGGTGCAACAAGTCTTCGCAATAGCTCGAACCACCTGAGCGCGGCGAACGGCAAGAAGCGGCCGATTTCGCCCGAGCAGGTGCTGCGGCTGTTCGGGCAGGGCGGCGCCGCGGCGCTGGGCAAGGCGCTGCCGCCGTCGCACGCGCAGCCGCTGCCCGCGCCCGCGCGCCGCCACTCCCCTGCCAGCAGCCCCAGCAGTACCACGCACCATGTGAGATGATTATGCTTACTTTACAACACCAATATTTCATTGTTTTCTGCCTTATGACCTCCTATTACGATGCGATATTAATTCATACAATTAATTATGTAAATCAGAATTTAAAATTACAGTGGTCAAAATAATTGAATGTTAGATACGGAATGATAATCGATCTCTTAATCGACGTTTAGTATATTACGCAGGCAACAAATGTGTGCATGGAGCATTTGTAAAGTGTAACGAAAATTAAAAACTGATCAATGATGGCGCAAGGGTAATAGTGACTCGGTGGCAGCATTAAATTAATGGGTCTTAAAATAACTGGTCGGACTGCTGGCAGCGCTGCGGGGTGTCGCAGGTGTAAATAATTCTAGAGTGAGGCCGCGCCAGTCGATACTGCTACTTTATTCATTACCACGGTTCCTGCCGTTTAGGAAAGGGAATGAAAGCATGGACATGACCTGCACATTAACGTAGGTACCTTTTTATTAATGTTTGTCATAAAATGCTGTGATAATGCAGCTGTCGTGTATTCGTGGTATAAACAAGGTATGCTAGGTCTGAGACTGCGTTGCAAGCGATCTCACGACAGAAAAAAGTAGCGTGAACATTGGCTAGTTTCAGTAGCGAATTAATATTAGTAACCATTCCAAAGTGTTTCAATTGAACTCGCGCACGATTTGAGTTGAACCTGTCAATATTAAAACGGGTACTCCTTGTGAGCTGTAACAGTAGGTATTCTGAGATGGCATATGAATCATCTAAAATATATATTTTTTTTAATTCAGATGAACAATTATTGTCGGATAATAGGTACATACGGTAACAGCGAATTTGTCCTACTCTAAATACATTGAGGATTTCGTTTCATGTCAAAGATATTTAAAATGTATATGTCCAGAAATATTCCTAATTGCTTAAGACACATGCTCGCTACCCTGCGCACCATAATCTCTTTTATGTTATTAAAATTCTCCTACATCAAGGCATGTCCATTATAATTCTGTCGCTCGTCGGTTGGTAATGGACAGTAACGTCATCATCACGGTCAGTCGACGATAGACGACGGCGGGACACGCCGCTTTCGCCGTTTACTAAGTTTCAAAATATAAATTTAAAACTAATCTCTTTACAATTACCTCGTAAAAATATTTATTTTTCTGTTGTTCTAAAACCACACTGTTGAGCAAAGATAACAGGTTACTTTCAATACAATACCTACAACGATTTTCTCGTCAGTATATGAGCGACTAACAAGAATTTTAACTGATAAAATAACTCGTGACCCTTGATAACAAAAAATACGTCCCTCTAGTGAATATAAGTTAACGAAATCAAAAGTGTTCTTACTACAAAAAGTGACCCCTATTTATTTCCAATCATTGCTATCGATCGTACGAAGACTTTTAAAGGTAGTCAATCGGAGAAACTACAGTATTAATGTTATTTTAGCGTTCACCTGAAACAATTCCCACGGCTCATGTAAATCGGTCGACTGTAAATTTACACTTATAGCGAAATAAATGTTACAGTGTATTTATTGTCTTTATACCATGACGAAGTGTTAATAGAATTCAAATAAGTGCGTGATGTTCTTCACCATAGTGCTTTTCCAACAAGCAGTTTACTCAATACTAGTTCCAAATTGGATTCATTCGAGCACTATGAGGTAAGTATTTATTAAAATTAATTAGTAACAGAAGCTCGTATGTAAGTAGGCTGACAGTTAGGTACATGTATTTTTGCTTAAATGTATGAACATAGGGGAGAAGTCAACCATACCTACCTACGCCGTGCTCAAAAATATTCAAACTTACAAAAATCACTTTTTTGGTCCCCCACGATGCATTTAAGTGTGACTGTAGTCACGTAAAAAAACATTTTGGTTAGGTAGGTTTAACTTTGCTCCCAGGTGTAATGACTGACTGAGATTTACTTCCTATCCTGAATTCCCATAGAATCGTAGAATTCCGCAAAGTTCGGAGTTACTGTTACGCCGTCAGGGATTTGGATCACTCCCTCGTCTCCCATGTCAGACCACACACACCTGTTGCCGCACACTTCAGATAACTTATCTTGTACTCATCACAAAGTTCAGACACGACATACATAAGTACATCTATTGAAATAATTCTTGATAGGTACTTACATATATATAGCAAAGTCACTAGTCATCAATTTAATGACATGTTGTACATAAGTATCGACGCTGTAAATTTTTCTAATCAGCATGTCTTTAACCAATCCTTTCAGCCCATTTTATAGTGTGTTCTTACTCTTACACATTTATAGTTCAACCTAGGTTATTGCTAGGCTTGGAAGTTAATCGTGTTAAGTTTTGATACATGTAAATATGTGCGAGATGAAGAAACTTTGCAGAGAGGCCTATATTAGGGACTCATATTCAGGGATATGAAAGTAACATGATCCGGCAGGGTTGATTTGTGGTATCGGATCTTTTGGTTATCATCAGGATCGTGTCTGGTAGTATATATTTGATTCAAACTATTAACGACACTGACAATACTGCCATTAAACGCTGTGCCACTTTTTAATTTCCCTTGCTTAGTTGTTCGCACACCTATTTAAAATTTAGCTAGTAGCTACCCAAGCATCCAATAACCAGCCAGTTGAGGTATACATAATTGTCTCATCGAAATTGAATAAAATCTAGATTAAACGAAAATTCGGGTCCATTTGCATATTGAGCTAACAAACGAACATCCATCCGCGCGCGATCTTATCCAACTCGGACACGAACTTCAGCTTGTTGGCATGAAGCCACACGGTGCAGGTTTAAGATATCTAGTATAGTTAAGTAACTATTGTTCAAATCTCAGTTTAATTGCCCTAATTTAATAAAATAAAGTGGTGACCTGGTTTCTACGGACGTCGTTCGATGAAAAATAATATTACATAGTTTCATCGAGTAACGCTTGCTTACGTAGCCTACTAAGCACCTAGTTCCTACTGATTCTTGTTCAATTCTCTAAAATAATTAAGTTATTTCATTAAAAAAGTGTCAGAAATAATAATTTCCGTTTCAGAACTACCTACTTAACTACTTTTACCAACTACTTAACATCGCATTTAATATTGAAATACATAACTCCGTCTAAATAATTGATTGCAGAAATGTTTTTCTATATCTAAGGCACTTGGTAGTATTGCTATTCTGAACTAATCAAAATCCCAGTCTTATGTATTATTTTGCTTAAAATTGAATTTGTAGCAATTTATGTTTATCTTTAATGAACTCTACCTAAGTAAATGATATCTCTTTACAATACGTTGCGTAATACATTACCTCTTAGTTGACCTTGCATCAATATATCGGTACTCGTGCCGATACCGCTGTTACGCGTCGTAGTGTTCCAGTTCCAGTGGCATAATACGAAACGATCCAAGTGCGGGGGCGGCGTGGCATGAAGGGGCGCGGCTGGAGCGCGTTTGTACACCGTCTTTGAGATGCTAAACGCGCTCTGAGAAGCATTGTTTGCAATAGATAGACGAGCTTTATTGCTTATGAACGCGGAGCGAGGGCAATTCAGTGTCCTACAATACTCGCGGCCACTTCTTCAAAAGCATTTCACTGTACAATTTTCGGATGGTAATTTATTTCGCTCAGGCTTTTCATGTCGGCAAGAGTTAAATGTAACGCCAAACGTTAAATATGCGTGTTTCTCTATTTATGAATTAACATTCTTCAGTTGTTTTCATAATGACAACTAGGGTAACGAAAGTTAGACAGTATGGTCCTAAAATTTTTTGTTCTCTATTCGTATTAGGCCGGGAGATGGTAACAGAAAATTTCTGGTCATTTGTATCAGTATGGCGGTTCTTCAGGAGTCTACATAATAACAAAAAGGAAAGCGATGGTCATAGCGCTGGCACCGGCGGCCTAATCGCGTGGGCGTTAAACGAACGTGTCGGATAAATAACGAGTGTCGAACGATTTGTTCCCCAGAAATTCTTGTATTTTCCGATAGTCGATAAAAAAAGAAGGCGGTAGCGTAGTGTCATACTTCTCAGGTGTGACTTACAGGCCGCCATACCAACACGAATACAACAATAAAAAAACCAATTCTTAAAAAAAAACTGTCTACCCCGTAAGGTATTTAGACGTGATTTGCGTATACGAAACGCGTATGTGTATGTTCGCAATTATCTTTGTATTTATATTTGATGGAGTTGAGTGTGTGCAGGCGATATACCGCGGCGGCGAGCGCGAGCAGCGGCCGTATTCGTCGGGCGGCGCGCCCGCGCCCGCCGAGCCGGCCACGCGCACCCTCACCATGAGCCGGGACCCCGCCGACTCCCACGGCTTCGGCATTTGCGTCAAAGGTGGGAAGGAGGCAGGTGAGAAATGCCACAATGCCATTCTTATACCTATGGAATCGTGACCGCCGCTTCTAGACTTCACGTTCATGCGACATCATTTTGTAAACTGCTCTGCTGATTTGGGCTTCAGTTAAAATGAAATGTATAAAGAATACGAAGGTGATGAAAATAAGACACATCGTTACTTTCTAAATTACGGGATACAAAAAAGTGATACTCTTCAAAAATACCTATCTAACTAAGTAGATAGTTACCTATACCTATTTAGGTGAATAAATAATAGTATAAAATATTGTTATTAAACGGACACAATTAATTAGGTTGTCTTGGTTATAGTTAAGTAAGTGTCCGACACTTACATTCAACTTCAACCTTTAGCCTAACAAGTACCCTTGAGCTATAGACACAATTAAATCTAAACGCGCCATGTGAAGTAGCGGATGTTTACTTTGTAAAACAAGCGGTACTAACACTTAATCACCGCAGAGTGATCGGACAGACGAGGCTGCTATCGATTGCTTATCCATGTGGGAGGCTCGAGTATAAATAGCCCTCGAAGGGTCAAAGCGTTCTATTCAATGACCTACAGCTCTATCTTGATAGACAATTTGTGTTTATCCTTTTTGCTGTCACCTCTCTTGACTACCGTAGATTTCCGGATACAATTTTGTTACGTTTTATCGACGCAATCTCGACTCAAAGACTACGTAAGTAAACGTGCATAGTAAGAAAATTTGCGATTAATGTGTACAAAATGTAAAATAAATAAAAGAAAACAACCAATAGTTAAGTATTATGATTATTAACTTTAAACAATGTTGGATACAATGCCTGGAACATTTTATTTGTACTTGAACATTTTCTGGACGTTATTGCGGCAGTATAAGTATGCAAAAGAAAAGGAGTATTCGTGCTAATCAGTGTTGTCAAACGTGACAACAACAATTGTTCTCTTTTAGAAGTTAATAAGTAACGTAGGTACTTTTATTTAAAAAAAATCTATGGATAATAAACGTAGATACGTAGGTCCAGTGTTCTAAATAAAGTATTACTATATTGTGTAGTATTATGATTTTCTAGCCTGAATTTCCTCGTAATTTTCAATAAGGGATGGGGTAGGTACCACCTGCGTTTTAAGAATATTTAAGATAATAACCAAGATAGTATATGATAGGAACTTTCTTCAGAGTAAGAAGTCAAAGCATTGTTCATTTCGGGAAAAATGATATAATATTCAAATCCGTAAAATGAAACAAAATTATCGTCCGTAAAATATTGAGCATTTACATTAAAGTTGGCAATATTATGGTAAAATACTTAAAGAGCTTTAGGTAATATCCGTTGCAAAGAGATAGCGTGTTTTTTGGTTGCACAGGTAAAGCTTATATCCGCTTCGGACAGCTCATCGCTTCCTATCTGAGTTTATTCAGGAGCCCCACAAAATTAAAACGGCAGCTAACAAACTAAACAAAACAGAAGCCCAACACAGATTTGACAAACGTTTACTGCTTGCTCATAAAAATGCATGATGGCAAACCATATTATACTTACAGTAATTAGTTCATTTAATATTCAGAAGCGAGTTTTAACGTTTTTTTTCTGCATGTTTTCGATTACGTTAAACATTTAACATAAAGGCGCACACTTTGGTCTCTTGGTCAGCGTTACAATATAGTGTTTGCAGGCGTGGGCGTGTATATTTCCCGTGTGGAGGAGGGCTCTGTGGCGGAGCGCGCCGGCCTCCGTCCCGGGGACTCCATCCTGCAAGTCAATGGCACACCTTTTTCCGGAATCTCCCACGAAGATGCGCTTAAGGTACATATGTTGTTTGTTAAGATGTAGTTTATGTAAGTAAGTACACATTATTTTTAGTAAAACTATATTTTATGGTGTTATTTTGCTGTTCTTTCGTGTTTTATTTGTCAATTGCCGTCCGCTTCTCTATTATTACAAATGATGTATGCGAGTTGGACCTATAACTGAACACAGTAGGTTGAGTAGGTAAAATACGAACTAAATTCGAATTATGAAACTTCATTTCCATGTTAAAGACGTTGCTATAATGTAACAAAGAATTGACAGAACTGTTAAGGTGACAGTGTTTCGACAAAGGCAATTAGACCTGTTGCTGCTGGCAAATGTTCCTGAGCCGCAGCCAAACGACTTGACACTGTAGATACGTGCCAACCACACTCCTATTCCCGCTACAACCAAATCCTACGTGTAATTTGTTAATTTAACACCGAAGTAGGCATAAGACATCGAAAACTACTTGTAAAACACCTAAGTAATTATTTACGTATTTTAAAAACGAAATCATACGCGGGCAGCTCTCTTTAGTCAAAGTTAGGAAGAAGTTAGCAAAATAACACAGCAAACTCACTCAAAACTTATTTTCTAAAGTACTTTCAGTTTACTAACTCCAATCTTAGACGAAATAGCCCTACAGAGAATAACTCAAAGCACCTCATTTTGAGCTACGGCTAGGCGGAGCACTGTAATGAAGTCGCTTTCCATGTTTGCGTGTAAAGGAGCAAAATGAACTTCAGAAGCGGCTGCCCGCGCTGTTGTCGTGATAAAAGTGGAAGATTATACGAACGAGATACGTACGTTGTCGTAGACACATGCGAGTGCTACGCCGCGTCGTAGCACTGCCATGAGAAAAAGATAAAGCATTGAGTTTCAGAAGCAATACATTCAATAAAATTAGGTACGTCTTCGTTATAAAATAAACTATACCAATATACAGCACATTGTTAGCGGGAAACCTATTAGCTGTCAATGCGTCGAGCCGACACACGACGGAATTGAGCCCGCGTCCCCCGCGTCACGTTCTGTGATCAATTCGGAAATTAGGGTGTAGCTAGAGACGTGTGGCTTTTGCTTATCTCTTACATTATCGGGTACAATATAGAATTGTTTGTAAGATTTACCTGTTTCAAATATTCTGAATACATGTAAGTAACTGATGCAAGTTGGTAGTATATTGCTGAACACGAGACCGCATCGGTATTCCCGTCTCTCGCTAACGGCAGACCCGCGTCTCAACGTCCTACCTTACAAAACCGATACCCGTTAAGTCCAATCAAGACAACTTTCAGCCAATCAATCTAAATGAATAAACTTCCAGCAAAGTCTAATAATATTTGCATGAACTTCAGCAAGCTTTGCTAGAAATATGAACAAGTTTGAAATATCAACCAAATACACCTTCTGACGTTGTTATCTTTCTTGGGAGGTATAACAGTAGGTATGGAGCTAAGTCGGTATTACATGATAGATGTATAGATAAACCCCCTTATTAATAAACGCTCGATAGGCTTCTGCTAACTTAGCAATCGTTTGCCCTTATCTGTGAAAGGTAAATGTCAAAGTGACATATAAGGACAAACGATTGCTAGTTAGTGGAAACCTACAGAGCGTTTATGAATAAGGGGGACAGCATCTGTAGTGGTTAGTGAACCAATATGAAACACTATATTCGACAATAGTGCCTAGCAAACTTATTTTTACGGTAGAACAAACAAAGGGAAAGTTTGTATTAGTTCAGCAAGCCTGCTTCCTTTTATCGGAGAGGAAGAATAATATGACTTTCTGTTGGATTAAGTGGAGTAGTAGCTACGCCAATATTGCTAAGTAAAAATAAACAATACTTGGTGGCAAATATTTGGAAGGTAACGTCCTAGTCTTCTGATGAGTGCAATAGGTATGCTACGTATGGCAAAGGTATGAAGCAAATGTCGACTGTGAGACCTACAGTTATCTGTAAGTGTGCCTACATAAGTGTGTGCCTACAGAGATGTGGGCGGGTCAGGAAAGCGGTACTATTTTCGCAATGTTGGCGGACTGTTCCTTCCGTACTTCGCGTTATCGCTTGATTTACGACATCACTCCCTGAAAACGCTCTACTACTTTTTGTGGGACACTGCTATTTAAGGGTAAAGAGCCCCATTTCCTTGTTGATGCGTCAAGCAGATTAGCAAAGATTAGCAAAGAGCAAAGATTAGCAAAGGGCATCCTAAAATAGGGCAAATTACACTATTCTGAGTTATTGTTAGACGAAACAACAGCCAAATAAAATGTACGCACGTACGCACTGTAACATCAAGTAATAAATGATATAAAATGTATTTCGCAAGTACATACAGGTGTTACAGGTATTACAATATATTTTATAAATAGTATAATGTAACCTAATAAATATCTGTCTTGACAATATTACATGGCCTGAAATTGATGAATCTCATAAAATGTAGCTATTTCTTTCCAACTGTATGCTTAGAGTTTTTTGCGGTTCGAAAATTCCGGTGTGCCAATAAAAAAGCATTGTACCAATTGGATCCGACATAGTGCGGGTTATCCTCGATTCTTTTACGGATCAGACGCGGCCCACAGAGACCCGATTAACTAAAGTAAAAGGACGTAGTTTGATCCGAGTTACTTTGTTAACCTTTCCATTCTGGACCCGAATACTTTGTAGCAATCGGGCATGCTTGCTTTTCTGTAGTCAGTCTGTTAGAATGCGTCACACATTCACACATGTGAAGTGGAGTAATCCTTTGTACTTAGTAGTATTAGAAAAGACGTCAGCAGTATAGATACCTAGAGTGAGTAGATCGAGGTTAGGAGTGACGCGCCCCGCGCCGCGCCGGCTGCGCCGTTGTCCTTCGCCGGTCCGGCGTGACGTCGCGCCGGCCGTCGCCGACCTTTTGACTCATCCCATGACGTCATACGAGCCCCACATCACATGATTTAATGGCTTATTACTAAAATCATAATAGGCTCACGTTCCAGGAAGTTAACAAGGACATTTGTTAGAATCCAAATTAAGCCTTGATAGAATCCAAATTAAGATATAGCATTAAGCTATGGGGAAACAGCTACCAATATAACATTAACAGAGCTCTTACAATACAAAAGCGAGCAGTTCGTACCATGTTTCGCATTCCTCCATGGGTATCGTGTAGAAACTATTTTAGAGAACTAGGAATCCTAACTGTGCCTAGTTTATATGTTTCAGTGCTGCTCACAAAGTTCCTAAAGTACGAGTCTTTCGAAGAACAAAATGAGCGCCTACTTACGCGCACTAAAAACAGAAAATTTAATTTTTGTCCAAGACTGAAGGTGGTATCACATTCGGGGGCTCACCAAGCTGTAAAACTGTACAACAGGCTGCCTACTGATCTAAAAATTGTTACCAATTACTCATTGTTTCAGAGGAAATTAAAAAGTTTTTTGTTAAGAGGTTGCTTTTATAGTGTAGAGGAAATATTTAATGGTGAATAAGGTATAGGCTAGGTATTATGTATTTCTCGTTTTTATTTTGATAATCGTAGTTTTGTTGTAGTGTTTTTATTGTTTAGTTTATATTCTTTTTTAATTAAGTTACTTAGGTAATCTGTATTTCAAACACAATCTCTGTATTGTTTTTTTGAATAAATACTGAATACTGAATACTGAATACTGAATTTAGTGCAACATTTCACCAAGTTTCGGAATTTATGCGTGAAATTAATTTGAATTTTACCATGAGCTGTGAAGGAAATCATCGTGGGGAAATTTGCAAAGCAAATCAATGATGTGTTCAAGGTTCCCAAAACGCACTAGGCCCGCGTGGGAACTATAACCCAAGCGTTTTCATTCTGAGAGAAAGCCTGTATGCAGCAGTGCAACGTTTGAAGGCTGGAGATGAGATGAATGTTAACTATACTCAACGCCGTATATAGATTCCAAAAAAACTACTCGTGTGTTGCCAATAAAATAAAAAAGTTTTGCATCGGTAAGTTTGAACTTTTATAAATATAATACATAAGTAATTTATTTATATGTAATTGTAAAGTTAAAATTAAATGCAACCACATAAATAAATTATTTCATATCAATATTAATTTCACCTACAGAAATTTGGTTGAAACTGTTTTGTAGAAGAAAAGTTCATATTACAGTGGTAATACTTCAGGTTTAAACAACATTTGGATACTATTAATGTTATAATTTGCGTACCTATATACTATTTATAAAATAATTTTGATGTGCACGTAGAAATATTGACAACAAATCACGTATGGCAAACTTTATGGTAAACATGGCGGCCACAGGGCCACCCACCATGACATCTCCAATTGTCACTTCATTTCATTCGGCATAGTCACAGGGTAAAAACTTAGTTTGTATGTTTGTCAGTCAAACTCGTAAAAATTATATATTTAGACACATGGATAGTTCAAAACCAAGGTATTCATGTGCAACACACATTGTATGTGATATTAAATAGGATATGCATAGGTAGGATCAAGTGCAAAAATAAGTATCTATTCGAACCACTCAAAAATATGTTGGCCTTATTGCGTCGAAATAAGAGTCGGTGGTACTTATTTTTGAAACTTTGATTAAGTACATATTTTTACACTGTATATAGGAAACATCAAAAACTTGGGATAATTTTTACACTTAAATAACAACAAAATATTATTATGACTATTTTTTATTAATGTGCATCGGTTGGTTACATCTGGAATGTCATAATGAAAATGACACTTGTGACGTGACGTCCGGCCATCTTTGGTAACTTTTTTGGAATCTATATACGGCGTTGAGTTTAAGTTATCGTAAGTTAAACGTAGAACGTTTTCACAGTATACTTGAATGCGGTAGTCCGAGTCGCCGTCATAATTATTCAGTCCGTATTTAGATTTTCTGTTATTTTCTCTAAGGTTGTTTTATACGAAATGAGATGTTGATAAAATGTGCAACGAGAATAGTAATGGTTCGAAACGAACAAGCTAAATATTTATGGACGTTTAGTAAGACTATAAATCCAATAAGTTTATTTTCCATACTTTTCTTTGAGCTGTTTTCATCTAAGTAAGTAGGTACAGTATGTTTGTACATTATTTTTTCGAAGATCATGCGATTAAGGTTTTTTTGAGTTTTAAGGGGTGCTATTATCAAGTACTCTCTAAGGCTTGGCTGTCGATCAATCAGTCACAGGGCTGTATCTTAGAATAGGCACAAAGTTAAATTGTTCTTAGAGTACAACAATATTTTTAATAGATAGAGTGATTCAAGAGGAAGGTTTATAAGTATAATTCTACGCAGACGAAGTCGCGGGCAGACGCTAGTATAATATAAAGACACGTGATCACGCATCTGGTCTGGCATCTGTCTCATAGTTTCATAGGTACAGTCAAGTGTAATAATATATATTTAGACAAAGATTCAAAAATAAGTACCATATTATGCTCTTATACCGGCGTAATAAGGTCGTGGGACATATTTTTGAGAAGTTCCTATCAATACTTATTTTTGCATTTGACCGTACATAGCAACAATGGTGTGTGCGCGTGTCACGCAGCACGCATTTGGTGTGCGACGGCCTTTAAACCTTGCCTAGTTCGATGCTTTTTTACCTTAGTGGGTACCTATTATCTAAATTCTGTAATAATTTAAGTCTCCGTATTTCATTAATTTCCGCACAGGAGCAACAAATAATAACGAATCAATGAGCAATACCTACCGATCCTTAATGAATGAAAGTTGACTAACCATAATTGTAGTTTTCTCTATGTAGGTAAGAAACTAAATCGTGTACCTCTATGAAACCTTTTCATAGACAACATCACAATCATTTCTTTGGCATGTGTGAGGGCTATGCATGGTACGTCAACAAGACATTTGCGATGACAAGGTTCTACAGTTCAGTTTCTTTGACTTTTCCTGTTTTCTGTATTGCTGATTTGTTGATTATGTATTTGGTGTTCAATAAGGATTCATTGTATTGTTGTGTACCAGATGCTGAAGTCGTGTCGGCAACTGACAATGACGGTGCGCACGGCGGGTGCGCTGGTGGGCCGAGCTTCGTGCTCGTGGATGGACCGCTACGGACGGCCGGCCTCGCCGCCGCCGCCGCGCCCGCCGCGCTCCAACAGCAAAGACCGCTCGATACGGAGGGTAAGTATTCAACTACGCGTCAAAATATTAGTACTATTGTGTATTTGTATTTATATTTCAAGTATCAGTGATACTTATATATGATAATTTTTCAGTACTATCGTGGTACAAATCCAGCCCTTTTAGTTCACGGCTATTTTTGCCTAGCAGCGATCAGAGCGCATTGCACGCGTGGCAGCTAAAACACAGTTATAAATTGCAGTATCGTTCAACCAGTTGTAATAAGAGTATTTGTGAGTAGGTGGGCAAGAATTCACTTGAAAGTGAGCGGTACCACAGAAGAGTTGTAACTCACGTGGATTATGTGGCCGTCATCGCATATTATAATGCTGTTTTCTCTGCAGCTCATGAATTAGAATATATATATATTTGTTTTCTAAAAATAAAATATTCTTGGTCGATGGATTTGAGACTAGGTACTTACATTTTTAACTCGTATGTAGATACGAGACTAGATCTTAACATATCATTACAATCTTAAATCGTATAAATCTCTAACGTAATTTAATAATTCGTGGAGTATTTCGGTAATATTTCTTCATAGTACAATAAGTACACATTATAGATGGTTTTTTTCTTAGTTAGAATAATATCTCCCTAACTAGCTATAAATACTTCCTGAAGTATTAAATTATAGCCCATGCGCAAGTTCTCGTATTCGTCTTTAATCCCTTGAAATTCAGGATATCGAGTGCGATACGCTGTACAAGAAATACCGGTTTCAGATTTTACCACAGTGCTTTACAAATGATTAACGAACCTATGCTGTTTCGGTGTCACATCTCGTTTCCAATGTTAATTTATGATGGTCTAATCACCGAGCTCGTTTAGCTGTATAACTGCAGCAGATCGGTTTATCTGCGGAAGCGGAGCTCGCTGGTTAGACGCTCGGGCCGACACAAAAACAAAGTTCCCTCGCTTAGCACGGGATCTGAACTTGATTGAAACTTCTTCTCTTCTTCTTCTTCAGCCCTTTTTACGTCCACTGCAGGACATAGGCCTCCTCCAATGCACGCCATTCTCTTCTGTTATGAGCTGTTCTCCTCCATAATTTCCCTGCTATACTGGCAATGTCGTCACTCCAACGAGCCAGTGGTCTGCCTCTATTCCTGAAGCCAGTTCTCGGTCTCCAGTCCAGCACGGTTCGAGTCCACCGTCCGTCCTCCCTTCGGCACACGTGGCCCGCCCATCTCCATTTTAGTGAAGACACTCTGAGGGCAATGTCGGCAACACCAGTTCTTCTTCTGATCTCTGTGTTTGGTATGTGGTCCAGCAAGGAGATACCCAGCATCTTTCTCTCCATAGCCCTCTGCGCCACTTGAAGATGGTGTATCACAGACCTTGTCAGAGTCCAAGTCTCGCAACCGTACGTGAGAACGGGTAGAACGCACTGATCAAACACTCGCCGCTTCAAGCATGTCGGTATGTCACTCAAGAAGACATCATTCAGTTTCCCGAATGCGGCCCACCCCAGTTGAATTCGACGGTCTATTTCAACGACTTGCGAATATTTGTCCAGACATAGCTTTTGACCAAGGTAGACATACTCTCGGACGCGTTGAACACAATGGCCATGGACAAAAATACCCTGAACATCCTGAGCGCACATAATTTGAGTCTTAGCCATGTTCATCCTCAGTCCAACTGCCCTTGACGCGTCATCGAGACCTTCTAGCATCATTTGCAGGTCCTCTAGTCCCTCTGCAAAAATAATCACGTCATCTGCAAATCTAAGGTGTGTCAGTTGTCTTCCGTCGATTGAAATACCCTTGTCTGACCAATCCAGCAATTTAAACACATCTTCCAAGGCAGATGTGAATAGTTTCGGCGAAATGGTGTCTCCCTGTCTTACTCCGCGCTCAATACTTACCGCCTCCGTCAGCTCATGCATCTTAACCCGCAAGGTTGCACCTCGATATATCTCTTGAATGATCTGTATGTAACGGTCATCGACGAGAGCTCTTCGAAGGGAATTAATTACTGCCCAATGTTCCACTGAGTCAAAGGCCTTCTCGTAATCAACAAAAGCCACAACTATGTTCCTGTTGTATTCGGCGCACTTTTCGAAAAGCTGTCTTACGGTAAAAATATGATCCACAGCAGAGTAACCGGAACGAAAACCTGCCTGTTCCACGGGCTGAGCGGAGTCTAGCCTATGCGACAATCTCAAAGTGATCACCTTAGTAAATAGCTTGTACGTATGGGTTAAAATTGAAATTGGTCTGTAATTCGTCAATAGGCTCTTATCTCCTTTTTTGTGCAACAAAGCAACAATAGCCGTCTTCCATTCTTTGGGTGTTACACCTTCGTGGATTACTCTATTGAACAAGATCTGCAGCTGTTTAAGAATCGCAGTCCCACCATGGAGAATTAATTCTGTCGTGACATCATCGCTACCCGGTACTTTATCAGTTTTCATTCGCTTCAGAGCGTTCTTAATCTCATACAAACTAATATCAGGTAAGTCTTCAGTTAAATGACGGACAAGTCTCGCTCTTGGTTCATCTTGTTGGTCCACAGATTCAGGTGTAGCGCTACTATACAGTTTGGAATAATATACCTCAACGACTTTTAGGATCTCATCTCTGTCTGTAGTCTTAGTACCATCTTCCCTGGTGAGTTCGAAAATTTCAGGTCTTCCTTTCCTTAGTTTCTTCCTAAAGATTTTAGGCCCACGGTACTTTTCAATGGTTTCTTGTATAACCTTCTTCGTATTTTCCCTCATATCCTTTCGTACAGCTTTCCTTATTAGTTTGTTGATCGGCTTCACGCCAAGGCCCTTCCCCAACCTTCGACGCCTTTCCTCAATCAGCTCGTTGGTGTGCACAGAGAGAATACTACTACTGGTTTTCTTACCACTACAGACTTCCTTAGCAACCTCTAAAATATTGTTGTTTATATGGTCGCTCAGCTGGTCTACACTTAGATCTCCACAATTCGAATCGAATTTCTCCTGCAACTTTGTCTGATAGTGCAGTTCTTGTACCCGAAGAGCAGTATAGTCCCACTGTTTAGCTTTCCTAGCACAAAGTTTTTTCCTCTCAACTTTGACGTCTAACTTGATCATGGCTCGAACAAGTCTGTGATCACTCCCCACCGTGACGCTATTGAGCACACTGACATCCTGAAATACATCCTTTTTATTGCTCAAAATATAGTCAATTTGATTCCTAGTGTGTCCATCTGGGCTTTGCCAGGTCCATTTTCTTTGTGCTTTCTTTTGAAAGAATGTGTTCATTGCGTACAGTTTCTGAACTTTAAGAAAGTTTACAAGTTTCCCCCCTCTTGAGTTACGCGCGCCCAAACCATTGACCCCGACGAATTCATCCATATCTTCCTTTTGACCAATCTTCGCGTTAAAGTCTCCCATAACTATAGTGTAGTGGCACGGGTTATCACGTAATGCTTTGTCCACGTCTTCATAAAATAAGTCCACTACCGTGTCTTCACTAGAACTGGTTGGCGCATATACCTGAACAATTTTGATTTTGTATCGCTGATTGATTTTAAAAGTTGCGTAGATGACCCTAACGGAAACAGCGTTGGTAATCAATAGTCTGGACGCCCACGTCCTATGGATCATCATTCCCACTCCTCCAACCGACTCGTCAAGACTTCCATTGTGGTATAAAAGATGACCCGACCGGAGTCTCACGAGGTCCTGGCCCCTACGCCGCGTTTCGCAAAGACCGATGACATGCCATTTGATTTTATTGACGGTTTTTTCTAGCTCCAGTAGACGGTCATCACCTAGCAGGGTTCTTACATTATATGTAGCCAAATATATTCGTTGGTTTTGGCAGCCGGATCTTACCCAGGGATTCTTCGCACCCTCTGTCCTGTCGGTTCCCTGACCGCTGCCGTGGCCAGGCCTAACAGGACCGCTGGGGACTGAGGGCCTTACTATTTTTGTACTGTGCATGAGGGATACATAGCCATAAGACACCACACTGGCCAATGTGTGTTGGCGAATCCTCTTTGTTAAGTGGACATTTACTTCCACACGGCTTGAGGTAGCCGGCTCTTGGGATAGCTCCTAGAGTTGTCGGGTTATTTAACCGCCGCCCGATACTCGGCGTTGTCGCTTTAGCACCACCCAGGGGACACGTGCAGGGTAGTACAAGGTTCGAACCTGCGGACGTAGCGACCAAGCCCCCCATTGATTGAAACTTGCATTGTCAAAAATAATGTCAGCAATAGGAAACTCTGAAATAGATCCAATCCAATCGAAACAACGTATTGCGAATCATCTGAACACGCTCTAGCGAATATCAATCGAGATCTTAATAAAGTAAAAGATTGACGTTATTTATTTTGATCTTTGTATTTAATGTAACCGAGCTTTCTTTCTACGCAACAGGAATAAATATTATTGCAATGCAAAGAGACAAAACACGTTTCTAATAAACCTAATGATTTTACGATTCATAAAATTTTATGCGCAATATAAGGGTCGTAAATAAGCGATTGTACATGTAAAGGGGGGCCGGGGTGTCTAGTGGTATGCTAATCGTGGTCCACTGCCCACTAAACTGTCGTTAGTGGTTGTAATGAGGCTGCCGACACGCTCCGGGCCCGCCGCCTGCACCCGCTGTGAGACGCCTAAGTATCATGTTAATACTCTAATTAACGGCGTATCATTTGTAGCAGCAGGAGGTTTGACGTCTTCGCCGAAAGTGAACGGTTTAATTGCAGGCTACTTAAGTCTTTCTTATCAAAATAAGCAGTCCGCGGTAGACTTTGTGAAGCAACTATATCGTATTCTATGTATTTTAGATTTCCCGAACGAGGATTGTAAGAATAGGAAGATCTTTGCCCAGCAGTGAGTTACTAGCAAATAATAATTATGTTTTGTTCTGTTCTAAGGTGGACCTGTGTATTGAGCCGGGACAGTCGTTGGGGCTGATGATCCGAGGTGGTCTAGAATACAACCTCGGTATTTACATCACAGGAGTCGACAAGGATTCCGTGGCTGATAGAGCTGGCCTTATGGTAAGAACGGCGGTTATTTAATAGATACGGTCCACAATTGGCTATTTGAGTTCTTAAACGACGTTAAGATACAATAAAGGCGAACGTAATAGCCTATCGCCGTCGGGGTCGGCCATCGCGCCTGTCAACAGCAGCCGTCCTATTTGTTCACAGGCTGTTTAAGATTGCAGATACGTACGCTTTCTAAATAGAAATTATTGCTTACATCAAAGGCTTTACTGGATATCCTTATTCCTACGTGTAAAAAGTAGGTCAGCAAAGGCCGCTGACAAGATACAGGCCGTTCGTAGCCGATGTATTGTGTGGGTATATGGAGGCAGCGCAGCGCCCGTCTGCCGCTTGTAAAAGTTTTATCATGCTCTTATTTTGCCAAAGCGGCAGTTCCAACAAACTGCCACGAGCAGGGCCAAGGATGACGGAGAGAAAAACTGTTTAATATTTTCAACTGAGGCAGCTTTATTAATCGCGGGGATTGTAACATACAAACATTTATTAAATATACATATTTCGAGCACTTGCGTCTCGGTCTTCCCGTGCTACCTATAAGTACGAGTATACATCACGCAAAATCGAGCAAACTTGCTTCATTTTTACGAAGTTGTGGACAAATGGCTGCTATAAGTAGTGTACCCTGAGCTCATTACCAACACATTAAGTGGTATATTACATCTTCACGCATTCAGATTGCAATGATTCTGTATGGAAATTGGCCTCTTTATATTCTAGATTCTAACCACTTTAGGTACCTAATGCAAATCTTCTCAACTGAGCTCTCGGCACATTGTTGTGTACCGTATAGTTCTGAGAACATAGCTTAGATAGATAGATATTTTTGGAGGCTTGAAATGAGTTCTGTTGTAGTTTACCGATGAGTTTATATCTCTTTCCATTATTTAATACACCAAGTTGCCAGTTTCTAACAGTAATATTTAAATTGTAGTATTGACTGTGGTCTCATTTTTCTTTTACTAGTCTAGACTGTATGGCACTGTGTTGGTCCACTTAGAGCAGGTTAAAGAAAATAATGTGAATGCTGGAAGCAGTTTCTCATTGCGCCAGGAAATGCTCAGCGCGAGGTGTGGCCGGCGATTTATGGGGTTTGAGTCTGAGTTCTGCTCGCCGCCGACGGCCGCACGCCACATCTGAACCTCATAATTTTTAATCAAACCAAACAACAGTTTCATTATTCATTAAATGAAAATTGAAAATGCCGTTCGAATTTTGTTAATTAAAAAAAAACCTAAATAGGTTACATTTTATTTTAGAAAATTTATTCGAACTGTCGTCACGATCAATCGAATCGATCGAGTTTCGATCTATAATTTTTTTATATGAGTTTTGAGAGTTTTTCTTAAACATAAATATTAACAGACTTAAATTTTTTAGTTATTCGGTTTTTATAAGAAATACATATTCTTATTCATTTTTCAACATAGTTAAGTGTTTTGTCGAATAAAAAGAATCCTGTTTTTCGTATGATTTGACCAAGTGGTTTTACATTTGCCAGGTGGGTGACCAAATTCTGGAGGTGAACGGACAGTCGTTTGTGGACGTGACGCACGACGAGGCCGTCGCGCAACTCAAGTACCACAAGCGCATGTCGCTGCTCGTGCGCGACGTGGGCAAGGTGCCGCACGCGTGCACCGCATACGGCGAACGGGACGCCGCCCCGAGGTACCGCACCACATACATCTACATACGCAGGCCGAAGCAGTAGGTAGAAACTTTGGAATGCGTTGTACAACATATGGTGCTATTATTGCGGATTGAAAAGTGGTAGTTACCCTACTATTCCACGACTATACGTGCCCAGCAGCTTGGTCTACGCGAAACGTATTGCCTTTCATGCAATTCATTGCTCCTCTGCGTGCAGATAAATCAATATAATGTCAGGCAGACGCAACTGTCTGTCTGTTCGTTCGTCAAGACCCTTTTTCTCAGGAACGCGTAGAGATATAAAATTGAAATATTTACTAAACACTGAGGTCTGCGGTCCCTTGGAGCTGTGAAGAAATTAAACCTCTGAGTCCAGTTAAACAAAAGATAGTCATTAAAAAAGGTGTTTCTGTACAAATTGGGTACCTAATTCCATAATGGGGTTCTTCTAGTCGTCCTAGAAATTTGAAATTTGGTATGAAGGTAGCTCTTATAGCACAACTAATGAAATAAATAAAAAAAAATCTGATAATATATAACCAGTATAAAATGACTTCGCACTGCATACATTTTGCTTAGAAGCATGGCTCTCCTAACACTGGATTTTATATTAACTAGGCAAATTTGTACGGAAGCCTGGGTGCGCGAGTCTGACTCGCACTTGGACAGTTTTTTTTAATAAGACGGTGTTAAATGACGTACTCCTTAGATTTCTATTCCATTGCACCGTTTTTAAACCACATCCAGTCCTCGCACAATGAGTTGAGCAATGGATTGTGTGATTCACCGTGTACGCACGCTCAAAGTAATCAACCACATCTACACAGCTGGCGGCTCACACTGTACGAGAACACAGTACGCGAGCGCTTTGAACACATTTTCAGCTTTCTTAAGAAGTGATGATGGATGAGTGCGGACTCGTCGAATGAGTGTGGACGTATCATAACAGTAGAATTATGTTCTGTCCAGAATAAGCGGATGGGGCAAGCGGCGGGGCGCGGCGTCGACGGCGGTTGAACAGAAGGCGCACTCGCTGCTGCCGCAGAGCGACCTACCCGCGCTGGCGTATTACATGGAAGAGTATGCGGCGCGCCGGCTAGCAACCGACGCCTTCCTCACCGTGCTAAGAGACCTACTCGACACACCACAGAAGGTATACTCGCTAATCTGGCTATACATAAAAAAAATAGATATACTTAATGGGATCCAATCATTTCACCAATCAACATTATGTCAAAAGTATTTCACACAGCTTTGTTATTTGGGTGGATCCACTTTTTCTTGTCACTTGTTGCTATGGTTACTTTCTCCTCGGTCACTCTTTAGACAGTAAGTTTATTGGTTTAAAATTTGGCAAACATGTATTTTTACGGTAGTTCTAGGCCTCTTTTATAATTGGTCATCTACCAAGCATGTTACTATAATGAGCAGAGATCGTAATTTTCACGGCAAAACATAGACATCAGTACAAAATAAGGTTGGCAAAGGAAGGATTTATATAAACAAAAAAAATGATGTACTTAAATGTGTTGCTTTTTCTGCTAGCTGTAGGTAGGGGTTGCTATGAAAACTGCAAGTACTTAGATGCCATCCTTTGATTACTATTTCGTAACAGTGTATTTCATTGAAGGTTATTCCAAAGTCATCATAAATCGATCGCTTAAAAAGATTCATTATATTATTGTCTACATTATTGTAAAACATAATACGAACCTCCTGCCACAATGATTTATTGGAAGCGAGGCCATTATTCATAGTGAGAAACAGTCCGCTTCTGACGCCGAGCTAGCAGGTATTGTATCTGAAATCAATTTATCTTGAGTGGGGTTTGTAACTGGTGGATCCTGTTTAATGGCTTGCGTTAATTGGCCCTTGGGTCAGTCATTAGTCATTACTCATACATGGAGGCGCGTGCCCGTGATGTCACGCCCTCACTGCGCTAACTTTAAGTGAAATCCGCGTTCAAAGTTCAAAGCAAACTCGACCGAATTATGATAATCAGGAGCAATTTATCAAAAATTTGGGGCTGCAAGATACAATTAGTTTGATTCTATGCAATATTACTCGTCTGCCTGCTTCTCTTGATAAAGTAGAAATTTCATGTTATCATTATTCTTTTGAAGCTGTTGCAGAAAATAGCACGATCATGGAAATGTTCTATCTGATGAGTAAATTCTAATGTTTGTTTGAGCCTGAAGTTCAAGCTCTCGTCTAAATAATAATTTAACCCCCTTTCACATTCACAAATTTGAATTTCACGAAAATTGCAAAAGTTTTTGGAAATTGGTTGGGTTATATGGCGCATAGCCATGAAGCGTGGGTTCAACGTCGAATTCGTCTCACATTGGTTTTCATTTTCAGTACACTTTGCTGACTGAAATCCGAGAGTTCATGCTACCCGAAGACCGGCCCAGATTTGACGAACTAGTATACAGGAGAGGTGACGAGCTTCCGGACCATCATATAAAGGTACTTTTACAAGATAAAAGAGTACATACGTACCAAGTATAAATTATTATTCTAGCATTTTTTAAAGCACATTCAAGGGCAAGCACCTCCCGGGTTTCTTAGCAAAAATTTGCAGTAGTAACAGCATATTTTCGCTGAGTTCATTAGGTCGGTCTGCTCCGAATAATCTCGTAATCTGCGCTCCACCTGGACTCACTAATTAGAATTTTGCGCTTCGTTAAGAACACAGGCAACTTCAGGTCCTTTTAATTTAGTCTGAGCTTTTTTCTGGATGGCATTTGAAGAATTAAAATCAACTTTGGTAGAGCCAAATATTTTTAATTTTCCTAATTATGTTTTAGCAATGCACCATTTTACTTTTAGGTGGTACCTACCTACCGGAACAAGATACCTACTCTCACCTAGATAGTAGTCCGAAATCATTGCCGATTGTCTTCATAGGTTTCGAAATAAGAAAATGCAACAAAATGCTCTCATAGAACCACATTCGTACAGTCTTCGGAAGCCAGTAGTACCTACCATTTTTGACACATTTAGTATGAATGATGCTATGTACGTTTATCAAGATTGCGGTTTTAACTTAAAATGCACGGAATGAAGTCGTGGACAGATTGCTGACGGCTCCACTTTGTCCGTAGCGCGGCGACAGACACATGCTGCCGACGTCGACGATGCACGAATTGCACGACGGGGTAAGTGCACGCTGCGCACGCGCTGCCCTGTTGCATGCTCCGGTGTTAGTTCAGCATTATACCACGAGTAGTCTAGATGCTTCCATTACCAAAGTTGTCAGAATCGATGTTTCGATGTTTTTCTTTATATTTTCTCAATGTCAGGACTAGCCTGTCCGTTGATTAAGCCATCAGTAACCACTCTAACACATTTGATTACTCAATTACCAACGTGTATGCGCCGGCAACATGATTAAACACCATCAGCGGTACATTTAATCAAAATTTACCTTCTTCTCTTACGTGTAAACTCTCACTTCTTACCAATGTGCAAACTGTAGACAGAGTGGCACGTGTTGTTGCTTCATTTGCACAGAAAAATAAACTAGATTACATTCTCGCTACTGCAGCAGATGTAGTAGATGGCGGGGCGGCTGGGTGTAGTGAGGGCTGTTGTTGTAGGAGGGGCCGGCGGAGGCGCCGCTCGTGGCGGAGCACCGCTCGCCCTCCGAGGACTCCGGCTTGGGCCTGCCGCCGCACGACCACACCTACAGGTATCACAGACAATGCCTGCGCCGACAATGAAAGCGCATGTTGTGGGTACTTACCTACTTAGGATATCTAATGAATTTTCAATTCAGGCAAACCAAAATATCGCAATACAAAGGTGCGAACGCCTGAAAAGAACACCGGGCTTTCGCAAAATAAAAATACCTGATTAATGGGCAGTCGCAGGAAGTAGTACGTCATCAGAACGCTTTTACTCGCGCACTCTAATGAGCGAGGCGTAAATCCCTCGCAGCCCAACACCTCTTGTAAAGGCGCTTAGACGTGAAAGTACCCTTTAGGTGCGAAAGCAAAGGTTGAGTCCTCGTCGAGCATTCGCTTTCGTCCGCTCTTTTACATCTCAGAGCGAAAATAACCTGCCGCTTTCCGCAGGCCCTTGTCTCCGGCCGCTATGGCGAGTGAAGCATCTCATTGGCCAGGCGCCAACACTTCCACTTTTATTTGCTATCGAAATCGATTGCTTTATGGTGACATAAACGTTCGTATTTACTGTCACTGGCGGTTTTATATCGCTGTCCTGCAACCGTGAACGTTTGTTTTAAATTTATTGGCCGTAAAAGCTCTGCGATCGACTTTTAATCCCATATAAATCAACCATTCCGTCTTCAGTATCAATACCAACGATTATTTTATTGGTTTTGTCAATTACATTACTAAAATGTAAAACAAACTCATAATGAATACGTCGGTAGAGTTTTATAATTCTACGTTACGAATTCTATCGCTACAAGGAATAACGCCGTAAACCATGATTGTATTGTTGTTTTTTTTTTTAATTTATTACTATTTAGTTCTAGATCCCGTTAACCAACAGATTAAATGTTGCCAAAAGATTTATTTTATTAGAACATATTGCTTTACTTTGTGCGGAACTATAATTTTCTTTCCGTAGAGGTTTTTGTCAGGTATAGAAAAATACAACACACAGTTACAATAATAATACATAGTTTATTTAGGTATCGATATGCTGTGCCGTTAATGCAAGTGGTGTTATTTCGTCCGATGTGTGTATGTCCCTAGATAATAATGAATGTTAGCTGTACTGTAAGGCAAGGCAAGTGACGGTGTGTTGTGTGGGGCAGGAGCGGGCGCGCGCGGCGCGCGGCGGACGCGCCCGTCGACGACGACCCGGACCCACCGCACGAGGTGATTTTGCCAGAATTACCTTATTCACCTTCAATCAATGTTCTATAGCGACCACATTCACTTCTCTAAGCCTGGTCTAACGCCGTCCTAGGTGTCACTCGCTCAACTCATCTCAAACCATCTACACTCTCTTCTAGCGCCTTCTACTATGCGAATTATCTACACTAAAACTTGTAGCTCTGAATAGTAAGTAAAGCTTTACTACTGTTACAGAAGCTTTAAGTAGTATTTAGTTGTATTTTTTCATTACTTGGCTCTTGATAACTTTCTCTGCAAAGGCGCACTCTAAGAGCTTTGCGGACTGGTCACACAGTGCCTTTATGGTTCGCCGCGCAGTAGGTACGTCTCTGCATAATATTTCCATCTATAGAATTTGCAGCTGAGCTGATCGTAGCCGTGGCCGGAGTGCACCTCAGCACCACCGACCTATTTGTTCTCACTCCTTAACTATGCACGAATCGACGACGGCTAGCAAGTAGAATATCTCATACCGTGGCCGTTATTTCTGAGTCGGGGGTAAATCTGGCAAAATTATTTTTCATCTTGCATTGTGGTTTGGGAAATTGGCATTTTAAATTTCTGTTACAATTTTTTATCGGCAATAGCGGCCAGTTTTAAAAAATGTCTTATCCTGACGTCTCTGTACAACAAATGCTAATATACATATATATCCTAGTTACTAACATAGATGTACTGCAACGTATTTAATTTAAGTTAATTCGTTAGCTAATTCTGTAAGTATTTAGTTACTTAGTTAGGTACTTTATCTATTTTCAAAGTCTTTCTTATTAGATTTGTGTACGTCGTTTGCAAAGTTATGCTTATTTTATTGCTTTACTGCGCTTGCTGTTTTATTGAATTGTTTAAGATAATATTTTGTGGTTAAAAAGTAAATAATATTATACTAAACTATGCTCTCCTTTTTCACGTAAGTTACGTACTTACCTATCTACAAATCTTTTTCATCTAACGTATTTATGAAACACCCTAAAAATCTCTTTGCCGTATATGTCAAGACATGTTTAAATAAAATATAATTTAATTATCAGCGAGTATCGTGCATTTAGATCAGTATTTTTAGATATACATGTCGTCGGCTCGTTGGTCTAGGGGTATGATTCTCGCTTCGGGTGCGAGAGGTCCCGGGTTCAAATCCCGGACGAGCCCTTTAAGCTTGTTTTTGAGTAGTTAATGTTTAATTTTATTTTAATGTTTTATAAATTTATGCACCTCGTCTGAATTGATTATGATTATTTTTAAAAATGAACTTATTTCTTCATCGCATAGGTATAGAGTCGACCTAAATTTTATCGCTACGTACAGCAAAAATTAATTGCAACAAACATAAAATATAACAAATCCAATAATGCCAGCAAAAGCAAAAACGCAGAGAAAATGCGATCCTTCCTTTCTTATCCGCAAAATTAAGTTTACTGATAAAAAAAAATCTCAATGTTCCAAGTTCTTTAAGACATTAATAAATTTTGGTAAAATAGACACAGCATGTTACGAGTATATGCATATTAAACAGGTAGACATTTTTAAATGTTCCCCTCCACGTGGAGTTCGTTTTTGATGTATACGTATATTTTCTTGATTTGTAAAGAAATATATACTTACATACATGTAAAGGAAGTGCGATCTGAGTGGCCTTTCCTTTCATCAAAGATAACTTTCGTACCTATATTTTTTTGGTAGACAGATTGACAAAATAAAAGGTACTTAGCTATACTAAAGGGTTAGGCACGGAATCCTTGGTGTAAGTCCGACTCACATTTAACTAATTATTCATCCGTTTACGTGTTATTTTGTTTGCTGGGTTACGGTTCACTGGATTTAAATCAACGTAATAGGAGACTTAATAAGCTAATGGGCTTTTATAAGGTAATGGAATTTGCGTGAGTTGCCATCCGTGGCATTGGCAACATTAAAGAATACAGCCGTTTTGGAACTTCGATTTAGTTTAACCTTGCAACCTAAGTAATATTCGTCTTTGCATCTCTGTACACATTGTAGACGGAGTGGTCAAGGAATAAAACTGTAGGTAAGTCTTGCTTCCTCTTTTCCTTTACGCTCTGACACCTACCTGAAAGTGAAATTACGGGCAGTATAAATACTTATTAAAAAACGATTTTACCATGGTCCATTAATATCTGACAACTAGGCGTATCTGCTGGGCGTTCAACTTTAACGCACACTTAGCCGGTCTTAAAAGTTCCATTTTCATGTTTTCGAAAATACTTTTGTGACTTACATAGTTTTCTTTACAAAGCTCGGATTCTGCAAATGCTAAGGTAGCTAATCTTGCAGACTGACGGAAACCTCAACCAACCAACAAATGTAACCTAATATTGAAAATTTACCTTACTAACAGATGTATAATGAGCTGGCACCTAAATCAGAACGATTATAAAAAGGTCGAATTCCTTGTGCCTCGATAACAAATTTAGCTTCAAAATTACACTATAACTATGTTAGTAATTTCGACAGCATAAGGGTTGCCAGAAAATGTAACGTAACTATTCACGCATCCTCGGCTCGCTGTGCGTCAAGTACCTATTGCGCAGTTTATTCCCCGGGGAAGGTGCCCGCTAAACTAAAATACGGACATAAACTTTTGCAAGATAGGTAGGTATATCCCCCTTTTAGGTTTGTTTGGGCGGCGGAAAATCTTCGACATAATATTTAGCCTGGCATACAATTTACGACAGTACTGTTAGCAGTTCTGTTGCCAGATCGAAGGAAGTCTGCCCCGTGACGTCATAAAGATAATACTGCCCTTTAGCCTTTTGACGGGGTGAATGAACTTGACTCGCATCGACCCTTGTACTAGCTAAAGGCAAATTTAAATGAAAGCTGGAATTGCTATCTTAACGCATTCAGTAAATTTAATGTAGGTTTGTTTCCGCCCTTGTTAAATTGGACTATGTAACTTTTTGGGGTACATTTTAATCTCAGATTTTACTCTGCCTCGCGCTTGGGAATAACTTTGTTATACTGATTATGTAGTTTATGTCTTTAAACACTTCGCAACACTTCGAAATAAATGGGAAAAAATTGGTACAATAAACATTTTCTTGATGTGACACTTTTTACCCGACTACACAAGAAAAGAGAGGTAGAAAATCGCAATAATATATTTAAATGCTCGTGCATGCAGGGTTTTTCACAATGTTTTTCTATACCGAGAAGTTCATAGAAGTTAAGTAAAAATTATGCAAGTCTATATTTGCAGGTGGCAAGAGGCCGGCCGAGGCAAATAATTTCTATGTGTCCCTGAAAGTACATAAGAGCTCAATAACAACAAACGACAAAATAACAATCGTTGCGGTCAGTTTTCCAGTAGTTCATTGCTTGTGTGAAGGTGGGAACAGGCGATTATAGCAAGCCTTCCTCAGCTGGCGAATGTTTTTTGTCTATAACGCCTGAGCGTTTCAGAAATACGCTTTGGATTGCGTTTTATTTTAAGCAACTAAAACAGAAGGAAGAAGCGAATTCTTAATTAGTTTTTTTTTTCTCTAGCAGGGAATCGAATTTCATGGTTCTTTTCTTCTTCGATTGTGTAGGTATCTCTAAAAGTCGGTATCATATTAAATTTTGTCAAAATCGGTGCATCAACTAGATGTAATTAATGTTATTCGCATTTGTAGTCATTTAATGTTTCACTCCTATATTTAAGTCCTACTAATATGTATTATAAATGCGAAAGTTTCTGAGTATGTATCGATGTTTGTCACTCTTTCACGCAAAACGGTCGAACAGATCTGGTTGGAATTTGGCACAGAGATATACTATAGTATAGTCTAGAATAACACAAACGGCTTTTTTATTCCGGAAAATTGCGGAGCTCCCTTGGGATAGCGATAAATAAATTATTTGCAGACGGAGTCTCGTGCCACAGCTAGTAGGTATACTCAATAAGTTTCAATGAAATTAGCTCAATAAAGCTTATATTATTACATATTAGTTTACTCGTGTAATCTAAGTTCTATCACTTCCATCATTAGGGTGAATTTCTGAACAGGACGTTTTTTGGTAATTTTCGTGGCGCGTTTTTTTTTTCTTTTATTTTATATTTTGATAATAGATTATGGTAGAGATTGGAATGATGAACAAAACGCAAAAAGAGGCACTCTTCTGTGTTGAATAGTTTAGCTAAAATTTGATGGCGAAAAAATTCATGCCACACAAATTACATTGTTGCCACGCAAATTACATTTTTAATTTTTTACTATCAATTTGCTAAATAAAACTTAACTTTTTGATTTTCCGATTTATTCATAAAAACAGAAAATGACACTTTCTAAACAAATCAGTCTTAAGGTTGTTAATAAAAAATAAAAAAAAATCACACTGCGTTTCTACAGACTAATTCAACAGTCATTTTTCTCATATTTGTTCATTATAATTCTCTCTTTTTTCTCTTTTATATTTTTCATAATTTTCTGCATCGTTTTTAATTTTCTGTCTCCTTTTTCTCTCCGCCAATTTCTTTTTCTCGAGTCTATCCTCTTTTTTTTGACGCATTTTGAAATACCTTAAACAGAAAAGGTATAAATCAGAAACTAAAAGCAAGTTGTAATTAAACTAAACGTCAATTACAAAATTAAACAGTATCATAGATACGTAAGTTGTTCAAAAATAATAAATTAAAAATACAACGTAAAATAGTAGAAAGTATTGTAATTGTATTTACGTTGTTTTTTTAAAGATAGCAAGTGTTATTAACCATCATAAAATGCTCATTTTATTGAAATAAGACATAAAATGTAATTTGTGTGGCGCGTTTGTAATTTGCGTGGGCAAAAGTGCCACACAAATTACGCCACACAAATTACGGCAAAAGTGTATTTATTTTTTTCTGTCGAAAGTATAAGCTTTAGGTAAATGACAATAGGACTGTCCATTCTCGATGTTCTAAACTATAAAACACTTAAATAGACATATCGATAAAGTAGTTGAACATGCAATATTTACTAGCCACACAAATTACCTTATAGGCTGACCAAAAGTATCGTGTCACAAACTTACCTATTTTTAAAAATCACAGCGCAGACTACACGTCCGTTTTGCTCGGTAATCGAACGCGAACTAGCATGTCTTCGACGTAATAACTTAAAAATGGTGTTACATGGCTCAACCAATTAGTAACCAGCAGGTATTTGCGAGTCATCGAAAAACGCTCTCGCGCGGGACAAACACATTCCTATCCCTGTATTTTTAAACTACGAGATTTTTGCATTGTTTTTTATTTTATAATATAGACCAGGAAGAGCTCTTTAAAATGCTTTTTACAGAAATAAATTACGACAATTATAGACGAAGTTGTATTCATTTTTCTGAGCTAAACTTGGCGTGTGACATACCTCACAGCTATGCTAATCGTGGATTTTCGAACTTTCAATATTTTTTTTCGGGGATTGGTAGCTCATCATCATTTATTCAAGGCTTTGCCTCGTCATAAATGATTGCAAAGAATATGATCATTTTTTTTTTGGTACATATATGTCATAGTTTTTTTTTTGGTAGCGTGGGACAGTCAGAAAACTCGGTTTTGAAATTCACCCATTATCAACCTGACGAGGCTAGAATATGCAGGCTAGACTTAACGACTGTATATTAGTTGCGCAGTAGGTATAAAGCTTTTGGCGTTTTATGCGTCGTAAGTTAGATGATGTTACGGCAGCGGCAGGAGAGTAGAGTAAGGTGCCAGGTAACTAAGCGCTACTTTTAGAGTATTTATCAACCCGGAGAACAGATGTATCACAGTGTGTATGTACATGAATGTATAGGTATTTACTATTCAGGAAGGATTACGCGCACATCCACACGGTTACACTAATAACCGTAATTATGATGGCACACAGCGACGTGCCCCACGAGAACTCGTTAGGGCGGCTTTACGTTGCGCCGTACACACCAAAACAAAGCACGCACAAACATGTACCCATACCTAATATTGGACGAACTATGTAGGTCAAAAAGTTTTTATCGCAAAACGATGGGTATCAAAGAAATATAAAGCTTTGGCGAACTTAAAAATGTTATCATTATCATTTAATTTCAAATAATAGATACGTATATACTTTTGTACCAAGGCACGAATCTAAGTGTGGTCACATCTACCTAAGTGTAACTCTGTAATCATTCCCAATCTAGACATGACATGATTAACTAGAGGTATCAGAATGGGCGAAAATATTAGGAATCATTTTATAGGCGATGAGGCTAGCAACCCATCACTATTTTGATTCCATTTTCCACCTATACGCCCACAATCTTGCTAAATGTGGCCTTTAGAAATCTGTTACCTTAGGCCCTGTCTACCCCGAAAGGGATAAAGACGTGATTTGTGTGTGTGTGTGTGTGTATCAGAATGTGATACCAGCGTGACAAGATCTATCAAAAAAGGGTTTCACACCGGCACACATGCCTAGATTCAGTGAATACAAACATCTCAGTGGTGTTAAATTTGAGTAATCTACTTCGCTTAATTTTGTATTGGGTTTCAAATAGGAATCTAACAAGAAGGCCCCGAGTAATATGTTGATGGAATTAATTATACTAACTCTACTAACTCTATACTAACACTAAAAACAATGTTAGTGTCAGCTGTCTTACCTTATTATGTGTGCATTGCAAGCCATGTGACCCAGGCGTGGTTGTCCCACCTGTTATCAGCAGTAAAAGTAGTGATTCTACTGCAACGAATCTCTAAATACCCGGGTTATAATATAACATATTTATTAAATCATTAAGTATTATTAATTTGCGTTATTTGATGTCATCCCACACTATGTCTAAAACCCAGCCTTCTCGTTGAGGGTATTACTAATGGTCTAATCAGACACTGAAGAGTATAAAATTTTAATCTGTGTTGAATATTTTTTTCTCGAATCTTTATTATCGTCACATTGTAATGAAAAGGTTTTTTTATTTATTTTGTTGTTATTTAAACTCATGAAATATTGTGTAAAAAGTGAAAAATAAGGGAGAAAAATTTTACGTTAATGGCAATTCCTTAATTGCTAGGTAGGTACTTGGCTTTCGATGATAGTAGTAGAACGGGCCGTAGAATCACTTTTAACACTTTATAAAATTTTAAACTGGATTTAAAAGTAAGTATGGTGTGGTGTGATACGTCATGAGACAAAAAATAATAAAAGAGGCTTATCTTAGATACGCGATAGGCAGGGTAGAGCTTCATCTGGTTTGTCAATGGTTTCTTGAGTGTTGCTATTATACAATCGTTGTTGGGTTATTTATTTATCGCGAACACTTCGCGACACCAAGTTCCAATTGTGGTCCTCCCTCATAGAAATCTCATCGTAATTAGACTTCCTACATGTCCCAGCGGAATGCTCTCGCAGCGGCTAGAGTCATAAACGACAACATTTTGCTTCTTTCCACAGCTCATTTCCTACTTTTAAAATAAATTTTATTTTAAATGAATTCTCTGTGCAAAGTTTCGGTAAATTAACTTTGGTCCTCTGTTACAACTTAAGCGCATAAGTAAGCAAAACTCTTCATCGTCGTATTTCAAAACTTAGTAAAACGTGGGCTTTAAGTGGGCAGAAATGAGAATTCATTTTCCCTTTGCGCTTGATTGGTTTCCTGTTTTGAAGCCGGCAATTTAAAGGGGTAGTCGTAAAACATTACTGCGAAACGACTTGTGATTCGGTATTTTACAACTTATAATTGATACCTGAATAATTTGAAAGACTAAAACGTGTTTTTCCGTGGTCCAAAATCAAACTATGGTAAGTAGGCATTTTTATTGCCTCTTAAATCTAAATTACTTTTCAAACACAAAATAAGAGGAACGTGTTAACAAAAAAAGCAGCCAAATCATACCATTTTACTAACTAAAATAATAATTCTTGGTTTTGCAGTTTCGCTAAATGCAACAATTAAGCTACTTTTTGGATCAGTATTATGAAGTTAACATTCATGGCATTGCGCTCACTAAAAAAGGGGTTATCTTTTACCTTTATTCCGTTAAAACGTTGGAGGATTGTCAGTTCCGCACCCTTACATACTGGGGCCTGCCAGGGTGGCGGCTAGGGCGGCAGCGATAGGGCTCCAGTGCTCGACGCGCGGCGCCCGCGAGATGTCGTCGCGGCGGCGCGCCCGGCGCCGCGTCGCCTTCCGCGACTACATGCCTATGGACGTTCGCGCCATGGCCAAGGTACTAGCCAAACTTTTCTTTTGTTTACTAGTTTAAACAACATGCTTTATTGTGCTGCTGCCTTAGGACATTGTGTATGTTCAACTTTCAGACTGACCATGAGTACCTACTGTTGAATTTATATTTTTTATTTGGCTGCAATATTTTTGTATTACAATTCAAGTACCTAGGTATTTTTTAAATTCTTATACTTAGTTTATGGCACATGAAAACATTAACGATTTAAACAAACCCTTCTCTTTGTGAAAAATACGTGCTGCACTCGGAACTCAACTTTTTCTGGGATAAGTTGAAAGCTCTTTGTTTACTTTGCAAAGGATATTATTCTGTTAAGCTGATGCTTACTTTAATTCCTCTATGACTATGTGCTCGCTAAAACCCTAATAAGACTACGAAAAAGAGCTCAAGGTATTTTATGTAGGTAATAAGTAGACGTCTACCCGAAAGCAGTTGCCTTTTTTAAATATTTTCGAATAATATTGGAATTTTGTAAGGGCTCAGGAAATTCATCTTTACTTATCGATCTAAATAATGAGGAAAATCTTTTACGGGGGTGGAAACTTGTACCTACTTACCCTTGTAAGTGGCAAGCTACAGAGCGGTAGGTACCTACCTTTTCTGAGTTCTTCTCATTTGTTCTTTGGAACGAACTGTGAACCTATAGAACCTTTTATAGGGCAAAAGTCTCCGTAATCCGTGGTAAAAATATTGAGGTTATAAAGTGATGTTGCGTAAAAAAGCGGGCGATTAAATTACTTTGTTAGTAATGTTTCGGGGAAAAGTTTCAAATACTTAGTTAATGATTTCATTTAATTAAATACTCAAATTAGGTACCTAAATGCAATTATTAATTAATTCGTACTACTTTGTGCGACCGCGCATTGACGGCTGCTGACATGTTTCGTTCGTAATTAGCGATAAAATGTGGCCACAAATAGTACTACGTCATGTAGGTATATATTTTAACTGAGCTACACCTCGCTTTAATTAATTAATATTTCGCTTACCTTAATTGGTATCAGTAAGGTATTTATCAACATGAAAACAAAATAATATGAGGGCGTGATTGGTTGATGACTTTCACTATTTAGTCTTTTAATTAGCATGACATGGGTACCTACATATAAATAGTTAAATAAACACGCAAGAGTTTTTATTTATTGTAAAAATAAAAAAGTCATCTTCACACAATCAGTTATCTTCTTGACGCCTGCCAATAACAATGTTGCAATGTTTCAAATTAACCGCGTCAAGCCGCTCACATCATGAATGCGACCATTTATTAGACTGCCTTGCACACGCCTTCCATCACAAATAACATAGCGGAACGAGCCATTGAACCGAAACAAACTTAAATGTACATCCAAATTAAATATATAGCCAAGTCGAGCAAAAAAACGCGGCACGGCCGTACATATTAATAGATTAACTTGGCAATGGCAATTTAATGTAATAATTATGTACCTATTACTTGTGACATATTCTATTAGTTTGTAGGCCAAGTCATTCTGTTTAAAACATAAAAGATTTTAAATATTGATATGGTCACTATAAGATGCCGTAAGGTTATAATAGCTAATCACTACACAGTATAAAACAAAGTCGCTTTCCGCTGTCTGTCCCTATGTAGGTATGCTTAGATCTATCTACACGCAACGGATTTTCATGCGGATATATGTATAATTCTTCGCAGACGAAGTCGCGGGCAGGTCCCAAAAGGTCCCTTAAGTAGGAACTAAATAAATTAACCGACTTGGTATTACATTGATCTCACAACTTTTTACGGTAGAACCGAGTTGCGAGACTTGTTTTTTTTACAAGTTATGTTTTTGGTGGTTTATGCTTAACAGATCAGTGATTGCCCCTAGCAAAAAGCACAAATGAAGCCAAAATTGTAAGTAGTTATAGTTCATAAGTAACCTCTAACCATGAAAACCTTTGTTATTTCTATTCGCAAATGTAAACAAAACACGGGGCGAATTTTATTCCTTAGCAGTTCGCAAAGAAGTATGTGGCATATTTCTTCGTGTGGGTCAATTGAAAGCCAAAAAACGTACGGGTGAAGACGCTCCACCCACCTGGACAATAAAATTGAGTTAGCAGGTCGCACAATTCCTATGCACACCAAAGTGTAACCGATCAAAAACGGACAGGCATATTATACAACTCTTCAACGTCTTAGACATTCTGCTACTCTTTCTTGGTCATCGAGTCGAGATGTTACCAATAAGGCTACGGGTTCAGAGCTCCACTAAATCCAGCGCGGCTAACTAAAACTTGGTGAACCTGTCTTGGGTTTGAGAGGATTGAGTGGGAGGAAGAAGTGGTGAAAAATAGTGCTGAATTTGAAATAAAAGTAGCTTAGAAGATAATTACGGCAATCATTAATCTTGTGAACTGGTCAAAAATTTGATTAGAGCTGTAGTTTTGAAGATGTAAACAGATTTATACCACTTTCGAGTGTATGCTTCCAAAAATCGGGCGCCAGTGCTTTTTAACTACTACTTTGCATACCTAGGTACCTACTACAAATGTTCAGTGCGTGTACCTGCCGTACAAGGTTCACCTAGATCGTAATTTTCTAATTCCGTCTGTACGCGGTTCTGGCAATGCTGAACGTGGCATTTAGTCTTGCTATCTTAGGCCCTATATAATATAACCCGTAAGGGATACAGACGTAATTTGAGTATGTGTATACGTATGTCTTTACGCGCGATAGTATTTTCACTTGTCTTGGGCAAGGATGAGACAAGGCTTCCCAAACTTATTTGAACAGTGACGCCCTTGGGACTTTAAAAATCAGTTCTTGCAGTTTTACCTCAATTTGTTGGTGCATTGTCGTTAGACACAAGGAGACGTCGTCATATAAGATACGTTGTACGTATCTTCTCCTGCCATTAATAATACCTAATATTGTTCATATTTTGTCTGTTATCATTATTACTGTTGCCAGGAATCTTACCTCCAACTTCCACAGGATGGTTAAACTTCGCGTCTTTATATTTAGGTTCCATGGTGACTTAAATTAACAAAGTTTTAGTCGATTGTATCAATATCAACAGTTCAACTCAACAATCAAATTATCAAAATAGAAATATATGTAAGGTCTGTTCATTCTCAATTTTATTGTCCTATTTGGTAAACAAAATGCTAACCTCAAAACGCCTCATGTTTATTTTTTTTAACTACTTTACGAGTATAAAGTAAATAAAAGAACTGGAGATAAAATACAGGCACCTAACACCTAATTTTTCACAAGAATTTGTACATTGAGGTTAGAATTTTGTTTACCAAATTGGACAATTATAAATGAACAGACTCTAGATTGGTATTATGTACAGTCAGCATAAGATATCGTACCGGTGAAGGTGTTCAAATATATCAGAAATAATATTTATCTAGGGCATAAGCGCGTTCCGATATAAATTTGGTTAGGTACTATGGTTGCGACAATAAAGGTATCTGACGGTGACTTTAACATGTTATATAGCGATTGAATCTCATGTGCTACTTTGCGGAGGTCTATACATATTAATGAACAAAAACATGTTATTCTACTATGATGTAAAAATGACACACAAATTTATATTCAAATCAGTGCCGTTCGTTGAACTCATCGAGATTTTTTTTACTAACCATTGTGTTTGAAACACGAATCATAAATTACGGTTATTAATTGTTCTTCGTTCAAATTCAGAAAACTACTTAAGTACTTACATACCATTCACACGATATTATACGTAGGTAGGTATATATGCGGGATCATAATAATAGTTCAAAACCGGCCAAGAGCGTGTCAAGAGGGTTTCGTACTATACACAGTACATTATTCAATATTAAGTTTGTTTATAATACTTTTCCTCATAAGTTAACTGCAGTGAACTTTTTCTCGTTCCCAAAACAAACATTTGACACTAACAATAATGTGTACAACAAAGCTTAGATTTCCTGTGATATTTCGCCGACTTGACAGGTCTTTAAAAGTCTTATTTATCATATAAATATATCCAATTTAAGCGCAGAAAAAAAACAATCATCCGCGGGCCGCAGGTTGAGTATGACTGCGCTAACCAAAATATGTTTTTAATTTCGTTCTACCTCTTAGTCGGCGAGATTATTGTGTACAGCCATGCCAAATTCCATAGACTAAGCCTTAGACAAATGGATAGACAGAGGAACGGACATGCCGAAACTTTAATGATTCCAATTTCGTCAGGTTGGCTACGGAACCCTCAAAATAGGTTTTATACTTAGCCAAGGTTTAGGATTTATCGCTCGCGTGACGTGACTTTTTAAGTACTGAACAAAAGTAAAACGCCAAGTAAATATTGTATTCAATAGCAAAATAGCGATAAGATGTATTTTCATAGGGTATAAGCGATCACGCAAGTAACAGAGGGTATGTTTCAATAGGCGTCTTAATTTTAAATCTAGCGGCGTGTGCACGTCCTCGGCACATGATTTTGGCGGCACGCACCCTTTTAGATACCTTCAGGAAGTGTTACGCGGGAACCTGAAGCCTTTCAGTGAAATGAATCAAATCACCCTGAGGCCAAGGCTGAATTTTATTAAGTACATACCTACGTCAAACAGTACGCTTGCGAACTGAGGAAAAGAAAACGTTTCAGAAGTGCGAGGTACTTAATCCATTCCGCAACTTAGCACTTAACTAACAGTCTGCTGGCGCGAGTGGAAACTGTGCCAACATGCAAAAATAGCGTCAAAAATCAATTGCATCGTCGCGATGGTCATCCCTCGCCCTCCAGTCTCATCCCAAGCTCTCGCTACTTCGCACCGGAGCGATCAAGATATCGATTGCGAACAGCAAACACTTCACCTTAGTACCTTGTAGTAGTAGAAAGTGTTTTTTTTTTATATACATACTGGACGTGTTTTCAGTCTATTCGACGTGAACAAAGGCTATATTAGATATTAATTTATGTATGATTTAGTTTTTAATTGTAAGTTTGTTGTGATCTTCGTGTGTGGTTTGTATCGTGCATGCTTTGTGTAGTACTTTTCATCTAATAATCATGTAATGCTTCTGTGTTTCTGCTTTGTTTTATTGTGTTATTATGTTAATTATATCGTGCTAAAATTGCTGAACTATGTGCTACTTCATAACTACCGTGTACCTACTTTTATTATAATATTTATAACACATACTTGTGAAATTTATAAAGATGATGTCAATGGCTATGCAAAACGGTTGTTGCAAATTACATACAATGATGGCTCTAACAGATACTACGGAATATACCTTTTAAATATTAAATAAATTCATCACTTTAGAGAGTTTTAGCTGTCAACCCCTCAAGGGTCTTGCGGCTTGCATGCCGAAAGCCGCGCCCTTCATAGGTACTTCCAGTCCGACACAAGTGTGTCGTGCAAAGTTTCATAAACTAACACACTTACATATACTTAAGTCTAATTTTACCACACGTTGGAGGTCGATTTGCCGTTTGTGTAAACACCTTACTGAATCCCAATTTTACGAAACTGATTCGACGAATAATTCAAGTTTACATTGAACAGGAGTACGAAGAGGAAGGGAGACGGTCGCGACGGCACTCGTCACCGTGCAATTCCAGGGAAGGCAGCACGACAGCGTTGCACACGCAGCATTACGACGAACAGGTTAGTATTTTAGTAATTAATATCTATGTTATTTAGCGGTCATATTCTGACTTTAATGGCCTACTTACTTAACGATAACTCTTCGTTCAGACCTTATTGTAGGTGCTATCAAATTACTTACCACCTGATTATGTTCACGTGTATTCAAGGGTAGGTAAGCTTACAGTTTAGTGCCTACATTAAACTCATACAATGTGTCAAAAATAATTCAATCTGAACCTGTTACGATGTTTATTTTAAAAATCCGGCTTAATGTGAGTCGAACTCGCGTCTTGAGGGTTTGTTATAAATTCAAAAATTATAATCAAGCATCGATTTGTACAGTTAGCGTCAACTATTTCGTGACGCCCAAAGTGGCCAAAAAGTTAGCAACACGACCTTATTTCAACTGTAACAATGACGTGTTGCGAACTATTTGGCTACTTTGGGGGTCACGAACCATTTGACGCTGACTGTACCAGAAAAACCAAGGTAGAATTTTGGGAGATCCATAACATGGAAACAAGAGTAAAATAAATTTTATTTTATTAATACCTACATTCACTTTTGTCTATCTATCAACTCATTTTCCTTTAAGTAGGTACGACTTTTTTGGCACGCTAAACATATTTTTACAAGCGTTAGCTATAGTATCATTCGTATGTATTTTGTCGTTTTATTACATACATACCTACATACATACATACCGTCACGCCTCTTTCCCACAGGGGTAGACAGAGACTACATTATTCCATACGTTCCTGACATACTTCTTTCGCTTCATCCACATTCATCAATCTCTTCATGCATGCTCGTCGGTTTCGGGTACCTACTCCTGACCTGACATTTGTCCAAAACGTCTCCTATTTGGTCTCAGAACGTCCGTCTAGGCTAGGCCTTCCCCTCCCAACGCAACCATTCACACTCTCCACATCATGTCACAAAACGTCTGTTGTAAAAAAATTGGAGATGTCTTAGTATGTTGTATCGATATTATTGCTTGTGACAAACGCAATACCTACGCATATCGCTGCTTGGTGCTTGCATACTTGACCTATGAGCGGCGCTTTTTCTTCTCCGGAGACTTTGCGAAAGGGAAATATGAGGCTTGCTTATATGAATTGTGTCTGGTTCAGTGGTTCCCCGCCAAAACTCGTTTGTAACTGAATAGTTTGGCGCCTCGCCAGCCTTTTGACACAGCCATCCTCGTCCTAGTGGCCTCTCTAAACGCGATATGAAATATTATTACTTCACCACTGTTTGTTGAAAGGCATTTTCACTGTGTTTATGATTAATATGATATTTCCGGTTGAGGTGTTAGTGCAAGGCCGACTCTATTAGAGTATTATATTCGGGGACAATACGCCAATTAGGTTTGATTACAAAAATGTTTGTAGAAGAAAAAAATAATAATAAAAAAAAAAAAAAATTTAATAAACACTTTGGAATTCAAGTCGCTTTCGAAACGCTTTTGAATATGCGCGAAAGGAGCATAACGAAGTAAGTAAGATATTGTAGACGAGCATTATAACGAAAATACTGCAGTTCAATTTATCACAGCAAACTATGCTCTGACATAGCAAATTTATGAGCACTGATGGTAGTAATGTTATGGCAATTTCGTAATTTATAGTCATTGTTATAGGACTCTCGACAAAACAGAGTGTGTTCGCAATGCAGAGCGCGCAAATAACAGTTTACGTGGTCGGGGTTTATGGCTGAACAACGGCATCTTGCTCTAATGGGTCCTTCACATTCACGTGTGCATTGCGCGGCCGGGCTAGAAGTAAGAAAGTACCAAACAACCCCAAACATCCCTCGTTGGGTGGAATTACAAAAGCTTCCTTTTTATTACGCAATTTTACGTCATTTGGCCGCTTTAGGTACTTATAACACAACAGCCCCTTATTATTCATTTTACACAAAAACTCGTGAGCACCGCGTTAAGACCTTAAGAGATTTTAAATCGTGTAAATATAGTAACAGGAATGCAAAATGAAACATGTATACAGATTTTTGTGTTCCTTATATTTATATTAATTAACTACAGTACTATATCATATTTCATTACATTTAGAGATTCGTTTAGCTTATCCTATTTTATCAGTCTAAGATACAATAAGTACATCGTCTAAAATGTTCCAGTGTGTACCATTTCAGCATGCTCCTGTATTAAATTAGGTACTATTGGATTTATATTTATGATAGGATCGAAACATTGTTAATGATGAACACAGTAGGTAAGTAACAATGTTCTTCAAGGTACCTATTTGAAAATATCTAAATAGTATCAGTGCAGTGTTCTAATTATACAGGAATAGAAATTAGTGAACCTATGTATTGTAAACAAACCGCCGATTTAAAATTGCCTATTCCTTTTATTACTAAAATTATTAATGTACTGAGTAAGTATTTAAAATTGGACGTGTTTTAAATTGAAATATAGATAGCAGCATTGTGTCAAACCTTAATTCAAGGAGCCCATCTCATGGCTTTTTAATGCTTGACAGTGTAGAGATTGAACAACACAAATTTTTAAAACGGAATGGCACTATAAAACCTTTGAACTGTAAACAGATATTTAATGTGTACCTAATAGTAGTATAAATTTCATCGTGGTTTGTGATGACGTTAATTATATACACTGCCAAATGATTGAAGTGATTATTCCTGGAGAAATATCGGCTAATAAATTACGATTATCGGCTAATAATGAAACGGTTATGTTTAAATTGTCCACAACACAATTTCACCAGTCTGTGCTTTAAACTTTATAGAAACAATGATAGATCATAAATATTCAAAGTACAAAACATTTTTATGACAGTCGAAAGAAGAAGTCTAACATGTAACTTTAGTCTCGTAAATACATAAGAAATTATTTTTTATAAACTGTTCCATTACCATGTTTTTTGTTTTTTTTTTTTTTATATTTTGCAGGGAGAGTATCCTAATAAAACCCCGAGATGTAACAGGGGGACCCACGCTAAGTCACAAAATAAAACTAAACCTAATCAACCACATTCTAATACGTCATAGCTTCTCCTGCAGCGACCGGCGCAATTCCTCGGTGGCTTTGGTGAGATCTTTTCTGTCGTGGTGCCGTTGCTTGCCCCCCAAATCCCCCCCACAGTCCTCTAAATAGTCCTTTGGTGGTTCCACTGGATACTTGGTCGCGAACTTCGGCCGTGGGATGCGTACCCGCTTCACATCGTGCAACCAGCTTTCCATCTTATATGACAACGCTGATGTAATTGTTATGAAGTTGTTTTCCTATCTGGTTTCGCAAGTGTGCCAGCGTACCTGTAAACAAAGCAATAAGTTAGCTAAGTATATATTCAATGAATAACATTCAAGCGTGAAAGATCCCCTAAATAATTAGGTGTTATTATCTAATTTCCATAGTAAGTAGGGTCCTACTGTACGAGTAAATACAATCTCGTTGATTTTATTTATTAGGTATCTTAATGAGAATAAATTTAGACTAGTATCCAATAGCATTGTGTAAACAGGGCAACTAATGCCTAATATAAGATCATGTTATCTAATTTCATATTAAACGGTGTTTAAACCGGTAACACGCGTTGCTTACGCCGTCTCTGTTGGCAATTGTTAGCCAATGGTTGTGCAAGCCATGATGGTCAGTGGGCCATGCTTAAACACCCTTAGTTACGAGTTCTAACAGAAGCATTTGTTCTTTAAGGTCAGTTGCAATTCGTGCGCCGTTGTTAGGGCTTTATACTTCATATTATAACTACGTCTACCTTTTTTTTTTTAATGACGCGAGGTACTCAATTTCTAACGAAGTCGAAAAGAAAATCTTCTCAACACTTAACCATTTAAGCTTGACGTGGACAATTGTTGAGATCGATTTCGCAAACACTGCATCATTACTACAGAATTCTTCTACTAATGGCCTGTGAATGCTCTCCTCAACGAGTCTTTTGAATAGTAGGTGTGCACTTAGGTAAGATTACGTAATTATCTACTCCAGGTTATTAACGTATTTGTCTTTTGCGCTTTTGTCGTAAAGTAACGTTCTACATATTTAACTATAGCTGCTGCCCGCGACTTCGTCCGCGCAGGTAGGTAACGTTAAATACCACCTTCATCCAATAATTTCTTCAAATGTTAAGTTATTATTTCCTATCCCATCCTTTTGTCTTGTAGGAAATTCGAAAAATATTTTCTAAATACTCCTTTATTATCCTCAAGGAACATGTTGGCCAAGTACCTACCAAGGACCTCACTCATATAATGATCCTTATTATTTCTTATCCCAGGGAAATTTTGCAAAATACAGAAATAGTTTTCACATATCATAATTACCAAGATATGCTAAGTTTAAAGATTCTAGTAATAGTAGTTACCGAGATGGTCCTAACCATTCCAAAGTAAGAATATAAATCTCTTTTATTCCCTAACCCACGGGAATTTTGGAAAGCCCTGAAATTCATTTTTAGCAGTTATGATTCCTTACTTGTGTGCTAAATTTCAAGACTCTATTAATTTATAGTTACGGAAATAGCACCGGACACCTTTTGCACCGGACTTGTAAACCCCATTAATTCCCTGTCCCGAGGGAATTTCTAAAAATCGCATAACCTCTCTAAGAAACCTTCTAAACGTGGTACTAACAATAGGTACGGTGACTTTCGAGACATTCCAACTTTAAAGTTCAACCCTTTTTTCACATGGGGGCCATTCAAGTATTACGTAAGCAGATTTTTTACAATTATTTACCCCCCCTGACAAGGGTCAGCAAAAGTAAGCAAACCTCTTAACCCCCCCCCCCCCCTCCCATGCTTACGTAATCATTGGTACCTATATGAATTTTTCTTTTAATGGATTCTGTTTTTTATTGATTCGTGAGCAGCAGTTCGAATCGAAACTGGTGACGTAGGTAATCACCATATCGACCCCCCCCCCCCCCCCACCCACCATGTCATCGAAAATAAGCAAAGCAAAGACCCCCCGCTCACCTCAAACGCTTACGTAATACTTGAATGCCCCTATGACTGTGTCAAAATAAAATGTAATATGTTAAATCAAAAGCACTAAAAGGTGTACCTATTGATATCAACTTCGAAGCAAATCACCCCCAAAACAACTTGGCATTGTTCATTATTTTAAGCTGTGCTTTTAACACCTTCATTTGATAAAATGGACTAGCTCAGGCAACTAATTTGAATATTATGCTTATACGTAGCTTTGTTTATTAATAATAAATATTTTTTCGCTGTTTGATAATTTGATAATTTTGGCACAATCCCAATCGCCTTCGTTCAGCAATAAAAAAAAATGGTTTTGTCTATCGTTTTGTCTATACTTCAACGTCATAGATCTGTGAATTTGTGTGTGAAGTCAACGTCAACAAAAAAAACAACAACAACAAAAACGTTCGTGTGTTCGAATTTGTTCCGTCCTTTTGTATTGTTATTGTTTTCCGCGCGGCACAAAACTTTTTTTATAAATATCCATTGTAAATTACAGTTTAATACTTTGAAATTGCTTTTATTTCTAACGTTTATAGATTAAAGTAGGAATGTAATGTTATGATGTAGATGTTACAGTGGTCGCTGACAGGTACCGTTAAACCTTTTTTTTTTTTCATTTTTGTGGCAAACATTTAATGCCCAATTCTGCCAAAAACCGGGTGGTTAGCTCTAACAAAGGTCAAAAGTACTTTTACCAGAATATCTACAATCGTAAAGTATTTTTGAAACCGGGCAAGATAAATCGGATAATTTATTGTTTTCTCCAAATAGTTTTCGAATTGGAGCATACCTACTAAAAAAAATGAACAATGCCAATTCTGGTTGAAGAATGTTCATGCAAAATTTGACGTAGATTGGACCAAGGAATCACGTTGTTTCATACAAACTTAGCCCCCTTTTTCACGCCCTAGAAGTAGAATTTCGGAAAATCCTTTCTTATCCTACGTCATACAAAGAACACACCCCTTAGGCTGTGCATTGATCCATCAGACAGTCAGTCAGTCGTTCAAGACAAACATTGATGTACAATAAACAACTACACTTCCAATCATGCTCAAAAAGTGTCGGAAGCAAAAGTATGCACGACGCGTCTATTCTGAAGAGTTTTGGATCAGTTGTGTTTCGACCGCGCTTTGATTACAATGTATATGTCTCATCCACACCGTAATCTCTAACGCTTGAGAACAAAAGAGGCAGACAGGTTTCCAGCGCGTGACGTCGTGTCATTACTTCTCACGATCGTATGCGATTTACACTAAACATTACTGCCACGAAATAAAGTGTTAATTTGAACGAATATGTTAATATTATCTGTATACGTTGATGTGTTGACCACACATAACACATAGACAACGCAGCTCGGACATTTGTTGAGGAAATTTTGTTTGCGATTTGGAGTCTTGTTGTTTATTGTACGTCAATTAGGACAAAGCATTTTATATGTATATGTGTTACACGCGAAAGGCATTTTCCTATCAATTTAGGACGAAAAATCGAACTAACAGAACTCATCTTTAGAAAAACGGTTTTGTTTTTAAAACATGGAGCCAAACTCATCACATCACCCAGGCACTACAGTTAAGAATTTGTGCCTTAGAACTTTCGTTACTTTTAAGAGCGTTCTACCTTTGCCTCGTATTGCGTGCAAACAATTACCACCATATTTTATTGTTTTGATATCTATATTTTTTACGCAACGGTGAGAAGGAAATTAACAATGGGCATGATTAATGATAATGATAAATGGATCGTTAAGTCGCCTGCGCATCGTCTGCTAAGACAAAGATCTTTATGCACGATCGGCTTTCTCGAGAGAAAGTGTGGCTAAACACGATGGCGTTATTCTATTTGTCGCTTTCGACTTCTCAATTGGCGAGTTTTTTAATCTATCAATAACTTCATGTTTAAAATCGTGAAGTTTTTTCTATAGTTAGGTCGAAATATTTACATTTATGTTTTATCGTCGATAAGTTCCAATCATAGAACTCTTTTTTTAATAACTTTATTGAAATCCGATTATTTCTCGAGAAATTGGAGGCTGATGCATTAGGCTTAATTCACGCGAATAGCGTAGAAGGTGGGTAATTTCGAAATACAAGTCTTAGAAAGCGGGTCGGTTGAAGCAAATAACTATACTTTATGGTAGTCTGGTTTAGTTAGAGAGTCGTGACTTGGAATAGCAGGTGCGATATGTTAGCGGCAGTCGAATGGATTCCTAATGTATGGTAACTATAGGTGTCTAGTTCTACGTTCTTTGCTAAAGCAAAAGCCTAACAGATTTTGACTAATGAGACATTATGCATTGGACTTGATTTCGTGACGTGAGTGAAAACGGGTGAGACCCTCCTCTTTTCCACTGACTTGTATTTTTTATTTTTGTTACCGCAGAGCTCTGTAATTTATAAACCTATTTGAAAAACCGTTACTTATATTGGAAAGGATAATACTTTGTAGTTTGGGATTTATTTGTAACAGATTACATTTTCATTCACATGCTTCTAACTAACTAAATCAATTCAGTTACACGTTGCGGGCTGCGACAACGCAGAACGCAGAACTTAAGTTTTTCGAGATCCTTCACAGATTCAACATTCTGAACATTGGAAAGTTAGTGTCAAGCGAAGCTATTGACGAATGCAGATGACAATAATAGTGCACGTTTCGCTTGACGAGCTGCGAGACTTGCCGGAAGTGCCATCGCGTGCGCATCGCTCACGCCTTCCGTTGCACGGACCATACGTTGATACAATTATTTAGAGATTATTTCTTTACAAGACATGTGTTTCCCATTAAAATGCAATATATTTATGCTAATAATCTCATAATTAAATGTCTCTGTCAAATTGATAAATGCTTACCAAAACAAAATGTTGTAATAGTGTAAGCATTATAGTTAAAATCGTTTTCTATTATATCATGTGTTCGTTGTTTATTATCTCGTTCATTATCTCTCTCTCTCTTTTAGGAGACAAGGAAAGCGTATTGTGTGGCTAATTGTCAGTTATAGTCGTAAAAAATAAGTAGATAGGTATGTTCTAAACGAAATACTTATGGATAGTTATGTTGCGAGGAGCCCACCACGGAATCGGAATTGCTTTCGTACGTGACACCATAAGCTACACTCAATTGGGCCACGCAACTCACATGGCTCACTTTCTCCCAAGCGAATTTGTCTGAACACACTATTGCATATAATAACCTACTAGATCCTTGACGGGAACTATAGGCTACACTGTATTGCTACTTACTCGTAGATTGTTTCGGAGTCAGAGTAATAAGTTAGTAGAAGTTGTGCTGACATACAATAGTAACAGCTTTCTTTTATCGTTACTCATACTGATTTAGATAAAAGTAGGGTTGGTAGTTGATAGAAGTGTGATGCGTTTATTATCGCTGTTATAACGCTATTTGTCACAGTTCCTCGGCGATGCACCCGTGCCCCAGTCAGTCGCTTTGGTTAGATAACGCTTCTTTGTTCCTCAGGCACGGCACTCGTGCGACCAGTTCGCACGTGAGCAACAAACAACTGACTAACGATGATGCGACACTATTGTTTAAAACGCACAATATTTTGAGACCGCTACCTACTACTTAAGACAGAAAAGTACCTAACATAACCATTTAAGGGAAATTAAAGGGATCAAATGAGTATAAGAATTCATACCGGATTGATCCCTAGACACTTTTGACGTGTGTTATACATATACATACCTATATACATAAATCACACGTCTTCATCCCCCACGGGGTAGAGGTGTGCTATGCTATATGTATAACTACAGTATCTGTTAAAGTCATATATTATGGTTACTATCTAGGTTCATGGTACCACAATAACTGCGACAGCAATTAACTAGCGATCACTTTGTAATCACCTAAGTACCTAATTAATAAAATTCAGTGACGATTAACTTATAAATCAAGTTCTTGCCGTGACTTTAATCAAGATCCGAAATTTCAATTAAATACAAATTAGTCGTATTGTGCCGTTATAAAGTAGGGAAAGCAGATTCAATTTATACACGGGAACCAAAAAGCGAGCCGGAAGACGCCATTTACATACTTGTATCGGCTGGCTGAACGTTTCCTGTAATTGCCAGTGCCCCGCTTGTCTCGTTCGTTACGTTCCTTTCGCACGTCTGGCGATTCAGCAACAAAGTATAAACAATTCTATCACTAGATAACAACGAAATGTTTAATTAGAGGCAAGTTTCTTATTGTTTTTTTTAGAAAAATTGCAAAGGGCCTACGTCTTACTTCCTTTGTGCAAATATTACCAAGATGAAATTTAGCGCCAGGCTTCAGCAACACTATTAAAATTCAAATATGATAAGCAAAAAGGTAAAAGCTCCGTTATGATATGAATATGTAAATGATTGTCTAGGATGCAGGTGGGTAACTGGGACCTGGCGGTGAATGGCCGCGAGGTGTTTGGTTAGCGGGACCCGCGACGTCATTGCGTCTCGGCCGCACTCTCCCACGCCACTGCGCTAATTGCCAGCTTTGTTTGCCGATACAAAACCTCTCCGATTTCAACCTCCTCGTTACTTATATACACTATTCATTTATGAAGAACATAATACGTTTTCTTTATCATCTATACCGCAGATCTAAAACTTGACAAAGAAATGATACCGTACGTGCGATATCTCAATTCGACATATCACACTCAAAACCGCAGCTGACGCTGACGTTGCGCCATATCACAAGTTGAATTTCAAATGAAGACCGAATGACGCCGCAATCCGATCGTAAATTTCAACTAGACTTCGCTAAAAGTGCGGCCTTAACATAGATTGCGAGATCGTTGCTCTGATAATAAATTGTTAGGCGTATTTATTGGGAAATGTTTTTTCAACTTTTATGCAACACGTTTACTTCAAAATTGTGAAATCAATATCTTGTGTTCCGGGTACCTATGGGGGACCATTAAAAGGTCCCGATGTAATCTCTCCGTGTTGGTCGTGCGCCGAAGCGACCCGAGGGTCAGCACTAATCTCGGCGCTACACCGCTCTTGCGGACCTATTGAAGCGATACGTTAGCCGCTCCAATCGTTCTTCAGCCTCTTATCATTGCAGATATTCGTATATCGTAATAAGTTTACAAATCAACTACCTAACTTTCATTCTTTGGCATAGAACCAGAAAATAACATGGACTTCGCGTAATAAGTCAGCAAAACTGTATCGAACCTATATATTATTAATACCTAACTGCATTTGAATTACTTTGAATAAGAAAACGGTTGTTTAAAGCGCAGGAAGGCTATCGGTGTATCGCGGCATCGTCCCACACAAACTGTATAAGGAAGGTGCACTGTAACATTAACCCCGATGCGAACCACGTCTCTGGATCATGATCTCGACGTGCGGCGCAGCTTCACGATCAGCGAGCCCAATCTCCAGAACGTTAACGATAACACTTGCTAATCTCGAATGTCACTCTCCAATATCTTAAGATTTTGATAAACAACAGCCCACTAAAATAGAAGCAGCAACCTCTGCCGTGCTTAACGTTCTTTAACCCAAATTGATCACGATACTTGAAAATTGTATTCCTATTAAAGCCATAGAAAGCGTGTCATGGAACTTGCTTGTCTGTGAAGTAGGCAGGTGAGTAAAAAGTGCATAATTTACAATAATACAATAGACATGAGTCGAAGGCCGGATCTGTGTTGTTATGTCGACGATGTCGATGGCGTCCTTGTTGCATCCGAGTGTCTGTCGGCCGGCCGAGGAGACAGTGCAACAGGGAAATGCGAAGTTTGTAATCAGGTCCATAACCAAATTCAAGACACTTAAATCTAATTAATCTAATTGTTCAAATACACAAACCTTCAATACCTACCTACACTTTACGAAAGCTTGATAAATATTGTTTTGACGCAGAAAATTACCGTGCGCGTTAAAACAACATAATTTTGTTTCTTACGGGCGCTAATAACTGTCAACATTAAAAAGCACCGTCGTTATATAACAATGTCAAGGAAGTCGCCGTACTGTTTATTTTCCTTCGCGTTTTCCCGTACCTATACTTAATTGGGATTGTCTAAAAAAAATACCTATCCTTTTTATATTTTTTTTGTGCAGAATAGTCAATTATAAGAAACCAATTTCAATATTTTCTCATATAACTCGGTATTTTTTTCACTATTAATTATTGAAAGTATTTTGGTTGATGACGTCAGAGTTTCCATTGTGACGTCAGAGTTTCCATTGCCGGTGCCACACATCTGCTTATTGGATAAATTGATCATAAAACGTATGTGAAGCGCCGCCATTAACGTCTTTTCTATCTGTGGTGAAGTTGGCAAACTGTCATTAGTATCAATGTCAACATGATTCAACAATAATACAGGAAGATTTACGCGATCTTCTCCTATGAATTTTATATTTTCACAATCGTTACACATACCATAACATTCTGCGCGAAGCAGAAAGGTCCATAAACACATACCAGGTATTATCGAGACAAAACAGGACCCGGAGATAAGACAGCAAACTCAGTAGGCGAAAGTAAACCGAAAAACGTAATATTTTCGCTGTCCATTAAAATATTTAGCGGAAAATCTTTCATGTGAGCGAAGCACATCGCTGTGCGGTTACACTGTTGCCTAATTATCTACCGAAAGTGCTTCTAAATCTAAACTATAATACAACAATATGAAAGTGAACAGTGGAAAAAACAAGAATGACAGTAACAAGATTGCCCATTTGCTTGTCATCTGTCATAAGATGAATGAAATGTCAGATTGCGGGTCCAAATTGAACTCCGTAGTATAATACACGCGTAAATAGCATAGAATTTGTAACCTTTGCAAATAAAGTACATTTTGGACCGTCTACGTCATGTCTGGGAATATCAAATGAAGGTCATTGCTTATTTTTCATGTAATAAATTCATTATAGCAAAATAAAATAAAGTAAATACAGAAAACGATTTAAAAAGCATTTATCTCGAAATGGTTTTCGATTTACTATACATTGTAAAAAAATAGACAATCCCAATTAAACATCATATTATGCATTTTAGAACTAAATAAATAAGTGAGCATCGAAGATAGTTACTTGATATATTAGTTTACATGTTTGTAATGTTTCATGTAAGTATCGATAACGAGACAGACGTGTAAATTTGATTTAAGTTTTAAATTAGTTTAGTGTTCGTAATTAGTGAAATCCACGTATTCGCTTTTCTAGACCAAAAAATGTGACAATGTCAATTAAATTCAAATTACTTAGTTAATTAAAGTAATTTAGTGATTATCTTAATCACATTGCCCATCACCTGTTTTCCTTATTCTAAGTTAGTCATTAGTCGTAACTGCGTACCTAAGTGTTACGTATAATACATGAACAAGTTTGATATCGGACAATCGGATTAGATGTTTGCAGCCTTTGATTCAAACCAAAACAGTGATGTAAAATTTTCTTGTGAGTGGCAGCGGCACATGCTACTTGATGCGGTGTGAAAGAAGGATACCTAGTGTCCGTGGCCCAAATACAACCGGCTTGCAACCAACTTTGATTAAAGTGATCAGGCTCTTAATGAGGTGCACTCTGCGCTGATTTATCCCTGTGACCGTTTGAGACATCAACATTTTATTATTTTCTTCCATAGTTTCACGTTTTTAATATTTTACAGCAAGTACCTATCTAATGCTACGCTACCAGAATTAATGATCTGGAATTGTAAGCCCAAATCCTATAGGATATTTCATAAAATTAATGTGTCAATAATAACTTCACAGAGCGAAGTAAACTCGGTTACAAATGTTAAAGTTCCGGAAACAACGTTAACGTTATTTAATGATTCCCCACATGCTTAACATACATAACAATCGAAAACAAAAGGTGACCACAAAGGTAATATTTACCCGCGACCGTGCTGGCTCAAAAAGCGCCAGGCGATTTTAAACCGCAAGAAACATTGACCTCAATTTAAGACTTAACTCACCTGTCACGCTTATCCTGTTTGCGAGATTCACACTGCCTTCTATTTACAAACAAGTTATTGGAGTGGATTCGAGTAGGCGACGCGTGAACGCTCCTCGGCGTACGGAACAAGACTGACTAGTGGCTGCCTACATGCAATGCAACTGTGCCAGGGAGGGCAAAAGGCGGCGCAGGCGCACGCGGTTTACGTCTGCGTGCGAATGGACTCACTTCGCTTACTAGGTAGAGGATCGACAGCAGCTGCGCAAGCAAGAACACCGGGCCCTACCAGCAAACCAGCTTGCACGACCACCCGTGTACAATACACAAAGTACACTGCACATGCTTAGCCAAATCCTTACAAAATCATTGTTTATACACAACGCACGGTAGGCAAACAAATTTTACCATTTATTTTACATCCTCATGGTCGGATATTTAGCTACCGTTAATGACGTCTCCGAGAGAGGTGAAACACGTGTCCGAAGTATTGTTTTGGTTGTGCTTGCGTTGATTATTTCGTTTCAAAATGCGTGGGGAGAAAGGAAGGGAGCGCGGGTTAATTGCATGAATAAAAATATCGACACAAACGCGGCTATTTTGCATGATCTCACTATTTCGCTGAGTAGCTAAGTAAGATTATTTATTTAGACCTCCTCAAAGTAAGGCCTCTGGGACATAATATGTATATTTAAAAGTATTTAAAAAAATAACAAAATATAAAGATGAGAATATTAAATATAAAATTTTATGGTTACTGGAAAATAAGTAAAGTAGAAACACCAACGTACAATTTTATCACTCGCACTCGGCGTAGTGACTAGCTTGAACATTACTAATTTACTATTAGCACCCGCGCAAGTACACTGTACTTGTTATTTTATGATGACTGTCATTATTTTCTGAATAAGTAAAATAAATTATTTCAAAATACTCCCGCACCGTTAGTTCCCACGAGGCAAGCATCACTCTAAAACTGGATAAGCCGGAAACGACAGTATAAAAAACATATGGCTGGGCCTGTATTTGTCGGCCAGCATTCAACTTTAAGTAGCTTTTCCCATAGCATAACGCCGTAATGTCAGTAAATATAAAGCACGTCCTTTATAAGAAGCAAATATGCAGAAGCTTGTGTACCTATTTATTAGATTAGCGGTCAACAATCCCCACAGCAATTCCAATTTCAAGTAGATAATTAATAGCAATCGTAATTAATTGCAAAATTGTCATTTTTTTATTCTCATAGTAGATACGTGTCTACTTTCCCTTCTGGATACCTAATATAAAACTGTTACACAATGTTACAGTTTAAAAGGATTAAAGCATTGCAAGAAAGTGAAAATTATTGCGTGCATACGCGACGTTGTCTTTTCGTTCTTATTTGGACACAATAATCGCTAAAGTAATTCAGTTGGGAAACACTTAAGTTGAATAACAAAAGACAGTTGATGATGTATACATGTAGATCCGTGTGTGAAAAATCAGTAGGTACTACAGCAACGTTCGTAGTAGGAGCATAAATAGCGTGCAAGACTGGATGCCTCGTTTGCGTATGAATAAATGCATTTTATGACATTACGGTAGTTTTCACTTTTACTTCTGATAACATAACTTTATAAAAAAAATGTATCTCTTTTATAACATATCATCACTACATAGTATAAAACAAAGTCGCTTTCCGCTGTCTGTCCCTATGTATGCTTAGATCTTTAAAACTACGCAACGAATTTTGAGGCGGTTTTTTAATAGATAGTGATTCAAGAGGAATGTTTATACAATGTATAATTCTACGCAGACGAAGTCGCGGGCAGAAGCTAGTTAATTAATACGAGTCCGTTGGTTTTTGGTTAAAAGTGTGGTCTAGTTGACCTATTATGTTCACTTCCTGCTATTAGTGTACCTTACACTGTAGCTGCCTAGGTATTATACAGTCGACAAATATGTATTATGACTATTATACCTGCCTACTGTTAATATAGTATGCAGACGATTTCTCAAAACCAAAAAGGATATTAACAAAATTAGCTTTTAGTTAAAACTCTTAGTCAACTTTTCTTTGACCGTGCTATTTCTAAAGTGCTAATAAAGTGCTAATACTAAAGATATGGCGGAATACCTAACTAATCATTAAACTCGAAGCGAAAGCTGTAATTGAATCAATAGCTCTTTAGAATGATTACTGAACCGGGCTAAGTTTGTGGTCGGTAAAAGTGAAATCAATGTTGGCTTTGTCCTCGAGTATTGGTAACTAAGGAGTAGGTAGGTATACCCAACCAGTTTCTCTGACAAGATTCATATTACTTATCAAACTTTTTCGTCGAAATTAGTGCCTATATGTAGGTACCTACTCAGTTGCATCAATGCCGGCGTTTCATGAACAAAGTATTTCCTTTAGCAGGATTGTGGTATGGCATGGAAGGTTTTTCGAAGTAGAGCCCTTTACATTTTTGATGCACGATTTTGGAGGGAACGGGGCAGTCTAATCTTGATATCTCATTTAGTCATGCTCCAGTTAAGTTACTACGAGTAGACTAAGGTTAGTATCAATTCCATACATAAAAAAACAATTTAAAATCGTCTCATGTAATAAGCTTATTTTCATTTAACACGTCAGGGTGCAAAACATTTTTTTAATTCTGTGTTGCTCCCTCACTGTGCACCCCATACCTAAAGTATTATTACAGGTTTTCAGTCTAATAATAAAAAACAGAATATAGTTACGGAGATAGACCCAGGTCAATTTACGTTTATTCTTTCAAATAACTTTAAAACAATTGATTTTCCTAAAAAAATGCAAGTGAGTTCCTTTATTTGTTTAGCTATACCAACGTAGTGGGTAGGTGCAGCAACAAAAGTTTTCTTTAAATTCTCTAATTTGCCTTTTATTTATATTATTATATCAATATCCATTTATTTACGAAACATATCCGTCTTGGGGTCACAGAAATAATGCGTGTGTACGTATCTACCAAATTTCAACCGGTTCAATCTTCATTACCCACGTACGGAATCCTCAGCGCGCGAGTTACAACTTTATTTAATTTATTATGTCTAAGTGAGAAACACAATAACAATCGTTGGTTTTCTGAACCTACCTGTATTAGGTAGATTATATATGTATAAAAACATTGGCGCATTCCATATTCAACAATTTCGCATGCCTGTACAACCACCTATTATCTGCGTAGTAGTATAATAGCTCTGAGTGCCGTAAGCGTCACGTCCCAAAAAATTTTGACCTCGTCATCTTTCACACACTTCTCTTGTAACGGAATCCTTAGGTTATTTACCCATTTATTTATTAAAGAAGAATCATCACCATTTACTAGAACTAGATATGGCTAGATTAGGTTAGTTAGGTTGCAACACGGAGCCAATTGTAGGATCTGATAGTTACCGAATATGATTTTAGATACAAGTTCAGCCTCTAGCAAGCTGTATGATAGATACCTACTGGATTTAAGACTAAAAACGTAAATAAAAATCAACTGTCGATACGTACGCGCAAAACTTCTAACGACTGCACCAAATTGGACAATTATTTTTTAATTGGGTTTGTTACTGTCTGGACAAGGTAGGTATATGAAAATAATATCTTTGAAAAAAAAGTACTGGAAAGGGGGCAAAGCCGCGGGCAACAGCAAGTTTGCAATAAATCACGTTAATCGCAAACCCTTAATAGGCAACAGCGTGACTTGACGGCATAAGCCATACATTGATTTGCACAGATCTTTGGCATATTGGCAGAGTGCAAAGCGGGTGGAGGGGGTAGCCTAAACGATCACAGCGCTCGCTACGGCTAAAATTGTCATTTTTGTCGCTGACTTGAGCTGTCAAATCCATATTGCAGTAAACATTTTCTAATCGTTTTTGAGATAAAAATATGGTCCTGGTAAGATGTGTTGTTGTGAATTGTAATAACACCAAGAAGAATAGCGACTGTAAATTTTACCAATTTCCAAGACCATGGTGGAAACGAGACCAAAGAAATAAGTGGATATTTGCCGTAAGAAAAAAAAAGTAAGTTACCTAACCTCTAAAAGTTCACTGAAAACAACAATTTTAATATTATTGGCAATAATGTTACTGACTACCATTGTCCAAAATTGTGTAATATAGTTAAATAACACAAGATTTCATTAATATTTTTCACAATATTTACTTACTTCTTGTTTGACAGCGGTGACAATATTGTCCATAATGGCCGCCTATCACGTGGCGCTGTCGTCGCGCTCGGTCCCAATTGTCAAACTACTTATCTGTTTATGTCAACAACTGTCTATCTAGCGCAGCGATGAGATTCGTTTAGTAGAGTATTACTCCCCGTAATATGTGACGTGAGACATAATATTATTTTTCAACACAGTTGCTCGTAAATTGAGTCTTATTGCACCGCATTTAAACTCATAATACAGCTTATTACGCACAAGTGCTATAATAATATTACCGCATGAGTGCGGTAATATAAACTTTTTTTAATCTCAGCAAACGGTTTAGTATCAATAGGAACAAGGAATATTTTCGTGAATATTAAACTATTTTAGTTTAAAGATGATAAATAAACATTTAATTTCGACAAATTATTCATTTTTATCTAAAAAGGGACCATAATTTGCATATTTAAGACATTGATTAATTATTTTATTAAAATTTTAATATTAGGCTGTTTAGCAGTCTGTTGTCAGTGTCTTCGTCACGCGCGTGCTAAGTGCGCAGCGCGCATGCGCGAGTGCTGCGTGCGGATTGGCGCGGACAAATAAAATCTGCCGCCATTTTTCACTGATATTGTTGATTCAGACTTTGTTATTTTATTACTTTAAAAATTACTAGTTCAAGTAATAAAGAAATGTAGTGTCCGTCGCTGGAAATACTAAAATATGTTCGGACAATGTGCGGACAGTTATATCAGTAAGAAATCCAAGGTGTTAATTACCAAATGATAAAGTAAAGTTCTAAAGCAGCTCCAGGTAAGCAATGTCTGGTAACAAAGGTAAACTAAAGTTCTTAAAGTCCTTTTATTAACTAAATTTTATTTATTTTTCCTCGCAAATGTGTTGAAAAACGTCGTATGCGACGCGTGTGCTTTGGTAATTACACATCTCGGCTCTCTTACCCGCGCTCGCTGGCGCTCGCGCGTACAATACGCCTCGTGTGTAATTACCAACATAGCACACTTGTATCATAATGTACTATTAATTTATTATTTAAATTACCCTACAGTAGCTTTATTCAATTCTTGTTTATTTATTTGTCAAATTATAAAAATCTTATTGCAATCATGAATCCCTGTAAGGATAACCGCAATCGTTTTATCGAACCTTATTTAATTTCAACTTATAACTTACTAGCTTCTGCCCGCGACTTCGTCTGCGTTTATATAAACCTTCTTGAATCGCTCTATCTTATAAAAAACCGCATCAAAATCCGTTGCGTAGTTTTAAAGATCTAATCATACATAGGGATAGACAGACAGACAGCGGAAAGCTACTTTGTTTTAAACTATGTAGTGAAGACACGCGTCATCATATTTACTAACTCTAGGTCTGCCTGGGTAAACAAAATTAGAGCTCATATCATTTTATTTTATTAACATTAGCGTTATAGTCATGTTGCAGAATTACAGACCGACGATGTCGGTAGTGAGCGTGTCGGACGACAGCCAGAGATATGATCACGTTATTTACAGAACACGCTAACGAGACTCGTCGAGGACTTCACTAGATACACTATCTGGATAGCGAGCATTTTCTGAGAATATAATCTTATTGACATCTTATTGTTGTACCTGTACCTAGTATCTATCACGTTCAATCGCTCGCATTTTATTTACGTGCTATTTTCCACCATTTGAATCGATGGTTTTCTGGAAAACTATAAGATCTCACCGAATTATCATTATTTTCTACGCTAGATCGCAGACCCTGAACTTTTTCTCCAAAAGTTACCTACTTTTTAGTATTTATGTAAACACTTCATCCATACGATACATGTACAAGATGAGCTTTACTTAGATTATGTAGTATATATGTATAGAGTACTAGCTTCTGTCCGCGACTTCGTCCTAGTAAAATTAGCAATGACATGTTTATCGCTATCCCGCGGGAACTATGCAATATTCCGAGATAAAAAGTAGTCTATGTTGCAATCTAGGGTACCAGCTATCTATGTTTCAAATTTTATCCAAATCCGTCCAGTCGTTTCAGCGTGAGAAAGAACAAACATACACACTCACTCACATCGTCACAAACTTTCCCATTTATAATATTAGTAGGATAGGATAATAATGAATGAACGGTGGAAGAGTTCCTGATGGAGGTCGGCAACACATGTCTTCACTGTAAGGAATCCATGTTTAGAACGGGTTAATCGAAATGGTGTTATAAGCCAAAGAAAACTGAAACTCTGTACAAAATGTCTGTAAAAACTCTACCTATAGTTCTACCTTGTGTGGGTTAAAAAGAAAAATACTGAAATATTCAAACAAAGGTTGTTTGGACTGACAGAAGGCAAAATTGGTGGAAAGTTAAAGCAACATCACAAACAATGGAACACAATAGGGCGAAATTGTTGCATGACTTGAAAGTTAGCAACCACGTTCACGCCCGCTTGACTTGTGCCAAGGAACATTAGAGAACTACATTTTACCTTAATATTCGTATAATGTATAAAATAGACATCTAGAATTTTGATACAAAATTTCTTTGTTGCATGTATGGCGGCGTCTACTACGCGAAATATAGGATCAGGTATGTACCCTTCCAAAATTAAGTAACTGCATTTTACTTATTCATAATTAACAGAATTACTTTTAACTTCTGTACAACTAGTAGGAACTTTGTAAGGGGGTTAGTAAACTACATAGTTAAAAGCTTCGCAATTAATTTATCTTTGCCGTACCTAATGTCGTAAAAATACGTAGTTGGCTAGGTAAATATGTAGTTCATGCTAAAACCTAATCTATTCTTATTCATATTGTATGTGCATACGAGCAATAAATAGGAATCAAGTACCTGGTTCACTGAAAACGTATCAGTCTCTTACCATTGTAGTTAGCATTTTTTTTATCAGCCGTTTAAATACTTAAATCGAGTCTGTTGACCGTAGGTCTGTCTGCATAGCATACAGCTAGAGTATTATGTCTATTTTAGAGCTTGTACGTAACAGAAATCCTGTTCCTTTTGAAACAAATAACACTTACGGCTCGGTGGTCGAGTGGCGTTTGGGGCGCCGGGGCGCCGGCTAGCGTAGGGTTGCGCGATGCGCGACGCGCCGCGGCTCCAGCGTCGCTGCGCCGCAGAGGATGGTCCTGAGCGAGTGTGATGTTTCAGTGCGGCTATCTCGAGGGGCTGCGCTCATCACTCGGTGGCTGGACGCAGAAAGTAAAATCATGGTACTGGGGACGACCTCTAGTAAGTGCCCCGGCCTCTACCTGCCAGAATGATCAACGAGATGTCCTAGCACATTGACAATTGTTAACATTTGCACGATATTTTACCAAAAACTTTTCTATTAATTTAATTCAAAATTATTGCTTTATAAAACAAGTCGATTGCTTGGTGTTAGAGAATATTTTTATTGTATGTTTTCACATTATCTTATCCGCTGCACTTCATTTCGGTGTTAATATTTTAATTTAATTCATCAAAGTTAATTTCGCGGTAGCATTGCACATTTGACAATTTGTTCGTTGATACGATTGTTTCATTAGTCTGTAGTCTGAGCTGAGGTATCTCTTTTGTCTTGAATGGATCGCGCTGCGTGCTGCATGACGATAGAGGCGGCCGCGGTCGGTGCCGCGGCCTCCGTCACTCGCAGGCCACTTAATCGTAATAGCGTTATGTACCTATATGTTAGAGTCATTTTTTTAAATAAAATACAACGATTATTATTTTATATGTATTTTTATTTTATTTTATGCTGCTCACTACCTACTTATTAGCATTTCGGCAATCTTCTTTTGCATTTTCTTTATCCGATTCCTTTTGTAGGTTTTTTTTTGTTCACAAACACCTAATTATATTAGGCAGTCGGGATAAATATTGCTGTAACTCTCCATGAAAACATTGTACACTTGTGAAATATGACCTCTTTGAACCACGCCACCGAGTGATCGAAACGCATGATTCCGAGCCTCCAGCACACACATCTCACTTACAGCTTCTCGGTACATTCGACGTGGATTGATCACTTTACATTATTGTATCTGAGCGGCACAAGGTTGTAAGTAACACTCAACGAACACCGGTATTTAACAATAGATCAAGCCTTTAGAGAGTTGCTAATATTAGTTACAGCCCTCTGCCACCCAGCTACGACTTCAATTTCTTAAAGCACTTTTACTTAGAGGCTGAAATTAATTAGCTGTTTAGTATCGTAGCGGTAAAACTATAGTGTGGATGTGGTGGAAATAGTATCTATCTACATAGGAATTCGATTCTTCATTATCGTATTTAAAACAATCATAGTCTGATCGTGTACATAATTTCATACTTTTACTTCACGTATCTTGGCTGCAGTTGAACTTTAAATCTTTTTAGTCCGTGGAGCTCGCTTCCTCGGGGTTTTACATGCATGTTTGGAATTGCAGGAGTTAGCGCACAAGCTGTCTAGAAGTTTTGACATGAAGGAGGATGGCGGCGCGCTGCTGGAAGAGCGGGGAGGGATCCGACGGCACCAGTCGATGCAGCGGCTGCAGCACGGGGAGGCGGCAGACGAGCGCGCGCGCGTCGTCTCCGACCACCACGGCAACCTGCACATCACTGTCAAGAAGACCAAGCCGATCCTAGGCATCGCTATCGAAGGAGGCGCTAACACCAAACATCCACTACCTAGGATAATAAACATACACGTAAGGCATTCGATCCGAGAGATACTAATTATGAAATTCAAAAAGTTATACCATTTTATTATCTTTCCTATTTCCATTTTTTCCACTTAGAACCTAACAGAAAATATATTCAAAACCTTTAGGTTCCCAGGCTGAAAACAATTACAGCTCCATTTGTTTCTATAATGCCAATTAGTTTTCTTGCCAGCTTGCTCTTCACGCACGATATATGATTGTGTATGGGCAATGGTGTATTGCAGGAACATGGGGCAGCGTATGAAGCAGGGGGGCTGGAGGTGGGTCAGCTGATCCTGGCCGTGGACGGGCAGCGCGTGGAGGGGCTGCAGCACCAGGACGTGGCGCGCCTCATCGCAGAGTCCTTCGCGCAGCGGGACAAGCCGGTCAGTCCACACTCGCACGTATACATATTATAGTCCTTTATCACTCTAAGGTTCAATGGCCTGGCAAACGATTCCATCTAGGTAAAAAAAATCGATTAAATCAATCAGAAATTGTACTTACCTATTGGAAAAGATCTATCTACTTCAACATCGCAATCCAACACTAGCAGTCTTGTATAACTCATTACCTACTTCAATAAACGGTATATAGACCGCCTCATATTGAAGTAATTTATGTATTTTTCAGGATATCGAGTTTTTAGTGGTCGAAGCGAAAAAGTCTAACTTAGAACCGAAGCCGACCGCGCTCATTTTCCTGGAGGCCTAACATCTACTGTCCCTCCCCGCCAGCGACCCCCCGGCCGCGCTGGGCACCGCGACCTCGGGGGTCGACCTCACCGCGCACACCACGGAATAGCCAACTCCAACCTGCGCTGCCACATGCTCTTCTAAACGCGTTTCTGAAGCCACATTATCCCGCCGTCGCTAAAGAACAATGAAGTATTCTGCCACTACAAGTGTTTACACTCGCTTCGGGCAGTTCCGGCGCGGGGCAAATGGTGACGGTGCGTTTCGCTGTACGTGGGATCCAGCATCATTCGGATGAACGATGAACATCGACACTTCGACTGACCCGTTGTTGCGACAACTATTGACAAAGCGAGAATAGGCAAATAAAAAGAGAAATAAGAGGTGATGCAGGTTAACCAGTAGGCTATACAAAATTAATGGCACAAGGGAGGCAATCAAATTTTTACTACACGATGAATTGTCCGGAACTATGATGAATGAGTTACGAAGCACACTGCCCGAAAGTTTTCTAAACTTTTCGTACAAAAATTATATCCCTTATTTCAAAGGGGAGTTTCGGGTGGTCCGAGAGGTTTAGTAAATTATTTTGTAGAGGTAGAAATTAAACCAATTTTAACAGTAGCCAGCGACTGAATTTTATAAAACAAATACCTACTTTACTAAATACGATAAGTTCATCTTAAAACTTACACATTTAAAATTTCCAAGTACCTAAATTTCACGTTAAGTTATTTTCGATTCAATTCCGTAATTAATTAAAATACCTAGAGCTAGAATAAATGACGATAACATAGATCTTACGATGTTCAGTTTTGAAGCGAATTGTGCTAACATATAATGATTGGCATTGGTGCTATGGAAAGTGGTAATTGAAGAGTTGACTTTCCGGATCATTTACACTGTAGTTTCATTAGGGATCGATATTGCTTAATCGTCAGCATCATAGCATTTCATGAGAATGAATTCATTCAAGAGCGTCATCCATGTGCCATCAGAGTTGCGTTAGCGTTTGGGAAGCATCCAGTAGTTGTCGGCAGCAGGCCGCTCGCCGAGTCACCGCAGTAGCGCGTAGCCTCATCCCATCGTCAGTAGAGCAGAGCTTGCAGCACAGCGCACTCCCCTAAGCAAGCTGTACTGTATCCTACACGAACCATAATCCTTTACTTTATTTACATTAATCGTAAAATTCTAATAGTAATAATTAAACATTATATTTATAAAAAATTGCAATTTGTATGGGCAGGTTCCTTGTCCGATGAAATTTGAGAATTATTTGAGCGTAGTGTTCAGTCGAGCTTGTTCAGTTTGCTTAGCGCGGCTCCATCAAGTGCGCCAGCATGTCATTCCATCGGGTAGATAAGCGGTGAGTGAAGAAAATTATGGCGGAGAGGGATTTTAGCCCACTCATTTATTTATATACTTATGCGTAAGTAGAAATTTTATTGAATGTGTGCAATATAATCAAATGTTACTTTAGGTTTTAGAATCAATAAACAAATTTCGATGCTGTAGACTGTCACGACTGGGTAGTAGGTAAACTCAGAAAATCGGAATCAACCTTGGATATTTGAAATATGCCGAACGTGAACCCTTAAAAGACAAAGGACTGCATAATAACAATTAAATGCGTGATCTCACCGTCGTGATGTCTGCAGCGTCGGGCCACATACTTCCGATGTATCGATGTGCGTAATGCTAGTGCTTTTAATTATAACAAACAGCTGTAGATATTGTACACGTTCCAGCCGGTGTTAATATATGTACATGTATAATCTGTAAGTAAACATATATGTACCTCACATAAGAACTATACAAAATAAAGTAACATCAGTTTTATTTTTTAATTAACTGGAGATGCATTTTACGGTTACCGTCTTTGTAAATATCTGTATTTACCAATAAGCTGTAAATAACAGGTTTGACTGTTTTGTATAATACATAATTGAAATAAATATTTATTGAAGTTAGTGCCAAAAAGCATTTTACAATATAGGTACGTACGTGGAGAAGCGCCGCTTGCGCGCCGCGGCCCGCACTTCCCCGCGGCAGCTAGTTTTCTATGTCTATTAATCTATCAATTGCTGAATTCACCATTAAACGCTTTTAACTGTTAGAATTTGGCCATCAGAAACATCTGCGTTTTAATTGATAAATCTATTCAAGTAAGTGAATGGAAAATGGATTAAATTTCTAAAAGTACTTGAATCCTTTTTTCCTATACCTAGGAATAATCATCCACATTAAGGGTTACCTTAACACGGCATTATAATAAACGGTACCCACCTACCCCTCTTCAAGAACTAGCAGCTCCTTAACAACAATCCTATCTAGTCACTAAATAGGTACAACCTACTGTTTTTTTAATAAATTCAGACCATTTCTTTCTACTGATGACGAAGGCTATATTATCGATTCAAGCACTTTTAAAAACGTCATCCAATTCCCCATTGTATCACAATGCGTACCTAGTTAGATATTTGAAAATAACAATATACTTTAACATTGTTTGTACACGATTACGTGTGCAGAAACCATGAATGATTAAAAATACAATGACTTGTATTCTTCTTCAATGAACCACGTAGACATCCGCCTTTCGAAACATTACAATTTTGAATTTTATCTTTGTCTATAAATTCAATACCTACTTAACTTTATGATGAACAGAATATGCACTGAAACAACTATATTTTGTACGAGTAATTATAATTAATTTTAAATTGTATCTAACTAAATTTAAGTTACGTCATAAGTTTGTATGAATTACAAGTAAGCGATCACTATCAAAGCGGCGCGGCGAGCTTCGCCCTCGCCTGTGAGTCAATTTGTCATTTACGTAAAACACTATATCATTTTCAACGTAACATCAAAAGCAATTTTAAACGTAGGTTAATAAAAATATTTTTAGTATAGCTACAACAAATTACCTGTACAATTTATGTTAATTTGGAATTGTAATTAATTTTGCCTAACAATGTTTACCGACCGCGAGCGCGTGGCAATGCTCGTCCGAGTATGAGCGTTGCGCTCGCCCGGCGCAGGCGCCGGCGCCGGCTGTTGATCCTATTAAACCTAATTATTGTGAGCCGTCCATTTATGTTCGCGATTATTTGATCGTTATTATATTTGTAATTGCGGATTATAGCTGTGTAACCTATTCAAAATTATTCTGTCCCTGATGTGTTGGTAAACATTCCTTAAAAATGTATCGCAAAGTTATACTTCGCGCAGGTTTGGTTGAAAAGATCTATGTTGTAGTCTGTTGTTAAGTTTGTCGTTGGTGACAAAAATATATTGTTATCTAGATAGTCTTTGTTTTATTAAGTCCTGTTACCCGTTTCTTTTAGCCGTGTCCGACGTAACCACAGCTTGCATATTAAGGCGGATGCTCGCGTTAGCTCATTGAAGAAGTCCCGTTAGATGGCGCTGTAATCAATTATGTGTGTTTTTTGTAGTTTTTAGAAGATTCTATTATAACACTTATAGATTATCATTTGATTTGCGCACACAGTTTAATACGGCCGATTTTTTGAGACTACTCTCAGAGGGTAATAATGCACCAATTCGGAGAATAGCTGCACAAACGCTGGTGTCACTAACGGCCCTGTACAGATACTAGGTCTTACACACACATGAAAATAGGAGGCGCCAACTAGTGGAAAGATATTGCAACACCTTGCTAAGCCGTAAGCGTAATTTTTCACGTTATATTTATGTTTTTATATCAACTTTACTTTTACCAGAAATTTTACAAATCTATACGTACAAAACTAAGTCGTGTTATTTAAACCATTTATAACTTTGGAATAGCTGCACGGATTTTTATGATTTTTGATTTGTTAGCTTTCTCTCTTCCTCGAATAGCCAAATAACTAATCATAAATATGAAAAATGCACAAAAAAAATCTTTAATTTTTCGTTTGCAGCGCCGTCTGTGACAAAAACTGACTTTAAGGCGGAATATTTTTTTGCCAGCTCGGCTAGTTACAAACACAAATAATAATATTATATATGAGTCTAGCTGATGCAAATATGTGAATCAATGCCACCTCCAACCCTTTTTGAATATTAGGGAGTAATTTTAAGAGGGCTATCGTATTTGTACTCACTAGTTGGCGCCACTGTAGGATTTCTTTTAATTTATCATCAACATCAAAATTTATTACCCACAGTGTTGCACAGTCCCATTTATCCTCTAAATTAGCTGCCATTTTATTTGCCTTCTTAGTCTGGCTCCTACTTTTCATAGCTTCTCTTTTAACATTTTAATAAACCTGTCGTATGTCTGCGAAAATATTCGGAAACAATGTAATGTAAAGCCGGAATATGCAACTTGTAGGTAGTACTAATTTTACGTTCCTTTAGCGCCTCTAGCGGCGAATTCATATGCCGTCATTGCTAGTATCTTGACATGTCTTTGAGTATTTAGTATGTAGGAACCCGCGATTCATATCTGATATTCGCTCACACGTAGAGACATCATCATCACCATCGTCTGACAGTTTATTAATACTCCTATGCATTGCATTACAAACGTTTCGTCTGAGGCATCTAAACAACTAGCGCCGTACTATAGGTATTGTCGTTTCGCGTCATAGGCTTTCGTAAACAGGTAACTTGAGAATCAGCCTGCTTACAGCAATGAGACGAAGTCACTCGTGCTAGCCATTCGGATCCTTTCCTTTCACCAAAATGCATTGGAGTATAGGTATAGGATCACAAAGGAAATTAAATAATAACGCATAGCGCGTAGGGACTACGTCTGAATGCTTCTTGGCTAGGGATTTTGGTAGTCATCGGACGTGGGCCACTTGCCTAGTTCACCTGGTTGGACCACGTGCACATTTTCTTGCCGATGTTCCACCTCAGAACACCTAGGTGAACCACGGGCAAATGACTATGGGCCATGGTCCAAAAATTGCCCATGGTTCACGTAGGTGTACGGAGGTGGACCACTGGCAAGAAAAATTGCCCATGGTCCACCCAGGTGAACTAGACAGGTGGTTTTCGGTTAGATATTTGTTCCAGAGTTGCGACCTGCCTTTTTATGTTATGTCATCATAATTCATATTACTAATTCATGGTATAGCGCATGAATGGAAAAATAATATTAGATAAAATATTATGATGACTTTGCAATAGGTAGGTACGACAAATAAATAATGACAACTCCAAAACAAATCGAATCCATCTGAACTCACTTTTACTTACTGATACTTACTTCCGCAAAAGTCGAACTTCATCCATCGATGGTTTTGAGTAGCGTTACCAACAGTGGGATAAAGCAGATTCTCACGGTGTCTAGTCCACACGCGAGAAATCAAAACTACAGCTCGACGCGAATTATATCAGCTCATTCCTCATGGACCAACTATATGCATAACTAGTTGTGCCAATAGGAATTTCGGGCTTATAAAAATAAACATTCACATTAGAGATAGTAAAATTAGGTTAGGTTCATTAGGCATCTTCAAATGCCCGAAGGGCAAACTGAATAGAAATAGGAACCCCGCCGTCAACCTTACGGTGGAGTGAAATTCCTAATGGCACAACTGGTTGTCCATAATATAGAGTAGGCCCACAAGAAAAGCGTCATACATTTAGGCACAAATCGTGTGCATAAAAATGAGATAGAATTTAGCTAGCGTCGTGCAGCAATGACGCCTGTACTATACGCGTGTCGACCAGTGAAACAGGGAACAGAGGCGTGCTAAACTACGAAACTCTAGATATTTTTTTCGGTCTGTAACCGTGATCCACCTGCAGTTTGTCCACCTGGTTTTTGACAGAGCTCCGCTCCTGGGCGGAGCTCCTTTTTCTGGGTATTGGAACCTCAGTGGTTTTCTGGGTGGAAAAATTTGGTGGGCTACGGGTAGACTGTGGGTTAATGTTATTTTTATTTTTTTGTGAATTGTATCTGTTTCTTTATATTTGTACAATAAAGCACAACAGTCGACCGTCTAGTTTATTATAGGCGTTAGATAAGATCCCACAATAGCTAGGCCAATACGCCACGCTACACGTGGTATGCGCACATAAGGCTTGATTTATCAAAGCGCTGGTAGTTTAAAAAAAGACCTCGATATTTTTAAATAAAACTTAATACTTTTTAAATGAAAACTCTTTTATGATTAGATACATCATATTTCCAAAATTCAGGCCATTATTATCAGGGTATTCAAAAGGAAACAAACATTGACGTAACTATACACTTCAAAGTCAAGAACATATATTATACCTAATGATTAGATGTTTTCCATACCAGGCGTCAGGCTCCAAATGAAAGAGATGAGACGATCACTGACAAGTTGGTACTCTTCTCGGTGATTGTCAACGTCAACAAGAGATGAGCTTAGCTAGAGAATCAAAAACACGTCAGGCGATATTGAATCTTATGACGTGTTTATTTATTTTTCACGAGATTAAATCTTATACATTTTAAAATAAAGCTCAGTTTCCTAGTGTGTTCCATACTTTTGGATACTTTGGCTGCTACGCTACCAGTGGCGGTTTGCAAGTTACGGTACAAATGTCGGCTTGAATGTTACTAAGTATTTGGCGATGTGCGTGCTCCGGTATATTTGTGCACGATGGATGTCCCGAACAATTTGACCGCTTTGGTTGAGTCACTGTTAATGACCATTTTGGGTGTTTCCAAGTAGCTAAATGATGGTCTTGACTGCTACTTACTATATAACGCTGACTGTACATACACACATAAAACACGTCTTTATTCCTTGTGTAGTATACCTACAGTGTAATTATCACCTAAGAAAATAAGACGAAAAATACAAGCCTTTCCAAAAACACGAGTATCTCGATACGAAACTCAAAATATTTATTAACTTATCAAAGGATGTCACGAAATTGTAGTTTGTAGATCACGCAACATATTCAATACATAAAATATTACATACCTAACTGAATTGCATGTAATGGCATTTCGCCACTTATTATTTATTGTTCACAAAAAATATTTTTTTACATGCATACAAGAACAATCATAACTTATTTTCCTGCTTAGAATTATATAGGCTGATTTTTTATCACCGTCGAAAGCACCAACACGACGAATACAAGCATTATTTTTAAGTTTGGTGTTAAAATATTGCAAATGGTAGGTATCATTGAATGATACCTGTCATCATTATCATCCTCGTCATATCAGGTGTAGGACGTCCACTGTTGGATATAGGCCTTCAGATACCGCCCATAGAACTCCAGTTGCCTCGGTTGGAAGTGGCTTGTATCCACCATGAACCCGCGACTTACGGTACCTATACGGTTGCATAATTATGATACCTACCAAGGTCAACCAAAAACTTGGACGGTGATATTAATATCACCCTGTATCATACATTTTCCTTTTCCTTCTTTCTACCGATCATAGGTAATGGGAACATGAAAGACGGACTGAAAGTCTTCAGGTCTTCAGAACAGGGTTGACAAATCTCCGCTGTTGGACATCTGGCAATTCACGGTCTTGATAATTTCCCTAGTAACATAGAGTAATTAACCAATTAGAGTGGTAATAGGGGTTACAAAATTTTGCAACGCCGCACTATTGATACATACATACAAACATAAATCACGTCTTTATCCTTTACGGGGTAGACAGAGCCTAAGGTAACAAGACCTGAAGGCCACATTTAGCGTGATTTTGGGCGTATAGATGGAAGAGAGGAATCAAAATAGTGATGGATTGCTAGCCACATCGCCTCTAACATGATTCCTAAGATTTTCGCCCATTCCCTCGATGGGCTTTTACCATCTGTACGGGAAGAGAAGCAACCGGTACATTCTAAGCTTTCTTTACTCCCAGACCAGCATGTAAGAACATATATTGATAGTTTGGATGAAACAAAACAGACCATATCGATTAAATCGAGAATTTTACTTCCCAATACTGTAATTAAGACTTTTTTAGGTTTTTCTATGACAGTTTTTGGGTCTCCTGTGACATATACATATGTATACATACATACTCAGTACCTAAAGCATAACGAGGGTTTTACCTCGTGACGTTATTAAAAATTACATCAATAAAAATCTGTGTTTTAGACCCAACCAATTTTTTTGTCATCACACCAGCAGTAAAGTTCTTGCTCTTCTTTCACAATAATACCAAGTAAAATCTCGCGTCCAGTGGATGTATGATTCACTTATTTCCTGTTAATGCACAAAAATTACCTGCCGAATCCAATGTGAATCTGAAAAATTAACGTACCTACAGTCAGTACAACAAAAGAATAAATAGATATTACACACACAAACAGATGGACAAATGGATAGTAAGACGGACGGACGGACGAGTGGTCGGACGCACAGACAAACAGACAAATGGACAGACAGATGGTCAAATAGACCGCCGGATGGATGGTTGAACGAACAGACAAGCAGACAAACCGACGTAAATATAGACAGACAGACATACATACATACAGGCAGGTAGTCAGACTCGACGGACGGATGGACTGCCGAATGGATGGTCGGCCGCACAGACAAACAGACAGACAGACAGGCAGACAGAAATAAATAAAGAAAAAGTTTATTTATAACAATCACAAAAGTAGTTAAAAAACAAAAGTATATAAACATGAAAAAGCTAAAAATATAAAAATTACAGATTAATAAATTGTCACAAAATGGTCCAGAAGAATGGATAGACGGAAAAAAAGACCGGCAAACGGACGGACCGACAAAATATGTGCTTCTACAATGGTTCCTTTTTTCTATTTGACGTAAGAAACCCTAAAAAAATCAGACAATACAGTCATGTGTGTTTATTTTACCTCTCTTATACTTTTCTATATACATACGTAGGTATAGTTTTTAATTATCATTATGACGGCAAATTCGGTATTCGGACACCGCTCGGATACTCTGTAAAATATACATACATATACACAAATCAGGTCTATATCCCTTACGGGGTAGACAGAGCCTAAGGTAACAAGACCTTGTGGCCACCAAGAACAAGCATGATCCTGGGCGTATAAGTGGAAAGCGGAATCAAAATAGTGATGGATTGCCGTATCACCTATAACACGATTCTCAAATTGTTTGCAATTACCATCAACGCCGGAAGAGAAGCAACTGGTAGATTCTATATTTTTTCTTTATTTCGAGACCAGCATGAAAGGGAGTAGAATATAGCTACCTAAATTGGGTAAAAAAGCTATTGTTAGACAGATGGACAGATAGACAGACATAGACGGACGGATTTGAACAATGTGGCCATAAAATAAACCACGATACAGCATGAACTTGGTAATAGATAAGCTCCTTTGTGTTCCGAACACCAAAACCTGGCCAAGTGCGAGTCGGACTCTCGTACCGATGGTTTCGTCCAAATTCGGCAAGTAAATATAAAATCCAGTGTTAGCAGAGCCCTGCCAACTAAGCAAATTGTAGGCTGTGTGAGGTCATTTTATATCGGTTACCTACATACTTAGACAGACCAAAATATTCTGTTTTTAGTATTTGATGTTAGAACGGCAACAGAGAAACGTCATTTGTGAACTGTCGCCAGACAATCATGATAGCTGATAGCCATATCACGGTTCATAAGATACAGCTTAGTGACGGACAGACAGACGGACAGTGGCTCCTAAATGAAAAAATATAGCTACGTAATATGGGTAAAAAAGCTATAAAGTTAGGACAGACGGACAGATAGACAGACATAGACGGACGGATTTGAACAATGTGGCCATAAAATAAACCACGATACAGCGTGAACTTAGTAATACATAAGCTCCTCCATTGGTTACTTACATAGACAGATTGACAAAAATATTCTTTTTTAGTAGGTATCTGTTGTTATGGCGGCCACAGAAATACATCATCTGTGAAAATTTCCTTTATCACGGTTCACGAGATACAGCTTGGTGACAGACAGACAGACAGACAAACATATATACACATACAGACGGACAGTGGAATCTTAGTAATAGAGTCCCGTTTTCACCATTTGGGTACGGAACCCTAAAAAAGCTGGTCAATAGCAAGTTCGATTCGAGCACTAAAGATTCCTCTAAGTTCTAAGAGTTATAATTAGATGTAAGCGTAATGTATGGATAGTTGTTACTCTTTCTGTTGATGAGTGTCCAACATCGGATGCGACCCTGGCTGGGTCACCAGAATTTCACTTCAAGATTACTGTATTGTCATCAGACTTGTGCCAGATTTCACGTCAAACTGATCAATTAGAAATGGGTCAAAATTCACTTGCAAGATTTGATTACATGCAGACACCGGGAGCGGGACTGAGCACTTCAATTGCGTTTACAAAAATAATTTGTACCAATCACACAAACGTTGAAATGTTGTAGGTATCTTACAAAAAATTATTATGATAAATTGATAAGTACATACCTGTACATGTACATACGTACAAATAAATGTCTACGCTGCGTCCAATATCGTAGCTTGTAACGTCTTTTACTTTCTTCCTTTGACTTCAATTAATTCCGAATAAAATGAATATATTATTTTTATTATAAGACACCACGTTCTGTCAACCATTAGTTTATGACAATTCATATCATTGTTTTTTTAATTACCTGTCTAGCCAGCCAGGTTTTTGACTCGCATGTTTTTTTTAATTGTTCTGCAATTGAGAAAACCTATTTACTCGGCCTATTTTGTATTTTAGCGCTTGTCGGATTTCACGAATCATTGCCGTGCGGCCGTGGTATAATGTCCGTGATTTGATGTAGAGGGTTAGGGTTCGATTCTCGTGAGAAGCATTAGTGCAAAATTAACTGGAAGCCTTTTTTATTTTTAACTTTCTGTGGTCGAGTACTTTTTTTTAATATATAAGGCAAAACGTGTTTTTAAGGTGGCAATATGACTGCGGGGCGCCACCATCTATGCCAAATTAATAAGCACGTGTGGTCCTAATACCTACTAGAGAACTTACTAGTCATGAAAGCTTTGCCAAGTTTCGGACTGGCAATGCCACCCGCTAAACCATTCAAATTGGCGATGCCTCACTGCTACAAGGCTATATAAAAAAAATATGAAGGACCTGACGATGGATTAAACGTAGGTACGGATGAAACTATGTGTTTGCTTTAAAAAGATCCTGGCTAGAATAAATTTACCACCACAAGTATATATTTTATTTTCAAGTAATTGATGGTATAGACCATTTATCGTAAACTGTAAAATCTAATTAGGGTAAGCTTGTGGTTGTTCAAAAACCACTTAGTACTTACTTTTTTTTGGTTTGATTTGACAAGAAAAATATTGAATTTACCTTAAAGTTTTCTACATCTCATCGGGATAGTATTACTAAGTAAGTAAGTTATTAAAAACAATGTTTAGAAAATTAAAAAAGAATTGTTCATACGTCGGGGTTTGAACTTGGTCACTCACTATTCAGTCCTTTAAGTCACGACCACTGAGCCAAATTGGAGGTCATGTGACAGCTCGAAATATACGATTGCTTTTTACAACATGTTTTATTTGACACTAGCTACTCACACTATTGTAAAATGCATCGAAATTTACTGCATCATACTGCAATTTAGGTATGATAAATGCACTCTGTTTTGTAATTTGCGCAGACAATATATCCATAGCTAACTATCCTCAAAAAACCGCATTGAAATTAAGCCTGTGGACGAAATGCAGCTGCACGGAAGGTTTGTATGGAAGAGCAACCGCCTTAAGACAACGCCTAGCATACAATGCAGAGCAACTTAGGCTGAATCTGGGACTTTGCATAGATTAAGTGCCAGCCAGTGTCCCAAAGGTATCCTCTATTCCAGTGTTCCTTAACCTTTTTCAGCCAGGTACCCCCAGGACACCGCTCTTATCTATACATATAATAAAATCGTTGAGACCAAAAAATCTGTACATTGAAGATTAAAAAAAAAAACCGACCAGGGTGCCTTAAAATCGGTAACTGAACATAATAAAACAATTTTTAAAATTTTTGTTTGTTTGTTTGTTTGTTTGACTGAGCATCACGTAAAAACTACTGAACGGATATTGTTGAAATGTTCACAAATCTATTTCAATAAATTCAGAATAGGATATAGGCTACAGAAATTTTGGAATTTTTTGGAAAAAAGGGGTGAAAAGGGGGGTTAAAGTTTGTATGAAAAAATAAAATTAGATTGTTCTAAAATCATGAAACTCAGAATAAATACTTAATAATAAAAATAAGGAAATACCTGTTTTAGCATTTTTTTAAAATCACACCCAGAGGCGCAAAAAAGAGGGTTTTGTGTTTAAAATTAATTAACTTCATACACCTATACAATAAAAACCAATGAAGTGTAACCTTTTAAAATTGCTAAATAATACTTCCAATTTAATACAGGTAAACATAATTTCTCAGTTTTCTTGAAATTTAATTTTTGAGGTGATTACGCACAAAATAGCGGAACTCAAGAAAATCAGCTTTCCTAGGTATAAGTAGTTGGTAATAATTACAAACAAAATAATACTACGGAGAAAATAGATAGATAAGAATGTACATAAGACATAAAGCCGGAAAACTGTGTCAATTGTGAAAAAACATTAATAAAATAATTACATGCTGTACAGGTATTTTTTCAACGAAGACATTTTCGTCAAACCTAAATCAACCTAAATTGGCGTCCTAAATTGTGTTCTTTACCTAACACCTAAAGTTCAATATGCAATACCGTTACTTTTGTTTTTATTTATGTGCTATTATTCACAACGCGTTCGGTTTTTGAACGCACTCTTATTTGAAAAACTGATATATTATGAGGGCGGCGTGAAACGCTTGGCTGTATGCTCTTAATATCTTTGCCTAAAAAAATCAAAATCAAAAGGCGCGTTTACGTCTGCGCTACGAACATGTCAGAATTTTATTGTGAAAAAAGTTTGTGCTTTTAGTATGAATCCGACAGCGAGGTAAACATTTATGTACCTATTATTTGATTAGAATATTTTTTTTTTTTAAATTAAGCAGGGTACAAATATCGTTAAAGTGAGCGCAGTATTCGCCAATAAGCGTCATAGTTCGGCGAAATTAATAGTGATGTAGGTAACTAAAACTGTACTTAGCTTTTTTTGAATATAGAAACTATAAACAAAACTATAAATTAAACTATTTTGTAAAATAAGGTATAAATAAATGTGATGAGTCATTAACCAGTTCACACCTGTTTTTTTTTCAAGATTCCGTGTCACAAATTATTATTTTCATGACGTAATTCTAAAAGTATAGTTTCGTACACACTTTCAATGGTTCACGTGACGAAGTTAATAGTCATAATAATAATAATAATTTTGATATCGAGAAAAGCCGTAAGTATCACAAAAACACACGCGGACGAAGTCGCGGGCAACAGCTAGTTCAAAAATAAATCCAAGCTTACGAGACTTTTGGTGGAATTTATTCATTGTTGTCAAATTGTCCAAAGATGAGACTGCGGACCCCCACACGTAAACTCACGGAGACCCAGGGGTCCGCGGATCACATATTAATACACACTGCTCTATTCTACAGTGTGTAAACTTCATACGGGCATCTATTTTAACAACTGATAATATCCAAACTATATAATTAACGTAAAAACACGTGTAACAACAACATTAAGTAGTTGAATTTTATTTTTTCTTACTAATAATTTAGCAAGAAGTGTATCACACAATGCGCCGATTAAATTAACGTACCTACCCACGTAAACGTCATAACAGTTATGTCAAATGAAATTGTACGCGTTACATTGCACCTAAATATCATGCTAAAAGTGGCCTTTAGGTCTTGTTACCTTAGGCTATGTCTACCTTGCAAGTGATAAAGACGTGATTGATTTATGTATACATTGCTCCTAAGAAAAACTTTAAAAAAAAATTACGTTTCAATAAAAGTTACTAACAAAATATCATTCTCACATGATTTGTATGATACGTCGCGTATTAAACATATTACATTTGATAGTTTTGCGTAAACCTAACGCATAATTTGGTAAAGTGGAATCGATGAAGACCTATTACTTATAACATTCGCTAACTATAGGGTTTCAATTCATAGATAACCAGGCAATTACAATGTTTAATGTCTTAAGTAATTCATCAACAATATGAACTAATATCTTGTAGTTAATCTTCAGATATAAATATTCTAGCATCATTGGCAAACATAGCGAACATTTCTATGTATGTTATTGTTCTCAATAGCAGCCCAAGAATGCTGCCTTGGGGTACGCCTGGTACTTTCTTTTCGTAATTCGACTGTACTTTATTGATTGTTTTTGTAGTTTTATCATAAGAATCTAGTATGGTAGCTTGAACTCTATTTGTAAGATAGCTCTACACTAGTTCCAAAGCGTTTCACGAATATGCCTTAATAATAATTTGTGCAAAACACAGTCAAATGCTTTCGATAGATCTATAAAAAGTCCAACAGAAGCTTTATGCTTTTCTATGTCTGACCATATGTGTTTCAAAATTTTGAATATAGCTAATAGTGTTGTATTTTTTCCTTCTTGACAACCGAATTGATTCGAGTTTAATATATGGTATTCATTTAATAATAAAATAATACGATTATAAATGACTTTTTCAAATATCTTAGTAAATTTGGCAAATGGGTCTATGATTGTCCATTTCATTTTTAGATCCTTTTTTATGTACCTAGTGGTTTTACCATGGCCTTTTTTAGTTCATCGGGGAAAATTCCACTTTCCACTGTAAATTTATAATACGTGCTAATGGTTCCGCTATATACTATTTTGTGCTATTTTGTGACCAAAGACAAAATAGGACTTCAAAAAAGTTTTGGTGGGAAAATTGATATAAGTTAGCTGCCACTTGTCATTAAATTTGAAACGTTTCGTTCAGAAACGTGATCTGTGATCTTTTTATTTTAGCAGTCCCTTATGTCATGTTGTGTTGTAAAAAAGCCGTGGTAGCCCAGTGGTTTGACCTGTGGCCTCTCAAGCAAAGCGTCGTGGGTTCAAATCCCGGGCGCGCACCTCTGAGTTTTTCGGAATCTATGTGCGAAAATTACATTTGAAATTTGCCATGAGCTTTTCGGTGAAGGAAAACATCGTGAGGAAACCTGCACACATCTGCGAAGAAATTCAATGGTGTGTGTTAAGTTCCCAATCCGCACTGGGCGCGCGTGGGAACTATAGCCCAAACCCTCCAATACACGGAGGAGACCTATGCCATGAGGCACGCCGAATTACGCGACAATTAAATAATTAAAAAAAAAAAACAACAACAACATACTTACTGAAATTGTAGCGAATTCGGAATAAAAAGGCTATATCTGTATCTATCTATGTCATGTTGTACAACTTGATTTTTTTTGATTATTTTGACGTTTTAAAAATCCATATTAGAAAGACATAAACACTTATTATATTATGCAGTCGAGGAAACTTAATCACGTACCAGGGTGGAACCTTTTCGTAACCAATTTCGCTATGATTTGTTTGGCAGATGTATGGGTCTACATGACATTAGTAGCACAAAGGTTCCAACCTGGTACGATTTTAGTTGTCTTACGAATAAAAAAAAATCTAGTATAATTTATTTCAGTACTTGTTTGAGAAAAGTACTATACAAGCCTCGGCGTGAAAGAACTTACCAGCCTCGTATGCCTAACCGGCCTCGCTATGCTCGGCTGTCTAGGCCTACTTGGCCATCAAGGCTTGCCAGCTTCGTATTCCTATCCGGCCTCGCTACGCTCAGCCGTCTATAATTACTCAGCTTGCAAGCCCTTCTTTCCCGGCCTCTGCCTGCAGTAATGTACTATTATGACTACAGTAATTCTTGTACTTACTTTTAGTTATTGAGTTATTTGATTTTATGGTTTGTAATATAGTTGTCTTTTGTGTTTACTATGTTTTCTATCACAATTCCTTTAGTTTCTCACGTTGGTTTTCTTTTATAAGTTAGGTAGGTACTTTAATTTTTTAACCAGTACCTGCATAGGTCAAAAATGAGGCTAAATAAGTATATTTATGAACGTTTTATATGCGCCATTCGAATCTGTTGTGGAATAAACATTTGAAAAGTCAGTCTGTGAGATATGTGTTAAGAAAATTTCCACGTTATATTGTGGGCTTCTATTGTAAACATACCATATAGTTCTTTTTAACTCAAGTTGAAAACATCGTTTGACGTATGAAAGATTGGTAGGCACATATAATATTATTATCGCCATTGGCTGTCAAGAGTTAACTCGATGTTTGTAATAAAACCTATAAACATTAGCGCATCGATACAATAACAATCCTTGCCCTTTAGATGCTATGTGGTACTTTTATACGTGTAGGTTGCGCAGAAGTGTAAATGTAAACTCCGCACCAACAGAGTTAATTCCTTCTGCAGCATATTCTTACTTCTATTGCTTTCACATTACATACGTATATTAACGGATAAATATACTGCATCAAATTTCATACTGAAATTAAAATTGATAATTTTATTCGTCTGTGACTTAGAAAGTTTAAGAAAAGATATGATGAAAAGAACGTCTAGGTAGGTTATCGGAGGCCTATACAGATTGCGCCATAAAGGTTATTATTTCATTATAAGTTATTGTTGCGATAATATCACCTCATGCCACCGCCTTTAATAACAATTAATAACAATGATTAGTTAAAAGCCTTATCACGCGAGATACTGCCTTTTTATTCACTGACATCTTGTATCATTGCCGAAACCTTCAATTTGTTTTGTTGGGTATTGCGTTTGACCTACACCGATGCTTGGTGACCAGGATCGCCATACGCTTCTTGGTCTTGTCACACGTTTTAGTATTGCAGATTATGTTCCTAGAAACATTATGAACAACCAAGCCCCCCATTAACGCGGAAAACGTGGTTTTGCTACCTAGATATAACGCATGGAACAGATTTATTAAAGGTAACCTACTTCTAAGTCATCATACGCCAGCAGTCCACCCTCTAAGTTTACTTCTTAGTTCTAAATGGGTTCTGGTCGCTGCAGTAGTTGAGCTTGATCGTAGGACATTGTTAGAAACATGCCTAATAAAACTGGAAGTACCTAATTGTACCAGTTAGCTATAATCACTACATTTAAAATTGCTTCTCTTCCCGCGCAGATGGTAAAAACCCATCGAGGGAATGGGCGAAAATCTTGGGTTGCTTGCCACATAGCCTATAACATATTCCTAAGATTTTCGCACATTCCCTCGATGGGCTTTTACCATCTGCGCGGGAAGAGAAGCAATATACCTAGAGAAGCAATTTGAAATGTAGTGATTATAGCTAACCGGTACAATTATTTGATTCCCCTTTCCATCCATAGTAATGCTAAACGTGATTTTTCTGTAGTCTACCCCGCACGCGATAACGACGTGATTTATGTATGTTATGTATTGTATTTATGTATGTACATTTAAAAAAAATCCTCCGGCGCGTCTGTCTGTCTGTTCGCGATAAACTGAAAAACTAGGTATTCGTTTCGTTTTTATGCCGTTTTAGACTTTTCATCAATAGATAACTAGAATGATTCACGAGAAAGGTTTAGGTATACAATGTATAATTTGTCCAGGTTTTAATAACGATAATTGTTGGAAGTGTCGGGAAAAGTCTAGCCGTCTGAGATAAACAATTTTAATTCTACAAGGACGAGGTCGCGGGCAACAGCTAGTTTAACATACATCACATTAATTTCTTCTTTCATCTTGGTCATTGTCTTGTCCACTCACCTACGGAATGTGAGTCTAATAAACCAGTAAATCATCCATTTATTTTCCTTATAATTCAAATTACCATGTATATCACGTTAATTGCTTTGCTCTTTGTAAATGTTTACGTATTTGTTCGAATCGATTCTTGATGAAGCGGTTATAACCAGATAGACATGCGTAGCATAGCCATTAGCTTTATAAGGACAATATACCTATAAGGTTCTTATGTTTCGCATTAGGTAAATAAGCTTCACACACACAGTAAACTTGATAAATATAACAGTAATTTAAGTAGAAAATTAATATTTTTTCGCCAACACTAATCACCTCTGCTGTGTTCCGGTGTGGAGAATAAGATAAGACAGCCGGGGAAATTACGGGCACAAGAGGCATTTCATCTTAGGCCTCTAGGTTGGCAACGAATCTGCAATCCCTCCGGGGTTGCGGGTGTCTATGGGCAGTGGTGATCATTTACCATCAGGTGACCCACTTGCTCGTTTGCCTTCCTATTCATATAAAAAAAACCTCTTAGCGTGAGTTGCATCAAGTTACTTTAACGATCGTTCTCTGAGGGGGGGGAGCCTAGGGGGGGACGGGGCGTGCGGTAGCTGCCGGGGAGCTGCTCTGCATCTGCGGCCGAGTAGCCACTGGTGCCGTGGGACGGTGCCAGGAGGTTGAAAGGTAGCGCAGCTCTGCACCAAACCTGGAGGCGCCAAACGCCTCGTACGGGGAGGGACGGGGGCGAGTCCAACCTTGTACCTGCTGTTCGCCCCGGGCGGGGAACGGAAGGGCGAGCCTCATGCTGGCGGCGGGCGAAAGCCTGCCGTCGAAGCGGTGCGTTCCGCAAGGGACGCGATCGCGGAGCGGAGTGACCTCGGTCATTTTCGGTCGGCACGTAACCTGGTCCGTAGGGCCGGGACCGTGGGCCGCCTCGTCTTTATCAAGATAAGGGGGCCGCGAGGAGAAAACCTCTATAAAAATCCAGAGGAGCGACGTGACCTCGGTCACGGTCGGACGCCACGTAAACCTGGTCCGCAGGGCCGGGACCGTGGGCCGCCTCGTCTTTTTCAAGATAGGGGGGCCGCGAGGAGTAAACCTCTATAAAAATCAACAGGGCGGCGTGATCTCGGTCATGTCGGCCGTCACGTAACCCCGGCCCGCTGGCGCTGGGAACGTGGGCCGCTGAGGGGGCTACGAGGAGTCAACCTCTTTAAAAAAACAGACGGTCACCGGCGGGGGAGGGCGGGGAATCCGGAACCCGCATTCAACGGTGCCGTCGCCACCTGCCCCATCCCGGGGCGGCCAGTGGACGTTGCGGTGGTCACGGTGTTCGCCCGCAACGCCCGCAGTTCAAGGCCTGGAGGGAACGTGTGTGTTTTTAGACGGTAGGCCTCTCCCCTCCTTCCATAGGGAAGGCAGCGGCGGGATGGAGAACCCGTCATACCTCCGTTCGTGCTGCCCCGAGCGCGGAGATGCATAAGGCGCATTTTCCACACGTTAAAAAAAAAAAAAAAAAAAAAAAAAGTTACTTTAACGATAACTTTTACCATAACAATTTTGACGTACCTATATTTAACAGAAAACCTATGGAATTATATGTCAAAAAAGATAACAGAAAACCCCTTTAGAGACAAAAGGCCAAATCAAAATTATTATCATAAAAAATTACCACCTCCGTACATTTGAGGGTTATTAAGTTGTTTTTAAAACTGACATGTTATTTGTTATACAAGGGTGCAAAGTTGTAGTTATGACTTAAATCCATTAAATAAAGCTAAATTTGGTACTTTTTATTAAATTCTCAAAACACTAATTGAATGATAATTAACATGGAACGAACCATTATTATGAGTGTTTTACGTTTTGGTATCTGTCAAAAGCTAAACACGCTCCAAGGTCAAATTATTTTCCCAAGTGGATAAAACGCGATTTTACCCGCTTGTTTTAAGGGATAAAAGACGGCTTTCCGAGATAGTGAGGGGAAAAAATGTTTTTTTATTTTTCATTTAATCCTTCAATATATGTTGTAGAATGCAGCTTACGTAACAAAAACTGTTTTTTTTATTATTGCTGAAAATTTTACTTTGACTGCTTTCAATTACATTTTTTGTACCTTGTGTTATTGGTAAGTTAAATGTTAAGGGAAAGGTGATCTTAAATAATAAATCATAATGAATTGGCATCGCAACAAAAAATACCCACCCATTTTTTTAACTTTGTGGTGCTCATCCATTGTAATATTAAAAAAACTCAAAAATTCACATGAGAGCTAAATCGATGGGTCTCACCGTCTCAGGTGTCCACAAAATCCTGACCATCGGTAATACGCCCTCCGTGGTGAAGTCTATGCACTTAGGTATAGGTACCGTACCGTATCTGCATCTAGCATAATGTGGGAAACGTAGGTACGCATAGATAGTTTAAAATTTATTTGTAAATATATTTTATTAATATTACATATTAAGAATGAGTTTTCATTTTGTTATTTTGCTAATGTAACCCATTGTGGAGTTCCGTTATACTTTATTTATATGCCAACGTAACCAGACAAATAAAAAAAAACAATAATACAACAACAAAAATATAAAGATCCAAAGCCGTGTGACTGATGCAACACCGGCCGGGCCAGTATCATCTTCAAGGTAGGCGGCGATACGATATCGCAAATAGATATAGAAATATGAATGAGACCGTCCCCCGCGAACGGCGCACGTGCTACAAACAACACGCGGCGCGGGCGCGGCGGCGCGCGCCTGCGGCGGCCTAACCTGCGGCTCACGATATTCACGTTTGCACTTGCATCAGCCAACGAGCGTACGCGTGCTTAAAAAAAATCAGCGTTGACTTACTTTATTTAATTAGAATGACAACACAACAAAATTATATTGCGTCTGGTCTACTATTTCTTACCTAGCAAGTAGTACAGTGCAATAGTGTGAGAGCCGCAAAATAAAATTGTTTTAATGTCACTTTATTTTCGTGTCGTTTGCAATTACTCTAGTACAAATTGAAAAGAGAGTACACTTCACGAGCCGCAATATAATGTTGTTGTGGTTTCTCATCCTAAATTAAATGAAGTACAGTTGGGGAAATTACCACGTGACTGAGTTTCGTAGGTACTTTTACGCTTGATCTGTAGATCAGGAAGGAAAAAAGGGGTCATTTAAAAAAGGAGTAGGTATTTGCATTTTTAAGGCGTAAGTACACCTACCTTGATTTGTTTTTCATCAGTACTGGGTAAAATGTAACCAGGGACTTTTGTGAAACTTATTTAAAACAGTCACAGACTCAAATCGGAACAAAAACTGTCGAAATGTATCATTTTTGCTAACGTTAACTGACTAGCTACCTATGTTTTGTCATAGTAATAGTCATTTGTTTTACAATTATAAGCAGTAGTCGACTAGAAGTTAATCCAATTAATTTGAGTTATAAGATTTGATCTAAAGAAGGAATATATACATACCTACATACATACCTGGATCACGTTTGTGTCCCTTACAGGGTAGACAGAGCCTAAGACAACTAGACCTAAAAGCCACGTTTAGGATGATTGTGGGTCAAAATAGTGACGGGTTGCTAGCCGCATCGCATATAACATGATTTCTAAGATTTTCACCATTCCCTGGCACAATAAATATGTCAAGGACCTTAACCTCCTAATAACTGGATCTTTTTACAATATGTTGCAAAGTCATAATAATATGAGACGTTCAGCATGCAGGTGCCGGCGTCGTGCGCACGCGCCTCACGTATGACCACGATAATTAACATTGTAATCACATAACTTTAATTAACATTGTTTTGTTTAGTTAAAAACTGCCGCCTATATAAAAAATATCAAAACAGATAAACATGCCACGGACAGGGCCCGATTTTTTACATTATGTCCGTGAAAAGACCAGTCGAAAGTGGAAGTACTCTGTTTATTGCTACAATACGGTAGGTAGCGCCAATAACAATTTTGGCATATTGGGTACCTATCTACCTCCATGCTGGTCTGGGAGCAAAGAAAAACATAGAATGTAGGTACCAATTGCTTCTCTTCCCGCGCAGATAGTAAAAGCCCGTCGAGAGAATAGACGAAAATCATAGAAAATTTTATAGGCGATGCGGCTAGCAACCGATCACTATTTTCAGTCTCCTATCCACGTCTTGTTACCTTAGGCTCTGTCTACCCCGTATGAAAGGGATAAAGCCGTGATTTCTGTATATATGTATGTATGTAAATATAGATAATGAATTGGGACCAGTAATTGTCTAGGTAGGTATTCTACTCGTATCACCATATCAACTTTTTTTTCATTTTGGCGTGGTAGATAGCGCATCACTGGAAAGTGACGTTCTAAAGTGGTATTTTTTTACTGTAGGTACTTATTTGAAATACGTGTATAGCATACATTTATATTGTTATGGTACATATGTTATCATCATCATCATGTTATTGAGAACAGTATAAAATGATCAATACAGTATCTATAGGCGCACAATATTATTGGTCACACACAACACACAAAATTTTAAAATTGACCGCTCGATTCCAGTCTCAACTGTCGCTAGCTAGACTCTATCCCACGTATAGCTCAATATGTCAAACTGCCATGACTAGGATACATATTATAGCGTAAGCAATGATGACCGTAATAATATTTTGGATAGTACAAGTACGGCGTGACGTCATCTAGATTTCATCTGTATCATTCATTTATCTATCGGTATGACCTTGTTACAATGTGGTAAATGTTAATTGCTAGCTCGTGTCGATGAAAGTACGAACTCCCAGACACGATTTCATAATAATTTTACTATTAATATAGAGAAAAAGTAAAGAAAATTTACTGCCCGTTTATAAAAAATAAAATTAACTTTTTTACAACTTAACTTATCTTAATGAAATGTAATTAAATATTATACTGCTAAGTAATTGTAAAAAAATACTATAGAGACAGCAAAAAAACATTAATTTTAATTACATCTTACATTACAACTGCCAATTTGTTTTCTTCTATTCAGAGCGTAATATTACATTATATGTAGGTTTTTTTTAAACAATTATATAAGAAATAGTTCGTAAATTGCACAGAATAAACATTTAGTTAAGGCCGTTTTGTTTTTTTTAGAAGCACTTGCATTGTTATATTTTAGTTACCTACCCTATATCCCTAATAGCGTCGGCGCCGCGGTTAGCCGCGTATCAATAAGTGGCTTGATGAGATTTCGCTAGCAAACTGGTTTGAGCCGGTATCGACGATCGAGGGGCATTCTGACCCAAAGATACCACGCTCCAATTCCGTCCGGATCAAACTCGACTATGATCATGAAGACGATAAATAAAATTAAAGTTTAATTACCTATCTCATTATTCCGCAGCATTTTTTTTCACGCTTTATAGCGAATCATTTTGTAATTTATCCAACTTATAATGCCTAATACCCGCTATACGGACTGGTCCCACTGTTATAAAATTGACGAATTATACACTCCACCATAAAGTCTACTGAAACCCGCTTTCGCGTTTGCCTTTCGGGCATTTGAAGATACCCAACGAACCTAACCTAATTTTATTATTTCTAGTGAAGATTTTTATAACAGTGGGACCACGAGTTATACGCTCTAACGCAAACTGTTCATCACTTTTTACTTTTCCCGATGAAATAACTTTAGTTACTTACGGAGGAATTCTCTATGTAGGTACTTCCTTCACCAGCTTCACTTTATCACATAGGAGTATATGATAATGTGGAAAATGTATAAATTTTACGAGTAGGTATGACGTGTTTAGCATGCATGCAGTAGGTAATCGAATCGCAATCCCTGAATTAGTTATAGTATTGAATCCGATGACCATCTGTGGTCTTCATAATCAGTGCCAATTCGTCAAATAGTGCATTCCGAACGCAGATGCATAAGTTATATTAAATATACCTACCCATAAATCGCCATCGCGATGCCTATAAGCTTTGAAGAGTTCCTTCAGTTCTCCAAGATCTCGTCATCAGATCCTGATTTGGTGTTAATAGGACCAAAAATCAAATTCAAAATTTCCTCCTTTTTTGAAGCCGGTTAAAAGTTAATTCATCCTTTATTAAGGAAAAAGGCGTGAAAATGACCTCAAAATAACAACTGCGCAAAAATATTAACGATTTAATTTCGTGAAACACGATTCATGATTACGAATAGGCATCTATTTAATTTAATTAAAAAAAAATTCAACATACACAACCACAAACATCGTTCAGGGGTTTCCAAGTAAATAAAAAAAAAATTAATCCGTAGAGATTAATAAGGAGCTTTAGTCCCGATATGCAGAGCCTGAAGTAACATTTGAAGAGCATAAGTAGTGAAAAAAAAATGATTGCAGGAATTGGGCAAGGAAAAGGGGAGTGAAATTTACTATGAAGATGCCATACCCGAAGGGTAATGTAATTTGTGCTCTAATTGAATGTTTGCCACTAAAAATAACCTACCCAATATGCTAATTCCACGCAAACTAAGTCGCGGTCAAAATCTAGTTTTTAATAAATAGCCTTTACAATTATTTATTTCTTGGTCTGTTAGTATTAAGGTTTGATCTAATGTTGCTTAACCATAAAGTCCTTAATTAATTATTGTGCAATAAATTACTATAGGTAGGTAATATAAAGCGGCGCGTGTTCAAATTCATTAAGATAAAATTTAAGCGATAAGTACATCGTTATATAAGGTATCTTCACAACTAATAAGACGCGAATCGTGTGGAATGACCGAGCCGTGACCCATTCAGTTAATCGTACCCGCGTCCGCGCCCGCGCCCGCGCCGATATAGCGACGTGTTCAAAAGCAATGACTCCCGGGTAACCCGCAGCACTGATAACTAGGTACTAGGCACACCCTGACAACGTTAGTTAGTATTATTTTACTCAGTGTATTACCTATTCTCCCTCTTGGGTATTCCTGCTAGGCAATTCCCAAGAATCCCTAAGGCAGTATCCGATTGGGGAGAAGCTAATTTGGTCGGTTTCAATGCCTCAAAAACTCAGGCGTGAAATTCTCTAAGGGCGTGTGATTCCACAAAACGATGTCTCTTTAACCTGACTCCGACTTTTCTGGGTGTGCCTGTCCCGATAACTGGCCCATTCAGCTCCTTGGTGTGGACCATTCCTCCAAGCTAAACTGCGAGAGTTACGTCGAGTCCCTGGCAAAAATCGCTGCCACATGGCATCCTTTCTAAGGTTAGGCGACACTTCACTGAGGAGCCGCTTTTTAGTTTATGCCAAGCACGAGCCCAGTCTTACATGGAGTATTGTTGCCACCTATGGGATGGCTCTGCCATTTGGCAGATGTCCAATACCAGCTAGATGCTTTAGATTTAGTGGAGCGACGAACGTTGAAACTGATCGGCGATGACTCAGTGGTTAAATTAAGCCACTCAAGCCTTTGAGGATTGTAGGAGGGCATGCCTACCCATACATAAAGATTCATGTTAAAACATGTCTACCATCTATTTTCTGCTTCCTGTAAAAATGGATAACTACCTATTGACAGAATACACAATCATTACATAGGTACTTACATTTACGACAGAAACAGTTGTTGTTGACATCACGGTGGAAAATATATCTTGGCTCTGTTTGGAAACTGATATCTGCTGGTGTAGAGTTCGTCACGCATGACATGATTCACGACTTATCAAAATATAATAACAAAAAAATAAGCCCCGAACTGTCTATAAAGATTCCAAATTTATGTTATTTGCCAAAACGTGGCTATAACTTTGCGTGACTTTGACTATTGACACCATTTCGGTTTCGAGCTTTGGTGCAGAACAGTGCCTATAGTCACTCAAAAGTGGGACCTTTTAGAAATCGGTTGGTTTTTGGTGGTTGATAGTCCCCGGTATGACGGTTCCTTGAGGTACAGTCAAGGTCAAACATAATTTCCAAAAAGTTACATAAATATTTGTGTATAACTTACATATTTTTGCGACTTTATGGTATATTGGTGACTTGACTGTACCATTTATTTCATCAAGATAAAACCGGTAAAGATCCGGCGCGGTGTGCGTTTTCTGTTTATTGCGTGTAATGTCAGGTAAATCACAATGCCACGTGCATCTCGTTAGCGCAATGAACAGAGTAAGCGCTTCTCGCACCACCAGCCGCGTGTAGTAGTCGAAGCCAGGCCGTAATATGTAGCAGAAAATGGTTTCGATATGCATAAATCCGCTAGACATCTGCTGGCAATAGAGTTTTCAGTTCAAGCGACAATACATACTAATAGTGTAATGAAGGAGTACCAGTTGCCAAGAATCACGTGAAATAAAGGTTCCTGGAGGCGTGACAAAAAATCTTTCGCTTTAAAACAAATATAGTTTGTTAAGCAACAGTTTCCACTAGCAAAGGCATTAAGAAAGATTAATGTTGTTTAGACTGGATCACTAATGTCAGGCAATAATCAGTTATAGTCTAGACAAGCAATCCTAGTAGTATGTCTTGCAAAGTATAAAAAATATCCAAACGATGTAAATACGTCAGTCAATTAAAGATGTTTGAAAATAGTTTAATATAATTACGGGGTAGACAGAGCCTAAGGTAACAAGACCCAAAGGCCACGTTTAGCATGATTGTGGTGTATAGGGGGAAAGGGGAATCAAAATAGTGATGGGTTGCTAGCCGCATTACCTATAAGATTCCGAAGAATTTCGCCCATTCCCTCGATGGGCTTTTACCATCTGCGCGGGAAGAGAAGCAAGTGGTAGGTAGGTACACTGTATGTTTTTTCTTTACTCCCAGATCAGCATGGAAGATGGAATTTTACTGAATACTGATATACAATTAAAGTGAAAAATAAACATCAAAAAGACGTCACGAACCAGCAGTTCGTGATTGTGGCCATACTTCCGTTACATATCTGTTATCAGCTGCGAAGCCTAAACGATGTGTACATTTTTTTTATTAATTGATCATTAATTGATCATTACGCATTATTATTTATCTTTATCAAATGAACACCAGTGACAAACGGCCGTGACGTGTGCGTATTATGATTGCGAAGTACTGACATGTTTTTATGCAATTAATCAATAGTCGTAGAGAAGACAATCAAAACAATTGATAAACAAGATGTAGCGCCAAACAATTCGGCTAGGTAGTGCGTCAGCATGATGAAAGTATGTGCCTATTGGAAGCTTTGTAGATGTCCTACACATACAGCTACGCTATGCAGCCAGAGCCCCAGGACAGGTATTCTAATAAGTAGATAGGTATTCTCGTAATAAGGTAACGCCTATACCTTCTTACTACTTCTTTTTAAATAAAAAAATATTTACATCGGTGCAATGAGTTAATTATAGAAGGATACAGGCAGCTGGGCGGACGAACTATTTTTTGTTATTATTCTGTCCCATCAGCGAGGGGACCAAGTGGTACAGTTTATTAGAAGAATTGTATGTGTCACATTATACTAACATGCTTAGTAGATCATCAATCATTGAAGAGGCTTAAAACTACCACAAAAATACATGTTCGACAAATGTAAAACTATACTGAAACCTACAGTTTAAAAAGTGACCCAGGAGAACTTAACCATAGTAGAGTCGTTTAAAAAAACGGAAATATATAGTTAAGGGCTTAATTAAAACAAAAGTTGATTGATTCCTTTTGTTGAATTTTATATTATGTGCATTCACGTATCAATGGTTCAAATAACTTTAAATATTCATATTTAATTAAGTAGAACCGACAAACTTGTCGCGTCTAAAGTTAACTTAAGGTTCTTTTGCTTAAGGTTATAAAAATATCAGTACCTACCGATTTAAATTACTACTGTTTTTGTTTTTAAGCAGAAAATGCATGAACCGGATAGAACGTATCACGGTTATTCTCCAGATTTGTGTTCTAATACTAATTAACGCGTCGTTTTTTTTTTCACTTACATATATATTTCACACAGGCTTGGTTATCTTGCACGTGAGTAGCGGAGTAGCAAGGTACATTTTTTTGTTCGTTAAAATGGACCTCCGCAAAGTAACGCCTGATTCAATAAAATATTACCAAAATCCCTTCGAAATGCTCCTTTTCTATCCTCAAAGAACATGTCGGCCAAATACAGCAATCAGTCTTCAGATATCATAGTTACCTTTTGGTTTACCAAGTTTAGAGATTCTAGTAGTATTAGATACGGAGATAGGGCCATTTCAAAATAAGAATATAAGTGCCTTAACTCCCTAACCCGCGGGAATTTCGGAAAGTCCTGAAATTGATTTTTAGCAATTATGATTCCTTACTTGTGTGTCAGATTTCAAGACTCTAGTAATTATAGTTACGGAGATAGGGCGCGTTTGCAGCGGACTTGTAAACCCCATGTATTCCCTATCATGAGGGAATTTCTAAAAATCGCATGACCTATATAAAGTTAAGAAACCTTCAAAATGCGGTACTAATATAATACGGTGACTTTTGAGACATTCCAACTTTAAAGAGTATTTGCCTTGTACCAGGCCGAGTTCAACCATTTTTGAATAAAATCGGATTGAGTATTCAAACACGACTGTGTGAAAATAAAATGTAATTTGAAGCAAAAGTACTAAGGAGTATTGATGTCAACTTTGAAGCAAATCACCCCCAAAACAACTTCTACCCCTTTTAAACTCCGTTAGGGGGTGAATTTCAAGAAAATAACGAAACACGCTTTCCATCAATTCTGTTAAAGAATGTTTATACAAAAATTTAAATAGATCGGGCCAAGGAATCACGTTGTCCCATGCAAACTTAATCTCCCTGTTTCACTCCCTTAGAGGTAGAATAGTTTATTAATTTTTTTTAGCTTAACCGTTTTTTTATTAGGTTTTGAGCTTATGAGATTGATACAACTTAAAAAAGTAAAGTAGTATTGAATTTAATTCAAATATTATATTGCAGGAAAAAAAAATACCGTTTCTCTTACATTTTTAAAATAAAATCCAATAGTCACGTCATACGCGTCTAGCGTGCGCTCGTAGAAATGCCGACGCGGCAAGGCGGCCGGCGGACGCAGTAACTCTACTACAGAGTTGCGTCATATCATCCGCTAGACGCTAATGTAAGGTAAGGTAACGCATATTCTTTTGTTCAATAAACTAGCTTACAATGGTTTTGTTCATGTATATCATCAGGAGAAAATTGTATGTACGTAATTTATTTGGGTGTGACGCGACGTGTTAATTAGAAGAATGGGATAGTAAGTTTTTTTTTCTACCCGAAAAGTTTTAAATAATGTGCTTTAAAAATTAATGTACAGCTCAATACGAATACCTTCTACGATCAAATAATAAAAGATATGATAAAATCTATAATTTTATATTTTTAAAGAGTGAAGACAAGCAAAAATGTACGTCTGGAGAATGACCGACCCAACGACTTTCTCGCAAATATGAGATTCTGTAGCTTAGATATGGGTGATGTAGGGCTAAAACACGCATCACGGATTGATGAAGATAAGGGTTCGATTCCCGGTCATAGCTTTACCTAACGGATTTTTCCATGTTCTGTAGTTTAAAAATAGCCAAGGTAAGTAATTTAGTAGGTTAGGTAGGTACTATATTTTTTTCCTACAAACTATGTTGAATTTTTTAAAAGTTTTCAATTTAGAGACTGTCAAAGTTTAACGCAAAAAACAAATCAATTGAAGAGTCAGTGAACATAGTAAAAGTACACGTAGGTACATAGTTTGTTAATTTTTTTTAGCTACCGTTTTTTTATTTTAGGTTTTGAGCTTATGAGATTGGTACAACATAAAAAAGTAAGTAGATATGAGGAGTATTGAATTGAATTTCAATATTTTTTTGCAGGAAAAAAAAGTTATATTAAAATACGGTTTCTCTTACACTTATCCAAATCTAATGGCATATGGCGTCTAGCGTGCGCTCGTAGAAATGCCGACGCGGCAAGGCGGCCGGCGGGCGCAGTAACTCTACTACAGAATTGCGTCATATCATCCGATAGACGCTAATGTATGGTAAATTTGTGTTTTGACATTAAAATGAAATCTCGAAAACATTTTGCATCAGATGGGCAAAAAAATAATCTACTACGTATTATTTTAGTAGGTAAAGTTTTAGATCAATTTTACCTTTCTTGTCTAAGTTTATATCTGGCTGACACTGCTTCGCGACCATGAACTGCGTCCAAGATACTTAATCATGTAAACTAATAGCGAGGGTTTATTGGCCAGTGCCTTCAAGGAATAGGTATCACGAGCAAAGTGCATTGCAATGACTAGTTAGTTGGTTTTTCCAAATATTTATTGGTGGTAATGGCAAAGACGACAATATCGAATGTTGATGCGGGCGTTGCCGTTGTTATGCCTCTTATTGAGAGTCCAGGGGAACGAGCGTGTTCGTTGGTTGAAGAGTCTTTTGTTAAATAAAGTTCAAATACGATATTCAATTCAAAAGTGGCGACGTTTATTTCCACTATAAATCCACTACTTTTACAGGCTGATTTAATGGATATCTTATAATTAAATATGACACGCGAGTACCTACACATAAAGTACATACGGAGAGCATTTTACAAAAAAGTTAGCAGGTTAGAACAAGAATCAAAAAGGAAACGGAAGGGAGAAGACAACTGTCATCAGTCATCTGTCACATAATATTTCAACACGTCTTACGTGCAATCTTTAGGGAGGGTTCAATCACCGCCTACGTCATACGCAAATCGACAATACTGATAATAATATCGCAATGATGACAAAATAACATGTATATTGTAGGTATAAGATAATCGTACATCGTCCTTAAACAATAATGATTCGAAAGATGAAATTAATCTAGAATGATCATTCTCTTAGGTTCAATAGGTGCCTACAGAACAAAAAAAAGCACCTAAACTCATTCTGGTGTGTACCTACCTAAATCGTTATTTTTATTATATTTCACTAAATATTATATGCACCTTTTTCTATCATTAAATAAATTATTCATTGACTTTCCAACAAATTAAAAAAAGAGAGAAAGCTTTAAGCTGCAATATCAAATAGTAGTCTATCCGAATAAACTAAAGTAACTGAACTAAGCGCACACACCCCATAGGATGAAAAAAAAACAAATCTGATCGCCATTTGGGCATATACGAATAGGTACCTACTAAACATATATCCTGAAAAAAAAGCTCGTTACGCTATCTATAGAAGCGGGCGGCGCGCGGCATAGCGGCAAGTTATCAGCCCGATTACATCAGGCCGCGGCGCGTGCGCCGGCGGTATATAAGCGGCGGCGCTATCCACACCGACTCATTCCCTGATCGCAACTGATAAATGTCGAGTCAATATTAATTTTGTGGAAATGATCTACGCTCTCATGCATCATCCTGAAATATTTTGTGTAAATAATCAACCCCAATACGAACAGTGGTGGTATAGTGACAACTGGTGCGATTGCCATTCTCCACGATTCGAGCATCAACAGAGATAACACGACCGGAAGCTGTCAAGTGCATTGATTAGAAGGTAAATATTGGTTTTCTCAAGCGGATTATTCCTTTTATGTTGATAGAGGTCAAGGTTTAGACTAGAATTATAGTAATAGTCATAATTACATTACCTATATACAAAAAAAAAAACAATATCATAGGTATAGATAGAGTTTACCTTGAATTGGTACTTTGTACAAAAACATTTTTACATTTTTAACTCTAACAATATATCCTACAATGTGAACGAATAACGGTTGCAAATTTAAACTTAATAATTCATACGCAGATTCTTTGTCAGTTTTTTACAATAAAATGGAATTCACAAAAAATGATAACGAAAAGGTCAATTACATGTCACCGAATTATCATAAAGTTTAATTTACGTCAAGAAGGCCGAGATAACGGCGGACATGCCACTCGGCATTGTTTCCTGATAAAAGCGAAGATCTCGAAGCTTTAGTAAAGATCTGTCTCATTTCTTCATCTTGCTGGCCATATTACATAATTATTTATTCCATATTAATTCCAAGTAAATTTTAACATTCTCTAAACGGATAGCAAGTGTTGCAAATCCTACACGTGGGTCGACAGACGTGTAACTCTATCGCAGTAGGTAACTGTATCTAGCATACCTATCGGTTCACGGTTAGCTGAACATTATCAGGGCTGTCTACATACAGTACGATGCCACTTAACACGGATTTGTTACAGTTATTTTATTTCATAAATAAATGACAAAATAAATATTAACACTTGCAATTTAAAAATCTATTTAATTCAAAATAATACTTTTTCAGTTAAATTATAATCTGTATAACGTTGTAGTATGCGCACCCCTGATAGGAAGTAAAAATGGATGTACTTATAAGGTTTCATAATTCTTTTACAGTGAAGCGAGACTACGTTATTCATTCGCATCAAGTCTGCCTGAAGATATTGACGCATCTGAAAGCTCTGAAGTTACCTTCACGCGGTAGTTGAGAAAGAAGAAAGTTTCTTTGTGACTTAAAGTTAGAAGAAAAGAGAAAAATTAAAGATGGCAAAAGTGCAATCCGCTCATGAAATGAGCCTGCCTTCGACGCCGTTAGCCGTACCCCAAAATAAAGATCTGGACCTGATGGCGCTGACCATGGCCGCTCTGCGGTTAGTGAACCCGTGGACGTCCGCGGCCGCGGAGCCGACCGCGTGGCAAACGCGCCCCGAGCCTGAGGACCCGCAGCCTCGGGACCGCATCATCACCCTCGCCGAGGTCAGCCAGCACGACACCCCGCGGGACTGCTGGGTGGTTATATACGATCGCGTATATGACATCTCTACTTTCCTCGATGAGGTGAGTTTCAAAACAATCCTGTTTTTTCGATATTCAATATCTAAGTCTCATTTTCAAGTTTCAACGGCCGAAAATGTCGCAGACAAAAGTACCATTTCTAGAGCAACTATACGCTGAAAAGTTTATTCTGCGCCTGTTCTTTATAGAAGAGATATTGGTTTATGAATAGAATTTTAACGTGTTTCTGTTATTATTGCAGCACCCTGGTGGAGGAGACATAATGCTGGAGTACGCCGGGCAGGATGCGAGCACGGCGTTCAGGAGCTCGGGGCACTCGCGCATGGCCACCAAAGCTCTGGACCGGTTCCTCGTTGGCGAGCTGCCTATGAACGAGCGCATGTACCGCCGCCCCGGCGGCATCCGACTCAGCGACATACCAGAATAAACACGCACCTCACGTGGAAAACCAAGAATACGTAGGAGGTCTCTCGATCCTGCTAGGCCTTCGCGGATGAGTTTAATGGAGTGACAAAAAGACAACTCCAAATGGGCTCGTTTCCGTGCCTCATAGGTCAGACATCGGTCATGGCCATGTCCACTGATGTTGGAAGAGATACAAATGTGTCTCCATTGCAAGTACTACTTAGTGCTTAGGCCATAAGTTCAAAATAACAGAATGTAGGGCATAAATAAAATTGTTTTAATGGTTAAGCAAGTAATATAGTTCTCTAGTGCAATTCTCTTATCTGGTTGCAATGAATTTAAAGATGTCAATTACGGTAATTAATTTTACGCTCTTCAGACAGCATATTAAACTGCGAGATAAGCGGCTCGGTACCGAAGGATCAATGTAGCTAAGGTCCGCCATTTTGTCTGACTGTATGTGATTAACAGTAAGATTTTATAAGTATTGAGTAAACGTTGTTGCATTTATTTAATTTTAACTAAATATTTAGGATCACACTTAATTTTAATGCAGTATTACTTTCGAAAATTAGTCAATAGTTGCCTTGCTTTTGCATTTATTATTTCTATTTTCAATTTATTAGTTATATTTTGTGAAGTTCCTATTGTTTCTTTGAATATCTAATAAACCTTTTACATATTTATTATGTAGTTGATTGATACATTCCCAATAACCTCTATTCGTTTACACAAAAATGGTAAGCAATTTTATTTAATTTTATAGATAACACGGGTTAATGTTATATTGTATCAGTTGGTTTGACGAATAGCTTTCAATTGAACCTTATCTGGTTAACAACAAGAAATAATGACAATCACTACACCTTTCGATTTAATGTTTCATTACATAACAGTATCACGCCTATAAATTACAATAAGACTATCACAATTCATATGACCCTGTGACAAATCATGGTAAAGTTTTCCAATGACAATGCCTTTCAAGAGAATCCACCTAAACTCAAACTCCTATCTCTAATCTCAAATCCTATCTAAGCAGACCTACCTAAGTTACCTACAACTTAAATCTGCTTTATTCAGTTCAAGTATCTATCAAAGTCGTTTTTAGCCGTTCAGCCACGGAAGTATTTTGAACTTGTTGCTATTTCCTATAGTAGGGATGCTCATGGTGCTAAATGTGGATTTACTCGAGCTTCGCGGGAACCTGCTGGAATTGGTAGATTAGCTGATAAGAAGAATGTACTGGTCCCGTTATGTTTCCACTTTTAGGGGTGGGAGATTGACATTGAAAAACTGAAGCGCGCCAGATATCGATATTTTTCATCCTCCAACATGTCTGGTATGAAATATATATAAATCTGACGATTTGCGTAGTGAGTGTGGCCATGCGGGAGGAGTGAAAACAAAAAAAATACTGAAGCGCATCCGATTTTTATAGGGGGTTTTCAGTGAACCCTACAGGTGCTCCAATTTCTTAGTCTGACGACTTGGAAATGACTTGGAAAGGACCAGCAAATTTTTGAAAATGTAAAAAAATCATCATCATCAATAGTGCAATACATCAAATACATGCCCTGTTTATCTATACATTATAATAAAATTGTATCTGATCGATGTCTGTATTGTCTGTAGGTACATAAGAAATGTTAAAGTAAAATAAATTGAGAAAAAAGAGAAAAATAAATTTTTTATAAGTGCTTTTAAGCGATAAGACCGCCTATTGTCCACCTTTGTCTTTAAATTTGGTTAATTAGATTAACCAAACACACTTGCGAAATCTTGGGCAAAAGCTAGAATTTAATGAAGGAAGAGAATCTCAAAGAAATAGTGCATGCAGTAAATGAGTTATAGTAGATAAGGAGGAACGAGGAAGAACAGTAAGAGAAAATTTTGCGCAGACCGACGGTCTCTTGAAGATACGCTGCATAAAATAAAGACGAGTGTCATGGCGAAAAACGGTGGGATCTACTTAAGATAATAAATCAGATTTTAATTACTGTCAGCTTTTTAAACGTAATGAGGCAAGGGTCAGGTGGAGACCTCTGCGTTCATTGGCAAAAAGAAGTGGTGTTTGCTTGACAGAGTTTAGGTAGGTACAGATTCAGATAGATGTTCTGTGTTATTTAAATAGCATTTAAATGTGGCTGATAAGTCACAAGGTTACATGAGTGTCATACAGGGACATGGATATGAACTGGGGGCTGGGCATTGGAAAGGTATGCCAATGATTTATTTACTTTCAAAATATAGAGATCTGCTAAAAATTTACCGATATCGATGAAACGTGTGCGTGCAGGCGTAGTTTAAACCGGCCCCACTTCGCCGTTCGCTGAACTCCTTAACCTTAACCTTTTAACTTTTTATTTGATCTGTGTCTACAAGCTACCAAATGTTGTAGCCTCTTTTACTTTGTTACTCTGTTTTGCAGATACATCATTTCGGGATTTAATTACAGAAAAGTCTTGTTAATTTACTTGTTTTTTATTATTTCACTTTCACGATTTTGTAGCTTTAGTTAAGTATTTTTAAATCTATTACAATGACAGTACCTGATTTAAAAAATTAAAAACACACAACAGCGGCGCCTCTGTCGCATTTAAAAAAAAACGAACAGCCTCGAGTACAAACTGCACTTTGCTTGCTTTTATTATTGATGAAAGTTGACTATTATTATATCAAACATAGCGAAATACACGGATCACTCGCGGAAGTATTCCACGTAACACACATAAGTGTTTTTTTTTTTTTCATTTACACGTAAGTAAAGTAAGTATTACACGTTAAGTATCAAAGTCGAATGGCACTACTCCGTAGTCCTCATTTCGGCAGCGTATCCCTACTTAGAGTTAGTGTAGTAGCCGCCGAGGCAAACGCTCCAGGAAAGACTTCAGATTATTCCGAGACATCGAGCAAAGTCGACTTTAATACGAAAGTGGTTACATGCAGGATGTTACAAAACTACCCGTTAAGCCGAAAGGAGGTTAAATGTGGCCTTTTAACAAGTCCATTTACAATATTTAAGAACCGCTTACCCCAAAAAGAAAAACAAACATTATTTTTTTCATTGATGTGCAAACCCTATTTCAGTAACATCAAAGAGTAAACTACGCAGAATGTACCTACCTACATTTTTACCTAATTTGCGGAACGATAAAGAGACATAATAACAAAATGTGCCTAGAATTTGATTAAGATGGATATTATATGTCGAGTTTCGGAAGATTTTAAAAGATCTAACTTAATGAAACAACCTAAACGTAACCGAACCGAAACAACGCAATGTTCTGATTCAGAAAAGATCGTTATTTTACAAAAAAATGAATTATATTTTTGCGGGGTATTTTGTAACACGTTGTAGGTATATAAAATGTAAAGTGACATGTTTACCAGTATTTTCCATTCCGTCTTCTACACTTTCTTCCCCGATCTGAAACAAAATAAGATCTACATACAATAACATGTTGTTGACTCGCCTGTGGACTCCAAGTTCATCCCTTATCGCGCGCACAACTTGAAACATAACATAAACTAAGTACGCGAAAATATCGACGAACGTAGGTTTGGTGAATGTAGGCAACATTGAATAAGCAGAGATTAAATGGCTGGTAGTTTTATTTAAAATAACTGTTTTTGAATTGTACTTAAAAAAGGTAGGTGCTTAGGAAAACAACGTGTTATTTCAACGCAAAACATAACACAACGCAAGAAATAAAAAAAAACTCGTTAAAAAACCGCCAAAAAGTAAAAAATATTATATAGTTATATAGAAATTTCATATCAAAATATATTTTGGTGTCGGTTCCTCAGCTCTAATAGTGTCAAGCCCAATAGGTACCGATTTCAAGCAAATCAGTAGGTGGCACACCGAAATGAATAGGTATTATGAGATTTTTATAGTCACTTTTCACTTTTTGGCGGTTATTTTGAATGTGGTTTATTTTGAAAAAAAAAATCGCGCTTTTTTTATTCAGTCGTTATGTGATTTATCTAATTTAAATTGCTTAGCGTCAACTTGTGACATGAGTAAACAAAAAACATTATGTGTGCATATAAAATTTGAGGGAACGCCTCAATTTCCCAGGGATCTCATCAACAGATTCTGACTTGGTGATAATGGGAGTACCTCGGATAAAAACAGAATTTTGAAAATCAGTCCACAATTGGACGAGTTATCAGTGAACATACAAAAAATACATACAGTCGAACATAGAACCAGAATCACCTCCTTTTTTAAACGAATTCAAAAAAGGGGAGGTTCTCAATTCGGATGTTTTTTTAAGTCGATTTAAAAGGATCTAACAGAATTCTTACGTTAATACACATGATTATGCAGTTCTAGGTTTTTCATGTGGCAGTTAGATCCCAGACTGCACGACGACTTGGCTAGATTAAAAAAAAACTCACAAATGCTTGTAGTTACTGGCGTTCTGCTTGGACATGAAGTAGCGGAGGTAGACGACGAGAGCGATGACCATCAACAGCGCTGTCACCTGCAGCGTCCACTCGCGAGGCAGCTCACACTTGGACACACTCGCCTCCTCGCCACTTACTGTTAACTGAAAGAAAGCACACATTGACAAATAGGAAGGAAGAGGTATGCTTAGGTAAAAAAATACTTGTTGCAAAATAGTTAATACATGGTTAATACATAGATATTGACTCCGGTATTAATAAGGCCAGTAGCTCATAATTTTATCAATTAATGTAGGTACCAGCTTCTACGCTTTCTAAGTGTCTACAGAAGTATAAAAATTCTGCCTATATCATCAAGAATTTGCAGTGAAGTGATAGTTGCCTTAACTTCTAAGGCACATTCGTTTTTTGTAGTGATTTGAATTACCAATCTATGTTTAATATTTCTTTGCGATTGATAATGAAATGACGATATACCACGTAAGTTAATCGTAAGGTTGTATAAACATATTTTTGTACAGATTTGAATGTTCTAATAAGATTGCTGGAGATATTACCTATACAAATATTTTATTCTGCCTAATCAAGCATAAATGTACTAGAATACCTAAATATTTAACAGTTAATTGGTACAGTAACATTATGCATTATCATAATGCTTAAAAACGACAATTAAGAAAAATAACGTTATTTTTACCGGTAAAAGGAAGTAAGTTATAATGTCAATCAAACCTGACAACATGGTCTGATTAATTCGAAGGTGCAGGCCATTGCAGGCGTTACTATGCGGGCTAATTTAACTCTTTTTCGAAGTGGAACCCACAACCCTCTACTTGAGAGGCCACAGGTTAAAAACTAGGCTACCACGGCATTTTTCAAACCAATAGGCTAGGTACTTAGGTACCATGGCTTTTTGTGGCAGAATATAAATGTTAACAATTCATCGAAATTACATTATTTTTCTCTATACGGTTAACAAAATACGTTGAAGACCAATATACGATTAGTTCCACAAATCTCAGGAGTAGTCAATTATTTGTATGTGTACTAGAACTTAAAATGAGCTTACCAAATAATACTTAGGATCCAATCGATTCCTCCAAGAGAAAGAAGGGACCGTGTATTCCACGAACTCTATCTTGTGGTCGGGGGTAGGCACGAAGCTATGCCGCGCGACGCAACTGTGATGCGTATGCGCACCAAACGCCAGGCGCGGGCGCAGGCTTTCCACAAGGTACTCTGTCGATTCCTTTGACAAGCAGTCCCATCGTTCGACAAACAGGCTGTCTCTTTCCGGTAGTGGAGCCGCATCTGGTTCCGTGCATTGACTGTCAGAGGCTCTGTATAGAGGAAAATGCTGAAAGTAAAGGTTGCTTTAAGTGGTGGACCTAGCCAATTCGGCAGGGATGGAAGCAAGAGGTAAATTGGTTTTGTGTGGAAAATCAGAGATCACACAGGTGAACAAATATAAGTAACAATAAGAAACCTGTAAGACCCTATTGTTAAACCATTCAATGCAAATAAATGATTTTGATTTTTGATTTGATTTCAAATAAGAGAAGTTAGCAAATTAGAACATCATACTAGATAAAGGAAAGAAGGACAAAGCCTCGTAGGGCAAGCCTAATAAGTAGGTAAGTCTAATAAGCGCGTAGTAAGCAGAGGTAAAGTGGGTACGTGACACTGGCACATGCACTAAACTATATGTGTCTGAATTCTATTTCAGCATTTATACAATCGATTGAAAGGTTGCCATGTAGAAATTATACCTAAATACTGTCATTTTATGACTCACATACCTGAATAAGAATTGGTTTAGTATATTTATCTAGTTTCGTTTTGCCTTTGCATAATTTCGATCCGCTGCTACATTTGAGAATATCTAAAAACGATAAAACTACATTAATATGGTAACATGGTCCTTCGAGCCGGATGTTATGACTACAATTTGCTTTGTGAATATTGCCATAGTAATCAGTCAAATGCACATAAGCACTACATAAACTATTGCAAAAGATATAGTTCTCACTTAGTGAGGTGGTACCAGTTGGTACTCAACTTAACTTTTAACTTTTTTTTTTTACTTTTTATATTGCACAACAAGTTTTTACTCTATAAATACCTAGGTTTCTTTTAATGTCAATCATGAGCGAGTTAACAATAAATTTTATTATTATTATTCCTTGACATTCGACAAAAAAGGGTTGTTTTGTGAAACATCGACAGTAATGATATATTGAACATTATTTAATGTTTCAGAATGTGGCAAGTAATCACCAGCGATGTTGTCGATCTCCGCGACGGCGCGCGCGCAGAGCGAGCAGCCGTCGCCTTGCAGCGCCATAGAGTTGAGCAGCACGAAGTGTGCGCCACGCAAGCTCGCGAGCCGCGCCGGCGCCGCGCGCAGACGCCGCTCGAAACGCCCTGCCAGCTGCGGCGTTATCCTGCCCAGACAGAAAGCCAGCCAGTAGAAAGGTATCATATACCTAGGTGTGTCCTTGAGAACATCCTTATGCCTTGCAGCATCCTTTTGCCCTTGCCTGATGTACAACTGGATCCTTGCAAGCTAACACCTAGTCTACTGACACGATAATGATATCAATATTTTACTATATCTGGTGGCTAGTTAAATATTAGCCCAAAACAGTTACACCTTTAATAGGTTTTCTCTTGTATGTTGCTTTCTCAAAAAAGTAGTTATTCCGAGTCTTCATCAGTACATACTTGTAATGAAATCCAATATCATGATTTCCTGCTACAGCATACAAAGTGGTCCCTTCCGGAACTCTGAACAATTGGTGGAACCTGTGCACCACCTCATTAAACTCCTTTTCAGAGCTTTTATCTCCTTCATCAAAAAGATCACCTGAAAAAACAGAATTCAAAATTAATTGCAATTTTGACCTAAGTTTCTACTGTATAATTATGTATATACTTCCATGCTGGTCTGGTCTGGGAGCAAAAAAAACATAGAATGTACCAGTTGCTTGTCTTCCCGCGCAGATGGTAAAAGCCCATCAAGGGAATGGGCGAAATTCATAGGAATCATTTTATAGGCAATCCATCACTATTTTCATTCCATTTTCCACCTAAACACACACAATCTTGCAAAATGTGGCCTGAAGGTCTTGTTACCTAAGGCTCTGTCTACCCTATAAGGGCCAAAGACGTGATTTGTGTATGTATGTATCTACCTTACCTATCTTAAAATTACTGAAAAAAATCATACAACACCATTAATGTTTATATGATTGTGATAAGCGTACCATGCAAGTCAAATAAAAATTAAGTGAAGAAGTGAAAAATTATACACATTCTCTATAAACATTATATTTTGCTGCCTAATGAAAGTTGTACAAAGTTATACCTAGAACAAAAACAACTTCTGGCCTGTGTAAAGTCATGGCAGTTTGAAAAGCGCGGTGCATTTGCCATTCTCGCCGCCATCTGTCCAGCCAGTGGCCATCGCGAGAGCCGAGCAGGTGGGGGTCGGCTAATATCATCGCATACACTGGCTTAACACTTGAAACTTTGTTTAACACTGGCCATTCACACTGAAAATCCCATTAAAACTTTAAATTGCCATTAAGTGTGCTTCTCAAATAAAAATTAATTTTGGGAGGGTGTTTACCTGGATTTGTGTCACGTAATAAATGAGATATTCACAATATATATAGATAAACAAAAGCCCAGCAAAAAGCCGAGGAAAGGTATTGATAAACACTGAATATCGCAACCTGCGGAACATCAATGCCATAGTAAAATACTTTTTATCACCGAGGAAAATTCAACTGATTCATTTTGATGTTTGTTTCTTTCAATATCATTTTATATTTTTATTTATGTTGTACGAGAATATCGGCCCTACGAAATAAATAACGATAGTTAATTTTTGACACTTGTTTTGATTTGTGTCAAACAACCTTTTGACAAGTGACCGAATGATGTAAATCCGGATGAAAATCCCGCTGCATTTTACGGATGTAAATAAGCGCATGCACTTTTCGTAAAACTCGCCAAAATATCAATTTTATTTTATTAAGAGAAGTTAATTACTAGTACCACTTAATTACTTTGTCTGCTAATTGGAATGCTTGGGGACCAAAAAAAATCCTGAACTAAAACCGAAAAACGCCTCTTTACAGCTGATTGTCAGAAATGTCAGTCGACTGTCGAATTGACATAAAAATAAAATGCGTTGTGTACTGGACGCAACGATTTGTTTTTATTATCGTTAACCAAATACACCGTAAATTCTATAATAGCTATAATATTCGAGCATATGTTATCCAATCTGTATGGCCATTAATAACGAAAATGTCGGTCCATTGGAGTTCAGAGGCGATGAAGTGGGAGTACCGGGAGCTGCAGGCGACGGCTATGTCCGTGGATTTTTCAGGTAACAATGTGCTACTGGCGGGACGCAGATGGCTAGCGATTAAGCAAATTAACTTGGAAGAGGATGCTGGAGATATTATCAAGAAGTACCCGCGCCATAGCAAATATGATGCCGCTGGAGCGGAGTGGTGTCAAACGTATGATGGACAAACACTATGCGCAATTGCGGTAAATATTAGATATTCATACTTTTCATAGCCCCATAAAAACTTTATATCCAGTAATAGTGTCATAAATGCTAAAATCGTATATTCCAGAGTAATCAACGAGTGGATGTGTATGAATGGCGGAATGGAAATGAATTGACGTGTGTTAATTCCTTACGAGGACACACTCGTGTGGTCAGCGATACACACTTCCACAGACAGGATCATAACCTCATAGCAACATGTTCAATAGACACATTCACACACATGTGGGACCTCCGAGATTCAAGGAAACCTGTCATATCACTTTGTGCAGTTGGTTGGTATATTAAAGTATATTTATAATATGTCATTTACATATTAGAGACTTTAATTGGATTATTAAAATTTAAAATACATAATTGATTCAATTGCAGCTGGAGCTTCCCAGGTTCAGTGGAACAAAGTAGCGTCACACATAGTTGCCACAGCACATGATGGAGATATCAAAATCTGGGATTATAGGAAGCATAGTGCACCCTTTCAGTACATATCAGCACACTTGTGCAAAATTCATGGTGTTGACTGGAGTCCTCATCATGAATATCAGTTGGTTACATCAAGTCATGATGGCAGCATTAAATTCTTTGATATTAATAATGCCAGAAGACCAGAAAACATTATAATGACCAATTTCCCTGTTTGGAGAGCCATTTACACTCCATTTGGAAGTGGCCTGCTGACTATAGGTGTAGGTTGGGGAGGCTTGCCAAGAGTAGAGCAAGCTGGAGTCATTGGCATTTGGGTAGCTGGAGCTTTGACTCATAGGCTTGTGGGGCACACGGACACAGTACAAACAATGGTATGGAGACCCAACACTTCACCAGCCAATTTCCAGCTAGTCACATGGGGTCGAGATCAGTCTTTGAGAATCTGGGCAATGCAGCCCTCTTTACTAAAGATGTGCCACCACTATCTTCCAACTGACACGGATAGTGAAGAAGATAATAATAGTGATAGTAAGTTTATAAATTACTAGCTGATGCCCGCGACTTCGTCCGCGCAGAATTAAATAATATAGCCCAGGGGTCGGCAAGTAGCTTTACGTGGGGTCCGGATACTGTAGGAAAAATTTAACGAGGTCCAGAAAAAAACATTATTTTAATTAATAAAGGTATACGCCGATCTATGTATTAATTGATACTTGGTATAAAATACATTACAATATTTCGCGGTCCGAGATTCGACCTTTCGCGGTCCGCAAACGGACCGCGGTCCGCCTGTTGCTGACCATTGATATAGCCTATGTTCATCAGGGATAATGTAGAATTCTAATGGTGAAAGTATTTTCCAAATTGGTCCAGTATTTTCGAAGCCTATTCGATGCAAACAAACAAACAATCAAATATTTCCACTTTATAATATTATTAGTATAGATTAAACATACATTGCATATATGTATATGTGTTTGATCTATTAATGTAGTTAATTCATGAACATTCTGATAATAATCTCTTTTTTTTAGCAATGAGCTATGCATCAACAGTTGATTCTATGAATGATGCAGCTGACAACAGAGGACAAGATATTCAAATGGTAAGGATGCTGTACAATAACATTAGTCATAAACTTTTCTCAATAATAAATTGAAACTAAGAATTAAAAAAATAGTAATCATGGAATAGTTACTGGTGTTGTATAAAATTGTATTGTTAAATTTGCAGACCAAACTCTTAACCACAACCCCTTCATCAATAGACGAAGAATTTGAATCCATTCGAGAAATGGCGAACATAGAAGTAACGGATATGAATATAGAAACCAGAATTTGTCAGATACATTCAGAGCGCAATGGCTACACTGCCAACCTTCAAGTGACCTTCCCCAGGAATGTCTCTGAACAAACAATACCAAAGTTGGCTTGGCTCTCGGGCACAAATGTTGACAGCTCAACAACTATCAAGATATTACAAGCACTGAATAGAACTGCTCACAGAAAAAAAAGAGAAGGACAAAGGTGTCTACTGCATTGTTTAAAAACATTAGCAACATCTATTGATGAGGTAAAGCTTTGAGACTGAGCAAATGGTTATAAAAACAACTTGTTATCCTAGCATTTATGATTGTTAACTGTACTTGCAGATTCCAGTTAAATCTAGTGATGATTCTGACTCAATGAAATCTAGTCAAAGGAGTCAGTCAGAGAGCGAAAACGCTGGTGATTCCTGCATTCCTTTTCCGCGTACATGCGGCGCGAAGTGGTGCGGTGTCAGCACTCTAGTCGTGTTCAACCGTCCATCCAACACCCGGCGGTTGTCCCTGAAGCAAGAGCCGGGGACACCCAGGTCGATGTCCTCGCTGTCGACTTTGCCGAGCTTATTCAGCAGCGGCTACAGCTCTGTGTCCCCGCACGCGACCACCACTCCGTCCCCGACCAACGCGCCTGGCTTCCCGCAGTTGCTCCACAGGCATCCGTCTAATTCTATAACCACGTTCTACTTTCAAGATCGATGGGTGAGCATAGACAGTGTCCAGCATTTTTAATCATTTACTTAATAAGGTAGTCATTCTGTAAAACTGTGACCAGAAAATGAGCAGATTTCTTTGGAGATTTAGTCAATTTGGTGTCAATTGTCAATATTTGATTATTACCTTTACCTATATCTATTTCTTATAATTGGTCTGTCGCAGAAAGCTCAAGGCCGGCGCGCGGGCAGCATGCGCAGCCGCGGCAGCATATCGGGCTGCTCGCCGCGCGTCGTTCTCTACGCCGCCGGCGACATGTTCCCGCTCAACCGGGAACTTGCCGAAAAATACGTCATCAACGCCGAAAACTCTATCGGTACGGAACTCTCGTATAACACATACTCACATACATCTAACACCATCACGAGGCTGCCGGGTGACGACGCGAATTAAATTTCTTATTTACGCCATGGTACGTTTTTATAATTTTCAGAAATGTGTTCAGAGAACGCCCGGATAGCGAGCGACGCTGGTGAAAGTGAGCTCGCGCACGCGTGGCGGCTGGCGGCGCTGACGGCGCGGGCGATGCACGCGCGGCGCGTCGAGCACGCCGCCTCCAGCGAGGAGAGCCTGGCCTGGCCCGCGCACCCGCTCTGCTGCACGCTGCTGCAGGCGCTGTGAGTGCCGCGCCAGGCCGCTGTTGCAGCTGAACAGCTAGCGGCAATCGCCGCATCTTTTTTCGACCTTACTTTTTATTTGTCCCAACCGGCGAACCAAAACTAATAATGACCGATAGAACGAAATATTGCGTTATCATGCACGTTTGGAAAATTATTTTTAGGGTTCCGTACCTCAAAAGGAAAAAACGGAACCCTTATAGGATCACTTTGTTGTCCGTCTGTCCGTCCGTCCGTCTGTCACGACCCTTTTTCTCAGTAACGCGTGGAGGTATGAAGCTGAAATTTATATCAATTACTCAGGTCTACTGTCCCTTGAAGCTGTGAAAAAATCAAACTTCTAAGCCAACGCAATCAAAAGATACAGCCGTTTATGCCGCAAATTTCCGCAAATTTTCAACTCTCAAGGGAATCAAAACCTACAAGGTAGTTCCCGTGAACGCAGAATCTTGAAATTTGGTATGAAGGTAGGTCTTATAGCACAGATTAAAGAATAATTGCGAAAACCGTAAATGTGTATGTATGTCTGTATATAGCAGTGACCAATATAAAGTAACCCCACACTGCGTACTTTTTGCTTTGGAACTGGGCTCTGCTTACACTGGTTTTAGATATTTATAGATAATGATACGGAACCCTCGGTGCGCGAGTCCGACTCGCACTTGACCGGTTTTTTTCTCAATTAAATAACTGTTGTCTTAATTTCAGAATATCTCACTTCGCAAAAGCTGGAGACGTTCAAATGGCAGCGATGCTGGCTTGCGCTTTTTCAATCTTTAATGACACGACCAAGTGGAGTTCACAATCTTCTATTAGCAATTCGAGCTTTGTAAGTAAACCTGAAACCTCATATTTATTAAAATAAAATGGGTTACCGTCGCGGGGGGGTATTTGCTTTGCTTATTTTTGATGAGATGGTGGGTGGGGGGGTCGATATGGTGATTACGTCAGCAGTTTCGATTCGAACTGCTGCTCACGAATCAATAAAAAACAGAATCCATTAAAAGAAAAATGCATATAGGTACCAATGATTACGTAAGCATGGGAGGGGGGTGATAAGAAGTTTGCTTACTTTTGCTGATAAGGGTAAGGGGGGGGGGTAAATAATTGTAAAAAATCTGCTTACGTAATACTTCAATGGCCCCTTTGGGGCAGTATACTGTCTCATATATCATATAAAACGCAAAACATGCTTTTATTAAACCAATAAAAGTACGTCGTCCACGGCTTGCAGGGCAACGGCACTTCTCCCTACAGCACGGTGAACCAGTTCAGCGAGATCGCGGACGGCTGGACGACGGTCCGCAGCAGCTCGTGCTCGGAGGCCGACCCGCTGCCCACGGAGCGCTCGGAGCCCGAGGGCTGCGTGCTGGACGACGCCACCGGCCACCAGTACCACTGCTTCAAGCGAGTTTATGCCGATATATTGCACCGGTGGCAGCTGCTGTACAAGAGGACTGAGGTTAGCCGTACTTTAAAAACATTAAGTGTTAACAGTGGCGTGTCTCTCTAAGAACTGGGTTCCCATCGAGTTCTCTAAATATTGTTCGTATTATCACCCTATACACAGATACCAAATCTTTCTCTCTCTCTCTCTATCTTTCTATCGCTCTTTCTTTACTCGTCGCTTAGAAGTTTTTTTAATTGTTTGATGAGGGTGAGGATAGAAAATCCAACAATTTCAGCCAATTGTCATTTGAATCTTATTTCTTGAGCGTAATAAAACGTTTTCATTGAGTGGATATTCCTTCTATGCTATGTATGTAGTAGACCTTTAATATTTTTACTTGTACTAACGATTTCAGACTGCGCAATTTAATGATATAAGTCGGACGTTTCTAGTGTCTTCACATCTTCGATATCGCTGTCGATATCGGTTCAGCGAAATGATGTCGTAATGAGAGATGACCCATCCACACGTGATGATAAAACTGCGAACGCAATCGACAACACAACGATATCTGATATAAATTGCAACTGCTACCGATGAACAATAATCTACAACGATTTTCATACACGTGATCGATACATCTGCGCAAGTCGGTTTGCACAGATTAATCGCTACGTGTTCTTGTCGGCATTATCGAGCGACGTGTTGCGCAGGTGATGAAGCTGGTGGTGAGCAAGCAGGCGGCCGTGCACTCGGGCCCGGAGCTGGGCGCGCTGTGCGCGGCGTGCGGGCGGGCGCAGCGCGGCGCGGCGTGCCTGCCGTGCCGCCGCCTGGCGCTGCGCTGCGCCGTGTGCGCCGTCGGCGTGCGCGGCCTCGTCGCCGCCTGCGCCTACTGCGGACACGCTGGCCACGCGAGACACATGCTCAAATGGTAGGATGGCATTCATAGATTTCGTCACATACGTATTCGATCCGATCCGCCTGCGAAGCTGTTCGATTGTGTGTATAGTTCACGATCCGCACCGGCCCGCGTGGGAAACTACAGCCCGAGCCCTCTCATTTTCGTGTCTATGCCCGACAGTGCGACGTACTTAGGTTGAGAACGATGATGATGATAATGAATTTATGAATAGCCTCTATGTTTGGTGTACTGCTGACCGACCCTATGTTGCTGGAATAATCATGCGGATTCAATCGAACGATGAACACCGGCCCGATATTAGCCAATTTTCAGCAAAAGAAAAGCGCATCAAAGTCTGTCTATTTTAACTTATAACGAGATACAGATTGCCACACTGACACGTGACTCCTTCCGTCTATAGATGATGCTTTATTTTCGAAGTATGCATTGATACGAAACGACTGTATGTTTCTGCATAAACTGCTTAAAATCCTTTTTTTCTATTTATGAAGTGAAGTTAAGTAAATAACATTAATATTTCAGGTTCGAGAAACACGACACGTGTCCAACGGGCTGCGGCTGTAAGTGCCTGATCGACAGCAACGCGTTTTGGAAAGGGGTTAAGTACGCGTAACGATGTGAGCAAACTTTGATATTTGTCGCATTTTTGAGGTTATTGTACCCGACAGTACTTTACGTGCACTCTGCTTTTCCAACGGGTATTGAAGCAGGCTTATTCAAAATACCTATGATTAATAGTGATATACACCTTAATACCCACCCTAGCTGGTTTGTCAATAATACGTACCACAGGCAGGAGTGAAGAAAAAAAGCGAGGCTTTAGCCCAACAGTAGGACATGAAATAGACTACCTACTAGGAAATACAATAGTTTAACGTTTCTTAATTTTCTCCATTCAGCCAACTAAAACATGGTACCTAATTGAAATACGTTAGCGATTTGTCATATATAATTAAGCATAGTTAGCTCTTATTGTTCAAAAACCTATGATCAAATTTTCTGAATTAAGTTTGAAATAAGTCTCCATTTTGATATATCTTTACTCTATTCATGTTTCATCTTTTTTGTAATTCCTACATGCAGTGCTCGAGAATAGGCACTGTCGTTTCCTTTTCGCTTTTATTTGACTCTCTCGTTCCCTTATCTCTCTATATTTTTGGCTTGTCATCTTCTCTTCACGTGTTGATATTTTTTTTATATTATTTCACACTTGATACTTCATTTTTTGCCTTTTTACCTTTAGGTACATTTTCAATGCCACTGACTGACATGTTTGTCAGCGCGTATATTGTAAACCTGAGTGCATTGATTGCAGTGCTACTTTCGAAAGTGATTATATTTGACATGGCGTTTAAATTTGTTATGTTAAACGCAAAGACCCGCGGCAGTCTAGGTCATAAATCATTATTGTGACGTCCGCTACTAGAGATGTGCACGTCCAATCTGGACTGTCGATAAAATGCGCGTGATTCATCGCTGCAAAAATGTAAAAATGTGTACAAATAATCTTTTTAAGCTGTGTCTAATAATAAAATGTCGGCGGATACCGGCTGCCGCGAGTCTTTGCATTTAGTATAGGACTGTTCCGACTTTTTGGTATTTGTGGCCCGGCTTCCAATTTTAAGAAATACCGACATTTCAGAAAATATAATGTGGGTAAAACTACCTACCCTAATTGTAGAATTTTATTGTAAATAAATATTATATTATATACACACTGCCAGTTCGGGTTTAACTTATAATAAAACACTAAAAGCGATTTACCTATGTTTTTATTTAACAAACTTTTTACAATTTTATAATTATCCAATGAGAATGAAGTGCACGTTACTAATGTAAATTGTAGTGCAATTCCTAAAATGTATGCTTTTACTTCAGTCTCGTTAAAGCATTTCATAAGATAATGAAAAAGCGAGCCGTAAAGTTTGGGCACCTACTTAGTTGTTACTTTGGTCGTTATTCAGATCTAGTCATATTTTTAAGTTTCTAACCATTTGAAGGCCCTTGGGATAGCAAAGTCTTATTAAAATTAAACTTCAACCTTAATGCGATAACAATTTTGGTATACTTAGTCATTCATTCGTTACGACATTGGAACTTTGAAATATAACTCAAGGCAAGTAGAGAATCGTTCCACTAGGCTGTCTTTGCTAAAATGCTACCAAATTATATAAAAAAATATGTGGTGTTGTGTTTTACAGCCAGGCCTGCAACATGCCGGTATAGTGTAAAACGTGTCCGCGTCGAAATTTTGTACTCTATTTGAATTTAGAAACGGAAATTTCCAAACTACACGTTTATTTTTTACTAAATAAACGTTAATTTGAGACACAGTTCTTCCTGGTGTCGTAATTTTACAAACTAGGCAATTTCTACTCAGTCTTAGGCCGCAGTTGTTCAATGTCATAACAAATGAAACTATACAAGACAGAGTCAAATGTTTAATATATTATATCTAACTTCAGTAGCTAACAATTCAAGAATCTTCTCTGGAAGAATGTTACAGGGTAATCAGTAGTATCTGTATTTATATTATTTGGAAGCTTTGTAACTGCGTGTGCGGCGTGGAGTCCGCTTGACACCTTTACGTTGCGTTCCGAACGAATTAGTGCGAGTCGTTACAATTATCACGAGTGGCTCCAAACATCCCGCCAAGCGGACGCCGCGCGTACGCACGACGCAGTGCGGCATAAGCTGTAAGTTAAAATGTTGGCCGGTAATTGAAATCTTATGGTATTTCTATTTTAATCCTAATTACAGTAATTGGAAAAAATATAGCTTATTTACAATTTTCAGCAGGTTCTATACATTACAGTTAACTTACAGCTAGGTAGGTAAATTACTATGACGTTCTTCCAGTAGGTACGACGATAAGGCGACTCGCTCTAAGTGCCAAGTAACATTTTAGCACACCTAACAATAAGCTTACTTAACGAAACGAAACTACCGGTCAACATCAAAAGACGATCAACATTGCTTATTTAGAGCGCCTTACAGGCACATTGTCAGTTGATGTGCGATGCTAACGTTGTTACGGTAATAATAAAATCTGATGAACAATTAATAACGCTAACAACTGATATAAACTTAATATTTTAATTTTGCTTCTAAAAGTGTAAACTGTTGGCAGGTAAATAATAAAACTAAATGCGTAATAAAACTAAGATAATTGCTCTTCCGATTCTAAATTCAAATCTCAGAAAAAGAAAAGTACCTATCTATCTGCACCAAATAATTCGTAAAACTGTTCCAGCTTTAGAGCGCTTGTAGACGTTCGTTTTTTTCACCGGATAACGGACCGTGTTTTTTGCCGGATTCACGGTGGTGTATGAATTATAATGAATGTGTGTACATGCACCGGACGTCGGTCCGGCGAGCAATCGGTCCGGTGCATGTACACACATTCATTATAATTCATACACCACCGTGAATCCGGCAAAAAACACGGTCCGTTATCCGGTGAAAAAAACGGACGTCTACAAGCGCTCTTAGTCAACATCTCCGGTATCTGTGACATAGGCACTTGGAAATTATATTTGTTAAGTTAAACGCGAGTACCTACTTAATGTGTAAAATATTTTTTTATCAATAAAAAATGCACCGAAATTTATTTCGCTGTTAACAATTGGCGTACTTTAGTAATTCTTTCAAATTGTTAGTGCAGACGTACGTTAGTTTATTAAGTACTGTTTTACTAAAGCAGCGGCTTACAATTTGAGTTGAGATCGGTATATTTAGGTCCCAAAAATTAATTCAAACTTGAAAACAGTAAGGCCCACGATGAACAAACGTGCATTTACGAATGTTACCCTATGTTAATAACGTTATTCGGTTAACTGTTATACTATGTGTTCCGTACCGGGAGAAGTTTTATCATTTAATTTTAATATTTTTCCTATAAGGTACGCATGTAAAAGGTCTTATGCTAGCATTCGTTCTGTGTACCTAGTTATTTACTTTTACTTCGGAATGCGTCATTAAACCTTGGTAAATGGTTTTTTGGCATGATACTAAAGCCATCGTCGGCGGGTTAGTCTCGTGGTTTGTGGTGGTCTCGTGGGTGCATTTAATCTTCTACTAAAACCCTCAGACATGGCTACTACTGCAGGGATTGAAGCGGTGAGTCACGAGACCCGCTTTATTTGAATCCTACACTACACCTTTGATAGCAAACCCAAAGGTCTCCTACCAATACCTACTCAATCACGCGTAGACAATGATAAAAAACATGGCTACATAATTTTAATCCGTATTTTGCAGTCAGGCACTAAATACATAAATGTACATAAATTACCACTTTAGCAGCGATGTAAACACGACTACGTACTGCATTGTACAACGCCACAGTCAAGAGCTGCGTTGCGTTTGCGCCACTGCTAAAAGCCGCCGCCGTCTACAGCCCTTACAAATATGTACTAAACGGGGTGGGGTGCTCGTTTGTCAAATACGCGCCATGAGCTGTGTCTTCTCAGTAATTATTTTCAATCAAAAACCGTTAAAACCCATTAAGACCAAACGTACTAGATTTTGGCTTCTCCAAGGTAAATTATGTTTCAACTCTACGATATTTCTGTACGCGTGTTTTGACAAATGGCTCATGAAATCTAACAAAAGTATGATGTGTCTGATTTATTTTCAAACATGCCGACAACATCCTATTTGGTATGCTTTTTGAGTATTTCTAAAAATATCTACATTAACTAATAATCTACTTGCTCGGACATAAAATGTAAGGTGCATGCACGACGAAATAAGATGGACACGTCGGGTCTCAGAGGCGAGTTGTTCTATTGTAGCAGCTAAAACAATAAACGACATTATTAGTCACAATATCTAAAATTGAATTAAAAATCTAATGTGCTAATATTTATAATTATGTGCATTTGTTAGTAGTTAAATCTATTTAGCCAATGTTGTAGGTGATAACATTGGACACCATTATATATTGTTAACTAATTATTTATTTACAGGGTAATACATTAGTATCTTCATTAAAATCCGCTACACTATTAGTACTATCGATACTTGGGTACTAGCGATGGTACCTGGTGTCATCCTCGTCCAGTAAGAAAGTTTACATTCGATGTTGTCGGCGGTCTACCTACACGCAGCCGCATTGATGTTCTCATCACTAATTTTGTTGATCTGATTTTTTCAGGAGAGGCACGCATGCGTACCTACTTTCCCAAGCAGATAGCGTTGACGTAGTATCAGCAACTACACCCCCTTATTTCCCTTGATTGCCTCCCTTTTGCCATAAAAAAAACAATCGTTTGTCACAATCAAACAATCACTCGTCAATTGTCAATCTGACACTTTGAAATTTGGATTCGTCAGATACTGACAAAACAGCAGTTATAATTATATCCGGCGGGGTGCGAGTCGGGTTACCTCCGCGTGTGATCAAGAACTGCGGTTCGTTTTTGGATCCATCCGTGGGGAAGAGCATTGCATGGTCCGGTGCACCCTGGGCATCGTTTAATGATTTCCTGGCAGTCCCTGAGGGATATCATTATCCGTTGGCTAAGAGCCCGACAGGGGAGGGGTCTTTTGACCGTGTTCTGCCGTACTACGTTGCCGACCTTTTTGTCACAATTGAATATTGTATTCATAACTTTGGCATTGGCGAAATCATCGCATCGATCGATGGGGCCATATTGAAAAAAAAGAAGAAGAATTATAACCGGCAACTTATTTATGAATAAAGGGGTAAGACTACGACACTCGCAGAACCGCGCTAGCTCAGTCAACGCGCGTCTGCCGCACGAGTGGCGTGAGCAGCACCAGCGTGGCGCGCGCATACCTCTCTAACAGTCGGCGCTTGAGTTCAGGCGGGTAGGTCACGTAGATGTAGTGGTCGTCCTCGTCTTCGTCCGGCAGCCGCTCGCGCGCCGGCGACGAGTGCGTCGTCATCGACACGCTCGCGCTGCCGCCCACGCTGCCCTCCTCGGAACTGCGGCAGAAAAAGCTCTGTACGCTTGCAGACCACCATACAATGTGTAGGACTCAAGTCTAGTACAACAAGTGCCTGAGTGTAACATTATAGTTCTAGACGTGGGACTGCACGGCATTGGCTGTCACCTACCTAACAAGCTTAAAGTAGAGCTATTTTAATACGGTAGTATTATAATCATCAACCATACGTGTTTAAAAACGCATATCGATTTGAAACAAATAAATTATTAATTTTTCAACAACAACACGTTATACGTAAGTACAGTTTGTATTCATAAAGATTATTATAAAAGATAAAAAAGGTAAAGATAATTTATTCATAAATGTTTTACAAAATTATAACTAAGAACAAAGTTTCCTTATAAATCTAAGTTAACAACTCATATGCCTGAACTAGGAAAACCTGTGTTTCAGGCTATAAGAGCTAAACAAAATGGCTAATAAACTATAGATAGAGATTATAACTAATAGATAAGACATTGTTAGTTGTTTCAAAATAGGAGTCCTTTTTTAGGGTTCCGTACCTCAAAAGGAAAAAACGGAACCCTTATAGGATCACTTTGTTGTCCGTCTGTCTGTCCGTCCGTCCGTCCGTCTGTCAAGACCCTTTTTCTCAGGAACGCGTGGAGGTATGAAGCTGAAATTTATATCAATTACTCAGGTCTACTGTCCCTTGAAGCTGTGAAAAAATCAAACTTCTAAGCCAACGCAATCAAAAGATACAGCCGTTTATGCCGCAAATTTCCGCAAATTTTCAACTCTCAAGGGAATCAAAAACCTACAAGGTAGTTCCCGTGAACGCAGAATCTTGAAATTTGGTATGAAGGTAGGTCTTATAGCACAGATTAAAGAATAATTGCGAAAACCGTAAATGTGTATGTATGTCTGTATATAGCAGTGACCAATATAAAGTAACCCCACACTGCGTACATTTTGCTTTGGAACAGGGCTCTGCTTACACTGGTTTTAGATATTTATAGATAATGATACGGAACCCTCGGTGCGCGAGTCCGACTCGCACTTGACCGGTTTTTTTTGATTACAAGCTCAATCCTTTTTATTCTTACCTGCTGTACGTAACTGGCGAAATTAGGTAAGTCTAGGAACTTACTCGAAAACGATCCAGATAATGTAATAACACATGCAGAGCGCGAGCGCCAGGCCGGTGGCGAGCGCGAGCAGCAGCGGCCACGGGAACGCGCGCGCGCTCGGCGCCGTGTCCTCCCAGTAGCGGTCGCAGCTCAGGTACCAGCACACCGCGCGCTGCATCTCCTCTGCACACACACAGCTACACTCTCAAAAGCGTCACTCGCAAATCAAAAGAAGAAAAAATAAAACAAACGAAAATCACTGGTACGTCGCGAATGCACGTAGTACATTCAAACTCTGTCGGTAGATCAAGTGGACCGGCAGCTCTAGGCGCCAGATGACGGAGGGAAGAGTAGGACATTGAAATACCACCTCGCTCTTTTCAGATCATGGGCTAGAGCTGGCAGAAGAATAATGCGACAATTTCACGATTTTGCAGGTGCTTTACATACTGATGCATTATTGTTTGGAAAGTAAAAGAAGGAAATGTACCTATCCACTCGTTGAAAAGATGCGTGACTTGTACGGAAAAACATTTAAGTTTTTACTGTATTTTTTTCTTGTTTTTTTCTGACATAAGGATGGACAACGAACGCTCAGTTACACAAGTTGGCACTGTTGAGAATGGAAACCTACATAAAAAGTCATTCCACCGCTTTTTTCCTACTTTATCATGGACACCGCCACTTTATCATACAAAATTGAACGTTGTAGAAGTGGCAACAACCTTCTAGCTCTGTGAACTGGTGCTGCGTGAGGTGCAGCAGCAGCGTGGCGATGCAGGAGTGCACGACGCGCTCGCAGCGCACCTTCAACACCTGCAGGCGCGCCGGGTCGCACGCGGCGCGCTCCGCCTGCGCAGTTCAAGTAAACAAATATAATACCATTGTATCGAAAATGTTACTTCCCGATTTCGTTTTTATTTTACGGTTCACCCATTATAAATTATACTTCTAAACTATCAAATGAAAAACAGCGCCTTCTCTCGTCCCTGGTGAGCAGTAGATGTTCCACGGGAGTTTGTAATTGTGTCGTACAGACACATCATTCAAACAGATGACGCTTAGCGACAAAAAAATCGCATAGTAACAAAGGTCACGTGACGGTTGGTAACAGGTAGAAAAATTCGGAGACTACCCACCTGCTATGGGTGGTGTAGGGGTATAGCACGCGTCACGGAATGACGAGGATCCGGGTTCGATTCCCGACCATAGCTTTACTTTTCGGATTTTTCTATGTGTTCTAATTTTCACAGACATTTAGAAATTATACTTCTAAACCATAGATAGGTACATACAACTTGAACGTGTCAACACTGTGAGTTGTAGCATCTTATTACGGGATGCGTGCTTTATACCACCCGCAGCAGGTAGGTACCCGACCGAATTTCTTACATGTATTTTTCTCGCAACTGTTATTTTATTACAAGCGCCATGTACGAATAACGTGTTTTTCCGACAAAAATACAAACTCCTGTAGAACAACCTACGATTGATGGAGTTATTTTCAATAGATAAATCGTATTGTACACGTAATTACTAATTACAAATGTCCACAGTAACCTGCAGGTCGGCGAGCCGCCGCTGCCGGCTGTCGGGTGGCAGCGAGGACTCCACCGTGTCGGCGTCGCACAGTTCTGACGTCTGATTCGCATCGCCCTCCGTGTCCTCCGTACGCTTATCTTCTTGCTCTGGAACATGAGAAGCATATAAGTACCTACAGGTAATCTACCAGAGATGGGTTCTATAGAGACATTTCTCGCCGTAATATTGCTGTCGTACTTGTTATGCCAGGGCTCGAGGTTATAAAGTTGTACATAGTTTAGCAGCACTATCGTTCTCGAAGTAATTCGGAAAGTTTTCACTCGATACTAGATGTCGTTACAATTGCTAACTACTGTTGTAGTCGGAATCCTGTCTCTGTATCTATTCGTATATGGTGATAACGCTCCAATGCCTAAAGAAGCCCAGATAAAAAAATAAAACTAACGGAAAAGGAACTAAATAGTTATTTCCCCTACCAAAATCGTTGCCATGTTGAAGCATTACGTCAAAAATGTGCCTAATATAAAGCGGCTATGTCTTCAGATTCGGATTAGTACTTCTGAGCGGGATAGTGTTAAGTACCTACCCGCTTGCCTATTTTTGAAAAGAATAATATTACGTAGTGATGAATATCTTCGTCAACTTTAGTAGGTCGGAGACGATCGAGCTGGTTACATTACCGGAGGCGACATCAGCATCGAGCGCGGTGGAGGGGCAGCCCCTGGCGGGGGGCGGCGCGGGGGCGGGCGCGGGCTTGCGGCGGCGGCGCGGGGGGAGGCGCGCCACGCTGCGCGGGGCCGCCGGCGCCAGCGCCTTGCGCGCCGCCAGCGCGTCCTGCCACACCTGCCGCGTTGAAGTTATTAATGCCACTAATTACTTCACGGCACTGAAGCCCCTCAACCGCTCCGACGACGGATCCTATACTCGTTCCATTTTACAACTGGGTATGGATATGCGTTCAACAGTGCTAATACATACATACATACATAAATCACGTCTTTATCCCTTACGGGGTAGACAGAGCCTGAGGTAACAAGACTTAAAGGCCACGTTGAGTATGATTGTGGGCGTATAGGTGGAAAGGGGAATCAAAATAGCGATGGGTTGCTAGCCGTATCGCCTATAACATGATTCCTATGCCCATTCCCTCGATGGCCTTTTACCATCTGCGCGGGACGAGAAGCAACTGGTACATTCTATGTTTTTCTTTACTCCCAGGCCAGTATGGAAGCAACAGTGCTAAAATGACTTGAATTAGATGCTTTTAATATGGACACAAGATGTAGAGTAAACGGCAGATCGCCTTAGCCAAGGGAATAAAATGCTGTCCACTAGACTAGCGGGTAAGAGGTTGTGTTATCGCATCCTTATCGCCCTCGTGTTGGGCTCCTGCCTCAGATATTATTCATCTATTGCTAGTGAAGTGCTAATAAGTACGTGCATACCTCTACGTCGGTGCCGGGCCCGCCGCCGCCGCTCAGCAGCCCGTGCGCGATGAGCACCTGGCACCGCATTATGTCGCAGTAGTCCGCCAGACATACTGCATCCTCCGCCTACGAAACATTAACCAAGTTTTATTGTGAAACTGTAACCTTTCCAGGAATATTAGAGCTGTTACGAAAGTTTTTTGCATTCGTTCTTGTCTGTAGAGCAGTGGTTGTTAACCGGTGGTCCGCGGACTACTGGTGGTCCCTGGAGACACCCAAAGTGGTCCGCAGGGCCAATCTAACAAATAATTAGATAATTAGATGTGACAACCAGACACAACGCATGAAGGTGCCATTCCGTCTATTGGGGCCGATCGTAGCCATACGTTAGATATTATATAGTTACTTAGGTTAGGTGGTCCATGGCAAGACAGAAATTTTGTCAAATGGTCCCTCATGACTGAAAGGTTAAGAACCACTGCTGTAGAGTGAAGGGTCTGCAATAGCTGTATTAACCGTTATCATGTTCCCTAAAAATTATTTTTAGCGTTAGGATTTCTTTTCTTTTGCTACCTCTATAATATTTTTTAGCCACGGCTCCATGGAATTGCAGAAACTTCGAAAGTGGTGACGACTGCCCGAGTACCTTGTTGATCTGGTTCTTGTGTCGCTGATCGAAGTGTGTGTCCAGGTGGCGCTCCTCGTAGAAGGACTTGCCGCAGAAGGCGCAGGTCCACTGCGAGGGCCGGTGCTGCAGCTTGGCCGAGTGCTGCGGCGCGAAGATGTCGCGCTGCGGGTGGAAAGGGCACTCCAGCGGCAACTTTACCTGGGAACATGACATACTCGGTAAGAAATTAATCCAAAAATCGCTTCTATGTGCCGAACACTAGCCAGTGTCATTCATCATTGACACGAGAGACTTAAAATCACATCACGCGGACTTCGGGCAACAATAACGTACTCCACGCGAAACAGGCACATGTACAGTCAAGAGCATAAATATATGAACGTTACCAAAACGTCATGAACATCTATACACCGTTATGTCACAAGCAATAAGGCCGATGACACATATATTTGACATGATGGCAGTATCGATATTTATGCCCTCGACTGTACACTAATGATGACACATTTCCAGCTATCGGGCCAGCAGTGAGGCGATTAAATGTCATTGTTGATATGCCGACGGATTGAAAAGCTCACGTGGCTCTTTATAAACTCGGCCAAAAGCGAATCTGCAGTTCCATGCCAAATTATAAAACTAAAAAAAACTAAATGTCACTTAAAATTGGAACACAGAAAAATCCGAAAAGTAAAGCTATGGGTATGGGAGTTTGTAATTGTGTCGTACAGACACATCATTCAATCAGATGACGCTTAGCGACAATAATTCGCATAGTAACAAGGCCACGTGACAGCTAGTAACAGGTAGAAAAAATCGAAGACTACCAACCTGCTATGGGTGGTCTAAGTTTATAGCACGCGTCACGGAATGACGAGGATCCGGGTTCGATTCCCGGCCATAGCTTTACTTTTCGGATTTTTCTATGTGTTCTAATTTTCTGTGACATTTAGAAATTTAATTTCTAACGGTAAAACCGTAAAAGTAAACATAAAAATCAAGAAATAACCATTATTGATTCATTTGATAGTATAAAACTAAAGTTTAATTATTTTTTGCGGTTGGCCTTAACATTTTACAGTGATGTGACGCTCGCGCGACCTTACTCCTTACTCGACACCCGAGACCACAGACTTTTATAATCACTACATAGTTTAAAACAAAGTCGCTTTCCGCTGTGTCTGTCTGTCCATATATATGCTTATATCTTTAAAACTACGCAACGGATTTTGATGCGGTTTTTTTAATAAATAGAGTGATTCAAGTGTAGTAACTAGTGCTTTACATAATTCAGGTCACAAAAACATTACCTATCCAATTCGGTTCAGTCGTTCGGAAGTTACGAGTGCACCAACATACATTTCGGTGATTCAATTTTAGTGTAATAGATTTAAACAAATTATACTAAGTTATTTTTACCTGAAATCTTTCTAAAACCGGGAGCCATTTGTTTTGTATTATTTTTCGCACGATTTTGGAGTTGTCACGAGAACAGGTTATCTTGAAAACGGACGGCCCCGGCCAGGGAATCAGTGTCAGGAACAAGAGGATCAGGACCTAGAACAACAACACCAACTATGTATAATAAAGACTAGTTGAAATTAATGCGGAATATTTAAATATTTTAATAACACCTAAACCTTGATGGCAAGAAGATTTAATTCCCGTAAAAAATATGTAAGGACATCTTGGAAATGCAATTCCCGCCCTAGCCATTCGTAATATTCTTATACTCCTCATCAGAACCGCTTTGCGCGAATTAAGAGGAAATCTTTACTACATGGGTATGAAGGCCCTACCTAGGTCTAGGTAATAGGAATAGTAAATAATACACTACGTATCATAATGTCGTCTCTGAAATGAGCTGTCAATTATTGCATAGTAGTTTTACTTTTGCAGCGCGCAGCTAACAATATAAGTTACATTTTAGCATTAGTTTAACTTCATCATTGTAGTTTATCGAGGCATTTTTAACTGTGGAGTGGTAATCATGGATACAGCGAATGAAGTGCGGCATTTTTTTTCAAACTTTTATCGCTGCGTTACAATGTTATCTATGCTGATTACAGGCAAGCTGCGACTAATCAATCGTAGGCGGTTCGCAGCGTCAGTTCTATTAACTCTAAACAACCAATTACTAACCCAAGTCAAAACAACAATTACAAAAACAGGCACATTGTAGGTTATGCTTACTTACTTGTGTCATTTCACTATCGATTTTCCAGCAGGTTCTATCATAACTTGGTGGAACTTATGCATTTACCGCTTACCTCGAGAGAGAACGACGTGGTCCTCATTCATATCTCTTATGCGGCAAATAGTCGAAGAATCTTTTTATTTTTGTTTCGCACTTAAATAAGGGATTAGCGCATTAACAGTTGTTAATTTACTGAAGGATGGTTGAACTCAATAGGCCGTCGCCGGCACATCGGGGCGCATGCGCGACTTACCCCTCCAATGGGGTTGAAACATTGCAATAACACTTTAAATCATAAAATTATATCAATACATGTTTGATTATGCTTATTCGATTTTATTACACTCGTAAGCGACATTTCGATGTTCCTTCAAAGCTACCTATGGCCTTTGAACACCTACCTATATCCAAAGATAAAATGCGTCTCATTCGCAGAACGCCAGTTTATTAAATATGAAAGATAACTTACTCATGACATCTCATAGATGATAATTTTGATCAGTAACCAGTGAGTTATGATTATGACCTAAGTAGGTAGTTTGCCCCACCTAAAACTAAGTACGTACGGGAAAGGACTCAAGGAACTTAAAAGGCTCAAGGAAGCCGCGGGCAACAGCTAGTTAAATAGGTACCTACTTTTGCCTATGCCTTTATTTTTCGTACTTAGGTAAATATTATAATTTTGTATTTAGGTAGGTACCTACCGTCAACCGGGGTGACTTTGATTTCCAGGGTGACTTTAAAAAGTAGTTATAATGACGAAACCATTCATTTTTATTTACGTTTACTGCTTTCAATCGATGTCTTTATCGATCGCCTTTACGTATCCATGCCAAACATTCACCGCATATGGATAATATCGATTTTATAGCATTTTTAAAACGATCAAAGTAGCCTCAAAATTTCCAAAGTCACCCCGGTTGACGGTAGGTACCTAATTTAAGTCAAACACTTACTTGCTGCAGTGGGGCTGTTGAAAATTAGCCATCATTTTTTACTGGAATTTTAACGGATTTACGCGAGTACCTACTAGAAATACTCGTAGTAAAATGTATTTAGTACCTAAATCTCCGCGGCATGGTATGGCATAAAGTTAGCTGCATGGAGTTTGTTGTATGTTAAAATTTCAGATAAGCGGTATTTAGTGTCGTCACGGTACTAACGTAGTCATAATTACTCGTACGTTTGATATGCGTCAAATTCAATTAAACCGCACACCACTTACGTTAGAAGTCGCAGACACTGCAATTAGATAAGTAAGTATTCAAATAATTAAAAGAAAAGAAATTAATTATAACCGCGACTGTTAGCACTAAAAACGACCGCAATAGCGACGACTTAAAGAGCAGTTGCCGAAGAATACTAGAGTTTGCAAACTAACAAAGCAATAAAACGGCAATTAACAGGTCAAAACAATCTGTGTTTGATAACACGCGACAAAAACCAGAGCGCGATTGGGCTGGCGGCACACAGCGTTAATGACGTCGGCGATCCTGCCCGCGAACACCTCTCGCTCAAATTAAGGTACCTAAGTGTTTATATTTTAACCCCGACGCAATAAGAGGAGTGTTATAAGATTGACGTCGATGTCCGTCTGTGTGTGGGTGTGTGTCTGTCTGTCTGTGGCATCATAGCTCTCAAGCCGATGGACCGAATTCGATGCGGTTTTCTTCATTCGAAATCCAGTTTCCTTGCGGTGGTTCTTAGCATGTTTGGTAAAAATCGGTCCAGCAGTTTGAAGAGTATCAGCTCTTTTCGAAAATTATGTCAGGCATTTTTGGCACAAAATTGTTTATGTTCTTTTTTATATATATTTTTAATTTTACTGACAGGTGTTAAACGGGATCAACTCTATTACTAATCCATTTTTTTATCTTTGACTTACTCACTTCATCAAGTCATAATTTTTAGGTTTCTTATCTCTATCTGTTTATCCACCTTATTCAATTAAATTAATTTTGTAATTTTAACTTTCCCTTCCAACGTGTTCGTCAGTTGACCGAAAACATGCACGACAGTTTCTCACGCCACAGCGGAAACACAATAACCCAAACGCGAAACCTTAAGCGCAAAGTGTAGTGTTACATTTTAATCCAGTAAGCAAATAAAACTAGACTGATTTTATCTATGTAAATGAGCTTGAAGCAAAAAGCTTGAAGAAAATGACTGTGACTCATACCTTCTTGAATTTTTGAATATATCTACCTATACTTTGTTGGTTTCTCTACTCATTTAATGTATTTATTATATTTACTTAGAATTTTGTCATAAGTTTTCCTCTGAGTTTATCTAGCATTTGCATTTATGCTCCAACTCTTTCACACAAAAGTTGACTTGTAGAACGAAGGAAGTTCCGAAATTCAGTTAAGTTAATATTATTCACTTACTTTTATACTAAAGTGTTTACAAACGTTACTACATTAGGTACATACATTTCCGTAATGACAGCATACCTAAATATGTAAAATATGTAATTCGCAAACCTGTATTTATCTACCATCACGAAGAATAGCTGAATAGAAGCTGTTTAATTAAGCATTAAATAAATAATATACGAAAAGTTTTGCTGATAACTTTCCGTGTATTTCCACAAGTACGGAGAGATACTTGCGGATTCAGCAGGCGTTTCCTATTAATGTGAGTTCGTCGGACGCGACGGGTGGAAGTAATCAAACTCGACGCAGACGCGATTGCGGCGCGCTTTAACAACCGATACACGTCCTCGACCAAATAATCCTATCCTATTATATGTTGCATTTAAAATAAGTTCTTCATATATGCGGCTTAGGCGCCATCAGACTAAAAAATTAGGTACCTTTAACAATGGAATCATGTTCCGATAGGGAAAAGTAACCCCAGTTCGATTGGGGGTTATTTCTGTTAGTGACTTTTTTAGAACCGGTTTAGTGGTTCTAATTTAATTCGTTTGCGATTTATCGCTAATTAGGTGTGAAGTTTTCCCTCAACAGTTTTACAGGTTGATTAGCAGATCGCACTAATTGTGCAACGGGAAAACCTTAACAATATCAATAATTTATTAAGTCAACAGGAAATATTTACTTGCACATCAGTAGTTGATACAATAATCACTTTCCGGTGTATGTGACCGTTAATTGGCTTACAAACAAAAAAAAACGACCAAGAGCTAGTTGCAATTGGGTATTGAGGGTTTCATACAAATTCGGTAAGTGAATATATAAATGTTTGCAGAGCCCTGCTCTTAAGCAAAATGTAAGCAGTGTGAGGTCATTTTATATCGGTTGATTACATAGACTGGCAGATATTAAATTTATAGAGCTACCTTCTGATAAGGTATTATATTTTTTACTAGCGACCCGCCCCGGCTTCGCACGGTATATTATGCATGTATTATACATATAAACCTTCCTCTTGAATCACTCTACCTATTTAAAACAACCGCATCAAAATCCGTTGTGTAGTTTTGAAGATATAAGCATACATAGGGACACAGGGACAGAGAAAGCGACTTTATTTTATACTATGTAGTGATTTAATAATATTAAATGTTTAGTCCTCACCAGGACAAAACGTGGACAAAACGAATAACACTCACATGTCATTAAAAAAAACTCGCGACTTCGTTCACATAGAATTATTAATGCGTTACCTAGTTACTAACAGTTTATTTAATAAAATATTAAATTTAGTATAAGCTATAGTAGTAAGTATTCACCTTCCAAAATTTCAAACATGTCGTACGATTTTTGTGTCAAGAAGTAGCAAACATTCCCGGTGCTATACGTAGTATCTCTTAGTAGTCTGTGCCGGTGCCTACTTCGGGCATAATGTTAAGGAATTTAACGGAATTGACAAGGCGACGTGCCTACACAAAAAGAAGGCTTTTAAACCCCGAACTTTTGTCATCTCCATAGGAAAAATGCAAATGTTATTTAGATTAGGGAAAGTAGGTAGTAAGCAAATTTTTTATAAACGACATTTTCTTATGATATAGTTTTATTATTTATGAAAATTATATTAATGAATCACTTGGCTTTATTATTATGCAAATGATTCGTGCTATAATAGAGTGGCACATCTAAGTGGGATGGGAACGAGCGGGATTGGCGCATGCGTACAGCCTCCGGCCTGCCTTCATCTCCGCCACCTCGTCGGCCAGTCGCGTAGTCGCTCCGCGGGCACCCGCCGCGACCCCCACTTGACACAATAAACGAAACAAATTACACATTAAACACTTAAAAGTGACACTTATAGGGCATCGGATGCATAAGCTGCGTCCTAAAAACCAGTAATTACAAAACAATGTCCGACATTAATTGTTCCCATAAAACTTATAAGATAAATGTAATAAATATTATTTGTAATGTTTTTATTCTTAACCCCGTGAGTATGGAGCATTGAAACTTCCCACTAGGAGGTAAGTCTAACATCCAAGCCGCTGCTTTTGGTACGTACCTACACTAAGTCTAATATAGGTATTATGTAGGCGAGTATGGTTACGTATTACCGTATCTATTCATGTTTTTGTCCGTAATCACTATTAAAAGCTGTGTAAGATAAGAGAAGTGCTTATTAATATATATTAGCGAACTCTGTATTCTGACGCTGGTAATTTTTAGGTATCAGGTCAAGTATTACACTGTAACAGTTAGTCTAAATTATCCATCAACAGCTATCATAAAATTATAGTCGATTTAAAGCTCTACCACGTTAAACTTGTTTGTAACCTATTAAATGTGTGATGAGAGTAATAATAAAGTAGCAATAATAAGTACATTCGGTGAAGGAAAACATCGTGAGGAAACCTGCTCACATCTGCGAAGCAATTTAGTGGTGTGTGAAGTTCCCAATCCGCACCGGGCCCGCGTGGGAACTGTAGCCCAAGCTCTCTAGTTCTGAGAGGAGGCCGGTGCTGTGCCCAGTAGTGGGACGAATATGGCCTGGAGATGATGATGATGATGAATAAGTACATTAATTCAGTGTTTACCTTTAGTGCACCTAATTTACTTTCTTATTTTAAACTTTATCATTTCGTCCGGTGTGAGCATAGCCAAAATAGGCACTATTTGCTGCGTAACGAATAAGCTCTGGACACTATCGTACAATTCCAAATACGTTAAACTAAAATTTTCATAAACGGTTTTTTGCATTCACATCCTCTAAAAATATGTGAACGATCAAGACTTTTACATTGGGTTCGTTGTACAAGCAGGCAGCTGCAGAAGTATGTAATCTTACTTGAGTTTTTTTTTACGTATTTATATGGAGCCAAACTGTTATGACTTTCAGGATGGCCCCGTTGCAAGCGCGGACGAATCCGGTCCGCTTCCGGTACCTATTTCTGGTGGCGGTGGTGTTCGGCGGCAGCTTCCTCTTGCTGTCCATCAGCAGCGGTCCCGAGCTGGTGTTTCTGGGCGGCGGCCCCCCCGCGCGCCCTGCTCGAGTCTCCCGCCCTCTCGCCACAGACCGGTTCACCATCGATACGGACGGCTGCACCATCCCCGCACTACACGCCTTCGATGAGAACGTCAAAAAATTCATGGAGTACCCCAAAAGCTTGAAACTATGCCCCCGCATGAACTCGTCCCTCCTAGCCTACAATGACACGCATATTTGGATCAACTTGGACAACTTACACTATTACAACTTGTCCAAGGACTACAATATATCGTGCTGCTACAAGGCATTCTACCGGCCCGCGTCTATAGCAGATATATTTTCCAGACGCGTCGACGACAGAGTGGAATATCGAGACTGCGTAGAGTTTGATGAAGTTATTGAAGTGGTCAATGAATTTGTTAAAGTAACGTGTTACGATACCATGGAGAGAAGTATTTACGATCAATTTTTTTTGTTTGCGCCAAAGAAGCCTTTATTCATGTATAAGGAAGATAACACTGAAATTGTACAAAACCAGTCCTCATACAACGTGATCGTATTAGGAATTGATGCTGTCTCGAGATTAAATTTCTACAGAACGATGCCAAAGACTTTATCTTTTCTTAAAAAGAAGGGAGCAATCGAGCTAATAGGATACAACAAAGTCGGAGACAATACTTTTCCTAACCTCACCCCGATGCTGCTCGGCGTCCGAGATACAGATCTGAAAAAGATCTGTTGGCCAAATACAAGAAATACTTTCGACAACTGTCCGTTCATATGGGAGTGGTACAAGGAGGCGGGCTTCTACACGGCGCTGGGCGAGGACAGCGCCAGCCTCGGCACCTTCAACTTCGAGAAGTACGGGTTCGCCGGCTCGCCCACCGCCTACTACCTCCACACCTTCATGCGCGAGGCGGAGACAAAAGCCGGAAACAACAGAGACTTTAATTCATATTTATGTATGGGAAACAGATACTTTTATAACGTCCTGTTAGATTATATACAAAGTTTAACTACGACATTGAGGTCTTCCAAGCTGTTCGGATTCTTTTGGGAGGTGACGATGAGCCACGACTACTTAAACTACCCGATGGCCATGGACGACAGTTTCGAAATTCTTTTCAAAAAACTTGACGCCTCCAAATATTTAGATGATACCATTTTTATCCTATTAAGCGATCATGGTATAAGATGGGGTGACATTAGGTTTACAAAGCAAGGCAGATTAGAGGAGCGCCTGCCTCTCGTTCATATTCTTCTTCCTCCTTCTTTCCAACAAAATTACAGTTTAGCATACGACAATTTGAGATTGAATTCTAAACGTCTCACTACACCATTCGACATGTTCGCCACTTTATCCGACTTAGTAAACTTAGATTCTATCAAGGAGGAGAAATTGATCACTCGTAGCAATCAGCCTTACGCAGAAGACAGAAGCATAAGTCTGTTCATGCCTATCCCGAGAAATCGGACGTGCAAAATAGCCGGAATAGACGATCATTGGTGCACGTGTCACAAAGGTCGCAGGCTACCTACGAGGAGCAGCGAAGCGAACGAGGCGGCCCAGTTCGTAGTGTCGCATATGAATAAGCTGTTGGAGGTCCACGCGCAGTGCGCGCGGCTGTCGCTGGACGCGGTGCTGGAGGCGACGGAGATGGAGGCGGGCACGCCGGCCGCGGGCGAGGAGGGCTGGCGCGAGCTCATGCTGGTGGCGCGCGCGGCGCCCGGCGGCGGCGTGTTCGAGGCCACGCTGCGCCGCGCCGCGCGCGCCGGCCGGCCGCTGCCGCGCGCGCCCTGGACGCTCGCCGGCTCCGTCAGCCGGCTCAACCTGTACGGCGACCAGAGCCGCTGCGTACACCATTACCAACTCAAACTTTATTGTTTTTGCAATTGAACATTTGTCGAAATTCTGCGTTGACAGAAAATAAAAATGCTGTGATATCGTTAGCTATAGAAAACTAGGTAGTGCCTAATTTAAGCGCTTGATAGAATTATATTTTTGCTCAAGAGTCGCCATGCCAAATTTGATGTTTTTTATAACTACCTATTACCTATATATACTTTTTCTTTGATATGTAGCGAATACTGAAGAAGGTAATTTATAAACGGCCTAACTCCAGTCCAGTGTAGATAATGTTCTAATTGCGCATACGTACACATCTATCGAGGAAGCTCAAACATACCAGATCTGTATAATTCAGTATTCTTAGAAAACTTAACACACACCACGTGTTGACATTCAGGACCTAATCCACCACTCTCTGATAGGTTCGAAGTACTTTACTATTAGAGAGTGCTGAAACAGGCCTTTAAGTAATAAAAGTAAATTAAAAACACAACCATAATCAACTATGTACATTTATACAAGACTCATTTAAAACCAATAAACAAAACGATACATCTTCTATCTTTACGACCTTGTCTCTATCTAGGTACTGTACCTAAATGTTAGGACTTAGGTGACCAAGAAAGTACTTTACCAGTTTTGTAACTCGTGTCGTGCTATATAGTACGACTATATTCACAAACTTGAATGTCACTTTGGCGTGAAAAACATTGGTACCTATATGTATTATCGTCCCTAGATGTGCAAAGATTGCACCTTACACGGTACCTCGGGGTGGTAAGGCAATTTTTTGGTCGGCTATACCTAGTCTATGCAATAGTTGAAAGCTTATATGCTAGATCTTTTAGAGAACTGTTATTCCGTCATTGTATTTGAAGTATAAACGCGAAATGTATGGAAATTATGATTATTCTAGTTATTTTTGATATATGGATAATAGACATTAACCATTTAATTATTTCTTAATCCTATTGTTTCCTATAGATACTAAGCAACATTAGCGACCTCAGTTCGTTGGGGAGCAACATGTGTTGCTCGCATCCAATCAATATCCTTATGTGTGGTCCTGCAGGAGGAGTGTTCACGCCCGACTTGCCATCCACAGCCGTGTAAAGTAGAATGGCTGTTCTCGCACCAACTGGCTTGGCTCGTGATAACGGTAACAGGTCCGACGGTAATGTCGCCCGCTTGAAAGATGGGTTGACTGGTGTAAGATGCCACGTGCGTCCACCGTTAATCAGCACCGGTGGTCCAACCGTGTATCGTAAGATGTTTTTCAATACATTTGTGAGAAAATAGGTACTGTAGAGCTGCCCTGATGAGGCACTTCAAACTGTACGGGAATCGAGATACAAAGTTCCTAACCAAACTGTTGTAGCAGAAGGCCAAGCTATTTCAAGTTAAAACGCAGACTTATTAATTCTTGTTTTTATTTCAATTTTAAATTATCATTACAAAATATTAATGCTTTCCGCCTATGCGGCTTTCGGTTCCAGCTGTTCTGAGAGCCGTCCCAAGTTCCAAAACAAAACACTTAAGTGTGCGTGTGAGTTCACACGCACACTTAAGTGTTTTGTCACCCTAATAAATCTGCGCTGGCTTAATCCGGCACTGATTGTGCGGACACCCTAATAAACACTCTGCTAGGAAAATATTAAAAGCGATTTATCTTATATTATACGCCATCAATCCACTTAAAAAAAATACATATATGTAGTAGAACTTTTCTACTAAACCCCAGTATGACAAACCTTTCCATAATGTTTATATTTTAGGACATTTTAAATATTTTATTAATCCATAGTGTGTGAACTGAGGGACCACAAACAAATATAAATTTGTCGAAATTGGTTAATAGTTGTGCTTTCGTTTAACTTTTACAATGTTCCTTGCGATTTTTACTAATGTTTGCAAAGCAAAATGCATGTTTTTGTGTACAAAATGTACCGATTTATTAGGTATTTTAGGTGGTCCCTCAGGGACCACAGAAGGAAGACTGCTTTAGTGTATAATCATTGCCAAATTACGTTTCGGTCATTACGAATGCGTTTAAACATGTTTTTACTAAATCTGTAACATCAAAATAAGCCAGCATATTAAACACTTGCCCAGAAGTGGAAGGTTCAGTGTGTGAACTGAGGGACCACACCTTTGGCTGTATAACTTTTTAGTGAATTCTTTACAAATTCCAGGATTTGTTTACAAACTAATTCGCTACTACTACTAAATATTACACTTACTTTCAAAACCTTTAAACCTTTAAAAAAAAGTGGTCCCTCAGTTCACACGCACACACACTTAAAGTATCGAACGGGTGTTCGATATTCGGAACTTGAACTATTTCAGACCAGCCAGCACCCAAAACCTGCCAGCATAAACTAGCCGAACCTATTCCTACAGTACCTAGTTTATATAACTCATGCAAAATTGAACGTTTTGCAGAAATGGCGCGTCTGTAATGCGCATGCGTAGGTTTTGTTTTTAATTAGGTACACTAAAATTAACAGGACAGACTTGTATACAAAATAATATGGTTTCGCCAATAGATTCGCTCTTGGTACGGTAGTACTATTAGTTATTCTGTGCTCTTGGCGCCAAATCGGTTTCGTCTCAACGGTGCCCAACGAAATATGAACGCTCATATAACACGATAACTTTCAATTTCGCGTGCGTCGTAAGTACTGGCAAATTTGTTTACCTAAACTTGACTTTTGTTCGAGAGAGGGCATTCTGTACGGTAGGTGGCGCTACCACAGAATTATCGCTGTAGGTGAATATAACAGGAGCGAGCTAGATTGCGCTTTATGTGTACGAAGCTAGAGTTTTTATCTATTTAATCGACTCCAGAGAGTGGGCCATCTGTACCTTAGTACTATTAGTAATTGATTAACTAGCTTCTGCCCACGACTTCGTCTGCGTAGAATTATACATAAAAACCTTCCTCTTGAATCACTCTATCTATTTAAAAAAAACCGCATCAAAATCCGCTGTGTAGTTTTGAAGATATAAGCATACATAGGGACATAGGGACAGAGAAAGTGACTTTATTTTATACTTTGTAGTGATAGTGATAGACAGGCTATTATAATGCAATTACACCACAATAATGTAATTTGGTTATTATATATGGTTTGGCTGTAGAGACTTGGTTCTTTGCCCTTTCTGTATGGAAAAAAGTCATATTGACTTTTTTTTTGTCTTTGACGTGAGACGTGACGGCAGTGTCAGTCTGTAGTGACAACTTAGGGTTTTACCCTAAATTTAAGGGTAAATAATGTGGATAGTGGCCATTTAAGGGTAGGAATTCTTTCGTTTTTTTAGGGGCCCTGACAAGAATTGCGCTAAGGTACTAAAAATACAGTTCTAGGCTTCATTTGGTGTCTAAAATCATTTGAAACTTGATTTGCACTTCTTAAAAACGAAATTTATGAAAAAATTATGTACTTAGTGGTTTTTAGGAGGATATTATTTGGTGGTAAAATTGGGTGTAGGTTGGCAGCACTGGTGTCAGTGTCACTAGTGTCAGTCAAACAAACTGACGTAAAGTGCCGTACGTCGTACGTAGGAGTTACAGTTACAATTTATTTTCGAGACAAGAAGTTCATTCGTGAAGTTGCAAGAACATTTAGACAATTTAGACTTACTTCACATTGAAAGACGTAACGTTATGTACTCGTAAGCTATCTCGGATACTTTGATATTATGGCTCATTCTCTTAAATTATTATACAGAAATTCCAATATTCTTCTAAATATAACCAAACCGGTAATATGTAGTACTTCAATGCAATACCCGATGAGGGTCTTAGCTAGTGGGTTTAGCTATCAAAATAACAGTATATGGAAACCCCTAAGCGAACCTAAACAAATAAGCGTATTGTCAGTGCAAATTCGGAATTGTTGTAAACAACAAGGAAAAAATGCTGTAGCTGGTGGCACACCATCTCCGGACCCACCCGAGAAAGTAGGACTTTTTCAGAAATTTAAGCAAATGTACAGAGACTATTGGTATGTCTTAGGCCCAGTGCACATAGCAACTTCGGCTGTTTGGTTGGGATCTTTCTACTATGTAGTCAGAAGGTAATAATGAAACTGTGATGCAATAAATTCTAAGGGTAACACTTTGACTTCTTAGTATTTTCGTAAAATTAATGATGCATTAACTTTGATTTGCATAATTTATCAAACAGGTCAAATGCAGTGCCACCCTAATAGAAGGTGGCAAAATGTGATAATAGGATCAATATTTTTTTTCAGTGGCGTAGATATTCTGGGGATGGTAGAGTCATTAGGTGTCAGTGAGGAACTTATAGCACCCTTAAGAGACTCTAGTGCCGGCTATTTTGCTCTTACATTTGCTCTCTACAAAATAGCAACACCTCTTCGATATGCAGTCACTGTTGGTAATTATAAGAAAAAAATATTTTATGATCATGATTTAATCCATGTAAATATCTGAAATTTTTATTTATTTTGTTTTAGGTGGAACTACCTATGCTATTAGGAAGTTAACAGCAATAGGCTGGATCAAGCCTGTGCCTTCACGAGAAAGGCTTAAGGAGATGTTACAGGAAAAGAAAGGCAACCTTCAAGACCGCTTCAATGAGAGCAAGCAGCATTATCAAACCAACATGAAGCAACGTGGAATCAAGGTGATGGATGAGATGCGACGATACAAAACAGAAATGCGAAATATCAAAAATAAAGAAAAAAAAACATGAAACCTAGTTATAGTGAGGTCATGACTACAGACTAAGAACTACGGCCCATGGCAACTTTTTGCATGGATGCAAGAAGAGTGTAACACATCTTTTGCCTTTTATATTTTTAGCTGTTTTTTTACTGATTCATATTTAATTAAATCTTTGCAATAACTCACTTTGGACTGTAGCCCTAATGTTTTGCCATAAGCCAGTAGCTGTAGTGTGCCTAAGAAAGTTCTGCAATGCACAGCATAAATTAACAGTATATATGTAATCAAGTAAGTATTTTCATAATTTTTTAACATTTGTGATTGTCAAGGCTCAGAAAACTGCCAGTCTTTGAAATTTAACCTTGTTTCGTGTTAGTACTAGAGTTTAATGGTGTTAATAATGAAATCTTTTGACTGTGAATGAATGATGTATCCTAAATTGTTGTTGTTACTCAGTTACAAGTGAAATGACAGGTGTTTTTCTAAGCCTTGATGCTTGTGAAACTATTATTCTGGAAAGTATTGGCTTTATTGAAGAAGGTTATTTGCTTTAAGTGCTATTTATCTTATCAGAATGTCTTCTTGGAAGTTAATACTATTTTTATAGCTAAGTATTATTACTTCAGTACTGAATAAAATTGTCTGAAATAAAAATTATGTTATATGATATTTGAACTAAATGTTAATAGAATGCATGATATTTCTGTTTGCTACACAGACGATTCAGTACTGAGCTATACTATATAGCCAAAAAAGGGTCTTCAGTGTATCTTAGATTTCATATGGAATAGGACTAGAGTCTATAAATTATTAAAAAGATTGTTGTACATTTTGAATGATTTATTGTTTAAATATTGTTTAAATATTAAAAGGTATTTATACTTAACAAATCATCTTTATTTTGTATAAAGGGGTTATAAAATAATCACATTTCCGCAGCAATATGTACAGATTATAAAACAACCTAAGATTAAGTACACAACAAGACAGCACATATCTGGAATGTATCAAAGCGCCATCATTAATAATGCATGAAGGTACTTTCTACTTCACTGTATTTTTGTTAATCTTCCACCCAGTTTATTCACGAAAAGTGCTGCCGTTATGGCGTTTAAAGCATTATAAATGCATAGCAACATTTGCCGCATCTAGTGGCACAAGGTATGTGGCGCCATCCATAAATTACGTTGTAGTTACTGTTGCTGGCAACACAAAGTTAGGATTAATATGTTGGCAAAGCCTGCCTCCCTACTCTACTTCCGTTCCATCATGGCGATTTCCATGGGTAATGGTGTCTTGAACCCTTCTTGTCTTGTTGTAATAATCGTGTGTGTTAAGGTGTCTTAATTATAATAAACTCAGTGGTGAAACAGCAAAGCTTTATTAGACCCACAATAGCTCCTACAGTCCACGCTCTCAACAGTTACAGTTCTTCGAGACTAGATTAAATGGGATGTTACTGCACCAGTGTGTTACATCTTTAATCTCATCTACCTTTCCATTAGGTAAGATAGTGGCAGGGGTCTATGTTTGGACAGCCTTTTTAGTGTTCCGTACCTCTAAAAGAAAAATAGCAGAAACTTTCCGGACCCATTTTCTCAGTACAGGGACGCGTAGATATAAATAAAGATGAATTTAATAGCAAATACTAGATCTGCGGTCCCTTAGAACTGGGAAAAAATCAACGCTCTTAGTCAACTTCATCGAAATACTGTAATTAGAAAATAGAAACCCATATACATAAATTGCCGTGCTCACGTGTTGAAACAGGTCTAAGTTTTTTGTATGTCTGTCTGTCTATGTAAATAATCAATATAAAATGACTTCACACACTGCTAACACTGGATTTTATATGCACTTGCCGATTTGTACGGGACCCTCGGTGCGCGAGTCCGACATTTATGAATTTATATCACCTTAGGCTTGTATGTATTTCTATCAAAAATGAAATAATTATCTATGATTTTCATAGAAAAAAGGTGAGATACTTTGCCAAAAAAAATCCGAAACTGGCCCGACGTAATTTATGGAAGGAGTCAAGTTCAATAATGACAATGGCAAAGCTATCGTTACTTATTGTTATGTTTACAGTGGCTGACATAAACTTTATCATTGGAAAATATATTTAGGCCTAATTTTAGGTAGACAGCATGATGGAGCTGATATAGCGACATGCTCATGCTGTCATATTATAATTTGTACCTACCTGTTCTGGTTTTTCATAACCGTTCAGCACACTGCTGCCCAACAAATTATAAGTCATAATTCATACTTTAAACATTTCAAGATACTATTATAACACGGCAACGCTGGATAGAGTTATGTGGCACGCACGGTATGCTGTACGTCACAGCAGTTTATTGATTTGATATCACATCTAAAACAGGCATACCTACGCCACTATTGGCTCAAACAAATAACATCAACTTGGAAACTATGTCTTCAAGCAAGTTGCTCCTTATTCGTATACAAGGTGTCTTAAATTATTTCAACATGCGGTAGGTTAGTTTGGTTGAACAGCCTACCCCAGTCAACTATACCATGTCCATGATAACGTGTTAGTACTAGAAAATTGGTCAGCGATATGAGTTACAAATACGCATCGGAAAGGTTTACATGGCGGCCAAAGTTCAGTCAACAGTCAACTATCTCTCGTACGGCGCGGCCGCGTTATACTTTCTGTTGCACACTCCTTGCGCCGTCCTTCTACATTTGCTTTATATTTTTTAATGTTGACTTTTGACATGCCTAGTGTCATGAATAAACGAACATACTGTCATGTGAGCCTGCCCTAGCGTTGAGGTGAAATTGTTTACGCTCACTGACCTTCCTTTGTCCCTTTTATTTGAAAACTAAAGTGCAACGGAGAGAACCCTATATTAACTGGTAATCTAGGACATTGGTATAGGTACTAGTATTTCGGATTAATTTAATTTTAAGACACGGTGTAGAACAAACGAATTCTATACTCTACTTAAATAACGATTACCTACATTATTTTTTGTTGCGCTTACCTAATTGTGTAGTAACATTTAATACTTACCGCATATTATTTATATCACCATTAAGTTTAAATCTATTCAAATGTTTCTTATACGCAATTCCCTTTGAAGCCTTATTAACAATGTTAAAAACATGTCCTAAGGGTAACCCTGAGTGGACGCTCGAAGCGGAGCGTTCGGCGGGGCGTGCAGCGGGGCGTGCAGCGGGGCGTGCAGCGTGGCGGGCAGCGGCAAAGGGCTCTGTGCAGCGTCGACTCGGGACACCGATATGAGTTTCGTTTGTTTAACACACCCGCCACGTGCCCAACTCGAGCGTCCACTCAGGCCTTACACTGAGAGTGACAATTACATAAATGTGATTGATTTATGAATTGTTTACCATTTGAGCCTTTTTAGTATTAACTATCAATTTATGAAGCTTATTTTAAGTGACCATATAACAGAGAGCAATTAATAAAGTCTACTTCATGATAAGTAAACACAAAAAAATGTTACAGAAATTACACAAACCGCCCATTCGCAAAAATGTAAACGTTTATAATTCTGAGAGATCTGATATAATATCTACGGATACATTCTATACCACGTCATGTTTAAAATGAAAATTTACAAATAATAAAAATGCATTAGTATCCGATCCACATGAATGTCAACGTGTTTCGCAAATCAACGTGATCCATGCATGAGCAGCCTCTAGTTAGGAATCCTCGAAATTAACAAAGTACTTTGCGACCATACAAAAAGCATACACTTATTGATGAAGTCTTTTTCTCCTAATAATAACAATAAAATGTTTTAGCTAATGTAATGCATCACGCACGTTACAAACACCAAATTAATTATTGATAAACCAATATTCAATTTAAAGAAAAGGTAGACGGTACAATAATTTAGTTTAAATTACCAAAACGTCTCATACAGCAGAATATTGGACTACGCAAGGGGTAATTACTAAAGATTAAAAATATTGATCAGAAGTCGGAATATTAGTATTAGTATTAGTATTAGGGATAAGTCCGCCTTTGTGCATGTATCTCAGTGTTTGTCAATTGTATTTTGTCGTGTTTATTTTGCACAATAAAGAGTTTACATACATACATACATTAGTCCTACTTCGAATAAATTGCTTTACTTATTTTGTTTAATCATTAACATCTTTGTTCGCTGTTACCATGGCGTGTCACGAGTAAAATTACGCGGTTGGATGCATGTATATGTCTATACAACAAGAATATCCTCCCTATATATAAGCTTTCTGCAACTGCAGTTTCTTAGGAGCCGAGATTATGTCACATGATGCAAATTACTGATATAACGTTACATATTTCATGCTTTCCACATGGAACTTCAGTTCAACCAAAAGGTTTTCTCACTCCATTAGCTGGGACTTTTTAGCGAAGAGCAACGTGCACCACAACAGATCGCTGCCGCGGGCTCAACTCACTAGCATTGGTCGTGAACATACAAACAAGATATGTAAAGTAGGTATCGCCCTTTCTTACCAGTCGGCGAGTTCGTAGGGCAGGTGCACCTATTCTGGCTATGGGCCGGTTTTGGCCATTTTAAACTTTAAATTAAGTTACTAAGGTACAGATAACTTTACGAATCTATGGTCTTCGAGTGGCCTGAACCGGGACACCTGCCCTAAGCGACGGACGCTTTGTCTGCGATATACGCTAGCGAGCTATGCTTCAGGCCGCCGGTGGCGAGCGACGGTTGCGAGGTACGCACCGCGTTAGCCCATGTACTGGTAGGAGGCGGGCGAGAGGTGCGGCGCCGGCGGCTGGCCCGGCCCGCTGCTCGCGCCGATGCTCGCCAGGTGGCACGCGCGGCACATCAGCTTGCCTGCAACCAATGTCAAGTTATGGGCATCATCTTCAGCTTATATACAACTAGCGACCCGCCCCGGCTTCGCACGGTATATTATGCATGTATTATACATATAAACCTTCCTCTTGAATCACTCAATCTATTAAAAAAAACCGCATCAAAATCCGTTGACTGGTTTTGAAGATATAAGCATACATACGGTCACAGGGACCGAAAAAGCTACTTTATTTTATACAATGTAGTGATGATACATCCCCTTTCTGGGCACAGGTAGCTTAGCATAAAAGAGCGTGGGATATGAATCCCATGCAGGCCTAGTATTGATTGGAAACGTCACACACCAATTCCTGAAGGTTTCCTCACAATGTTTTTGCTGCATAGAAAAGTTCATGGTAAATTTCAAATTAATCCCGCAAGTAAATGGATGGCGTTATGCCTATTGTAATTTATTTATTTCAAAAAGATAACATTTCTTGCCATCTGGGGTTTTGTTCGATATCCTTAAACTCCGCCTTCACAATTTTCAAAACCTTTTCGACGAAATTTAGTAGTGATATTATCAGACTAGACTAGACATCTGGTACCCCCAGAACATCTTTAGCCAAAGTTTGAAGCGCGTTCGTCATTGGTAACCGGAATGGCCAACGCCAACGTGTCTAATGCTCGGTAGCTACTAGCCACTAGTAATGGTCAATTGATCACTAGTGTAGTGGTCTCAATTGCGACAAATCTTAACCATCGGTAGCAACCAACGATGGGCTGTTTAACGGCAGCTTTTAGTATAGTAAGGTGAGTAACCGGCGAGCGGATAGCAGCGTTTGTCCGGCTCGTCCGTGAGCTGCATCCCGCACACGCAGCACATGTAGCAGTCGACGTGGAAGTCGCGATCCATGGACACCACGCGCACAGTCTCATCCGTGCCCTCCACCGGAGTGATGCCTGTACACAAACAATAGGGTCAGTCAGCTGACGGTCATCGTTCACTCAGGTGGCCGCTTGTCATAAGAAAATGGCGAAGCACTGTTTACGCATAGATTTATTCGCAACAGAAGACAAAAAAAAATGCAATAACTGTTCCTTACTGATATTTTATAAGTATCCGTTGAAGATTTTAACTTCGTCTGGTCAGATAATCAGATTATACCGATACCTATGGAAAGTTTTTATTTATCACTCTAGGATCTGTTGGGAATTTGTTTCCAAATCCTACTAATGTTATAAACGCGAAAAACTATTTTTTTGCAGACGAAGTCGCGGGCAGCAGCTAGTATGACATAAATTAATGTGGATTGTAGATGAAACGCCTTAGCTCTTTATAACAGTAAAATGGTGTATGTGATACAAAAAAGAAATGTATTTCGATGAATTATCAGTATTATTCACCGACTGTATCACGAAATATCACTGTATCAATGTCAATCTATAGGTTTTCACCAACTGTCAGAAGCAACACGCTGATAAGAGATGGGCCAAGGGCGTGTGTGTTTGTTTATTAATAGATAAATCGACGATATTATTTTGTTTGCTTCTAATCGGTGCGAGCATGAAGGGATAAATAGAGAACGCTAAACGCTAAATTACATAAAATCCGGGAACTGTTTGACGCAATACCGAATATGACGCAAATGTTGCTAATCATAAGGGTGGCACTCTGGCACTCCACTTGGCGTTGCGTGTTCGCGTTGCGCTATTGGCATCTTCGTCGCATACGCTAGAAACAATATAGTGCATCCCCTTCACTCACGCAAATATTTGAATAAATACGCAAGTAGAGTGCCACCCTAATAACAGAGTTATGATCAGATTATTTATAACTAGCCTTCCGTCCGCAGCTTCGCCCGGGATAAAGGTATTTTCCCGCGGTAAAAAGTAGCCTATGTCACTCAGTGATAATGTAGCTTTCTAACGGCAAAATTATTTTTGAAATCGGTCCAGTAGTTTCGGAGCCTATTCAATTCAAACAAACAAACAATCAATCAAATCTTTCCTCTTTATAATATTATTAGTATAGATTATTATTATTATTAGTATAGATATGTAGTGATTTGTCCGGCCCACGGCGGTGGCCCTCCACGTCCAAGTATTTATAGGATTGTCTTAATTAAGTTACAAACAAGTAAACAATATAAATTTCAACTACGTATGATGAGAGAACACAATAAAACAGCCACTGGCAAACAAGAGTATCTAGTGTTATAGCAAAAAAGTGGAGTTACCTTTCCCGCAGCTGGCGCACTTGGGCGCGAACATGCGGTGGTAGTCGTTGACGCAGTAAATCTTGTTGTCGACGTCGACAGTGAACGGCACGCCGTCCAGGCACTCGTTGCACACGCAGCAGCGGAAGCACCCCGGGTGGTAGGACTTGCCCATAGCTTGCAGAATCTGATCACAGTCACAAAGACGTGTCATATCATTTAACATTTAAAAATATGTATTGTATAGCCTATTAACTGTTTTTCCTTCTGTAGTAACGGATATGCGTCTTTTTTTACCATTAGATCTCTAACAAATTAAATTGTACTGAATTTCCATGGGAATTCTTAGAAATCATGGTTCTTAAGTTGCATTATTATTGAATATTGGTTAAAATAGTAGCCTATCGGACCGCCCCAAGATATTTGTAATAACAATATTAGACATTGAAGTAATACATTAAACTCACCAATTCCATTATCAGGTGTCCACATATTGCACACTTCTCGGCGGTCTGTTGGAACCCAGAGTACTGTAAAAGAAACAAAACATTATACAACATATACTTTGGGTATACATACTGAACAAATCTCGCCATTGTTAAGTCCAGCTATTATTATCTTTCAGTCTGGTAAATTATTTATGGATATGTACTTATTTACTGATGATTGGCCTTATTATAATTTAAGATTATCAGGAGTCATACAGAAGTAAATAGCCTTCTTTTTTAGTTTAAAAACTAGTAAAATCCCTGATGAACTCAACATGGGATGACAGACAATGTCTGTTTACAATTTTACAAGGTGCCTTATGCATTATCATCTTCAGTCCATTTCCACCAACCTACTTTATTCTGTAGAAATTTATGTAATTGCCTAGGTTTTACTTAGCGTCTTTATTTTTTCAAAGACACTGTAGTGATTTGTAGTGTTCAAAAATTAAATATAAGACATATTGTATCATGTATTACCAAGTAGTCCTCCTCGCAGTAGACCTTCCCGTGCACATTGTAGAAGTCCTTGCCCCTCAGCGCGCGGCCGCAGGAGCAGCAGATGAAGCAGTTGGTGTGGTACAGGTTGCCCATGGCCTGGCACGCCTGCCCCGCGCCCGTCACGCCCGTCCCGCACGTGTGGCAGATACCTGCGTGCCCAAACATATTGGACTGTATAGTTTTTCGGGCTTCCCCGAATGGCACTTTTAACTGTAGTGAAGATTTATTTATTTATTTATTTCCACATTTACAAGATGAATGATTCTTACCAAAATATTCTCCTTCCTCATCCTGTCTCTCCATTTCTTCTTCGAGCTGACGAGTTAACTCTTCAATTTTCCTTTGTGCTTCACTAGGCCCAGCGGGGCGAGGGGGCGTGATGCTGAAGGGCAGCAGACTTTTCCCGCGGCCACCCGAACCACGGGAACCGCGCGAGCCGCCAGAAACCCCCGACACCCCAGATACGGCTGACACAGAGCTCGGCGTGGGGCTGGGCGCCGGGGACTGCGCCGGCGAGCACATGGACACCATCCCTGACGCTAGGCTACGAGACCCCATTGACTCCGAACCAAGTGACACATTATCCCTATTGGCCGCAGCCACAGCTGCAGCCGGCATACCTCCACTCATGCAAACATAATCAGAACCATTGGTATCTTCCACTATTTGCATGCGGCTGCCAGTTGTAGGTTTAGGTGCATAACCTCCATTTATATTAAGGGGTTTATCTGCTCCTGGATTGCTGTTCAGTTTTGTATGATAAAACTTTGAGGTCTGGCCGACTGGAACCTCAGTAGCCACATTAGCTTTAGGCCTTTGAGCACTAGGAGCTATAGATGCATAAATAGCAGTTGAAGGGACAGGAATCCCTTTGCTGTCGAAACTGGTAGAGGTACCATTTTTGAGCAAAGCAGTAACATCTGTGTACTTGGGTGGGGCCGATTTCATAACTGTGTAATCACCACTTGGGCTCTCTTGTGAATTGTAAGGTGGTGGCGGAGGAGGAACTTTCTCAGCTTTCCCTTTGTCACTGAGTAACAGTTGAGAGATGCTCCTGTTTGATGCAATGTTAGGCACTTGGGGCCCTGGCACAGATCCCTGCTGTACAAACCTTTGTTCATTTTTTTGAAGTGGTTTATATTCATTTTTTGTATCACCATCTGAACAAAGCATATTTTCGTAAACTGTAGGGTTTGGTTTAGGCTTGCAGTTGACAGGCACTTGGGGCTGCGCCTTGCTGTAACGCGTGTCGTAATAGCCGTCGGAGACGGGCGGAGGAGGCGGCGGCGGCGCGCCCGCCTGATACAGCTGGTGGAAATACGGCGGCTGTTGGGAGCGCTGCTCGCCGTAGTACTCTATGTTTTCATACACGGGCGGTGGAAACTGAGAATTTGGATTGGCTGGAATCTCATACAGATCCTCGGTTTGATAACTGAGGGACCTCTGTGATTTACTATCTATAGACCTCGTAGGGCTTATGGGAAGTGCTGGCGTGTTTATATCGCGTTTGTTGATAGAAGCGATCGTCTCAACACGCTTAGGAGTCGCGAATTTCGATGCAGCTATCACATTTGATCGCTCGTAAAAGCTATAATCTTGTCTGTTATTCTGGGTGTTATCCAACACGAAGCTCTCAATGGCTCCCACGGGCCGGGTCTTGGCAAGTGAATTTGTTTTCGATGTTGCAGCGCCGTGCGCTTGCTCAGTGCCGTCCTCATCTTTGTTGGATAATTTCAAATCTTGTAGCCCAAGTATACAGCGTTGCTCCTCAAAGTTATTTCTTCTTGAAGGTTCCATTGTATTTATGAACGTCAATATTTAAAAAGATATAATTGTTAATCAACACTTTGCAGATACATGAATCATAGTATTTCGTTTTCGTAAAGAAAACCTCAAACAAAACATCGACAACATCGAGATAGCCTCGCCATAAAATAAAATCTGTTCCTCCTAACCCAAGCGCCCCTTTTAAAATCCTTGCTCATAACTTATTTAAAAATTTACTTTACTACAATATTGAGAGTGGTAAAACCAAAAAATAAATAAAATAGACCTTAAAGAGCTTTCAAAATGTTGTTTAATTACTAATTTGTTTTAGAAAAATTAAAAATGTTAACTAAGTATATCTATTATTCTTGAGACAGATTTGACGTGGCTGAATGGTTCTATAAACTTTGCACACACTGCACTCTTTAAAAACACATTAAATGTCAAACCCAATGTTACCATTTAGCAAAATATTTTTTATGAAATCTTTTTCCACAGTTTTCGTCTTTATCCCTTACGGCAGGGTTTCTTAAAGTGTGGTCCACGGACCCCTTAGGGGTCCGTGGCATGTCTATCAGGGGTCCGCAGTAGGTCAGTTACAGCCCGACATAAAAGTCAAGAAATTAATAGGGGCGCCACTGTCGCATCTGTAGCAACACCATATAGTACAACGAAAAAATATTGATACTTTACTTAATGTACTAGCTTTTGTTTTGCCCGTGACTACGCTCACTTGGATAAAGTCCCTCTTTAAGGGATATGAGTGTTATGTTTTAATAAATCCTATACCCACCAAATTTCAAGTCAATCTGATCACTAGAAGTGGGACAAACTTAACTTGCAAACAAAATAACATACAAATATTGAGTTAAATAAAATTACGTCAAAATAAAATAGGAAATAGAGAAAGCTTTTATTCATGAAAAACATTTAAAGTACAGAAGACATTTTTGACAAATAACTTATTTTATTCATCATCTGATGTACTAACATCCATGGCGTATGGCTGTGTGCCTAATTGCACACAAATCGAAGTCATCCAATTCCATTTTGGGACGACCTTGTCTGTGTTTTCCAGGTGTAGAAAAAACAGCATCATTCTGCACCCCTTCTACAATTCTCCTCACTGTACTGACCGATTTACCTGAATATCACATAAACATAAAACACCATAAAATATTTTATCAATTAATATGTAGCTATATAAGTGTATACAATTACAAATTAATCGAAATATTTCCGTAATACATTATATCACATAGCAAGTATCAACACATCTCACATACGTCAAGAAGTGTACCTACGAATTTTGTAAACATAATTATAACCTCAACTTTTTCAATTTTAACCATCAGAAACAACTCAATTACAGAAAATTTTATATTTGTAACAACATAGACTATTTCAAAAACATCTAATTCTACTCAAAATAGTAAAAATAAACCGTTACCAACCTGTGATATCGGACGTTCTTCGGTAAACATCGACAAGTGAGTTTTTGCTTGGCTTTCTGCGAGACAACGTCTGTTTACATTATAAATGACCTCTCTAGTACCACAATGAAGCGTTTTACTCATTTTCACACTCTATTCGATAAAATAACGCTAATAATATGCAAAAATAGTAACGAAATAAGTTACAGCCCTCTAATTTGACATTTCGTGTACCGGCACTGACAGCTAGTAGTGTGTTGCAAGGAAAAAATAAAGTTAGTTCCATTTCTTGACTTTTATGTCCCCCTATAAATGTAATCATATTTATTAGGAAATTGTGTCGTAAACTTGACGAGACGCATCGTCGTAAGGTTTTTTATTATTTCCCTAAAATATTTTTTGAGAGGGGTCCGTGAAGTTGTTTAAATTGTGAAAGTGGTCCGTGACTGCAAAAAGTTTAAGAAACCCTGCCTTACGGGGTAGATAGAACCTAAGGTAACAAGACCTAAAGGTCACGTTTAGCATAATTGTGGGCGTATAGGTGGAAAGGAGAATCAAAATAGTGATGGGTTGCTAGCATCGCCTTTAACATGATTCCTAAAATTCTCGCCCATTCCCTAATGGGCTTTTACCATTAACGCGGGAAGAGAAGCAACAGATAATTGCGTACAGTAAGCTCTCTACTCTACTCTCTCACTATATTTTTTGTTTGGGGAACACTGTATTGTATTTTTCTACTCTATGGTCAGGGCCATTTCACTTAGAACATTTTTACTCTTCATACAAAATTGGGAATGGAAATTAGTTCCATCTTTTCTATATAGATGGCAGCCTCGACGGAAGATTATGTTCAGAAATAGAAAGCTCTGAGCAAAGCTCAATAATCTGTGTTACTAAACGAAATATTTTGTGTTCAGTGCTGCCACGTTGAGGGCTTTTAGTCGATTTGGACACTTCAAATAACACAACAAAAATGTTCTGTTCAATTATTCTATCACACACCAATCAAATGAAGTAGCTTTTTTAATTTATATTATTTTTACGTTACAGGATATGAAAATGTATTTTTTTCTGATAATATATTCCCCATTGACTTGGCCCGGAATAGTAGTGTTTATTGTTCTCTTTGATATGGCATCACAGCTTTTGACAGTACGTACTCTGACTGCTTTCGTCGTCGGTTGCTTTCGGATTCTTTCAAGTTTATAAGTGGATTTTTAAAGTAATTTTGACCACTGGCTTTATCTTGGACACCGATTACCTGCGAAAAAGACGATTCTAGGCTTTGAACATTGGACCGATCACCATCTTCGACACTACTTTTTAGGAATAAAGACGTAATTTGTATATATATATTTGTGTATTTTTTCCGCTTGTTTTGATACATCTAATGACAATCAAAAAATAATAATATAATAACAAAAAAGATCTGGATAGCGTCCTATCGTAGTAACGCATAGCTAGCTGTACCTATCCATATGTATTAGAAGTTAATAGTTCAAACACAACGATAAAGATGGCGCTGCCTATTCAAGGAGAGTGACAACTCTATTCTCAGTATGTATAATGTACTCTGTGTCTATGGTCGTCGGCTTGCTAATGCTAAGTTCTGTGGCTAAAGTTATCTTCTCGCATTGGGTTGCGTTGCGTTGCATTATAAGCGTGCCGTGCGCCATTGTGTTGTGTTACTGAATAACTGCACCTCTATAATCATCCGCGTTTATAATCACAGATAACTGATTTAACAAAAACAACATGTATGATGAAGAAGATGATCAGTACGAGGAAGAAGATGTGGAAGAAATCTCATCCGAGCTGTGGCAGGAAGCCTGTTGGATAGTTATCAACGCTTACTTCGACGAAAAAGGTTTGGTACGACAGCAGTTAGACAGTTTTGATGAGTTTATTCAAATGTCTGTACAGCGCATTGTCGAAGATTCGCCACCTATTGAATTGCAGGCGGAAGCGCAACATTCCTCTGGTGAAATAGAAGTACCACCAAAATATTTACTGAAATTCGACCAAATTTATCTCTCCAAGCCTACGCACTGGGAGAAAGATGGTGCACCGTCGCCTATGATGCCGAACGAAGCTAGACTTCGTAATTTGACGTATTCTGCTCCTCTTTATGTTGATATCACTAAAACAATTGTTAAAGAAAATGAGGATCCTATTGAAACACAACATCAAAAGACATTCATTGGTAAAATCCCAATTATGTTGAGGTCTACTTATTGCCTTCTGAGCAATCTCACTGACAGAGACTTGACAGAGTTGAATGAGTGCCCTCTTGATCCTGGTGGCTATTTTATAATAAACGGCTCTGAAAAAGTGTTAATTGCACAGGAAAAAATGGCTACTAACACCGTATATGTATTTAGTATGAAGGATGGCAAATATGCTTACAAAACAGAAATAAGATCATGTCTAGAACACAGTTCAAGACCAACATCCACATTATGGGTCAACATGATGGCTCGTGGTGGTCAGAGTATCAAGAAATCTGCTATTGGGCAAAGGATAATTGCTATTGTGCCCTACATTAAACAAGAGATACCTATTATGATTGTATTCAGAGCTCTGGGCTTTGTAGCTGATAGAGATATTCTGGAACACATTATTTATGACTTTGATGATCCTGAAATGATGGAGATGGTAAAACCATCACTTGATGAAGCTTTTGTTATTCAAGAACAAGGTGTAGCTCTCAATTTTATTGGGTCCCGTGGAGCTCGACCAGGAGTCACAAAAGAAAAGCGTATCAAATATGCTAGAGAAATTTTGCAAAAAGAAATGTTGCCCCATGTTGGTGTTTCTGACTTCTGTGAAACTAAGAAAGCATATTTTCTGGGTTACATGGTGCATAGACTCTTGTTAGCTGCACTTGGTCGCCGAGAATTAGATGACAGAGATCATTATGGAAATAAAAGATTAGATTTGGCTGGACCTCTGTTGGCCTTTCTCTTCAGAGGCTTATTCAAAAATTTGTTGAAGGAAGTACGAATGTATGCACAAAAGTTCATTGATAGAGGGAAAGACTTTAACTTGGAGCTGGCTATCAAGACAAAAATTATAACAGATGGTCTTAGATATTCCCTTGCCACAGGAAACTGGGGAGACCAGAAAAAAGCTCATCAAGCGAGAGCTGGCGTATCTCAAGTATTAAATAGATTGACTTTCGCGTCAACTCTATCACATTTGCGACGTGTGAACTCGCCTATCGGACGTGACGGTAAACTGGCTAAACCTCGTCAGTTACATAATACACTATGGGGCATGATTTGTCCTGCAGAAACTCCTGAGGGAGCTGCTGTGGGTCTTGTCAAAAATCTTGCTTTGATGGCTTACATTTCTGTTGGAAGCCAACCTTCTCCAATTTTGGAGTTCTTGGAAGAATGGTCCATGGAAAATTTGGAGGAAATAGCACCTTCAGCCATTGCTGATGCTACAAAGATATTTGTCAATGGATGTTGGGTTGGAATTCATCGTGACCCCGAACAGCTGATGGCAACATTGCGCAAGCTTCGACGCCAAATGGATATTATAGTTTCCGAAGTGAGCATGATTCGGGACATACGAGACAGAGAAATTCGTATCTATACTGATGCAGGCAGGATTTGCCGACCTCTATTGATTGTAGAGAATGGCACTTTATTGCTGAAGAAAAAGCATATTGACAGCCTCAAAGAGAGAGATTACAACAACTATGGTTGGCAAAATCTGGTTGCCAGTGGAGTTGTTGAATATATTGACACATTGGAAGAAGAAACTGTAATGATTGCCATGAGTCCAGATGATTTAGCACAAATAAAAGAATATGCATATTGTTCTACATATTCCCATTGTGAGATTCACCCCGCAATGATATTGGGAGTGTGTGCCTCAATTATTCCATTTCCTGATCACAACCAAAGTCCTAGGAACACTTACCAAAGTGCTATGGGAAAACAAGCTATGGGAGTTTACATCACTAACTTCCATGTCAGGATGGACACTCTTGCTCATGTTCTATACTATCCGCATAAACCATTGGTTACGACACGGTCCATGGAGTATCTCCGTTTCAGAGAACTACCAGCTGGAATTAATTCGATTGTAGCAATTTTATGCTATACTGGTTATAACCAAGAAGACAGTGTTATCTTGAATGCATCTGCTGTAGAAAGAGGCTTCTTCAGATCTGTATTTTACCGATCTTATAAAGATTCAGAGTCGAAACGAATTGGTGACCAAGAAGAACAATTTGAGAAACCAACGCGACAAACATGTCAGGGCATGAGAAATGCTTTGTACGACAAACTAGATGAAGACGGCATTATTGCGCCAGGAATTCGCGTATCAGGAGATGACGTGGTAATCGGAAAAACAATCACGTTACCCGAAAATGATGATGAACTGGAGGGTACAACCAAACGCTATTCAAAGCGCGATGCTTCCACATTCTTGCGTAACAGTGAAACTGGAATCGTAGATCAAGTCATGCTGACATTAAACAGCGAGGGTTACAAGTTCTGCAAGATTCGTGTGAGATCAGTACGAATCCCTCAAATCGGAGACAAGTTTGCTTCGCGGCACGGCCAAAAGGGTACGTGTGGAATACAGTACAGGCAGGAAGACATGCCTTTTACTTGTGAAGGTTTAACGCCTGACATTATTATAAACCCCCACGCTATCCCGTCGCGTATGACAATTGGCCATTTAATTGAATGTATCCAAGGGAAGGTGTCCTCCAACAAAGGCGAAATTGGTGATGCCACTCCATTTAACGATGCAGTAAATGTGCAGAAAATTTCTTCACTTCTTCAGGAATATGGTTACCACTTGCGAGGAAACGAAGTTATGTACAACGGCCACACGGGAAGAAAAATAAATGCGCAAGTTTTCTTAGGCCCTACTTATTATCAGCGCCTCAAACACATGGTCGATGACAAGATACATTCAAGAGCTAGGGGCCCTGTACAGATTTTGGTGCGCCAACCTATGGAGGGCAGAGCAAGAGATGGCGGCTTACGTTTCGGTGAAATGGAACGCGATTGCCAAATTGCTCATGGTGCAGCTCAATTTTTGCGTGAACGTCTGTTTGAGGTCTCGGATCCATACCGCATACACGTTTGCAACTTCTGTGGTTTGATTGCAATAGCCAACCTCCGGAACAATACATTTGAATGTAAGGGGTGTAAGAACAAAACTCAAATATCGCAGATCCGTTTACCATATGCTGCCAAACTACTGTTCCAGGAACTGATGTCGATGAACATCGCCCCACGATTGATGGTCGTCAGCTAAATAATAACTTTCATATTATTATTTTAAGAGACAACTGTAATTTACTGGAAATTAATAAAACAATATTTTAAGTTTTATTCTAGTTTTATTATCACAAATCGACAACATTAAATGCATCTTACTTAACACAACAATTACAATATAAAAGTGGACAATACTCCTCTAATTAATAGTATTTAATAGTACTTATCAAATGCAATAATCAACATAAGATCTTGAGATATATTATTTATAAATTATGGAAGTGCATTATTCAACAAACTATAAAATACGAAACAACGAAATAAATATGGTTTGGAAGAAATATAGGTACATACTTTAACAAACATACCATTCAACGCGCCGTTTATTGTTTTGAATAGTTCATATTGCTAACGAGCGCGCTAAATATGCTTAAAAATTTCCACTTCCGCTATGATTATGCGATTTCAGCAGCAGTTCAGTCAGCATAAACGCGGAGTTCATATCGAGGCCGAAAAAAGGCATTAAAATAAGTTTCAAGATACGATCCGGTTCTAAATGTTTTGTGTTACGAAGAATACGCAAATTTATAGCTCAACCTATTTTTTGCAGCGCACTATGTAAGTACTGCTAGCCGACATAATGATAATAAAATAACAACTATATAAATTTTAACCGTATGATTTTGCTCCATGATGAATGAATAGCAAGCAACATTGTTGAATGGAAAAGAAACTAGCGATTTTAAAGAGAGCTTGTTCTTTGTTTACATTATTGAATAAGAAACTATTTGACCTACTTAATTATTTGATAAATAATGGTGGAAATATTGCGCAATAACGTAGGTACACGCCTCACACACACAGCAAAAGTGTCTAGGAATTTATAGTGTAATAAACCCGTACACATGTTTGGTTCCTAGACCTTCCTGAGTAGTGTTTATAATATATAACATTGATCAAATAGAGATCGCTTTATAAGAGTAACAATTTCTTCTGCTCTGAAGAAGCAATTTCACAAATTTTATTTGCCGTGATGATTCATAGGTAGTCCTTTTTTCTACTTTGTACCTAGGTACAGCAGTTACTCTTACATAAATTTTACTGTACAACTTATGCATCTACAGCTAAGCTCTTGGTTGTCAGAAACTCGGCACAATGATAGATAACATCGAAGGAAACTAAAATTACATAGGTACTTTATACCTACACACATACAGGCTGGAAGAAATAATCGAAGCCTGGAGGAAAAGTATTTAGGTTTTCTAAATAATGAAGACAACAAATTTTAGTCAAGACTTAGTTTTGTTTGCGTGGGTGTTTATAGTTAATTTTAAACAATTATGTTACTAGAAGGGATATAATAAATTCCTTTCGATTTGTATCACAAAGCACAGGGTGTTTTTTATCTTATTTTAACAGTGATTTTACAAAAATCCATGAGTAGATTAAAATTTATTTATTATTTAGTGTAGGTATTTTTCCTCTAGGGCCTACTCGTTTTTTCCATCCTTTGTGATATTATCGTTGTTTGTAAAGGAGATTATTGATTCCATATGTGCGCCTATGCACAATAACGACAGAATAAGGTCGCAGCTAAGCGTAAGTATACGAATGGATAGTACCTCTGTAATTCGAATCCCAAGGAAAGTTGAAAATATTTAGCGTATTTAAATTCAGATTTACGTAATTCCATCAAACATTTAGTATCATTTTTTCTTTATACTATCAAAATGTTCAGCTGCAACAAGCTAATAAGTAGTATTGAGTTAAGTTAATTTTCGATGGAATGAAGACCAACTTTTATGATGATATTTGCATTATCTGTTGAATTCAAGTATTAAGACATAAGAGAAACAAACAGGATAGAGAGCAATTATTATACAATTATAGCTTAACGAGGTTTAGATTTGTAGAGGTTTCGTAAAATAAATTTGGTCACAGAGTAGAATTTGTGGACGTAATAGTTAAAGCTTGTGTAAACCTATGATGACAAAATTTACAAGAGTTGTGAATGATGATACGAAAAATGCCTCTTCTTTAAAAAAAATAAGAGTCAGAAACTCAAAAGATTAGCTTTTTCATATAAACCTGTGTTTGTGTTAAGTATTTTAAGCTGTGCAGAAATGTAATTGAGGTATAGAAAGTAGTCGGCAAGAATCCGATAATGGTGGTAACAGGGAAGATAGACCTGACTAACAATTAGAGATGAAAACGAAAGTACTTACAAAATAAATAAATAGGTAGATTTGAAGTGGAAGAAAAAAAAAGTTTTAGCTTCTAACAGTGCTAGTGTAAGCAACTGCCTGTCATGAAATTCTGCATATCAGCAACATCAAAACAAATTTCATATAAAAAAGCTAGTCTGGAAGACCACCTTAAGGTCTGAATGAGACTCAGACTTTAAAGCCAAGTCAATGAGTATAATTGACGAGCGTAAGTGCGAAAAGGAGAGAATGGGCTCGATCGTGGCGAGACACAGGACTCGTTGCTTTAAGTTGCCGTTTTAACGTGTCTGTGTAACCAACGTATCGTCAATGTAGTATCAAGATTCAGTCGTCGTGTGTGCGTGTATTCATCGATCAGGCGGCGGCGGCAACGCGCGCTGCTCTTCGGCGTCTTCGTCCTTCGGCCGGCTCCACTTTATCATGGTCTCCGGCGACCGGTAGAGGAACACTAGTTTGGCAAACAGGTCTTCTTCTAGAGCAAGTTCCAATGCTTCACGGACCTGGAAAACCAAACGTGAACATTGAAAAACACGCTATAATTCAATTCCATGCAATTTTTTTCTCCGTGGCGTCACAAATCTCAAGAGAGTGAATATGTGTTGTGTTTAAAAATAACTCTTAATTTTTGTCCACATGCATTACACTTGCACAGATGGTGTCGCTGCTTTCCTGTGTTTTGTTTCTTATTTAGATCAGTAAGGAAGCTTACCAAGTAAATATCGAGGCAAAGTTGGAGCACTCTATCGACGTTGGGAAGGTCGTCGAACATGATCTTAGTGTAGATGCCGGAGAAGAAGCCTCGCAGCACGCGTGAGGCCAAGAACACGAACGTCGTGTACAGACCGATGATCCTAAGTAATAACAAAGAATTCTATATCACTGGGGGACATACATGGCCAAATTAACATTCTTGGTCGATGATGATTATTAATGATATTATGTCAGTGCTGCAGTGTTATGCTGCTTTAAAAATTTTATATACTTAAGTTGGAGCATTAGTTAACTTGTAATAGAACTAAATATCGCCTTACCCTCCACCGGAAATAAAATTGAGTGTTTCCGGAAACAATTTGTCATTAAATGTGTACATGACCAGCATTTCACAGTTGTTCTTGGGAATTGACAGCATCAACGTATCCTGAAAAAAAAAAGGTAATGGTGAACGACACAGTGGACATGTTAAGCCATTCAGATTTTAGTAGGAACATAACGTAGAGACCAAAACACCCTGCCCATATGATAGTTGGTCCTGTAAATCCCAGTTTAAAATGCTGGAAGTTCCATTACACTGTCAGGCCGAGATGCGTACGGGTTACAAGTCGTCGACATCTGGTGTAACTCGAAACGTTTATCTACACTTAAAACGTCTGGCTGCAGTAATTCTATCAGGTCAGGCGAGCCACGCTTGCTTTCCATCGACTTTGCATAGAAAGATACATTAAAATAAGTAAAAAAATGCAACTAGTTTGTCTTACACTCCGGTCACACGACTCGCGCACTCTCCAATACATGACGTCCCGGATCGCGTCTCGCTCTAGCCTCAGTTGCACGTTGCGGAACAACCTCGCATCCATGTCTGAAATACATGAAAAATAAGTAAATTATCCTCATTTGTCTTTCAAAAACTTATTTAAAAACAGAACGGCAACGGAATTTCCTTTAGACAGCTCCTACAGACAGCGTACGGTACGGGGGCACTTTTTTGGTGTGATTTGTAATTTAGATTCATATTTAATGCATAAACTCACTTTATTGTAAGGTTTATTTCATTAATGAAGCGGATACATTGACATTAAAAGTATAACTATCAGATTCTTACGAACCTGGATTATCAGGTGTCAGTTGATACGCCGGCTTCGCGGTCCCCTTGTTGAAAACTTTCAGAAATTTAGGGAATAGCTGGTTCACGTTCAACCTGTTAATCAAAAAGTTAAGTTAAGCCAATTGATGTCGTCAACCGACAGAAGAAAGTGTGTAGACGTCGATTACATTTTTGATAGCACAACACTCGAAATCTCGAAAGTACCTTTTAAAATTGATTAAAAATCTTTGTGTTACTACCAAACTACTGCTCTACTCAAATTTATACTAATCTAATACGAACCAAGTATCGTATGTTTCGTTCGAAGTCAACAGCTTGTGTAACGTGTCTCTTTCAGGGTTTCTTTTGCCGTCTTTGTCGTACGCATCCAATGCCATCTCCCGATGGTCCTCTATCGTGGGAGGATTCTGCGCGTTGTTGCTCGGATGGGTTATGACAAAGGTGAATTTGACGATCAGGGATGAGTCTGGCAAAAAAAAAAGGTTGTCAAAAACTTGGAAAATAAAAACATTTTTTTTTAATAAACGGTGCTCCTCGCTTGTTTCAGTAGCTAAATAGTAGTTGCTGTTAATGAAACTCACGAGAGATTGCTATGGACTTTCAGAGATAATTTCTTAGTCAGTACTCACTAGACTCAGCTTCGCGCACGAGCCTTTCGAGCTCTGGCGGCGAAATCTCCCATGTCATGGTGCTGTTGGGGTTGATGAACACGACAGCCACGTCGTTGTACATGTAGTTGGAGAGGAACGTCTGCGCCGTGCGGTCTCGCGCGTACTGGTTGCTCAGCTGCGTGTATTCTTGCTCCGTGAAACTGTACAGTGAAATCATGCATGCTTAATTGTTCTGTAGCGACTCTATTCTTCGACTAAGTAACTTTTACGATGCACATCGCCGCTTTGAAGTTTCTTACAACGGATGCATAAATACAACTTCCAACTCTTCGGACTTCAATCCCCAGGCACAACATTTATTGGGAGAGGTTGTGGTAACGTCAATTATGAGTAACAATTTTGAATTTATCAGCATATGTTTTATGATTTAGATTAGACTTCAGAATTAAACTTACACGTCAGATATCAAGACAAGTGGTCAAAATTAATGGCCAGCAAAGCGATGTCAGGCTTATTTCGTGTGGTGTACCTCAAGGATCTATCCTCGGCCCCGTATTTTTTCTGATACATATAAATAGCATACAAGACATAGGGATAAAAGGCAGTATCACTTTGTACGCTGATGACACGGTTTTATTTTATTTCAGGCATAGAATAGACTCAATTATTGAAGAAGTACAGTACGATCTGGACTTGATCCAAACAGGGTTACAGTCTAATTTGCTCGCCATTAAAGTATACACTGAAATGATTTGATTTTGAATTTTTTCTGAAAGTGAAAAAAATGTACTTAATATTTTCAGTGCCCTTACAGGGTTTGACCTCGTATCTTGTGATCAAAGCAAATAAATGTTTGAGTTTGAGTTTGAATTTGTACATAAAAAATTAATATCTTAAACCATAACTTACACGTCAATATTGTGCGATTGGGCCGACATCTGATACACGGGAAGGAAGGGTCCGATTCGTATTTTGACGGTCACGTCCGTCGGGGGGTTTGGTTTTCCTACCTGCAAACAAGCACCAGATTATTACAATTACAACAGTTTCCAAGTTAGATAATAGGATCATAATAACTGTAGAGGAAGTTACTCACGGAGTTGCCGAACGCGAAGAACACTAGAGGGAACCAAATGATGGCTATGACGAAAGCTAGCACGCTGCCACCCAAGAGGTACTTCGAAGTGCTGGATTTCTTTAAACCTCGCGGCTGTGGGTACTCATCTTCTATGTAACGGGAACACTGTCAACAAACAAACAATACTTTAGCAAATTAATGAAGCCTGAAGTTATGGATAAGGAAGAAAAGGAACGACTATCTCAAGTATTAGTATTTTGACACGAACCCTTTAATGTCATATAGATTAAAATGGTCGTTTCTATGAAATTATACCATCAACTTTATGGTTCTATTGCTGGTCTGGGAGTAAAGAAAAAATATAGAATGTACCAGTAAAGTTCCTTCTCTTCCCGCGCAAATGGTAAAAGCCCATCGAGGGAATGGGCGAAAATATTAGGAATCGTGTTATAGGCGATGCGGCTAGCAACCCATCACTATTTTGATTCCCCTTTCCACCTATACGCCCACAATCACACTAAACATGGCCTTTAGGTCCATACCTTAGGCTCTGTCTACCCCGTAATGAGTAAAGACGTAATTTATGTATGTACGTAACTTTATGGTTAGAAGGGACCATATCCTTAAGTGTTTGCTAAAAAAGGGTCTTGACGGAAAGACAGACAGGCGGACACCTACATGATCTTATAAGGGTTCCTCTTCTTTTCTGTTCCATTTTCTTTAATAGGGTGTGTAATAATGTTCGGCTGAACAACTAAATTTTAATACAACAATGACAGTGAGGGTAGTTTACCTTAAGCAGGAAGACGCTGGCGAAGATGTCTTCCATTTTGAGCCAGTCCATGAGCGTCATTGACGTGTCCGTCCAGATCCAGTCCATTAAGGTGCGCAGCTCGAACACGAACGGCACAGCCATGAAACTGCAATTCAAAAGTATAAACTTTGTTTGAAACGCATCCTTTCATTCTCGCTATTGCCAACTGAATAATTTGCCTAACAAGAATCAGTTTCCTGGCTATCGCGTGGAAAACATGAAATTTTTAAAGATAAAGTATCCCATGTTAATTCAAGGATATGCAGAATTTCATCAAAATCCGTCCAAAAGTTTTAAAGTGAATAATTAAGAAACAGACGCCCAAACTTTTACAATTATAATATTCTTGATTAACATTTAGTTCAAGTTGCAAAGAAAATATTTTGCAGTTATTCCAGTAACCACAAGCGGGGTCGCAGCTCAAGATTGTGTAACTCTCCTCCATAAGGCTTAGCACGCACTGCGGTTTTTAAAAAGCGGTTCCGCTACCGCAAAAAACGTAACGCACGTTATTCTTTATAAGCGCACGCACTTGCGATTTATTTCAGTGACTGATTTTAAAAACGCAACTTGCTACATTTTGATTCGCGGTTTGCAATCCCATACTTCATGTACGGCAGCGCCCCCACTGCGGTTCGTAAAAAGCGGTTTTTTCGTCAGTTCGGCTCAGAGAGCGGAGCAGTGAGGTGTAGTGCTTGTATTTTGAAATTGTAGATGTGGGCCAACCATTCGCAATAATTCTAAATCTATCTACTAATTGACATCCTATAGTAGTTAAAAAATTTGTCTTTGTTGTTTCGTACATCACTGTACATTTTACAAGAATATCCCTTCAAATATCTTTGATCTGTTAGAGGATGCACCCAGTACTTATGTTGGCGAAGACGTCTTCTATTTTTTTTTATTTCTTAAAACTAAGGCCACAACACATACTGCTCTGAGGAAATCCATTGTCACACTGAACGTGAAAACCGCGGAAACACAACCGCAGTGCGAGTTCCTCCGCGGTTCGGCGTTTTCGGCCAGACCGCAACCGCAAGAAGAAAACCGCAGTGCGTGCTAAGCCTAACGGACCGCTACTGAATAATCAACGTACCATCGGAAGAAAAGCATGTTGAGGAAACGGTAGGACTTGCAGAGGAAGTTGCCGATGATGCGGCGCGGGTAGCCGCAGCGGATCTGGTGCGCCGACAGCAGCAAGTACACGCACTTCATCATGTACCAGATGGGAGGCGGCAGCCGCGCGTTGAATGTCCTGCAAACGACAATAAATAATAGCACTACCACCAGTGCCGGCGTTAGGGGAGGCGCGATGGGGTGACGGCCCGGGGCGCCAAATTTGGAGGGCGCTGAGGTCTGGGGCCTCGGCCTCCTGGCTCACCGGCTGTGTACCCTCAATACTGTCCTTAAGTGGGCGCCTAAATATTACTGCCCGGGGAGTCAGTGGCCCTAACGCCGCTGCTCCACCCACCAAATTCCACCCACCCATAGGCAACCCCTATTCATACTTTACTTACACACAAATCACGTCTTCATCCCTTACGAGGTAGACATAGCCTAAGGTAACAAGACCTATATAGGTCACGTTTACCAAGACTGTGGGCGTATAGGTGGAAAGGGGAATCAAATTATTGGAGGGTTGCTAGCCGCATCGCCTATAACATGATTCCTATGATTTTCCCCCATTCATTCGATAGGCTTTTACCATCTGCGCGGGAAGAGAAGCAACTGGTACATTCTATATTTTTCTTTGCTACCAGACCACCATGGAAGTGCGTGTTTAACATTCGTTGGTCTTTATTTTGAAATTTGTTAGCTATAACCGGTCTGTAAATGTTTATGCAGGTACAATGCAGAAAACCGCATCTAAATAGGTCGAACCGTTCTCGAGATATGTATTCTCGAGATATATTTCTCCGTTCCGTCGTGGGCAATAAAAGGGTGCGACGAGACCACAAATTTAAAACCTCTTGGGCGCGTATCTAATAAAAATATGCATTATTCCTCTCTACCCCGGAATATCTCGGAACAATGCTTATTTTTAAATTGTAACGGTACTTGTCTGTCTACCTCGCCTTGACATAGATACAACTAATTTTCTTGCATCAGCCATCTTTCTCCATTGAATATTTCAGAAACCGCAAGTTATTATTATTATTTTCTTTATTGGGGAAAAAACAGATACAGACACAAATTAAATCAAATATTTAGAACGTAGTGCAGTAGACATAGCCAGCACCCTAAACCAATTCCCACCAAGAGTTTGTGGTGGATGTGGCAACGGATCGGAAACAATGGGCAGCAATATGGTACCTAACCCAAACCAAAATAACCTTACTCAAAAAGTAACCGGTATTTAAAGCTTCTTTGTTACAAATGGATAAAATTTCGATATATTTATTAGTGTACTTTCTTTTATGACAGTTTCTCCATTATCTATGGTGGGGCCGGCACCAGCAGCTTATGCTGACGCCGACACCTTTTGTCACAATAGTCACCGTTTGAGTATTTTTACTTAATTTGTTTCTTGTAAACCTTTTTATTGTGGCAATAAATTGTTTTTTCTTTCTTTCTTTCTTTATCTTACCTTTCCGTAATAAAAGGCAGAACGAAAAACATCCATATATGAACGCCGATGATGAGCGCGTACTGGAACAGGATCTTCCCCAGCATGAACTTGCGCAGATACAGCGCGCGGTCGATGATGATGAGCGCGAACTGCAGTATCAACATCACCAGGAACGGGATAGGCACCTTGTTCTCTTCTAAGTACGCCTGCACGCCGCCGTCGCCTTGATGTGTCTAAGAAAAAAAAAACATTATTTTTGCTCACTCTTTGATGACTTTACAAACATAAGAATTTAATCTTGGTAGGTCTTGTTAGGCTCTGTCTACCCCGTAAGGGCTAAAGACGTGATTTATGTATGTATGTATGTATGTATAATTTAATCTAAATATAATATGTATACCAAATTTCACGTCAATTCAACCAACAAAGTGAAGACTTCACAACATAGTATAAAATAAAGTCGCTTTCTCTGTCCCTATGTATGCTTATATCTTCAAAGCTACACAACGGATTTTGATGCGGTTTTTTTAATAGATAGAGTGATTCAAGAGAAAGGATTTTATGTATAATTCTACGCAGACGAAGTCGCGGGCAGAAGCTTCATATATAAAAGTCAAATAAATGCTTGTACAAACTCAGTAACGCTGGGATGTGGTTTGGACATTATTTTATGGTTAGATCTAAAATTATTTATATATGATAATGAGTCTCCATCGAAGTAGTCGATTAGTGGGAAATCCCGATGATGAACGACTTTCAAATTCTTGAAATAGTCAATAGTGAGATTAGTATTGCTGGTTTTGATGGCGATGCTGACCCCAAAGGCCGCGAATCCGAATATGACGACGAGGAAGTTGAAGAAATCGCAGAGGAACATGTAGGCGTAAACGTCGGCGGTGACTCGCGCGCCCGGCGCCAACATGCGCTGGAAGAAGCGCTGCGTCGGCCGCAGGTAGCGCTTCATCCTGCAAACAAGGGAACATTACAGCGTCTGTATTTTGCTCTAACAACTCGATTGCCACCGGGTTCCTCTATTACACTCCTCTCTTTTGATCTTTACTTCACCCTGGCTTTAAGGTAGGCTTTTTTTTTCACCAGGTTCCCTAAGGAACATTTTCACAGGTAAATCGTTGTAATGTTTCGGTTATCTAAGTTTCAGTCATCTATGATTCCCTCTCTATTTCTTACTACGGAACAAACAGACGACCCAAAGGCTTTAGTGTAAGTTCGTCACAGCAAATAATTTAAACGTTTGCGTTAAAAGTATCAAATACTAAGTAACAGTTTGTTGCTGATACGTGCCGTGCGGATACTATAGTTAAAGTGGTTAAAGCAAACTAGTACTTACGAGAGTACTATTATTTGAGGATAGTGTTGATACTTGTCTTCTAGAGAAGTCGTTACAGCGATGATCGGTTCTTTATCGTCGTTCACTCTGAAATCAAAATCATTTATTGAGTTATTTAATATCTTCAAAGTAGCGTATTAATTGTACGAAAATTACATGTTTCTTATCGCAATATAACTGCCTGACCGGGAGCTCGGATGGCGTCGCACTTTAGGTGCGTTTGACTCTTGATATGTAAAGTAATCATCAGCAGGTCACGCGACGTGTTTAGGACCTCTAAAGGAAAAAGGGAACCCTTCTAAGGTCATTTCGTTGTCTGTCTGTCTGTCGGTCTATCCGTCCGGGTAAGTCAAGACCCTTTTTCTCAGGATCCGTAAAGATATGAAATTGAAATAGATACCAAATACAGAGGTCTGCGGTCCCTTGGGGCTGTGAAAAAATGAATCCTCTGAGTCAACTTAATCAAAAGATACAATCATTAGAAAAGGTGTTTCCATACAAATTGCACGAGCTCGCGAAACCTATGGGGTACTTCCAGTTGTCCTAAAAATTTAAAATATGGTATGGGGGTAGCTCTTAATTACATATATCCAAAAATCTGATTATTTTATGTCTGTCTGTCTATGTAAGTAACCAATATAAAATGACCTCACACTGTATACATTTCGCTTAAAAGCAGGAACTCTGCTAACACTGGATTTTATAATAAATTGAAGAATTTGTACGGAACCCTCGGTGCGTGAGTCCGACTCGCACTTGAAAGGTTTTTTCTACTGTCAATATTTTCTGAAAGTCATCACAAAAAATAACTAAAAATAGATTGTTTGATAATAACTAAAATTAGAATTGTATTCGCGGCAAACAGCGTTTACGTCAAAAGGCGTCTATGACCATCTGAGCTTACTTGTAGTGGTCATCTTCGGGTGCTTTGGAGGTGCCGGGCTCCGGTTCGGGCTCCGGCTGGGGTGCGGCCACGGGCTCGAGCTCGGGCGGCGAGCCGCGTGCGCTCGACGATTCGTTTACTTCGTCTTCCTGACTTCTGCAAAACCACGGAAGACACAAATGTACAGAATTCCAACAGGTTGACCACCCTCTCCGAAGTTTTTTTTCCCGATTTAAAGGAAGTGGTTAATTCAGATAGTGGTAAAAATTACACATACTGCCCAACTGTGCGAAGCTGCACCTTAAGATACTACTAATGAGGGACCGTTGTCTGAAAAACGCAATTTTGGTACAAATAAAATACGAACTTTATTATTTCATTTAATATACACATTAACGTTACTGATATATTTTTATTACTGAAAAATACACTTAAATTACACTTAAACTAGATATAATACTATTATTATCTACAATATATGGTAAATTGATTAGGTATCGAACTAAATCTACAACGATATACTACTATTTTAAGAACAAAAGAGCTAAATAGTACCCAAGTGTAAAATACCCAAACACGTGTCATTTCTTGTGCCGATGGTACAAGTACAGTACTGACTCTACAATCGTAATCGGCCAATCAGGAAACGGCCAGTTAAGATTGTTACGGACTAATTTTTGGACTTTAATAACAACTACAAGTTTAATGTTACCAACGTAAATGTTTTTTCATCACACTTGCACCTTGACAGTGTCGTAACCATAACTCATAACATACAGGCTAACTTGCCCTTTAACACCCTAAATAAAACTCCAAGGGCCTTGGCCACTTTTTGACACCTGCTCGTAAAGTGACTCTTATGGCACCGCGTTAACGTTCATAATTATGGAAAGGAAATACTGAAAGAAGACGCTTTCAAGTAGCTTACGTCACTCATTTTTTAATTATTTCTATGCAAATAATTATATCTATTGGAAACTTTCTAGTTAAGTTTGAATTAAAATATCAAATTAAACGACAGTGGAAAAATCTGTTTTTTTTTAAATACATGATATACAAAATAAATAGGAGATGTTTTGGAAAAAGGGCAGGTCAGGAGTACCCGAAACCGGCGAGCATGTATGAAGAGATTAATGAATGTGGATGAAGCGAAAGAGGTATGTCAAGATCGTAGCAAGTGGAACAAAGTAGTCTCTGGGTACCCCTGTGAGAAAGAGGTGTGACGGTATGAATGTACCTATGTATGTATGAATGATATAATCTATACATCTATACAAATATTATAAAGAGGAAAGATTTGTACCTATTTTTGTATGTTTGTAATGAATAGGCTCAAAAAGTACTGGGCCGATCTGGATGAAATTTGGAACATAGATAGATTATAGTCTGGAATAACACATAGGCTACTTTTTATCCCGGAAAATTGCGTGATTCCCGCGGGATAGCGATAAACGAATTCTACGCAGACGAAGTTGCGGGCAACTGCTAGTATGATATACATGTAAAACCGATTGTTGTCGGCCCAAATTAAACGGAAACTGGGTGTCCTTTATAAATTAAATTATAATTTTCCCGCAAATGTGATGAAAAACATTGTATTCTGGTGGTTCCAAAATTACAAACGTCAACTACAACCTATAATTTTCTATTTACCGCGCTTCAGATACAATGTACTATTACAAATGCGCCGTTTCCGGTACCCATATGTGCGTATAGCGTTCCACAGCCCGGGCTCCTTCTTGGGCGCCTGCAGCAGCCGCCAGGCGAGCTGCGCCACGCGCGGGTCGGAGCGCGGCGCGCGCAGCGACGCCTCGGCGGTGTCCAGCGCGCGCTGCACGTGCCGCAGCCGGTCCACCAGCCAGTGACGACTGTCTGATCCGACATCATCACAAAGCGTACTAACGTACACTGGCACCCTGGCTGAACGCTGCGAGCTGCGACGTCTCGGCGCGGTTCGAATAATTGCGAGTGCATAAAACGCGCCTTATACCCGAGACGTTATATCCACGCGAACCGCAAGAGATGGTCGACAGTTAAGTCGAGGGTAGAATGGAATAACAACATTTTCAGCCATTATACGTCCCAATGCTGGGCTTTCTTGGGCCATAGTTCCCACGCGGGCCCAGTGCGGCATGAGAACTTCACACTCACACAGCACACGAGCATAAAATAGCTTTAGAGAGAGAAAGAGCTTTATGAGCACGGGAAGTGAAAAATATATCGTATTTACCTCAATTTAGGTACGATCAAAAAAAAATCGCGATTTTTTAGTGTAATATGTATCATTAACTAACATCCTGTTTCTGTACCTACATCAAGTCGAATCTACTAATTCAGCTTTAACTTAAGAGGGTACGGGGATGGATTGACGATTTAAGGTAATAAAATGAAGTAAGCGGTAGCATTACTCACGGGCCGGTCTGGTCGTTGAGCTGCACGTACTTGCGGCCGACGTCGGCCTCGCGCCCCTCTACGATCATCTGCGTGTCCTCGGGCGTCAGCGGGAACTCCATGTCTTCACGAATGTCTATCTCCGGGCTCGACTCCTTCCACAACCCTAGAGACTTCAACATGAATCTGAAAGAATAAAAATAGTTTAAAAATTATGCAGTTCAGGTACAGTCAAGGAATTTCATTCCTGACCCCTCGATGAACCTCTTCACATAAAACGTCATTACTTAACAAGGAAAATCTTTACGACGCTTACTATAAAAGGTTCCATGGTGGGTTGGGAATTAAATTCCTTGACTATACAGGCCTTGAGCTCCAAGAACAACAATTGGGTTTTGGGGTAGCATCGGCCGTTTCAAGTATCAAACCCATAGGGTCCTATCAGACAGAGAGCGGTCACGCGGTCAAGCGTTCTCCGTTCGAGCATGCATTTGCTCACGAACCCCGCTGTTGAACGCCTCCTGTGTGAGTATATTTATGTAACGTAATATAAAACAAAGAACGCAAAATTGACCGCTTGAACGCTTGATCGCGTGACCGCTCTCTGTCAAATAGGACCATAAGAGTGAGACCGAATGATGGACATATTCATTATTTTAATGAAATAGGGCGTTATGAAAATTTACCAATATGATCAAGAGATCATAATCATCATCAACTCATGATGTAATAAGAATGTTACCCCTAAAATTTCCATCTCTGCGTGACACAATGGATATGGTGTATGAATCTCTCGACTGCCAAAACCTGCATCATGTTATATACCTACATATAACAGCTTCATGCCGCTATAAGGAAGGATGTGTCTTTTCTAGAATTCAATTAACGTAACTACCCAAGTAACACCAAACAACATTATAAAAAGCGTAGAACAGCATGAAGTTACGTGCAAAGCAGTATATGAGCACCATATGTAGCACTATATTAGCCGTATTAAAGTTTATAAGTGTCTTTTAAGCGCAATTTGGGCCCCAAATAATACAGCGTTGAGCACTATTAAATATTATTAGTGCTGCTAACCAGCGCTTATAATGTTATTGAAGACTGACATTAGTAAAGTTGTTAGACAGCATGTTCTAATGTGTAAAGCATTTTTTTAGACGTTAGTACAGCTTTTAAACAGGTTTTTGAATTACAATGGCAAAATTACGTTAGGTTGTTAGGCTGAACGTTTTATGTTCTTTATATAAAAGTATTTGAAATAACTTATCCATGTTTTATGTCCGATTTGTTTATTCGTTTAGTGTTTGCAGTGCATTTGGATGTTGTGCGGAGATTTTGTAAAGTGTCTTCGTTAAAAATAACTATCATAAGGTAAGTAACAGATTTATTTTGTTTTGAATGCAAATGAGCTGCGGATATTAGTTTTATGAGAAAATATATATATGTTTGTGGTTTATAATTCACGCGCCCTCACAAAAATGCTTTTTTAATAAAAATAGGGACAAATTTAGAATCGACACATGACACCTTTTGTAACTTTTCAACGATTTCATTAATTTTAACGTACGAAATTGCTTGTATCAATACTTTGCTTAAAATGAAAACATAATAAGTATGTAATAATATCATACATGTATCATAATTTCAGTTTTATTTTAGAGAAACAAAAAGCAAATGGCGTCAGATGTTATTAATGTTTTAAACTTTCAACTAGTATCTTTTAATGTTGTCAGTCTTATTATAGTAAAAAAATATACTTTAGATATATCCAAAGTCCTTAAACCTACATATAACAGACCTAAGTGATATCTTTAGCATTATTGTAACACTTTCTAGACATGTTATAATGTTCATTACCCTTAAATGGCATAAAAATGAATTGCTGTAGTGTTAATCAGGGTACCGAAATAATAGTTTAGAATCCCTTTATCACATGATATATTACTCCATTTATTTCATCATGTTTTATAATGTTTACAGTAAAGTAATTTGACAAATGTATCTAAGTACTCGTGTAAAATCATAAAAGCAATGAATGAGTTGGGGAATTCCCCGAATCATGTGACAGAACAGAACGAACGGGACGTGCGACAGAAACGTCATGATACCCTATGTGGGTGGGAGTGAGAAGGATAGTGTTAGTGAGTTGAGCGATTAAGCTGCGCAGCCCTGATTTTATTCCTTAGTGTTACTTGATTCCTGTCGCTATGATGACGACGCGCGCTTATTGGCTAAATATTGCGTATTTTATTTTTAAATTAAAATAAACACCAGCGTGATCACGATACCTATCTATGTGTATAGGAAAAGAATAATAAGGTAGATTATTATAGTTATAATCCCTCGTTCCTATTGAATTGAAGCACGATATAACCATCTTATTTTTCGCACATTGTAATCGTAGTATTTATCGGAAATCGGAACTTTTTACGAATTCGTTTAAACGCGTTTTACGGCTAGGTACCTATTAAGTTTTCAGGTATAGTACCTACTCTATTAAGTCCTAAATAAGCTTGTTTCTTTTTTTCAGATGCCTTTTAAAATAGTGCAAACGACCGAAAGGGGAGCAAATAAACTATTCATTGTTCCAAGCGGATGGGAAAATCAAGGTCAAGTGCGATATCCAAAAAAACCTAATGAGTCTGCATTAGTAAAGAACGACAAATCCAAGCCTCGCGCAGATTGGCCAGTGATGCCTTGTAAAGTGAAACGGACAGGGTTCTTAACCTATGCCGATGCTGAAGAGGAATTGTCAATTATGTTGCATCATAGCGACACAGATACCGGCATCGCCATTGGTGAAGCCCAAAGACAAACCCAGTTCACAATACCAGTACCTGATTACAATAACATGGCCGATTTAGTAAGTAGTATCAATTTTTATTTAGATAGTTGTATTGTAATAAGTTAGGTTCATATGACTGCATCACTTTTTTGTTCGGTAGACTCTCTGTATTTCCTTAATATTTATTATTTATCCAGAGCTAGTTCTTATCCTTCCCTTCTTCATAATGACTATTTCAAATTCTTTTATTTGCTGTTCTTTTCTGGAGAATTGATGTAGTTTTAGTACTGTACTAACCGGCTGCTCTAAAAGAAGGGAAATATTGTACAATCACGAGCACTTGAACCATTAACGGTGCCTATTCGCCTGTTGTAGGTTTCACGTTGCACTGTAACTATTAAGGTTGGACTGTAGTACTTTAAGAATGTAACAAATTTCTTGTAACGTAACTATAAATAAAATTAAAAATTAAGTACGACATATCAGTTTTTTTTTGCACTCAGGATCGTTACTTATTTCAAACCACTGATATTCTGTGAAGAAATACGTGAGGGCGACAGACTTTTGCTTTTGAAATCAACTTAAATTAAAAAATGAATGTATCAAACCGCTCTTTCTTTCTTTTCAGATATATCATTCACAACCAAACACATCCAATGTAACACAGATTCAGCAATTAGTAGAAGAAGAAGAAGGAGATACTTATTGGATTATAGGAGATTCAAATGAAATACAAGAAAATGCGGAGCCAGCCATTCCACCTCAGCCTATCATTCCACCTCAGCCTGTCATTCCACCTCAGCCTGTCACACAAAAACTGAATACAATTATAGAAAATCAGAACAAAATCATGGATATGCAAAATAAATTTTCCTACAGACTGAGCAATTTCATAATTGAAATAGAAACTACAATTGAAAAAGCTGTAGGTGATTAGTAAAGTTGACGTTGTTTCAAAGAAACGCGACCATCAAATGGTCGATGTTCTGAAAAGAACAGTTTGTTTGTTTTCTTCCATTCAACATCATCGTCGTCACACGGAGCGGAGATACATGAAGTCCGGAGCAACGTGTTGACGCTTCGACGGCCGCGCGCAGAAAGGACCGAGCTCCGCGTAACCTCGCGTTTTATAGCCGCGTGAGAGCGAGACGACGTGACGGATTTCTACTCGCACACTGCCTGCGCCGTATTGGCCAGTTGCGACTCGCGCGAGATGCGCGCTCATAGTTTATAAGTGTACCATGTAAATATTCCTTAGTCGTAAGTTTTCTGTAAATAAAATATTCTTCATCTTCTCCTTCTATATACAAACTAAATAGGAAGTTTAATCTCAATCCTCAAGATACTACACTCCCCAGTACACTTATACAACCTCCCCTCCCCAGAACAATAAGCCGCCATCTTGATCAGTCTGTTGTCAATTTAGGAGATGCCAGATCTGCAGCTGAAAATTCTTCTTTCAAGCTTAAACCAGTCGACAGTATTAATGATTTAGAGAACTTAGAATTACTTTTATTGGATCCAGTAGAAAAAAATAAACTGATGAAATTGTACTCCGTTGTGTGCACAACTGCAGAGGGACATGGGGTAACCTGTGCATATAAGCTGATAGATCTTTTATTCACAAGAGAATTTTTATGCAAATGTTCGTGGTCTGGAGGCAGCAGGGGAAGCACAATCAAACTACCATTAAAAAAATACAAAAATATTTTGGATTTCTGTTTCAAATTGATATTTTCCTGGGATAAATCCTATACGATAGAAGACAATGAAAATTTTTTTAAATTAGTTCTACGAAATGCTGAGCAAAGGAAAAATTTTAAAAACATGCGAAAACCATCAAAAAGAAATCGCGTAAGCAAGAATCAAACCGGAAAAGTTAAAAATGCCAAAATAGTAGGAACTAATGCAATAGTAACAAAAAACGCAGGCAATAAAACTAAATATGGTACAAGTATGAGAGCAGAATCCGAAGTAGAAACAGTAAAAGAGATAGACATGGAAGAAGAAGCAACAAATGAGACAGGTGTGGAAGAAGAAACAACAAATGAGACAGGTGTGGAAGAAGAAACAACAAATGAGACAGACATGGAAGAAGAAACAACAAATGAGACAGATATAGAAGAAGAAACAACAAATGAGACAGACATGGAGAAAGAAACAACAAATAAGTCGGATATAGAAGAAGAAACAACAAATGAGACAGACATGGAAAAAGAAACAACAAATAAGTCGGATATGGTAGAAGTTGCAGGAGAAAGGGTTGAAGAGAAAGATGATAATGTAATGGAAAAAGACTCTACAGATGTTTCCGAAAACGTCGATAAAAACATAGTCAAAGAGGTACAACTGACTGAAGAAGTTGAGAAAAACCTGGAAAAAGAAATGAAGATGCGATCGTATCTTGAAAAAGAAGAAGATTGTTTATTGTATATGGAGAAGGAGAAAAAAAAAGTCAAGGAAATGTATACAAAAGAAGTAGAGAAAGAAAAAATTGGACTAAAGGCGACCAAAGAAAATAATAAAGATGAAAAAGAGAACACAAAACGGGAGTTTAAACAAAAACAAAATGCAGGGATCCTAAAGAAAATAAATAAGATATATGTGAAAAAGGAATCAAGCCGATATTTACCAAAAAAACAAAAGCAAATGGACACAAAAAAAATAAAAGATCTACACCCATCAAGCCAGATGAAACCGCAAAACCAACAGTCAATAACCGCTACAAAAAAAGACTTAGATGATGAAGGACAATTTATTCTAGCATCACCGAAAAGACAAAATCTAACGGCAGTAAAAAAAAAGAAAAGCTTGGATCATAATGGCCAGTCAGACCAAACGCCACCAAAGAGACTTAAGCCAAATGCTACAATAACGTCAAAAGACAAAACTTACGAATAGTATGGTTTTAAAAATATAATTTTATTTTACGGTGATTGTTTTGGGTACCTACACTAGCGCCACTTCATAAAAAAATATAACTAATCTTTCTTTCTTCTTTTATTATATCTTACTAAAATTTTAGTTGACTTATTTAACTATAATGCGCCATATTACCCTAAATTTCTTGTGTCTTTAATATTAAGTACTGCGAAATCATAGATTGGTCTGCGATTAGATCACAATATGCAATCATTTTTTATGAAGTGGCGCTAGTGAACCCGAAACGGATCATTCTGTCTTTGTTTCGCTTTTGTTGATTTTTATTGAGTAAAATTGTAAAATTACGCTTTATTCATGTTAGCTGTAACTGACAACCAATCATGTTAAGATTTAATAACAACGGTATTTAGTTCCTTTCATGTTATTATAATTATTTAGTGATTATTTGCTAGCAGCTAGACTGCCCATTTTTTGTACTATTTTCTTTAAACTTTTATACCTACTACAACAAAATACAGTAAGTAGGTACTACGGGTATTTAGTACTAACATAGCCATTATGCTAATTGATATCTTATTGTACCTTATCCTGATAATTATCTATTAATTAATATTTCATTTTATAAATAGGTAAAATGTCATGCCTGTTATACTTAAATCTGAAAAGATTGTGACGAGTACAAAATAAATATACTCTGATTATGCAAAATTTCTTTTATTTATAATAGATGATCAAGCATACCTCGTAGCTAATATTAATTAATTTGCTTACGGCCACACTCAGAGAAGTCACTAATGTGTCATTTTTTTGTGTTATTTTAAAGTACAGCTTGGGAATTAATTGAACGGCAGATAAATATATGTGACACTTCATGTGAATTAAAATTTTAGTGAAATTTACTGTCACTTGTTAGAGTGCGGCCATTAGTTTTACCGTTAACTGATACAATCATTTAATCTTAAATTTATTTGCTATTACTAACTGGTCATTAAAGTGTGTAATAAGGGTACAAAATAGAGCTCATGATGGTATTTAGTACAAACATATTTGAATTTTACATCTTCTGGTCTAAAACATTCCCATACTTGGTGTGTTGGCCGGCCGGGTCAATTTGTATGGGAGGGCCAAAAAAATATACATGTATATATATATTATTTTAATTTATTATTTGTTAAATGAAGTACCTTCTGATAACACTTCCGCAAAATAATTTTCATTTTCTAAACTTGAATGTACTACGGAACCACTTGCTGGAACTTCTTGACTAGTGCTTGGCTCATACACAACTACCGATTGTTCTGTATTTTGTGTATCAAGAGTATCATTGTTTGGAATACTTATTTCATTACTTAAACGAGATATAAAGTTTAAATATTCCGTTTTTATCTTTCTCTTTACTCCACCTGTCCTCTTAGTCTTCTTCCACTGTTTATTCATGACAACAACGTGACACGTGCAACATAAATTTACAAATGAGTACTAACGCATAAAATGAAAATAATCATATGACTTATGGTTTTACGGCCAAATTATAACATAGTAATAAAATAACATTTTTATTTACATATATAGTGCTGAACGCTTTAAAGTAACAATAAAATGCGAAGGTAACAGAGCTAAAACTTTAGTAAATGTTTGGCTAATGCTTAGCAGTAAATAAGCATAAGAAAAGATCATAAAGATGCGTTTAATCTTAAAAATGTGGTAATACAGCTAAATTCCCTATAAAATATTTCGTCAATGTTTATTTAAAGTATAAGGTTTTATTATTTACTAATATAAGGTTTTAACCTTTGTGTTAGTGTAAATGCTGTTTAAGGTGCTGTATATTAAAAGTAATTGATGTTTTAGTATGATTATAAGCTGTTTAACTTAATTTTTTAGACCATACAATAGCTTCATGCAATATTAATTTTACCACATTCTACTCAAAAGCATTTAAACTAACTCAAAACTGATTTAAACTGATAGTCTGACTTTAAAACGTAAATCAGTCTTTACTTCAGTGACTATACAGATTACGTGTTACCTGGGTATTACTTACCTGTGTAAGAATATTATAAGCAACAGCAGCAGATCGTAGAGTGCGTAGTTTGTCTTTCTCTCAATACCGATAATACGCGGCGCCGTGAACGGCATATTAGCCGGTATCGCTTTCTGGTTCCACGGTAAGATCTCGAATTGGAACATACTCTTTAAAAGGACGATCACCTATAAAGAAACGTGTACCATTTGAAGAATTTAAAAAAAAAGCCAAAAGTTTTCCATAGTAAGAAAAAACGAGCTAAGTAAACTGTGACTTCTGAGACTTGGCAGGAGTAAAATGGACTTACCTCTGTATAAGCGATCAAGGTAACCCAGAACGTTTTGGTCGGTCGTGGTATGGTCAAGGTGCCCCAAAGGAACACCATCATCGGCAAAGGTATCGATAGTATAGTTGCTGATTGAATCTGAAACCAGTGTTTATAAGCATAAAAACATTTCATTCAGTAAGATTCCCCTAGGCATATATCATCATTTTATCGATGATATTATTCCATGGTCTAACAAAACACAGTCGCGTTAGGAATAGTCTATACCGAATGATCCTGCTTGCTGGGCTCGAAAAATTTCACGCGACTTTGTCAGCGATCAATTCGTTTATCCCGCGTTAACTACAGTATAATGCCATTATCAAACTTATTTATAGTAGTATAAGGCATCAAAACGCGTATCTCTCAGAACAACTAACCGGGGTGAACCTTCATAATAACCCGCCAATGATACGCCTCCAAAACAACAAAAGTAACGCCTACTCGTTTAGTTCCAGTTACAACATCCATACCTGGTTGATAAAGACCATGAGGTAGCAGACGATGTCGGTGTGCGCCAGCACAGTGTACCACAATGCGTAGATGAGGTGCACGAAAGGCGAGCGGTCCTGCTTGAACATAGAGTCTTCCTGCTCCTCTAAGATCGTCAGGTCCTTGCTGCAATCATACCGTCAAGTAAACGCCACTGTCTGACATCGAGCTTGCACGTTCATCCAGAGCACCCAATAAGCCGAAGTTAGAGCGCTTTCACAATAGGCGGTTTAGGCATAGGCCAGCACAGCTAGCACATGAGAGCACGACAGCTGTGTCGTAATACTGAAAATAGACTGCCCATCTCTTTCTAGGACGAACAGCAAGAAAAATACGGATAGTCTATCTCGCGCGCGACACAGCCAGCGTGCAGTATGGCTAGAGCAGCAGTCTACTGATACAACTGCAGCTATGGTGTTGCTTAGTCACCAGACGGTTCTTCGCGACTATCTATAGTACGTATTAAGACACAGCCCTCAGAGTCGCCCAGAGTTAAAGCTAGCTCAAGTTTATTTTTTGTTTCGTTACTGTGCGTCTCTTAGATGTTCGTGCAAAATGACTACGAAAAGAGGTCCTTTGAAGGCAACACCAGACTGGGTTGGTCGGTGTCAAGAGAAACATAGCTTTTATTTTCGTGAAACGTCATACGCCGTACATTACGGGAAGCTAAACCTTATGGGGAATTAAATTACAGGTGCCTTTTATGGTGTTCTTTAAATATATATTGAAATGACTCCATATGTGATGGACTAATGGTAGTCTTTCGTACGAACATTAAAGACGTTTGACGTGAATACAGCTTCAGTATTAGGTAGTGGTGTGAGTGTGAGAAGGTGAATAAGTTTCAAGAAAAGTATTGTATAGTTTTGTTTATAACTAAAGTATTGTAATAATAAACAAAAGACTGTGTTATTTGGTGTTAACGTGTTTTTGAATTATAACAATAACAAATATAATTATTTTCAGATTTCGTTATCACATACCTACTTACCGTCGTCACCTGAAAGTAACAAAAAGACAAAAGCTGCGACACCGTGTGAGAAAATATTACTAGTGATGAGATGAAAGAATTACGAAAAAAATTATATAGGTAAAGAAAATTCGAAACATAGCCAAGCCCATCGCATACTACGATTAAATCGAATGAACCCGTACTGCGACCAATATTTTCGACACTGAACACATCGCTCCGAAATACCTACGTATAGGCTTTAATTGCAACTACTCGGAGATACTTAAGCGACATGAAATTCAGTTTTTCTTATCAAGGGCGCTCGCACGGTGTAAATTTGAAAAACTACATCGTTAAACCTAGGTTAGGGATTACCGTTTCCTGACATTGTGATACTTTTTAACCCTGGGTTAGAACATAACTCGGTATTAAATAGGCAACCCTTGTCCGTGCAAGCCCGCCTAAAAATTAGTGTCGGTGAAATATCTTTGTACGAGGCATCGTCGGATGAAACGGTTTGTCACAGTACGCGTCCAGTCCCTGAGCACTCCACCTCTCGGTAGTCTGCAAGCTAAACGCGCTCTCGTGTTCGGAGGTGTCGTCTTCATCAATGGAGGGCGCGCGCTCGGCGGGGGAGGCGGGGGAGGCGCGGGAGGCGGCGGAGCGCGGGGGGCTGGCGTCCAGCCCGCGCTCCATGCTGGGCGCCAGGATACGGATCTCCGGGACGCTTATATCGCTTAACTTACGGCTGTGAACACCCGCAACTGTTACTATCTTCGCTCAGCTCTCAGGTTTCTTGACTGTTGCGTAGCTATGTTACGGGTGGGTGATGCTACTGACGAATTTACAGATCTCTACAGCTAAGATTTCTTTGAAAACATACATGAGGCATCAATCGACTAATAAAGATGACCAAAATGTCACTACATTAAAAAAAATAAATGATGAATGCGACGACAGTACGACAAAAATATTTCTAGTGTGATAGAACTCGAATCAGCAACCTGCAACTTTGGTATATTTTACTCTTTCCAGTTGAGCTACAATAGATTCTGTCAAATGTCACAATATTTTTGATTGTACATTGTTTTTCCGGTCATTGCGTACTGGGTTTTGAGGTTTAAAAACATTAGAACAACTGACATTAAACAGACGTCAATTCATCTGGTTAAGAGTAGTTATCAATATGCAGTTAGAAAACAGAACAAGTATCACAAGAGTCTGTTAATATATTATATACAAACCCCATCTCCACTACTGGCACCAGTAGGTTGTTATCAGGGTGTTCCATGTCCATATGCACACTAGGCAGCATGCAAAAACAAGACACTACTCACTAAATAAGACTAACTGCATTGATGTTGTTACACTACGAATGCTACGATGTCTGCAAACTATTAAACTACTCAATATACTCTAAATCTAAATTATTTCCAGTTAACTACAAGAAGGAACTTCACATGCACAAAAGCACGGGCAGAACTAAAGCTTAATATTAGGTTTAGTCACATACTCTACCTGAAATTACTGTGTTACTCCAAAATCGATGAACGATATAAAATACAGCTCATTGATTTTTACAGACACAATACTACATTATTGTAGATTGAAAACAATCACGAGACATAACAATCTATAAAATTTGAAACGTGCAAATATAAAACAATTTAATGTAGGTACACTCACGGATGAGCGAGCGTCTCGGGCAGCGGTTCCCAGATCATCTGAGATCCCTCTCTTAAGCCGATGCCAAAACCTTCCTTTTCCTGAAAAAACAAAAAGGTCGATTTAGCGATTTAGAGCAATCGACCGTATAATTCAACAAGGAAAAAGCTATACCTATCACGATGATCACTTTTTACACCATTCATTTTCATCTGCTTTAATTATACCTGACTGAAAGTTAGAATGTTTAAGACCTCAATTCAAAGGAAGTTACCCTAGATTCTAGTGCCTAGACAGTAATCATTCAGTAAGTGTTGTAGGTAGATACTATACGGTACCTTGAGTACTTTTTTCTCCATTGACAGCGCCCGCGACACGTAGCGGTAATCTCGGGAGAACTTCATAAGATGTTTCGTCGCTGTCACTAGGAAGCTTGAAATGAAAGCCCAGGCCGTCTCCCAGTAGTTATTCAGTTTGTCCATCCACGTTTCTTGTGCTGTAAAACCATGAGAAGATAGTAATTGAGCAAATTAAAGAAACTATTTGTTTCCGTCCTAATGCAAGTGGCTCACCATCGAGCCTTCTATGCAGTCTGACGACTGGCTGAGGTTTTAAATAGAAGTAGAGTGAATGTACTACAGTTCGTATGGTGACGATTAATGACAAAAAATACATACCGTTACGCCTCTTTCCCACAGGAGTAGGCAGAGACTACTATGTTCCACTTGCTACGATTCTGACATTACTTAGACTGCCCCAAATTCAGGAATACGAACAGAACGTGAAATTATACTAGGTACTTTAAGACGTAGATTAGGCATATTTAAACTACAGCAAGTTTCACGCATTCAGCTCGATTTTTTGTAGCGCTGAAAGCTAGTGAGTAAAGGTTCTGGAAGGTTCCGGAAGAGTTACTTACCGGGTGTAGGAGCGAAGTCGTCGAGGTCGGAGACGCCGCCGTCGCGATCTTGCTCGGTGTGTCCGGGGCCATCGCTGGGCTGCGCCGGGCTGTCGCGCTCGCGCCGCCGCGTCTGCGTCACAACACTGGTTACAAACGGAACACGACCCGTACCCGTTCCCGGGTTGATATAAAGTGTCATCCCGGGGAAATTAGTTATACTCATCAAGCACTAGTTAAGTAATAATAAAAAGGCCCGCGTAAGTATGGTTTTAGGTTAAATATTTAGTTGTACCTTATTTTACCTCCGCAATTTTTTTTAATATAACTGGGAAATCTGTTAGATTGATTCTACTGCCCCTTCTAACGTTGCACGGGAAAAAAATAAATATCTACGAGTAGGCACGTACCTACATCATTAAAAAAAAAGAATCACACGTCATTTTATAAAATCAGGAGATGCAAGACTGGGCGCATCTCAATTAATACCTAGCCGCAAATACCTACGTACCTTTTGCGTCATTGTTAATATGAGAAATTACTTTGTATTATTATGTCTGTGATATCTCTAATCCTATCAACAATCGACTCAACACCAATTGATTTAGGTATGTATTTGGAAGTATTTGATTTGATTAGGTACTTACCATTTTCTCCACCATGAAAACTAATAAATGTCAACAACGGTAGCCTACCCTTTAAAATGTAAGATCATGTAAACGCCTTGGTTTATGTAATTCACAAGTGAATTTCCACGTCACAGGTAAAATTTTACCATACATATCAAAGGGTAGAGTAGGGGTAGGTTTAAGTAAGTAATATTCATATTTAGTGTAAACATACAATATATGTAAGTAACTATAAAGCATATTAAAACGTGCATTACTTATTAAACGCAACCAACACAAAACATGCGCAAACACAAAAACATAAGCAAACTTAACTTAATTGTAATAACCTTGCAGACATAACCTAAAAGGAAATAAATCTGCTCGAAACAGAGAGCCAGTGTAAAATAAAAACGAAGAAAATGCTGAAATAATTCAGCAAGGAAGTGATTATCGAAACAAAATGCTTCTTAAAAGGACAAGCATGAATGGTTTGTTCCATTACCTCATGCGGATCAGAGTATGGATATGTCCCGATGGATAGGTTGCGTTGAGAGCGTACGGCGGGCATCGACGAGCGGCGCAGCGACACCGCGCGCCGCAGGTCTGTCTTGATTGCCGTCGACAAAAGCTGCGTGCGCGACCGTACGGAACGAGAGCGAACAACCAAAATATGTAATATTAAATGAATTATTTAGACCAATTTTATTAAATTTTCTAACGCCCCATCTGCTGCAGCGTAATAGCGACTCTTTCTGATTTAATGCTTAAAAAAATCAAACACACACTCGAAATCTTACCTGAAGGAATTGATACTCAAATGTAAAAGCAATCGGCTCAACTTGCTAAGCGTTTTCATGACATGTTACCGTGGTATCAATTATGTTTTTTTTTCACCCAAACATTGAAGATGAAAGCACATACGTAAGTCTGTGCAAGTTATTATAAAACACAGCTTAGTTATAATGTAAGCGGACAGGCGATACTGCCTAATCTACGAATACCCAAACTGACAACCCAGGCGTAATACATAACAATATGAAATATCCTTCAAAAATCTAGTTTAAAAGAATGAGAACATGCTAGTACTAAGGGCAACTTATCTAATGATTGGAGTAATCCACCCGTCCTGCAAAACATGCTCCTTTTAACACCAACACAATACATACATCATTCAAGATCCCAAAAAATACCCAACAGTATTGCTAGATTAGTATTAAAAAGCTAGATTACAGTACCTTGCCGAGACTCATTTCCTTCGGAGCGTCCTCGTCTGAGCTCGAATCTTCATCCTTCAAAGGAACCTCAGTGTCATCGAACTCATCAAACATGTAGTAGTCGCCCGATCGAACAGCTGTATAGGAAAATATATATGACTTAATTTTATGACCAGAAAAAACATAAAATTAGTCCCAAAGCAAAATTTTAGTTCCAACTCGATTAAAAACATTATTGCCAGTTAAAATGCTAGTAAATTTTGAATAAAATGCGTTTCTATTTTAATCTTAATGGCAGTGATTATAAGCGTGACGGTGTCTTGCTGAAAGTAAAACTGTTTAAGGTAATCTTGCATAAAAACAAGTGCTAATACAACACTAATACGACGATAAATAAAATCCGAAGCGAAATAAACAAATGCGTCAGTTTTACGCTCAGGCGGATTTTTATCTGCAGGAGCAGTTTGTTTAACCGACTATTGAAATCCTAAATTCGGTAGTGTTTTTAAAAGGTTTGTACCTCTGATCTAACTAGAAAATATATGTTGTTTTATGGATATACTTTCAGCTTAGTCCCATAGAAATTTAAGCAAAAACGGCTCAGTGCCTAGGCCTAGTTTGGTTATATTATCTGAAGTCAGTTAAATTTATATTAAAGTTATTTTATTATTTCCTAACATCCACCGTTGCTTTTCATAAATAAACCAATTATAAAACTTTAAAAAGCCAAGGGCATAAACCATGTGCTTATTTAGTTATTTAATCACAACCGTGTTCCTTGCTTTTTGTATATATCATTTTCTGGCACATTAGCTATAAGCAAATGTACGTGGCTGTACTTAAAAATAAACACAAACAAATACAGAAAAAATAAACACACACAGCATCACGATGCTCATGACAAAATTACATGCACACATACGCTGATACGCAACATGCAAAGCGTGAACATACAGTGAAGTGGCGCATTCTGTCTTAGATATTGTATTTACAACAATTATAACTTTACAAACATTATATTCCACCAATTAAAAAAAAAACAAGACAGTTCCCGCCAAATAACCCAACTTGCCTAAATACCGTCAGTAGAAGCTATAGAGAGTTAGTCAAGCGAACACAGGTTACGGGCGATAGACGGAGGCTTAACGTTACCCTTCTGGTGACTTGCGGGCTGCTTATACGGCCTGACGGGCGCTACAAGAAGAAAGCAAAACTCAACACCACAACTCACACTATACATTCAGTGTGGCACAACTTCAAAGTACACCCGGACGATACGATAGGTGTTATTGAAGCGCGTTTAACGAATATTAATTAATGGGTGATTCAGCCTTCGGTGATCCTAAACTTTTCCTAGCAACTCACCACTGTGCCGGAAGGGTGGTTAATCAAAGTAATTATGACGAATATATTTTGCAGAACGGAGACAATCACCTCCCACACCAGAGCAAAAGTTTCATAGATCTATCAATACCTTCGTGTCTCTTTGTGTATACCCGTCGCTCACAAAGAGGACGCGACCGACTTCCTATTCCTAACAAAAAGAAAAAAAAGAACATATAAATCTGTAAAAAATGCTTTACATTATATACAGTGTGAACACGTACACAGATCTATAGAAGCTTCGAGAGCGGTAATGTTTACACGTGTGATGCGAGTGGGGTTCGGCGCGGCTCGACATTGATATGATGGAGGTCCGCTGCAGCAGGCTCGGGCTGGCCACGGTGTGGCGGCGGCGGATCGGCGGCGGCGAGAACACCGGGTACGACTCCTCGGGGCTCTGCGCGCGCGGCAGCAGCTCCGACGAGGGGGGGGACTCGAACGAGATGCGCCGCGGCTCCAAGTACGCGTCCAGGGACACGGTCATGAGGGCGGAGGAAGGGGAGGGCGGGCCGCCTTGCGAGCTCGGAGGGGGCAGTGCGGGCAGCGTCAGGGGGCGGCGCAGGGGAGGGGGGGGTGGGCGCGCGGGAGGGGGGCGCCGACGCCTCGCTCAGCGGCGTGTGGAAGCCGCGCGGGGAGGCCGGGCTGTCGGGCGTGTGGTAGCCGCGCGACTCCGAGTCGCCGCGCACCAAAGGCACGGCCTCCGACGCGCCCGTCTGCGTGTCTTCGTCTTCTTCGCGTGTTAGGGTTAGCGGAATAGAACAACATTCGCGTTACACATACATCTTCCAAATTAGTCTCGGTGACGAACTTTACCGGCAGTCTCACGTGTCGGTTGTTTCAAAATATACATCATACTTTAACAGCTCTTAAATAAGTTTATCTGAATACTCAGTGCGATGTAGGTACTCTTTTAATGACGACTTGGAAACGAAATAGATTTTTGTTCGTAGATTAGCTGCTTATATTTTTCATTCAATCTGTTCACTAGTTCGTTTGCAAATCTCTTGAACTAGTAAAATCTTTTTTTAGTTAAAAAATATCTACTCATGGTACTCATTGAGATGTCTGATACAATTTTATGAGAGTATAGGTAGTCATTGCTGTCATTGCCATTTTACCAAACTGATGAACAAATACTTACCATGGTCGTGGTGCGGTGCCTCCTTAGTCATTGCGCCCTGTATTTTCTTCTGGTTGGCCTTGATTCTCTCCATCTTCACCTTGATTTTCTCTAATATTCTGACCTCTTGGTCTTCTTGAAGGTACATTTGTTTTTGTCGTAATTCCTCTATAAGTTCTGCTCCTCTGCAAATTTTTGAAAGTAACTTTAATTTTTCTTCTGCCAAAATTGTTTAAGTATTTCTTTTGCTAAGCGAAAGATTACCAAAATAATAACCTTGTACTGAACGTTTAATACAGTGTACTCGCCACGAACAAATTTGAGGGAAAAAAGCATGAGTATTCGATCATTTGAGCAGTAAATTAAGTACGTCGCACTGCCAGAGGTCTGGCTGTAAGAGCCCGGCTCTACCGAAATAATAACGATATCTTACCTAGAAGCAAGAACGGTGGTAGCTTTGCTTTCATCAATGACTCTATAGAAGTAATAACTATGAAACAGTCTCCGCTGCAGTATGAGGAAAGCAAAGCAGACGCCGTCCCACGCGAGACCGATGTCTTCTTGAGGTACAGAACACTTCGAATCCTAGAATAGAATTTAATTTAGCACAATAATTTGAAATAAACCCTTTTAAATACCTTGCTACTCTGATACGAGACGTGCAAGGCGGGTAGTCGCAAGGTAGCAAAGTAATTAATCCAGAAATAAATAAAAATAAGCAGCCACTGACCATTACCAGGTTACCAAGTATATTTACCTTATCATAACTCATCTTCAAGAATTTGGCGATGTTGCCACCGGCAAACTTGTCGACGCATCCTATGCCCAGCAACTGAACAAGCCAGCAGGCGTGGAACTGCATCTCCGGCCCGTACAGGCAGCCCGGGATCTGCAGCAACGCCTTCACCACTACCACCGATACGTTGTACCGGAGAAGCCACGACCACCTGCACAGTTTATCACAAGCGATCAATTTTATTTCGATATACTACGGGACATGTCTGCCGAATGCACCCAGATCACCAGGCAATAATCACCACCGACAGGGTTCCATGCGACGTGCACCGCAGCAGCGGCAGACCAAAAATCGAGAAGCCTCGCAAATAACAGAAGCGGGTGGAAAGAGCAAGGGGCTCCCCTTCGGTTTAACAATGGGACACTAAAAAGGCTATTAAAAAAATACTACATGGTCCAGATCGACTCTGCAGGTAAAAAAACTTTCTGCAGTGTTAAAGCTTATAGGTTAAAGATGTTAAGAATCCCTGATACAATAGAAGACAATAGGTTTTATGCACGTATCTACTAGTGTATCAATTAATTTGAAAAACTCACCATTGCAGGATAGCCGCTTTCGGTCTTAAGTAGAAGTCAGTCCCTTGCCATAGGAATATGAAGGACCCGATGAGGTACCCCATAGAGAAAAGGTTGACGCGATTGGTTCCAGTGAGGAACATAATGGCTAGAGTGACCCAAAGCATTCCCAGGAACACCATGCGTTTGACCACATCCAGCCATGTGCTGATCAGAAAAAAAATACAAAATAAAATGAGCCGCGATACGAGCTGGAAAGAACATACCAATGAACACTGTAAATTTATTTTCAATTAATTATTCAGACATTTTAAGGGGATTGTTATGCGCGCGTGTAAACAGTTTTATGTTCACTTAGCCATTTGATGAAAGCCACTAAACGTTCCTGTCTATTTCCAGTGAGGCCTAACCACCACAGGTATCTATTATTGGTAACTGTGGGCGAACATGTGCTGACTTATTCACTCTTCAGCAGCTTATGGATCTGAAGCGGCCACTTGATGTAGCTCTACATTGGCCACTTATGTACGAGGCTAAGCTTTTGCTAAGCCGTCCGCTAGACCGATGAAAGCAGCGAGACAGTAGCTCGGATCCCGTTCTAACTACTAGGTCGATTACTGTCTCGCTCGTTTACCCGGTACGTTTCATCAAGGTTTAAGCATATTTCAATGAGTGGCTATCTTTGGGCTTACCCGACAACGCCGAGGAAATCAGGCACAGGATTAACAAAACTGGGCGTCTCCCAGTCTTGGCCAATGTCTTCGCTGTTGGAGCCGCCGGCGTATGCATCTCCCTGTGACTTCTCCACGCGGAATACGCGCAGCTGACGCGACGCAAACAGCATAAGGAAGAAGTCGAACACCAACTTGGTGGCGTGAGGAGGTTCTTCAGCGTACGGAAGGAAGAACCATGTCCGGATGTGTTTGTGGAACTGAAACGTACGAGATATATACTCTTAGTATTTTGTGAAGTGGAATTTGTTTTTTTTTCGCCGATCGTGCTTGACATATTGGATTGTAATTACGGTGTACAGAAACTGTAAACGTTTTCGCGTCCCTTTTAAGAAAGTAACGATAACGCAGTCAGTAATATTGTTAGCTAGAAACTTATGACATCATTTAGAATCCAAGCGTTGCCCCTATAAAAATACAACACGTTTCTCCTTAATTTAATTGAATAGAATATTTTATACATAGTATTGTACCTGGTTGTCTCCATTCCAAGGGTAGTCAATACAGAATTGCGGCATGAAGCCCACCGCAATCATGTATTGTATAGGGACCAGGACGGTCACGCACACCGTAAATACCGGCCATATTCTGGCCTGCGTCACTCTCTTCACAGACACTAGTAGCAGCAGCCAGAAAGCATATAAAACGGCGTATATATCCATACGAGAACCTATTACGCCTATAAGGCATATTAATGTCACCTAAAACAAAGGCATTGTTGAATATTGGCAGGTTTAATATAGGAAAAACTCTTAGTACGTTGAATTGTCATACCTCAACACCAAATTTATAGAAACCATAGTTGATGATGTACTTTAAGCAGTGTATTAAATCCTTGTCTGCCTCTTTGCGCGTTACTTCAGGAAACATGACTTTTTCCATTTGCCTTGATTGGCCAGGATCCCTGTATGATAATTCATAGATTAAAACCGCAGTCCACATACATACATACCGTCACGCTTCTTTCCCACAGGGGTACGCAGAGACTACTTTGTTCCACTTGCTACGAACCTGACACACTTCTTTCACTTCTTCCACATTCATCAATCTCTTCATACATGCTCGTCGGTTTCGGGTACTCCTGACCTGACCTTTTTCCGAAACGTCTCCTATTTGGTCTCGGGACGTCCGTCTACGCCTCCCAACGTTACCATTCACACTCCCCATACAGATCTGTTTAGTTAGTCTACTTTCATCCATTCGCTCTACGTGACCAAACCAACTAAGCATACTTTTTTCTATCCTAGTCACTATAATATTTTTTCCTCTTTCACACCAGCACGTTTCCTTATCACACTATTCCTTATTCTGTCTTTCAGTGATACACCTGCCATACCCAAGTCTCGCTACCGTACATTAATGTTGGAACAAGCACCCCTCTGTGGACAGCCTGACGCGCCTTCTTCGACACCTCACTGCTCACAAAGTCGCGCAGCGCCCCATTTACCATGTTTCCTGCATTCACTCTTCTTTCAATATCACTTTCACACTTCCCATCGTTCGTAAACGCCGAACCCAGATATACAAACTCTTTTACCTATTCGACTTTCTTACCCGCAATCACAATCTCACATTCTGTCATACTGTCGTGTTTTCGTCAGTCCACAAAAACGAGATAAAAGAAACGATATGGTCCTACCTGATAGCTTGTTGCCGGTATGTCACCAGCGAATGGAAAGTGATCACAGCTATAAGACCTATGTAGCCTTTGAGCACGACAGCTAACGGCTTACTGGAACTGGCCTTCTGGAACCCCATCCACTCTGCGTTATTGAACGTGGATAGATTCGTACCGTTAACGTCCTGAAACAGAAACGTTTATACCATTATACCATCACAACTTTTCTTATTAACAGACTTTTGGATCATGAAGCTCCCTAGCTTGATCTTTTTGGGGTGCAAAAGAACGTTTTTCAATTGAGTGCAATCGAGTGCAATTTTAATTTGCAAAAAAAAAACATTTAGCGGTATGTATGTTACATAGAGCTTGATGTATATCTATTCTGAAATGTGTGCAAATTCCCGACAAAGCTCGCAAAACATGTAAATTAAAAACAATAATTGAAGACTTACATCTACAGTACAATTTACATCAAAGAAATTATGTGGAATGTATTCTATTTGATACATCATTTTCAGCATGAAGTAAATGCTGATAAGTGTCGATATCATAAGGATGACAGCGCGCTGCTTCCTCGCATTCATCAACAGGGCCGGTGCTACTACAAGCATTATTGGTACATGCATTGCGCATACCTGTAAAAAATAATGATAAGGATTGTCACTAAGTACCTAAATATAAAAAGAGCAGAAGAATAACAGAGAAAATCTATTTAACTTACGTTAAGGACACATAGCAGCGTGAGAGAGAGAAAAATAACTTTTGCGAGGTGTAAGTGGAGATAGATAAACATTTTGTCGATGCAGTCGTACACATGAGATCTATAAATAATTATTTTTTCCGCGATCCACGCGCGGAACGCTGTAGACTGGGGTTCTGTTGTTGTCGGCGCGTATGAACGCGATCGAGAGGGTTTCCTGTGTGAGAAAAATTAAAAATGCCGAGATGTTTTTCCAGAATGGTATGGTAAATTTAATTATATACCACCGTAGAACCTTGTCGCAATTGACCGGCCGCCGTCACTCAAACTCGAGTGATGTGTCAGCTTATTGCGATAGGGTTCTACGGTGGTAAGTGAATACATTTTCCTTGCTGTACGGTCTACACTCTAGGTTTAGTGGACGAAGATCTTAATAAACCACAAAATATACTATTTGTTAATTTCTGTTACCTGTGCAGGTCACGCTTTGTGTTATAAGTGGACAATTCCAGGGAATGTTCGGCTTCGGTGACGGATTCGGGCGTATCCGCCCTTTCCTCTTCTAAAGGTAGCTGTGGCAGCTGTACAAACATTGGCAAGATATTAGAAAATATAGATTAAGTACTAAGTAATAACTAACAACATTATCTGATTGTTTGAATGGAAGAATAAAGTCAAACAAATCGTACTTACATCATCTTTTGTAGTGGAAGCACCGGCTTGACTAGGTCTACTCGACTCGTTCCCATCTCTAACTACGCTGTTAGTTCTGAAAAGAATAACAGTGGTTGTCATCAGGGCGGCAGCAATTTAGAAAAACATAATCACAAATCAAAATGCATTCGACTAAAAATTGTTTAGTTAGGGTTCTCAAAAAATTTTAACACCTTTTTATTAGTTTCAGTCATTACGTTCGAAGAATGGAAACAAATCTGGCATAAATCTTATTCAGTGCAAATGACTACGATTCCTTACTTTACTTAAAAGTGTAAATAGTGACCAGGTAAATTACCTGGTCCGTGGATTAGACAGCGCCATAAAGTCTTTGTGGAAGTAATGCACTTGCATTATAGTGATAATGAGGAAACAAGTAGGCGTCAGAAGTTTGACGAACAAGTCTGCCGGGTGATAGGGCTCCAGGCCGAGATCGTGTTGCCTGAAACGTTCATCAATCAGTTACAGAGAAAAGCTACATTTAACTGGAAATTAAATAAAATGGAACATTTAGCTTCTTTGGATAGTTTTCTGGTCTGACATTTAATATGACTTGCCAAAGGAAATCTTCTGCTTATTTATTAGGTAATACTAATTACTAAATAGTAAGAGTGATTGAACTTACAACTGTTCGTTGATACGTAAATACTTTTCTATAGTCTTGGAAAAGTTATCGAATTGATATATGTAAATTAGTATGAGATTGATCATGGAGTAAATGATCACTGTAATCCAGAAGACATACATCAATCGGCGCCACCAGTACCAGCTTATCTGTAAAAAGAAACGATTACTGACAATTACTAACTTTATATTGGGGCCGCTAGGAATAAATGATTAATTCGTTAAACCTCGGTTTGAGGTTAGGTTAGGGAATCCACTTTCATACATTTTTACTTCTTAAAAATCAGAACTTTGCTCGAAGTTATGTAGCTGATTAGGAAAGATCTTACTGTGTTGACCCCCACTAAAATAAAAGAAAAGAAATGCAAGAAGACGTAAATACTTCCCTAAAAATTGTTGCTTATTCAAGGATTTTACGTTAAAAAGTTGACTTCATAGAACCGGCCTTTTTATATTTTCGACCTGACCGGCTACAGCGTGACTCAGAGTCGGTTACGTGTCTTACCCTAATTACTCAAGCCAAGAATAACATACCTGGAACATGAGTATGAATCCGAGGAACAAGAACATGTAAACTATTCGGAATATAGTCATCCGATTGCCCGTGATGCCGATGACAAACAGCATTATGACGACGACGTAGATCCAGTAGCGGGCGCACGCGGCTTTGAGGAAGTCCCCCAAAATACGGAGCAACCTTGAACGGCTTTCTTCCTCGCGTTGGGCTTCAATTACTGAAAATTTTGATAATCTATGTTTTAATACTGAACACTAAGACAATGTGTATCAAGATATATCTAATAATCTTGGTATAATGTGATTATTAGCTCGAAAAAAGGAGGCCGTCAGATTTATGACTGATTGTGTGCCGGCTTGGAAAACATTAAAGTGCGGGGTGTACAGGTATATAGACTAGAATACAAAGAGTGTTTTCTAAGAGCAAATCAGATCATAATGAAGATATAGATTGTTTCGTCCGTGATGGAAGAAGAACAAGACCAAAATTAGTTTAAGTGATAGCGATAAGTATAAGATGAATCGTTTGTATAAGAAATTGGAAGTAGACTAGAAACATGTCATCAATAATTACCACCCGCTAGACCTGATGCGTGGATGACATAAAGAAAAAAGTTTTCATCAGATTACAAATCTCATAATTTGGAAATTACGCTAATATTAGTTGGGTTATGTAGGCTTACTGCGTCACTTCACAGGCTTCCTAAGTGAAAAATAGACATAGAGCAGTGCAAAGTTGGCTAAATTCATTATGAACAGACTAACATTGGGTCCCAGATATAGAAAATGCTAATAATTTCCACTAATACCACAGAAACATCACGGATTGTCTTCCCTGCACTCCATGTCATCGTTACTCTATGTAAGTAGTCGATTACTTTACTTAATGGTGTGTGATGGTACTGACCGCTGGCGGCGGTGGACACAGTGAGCTGCAGCGGCGCGGCCATGTCGGTGATGGCGGCAGAGCGGCGGCGCTGGCGGATCTCCTGTATGCGCTGCCGCAGCGTCACCCAGAACATGCACGTGAACAGCGACTTGATCAGCAGCGGCACGCACGGCTCGCCATCGGCCCTCCCCAGACCTATCTGCTGCAGGTTCACTTCCTGGAGACGACACCAATCACAATATTTGGTAACTATTCATTTTTTGCTGAGATACGATCGTTATACCCGAACAGTCACACCAAGGCTCGATAGGAATCACAATATGTGTAACCTTTGCGATTTTTATTCATCACTACATAGTATAAAACAAAGTCGCTTTTTCTGTCCCCAAATCCGTATGTATGCTTATATCTTCAAAACTACACCACGGATTTTGATGCGGTTTTTTTTAATAGATAGAGTGATTCAAGAGGAAGGTTTATAATGTATAATACATGCATGATATACCGTGCGAAGCCGGGGCGGGTCGCTAGTAATAACTATAACTAGAGCAAGTAGAAATCTCCTTAAGATTACCTCGACATTGCGTTTATTTAGCTACGCGAGCTATTCGATCTACCCGCACTTGATCTTGATTTCACACCGGGACCGTAATACACTGAGACACAACGGTCACTATGTCCGAGCAAGTACATTCTCTGCAGATACAGACACCCAACGCCTTGGCTCCTTTGAGTAGTGCCAACTAGCGATGGTGATTGTACAAAAGGCGACACAATGTGAGCGAACGAATGTTTCATCATGGTACGGAATACTAACTGCGTCAGTGTTAATTAGGTTCAATGATCACCCATCTCCATCTCACGAAGGTCAAAATGCTATACTTAACACAATGCCACACGAAGTATTCTCTGACTAAAGGTAAAGTACCGCTTCTTAAAACCTCTGTACACGTAGGTCTAATCTGCTGGATCGGCTTGTTACTTAATATTTTCTATGCATGTTTTAATCTTGTCTACATTGACAGTTTCGATATGGGACTGGGTGACACTCACAGTAATGTTGGAGGGAAGTTCAGACTCCAGCAGATCCATTCCATAGATGTACTGTGCCAGCAGCAGCAGCATGGCGTACACCACAAGCACTGGGCTTGTCTTAAGCATGAAAGAGCGTTGGTCCTGGCAGAGCCAGACCACGTTGGCCCACATCAGGAACACAAAGGTCAGCCACGAGTGGAACATTATGCTCCACGCCATCATTGTGATCGTTGTCGCTATGTAAGATGATCTGTTGAGAAAAATAATAACTAACGTTTACGTCAATTACGGTGTGATGTTGAATAATTAACCATCATAGATTAACATAAAACAAAGGATTCAGCCAAAGAAAATTTTAGGATTGGGATTTTAAAATATTAACTGCCTGTTTTTTGTTTACCTGACTAGAACTTGGAAGAAATCTATAACGGCGGCAATTATATCATCCAACAGCGTTGGCTCACCGGGTTCCATCATGGATTCTGTAAAGTCAACCAAAACAGAACATTATAAAGCGATACCTAAATACTCTAAACGTTACAGTGTCCACAACCAAATCAAAAATCAGATTATGAAGGAAGTTTTCTTTCACCTAAAAAGGAACCATCAAAGATAAATTTTCCCGATAGCTTTTTATAACTTAACTAAAATGACAGTTACCTTCATCAGGCGGCACGATGACGGAGCCGGTGGAGTCCTGGTGGAGCTTCCTCAAACTGCGCGAGCGCACGCTCGACCACCTCTTGCTCGGACTGCTGTTGTGGATGAGCTACACATGGGATCCATCATCAGAATATTGAAACGAAATAGAACCACACTCTGATATACGATTTGATCTGATATCCTTTCTGTCAGAGATCAATATTGAATCTTAATCCTTAATCTTTCCACAGACAATTTTGCATTTAAATAAAATTTATGGCCAAAAAAATGGATTACTTTTAACGGGCGATATTATTTATGTATTCATTTGTTATCCACATTTAGCAAGTGTTGTGGCGCCACCTACATGCCGGTATTAAGAATTAAAGAGCTTAAAACACCTGCGAGACCGCCGGCGAGACCAGAAGGGACCTTTCCAATAAAATGTTGAATTTTAATGTGTTACCTGATAAATCAGTATTGTTATGGCGTAACAAATGAATGCTTAGTTATATACATTTTACTTGGAACAAGGTTTTTACATGTGAATTAAAATTTTTGCAACAAACATTAATCACTGCGGAAATTTACAAACTAAGTCATGTCATTATACATATGGTAATGATATGAGCTGTATTCCTTTAGAATAGTTATTGTTTAGTATCTAATATTAAAACAACTTAATTAAAACAATTAACATGCTACACAAATTAACACAACACAGGTACCACTAGTAACACGAAATAAACACAAAAGTTAGAGTATCTAAAACATGTATAAAACACACACATTCAAAGCAAACTTCAAACAAATGCAAACTTGAGTGAAAATTTTGAAAATGTCATTCAAGCATTAGTATGCTAACGATTTTGTTAATCGCATGACAACAAGATTATAGGCATTTTAATGTGCATACAATTAATGCAGAGCTGTCTTAAGAACTCTTTTAGGTGGCCTTGATATTTCGATCTCATGATCCCGTCACAATATAAAAAAATGAATACCTACAGGGGTGTTCTCACTGGGGCTCCCGCGGCTACGAAGTGTTTGGCTATTTATGTACGAATATGCAACCTATAAAAGAATGAAAGCAGATTGCAAAAAAGTAAAAAAAAAACAGATTTGTGTTAAATTAAGAAATATATGTATGTATGACATGAGTCAGAATCAGTGTCCATTCGTTAGTGCTGAGGATGCGTGCATACCCAAAATCTAAAAAAGTATAATTTCTACAAGAATCTTATATCTACAGCATGCAGGATAAGAACTACAACAGTAAAGTGTGTGCGAGTATGGTGACTAATTTGACTACCAACTACAATAATAACTAATATTCAGTGCAAGTATGTAAACAGCTTATTGTACGGTGGAAGCGCAGTACGCTTACGCGGACTCTCTTAGTGGCGCTCATCCATTTGTCTCTAGGAGCAAGCGCGCCTCGATTGTGGAACGAAACGCCGCGCACTAGCGACCCATTCAGCTTGCCCGCCTCTACTCCAGTCAGTTGACTCTTTTTTTTAGCCTATAAATCCCGTTTGACAGCATAGAAGGATTAATACAATATTCCAATAAATTGTTAAAAACGAATTCGGTCCCCATCCGAAGAGAGTCAACACTACCAATAACCTGGCGTGTACAGGCAATGCATTTCAAGACGTAAGATTCTACACAATCAAAGATTATTTAATTTGATAAAGCATTCTGTTATTAACCACAGTATTAGTCATTGAAAAAAAAAAACTCATCATTCAAAATAATAACGTAATGTTAGCAGCATGCAAACATACCTTTGGTTTGAACAGTTCCCGCGTTTCTAATCCTAGTATGTAGTAAGTAAATAGTATGATGAAGGGACTAGCCAATGTGGCCCACATGTGGTCTTCTGACACTTCGAATGTGAACCTAGTGGGATCCGTTTCATTGATGTTTACCAATTTGGTTAGACCAAAGTACCTGAAACACAATAAAGAGTAGTTATTGTAAAACAAACATAAGCTTTTATAACCCGTTACACTACACCATTAGGTACATTTATTACATACTCGTAGTAACATGGTCATCATACCTTGCAAAATCCATTTCTGGCGGGTAAAACTCGATGGCCCAGGTGCACTGGTAAGCCAGCAGCACCGCTATATGCGCCGCCATTATAGCCATGAGGCAGCGTCCTACTACGGCGAACCCTCGCTCCAGCGGCCGTCCCAGCGACCAAGCCGTCGCGGCACCCATGAACACCAGGAAGTAAATACCAGATGTCACGCTTGGCCGCATTATGGCAGAGAACATTATTAGGATCAGACAGAAGTACTTTCCTGGAATGTTGAGAAAAGTAATGGATAACACGTTAAGAAGAATAAGTTTTGCATCCTATAGTAGATACCGCAGCATAATCAGATATTAAATATACCTACTATTGGACCAAAGTTTCTAAAAATAGTACATTACTGAAGAGACCAGTTAGTATGGCATACTGGACGAGTTTCTTTGAAATCCGAGCCGAACGTGAGGATTTTTATTTTATATACGAGTCCAGTAAGGCACTTAATGGTTGAAGCTTGTATAGTGCTTTTCTCAAACATGACACAAAAAAACTACAAATACTGAAATTAAAATTGCATGACAACGAATTATTCCAAAAAAGATAGTTGACCATCGCGATCAGGCAATCAAAGGCCGTTTTCCATGAATGATATATTGATTGCTATTTAACGGCCCTTATACAGGTTTTTCGGGAACATTTCGATACCGCGATTCAGTATTGGGACTGTCCGATACAGCGACATATAGTGACCGACAGTCGTACTAAACTGCTTTTCCTACATCTGATTAAGATCGTAATACTTACATGTATTTTTATTACTAGATTTAAGTGCTAATAGCAACGGAAGTAATCAAATCAGAAGATAAATTCGTCGGTAGGTTAAAAGGTACAAACCAGCACGGAGCTATTAACATGAAATACGCATATCTCAAATTAAGAAGTGACTTGCGGGATCGTGTTTGCGTGGTTTAATTGAACTGTAATTCATATTCGGCGCTGTGTTTTCCGTCAATGGCACCTTTTCATCGTCAAGCCTAGCATGATAGTAAAGCTAATTTGATGACTATTCATGCCATTTGCATGGATATGACTTTTACAGTGCACTCTCTGACAGAAAATATGTCTAATATTGAAAATTTCAAGTAAATATATTTTTGCTTTTGCGACTTGTGAACATACCTGCACTAGTGAGCAGCGGATACCGTTGATGCTTCGTATCTTTTCTCTTGTCCAAAGTGGGATTTGGCCCCGTGAGCAATTTTTTAACCGCCAGATATACTACCAATGACGTCCCAGCCATCACTAGCTAGAAAATCAGTAATAAATAAGAATATTGAGAATATGAAGTCCATAATAAAAGATAATTAATGTCAATATACATACTTCTGGAGCTAAGTAATGCACCGCCATGATCGGATCTATCCCAGCGTAAGACACAAGACCCAGGTTGTGCCCGATCTTCTGTATGATCGGGTAGTGGTGGAGCAGCGAGCCGTAAGGCGCAAAGCCAGCAAGCACGCTGTGCCATACTGCGTGCGTCAACAGCAGCAGGAATGATATCGCGACAACTAAACATAGGAACTTGCCGCGAACTCCTGCAATGCCATATACTAACTAATAAGAATACTTTCGATACATATAAATATTTTTCTGAGCAATGAATCTAGAAAACTAGACAAGATTTATCTACGATTCTAGATGAAGGCGCCTGAAAGTCTGCGAAACTTCCCCGGCTCACACTTCACGTACTCGAACTAAACTTGTAAGTGTATATTCCGAAAAACTATAAATCTTGAATTTATAAACATTATAGTGTTGGATAAAAGATTTAAGCGGGAACAAGATGTTGAATAAACTTCATGCTGCGTATGCAATTGGACTAATTCTGCTCAGAATAGATTTTATAATGCCTCTGTGCTAATATTGAACATAATCCAGTTGCTTACCGCCGAATGTTCGTGCGTCTGGAACCTGGGCCAGCGGTGCTATTAAGTAAAGAAGCAGGTATATGAAGGACAGGCCGAACGGACGAACTGCTATACCTGTAAAGATGCAGACGTTTCGTGAGCAAGAGTGCAATAATGCTGATGTCATTTAATTAAGTATTGTTATATTTAAATTATTTTGTATCATTAAAATCTGTGTATAAAATGTGCAATAATAATATGACATGTCTAAAAATGCCACGATATTTCTGTTTAGAAAAACTTAAGTGTACCTACTCGTACATCTATCTACGTTATGAAGTTAAAATAAAAATAACTTAAAATCCATAAATACTTTAAAATTAAAGTACGCATTAAATTTTTTATTCTGTAATAATATTGAATAGCTAGAACAATACGACATTGAAAAGAAAGAAAAAAAACAATAGAAATGAAGTAGCAGAGAGAAACGGAAATAAACCGAAATGAATACAGACAGATTTGATAAATCGCTAAAGCTGCCGTCCGATGAAAGAGCGCCCTACCTAAACAAAACTTGACGCGGGTAATACATTTAGTGAATAGTAGGTACTCTTATTTACCTACTCTGTTTTTGATTTATGGTTAGTTATTTAACATAGCCAAGGAGTTCAATAATTCGGTATTGTATTGTACCTACCTACTTCTATTAAAACACTTTCTGACACCCAATTATGAATTAGCTAGCTAGATATGTACCTATCGGCTCTTTCAAAAATATAAAAATATTTCAGGGCACGATACGCACAAGTACCTACTTAACTCTCTTAAATATATTTCAGAATCTAAAACAGTATTTAATATTCAATTTCAGGAAGGCACATAAGATGAATGAGTTGTTATGTATGACAGTATACTGGTAGCGTTCTCAGTTACTACTGCCGAACCCTGGAACCAAGTTAAAATAATTGGCACGGCCACAAAATGCCACTGTAACATTTAGCCCGGGTTTGTTCCACTCTGTTTTATATTTCGCCCCATTTCCCGCGTCCCAGACGTCCCAACCGACCCAACATAACTCGTAAATTGGTTCATTCTACAAAGCAGTAAGAGCAAAGTGTCGACATGACAACTTTTTAAGGTGATTTGAATAATTATCGTATCAAACAGGTTAGTGGAATCGTATCTTAGCATTAAGGAAGAAAAGATATGAGTTAGGGTCCTACCTATTAAGGTACTAAACTAACTATTGAGGTACTTATGTATTATCAAACCATCACTTATACTACTTTACAATCGAGTTTGTCAGATACTATCGATTCATAAATTGTCTATTGTTTACTAACACGAGACCTCACCCAAGAATTTCAATGTTAAACGAAGATAAACAATATTCGTCGAATTATATTCACAGTAGACAGCCTGTGCGTAATCTGTTATTTTTTTCTATTGATCATGATGATATAAGCTAGATTAATTAAGTTACGTTACATAAATTGATATGAAAAGTGGGTTATCTATTTACAACCACCTAGAAGTACTTAACCAGTAAATCGGTCAAAGTGATATAATCTGATAAGAAAACTAAATTTGCAGAAAATATAAGCAAGCAAGTACCTAAGTAGGTACTGAATGATCAGGATAGTTTCTTACTTCATGAGTTTAATTACCAAACCTCGTATGTATCAAAATCATGGTTAGGTAGGTAGGTATAGGTTTGATTTAAAATATAGTCAGACTAATTACTCACGTCCAGACAAACGACACACCTGAAAATGTCAAGGATGGAATGCCACCTAAATGACTGTATCTGTTTAATTAAATAAAACCATTAAAAGGCACTCAAGTACCACGGTATGGTGCCATGCATCCATTGCAAATAATTATACTAAATTGACAAACATTATGAGACACGCAAGTTTAAGCACTGCATATCTTTAATCTGTTTCTAGTCATACGGGTAAATGATTGCATAAATAAATACTTGATTCTTGTAACGCATTGTGCCTAGGTCGAACTTACACGGCTGTGATAATTGAACTGTATAATCGCGGGATAATGCTATGTGAACAAACTGTTGATATAAAATCTAACCGATAATGCGGAAGGAAAACAAATATAATTAGATCCCATATCTAGACCGAAAATCAAAACAGTACCGTGGTAAATAGGTAACCACGTTGGCGACGACACAAAAAAGGAAAGACCGAGGCGGCCGAACAACTACCTTATAATTATAATATAGCACTGTATATCCTGTCATATGTTTAATGTCTTTATGGGCCCTATCTTACGAAAGAGGAAGAAGCTTGTATAATTGTTTCGAAATGTATGATGACGATGATACAAGACCTCCCTATCTCAAGCGCTCTAAACAAACAAACCTATTCATCATCCATCTGTGATAACATTTTACAGTTTCAACAATTATAGGTGTCAAAATGCTCGCTAGTGAGGCGAACAATGGAAATGATGTCATTGCACTGGGAAATCGCCGTGAGCTGTCATAACACCCGTGCGAAGGAATCCTGGATCTGGACTGCGCTTTAAAACCGAGCGCCGACATAAATACGAGATATAAATAACACACCAATTTTAAAAGCGGGAAAGATTCTAAAACGTATATTGGACTTTCTCCTGAAATGTAAACATTCCGCGTAAGCTTGCTTAAATATATTTTGCAAGCTTTTTGTTAACTTGCAATTTCTGTATGTATTTAAGTATGTATTTTGTGGCAGATATCTTTAACCAATTGAGGTGAAATTAATCATACTTGTGGAAATGGATGACAATACAATAATCTGGTAGTAGAATTCTAGTGGCCCGGTCAGGACCGTCTTCGCTGGTGGGAACTCTTCAACTATTGGTCTGATTGACTTGAAATTTGGTACACATTATGAAGGCCGGATGGCAATGTAAGTATAGTCAACAAAAAAGCTTGTACCAAATTATATTTTTGCGTTAGGTTATTTTGGTTGTGTTGAAATTTCATTGAGACCAGTAGAATTTTTACAATGATTTAATATTCCGGTAATGTTAATGGATCCATAGAGACGCATATTATAATTAAACAATCTATTTTCCATATTAAAGCTATTAGATAATATTTTCTTTTTTAAGTAAAACTTGTTCATCCAGTTTTACACAAATCTCGTACGGAATTGCTAAATTGGTACCCAAAAATATATTATGAACCTCAGTGGCATTCACCATTTACCACATTTTTAGGAATGGAATGTTACAATTTTAACATAAGGATTCAGTCGAAATCGACAGATTATGAGTTGCAATGATGAGATCATTGTTATGTAGGTTGCCGACTGCCCAGTTAACTGTCAGTGACCTTGTGAATCAGACACCCGATAAGGTAATGCGCGGCGTCGAATGTGCTCAAACGGCTACTGACAGACAACCTTACATTTTAATTACAAACACGAAACCTGCCAAAAACAAAGTATTTTACTACGCACATTAACCGATGGCGATGACCGAACCCACTTTTACTTCTTTACAGATTTGTTGTATCTCAAAACAAAAGCGAAACCCAGTACGTATTCTTGCGTAACTTTGCGTTTTCATAAATAACTTAAAACCACTGATTTCAAAGTAATAAAAAAATATACCTTTTATTTGGTATGTCAGCTTGTGATGTTTTTCTTATAATTTTGTTATTTGCAAAAAAGCGACTCAAATTCAAAAATCATTTTTATGTAACACGACCATTTTGGGGTTAGATACGGAAATTAAAGTGTTTGCAAAATTTCAACTTGAGTAAATTGGCTGTGACTGACGGACAGACAGACAGACAACGACGGAGTGAAACTATTATCATTCCTTTCGTCAATCAATTTAATGCCCAACTCAATGGTAATGAGTAATGATGGATGTTGAAATGTTTCCGCATATACTGGAATAAACAAACTGAAATGCCTAAATAAATACCTAAAAACATAAGAGGAAATCTAGAATCCATGCTTTAAATAACAAAACATACCGTGTTATATTTGGCGTTGGCAAAGATTTAATTGTTTTTCCCGGAATAGATTGTGTTTTAATATAGTTAAGTGGCAAGTTCGTGTAGTATAATTAAGCGCTGGATTATATGGGGCTGGGCGGTGCGATGCGTGAGTGTAGCGATTACGCTGGGAGGGAGTGTTCGCGAATGTCCTAATGTATATAAGATAGTTATTTAACTATCATTATATACCCGACCCACTTCCTAAAGTGTTACTTTCCATTAACTTTGCACAAACAGGCTCATTTTACTGGCAAGCTCCGCAAAATATTTTTATCTTTTAAACTAAATCTGCCGCTCGAAAATAAATTAAGCATCTACCGAATCTGCGCAGTGGTATACTGTAAACTTCAAGTTACGTGCCAGAAACTCGATGTGCACAGAAATTTACCGTTAGTAGGTAGCTAGGTAATTACGTAGGAGTTTTATAATTATGGATATGGATATATTACATTCAAGTCTGTGAAATTGAAAATCCTAGAGATATTTCATGTTCCTCGCGAGTCATGTGTCGCTGTTTACTGTAACAATATAATTTCAAATGAATGAAATCGAGCACTCGGTAGGTAGGTATGTGTAAAATCCATCGAATCCAGTTGTTTAAAATAAAATACAAGTCTTAGAGTCCATTGACTAAACTGAAATCAAGCCCCTTTAACAGCGCTCCCAGATAGGCGTTACATCGCCCGCTTTGAGACACTAAGGTTTAATTGAAGGCTTTCGGTGAAGAGGGAGCGGCCCATTAGTTGGACAAACATCGCTACTACACACAAAATTGTATCGCCCATATTTTTTGTACAGCTGTAGGTTATATTCCGCGTGTATTGTGTGATAGGAATTATCAGTTGTGTACTTATGTGTTTTCGTAATTGCATCCTAAAGAATAGAGGAGGTGCAAAGGTGAGGCGGGGTCGGCGACTGGCCGCGTTACGAGCGTCGCGGCCGACGCCCGGCGCTCGGCGCGGATCACGGAACTCCGTGTATTCCAGATATATGTAAGTAGTCGACGCGATCTGATTTAATATGACGACTCTATATGCATTCTACTATGACATCATTTTGGATAGTTATGTTCATTAACAAGGTAATAGGTATTTTGCGAGTAACCATGCTCTCGTGAGACATCATTTATATTAACTGCACTGAGAACATGACTCATAAAAGTGAGTTGGACTTTAATAAGCCTTTAGTTTACCTCTTTAGTAAAGGTCAGAGAAAAGAACACCGAAACGCTAATTTCGGCACCTTTATAAATATTAATAAAATAATAAGTACTCGTTTGACCTTCGTACAATCTTAGAGCCATTACGTTTTTATAAACAAACTGGCAGTGTTAATTTAAAATAGAAAAATATTGGTTCGATGTGAACGGCTAATAGTCATTAACAAAAATGACTACATAAATTCTAACAACATTCGAGATAAGTTTGCGTTGCGAGTTATATCAATCTGCGAGCGTGTAACGATAACGACTAGCGTTGGAATAAACATAGGGCCCGGCAGGTGCTATAGTGTTCCATTTCGTCGGATTTACGGGCCACGTGGGGAATCGGGTCACGCAGGATTTACCTCCTTTACGAGTATGACACTCATTTGACCTACTCATTTTCATGATCTAAAGCTGAACGAAATGAACCTGGAAAGGTCACGCGAATGCCGTGTGGGTATCGCTACGGTTGAATGCTATTCTCATTATCTACGGAAACCGTGACTCAGAATTCAACACTTAGACTAGTGTCTAGGGGAACTGAACAATTTAATGAATCATCGTCAATTTAGGAAATATGAACTTACAGAGCTAATGTGATAATGGGTGACTCTGACATGACTTCGTAACAGACTATCTATCTGTTACGATTTGTAAAGACAAGCCAAAAGTACAAACCGAGTAGCTATAACTGTGACTAAATTGAGAGCGGGTAGCGTTGCGTGTTGTTAATGGCTTGCAAATTTTGTGATTTGGAAGGGCTCGCAGGCAAGGCCACGTGAACTCGGTCAACGGGGAGCCAGCCCAGCCTTTACCAGCCAGGCGCGCCCAACGGGAGGACGTCCTCCGCAATGCGACGCGTGCTGCCATATGTATGACTACCACGTAAGGAGAATAGCGGCCAAGGATTTACTGCCAAGCTAATGCGTAAGTATTTGAAAACAATATTGACCTAAAGAAAACCTGCTACTTACCTACTTGCGCGAACAAGAGACGCTGACTTTAATGTAAGGAAAGGCTGTTGTTTGTAGGTATCGGGCGAGATAATGGCCCATTCCATTAAACCCATTAAAAACCCACTTTTTACTGCAATATCTAAAAGCCCTACCCATCCGACCACTCTATTTTAAACTCGAATACAAAATGGGAGTAACATGTGAGAATGCCGGCAAAGTAATAAATTGTAGAATGTTATTATTACAAAACAAATAAATGGGAATAACAGTAGGCGCTGGTCCTACGCAATTATAGCACTGACAGCTTAATAATGAATACGAGTATACGTACATAACATATGTAAATCACGTCTTTATCTCTTACGAGGTAGACAGAGCTTAAGGTAACAAGACCTGAAGACCACGTTTAGCATGATTGTGGGCATATCGTATAGGTGAAAAGGGGAATCAAAATATTGATGGGTTGCTAGCCGCATTGCCTATAGCACGATTCCTAAGATTTTGCCCATTCCCTCCATGGGCTTTTACCATCTGCGCGGGAAGTGGAGCTTAATAATGAATAGGAGTATGACTGTGAAGATGAAACAGTAACAAGTTACAATCAGAGTGAGATGTTTTCGAGCTCTTACTCGCCCTTTTACCGTCGATACCGACTCTACGTGTCCATTTTTTTAAAGGTTTTTGTCACGGCCGGCCGCACTACTCTTCACGTATTGCCCTATACCTACACCGAATATTTCCATAATTGAGTTTGACACTCAAAAGATGTGACTAATTAATGTAAAATGACTATCTCTACACAGGGAGGCATTGCAATCGTTAGTTGCTCTATGTCCGTTTATATTAATCTGCATATATAAGCTATCACTGTGAGAAGGCGTAATACATGAAACTGAGATTAGAATTAGAACCGTACCGACCGATACCGTACCGAAATTGACCTGAATGTTTACTAACATCGGTTCTTAAAATCACAATCTAAGGATATATTTATGGCCATACACGTCAAAACACTGCCAGGTGCCTGCCAGTATTGACATAGTTGATTTATTCGCAAAAACCAAGATCGTGACGTTTAAATTGATGCCGATAGAAAAACTTGACGGTCAGCAAAAAAATACAATTACGTAATAGTCGATTTTGAGTCTGAATAATCTGGGAGCTATATGCTGGGATGGTGGCATTCAGGCGCGACCACACCGGTACGTAAGACGTTGACGGCGCGTTTACGCAACAAAATGTTTGAGAAACCAGTAAGAAAACGTGGACGCCTACGACACGTCACTGCATACACGCCGGTGTGGTCGCTCCTTTCGGCGGCGGCCGGCGCCGGCCGGTTCCGGTGCATTGCGTCACCACACAACGTGTATCCCACATTGAAATTAAAATAATCAGAATAATGTGACAGTTAATTCGCGTTTACGACATTTACCAATTTAACGTGGTATGTGGCACAGTTTAAAAGGTCATGAAAAAAAGTGGAATAACAGGTTCAAACTTCAACCCCACTTTCTTATCTTTTTATTTAATTGAACACCAGTCTACTTATTTCCGTTAAGGACCGAAAAGTGTCGAGTGGCAAGTTCCAAGCATTTGTAAACTATGTACCCACCCGCATGATCTTAAGGAATATTTAAAAATTGGACAAGTGCGCAACAGACTTGCACACTGAGGGTTCTGTACATACGAAATAGATTGTACCAATGAAGTAAAAATTTGTTACACATGTGTATTTCCACAACTCCAATAAAGATGTGTAACTAAAATCTGTGATTTTTGAATCAAGGGACAAAAATTAGAAAATAAAAAGGAAATTCATTGTAAACTGTACTATGTGACAAATCAAATGAAATGCCATGCTGTCAGTTTCAAATATGTGGGTACATTTTTTTTTAATTTAGTTATTAATGATTTTGCAAATATTTAAAAATACTGATAAAAATTTCTCCTTCCCCATTTCTCTACTAAATACTGATTATAAAAAATAGAAAAAATACATAGGTGAAATGCTTTTTTACTTGTAGATTACCTACAAGAGAACCTATTATAGTTATGAGCCTAAAATTTGGAAACAATATTGCTTGTAGTTTTTCAACATAAGGGTTGCAACTCCCTAGGAGTAGCAGATTCCCCTTAAAAGGGTCACAATAATCTCAAAATTCGTCCATTATAATTAAATATTTAATATATTATAGTATTTAGTATTTATATCATCACTGCAGATAAAAGTACTAAAAGCAAGAGGTGAATAGGGGTCACCTTATATTTTTTTAGAGTAATGGGGATCGTATTGGTATACTAAAAAAAACTTACTAAGTAGCAGACCCGCCGGTAGCACAACACGCACCAACAATGCTGCTACATAGTACTTTGCCATATTGCTAACTGAAAAAAATATACAAAAAAAAACTTGTAAGTTCAAGAAACAACAGGTTCAACAAAGTTTATAATTTACTATATAGGGTTATTTGCTATAACTTATTAAATTAAGTCACGTCTATCACACCATGGCAAAAAAAGATCATTTATCAATATCATTAATCAAGATTGCAACTACATTTAATTTGGATGCATTTTGAATAAAATGTTTTTGACGTAGATTTTTATACAATTGAATAATCTGTTGGACAATTGTAATTTCATGACTGTTTTCTGAACATGTTATGATAAAATATTGTTTCTTGTTTACAGTTTACGAAAGTATTTCTAAAATTAGCATTACCCTATACACAATTTTTAAGAGGCAAGATTACTAGATGAATCATAATTTGGAGTAAAAAATAAATTCTATACCTGTATCTATTTGATTTAAAACTCTAAGATAGGAAAACTTTTATAACACAATGAAACAAACCTTAAATAGGGACTTCAAAATTAGGTAAACAAGGAAATACGGAACTTAATAAAGCACAGAACCACTTTAAACTTAAAGTTACGATTTGTTAGTCTCTGATAAGATAAATTAGCAAAATTTTCGCACATTTTACGACATAACTACATTTTTAAACAACAACACAACCGATATCATCCACACCCGAGATGACATGACACTCAGAAATAATGTTGCTAGACCTGGATATCAAAATCTACCAAACCGATGCCTTAAATTCAGCGCCCCCGTTTACCAAGCAGAAACAGGAAATGTATCTGTCTGTTTTCTACTTTTCTGTTTAGATTTATTAATTTTTCATCACTTTTCACTGCGATTCAAATATTAATTTTTGTATTCGTTTACTTAATTTTTTAATAAACTACTTAGCTGTTACCTGCGACTTCGTCCGCATGGAATTGGTTTAATTTTGTTTACTCGGAACCGTAAGTAGTATAAAACATATTATTATTATGTAAATATTTAGGTATTTGTGAAGATAAGTAAAAATTCAAAGTGTTCTTGAATGAAATTCAAGTCTTGTCTTGTCTATACGGTAAATTTGAGGCTATACTAAGTATATCTTTATGGCCCACAATTATTGGTTTCTCTCGGTCAGACTCTTATCCTAATTGTATTGTTACGAGGTATGAGAGTGAGAAGTGGCGATGAAATGAGGCAACGACGTAGTGTGGTCACGTTACTGGTCATGGACTCTCTCTCTCTCTCTCTCTCTCAACAACATGGTGACATCATAGCGCAGGTGGAGCAGCGCGAGGAGCATAGTGTGACAGTAGGGTATTTTCATACCCCAACTGCACTTAGATCGCGCGTAGGTACAGTATCTATACGAATTACCGGAGCTTGGACAATGAAGGCCTATGTTTCAATTCGAAATCTTTGTAGAAAGTAGCGTTCTACATAAATAATGCAACAATGCGCAATGCAACATAGAAGTTTGTATGTATGTATGTAAACTCTTTATTGTGCAAAATAAACAAGACAAAATACAAATGACAAACACTGAGATACATGCACATACAAACATACATACATACATACATAGATTAGATACATGTGTTTGATTTGCACTTTATCTACTAAAGAATCTGTTGTGTAGGGAGCTCTAACATTTATATACGTACATACATATTATCACATCTTTATCCCTTACGGGGTAGACAGAACATTTATAAGTTTATGATGAAGTAACTTTAATCGGAAATTTGCAACTACTTTTAAAAAATTCCCGGGTGCTAAACCCTTTTTTCCTACCAAAACCAACTCCTGTTGCGTATGGCAATAATTTTCTTTAGCTAGTGCTGCTCTCAATAGGTAATTTTCGTTTTTTTTTATGTTTTTATGATCTTTTCCTTTTTATATTTTGCACAAAATTTTCCTGTTAGATTTTTATAAATATTTTTATTTTACGATGAATTGTTAAGAGTACATTATTAAGAAATAATTAACATTTAGATCTCGATCTGTTTTGTGCAACACTATCAATTTTATTTTTATTGCGAATTAATGGCGTAGCCAGGTGAGTTTTCTTGTTTATTTCCTATTTTCATAGCGTTCCATGGTATTCAATTGTTTTGTCTAAATGTTTTTCGACGTGCAAAATATTAAATCTTCATAAAGTCAAAATTTTATCAGCTAATCTGTTTTTATTGCACGAAAAACCATTCTTACGAGTAATGAACACGTATTGGATTTGTTCCGAATTTATTCACTAGGATCATTGTCATCACTTTCACTTTTCACGCGTTTTAGTGGTTCTAGTGTGCATACATTGCATCGAGCCGTGGTCGCCATGGATGAGTGAGTTCCCTGATATTTCGCAGCGTATTTGTTGGTTTCATTGTGTATAATTATGACAAGGTTACTCATCACTGCTCACTCGGCGTTTCACATTAGCAGCGCTTTGAGAGAAACTGACGCACAGTTTTTATTATGGACTTTTCTTAAAAGTTTAAAAATATTTTTTCAGCACCATGTCGACTGTAACGAAAATGACCCGCACGGTTAAGAAACTGGAAGTGCCCAGACCATTGAAATCTACGACCAGTTCTGCTCATAACCGCAACTCTGCATTGGATGTCAAGATAAATTCTGGTATGCTCATTAATTCTTACCAGAATCTTATTGGAATGCAATCCATTGAAAAATATTTTAATTGTTTGAAATCTAATTTTGTTAGTATCGGACCTAATAATTACTTGGTTGCGCCAGTAAAATAGAATCATATTAATAATTAGACAATTAGCTACTACTCTTTTTAGTGGTTATTAGTATTTACCTTCGTTTTCAGTGGATGATCTCATAGTGTTGACGGAAGCAGTGGCATATGAAATGATGCAGGGCAACTACGACCGTGTGCTTCATGGCAATGTGTCGACCATGTATTCAAACTTAAAACTTTATGGGGCTCAGCTTGAAGCACTCTACAAAGATTTTCTCGATAGGTTAGTTTCTTGAGCTATGTATGTATAATCTGAACATTCTAATGCATATTAACTAAATATACTTCCATCATTCCATAGCTTAAAGACAAATTTGATTAGTCCACACTGTTATTTAATTTAAGAGCAAAACAAAACGGGTACCATACTAGTTATGTTAAAATGGTTGAGTTATGATAAGTAGCAATATTTTATAACAATGCATTCTTAAGATACTAAGGTATACCTACATACATAAAATACTACTCTTCTAAAATGAATTATGCTAAGAGGAAATCAGGTGGCCTTTTTATCCTACAAACATGAGGGAACTGTTAATCACATCAGAACCGATATTTTTACCTACCTCTTTCTTGGCTCCATTTTACTTTATTTTTAATTTTGATTATTTAAAAAACTGCCATAATCATAAGCAGACATTCATAAAATGATTTCAAGAAATAAAATAAACAAAACAACACAGGAATAGTGTTTTCAGTTTTGATGAGGAAACAGGGGGCTGTAAAAGGCCATTTTTAGCTTTTTTTTTGCAGTTGTGATCAGTCCGGAATGCAATTGTCTATTTCATACACAGGAGGGATTAGATAGAGGGGATGGCAATAAGACTTTATTCAAAAACATTCTTTTCAAAAGTCTTGGTGGCAGAATTTGGTCTTAAAGCTAGGAATATGGAATGAAGTCTTGGTACTTCTATTAACACATCACACAGTCACATACCAGGCGTTTAATAGGAGTGCCCTGTGACAACAAATATGAGATTTTACTTAGAAATCATTCTTTTCCAGATACTTTGTTGTCTTCCGCAATGGTTCTCAGGATGAACGCCTGGACAAGAAAACAAGACTGCATCTTCTCGAGTTGATTGAACTACGTGCTAAACAGTGGCAGAGTTCAGATTACATGAGTCAATATTACAGGCACCGTGGCACACATGCAGAGGTAATGTTTACAGTTTTGTTGCTATGCAGAGTCAATCTTATAATAAATTTCAACTTAATGTCAAGTGCCCACTTGAGTGCGTGCTGTGTTTTCTCATTTGTTGTACTAATTTCTTGACTAGAACAAAAAGTTAGTTCATTAAATCTACTCACGTTTATTTGTCAAGGAAGCATTGTTATTCGTTTTTTTAGTAATAAGTATTGTGTTCTTTGATTCTTTTGATGCCCTCAGTCAGTTCTCTTTATGCAACTGAAGTGCAAGCAAAATAACTTTTAATATACTTAATATAGGTTGTTGAAGAGCCGCACAAATTTAGCAATATGTATAGTGACTTATGTGAATATGTGCAGCCACTCCTGGTACCGACAATGGAGGGCGCGGGAGCGGGCGGCGCCGCGTCCCCCACGCTGGCTGCGCCCGCCGAGCCGCCCGCGATGCTGGCCCCCGGCGAAGTAATTGCACCATCCGGAAAGTTCCCCAAGCCCACCAAGATACCTGGCAAAAACTATTCTAAAGATGAGATTGTTATTCGAAATGCTGATTCTGGAAAAGGTAATGTAAAAAATACTACTTTATCCTTTTAGTACCCCTGTCAGGCGATTGACAATTATGTTACAATCTTGCCAAATAATTGATAAGACATAAGATGTTGCAAGCTGTAATCTTTGGAGTCTAAAGGGTTATTTGGGCTATTCCCTGGCGCCGCCTTGGAACCATTGAAGCCAACCTTTTCTGTCGATTGATTTATTTAAATAAAATTTGGTTTCAGAATAATACTACAGCGACAGTTAAAACTGACATTGCATGTTAAATATTTAAGAGATAAAAGTCAATGAATCTGGGGAACAATGCATGATTAAATTCAATGTAATGCTTATCTGTCTGTAGTGTTATCTGTTTAGTTGATGATTTGTCTTGCCTTTCTCTGCATGTTGATAAGGTGATCTCATTTATCTCTCTGTAAAGATGATATTAATGATGAATGAAAAGGGACGTATTATTAACTGAACCGCATTATTATGGGTTTGTTTTTAGTTACATAAACCTCTTTATCAAGGTCGCATGTTAGATAGTAACAGTCCCATAAATCGACATGGCTAACAAAATAGGTAATTCGAAAAGGTCTCGTATGAATTACGTAAAAATAAAAGAAGATCATCCAACGGTTAACGCAATGAACCTGTGAGTGGTCGGCATGAGGCGAGTCTGAAGGTCTGTTGTGGTGTTGCAGTGATGGGTATCAAGGGCAGGCGCGTCCACATGATCGAGGAGCTAAGCGACACGATCATATCGTTCCAGCGAGGTACGGACGCACGCGCGTGACGCTTGCATGGCCCGCCGGACTCTTCCTCACACGTTACCTAACTCTATGATCATGACATCCATCAGGCGTCTATTCTGAATCTATTCTATGTGATCAAAATAATGTGACATGTCTAATTTTTCTGCATGGGGTGTGGATACTAATATTATTAAGAAGGTATTTCGTATTAACTAAAAACCAAGAAGACTCGCAATATAGACTGGAAATAATCAGATTGTTTCCAACTTATAATTGTGGGCTAGCTGCTTAATCTTCGTATAACGTCTCATAAGAGCTTAAATAATACAAATGAAATCTGGTTTGGTTCATTAACAATTTCATATCAATAATTATTTACATATGGTGGTTATGGTACTTACTCTTTAATCTCTATTCAGTTTGCGTCAATCTTTGGTTTGGTCCAAGCAGTGGCGTAACTATAACGTCTGGGGCCCGTGGCGAATTCGTCAGATGGGGCTCCTTCCTCAATATAAAGAAGTGCATCAGCATCCCTTCTGTGCTCTAAACCAAGCCAGTTTGGGGCCCCCTAGAGGTAGGGGCCCGTGGCATTTTGCCACTCCTGCCACCCTATAATTACGCCACTGGGTCCAAGTGAAGCTCGTGTGAGGTTGCGCAGGTTATAAGAAGCCTGTGCACTGTCAAGTGCTATTTAGTTCACACCTAACTTTGACTACTTTGAGCTATGTTTACCGCATCCTATAAAGTTTGACGCCAGCTATAACAATCATGTTTCACTGCATTTGTTTTGATTCCGTCTCTTTTCAACTGTATAATACCATGATCCACCTACTAACGTCAAAACTCCTAAATGTTCCCGCCTATTGATCGGAAATGTGCATCTGGTTTTCAGTAAGCCCCGGGGCAAAGGAACGCCTCGTTCAAATCACTGGACCCAACGAAGAAAATGTGAAGTAAGTAAACATGACTATCTCTTGCGTTCTGCAGCAACAGCTCCTTTACCTCACACATCGTTCAGTGAGTATTCGTACTCAATCCCTTATTAAATTAATTATTGCCTTAATAAAATTACAAAAATGATTTCCAAAGCACGCCGCCGCTGCGGTTCGTTTCATATCACATAAATTTTTCGCATTAGTCGAAACCTCCTAGAAGTTTTCGGTATGCCACTGAGATAGCTGCGTTACTTACAATTGTAATAAAACTTTTTTTCAGATCAACGCCTTTTTATCTACGATTTGTTTGTTGACAGTCACGCTAAGCACCTGATCGGCGACACGATCCGGCGCAACGCGTCGCCGGTGCGGCTCGAGGGCTCGCTGGAGGCGGGCGGCGCGCGCGGCTCGCGCGGCTCGCTCGACTCCGCCGGCTCCGACGAGGCGCCGCGCCCGCGCGAGGTACGCCCGCAATAACTTAGCCCGCGAGCACACGTACCGAGCACGGTGGCGAGGCAGCAAGAGTAAGGCCGCCTTTACACCTGTAAGTTTTACTTACGGAAGTCACTTACGTAAGCGACTTACGATAATTTTTCAAGTGTAGGTAAATAGTTTTTGTAAGTGACTTATTGTAATTTCTCACAGCTTACGTAAGTTGGAAAATTACAGGTCTAAACACGTTCGAGTTTGTTTACGGAAGCGACTCACAGCTTATCGAACTAAATTGATAAGTTGAGAAATTACGCTACAATGTCCGGTTCAAAACAAAAACAAAATAAAAGCTGGTCGAAAATGTGTATCATTTTTTTTATGATTGGTGCGACTTTTTCCAAAAGATATTCAAAAGTCGTAGAATCCATTCTTATAAAGTTAAAAAATTGGTCTCGGTCTTCCATTCTTAACTCCGTTAAAAGATTTTCAAATGCACCTTTTGCCATTCTTCTTTCTAGCCATGGTTTTATCCAGCATTTTCTTTTCTTTTGCTTTCGACTATTTGATAAAATTATGTATGCAGCAGCTGCTTGAACGTGACGACTGTGAGAAGGCATTTTTATTACTGATTTGGGAAGCATGTAAATGGGCGTGTAATAATTTCTCCAAGTTTAAACTTACACAACTTACGTAAGCATTATTTACGTAAGTATTTATTGCAAGTGTAAATGCAACTGTAAGTAAATTATGTAAATATTACGCAAGTAACTTACAGGTGTAAAGGCGGCCTAAATGAAACAAGGTCCGCGTGACTCGTTCGGCCGTTTTGTTGGGCCGAGTGCTCGTCACAAAGTACACTCCAACCGAAGACTCGGCCGAGAGCAATCCTTCGACACTACTCTGTACGTGTGATCAATGCATTACACGTCATAGCGGACACCACCTGAATGAACCGAGTTTCTTTTTCTGACATACCGTAAGTTGTCAAAGTACAATAAAAGGTCAATCTTACCTTCCACATAGCCAGTTTGGCCCCACTTTGACCTGTATCTGGTATCATCGTGTTCTTTGGATTGTTATTATCACGCTATAACTGAAAATTTACAGAGAAAATATAGATTTTCGATGCATTATCGAAATTTTCTAAACATCTTGCATTCACAAGTATAGTAGAAACAGAAACCGCTTTTTATGTACGAATTATTACAAACAGAATTTTGGTAAGCAAACATACTGAAAACTTTATTTTGATGTCATTTTCAGAAATCGCCACACAACAATCGAGCTCTACTACATAGTTTTTCAACGAACGACGCCGCTTTAGGAGAATATAAGTACACTGTGTCTTTTGGTCAACATTCCATCAAGATCACGGGCCACAATTTGGATCTCGTCAAGGTACAGTCCTTGGAATATATTTTTCTTTTTATATTAGTTGATTTCTTCAATAACTAGGTATACCATAATTTTTTTTAAATATTTTTATAATACATATGGTCGAAGTTTAGATATCTATTTTTTCTGTATATTAATTATAATGTAATTAGGAATCTTGACTCCTAACACAAATCACTTATGACAGAAAGACACTTTTTGACATGAAGTCAGGTTATGGTTTGATGGCGCAATATGTTAATGGATTAAACAGGGTGAAAATTTGCGTCTGTTTTCCAAGAGGCAAGTCTGCGGGGAACAGGCATGATGGGTCGTTTACTTTTTCAATGGTTTGTAGCATTCAAATTATGCTCAGGGCTGGATCAACCATTTCATGTCGTCGTTCCGTCAATGAGGGGACAAAAATAGTGCAGTTTATTAGATGAAATGTGTCGCATTATAAAAACATGCTCTTTACCAATCATGCAAGGGGCTCGAGACTACCACGAAATTCACCTTTGGCTAATTTTAATTCAATAAATCTACGGTTTAAACTTAAAAAGCGGCCCAGGCAAACGCAACGATAGCAATGCGCGACAATTAAAGTCGATCTAGGGTCGATACTGTCGCGCCGCGCACAGACTATCGAATAATAGTAGATTGTATCACGAGGGAGCAAAATGATATTTTTACGACGAGGGTGCTATTTCGAATCCAGAGCGAAGCGAGCGATTCTAAAGTAGAATCGTGAACGTAGCGTAGCGAGGGATTCGGAGTAATTCACCCAAGGAAAAAGTATTTTGCTTCTGTGAGATACACTCTACTTTTCATCTCCCCCTATAAGAAAAAATATTTTTCCCGCGATTTAGTCGGTAGAAGATTGTGTATCACATTTTGGGCATCATTTTTAACACATTCAGGTGTACAACTTCTACTTTCACTGCTTGATGAACTCATTTTTTGCTCCAAATAATTTATAATACTGAATCAAAGATCGGACGTGGTTTCCGTTTCGTTTTGGTGGACGTTCGCGCCTTTTTACTTTTTTTTTAATTCAGATAGCGCACAACGACGCGTCATTCGACCCAACCTTTGCCTGCCAGTAACTTTATTCATACAATATCAGCGTTCGACCTCTTTGGTCGTGTCGCGGAACTCGCGGAACACCAATAATTCATGTTCCAAATTCAAATCTCATTTCTGCCCTCTGTGAAAGTGTAATGGAGAAAAGACCTACTTTGCTCGCACTTATATGCGAACCAATCGTCGTTTTTCGAATAGGTGGGATGAAAATGAGTTATCGGTGTAATGCGCCTGTGTACACTTGTCCAGACGGCGAAGCTGGTGCTGGACGAGTACTTCGAGAGCGCGGGCGCGCTGGAGGCGCTGGGCGCGGGCTCGGGCGACTTCTTCACGCTGTCGCAGCGGCCCGGCGCCGCGCTGCTGCTGCGCGACGACCGCGCGCTCAACGGCGCCCACGACGACGACGACGTGTTCGTGCCCGACGCGCCCGCCGCCGAGCTCCCGGGTATGTATGCAGCTGGTGCTGGGGGAGTACTGCGAGAGCGCGGGCGCGCTGGAGGCGCTGGGCGCGGGCTCGGGCGACTTCTTCACGCTGTCGCAGCGGCCCGGCGCCGCGCTGCTGCTGCGCGACGACCGCGCGCTCAACGGCGCCCACGACGACGACGACGTGTTCGTGCCCGACGCGCCCGCCGCCGAGCTCCCGGGTATGTATGCAGCTGGTGCTGGGGGAGTACTGCGAGAGCGCGGGCGCGCTGGAGGCGCTGGGCGCGGGCTCGGGCGACTTCTTCACGCTGTCGCAGCGGCCCGGCGCCGCGCTGCTGCTGCGCGACGACCGCGCGCTCAACGGCGCCCACGACGACGACGACGTGTTCGTGCCCGACGCGCCCGCCGCCGAGCTCCCGGGTATGTATGCAGCTGGTGCTGGGGGAGTACTGCGAGAGCGCGGGCGCGCTGGAGGCGCTGGGCGCGGGCTCGGGCGACTTCTTCACGCTGTCGCAGCGGCCCGGCGCCGCGCTGCTGCTGCGCGACGACCGCGCGCTCAACGGCGCCCACGACGACGACGACGTGTTCGTGCCCGACGCGCCCGCCGCCGAGCTCCCGGGTATGTATGCAGCTGGTGCTGGGGGAGTACTGCGAGAGCGCGGGCGCGCTGGAGGCGCTGGGCGCGGGCTCGGGCGACTTCTTCACGCTGTCGCAGCGGCCCGGCGCCGCGCTGCTGCTGCGCGACGACCGCGCGCTCAACGGCGCCCACGACGACGACGACGTGTTCGTGCCCGACGCGCCCGCCGCCGAGCTCCCGGGTATGTATGCAGCTGGTGCTGGGGGAGTACTGCGAGAGCGCGGGCGCGCTGGAGGCGCTGGGCGCGGGCTCGGGCGACTTCTTCACGCTGTCGCAGCGGCCCGGCGCCGCGCTGCTGCTGCGCGACGACCGCGCGCTCAACGGCGCCCACGACGACGACGACGTGTTCGTGCCCGACGCGCCCGCCGCCGAGCTCCCGGGTATGTATGCAGCTGGTGCTGGGGGAGTACTGCGAGAGCGCGGGCGCGCTGGAGGCGCTGGGCGCGGGCTCGGGCGACTTCTTCACGCTGTCGCAGCGGCCCGGCGCCGCGCTGCTGCTGCGCGACGACCGCGCGCTCAACGGCGCCCACGACGACGACGACGTGTTCGTGCCCGACGCGCCCGCCGCCGAGCTCCCGGGTATGTATGCAGCTGGTGCTGGGGGAGTACTGCGAGAGCGCGGGCGCGCTGGAGGCGCTGGGCGCGGGCTCGGGCGACTTCTTCACGCTGTCGCAGCGGCCCGGCGCCGCGCTGCTGCTGCGCGACGACCGCGCGCTCAACGGCGCCCACGACGACGACGACGTGTTCGTGCCCGACGCGCCCGCCGCCGAGCTCCCGGGTATGTATGCAGCTGGTGCTGGGGGAGTACTGCGAGAGCGCGGGCGCGCTGGAGGCGCTGGGCGCGGGCTCGGGCGACTTCTTCACGCTGTCGCAGCGGCCCGGCGCCGCGCTGCTGCTGCGCGACGACCGCGCGCTCAACGGCGCCCACGACGACGACGACGTGTTCGTGCCCGACGCGCCCGCCGCCGAGCTCCCGGGTATGTATGCAGCTGGTGCTGGGGGAGTACTGCGAGAGCGCGGGCGCGCTGGAGGCGCTGGGCGCGGGCTCGGGCGACTTCTTCACGCTGTCGCAGCGGCCCGGCGCCGCGCTGCTGCTGCGCGACGACCGCGCGCTCAACGGCGCCCACGACGACGACGACGTGTTCGTGCCCGACGCGCCCGCCGCCGAGCTCCCGGGTATGTATGCAGCTGGTGCTGGGGGAGTACTGCGAGAGCGCGGGCGCGCTGGAGGCGCTGGGCGCGGGCTCGGGCGACTTCTTCACGCTGTCGCAGCGGCCCGGCGCCGCGCTGCTGCTGCGCGACGACCGCGCGCTCAACGGCGCCCACGACGACGACGACGTGTTCGTGCCCGACGCGCCCGCCGCCGAGCTCCCGGGTATGTATGCAGCTGGTGCTGGGGGAGTACTGCGAGAGCGCGGGCGCGCTGGAGGCGCTGGGCGCGGGCTCGGGCGACTTCTTCACGCTGTCGCAGCGGCCCGGCGCCGCGCTGCTGCTGCGCGACGACCGCGCGCTCAACGGCGCCCACGACGACGACGACGTGTTCGTGCCCGACGCGCCCGCCGCCGAGCTCCCGGGTATGTATGCAGCTGGTGCTGGGGGAGTACTGCGAGAGCGCGGGCGCGCTGGAGGCGCTGGGCGCGGGCTCGGGCGACTTCTTCACGCTGTCGCAGCGGCCCGGCGCCGCGCTGCTGCTGCGCGACGACCGCGCGCTCAACGGCGCCCACGACGACGACGACGTGTTCGTGCCCGACGCGCCCGCCGCCGAGCTCCCGGGTATGTATGCAGCTGGTGCTGGGGGAGTACTGCGAGAGCGCGGGCGCGCTGGAGGCGCTGGGCGCGGGCTCGGGCGACTTCTTCACGCTGTCGCAGCGGCCCGGCGCCGCGCTGCTGCTGCGCGACGACCGCGCGCTCAACGGCGCCCACGACGACGACGACGTGTTCGTGCCCGACGCGCCCGCCGCCGAGCTCCCGGGTATGTATGCAGCTGGTGCTGGGGGAGTACTGCGAGAGCGCGGGCGCGCTGGAGGCGCTGGGCGCGGGCTCGGGCGACTTCTTCACGCTGTCGCAGCGGCCCGGCGCCGCGCTGCTGCTGCGCGACGACCGCGCGCTCAACGGCGCCCACGACGACGACGACGTGTTCGTGCCCGACGCGCCCGCCGCCGAGCTCCCGGGTATGTATGCAGCTGGTGCTGGGGGAGTACTGCGAGAGCGCGGGCGCGCTGGAGGCGCTGGGCGCGGGCTCGGGCGACTTCTTCACGCTGTCGCAGCGGCCCGGCGCCGCGCTGCTGCTGCGCGACGACCGCGCGCTCAACGGCGCCCACGACGACGACGACGTGTTCGTGCCCGACGCGCCCGCCGCCGAGCTCCCGGGTATGTATGCAGCTGGTGCTGGGGGAGTACTGCGAGAGCGCGGGCGCGCTGGAGGCGCTGGGCGCGGGCTCGGGCGACTTCTTCACGCTGTCGCAGCGGCCCGGCGCCGCGCTGCTGCTGCGCGACGACCGCGCGCTCAACGGCGCCCACGACGACGACGACGTGTTCGTGCCCGACGCGCCCGCCGCCGAGCTCCCGGGTATGTATGCAGCTGGTGCTGGGGGAGTACTGCGAGAGCGCGGGCGCGCTGGAGGCGCTGGGCGCGGGCTCGGGCGACTTCTTCACGCTGTCGCAGCGGCCCGGCGCCGCGCTGCTGCTGCGCGACGACCGCGCGCTCAACGGCGCCCACGACGACGACGACGTGTTCGTGCCCGACGCGCCCGCCGCCGAGCTCCCGGGTATGTATGCAGCTGGTGCTGGGGGAGTACTGCGAGAGCGCGGGCGCGCTGGAGGCGCTGGGCGCGGGCTCGGGCGACTTCTTCACGCTGTCGCAGCGGCCCGGCGCCGCGCTGCTGCTGCGCGACGACCGCGCGCTCAACGGCGCCCACGACGACGACGACGTGTTCGTGCCCGACGCGCCCGCCGCCGAGCTCCCGGGTATGTATGCAGCTGGTGCTGGGGGAGTACTGCGAGAGCGCGGGCGCGCTGGAGGCGCTGGGCGCGGGCTCGGGCGACTTCTTCACGCTGTCGCAGCGGCCCGGCGCCGCGCTGCTGCTGCGCGACGACCGCGCGCTCAACGGCGCCCACGACGACGACGACGTGTTCGTGCCCGACGCGCCCGCCGCCGAGCTCCCGGGTATGTATGCAGCTGGTGCTGGGGGAGTACTGCGAGAGCGCGGGCGCGCTGGAGGCGCTGGGCGCGGGCTCGGGCGACTTCTTCACGCTGTCGCAGCGGCCCGGCGCCGCGCTGCTGCTGCGCGACGACCGCGCGCTCAACGGCGCCCACGACGACGACGACGTGTTCGTGCCCGACGCGCCCGCCGCCGAGCTCCCGGGTATGTATGCAGCTGGTGCTGGGGGAGTACTGCGAGAGCGCGGGCGCGCTGGAGGCGCTGGGCGCGGGCTCGGGCGACTTCTTCACGCTGTCGCAGCGGCCCGGCGCCGCGCTGCTGCTGCGCGACGACCGCGCGCTCAACGGCGCCCACGACGACGACGACGTGTTCGTGCCCGACGCGCCCGCCGCCGAGCTCCCGGGTATGTATGCAGCTGGTGCTGGGGGAGTACTGCGAGAGCGCGGGCGCGCTGGAGGCGCTGGGCGCGGGCTCGGGCGACTTCTTCACGCTGTCGCAGCGGCCCGGCGCCGCGCTGCTGCTGCGCGACGACCGCGCGCTCAACGGCGCCCACGACGACGACGACGTGTTCGTGCCCGACGCGCCCGCCGCCGAGCTCCCGGGTATGTATGCAGCTGGTGCTGGGGGAGTACTGCGAGAGCGCGGGCGCGCTGGAGGCGCTGGATTTTCATGAGCACCTAGTCCACTATTTGATGATGGTGTACTCTTCACGGCTTACAACGGTATTATCTCTTATCTACTCGTACTCATACTTTATTTGGAAATGTAAAATGGAACGTGTAAAAAGTGCCTATAGGTACCTATTTAGTTTTTCTTGAGATAAAATAGTGTTCAGTTCTAAGGACAACTTCTGAGTAAAATCTAAATAGAGCTCAACTAAATCTAGTAAATTGAGTAAACCGTGAAGTATATAATATATATGCTTGATATCGTTAGGTACTCTTTCTAGTTTGCTCTTTTTGCAGAGCCGTAGTCGTCGGCGCGCTATTCTAATTTTAATAGCATGACGAGGCGATTCAGATGCAGATCTAATGTAGCATGAGTTTGTGTTTACAAAATAATGTGTGATTTTAGTAGCAAAGATATTCAAATTTTATATCGACTGACTGAAGCATGTAGTTTTCACAGTATGAAAGTTGAACATCTTATCTTTAAGTGAACGAAATTGAATTCATTTTATTTTCAGCCATGGTAATTCATTCATTTATAAGGTGTGCAGGCTCATTAAAAGGAGCATATTTATTATTTTATGTGCTGTTCACATTATTATGTATTTGTATATTTTCTAAATCCGATCACATCGATCCACGGTTTCGGCAGCGGGTCTTCCAAATTTATCGCATAATCATTTGTTAACAAATCATACGTGACGCGCTAAACCTGCCGTCGCGGCGAGCGGGCCCTCTCAGTAGTAACTTTCATCCCGCGATACACGGAGCCAACGTCACCGATCCACATCGAACTCGCTCATACGAAGTATCTCAATAAGGAATCGGAACGATCCCGTCGGGCGATCGATTCTAATCATTGTCACGTCGCAAGTAACAATTCAACATTGATCATAAATTCATAATCAAGAGTGAGAAATCGTCAGCTGTTGGCGAAGGTAGGTTGGATGTGGTGACGTGCGATGGCGGCCGTGGAGCCTTGGTGCCGTGGGCCGGTGCGCGGAGTAACGCTGGTGTTGCGCAGCCGGCGACGGCGAGCCCACGCCGCGCCGCCCGCGCTTCTCGCGCGCCGCCTCCTCCGACAAGAATCAAGGTGAGCGAACACACGAACAGGACCGACAGTTTTTCTACTCGCTTTTAAATGATGAAAGGGATTGTAAAATTATTGTCTTCAAAGAGTTCCAAGATTGTCATGGAATTTTTCGTGAACGAGTTTCGCGATGCCTCAGTAACGGAGTGCCATTACAAAATGATTAAAAACCCCCACGCGAATTCATTTAGTTCACTTGGAAAAACAAGGAAATATCCTTTACATTGTTTGAAAGCGACACGAAAACTCAGAATCCTACACATTACACACGCCGCTAGACAGACGTTGCCCAATAACCACGACCGCGCCCGGTCCGGGACAGCGATTTGCCGTTTTCAAATGTGAATTGCACGTATAGACCGACCGCTTAAATGAGTCCGCGCCCCCGTGGTGCAGGGGCGCGGAGTGGGATGACCGCGGGGGCCGAGAGAAGTCCCCTTTGTCGTCCTACCCCGCGCCTCGCAGCCGCGCGGGCGAGGACTCGTTTAAACGATAGGTCTATAGTGATGGATTTTTTTCTGGAGTTCGAATCTGTTTTTTTAATGCAAATTACATCATTTACGATTGATTTGATTCTGATGTACAATAACCAAACTATAGACCGACCACGTAAATGAATCCTAGCCCGCGTGGCACGGGCGCAGGCGCACTACCCGCCTGGGCCGGTCTCGGTCCCCTTTGTCGCCCAACCCTGCGAAATGAAAATATTACTGATACTAAAGGTCTCGCATGTTTCGTATTGCCATGGCGAAGTCGTTGTTGACGGGTGGTCTCCGTCTCTGCGGTCTCATATCTAACGATTCATTTAAATACCTTTTATGTGCTAAAATATGTGTTTAAACACAATCTTCTATTGCATTTGCTGTGACGGATAGGATTGTTAATCTTAATGAAGCTATCTGATACAGGACGGGGGGTTGGGTTTCCTCAGTGTTACATCTTCCACCATAACATGTTGTCAATAACATTACTCGATACGTTTTACCATTCCATGTTGTGTTTAGCTCCATTTATGTTCGTTCATCAATGTCATGTAATGAAAGTTAAACAACAATAGTATGCAGAAGTCAGTCAATAACATATTATAAATATATTTGCTTGTGATTGAATTTGACATGATTGCTTAGTGTCTTGTGAAATAATGTAATGCATCGAGTGAATGTTAAGGTTTTCGCTTGAAAAATTAATTTGATAACGTTTGCTTTAGATATCGCGAGCTTTTTACACCAGCGAACCTCTTCTTATGTTTATTTATGTGTATCAGACACGCTTTGATTTGTGCGAAACAATTTTAGGTTTAACTTAGTTTAACTCACACAACATTTTATCCAAGGAAATAAATAATCGGTTGAATTGACTTGAGCGTAGTTCCTTACTAGCAGACTGTAATGAAACTGCAATGAAAAATGAAGTCAGGAAATTTTGTAAGTAATAACTGAGTTGGGTTGAATATAGATAGACCGCTTAGATGAGCCCTCGCCCGCGCGGCGCAGGGGCGCGGGGTGGGACCACCGCGGGGCCGAGAAGCGCGGGCGAGGACACATTTAAGCGGTCTATCTATATTCAACCCAACTCAGTTATGAAAAACATAGTTAAATTATTTCTGAGTAGTGCCATAGTATGTATTTTACCATGGCCTCGTGGTGTGCGTTTCAAGAAGAGGCTTGTTTTTATCCTGTAGATACTGTTTTTTTTTAAAAGAGAGTCACTTTGAAAAGTAAGGAATTTCATTGCCTTTGATTCTGATAGTGGTATAAACTTTTTCGTCGATCGATCCCACGAACTTCGACTCGCGGTTCAGCATGCACGCCCACCCGCGTCGGGCTCAGCTATAATATGACGTCAGAACAGATCGAGCGTCTGGCTCCGTCGGGGCGCCGTGCTTGCCGAACCGCGGGAGTCGGGGGGGCATGGGCGCGTCGGCTAAGAGCGTGTGTACGGCAGGCGGCGGCTCGCGGCAGACGTACACGTACGAGACGCTGGTGCAGTACGCGGACTCGCCGCTGAGCAAGCTGCCGCCGGCCGGGCTGGCGGCGTTCCCGCCGGAGCTGGCGCGCAAGGTAACGCCCCCCGCGCCGCGCCGCGCGCACGCGCCGCACGCCGCGCCGGCGCCCGCGCGCCGCCTCGTGGCCTGGGCGCCGCTGCACCACCCTAACTACCTCGCCGCGCTGCTCTGCCGCAACTTCTACTGATCGCGTCCAGAGGAGAGGGACGGGGTTTCCGAAAAACTATTTTTTGTCTTGACGATGATTTTGTTTTGTTTTGGGAGTCTGATCGACGAGAGCCTAGTTTTGTTTTATCGAGTCCTCGGTTAGAGTAGTAGAGCGATCTCGCTCCCCGTCGCGGGTCGATACGGGTCGGCAGCGGCGGCGGCGAGACGTGCGCGCGCTGAGGCAGTGTTGTTGCAGCCGGCGGGCGCGGGCGCGGGCGCGGGCGCGGGCGCGGGCGCGGGCGCCGGGCGCGGCGACGCCGACGAGCGCTAGCGGCTCCTCCCGCGTGCCCCTCGATCCCATCCCGATCCTCCCGTCGGCGCGCGGCGTCGGCGACCGCGTGACGATCCAAACATTCTTAAAAAATGGATTTTTATATGTTTGTTTGATATTTATACCGAGAATGTCGTGCATCGCTGACGCTCGATGACACGCTTGAATGCGTTCAGCCGCAGTATCGAATGACGTGTAAGTTTTCTTAGTTCCTTGATGGGAAACCGAGATTAACTTCGACCCGGGTCGCTCTGCCGACGGACGCTGGACGCATTGAAGTCGTTTCACACATATCATGCAGATCTGAGCTTTTTTACGCACTGAGCTTGTTTGCTTGTACTACCGCTCACTAACCTTGTCACTTTTGGTTTTGGGGCTTAAATATCGGTGTATTTATATTCTAGATACGTCTATGGTAAAATCTCACTGATGAACAGATGGTAAATCGTCGTTTCGTTTGGCCCCCGACAGCTATACGGACTGCTCGCTAAGTATAAGTGATAACTGATAACTATTATCTCAAAAGTTCTGTGATTTTTAATAGAGTAAGTGTAGTTTAGGGATTATAAGACTGACGCTAGTACAGCGAGACGTATGCGCTGGGCCCAATTTGAACGACGATGCCCGTCACTGCTCATAGATTGATCTCTAAAGAAACGAGTATTATTACTTTTAGGTAAATTAAATTCTAAACTTAATTAATGATCTCACTCACTGGAAAGTTATGGTATTGTTCAAGTGGAAACTAAATTATAATAATAGTTTTTTTTATGATTTATTGAAAATAAATCCTTTATTTTGTTAACCTTACTAGGTTTTATATAGTAAATTTCCATGTAGGTATACTTACTTATCTATTCTTATTTGTGATGACGATGATATTATGAAAGTGTCTACTCGATTCATTTTCATTAATCAAGTTTATGTCGTTTTCATGCTACTCGGACAGAATGGGTATTCAAGAGGGGTTCGTTACAGGTAAAAGATGTTAGGTTTATTCGAATTAAAGAGGTTATCTCAGTGAAGTTCCAAATTAAAATGTTAACACTCTATTTAATGTTAATTTATTGATATTCTTTTTTATTTTAAATGATAACAAATTATTCGTGTTATTTTCTTTATCCTTGTCAATTCGATTTCTTAATAAAACGTTCAAATAATTTGTCTTTCCATGTAGCTTACTAACACCTTCCTTTTTTCTTCCGATCTTTTGGCTCAGTCGCCATCAGATAAGAGTACGTTGGAGCGGTGGAGGTGATTAAAAATATACCCTGTTCGTGAAGGATAAGTCCGTAGATTACGCACGTGTGGAAGGATTTTTACGCACCTCCACCACTTCGATGCATCTGTCGCGCATGTAGGGTAACCCGCTCAATTTGCACAACTTTACTTAATTATATGAAGTTTCATGCATACACGTTTCCACTGTCACAACTCAGTAGCCATTCAAACGCACATGTATGTGCGATGTGAGTTTCTGGCTCTTGAGGTAAAGGATAAAATTGAGCTGTTTACTTTTACCTACGCATCAGTGGACTTGAACAATGGGAGAACAAAAAATAATAAAGTATCTATCTGTAATTTAAGTTTTGAATGAAAAAATGGATATTGCTTTACGATTCAATCATCGTTCAAGTGGGAGTACTACACCAAAAACTGCTTGCACCGTCAATTGCCAATCTACGATTGGTTTGGCTACTAACAAAGCAATTAACATTAACCACTGCACGCTGGTTTGCACGTTTGTACAATGGCCAAAGTTTGAAAAGTAGATTTTTCTGTGATTTACTTATATCACGACCAGTCGCCACTTCAATAAGAACCATTTCATATTAAGTAGATCTTATTTTGAACTTCATCACGGAACCACGGCGCTAAAGAAAAATCACTCGGAAATAAAAAAGACCAGTCAAGGTCAAAGTAAAAGGAACTTGTGATGTGGGGTGATGCACCCGTGTATATACACCGTGTTTTCTTTTATTTCCAATAACTTCGGCATATTACTAGGTGCACCCATAGAAACTAAGTGTTAGATTAGATTTTTAAATATTGCAAAAAAAATAAAAAAGTAAATGTACTTTGTTCTAAGAAAGATAAAAAACACGATTTGTTTAAATATACATAAGGAAATATTAGTTCCCGATTTGTTAGATTGTTTCGTTCGTACGTACCGAACAAAAATATTTTTAGAATTTTAGAACAAGTTAGTTTTATATGATACTAGCTTCTGCCCAAGACTTCGTCTGCGTAGAATTATACATAATATAAACCCTTCTATTAAATCACTTTATCTATTAAAACTGCATCAAAATCCGTTGCGTAGTTTTAAAGATCTAAGCATACATAGGGACAGAGCGACAGACATTGGAAAGCGACTTTGTTTTATGCTTTGTATTGAAGTCACGTTCATTTCTTGTAGATATGTATATAGGTAATTCTTCTTTCATAAAGGAATTAAATGTGTCGTGGTATCGCGATGGTTCATGGAAATAACTTTCTTAGCTTGTGACAATACACCTAAGTACCTTATCACTATAATATGCCAATGTGTGATTCTCTTTCTAACTAAAATTGTATAGACCCAAAACGCTCATCACACACCAAGTATAGTGGTGTGCCTATTGTGGCTTTTCATGTAACGTAGAGTGATCGGTGGAGTTTGAGCACGGATAACACAGTGTGGTGTCAACAGAGCTGCCTGGAGTTCGACAGCGTCAGCTACCTGAAGAAGGTGCGCGCCGCGGCGGGGACCACCGTAGCGGCCGAGGACGCGCCCGACTCGCCCGAGCCGGAGTAACCATCACTTGATGTGCCGCACCTTTAGCTGAGGACAGAGCCCAACCAAACGTCACTTCATTTGTATTCATTACGTTTAAGTAACTTTTGACAGATGTCATCTTGTAATTTACACATAATCCACAACCTACAATAGTAGGGATGAGGTTTGCCGAAAGTTGGCTTAAGTAATTTCATCCATCGCGTACAATATTATTAATAATGCATAGCTCGAGCCACGCAAGTCTAGGGCTCTCTGTGTTACGTTCGTAGCTCTGACGAGTAGGGGTCATGCATTGATGGCCTTCACTTACATGCAGACTATTTATCTTCAAAAATAACTGAGCACTAAGTTACACTTTTTAGGCGACGTTGAACTTCCCGGCCAACTCTTAAGTTTCTTCGGGACGCACTCTCGACTAGATTATGCTTGACGTATCCTATAGTTAACACAATAGCAAAAAAACCTACTATCCCTATGAGGGCTACCGTTTTTGTGCACACCAGTTGGCGCCACTGTAGAATGTATTGTTATTACGAGCGTGAAAACAAAGTTTACATTTAAATCATATTAATACAAACCATATCAATACATACAAAAACAAGTTAACAAGCTAACCTAGGAATTGGCTATTCTTTGAGCCCGCTTTTTTTGCACCTCTTAGCTCCGCGCATTGACAGTCGCTGACATAAACCTATTTGACATTGATACATTTCAGGTAGGGATTGCAAAATATTCACAACATTCTAATCAGAGACAAAGCCGCGTAGCTCAGTCACTAACTGATATTTCACATATCGGAGATCTAACACTACTCTAGCGGCGAATTCATACGCGTTAGACCTCGTTATTTTGCTCATCATGTAATGTAGGTATTCCATGCTATTGCTGTCTTTTTATTTTATTCGGGTTACTAATAACAATGAGCTCAGAGTAAGCAATGCCAGCTTCAAGCAATTGTAAAAGAGATATTTTATAATATAACACAAATTAGTACTGAAATTGGTAGCTACCTACCTACTAAAGACATTACCCTTCAGAAGTAATCATATAGAAAGGATAAACCTGGAGCGTTTTTACTTCTCTTAACTGCCAGTCCCAGCAAATGTGTCAGCAGACCAGCACACGAAGTCTTCCCTGCATCGCCTAGATTACTTAGAATAAAGAAAAAAGTAAGAGTATTACTAGAGACACCAAATTATTTATTTTTTCTCAGTGTTATTACTTACATTAATTTTAAATTAAATCCTTTTCTTTAGGACTCGCTATGAACTTGATTTTGGAAATATTAACCAGATATTGTTCACAGCTATAGTTGATCTCCTGAAAAGTATTTAAAAGGAGCATCGCACGCCTCTAGTTAAAAGCCTTGATCACTACTTTATTATGTGTATCGTTAATATTTGATTACTGCTATACTTAGTCAGACAAAAATACTAAATTATAAAAACGTTGAAAGATACAATAATGTAATTAAACAATAAGTAGGTCCCTTTATCGACACTGATGATACCTACTATAAAACTGTTATCCATTAATGCAGCTTTGATTTTATTAAGTGTGTGACATAATCCGTCCGTTCTTAGCCATCGTCAGGCGAAGGCTAGACGTACAATAAATACTGTGTGCTATCAATTTGGTAAATAAATATTGTCATTCATCCATCCAACCATTATATCAATATAGCAGACTAGACGATAAATATTATTTCACAATTTTAGATAATTATCTGTAGGTATATCTACCACAGTTTTTATTATACGTCTAGCCTTCGCCTCAAGAAAAAATAATTGTGTACCGAGAGCTGTTTTGAGTTTCTTGTCTTAATTTATATGCTGCTAAATGGCTGCTAAATAACTTACCACTTCTGACCAAGTATTTGACAAATAGCGTTAAAATGAGAATGTGCAGCTACCTACTTCATTGTTAACAAGGCTTGGTGTAAGACGCACGTCCTTTAGCTAACATTTAAAACTTCCTTTATGAACGAGTCTATTTTATTAACTTTTGTATATATTGACTCTTAGGATCTTGTCCGGATGTCAGAGTGATTCCATTTACTTTAAGACGGATGCATGCATTTCTTTTGAGTGTCTGTGTGATCATTTTCAGACTTGTAACTAGTGACTAGTCTCGCGAGTAGATTTATCGATTCTCACTATATCATAAGCACAAATCTATTTTAGAGAAAGCCTGACAATTAAGTTTAAATATATTGTATAACTATTACTAAATTACTTATTTATTTTAGCTGTTGAAAAGTATAGCGGGCTTTAGATTTAGATAACATAACATAACAACGACGTAGAGGCTTATCGGTGTCAAATGTAAATTATTAATGATTAGGCTTTTAAAGTCACTTTTGTGAAAATTACACTCGACAGTGTGGAAATACAGGTAGTATATTTTCTTAACGTCCCTCGTTAAACTTTGTCCTTCGACTGTTATCGGGTTGCGATCAGATGCACAGGTTCATAGGCAGTGGCCGCATAATAAAAGTACTCCGATGAAGGAACTCCGATGATGACAAGAGACATTAAGAAAGTAGACGAATTGTAATTAAGTTGAATTCGAAGATATTACAAAATACCGCTCTTATTCATTTTTTACTAAGGGTGGATAATTTTATTCGAGCTACTTTATCGCAAAACACAATTTTGTACTGTTTCCGCATGATATTTTCACGGACGAGATTTTAATAATCACTCCCAGAACTAAGTTTACAAGTATCTCATTGCTCTAAGTATTAGTGTTTTTAATATGTTGAATACGAACTGTTCCGGGGCGATCGTAGCTACCTCTTACATTTTATTGCTGTGTACTAAACCAAATAATTATTGTTGATTCTTATATTCTAATATACACGTACATAGAAATATTTATTATTGGAGTATATTATTTGTTACAATAATTGCCAGGCTTTCTTAATTTTATAAAACTTATGTTTTTGGTTATGTTGTAGAAGAAAAGAGTAATTAAGTACCTTTTTAGGTACATTAGATACATATTTAGTAAGACTGCCTTTTCAAAAAATTAAAAACGGTGGCTATGCTATTGAGCAAAATATAAATAATTATTTACGTATAAATAATGTTTTTATAGTAGACTTAACAAAATAAACTATACTCATACTCTTTAAACCATTTTACTTGGTGCTATGGAAAGGTCTTATTCACCTCATAATGTGAAGATATTTACTTACACTTTTTATTAAATAAGGCAAATCGTTTTACTACGTAAAGTACTACCAAATTTTCTAATAAATGAGCGTTTTATTAACTTGTTTTTATTTTCCACCAAATGCAAAATCCATGTACACACAGCAAAGCAAATCGGTGAGCACCCTAGTTATCCAAGTGTGTCATTCTATACACACATCCGCACTTATCCGCTGCCTTATTACGCACACAACAAAATGCCCTATCTGTGCTAATTGTGTTTTCTGACTACCTTCACGCATAGTTATTCAAACCTGCTGGTATTTTGTTCAATGGAAGCATAATTTTGCCACCAGTATTATAAGCGTGGTGGCTCAGGTGTATTGACCTAGGGTTATGAAACCTAAAGAACCGGGTTCGAATCCTGCACAAGTGTATCTTTTTTGTTAATTTTAAATGACTAATCTCAAAATAAACTCATGTTTACCTAAAACAAGAAAAAAAGGACGTAAAAGAATAAAACAATAAAATGCAATTATTGGTTCAAATTGTTTATTGCAACATTTAATTTTTATTGTATTAGCCTCTATTTGTGTTATTATTATTATTACCAAAAGTAATTAAATTAGCTAAATAAAACTGCACACTTTTCCTTATAGAATAATATTCATAAAATAACACACACTTTAGAGGCCAGTATGATTTTATGTTTACTAAAAAGTCTTATGTCACTAACATAATAATTATCTTGCAAATTGAATACACAACCATAATAGGGCTATTTTTAAGATGACACATAATTAATATCTTAAATTCTGGTTTATTAGGTTTAAGTCTGATAAAGATGAACGAAACGTTTTATTTGCGGACGTGTAAGTCAGTGGTGAAATGAATAGACATGTTAAATGACAGCCATTAACAATAACATCATTTCACACTGGGTTATAATCTCCACTTTGAAGCGACTAAGCTACCTATCTCGATTTGGTTTGGATTTGGACACCAGGGCCCATCGATGAGATCCAACCCCATAGCCTAAAGTAACACTGCCACTCGTTCTGCACTGTAAAACATTACTGTGTTTATATATTTAATTAAGTTAATATATTTCGTCTTCATCACTAAAAATCACTACATTTGACTTTGATTGATGTAATAATCAAAGTCAAGATATTCACGAGCAAAGGTTTCTTCTATGCTGGTCCGTTAAAGCATGTTTTTTGCTGGTCTACGGCAATGCAATCCTGCAGCATGCAGATGGTTTCGCACAGGTTGCAACGTAGCATTGTGTCTTGTTGCTGTGAAATGGGTCACTAGCGGGTGCGGCAACTACATAATGTCCAAATCAAATGGCAGGAGATGAGGCTTCAGGTTTAGGCCCAGAACGAATATTTTTATCGTGTCCGAAGTCTGCGTAAAGGTGAATCCATAATGGCACAGTCTTCCGCTGCAAAATAAATGAAGTTTAAATAAAAACATTTTTCGTCAAAGAAAGTTGTTTAAAACATTACCGATAAAATAATAAGTCATTGTTTTTAACACCGTTTGTCTACTTACCCATATCAAAAAACGCCTAGCGATTCCTTATATAAATAGTTATATTGTTTTGCTCTTTTCAACAAAGATAAATGCAAATCACAAGGTATTCGAAAGGCAAAATTAAACAGTTCGTAAGTATAACACACGGTTCATCCCGCAGCTAATAATGGCTGCCAGCGGTGACAGTTCTGTTGTTTGCTCACAAAATCATATTATTAGAAATTTGAGGGTAGAAAACACTTTATATTGTTTAAGACGATAACGACCAAAATAGCCATCAGCTAGCAACTTTTAAACTCCAGTAAAAAGAGTCATACCTATTAATAATTATATTAAAAGAAAACACAATGCGTTTGCGTTTTTAACATATTATATAAGAGTAAAATTAAACATACAATAGACTGCAACCACCATAAAATTAAATAGTTACGGAAAAAAATCAATTATAATTTCAACCTTATTTCAAAGCTCATAAAACAGCTATTTACACAAATTGCAATACAGTAGTCGCAGATTGAACATAATTCATACATTCACCATGTAACTTGCATACCTCGGTGGCCTAGCGGTCAAAGACAGGTCGAAGATTTGACTTCTGCTTTAGTGAACCGGGTTCGTATCCGATGAAAACGGAATATAAAATAGTAATAATAAAATGACATTTTTGGATGTTATTTCGATGGCCGTGCTGGTTGTGAGGAATATTGCTTTGGAATTGGAATCTCAGACTTGTTGAGAAATAATAATATAACATCGTCGCATCAGTGAGATGGTAACTACTCTTCGCTAGTAATAATAGTTCAATGCGTGGGATTGCATAAATTTGAAGATTCAAGGTCGAAGCAAGCTTCGATTCGGTTCTCTCGCTTACACTGGGGATGACAATATCCAATGTAAGATTAGGTAAAATATTTTTAGGACAGTCTAAATAAAAAAAATACTTTTACATTATTTTTGTAGAAGTAACTGAAACCGGAGATATTGCATTTTCAGCCTTTGAGTGTGACACGATACCGGCGAGGATTATTTTCATTTAATTTGTAATTATTTTTTACTTAATTTATTATAAACTAACTTAAATAGTTGTAACTTTCTTCATTGTTATTTTATAGTTAGTTGTTGTTTATTCAATAAACAGGTAATTTACAGTGACATTGCTCATTCATCTTGTTGCTAAAAAATCTGTACTTAGGGGGTAGATTTTATGATCGAACTCACTCACACATTCACATGTCATAGATTCTACTTAACGTTCATGTCGATACTCAACACGCATAGACGTGTGCGTGGCTGTGCTAACCGCATTATTTTGCTGTGTGTACCTACCTAGTGGCATGGCCACCCAAAAGAATGGTTTCGAAAAGGGGGGTGGGGGGTTGGGATTAGGCAATACAAATTCTTGTTTATATTTTTATATTTGACAAATAGAACAACCTGTTATCTCTGCTGATACCTACAAATTAAAACTACCAAAACTTTAAACTATATTTACATACATGTACATTAGTAAATACGTTAATAACATAATTTATGGATGTATAATGCTAAACAGTGTTAAGTAAATTAATTTACGGCTGTTGATTTCTGAAAATTGACGTACGTAATGTATGTAGGTACAGTCGCCATCTGATATACCGCAGCGGGCGAGGTGCTCAAATATTTCGGAGCAGCATTAAATTTCAAAAAATTCGTTACACTATGTTCCTAATTGAATGATAAGTCGCTGCTCCAATATTTATGACGAATTGTGTGTTCCTATGTTATTAACCTTATCTAGTGTAACGAATGTATAAAAATTTAGTGCTGCTCCAAAATATTTGAGCACTTCGCCCGATACGATATATCTGATGGCGACTGTACCTACTTGAAATAAAAATATACATTTCATTTCAAATTATATAAATTAATGTTTGTCTTATTGTCACATTTTATCATAAGAGAAATTATAATTACAATAATGTATAACCTTGAATGTCGCGTATGAAGTAAAAGTTACTTAAATGTAACTAACATAAATATACAAATGTAGAAATTCAATTCTTAAGTAAAATATGGGAAAAATGCCAGCGTAATATTTATTAAAAGTCAAATAGTGGAATGCAAGACAATTATGTTTGCCAGTTATATTTCAAATTGAAGCAATTATATTAGGACGGGCGAATTTAGGTACTTATTTAAGACGAATTTCGATTTAATTACAGTTTATAATGAACTAGCAAAATTGCCAGCAGGTTATTACATAAGTATACAGTTGAAATGCACGATACATTTTATTTTCGCTTTTGAACGTGGCAAAAATGGATTATTTGCGGTAGTTCCTTTGAAGGGACTATTGCGTTTTTTTTTTCAAAAAATATATAAATTCCTTCAAAAGAAACTACCGCGAATTATACGCAAAAATCACCTTACGAAACGTTACCTCCTCCTTTCACCTTACGTTTTCGCTATTATGTAAATTAGGTAGATATTTAATGACATGTATGCAAGCTGCGCAAAGTGCCGAGATATAGACTACGATAAACTACCATGTTGTTGGCACTCCTCGAGATAATCAATATCTAGGCAACAGATCAAATCTCTCAAAAACCAACCGAAAAATGACTGGAAGCATAAATGCTAAATAATAAATAGGTATCTCATATTTAAATTAATCCTTATTGCCCATGGCCACGGCATCGCATCACGTGACGGGCTGGACCTAATTCGATAATTCTTTTATTGTTGTGTTTCGGCAGGAGAAGGTTCTTATGAAACAATACCTTGAATAAAAAAACTTGAACGGGGGCGAAGCTGCGGGCAACAACTGGCGATATGATAAAATACCGTAATCTAGTAAAAGTTGTAGGTAAGTACCTAAGTAACGAAGAAGATGAGGTTAACACTTTTACCTTAAACTAAGTATTCATTAATGTAACTACATTATAGGTACGTATTCGGAAGTCGGTTTGGGCAGTGGATATGAACGAACGTTATAATATAGATGGAAACTAGAATGCTAGGGAACATGGCTATATAGCTTATTGGAGGCTCTAGAGTTTACATTAATTAAACGACTCAAATGCGATGCGCAAGATACTGTCAATACGCAATGCCTACGGCATTAGGAATGTAACAATACTTTGTATAATACTCCTAAGTAGTTATTTACTGTTATGGATGTATATCTGATCTCCTGACCTCAGCTATGGGGTCATGTCCATAAAAAATAATGTCGCATCATCTTGGGCACTTAAGACCCCTTCCTCTTTTTTGCGTTCACCTTACCACTTAAGGCACGAAAGAAAGCTAACGCTAGCGCCAGCCCAGGGCTAAAAAAACGGAGCGAACACACGTGCGTTGAACGCGTTCTTGCATGCCCAGGGTATCGGGAGCAAAAGGGACGCTTCCAGGCGCGCGATGACCCTTCGATAAAGAATGGACGTCTCTGGAAAGATACTCGGCTAATTTCGGCTTTGTAGAGCGTTGTCACACACACACTACTTGTGACATTTGTCAGTCGTTGTACAGGTGCCGTAGAGTACGGACGCATTTTCATGAAAATATATAATATAGAGTTGTTAAAACCCCCAACTTTAAATTGTAAGATGGCATCTTTAGGAGAAAGAGGGTATCTTTTAGACGGTCAGTCGCGCGAAATTATTTGGAATGTTTAAATTTTTTAGCGGAAGAAAAACATAGGTGTTTTTTAATCTACTCTAATCCGTCTCTTTTTTGACTATCTTTTTCCTAGTAGTCTCAACAGCTCTATCGATATCCGAAGTTTAAATGTCTCAAACAATCAATCAATTAAGAATTTGAACTAATTAAGTCCATGCAGTATTTATTTGATATAAAACGTCACTTAATAATACGATGTTTGGTGGAAGGTCGCCAGTGTTCGGAAATCGTCGTAAGCAGACAATTATCTCTTTCCAAAGACCGATGTCCATTCTTTATCGCCGGGCACTGGACGCGCGTTATGATTGCGGTGGCGCCGCGGGCGCTCTCTATGCTGCTTCACAATCAATTCTATAGACAACTACAATTAACTGAGCGCGCGGAATAAAGCGCCCGGAGCACGCGCCTCTAGCGCTTGCCTTGTTTCGTGCCTTACCACGAAATATGTACACATTCATCTAACCCTCTTCCCCTCTATCTACGCGATATACTTCATTGATAAACCTCTTATCGCAACCAGAGACACATTGCATAGCAAATTGCAAGCTAATAATATTTACATATTTTTCGAATTGATTTTCACTATTATAGCCTGTACTTTTAAGCAACAGGCCCCAGATTTTAAATATCTATTCATGTGACACTGATAGACCGGCGCACCAACGCACTTTACGAACCTATGACCCTAACCACACCCAAAGAACCACGCGCATTCTTGGGAAGCGACGCGTATGGGGTGTCACCAAAAGCACTAACAATATTTCACAAACTCGTCATATTAGTAGCCTGATCTGCCAAGTAAAAAATGTACTTAATGGGAACATTCCTACACTGAAAACGTAGTGTGAAAAATGAATTCAAACTATGGGATAACCAATAATAAAACCTACCTATACCTACTATATACTAAGACCTACTGACGGGTATGTGAAATATCGTTAGACAATGATTTTTGTGACACCCGGCATACTCTCCATTGTTTGCACACCGTACACTAGTCTTGCTCGTCTTCCCCGTGTCTTCTGGTCTAGTGTCGGTTGTAGGCCTAGGCCCTGTCCGCGAGCTTCTCGGTGATGATGGCCGCCCTGGTGCGCGCGTGCAGCATGACGTCAGCGGCGAGCTCGTCGACGGTGGTGTAGCGCGACCGCTGGAAGCTGAATATGTCTTTGATGAACCCTACCGTCTCCGCCTGCAAATTCAAACATACATTTTATAGTTTGCTTATGATATAGTAGCTGCTACTCGCGAGTTCGTCAGCGAGGAGTTTCGTTTATTGCCTTCCCGCGGGACTACACAATTTTCCGGGGTAAAAGTATTTCATTTTAATCCAGGCTGTAAACCAACTGTGCGCCTAATTTCATCAACATCCCGAAATGATCTCCCTCGACCACTAGCCTAGGATCGAAAAGATAGAATTTATCTTGGTATGTAATGTTGCCAGATTTCACCCAAAATATATTTACCCATCACAGACGCAAATATCTACCAAAAACTCGTTTTACCAGCGCTTAATCCTACGCTAGTCGGCTTCTATTAACGCATTCACTTCCACATGCCAAACTCGAGACTTCTTCAGGTGCCTCAGACGCGTTTATTAAACTATGACAGAGGCACTGGGCGAAAGTCACACACGCATATATATCCTTCACTGGCAGTGAATGCGTTAAGTATCTCGTAGCGCCCTGTAACTCAATGTTTTCTATCTCATCTGCAAGGCAACTAATAAAAGTCTTAGCGAATCTAATATTTGTAATTTTCATTGCGTAGGTATCCGATCATGTGGTGCTCAATAAAGAGTCATCATATCGTATTGTAATATAACACAGGGACGTTAAAGTGTACCTGGAAGGCGTGGCAGACGTCGCGCAGGCGCTCGCCGGGCCCGAGGAAGCCCCACACGAGCACGGGCAGCAGGTGCTCCGAGATGGAGTAGAAGTGCGCCATGAACCCGTCCGCGTGCTGCAGGTAGCGCCGCTTCGCCTTGATCACCGACCACACCGCCGTCGTCAGCGCCTGCGCGCAACACAACGACTTAAAGCACGGGACGCCATGGCGCGTCGCCAACTACGCCCGAATCCTGCTGCGTGTTCCGGCGTGGGGATAAGACAGCTGGTGAAATTACTGGCGTATGAAGTATTCTATCGTAGCCCTCTAGGCTAAAGCATCTACAATTCTCTACTGCTACGGGGGTCGGTGCAGTAGAATGAATAAATTTAGGTTCCTGTGACGATAGGTGCCGGGTGGTACTCACGCTCTCCTTGAACCCGTCGGACAGCCAGCGGTTGCGCACGACGGCCAGCACGGACGAGGGCGGCGCCGCCAGGTCCTCGAACGCGTCCAGCAGGATGTAGTCCAGCACCACGTCGTAGAACGTCAACACCTGATATTAAAAAAAATACTTAAAAAAAAGTTTTTTTTTGACTGGAAATGAGTTTCGTGTGTAGATACTTTTGAGCGGTTGGCTGTTTATAGATATTTTTTCGTCTTGGCGGGGGCACTACCGCGGCCAACTACCCAACCTACGTTAATATACAAGTTTTTATTCATATTAGTGAAACTTTTTAGAGTCCCCTCAATAGTTAAGTATTTATAGTTGAGGAACGAAAGCAACGCCGCGCTCAGTCACATTTACCTTAACGCCTTTGCTGGTTAGTTCACTTTCTATCGTGGCCCAATTCGCTGGGTCCGTCGTCCACGTAACCATTTCTTCGTACGCGACTAGGAACTCCTTCGGTTCCTGTAGAATAAGAAATTACTCGTAAGATTAAATTACCTACCAAAGTATCAGTGTATATTATAGCGGTATCCGGGGGGGGGGCCACCCGCGGGAACGACCCCCGTATCGTACCTGCTCACTTGTACATACGTCTCTAAATTGAATTCATATACTTTTGACTGTGACCATAATTATTATCTTGGGCGTTTCTGACTGTGACTGGCATATACAGGTCAGAAATAAAAAAACTATGGGCCTAGAGAAAAAAAAGGAAAAATATTTTTAAAATTAAACAAAACTGTGTTCAAAGTTACCAAACCAGCTAACTTCCCTTCGGTTGGCAGTGACGTCGGCAAAACGCGCGCCAAACCGACCTAAATCGGGTCGCTTGCCAAATGCTTCTTCGAATTTTGATGGGCTTCGAATATGTGTGTGGTATAGTGTAGTGGCGGTACCTTGTCAGCATAGAGCAGCAGGTCGGTGAGCACCTGGCGGCCGGCGTCCACGAACCACGCCCAGTTGGCGGCGGCGCGGAACACGCTCTGCAGCGCCAGCCGCAGCGCGTGCAGCTTGCACAGGAACTCCGAGTCCGACGCGCACTGCAGCACTTCCGTGCGGAGCGTCCTGCGATACCCACACGACAACATTACCAAAAGCCACCTTCCCTCACATGTTACTTATAACTTTTAGATGTGGAGTTAACTTGCGTTATTAACTCACTTTGAAAAAGTAAACGTTATTGTAGTTATTGCGCTTGTTGAAGTTTTTGCCGCAATTAAGAATTGTATGTCCTATGGTATAACCTACATACCTTCATTTATAAACGAAGTTATACTTAAGATAGGTAGTCAAATAAACTTTGCGGCAGTATCTAACGATGTGTAAGGGCGGCCTAAAGGTTTATACTTGGGCGTTATCACGGATTTATTTCTCCTTAAATACTTTCGGCCCCTAATGTTGTAGAACCGAGACTGTTTGGATTTTTTAGCATCAAATCCAAATATCTGAGTTTTTTTTATGGTATGTATAGTGAAGTTTTCCTCTTAGTTAATAGTATGATGGATATGATCAACGCACTCACCTATATGGAATGCCGACTTCCAACTGTTTGACACCTAATTGGTAAAGCTCTAAGTGTTCTACTTCCGGCAGATCATCTTTAAAATCATCGAAGTCTCTCAAGTCTGCAACCTGGAAACAAATTTTTATTTCAAATTAAATGTTACATGAGAATTAGTTTTACCTAAGAATCAGTTTTAGTAAAACAGTCAATTACGACGGTGGAGTAGATGTCCAGTTGCCGAGGGTCAGCAATTAATGAAGCATCCAAGTGTCAAGTTCGAATTGGTGACCTGGTCCTCTGCCGAGGCGAAGGACTCCGCGCTGGAGTGGTGTTCGCGGCGCGTGTGCTCGGAGCCGGTGTGCGTGGACAGCAGGCGCTCGCGCCGGCCGGCGCCCGAGCCCGCGTCGCCGCCGCCGCTCTCCGACCGGAACAGCACCGAGCGCTGGTCCAGGAACAACAGCTCGCAACGCTCCTGGAACCAACGGCCATCCATAAATTAGTGCGACGTAGACACTAATCTCCTCCCCCTTCCCAGTCACAGTTGGTCACGTTTGCGAGACGATCAAAAGGAACCGTCGGACCCTGGCGATCAGGACGAATGTCATAGTGCACAAGTTCCGAAGATGTACAGTGTCAGTTAAGATGACTCCGTTTAGGGCAATTCTGTATAGTACTTAATACACCGACTTCAATCTGCAAGCCGATTACTATCAAAGCTCTATTAGCGTCCTACAAGTCCAATAAGACTTTTATAGTTTTCTGCAGCGCATCCGGCATGAGGACGATACTTCCATGATATGCTTTGATAATACGAGCCTGTATACTACACTTAATTTTGTTTGCGTGCGCAAGCAAGCAGTCACTTCGATCTTTAATAGCTGGCTGTGCTAACCTGCAGCAGGTACGCGTTCTGTAGCAGCTCCTGGATCTCGCGGCAGAACTCGGCCTCCTCGGGCGAGGTGAGCGCCAGCGTGCCGGCCACGCCGCCGCGCGCGCCCAGTGAGAACGCTGCCAGCGCGTCCTCCCAGTAGTTTATGCTAGTCTCCAACGCCTCCATACCTGCACAAACATATGACCACGTTCACAATTGTTGAATTCAGTATAACTCTGTTAATCCGTTAATCTTCCAGGGATGCCACCAGCAGGCGGACAGACGAGTTGCTATCTTTTTTTAATTTTACTTCATAGTAAAATCAGTGGTTTTCTTACTTGTTGATTCAAAGGGTTGGCAATACGTAAGGAATTAATGTGTAATCATTTGAATGTGATTTTATTTCAGTTACTTTCTTAAAATAAGAACCCTGCTAAATATTTTTAACTAAGTTTCTCTATTATTTTCTCTTGGCCATTCAGAAAAAGTGAATAAAAGGCTGTATTACAAACAAAACATTTTAATAATGAGTATATCTACAGGACAATGCTAAGTACTTGTAATAATAAATTAAATATCATCTTTTTTTATTAAAGTCAAGCAACAATTTTAGTATGAAATTTAGTAAATCACAACTTTTATAACGGCACAACTAAAGTTAAGCACTGTAACTACATACAAATTTAGTCAAGAACCTACAAGTAACAGGAACATTCGCATTTTAACTATGTAATCAAGCATGTCAGAAAAGAACTGTGTTTTTAAGATTGACTTAAATCACTTAATCCATGTACAATCAGTCAAACCTATATAAAGACGTGATCTTTTATATCGGGTCCATTTGAAATTGGATTGAGTCTCTGTAAATGCATCACAGCTTCTTGTATTCCGTTGCTGAGCTCTTGAACATTCCCAGCAACAGATGTCAAAGTGTCAGCCATCCTCTCTTCAAGCATGGATCTGCGTTCCTCCTGCAGCCTCATGATAGAAGCCATGGACTCGAGAGCATCAGCCATCCGCTCCTCTGCTGTTATCCGTCTCTCTTCAAGCTCCAAAGCCCATTGTGGTGGGGGTGTGCGAGGTCTTGATTCATCTAAAGGAACAGACATAAGAGGAATTAATAAAATGAATTCAGTTTTTCATTTAATAAAATGTAATAATTTTTATACAAATTACATACCACTTGGTGCTGATCTTTTGGGCAAACTTCTGGTTTTGTGAACCTTACTTGTTATCAATATAGGTTCAAGTTTAATTGTTTCAGGTGAATGCCGACCAATAGGGTCACTGTCTGAGTTGTCTGCTAGCATGTTTTCTAATTCCTTAATAGGTTTTGATTTACTTCGTACCAAATTGCTGCCACTTAGTGCTAATACTCTAACTTCTAAGTCATTGAGCGGGGCAAATCGGCTGGGGCCTCCACATGGCCCTTCTTCGAACCTCCTCGCATCATTTGCTTTTTTTCTGCTTTTGTGGCGCCATTCGAACCAGTACTGTACAAAGTAAAAAGGTTAGTTAACAACTAACAAAAATACTTAATGAAAATAACTGGATTGTGACATAAAATTGTACAAAAAACACTAAAATCAAATAATGAATAGTTGAGTGCACCTTCTTCCAGCCTTCAGGAGTCTTGAGCGCGCCACCAGGCACTGTGTTCAGCTGTTTCGAAAGCGTTATCCAAGTTTGTCGCACATCGTTGTGAGCGCTGGACATCGTGGACGCGGCAGTGCCATTGGACGGCAGGCCCATACACATCCATTTATTCCGCTCCAGAAAATCTATCATGATTTCTAGTTGCTGTCTAGAAATTCTTCGTGGAGGAGCCATTTAGGTATAACTTTTTTTATACACGCAAAACTAACATAAACTCGTACAATTTACACACATTTATTTTTATACTTTTATTTTCAAACACAGTAAAGACTGCTTATTGCCACCGGGAATACATAATTATTGCTCGTTTTTGTTTACTCTTTCACAAATCAAAGTTTTAATCACGCCTCCCGCGCGCTATTTCCTTTGACATTAGTTATTTCTTTCACGAATTGATATTGAAAGAAATAATTGAATTGACGATATGTAATGGCGACCTTTCTAGCGTTTGAAGTTTGAATGTCATGAAGTGAGGCCCAATCGACTTCAAGGAAAAAATGCCCAACAGTGTAAATAATCCAAAATATTTCAAACAAAAGTTAGTTTCACATGACATATTTTTGGCAAGATTGTTCCAACCTTATCATCAAAAATACGATACGTTGCGAAGTAGAATTTAATAATTATACCTACGTATAAAAATAAAGAAAGGAGTAAATTACTTTGCCAGATAAACGCATAGAGCTGCCATCTAGCGTCGAATAGCAAAATAAAGAACGACTGCAGCCGGAAAAGAGAGTATAGTTCCGAAATAGATGGCGCTACTCTTGAAATGTAGTTTCGGAAAAATGCAATCAAATTCCTTGAGCATCAGAAAGCACGCAGAAAGTTCAGTAATTAATAGAAAAAAAAAAGTGATAAACCCAAGGTGATTTAAAAATGCAATCAATTTTATTTGTGCTTCTTGTTTAATTACAACAACCGATCTACGAAATTGATATACATAGATACCTATTATGTATTTACTATTTTCTTCGCAGTGTAGGCAAAGTGTTGTGTTGATTATAATCAACGTACTTTCTAATAAAGCTTGAATTGAGTAGGTACACTTCTTCCTACTTGTGAAAAAAAGGGTTAAGTACCTACCTGTGTGTGTATGTACTTTGTTGCTGTTGCCCGGGACATCGTCCGGGCGGAATATAAGGGACAATGTAGGATTGTAAATCGTGAAAGATTTTTCACATCGGTCCATTAGTTTCGGAGTCTATTTCATGCAAAAAAACAAGCAGTCAAATCTTTTCTCTTATAATATTAGTGAAGATACCTAGTTACTCATTAAACGTACCCCCCCGCGTGTGTACAATTGAGTTTTCCAATATCTATATAGCCGACCGTTCAAAAATATTTACCTACACATAAACCTTATTTTCAGTTATGTACATAAGAAGCGTATTTAGACATTTTTGAACAGTTAGCTGTCTAAATATTGGAGAAATCTACTGTGTTGTATCTACTTATCAGCCTCACAGCAATTAATACTGAGTACCTATAGTATATTTATATATATTTACTTTAATAAATGGCGGAACTTCATGGTTCATGTTCATGTATTCTTCACAAACAACTTTACTAACTCCAATAAATTCATAATAATAAAATGTTTTTGGATGAGCCCTCCTGCGAGTATCTACATAAAAATATAATAGGTACGCGAATGAAGTCGACTGCATGTTTTAGTAAATAGTGGCATGTGATACGCAATACATGTATTATCTGTACCTATACGCCGTATACGACATGGTTTTTTTCCGTCAAGAAGAAACAAAGGTTCCGATTCAGAACTAGATTAGGAATGACGGGATGGTGAAGCAGTAAGGCAATTTGTTGTAGCTCGTTGGTACGAATATTATAAAAGGACCATCTATATCCAATTAACTATAGAGTTTATTGTATGCCTCACCTACTTATACTCAACGCCGTATATAGATTCCAAAAAAACTACTCGTGTGTTGCCAATAAAATAAAAAAGTTTTGCATCGGTAAGTTTTAACTTTTGTAAATATAATACATAAGTAATTTATTTATATGTAATTGTACAGTTAAAATTAAATGCAACCACATAAATAAATTATTTCATATCAATATTAATTTCACCTACAGAAATTTGGTTGAAACTGTTTTGTAGAAGAAAAGTTCATATTACAGTGGTAATACTTCAGGTTTAAACAACATTTGGATACTATTAATGTTATAATTTGCGTACCTATATCTATTTATAAAATATTTTTGATATGCACGTAGAAATATTGACAACAAATCACGTATGGCAAACTTTATGGTAAACATGGCGGCCACAGGGCCACCCACCATGACATCTCCAATTGTCACTTCATTTCATTCGGCATCTGACGTTTGGATTGATCGAATGCTTTCTGTTTTTATTACTAATTAATAGTTCCTAACTCCTTAGTCGCAGGGTAAAAACTTAGTTTGTATGTTTGTCAGTCAAACTCGTAAAAATGATATATTTTGACACATGGATAGTTCAAAACCAAGGTATTCATGTGCAACACACATTGTATGCAATAGGCCCTATTAAATAGGGTATGCATAGGTAGGATCAAGTGCAAAAATAAGTATCTATTCGAACCACTCAAAAATATGTTACTACGGCCTTATTGCGTCGGAATAAGAGTCTGTGGTAGGTACTTATTTTTGAAACTTTGATTAAGTACATATTTTTACACTGTATATAGGAAACATCAAAAACTTGGGATAATCTTTACACTTAAATAACAACAAAATATTATTATGACTATTTTTTATTAATGTGCATCGGTTGGTTACATCTGGAATGTCATAATGAAAATGACACTTGTGACGTGACGGTCGGCCATCTTTGGTAACTTTTTTGGAATCTATATACGGCGTTGAGTTTAGTGTACCAGGCAGGCAACGCAAGAGAAGCCAGGGGTAAAATCTAGCAAGTTGCTTTATTGTCTCTATTACGTCCTTGAGTAACAAAATGGGTCTCATCTCTACTTAGATACTTATACCAAATAGCTTAGATATAGCGTACATCTAGCTAATTACTAATCTGTACGCGTCTGGGAGGCGTCACCTTGTACCTAACTAAGGAGGGAGGTGTAACGTTTAATGAAACGACAGACGTATGACATTTAATATAAATTACTAGCTTCTACCCGCGACTTCGTCTGCGTAGCATTATACATAAACCTTCCTCTTGACTTGAATCACTATCTATTAAAAAAACCGCATCAAAATCTGTTGCGTAGTTTTAAACATACATAGGGGACAGACAGGCAGCGAAACGACTTTGTTTTATACTATGTAGTGATTATTAATAAAGGAACTATGAACAGAAAGAAGGCTTGCTTGCGATTAATATTATCATAGAAAATATGGAATATGCCATTAGGTATAGAAAACGGTTTTCCAGATAGGTGGCACCTGCCCCACGGAAAGAGCCGGGCCGTGCAGTCAAGTTTAGTGTCAGCTTACGCGACCAGCCGCCCCTTAATTAATTTACCCTCAATTTTATTACTCTGCATAGTAATTAATTTAACGTGAAAAGGCGGCTACTGACTAACACCCACAGTCGCTCAAGTCGCTGTAGCAGTATTTCGTGACCAATATTTTAGGCAGCTAATTAAATTGAATGGCAACTTTATTAAACGTACGGTCAGAAGCAGAGATAACTTCTACAACTTTGCACAGATGCGATGTCTGTGGCATCGTAACTCTCACGCGGATAGACAAATTTCGATGTGGTTTTTTTCATTTGAAAGCTAGTTTCCTTGCGGTATGGTTCTTAGCCATGTTTGGTAGAAATCGGTCCAGCAGTTTCTGCGTGGGGGGAGGGGGTTTAATTTTTTTATTTATAGTTATTCCCACATATAACGAATGCCTTAATGGGACTTTCATGATAAATACTGACTTTTGAGGCTCATTGTCCTAATAACCGTAGTTTGGAAAATGCTGAGCTAGATAGAGACCTTTTTGAGCTCTTAGGTATGACTGCTCGGTCACTTTTGTTGTTGAAGTAGATACAACTTTTTCCCCGTTTTCAAGTTATTCAACTTTTTACCGAGAAGCATGCTGATATAATTTAAAGTGTTACTTGAATAGTTTTTTTGCACGGCCGCGACGGAATCTCCACGGTCACGAAGTGATTTTAAAGCACAAAAACCGGTTGTAGATGACGTCACCCGAAGCCCTGCTAAAGTTAAGCCTTAAAGTTGTTTCATTACCATGCTTATCTCATTAGACTATTTGTTTTGTTACATTACTCACTTTGGCAAGTACATAGAAGGTATTCGGCTTTTCCATTAACGGAACGACATTGACAATCGGTCACAAAAAGTTTTTACACGATCTGCAGGTTAGTTAAAAGCGGCATTTTGAAAGAGTACATATGGTTTCCCACGAGCAGCTTCAGGGCTTTAGGTCAAGCCATATTGCATCAGTTTTAAGCCCGTGTCTGAGTCTGAACGCATGCAGTGTGAATTAAAGTGGACGGGCTTATCCCTTGGGCGATTTCGCAGCGCGGGCCGTCCCTGCCGGCCGGCGCCGCCGCGGCAGGCGCGCCGCGCTCCGCCGCCGCCAGTCGAGTGGAGACTCCGCACTGCGGCGGTACACTACGAAACGCAACTCTCCTTATCACTCCTACAACCATTATAATCCACTACGCATGTCATCCTTCAGAATTAAGGAATCATAATTGGTTATCTAGTGTTTTGGCGAAATATCGCTAGTGTAGTGTGTGATACTGGAAAAGCCTGCAATTCAGTGAGTTATCTTAAAGGCTTCTCATCCCGTCCCGCGCTTATTGAGGCTGATTGATATCGAATCAAATTACAGGTAAGGAACTGAGGGAAGACGTCTTGAGCATGATATTATAATACTTAGTCTTTTATTTTTGGCACGATGCCTATTTCAAAGGTTCATTGGAACTATCAGCATTCAGTTTGTAAATAAATTACCGGTTTAAATACGCGCACTTCTTTCAGCATCATCGTTCGTATTTTTATTTTCAATAAAAATAGAAAAATAAAAATAGGTGCATATAGTTTTAAGACGCTTTGACCTTTAATAATTGTGATCACTATTTTTAAAAACATTCACTTTAAGAGGAAAAAATGCACTTAGCTCTTAAGTTATGATAGATTTTATGTAGTCTTGCATATTTTAGTTTCGAGCACATGAAGTACAAGTACGTTTGAGATAGAGCACTGAAGAGGACCTCCTAACACGTTTCCGATAAACCGGTTCGATCGACACACAGTGTTTCGTTAGTGAGACTTATGCAATCGACAAATAAATCGATCCACGATCTAATAAGCGGGTATGTGTGTTATGCAGCCGCTAGGTCTTTCAGGGCAAGCATTGCAAGTATAATTGCCGCAGGCATTAGCATTTAGAATGCGTTTCATAATAGCGAAAGAACGTTTAATAATGAAAGTTTATTACAACAAGGACTTTAGCAGCATCAGCTAGCAGGCCGAGTCTAGAGACACCGCCCGCTGCAACATTTCTTGAGTTAGCATCTTAATGTCGACTTTGAGAACCAGTTTAGGCAACGGCCAATAAAGTTGCTACAGTTGTCTCACACACAACAGCTTAGTATCAGCCATGAATTCGAATGACTTAATAAAATAGAAAACTGAATAGATTACGGCCGCCAGAGCTCATCATTTACCTAATAAATAAATTATTATTACTTGGTCGTCGATATATATGTATGTAGTATGTAAACTCCTTATTGTGCAATATAAACATAAGACATAGACAAACACTGATATACATAACTTATCCCGTTAAGGGATCTCTTCCAGCCAACCTTTGAGTGGATATAAACGATATAGGTAGAATAAAATTAATTTCAATAATATTAATTTGTGTACACGGAACTTAAAACCCTATTTACACACAGTCTCGCACACAGCCATACGGGAATTGATCAAGTTAATATCAACGATCTATTTGTCGATGATGGAATGATAAATCGCGACATCGAGATTGCACATTGTAGGGAACTGCAGCTGCGGTCCCCACGTGTCTGCACACAACAAACGCAATAAATAAACAAAAAATCTGAGAAAAAATATTGGCAAGATACAGCTCCGCGGAATCATTCACATCGGAATGCGATGCGCGTGAGCAATTGTCGAGAATCAGCATTGTGTCGAAATGTTGGTGTTTTTATGTTCAGGTTAATATCTCTGTATGAACAACACAGAACTATTTTGGTAATAGCTACCTATATCAATTTTCTGATATGGAAATCAATATCTGGTTTACGAGTTGGCTCATAGGAGAGATGAGTGGAAGAACTAATAAGTTTGGTTTTTGTGAGAACCTAAGTCACATTAAAAAATCGGATGAGTTCCAAGTTTACAACTTCAGAGAAATCCCCAGAATCTATGAAGCACATATTTATTTTCAAAATAGTAGCATTAAATGTCTTGGCAGATGTAATTATATTCCGATGTACCTATTTACCTATTTAATTTTTTATTTATCGATTTCCAAGACCAGAAACAAGAAATTTGCATACATAACCATATTTTAAATTCCTTTGCAAAGGCTATGCACAGCAGACTCACATTACGCGCTGAGCAATCTTTACCAGTACGTACCTATCTGAGATGTTTTGAATTCAATTAAATATGTTTGCATCAAATGGCATCAACATATAAACGGCCTCATGAGCTATAATTACAATTTCATCCCCGCCGATCAAACCTTAAAACTCAGTGAGACCGGAATAAATTAATCCTGAAAGATATTAAGTGGGAAATGAACCCATATTTATTCTTAGAGTTGAAGGTCAGAGAACGGCATTAGTAGAATGGCGTAACAAAAACAAATAGCAACATTTCGGTTGTTGAACCACTGTTGGTCGCCGGCCAGCCACCGCCGGCGCGCCGTGTGGCGTTGCCGTCGCCATATTGATCTGCAAGCCCATTACCGCCCACACTATGGGGACATAATCCTCAAACAAAGTAAACAATAGCTATCTGATTGACAACCACCGCCCGCTATCACTCACTATCCCCTAGCTAGAAAAAATATTCATAATGATGTTATGTATAGTAACACTTACAACTTACATTGATCATTTTCGTCACAAAGCTATTTTTTTGTTTTGTTCTCATCTTACTGACTTTTCGCTACCATTTTTATGTCGATAATAAAACCGGATACTTTAACTGCTTCATGTTTTTCCCGATCTTCGTTTTAAGTTTACTAGTAAAGTTTACCCCTGTGAATTTTTCTCAATCGTATATACCATAACTCTAACCTAAGTTATCTTTTTAAGTAGTATGGATGTGTTATTTTTAATTTACACCTACGTGAACCTTCATGATATGTATATATCTACTACATCTAAGTACTCAATGTCATTACTTAACGCGACACGCGAGAGCATCATAATGTTATCAGAGTCGAAGTACATCAGATCTATAGGACTTCCCCTGGCGCGGAGGTGAGTTAGATTACCTTCTTCCATCAAATCGGCTCGACTGTGTAGTTGCCTATTTCCGGAATTCCTCTGCGATTCTGTCAGTATAAGTAAGCTGCAATGTATGTGTGGACAAATCACACACACACAGCGGTCATTTTCCTGTCAATGACCGATGATCCAATGTTTTTTTTTCTCGCGAGTGGTAGGTACAGATTATCTTTATGTCAATCAAAATTATTGCATTTCAAAACTTGAAGTGAAAAAAAACGCTAGGTACTCGAACACGATGATCATGTGAATGACTCTCATCAAAGTTCTAATCGTAAACTTCTACTGATATGTTGAAGAAAACTGTCGGAAATCCATTTAAGTAGTAGGAAATGCGCTTTGCAGCGCCGTAACGTTAGCATATTAATTTATTTCTGTTTAATATTGTCACGCCTGACGTAGTGAATTTACACGCCTACAAATCCACGGGACCCCAGCTCGGTGTTCTTATTAGGCGGGAGCAGGCCTCGCGGAGACATTTCGCGACGCAATAAATAGGCGCGTTCTCGGCCGGAAAATTGCGTCAATTTTCGGGGCGGGCTTCTCCCCAAAATATAATCAGTTTAATAGCCTCAACAAGGAAAACTATAAACTGGCCAAGGGGTTGAAAAAAATTAAGAAAATGAGTTTTGTTTAATTTCAGCTCACTGTCATTTCTTTAGCTTAAGAACGTGTCTGCAAAAAAATAAATACTTAGTAAAGGGAAGATGACAAGTGACGTGATTCCTTAATTTCAAGACCCAAATTAATTCATAAAAACGTGCTCACTACTCAGACTGACTCAAAATAGAAATAGGGTGGCTGACGTCAGTCAGTAGGTATTCGCCTTTTCTTATGACAATATTTTTCTTGGCTTATGTCATAGTGTACCCGTGACCTCATCGTTGGGGCGGTCTAGGTGAATGTGTTGTTCTTTTGCAATCTGAACGAGGCCGTGTCCCCCGCCGCAGGGAAATGGAAAAAGCTTTTCGTTATTTACCTTGAGCTATATTCGTGCGTCATAACATTGTGACAGAACGGCTATGTCATCTTTACTTTTAAATATTACAGGTAAAATATGATTAAAAACATTTTTGGTAATTAGGTTAGGGGTTAGGCTAGTTAGTGTGCACGGCGCGTGTTACATTTTAATTACATTATAAAGATACGTGACGCAATGTCCGAAGGCGTTGACATAACAATCAGCGAGGTCACGGTACTAACGAAGGGCTTAGGGTCTAGCGAGTGCTTGATAAGGGGCTGAACGGAGGGCGATTCTTGTATTCGTATGCAGCCCGCGCGGTGGCGCGATCGATACGCGCCCGCGCGACGACGCCGCCCTCGCTCGCGGCCGCGACTTACAAACTCACAAGAGTCACAAGTCTCGAAACACGAATAAACTTTCAGCGATTTAGGACAATAAAAAGTGCACATGGCGCCTCTATAGTTCACTACTTATACATTAATTAAAAAGTAATTAATTAATTTAAATCGTATCTGTTTTGTTTACATATTGTTAACTTTTTTTAAGCGTGCTTCCTAAATTACGCAATAAACGAGGGCCAAAACGAAGTTTACGAAATGTTTAACTACTCACAACAAGAGCTTCTTTATCTTTGCATTGTTTTATCACTTCCATTATCTCGAGCCGTCTAAACTCTGCAACTGTATAATTTTACGGCCATTAACCCGTCCGACTGAAAGTAAGTTAACTGATCATTTTGAGACACGGCACCAGTCTGGTGAGCCCAACGTATGCAGTGAACTGCCACTTACTGCAGACTAATCATACAGTCACCGGAAACTTGCAATGGGATTGGGAATGGCGTTCAGAGAAGCAGAGAATGCCTAATGACAAAAGTTTGACCGTTCAAGTCGAGTAATAGCAAAGCGAAGAAAAGTAACCATTCTCGAATGACATCATCGGCTACCAAGCGACGAATGGTCAAGGGAAAAAAAGACCGTGTTGACACAAGCATATCAACCAACAGCCGGCATCTGCCGCGGCCGGTGACCTCGTGGCCGTGATCTTGGCGAAATAAGCGCTAAGACACTCTCGCATCAGTTCAACATGTGTTTAACTATCCAGTGAATTTTTAATTTTCTACAAAGCAATGTCAAACTGGTTAAATTTAATGGTGCTGAATTATTAACCCTTCAGTACTGTCGTGGTGCACTAATTGTTGACTAATAGTTTAATGTACTTCCAATGGCTGTCTGACGGACATGGAGATTGGGGAGACAACACAGGGAGGGAGTTTCGGCTGGAGGGCGGCATGCCACTACAAATATGCATTGTTCCGGTAGATTTCACACAAGACAATACAATACCTACGTACGTCGTCGTCGTACCAATTTTGTATGAATGATCTAAAGTCAACTAACAGTGACGATTATTAAAACATTTCGTGAATAAACTTGATGCGAATGGCGACCACGTGGATACATTTTTGGTAACCACCCACGTACTTTGGGCTCGAAGGAGAGTATTCTATTGTGCTCTATTTATGAAACGTCGTACCGGTTAGAAGGAACACGTTGCGGAGATCTGGGTTGAGATACGAGCCTGATGCATTCAACGATTACGGTCGCCTCGGCACATGATTATGCCGTGAAGCAAGTAGGTATGTTGCTCCGTCATATGATTTTAAACTTGTATTAAATAAATTGATCAGAATTTATCTTTCGGATTAAACAAGAAACAAATTAAGAATACTCGGCGTTATTTTATCATGTATCTGCTCAGATAGCTACGTATTTCATACCGATGGAGAAACCAATTGCGTATTTACTCAGTTTAATGAACAATCGGTGATTTAGCTATTCAGTCGAACAGACGCGAATCAATGAATTTCAATTATGAAATGCACTTGGAAGCACTGCGAAAATGTCAAAAGTGAATCAAGCCGTATTGCAAAAACATTGGACCTATTGCGAATAGTTAACTGGTCATTGACTATACCCGCATGCATACACCGCTGCCTCGGCATACGTTTTATATACTTAGCTGTAGGTGCACTTGTTCATGTGATGAAGGGCGATATTGTTTGTTTGACTTTTATGAATTTTGTCTTAGTGAAAAAATTTACACAATGCTCTAAAACATTTCATGATACTTTTTTTAATAACCAAAATAAATTGTATAGTTGTCATACTGGATGTAATCTCATCACGCTAAGGTATTCCATGCGTGGGTACCTGGATGCGTTCCCTTAATAAAGTTTTTTTTTACTACGGCCATTACTCCCCGGACCCTTTGGCCGAACAATGATTAGAGTGAGGGGAGCGAGATGCAGCTGCTCTTTTATTTTTCCTTGTTGAAGCGCTCAAGGAAGTTACTGGGTCGCAAATAGTCGCCGATTTAATGACAGATATCGTTTACTGCGTTATATTTTGGTATTGAAGATGTTGCAATCGACGTGATCTAAGATTATAAAATAAGTTAGAATACAATCGAATCAACATACTGTTCGTAACCGATGTTGATATTACAATCTAATTTCTCGTATTGATACGGACTAACTTTTGTTGTTTGAAAGTTGTGATTCTCGTAAACGTAAAAAAGTGGTTGTGATGCGTCTGCGCAGCCTCCGACGCTTATGATGCAACGAGAAACGTCGAGAAACGCAATGTGGTTTCCATTCTCAAAGCGTGCAACTTTTTCCGCAGGCGCCAGGCATCTCCCGTCACGGCAGCAGCTGTAGTTTCTATCTCATGAATAGTGCTAATTTCCTGATCTATGTCCATGTTGCCCGGTGACACACGTATTACCTTGTCACAAATTATGTTGCTACATACAGAGGAAAACTGGATGTTTTTACCAAATTACTCATAATATACAATCTAGCGCAGCCACACAAGTGTATGGCCTTCTGAAAAATTTCATATTCAGTTTTTGTTCACACGTTATGAGGAGGTGAAAGTATCTTAAACTGTATAGGTAGGTAAGTTTGTATTAAACATACATCCCGAAAACAAAACAATAGCAGAGGGAGGGCAGTATAACGTAAGTTGTTTTTTTAACTGCAGTAGACAGTATCAAGGTTTTTTAATTAAGTAAAGAGACTTAGCGCTGGTAGGCGGACGGAATTACCAACTAGAACTAACATTAATCTCTTCTACGAGTTATAAACTGCTTACGCAAATTGAAAGTGCAGTCGGCTGTAACAGAAACGTCGCGTATCAAAACGACGACGGCGTACCTTACAGGGGCCCGATTTTTGAAAGCACATCACTCGAAAGTGGTATAAATCAGCTTATATCTCTAAAACTACAGCTCTAATCAAAGTTTTCACTAGTCCACAAGATTAACAGTAGGAACAAATCTATCTACATAATATGCATTTTTAGAAAATGAAGCTTCATTCCGTTGTCCACGACACCTATCGTGCTTTTACAAATATAAATACTTTTATTTTATCACATTTTTTTATATTCACAAAAAAAACATTAGTTTATCAGCAGTGATTACATTTAACGTCATTATTTTAAATTTTATAGTTACATTAACTCTTTCAGTAGGCATAACATGCCTTGTAGGTAACCAAATGAAGGGAAAGAATGATAGGAACCGTAATTTTTAATCCAATTTTCTTCAATTTTTTGAAGAAAACTGGTGGGGAAAACCTTAGGTATCATACTACTATTTTATGTTTATGTTGCAGGCGATTATTCAATCCATGACACCTTGTAAGGGCATACAATAATAATTTACCGCTAAGTTAGTATCAGCGTTCAAGAAATGGAAACGAAAGCAGTCCTAAACAGACATGAACAATAGCATACGCCAAGATTGCCAAGAATAGGCTTGTTACAAAATCTATTAGGATATAGGCGAGGAAGAGCCGCTATTAAGCCGTCTCAACCCAACTGCACATAACGTAGCTCGGTAAAATTAATTACTTACATTGAACCAACAAGCGGGAATCGCGGTCACCGCGAGGATATTAAATGAACACGCGCAGACGCTTCTCTGTGGATGTTTCTTATTAGAATGCAGATACGGACGTAATACACAATGCCCTAATAGGAAAACCAAATTTGCCAGTGAGTAGGTAGTTTCACGAGTTCACTTGCGAAGTAATTGATCAATCTCAACGACGGCTTCGAATGATTCACAGCTTTTCAATGTTTTGTTGACATAATATGGTTGATACATGTACTTGTAACTGGCCAAATAGCATCTGTTCGTCAGAAAATATGGAATTGAACTGAACAGTTTTAAAAAAGTAAAAGGAATAAAATGTACAGTACTTTTAAAAATATAGATAGCGGCTGAATCCCGAGGAGCAAAACAATGTCGCGCAAGTATCGGGCATCGCGGACGTCCGGCGCGTGCGCACTGCGCATGCACCTTGTATCGCCTAATTGACGCGTGCCGACAACACCACACGTGGTTGAGTACGCATATAAACAACTATCTTTATGACTCGTTTATTGTCATTGCCGGTTAAATATGGGAGGAAATGTTAATGGTTGTTAACACTTAATGAAGTACTTCTACGACCTGTTCCCCGCTAGGAAGGACCATAACTTAACTATTTAGTGCCACACCGTTGGGGGCTCTTATGTTACGAAACTGAGTTTGAACGTGCACTGCACTATGATACTTTCACATTGGATCACGGCACGGCGTCCACAAATCCACAATGACCGTTCATAATTGGCTCGTAAAACGCGGTCGACAATGGAACCCGCACCTCGCCGTCCGGCTCTCACCGGCTATAATTTAATATCCGCCCGAAGCCCGAAAATAATCCTATTTCCTCGGTAATGTCCTTGGCAATGCCGGTTAGTTTCAGTACTCGAAATATTTCACACTGGAATGGAAAGTATATTTGATGCGAGAATACGAAGTTTCAATCGCAGACGTGACTCTCCAAGTAAACCAGCCTGACTTCTATCTACGTAGAAAAATATTAACAGGAAGAAAGATAAAAAGAAGGCCTGTCATGTATACCGAACGTATGTACACGAAGTCGATAGCGATAGCATATCACAGACAATCAATCCGTGAAGCCAAAGTGTTTGCCTTAACAAGTGGTACTAATCGATGAGAATACAACCCGCGGACAAGTTTCGTGTCGCCTATGATGGATATAGTGACGAAAGTGATGCATGGCCTGACATCCAAGAACCGTTATGGACGCGTCAAGAGATGCTACTATCACGGAAGCAGCCGACTATGTTGATAGAAAATTATTCTTTACTTTACAACTAAGTATAAGGACGAAGAAATTGAAGACTGAAGTATTTGCTATTATATTGAAGTATTTGTTATTATAACACGGACGGAAGCAGCTGACTATGCATATAGAAAATTATTCTTTACTTTCTAACTAAGTAGGGTAGACTGGGTACGGTTGTGCCAGGGTACGGTAGTGACAGTCGTCATAACAGCAAAACTATACGGAATATGGGAAAGGGTGCAAAGGGAGAAAGAAGCGGCATGGGTGCCTAAATGCGTGTCCCCAGATTGCGTTAGCCAGCGCGCGACGCTAACGTAATCAGGAGCCTACATTGTTTTTTAACAGTCAAAAGTATTTTTTTTTGTTTATTCTTTTTTAATATTTCCTATTATTTGTATACAGATAGATTATATCATATATTTTTTTGTTATAAGTTGAATATTAGTAGTTAATTACGAGTAATTCGTTTTTACGTAGATTACTTGGCCTAGTCATGGCGATTGTTTGTTTTCGAAAGTATGCGTTGGGTACGGTTGTGACAAATGTTGTGGGTACGGTTGTGACATATATTTTTTATGTCCGAACTATCCGATTTTTTCTAAGTATATCTATAAGCTCCCATTGAGGTGGTTTCTTCATTTCCTACCCCCTTCGCTCCTATCAACCTATATTTCTACGTAATCTTGGAATTCTTCACGTAATTTTCTCCGAGATATAGCTTACATATATTGTATTCATACTTTCCCGCTTTACAGTGTTTAAATTTAAAAGATTTTTTAAAATTTAAATGCTGTAAAGCGGGAAAGTATGAATACAATACATGTAAGCTATACCTCGGAGAAAATTACGTGAATCATTTAAATAAATGGGTCTGTCACTACTGACCCCGGCCACTGTCACAACTGTCCTTGGGATGTGGTCGGTTGTGACACTTTCTCTTTTTTTTTTAATTTGATGCTATAATTAATACAGCGTATTTAAGGACAAAAGTCTGGTATTTTTACGTAGACAAAAGTACAAATTAAGATTTAAATTACTTTTCTAGCAGCTAACTAGTAAATTAACAAAATTATTGGCGATCAAACCAAAATTGTCACAACCGTACCCAGTCTACCCTACCTATAAGGACGAAGAAATTGACCTGAAGAATTTGCTAGTATAGAATTAAACCGGTAGGGTACTATTGATACTCGGATTTTGAAGAGTTCAGTCCTTGAATTTATCCTGAACAAGGACGCCTCGGTCCCATTTCTCGCACAAGGTTACACCGAAGGTCTCGCCCGGGCGCAGCAAGCGGCGTCCTTGGCCTTTCCTAGTCTATTATTTTATCATCTAAAGCGGAGGGATAGCGAGTTATCTGCACAAAGAAAAATATTCAACGCAGGTAAGTTTTCTGCATGTCTTGACCTAACTATTTCGCGGAGTAGCAAAGTAAGACTACTCGTATCTGTGTAGGTTTCCTATTAGTCTAGGTATCTGTGTTTTCCTCTCGCGTGGTGCGGTTTAGCCTAACTAGAGCTAGAGATTATTCATTCGAAGCAACCGTATTCTCAATTAATTAATTAGTTACATTGTCTGCACACTTTTAAGAAATATTCTGAAGGATTTAATTACTAGCTAATGACAATAATGCCTACGCTATACAAATTTAGGCAATTACAGCCTTGCAAATGCGGATTTGAACAAGACAACACTAAAATATTGCACACATTAGAAATTCCGGAAGCCGTTGCAATTCAGTAGGTATGTTACACTTCCGGCAGTAGGTACACGTCCCTTTTCGAGGTCACACCGTTTGCTAACGGTATTGCATTATTTGTATTGTATTAAATTATGGCAACCACCACTATTCATTACGAGTGAACCCTTGATACCAAATAAATAGCATCAGCTTCGAGTCCTCCAAAAAGCTAGCAAATTACACACGTCGACACATTAACCTTTTTGGTTGAGAAGTGGTGAGATTACAGTAATACAATTTAACTTCAGTGAAGTTGATGGAGCTACCACAATGGAACACGGTTATATCTGTACTAAAGCGAAACTGCCGTCGTCGCCCGACCTTTTCATCGGTCGATAGTAAGGTTTGGGTGGGACTGCAAACAAATATGTTTCAGAAGCCAGCAAAGGGGACTGCTATTTAGATAAGCAAATTGCGAGACTTAATCACATCGTATCATTCTCAAGGTTTGCGAACAACTTAATCAAGTCACCGTCACCCAAAGTTAACCAAGCAAAAGGAAATTTTCACAAAAGCATGCAACCATGATCGATTTACACTTGGAATAATGAGTTTCCGGTAACACGTACTCGTAAAACAATACCGAAGTTTGAATAACTTTATTACCCAAACAATAGTTTGCTAGTGCAACACTAAACGTACAACAAACAACCTGAGAAGCTTCCATTAAGAGTGCACAAAGGAATATAACTGGCGGCGTATTGAAGCGGACAATGCGGCTGGTAACGGGACCAGGCACTAATTGTGAACCGAGCTCTTCCGTTACCCGCCGCGCTAAGAGACTCCCGGGAACAGCCATCACATACCGTACCACTACCTACCACTACATAGCATTTAGCTGACACGAGACCGGGTAAAGCTCGCCATATTGGATTTCTCACCATAATTAAGTTAAGCTGTGAAACTCGTCCACAAACTTAACAGATGTTATAGCACTGCGATGACTATGGGATGTTACCTCCTCTCCACAAAGTTAATATTTTATTTATGTGTTAAAAATATACTTCCATACTGAGCTAAGTTTTGAAAGTTTTATCAAAGAAAAAGTACCCAAGTAACAAGAAGACGTGGACGTGGACAGATATTCGCTCTTGGGTAGTTAGTTGAAGCAAAACGTGCCGCGACTACTGAAAAAGCTGACTTATTTTTTGTTGCTGAGCACGAATTAGGGACAGAACACGTACAATGTTGTCTGGAAATTATACATACTTAATTGATTTCATGGGAACAACGGAGCAGATATCAGAAATCTGTTAAGTAATATGTGATAATGAGGTATTTCGCCGTGATTTCACTTTATCTCATGTGATTAAGTGTGAAAACATTTCAAAATATTTTTTGCCTGCGCAGAATTTTTAGTAAGCACCTAGTACAAAAGAGCGAGAGATAGATTTTAGAGTGCTTTTTATATATGTACGTACCTACACGTAAACTGATTTTTTGTTAGGTTGTGATTTTTGTTGTACCTATGTATACATAAACATAATATACCTTCGTATATTGTTTTCTTGTAAGTTCAAGTTGTAGGTACCTACGTTATTTTCCCCAAATACTATAATTATAATATGTATTTATTAAAGCTAACTGTCATGTTTTTGGCGTAAAAAGCTTGAATATGGCAACAGTTTTATATGTCACATTGTATTCCTATTTCATCTGTTTTCTACATTTTAATGTGGTCTTACACACCTATCTACACATGCAGGTACACATCCTACATAGATAGGGTACATAGTATAGACAGACGTTACAAAGCGCATGGTTGCGGTAAAGCAGGCTAAACGCCGGCCAAACCACAACCGCAGAGGCGCTTGGCATCACACTTCGGGACTTTATTATTTATAATTATGCACTACGTATGACAACGTACTTTGATAAAGAGTATAATAATGCGAACAATAATTATTGTGGAAAATATATTTTTAAACATCCTTTTTGCTGACGTTATGGTCTAATTTCATTTGCAAGATTTGATTATAGACGCATATATATGCCGGAACAGGTGAAAATAAAATAAATAAAAGCTTATAAAAACATTCGTCGGCAGGTGAAATAAAAGAGCAACAGTAAAAGCTGAAATTCTGTTGGACTTTTCGGCAGCCAGTCGTCATGTTAAAAAAAGACTGTGTGCATTAGGTAGGACTTTGGTAGCTGTTGATCACTTCAGTCAACAAACGCCTTTTAAGAGGTTCTCTACAGCACTCGAAAAACTAATCTAAATGCTACTCAAGCCACGACTAAGTAACTCGATAGCAAACAGTCTTGGCACGCATAGAGTAAGTTCAACAGCAACAGGTGTTCACGATGTTGAAATTATCTTGATTTTATACACAAAAAAAAAAGATTAACGTGAGTAAAATTATGATGATCTTTATCTAGATGAAAAGTACCAATAGTTGAATGAAAACACAAAGAACTCATTCGTACAGAAAGAGTCAAGTAGTCTAGGCAGGTGCTCTCGCGGGTCCCGACATCTTCACTAGAGAGGATGTTGAACAAGCACTCTGCTTTAACTTGAGGCTACTGCACGTACAGTCAAGATGCTCAGACGCGAGGCAAACGCAAACACCGAATACCTACTTTGTCATTTCATAAAACGAAAACAACCAAAGCGTATTGAATTAGTATTTATTTTGCCTATGTGTGGTCGCCTCAGTAGTTAAAAAAGTTATATAATCAGGGATTGCTATAAATAAACAGGCAGTAAAATATTATTTCCATGATAATTTAATTAATTTATTGTGCAACGTTTGTCGGGGTACTTGGGGTGGATAAAATGATTTATTTGTGTAAGCATCGATCGTAAAACTGCTCCACTTGAGATTCAATAGGCCGAACGCACGCAGACCACCGCCTATCGTTATAAACCACTTCTTTATGGTTCGTATTTTTATTATTACGTCAAACTGTAGTATTTATGCAGTACATTTGAATATTTAGTCCCTCCTTCCGTCGCCAGGAAATGCAAGTAATCTGACAGATAAAGACAAATGCAGTGTCTTTTGCTCGACAAGATATTAAGTTACCCCTCTCTGAGATATCAAATGCACTTTAAGTGTGTCTCCCGTTAATGCATGGTCCACCAATCGTCCGTCTCTTGTTACGAACTAGTGCATCGAACTTAGGAACTTCGATCGGCGTGTGACTCGAATTCTATTAATTATCATACGCACCTTGAATCTTTTCGGTATCTACATTCATTTTGTTTACTAAACGTACCAATTGTTTAACTGGAAATATACCTCAATTACCTATTAGTCAACATTGTAACTTTCCTGAGCAAATTAGATATACTGCCAGTTTCAAAAACAATTGCTTATCGACGCAACGTTATATATTCATATTTTTTGCCAGTAGAGTACTTTTATCATAATACAGTTCTATGAAGGCAAAAAACATAATATATTAATTGTGGGTTGAATACCGGCAAAGACCCTCGAGCTATAAATGGCCAGGTACCTACTCCACGCGTTACGCAACCATCATCGTAGCAATAACAAAATGACTGTAACAAGTGCTACTGGTGTCACGCTGGACTGTAAATGGCCATAGTAATTGTTCAGCGACATGACCTCGGCAGAATAGCCCGGTCATTACAATCAATGTAGTTAAATAATTGAAAGCAAAAAAACTCTGTTAGGTAGGTAGGTAAGGTAGTTGCAAATTGTACCGCGAATAGATTTAATTTCGTCTGCAAAATATCAAACAATACAAAGAGTGTTAGATTTAAATAAATACTAGGTCCGGCTCAGTGAGATGTAACTACGTAATGATAGTTCAATGATCCGGCTACTGTTTGGCTCAGAGTTCAGTTTGAAGATGGTGAGAAGTTTGGGTTAACTTGGGATGTAGAAATAAAGTTAGTTAACAATGGTAGAAAGGTTTTTCAAACTTACCTAAATGTTAAAAATCATAGCTAAGGACAAAATGTTTTCTTTTGATATTTTTTATTATAAATATAGCGATAAATAAAGGTATATCTGCTTGTTACTCTTAGGCTTTTCGCAAATGTACCATTTAATTTGCAACATTCGACACACGCTTCGCAGCTCAGCCTCTCGACCATTCCAACAAAGGTTAACTAACTAAGTTCAAATGCCTTCTCAGGTATGTGTTAAGTACAGCGACAAAAAAATGATAATGTGGCGCTTGCGTGCGTCCAGCCAGTACGTTCATCACGAATTTATCTTTTGTACGTGACTGAGAAGTGTTAGCGAGTTCATTTGCGTCTCTCACTGCGCAAGCGCTCACCGGTGCATTTGTGCAAGTGCAGGGTCGCGATGGTGGCTGGTGACCGATGAGTCAGCGGTGCGCCCGCGATCATCGACCTGCCTCCACATGGTGTAATTGTCTTCAAAATTACACTTTCCATGCAAGCGAGACCGTTAGATCAACGAACTCCACCTTTTGTATGATTGATGGATACCTCTTTGGATTAACAAGCAAGCATTAAGTACCTACTACTAAACAGTGGTGGTAAATCTTCATGGAATCATGATAACTACTATTTTATTAATACCATGAACCATGACCGTCTGGAAATCCAAAAATCATTGGATGTCTTGTGAATCATACAAAACTTCGGGGATTGTCAAGGTAGTATCTATTTGAAACTATGGAACCAGTTTCATTAAATTTAACTGAATCACCGAACTCTCCCGAGTGATGCAAAAATGACGTCACTTAAAATGTGACTAGGTCGCTACAATGAATGTACGAGTTATTTCATGCGAATGACTCATTACTCCCTTTAAGAGAATGCAATAAAAATACAACTACAAACTTGTAGCGACATAATTAAATTTAATTTGAATGCATTGAATGAAGTCTGCGTTTAGCAAATATCTGTTTATATTTTTTGCGAGTGATTTTGGTGGTACCTACCAGTAACCTTGTGTACCTACACAATAACCTTGTACAGCACTTTACTGTAATTAATTATTGATCATTTTAAATTTAATTTGAAACCTTTGGCCGACTTTAGGAGACGCCTTTAAGTTAAAATAATTTTAAATAGATACAAGTAGGTATAGTAGACATATTTAGCTTTTCGTAGAACTCACAATTTCTTAAGTCATATTCTCATTAAACAATTTGCGCAAACAACAACGTTCTTGATAATGAGTTTTATAAACTTAAGAGCTTATTTTAAAACAAGAAGCTTAATTTGTTAGATATTGTGAAATGTTTATTAGGCGCCAGTTTGTTCCGCGGGCCAAGTTAGTCGTTAATTAATGCGCAGTTCGGAAGCGGGCCCCAGTATTGATGTTCCTTGGCGCTCAGCGAACCAAGCATTATGTGCGAACTTTGGTTTCAATATGAACATCTAACCTATAAAACAGTACCTACCGCAACTGACAGATCAAGCCAACACCAATATACGGCTTGAAATTTGACCTTAGAAATAGAGGTGTAGTAAGAAGGGAGTTTTCATATTTTGTACGGGACATCGAGCTATATTTATTCTTTCGCCGTTGTAAAGCAACAGGTATAAGCTAGTCTTACATAAGAACCGACAGAAATTAATAAAGCTCAATTTAATTATTTAATGTTATATCATCATTCTCTCAGCAGGTTATTTTTAATTTACAAGTATTTTTTCTGTGCCGGAAATTCATAATTAATTACCCACTGATTCTATTTTTTTTTAACATAATTTTGAGACAAATGACATCAGTAAAACGAATGTAGGTACCTGATCAGAGATAGTAAAACTCACTCAACAATAAAAAGCCTTGTGGGTGTAGGAGTATACTGGGTGCAAATATAAATGTCATTAGTGCTAAAAGCACTCGGTTCGATACGACAGAAACGATAACTGCAGCTTCATTACTTAGAGAAGGAATGGAGCAATAGAAGAACCACCTTCTCCTTTTATTGAGAGCCGTCACCTATTCTGAAGAATTAACAACAATCTGCCGTAACCGTAGAACAAAAGGTACCTAATGGACTAGCACAGATATCAACCAACAGGTGACTATGTAATAGTGTAAGATCAAAATGGAAGAAATCTCGAGATGCTCCTGTTTTCAATATCAAACTAAATTGAGTTTTAATAGTCGCTCTGCATCGTTTCAGTTGCAAATAATATAATATTAGAACCGTTGTTTGAATAGGGGATATTTATTTATATTGGAAGAGGTTTGTCATCGGCAAGATACCAAACCAAACCACGTCATTTCAATAGAACAAAAGGTTCTAAGAATATGTATCGTAATAGCGAGAAACATCGCCATACTGCATACCAATTAACCATTTACTAACCTCACCGCATTTACTCACAGTTCAAAATTAATCGCGAAAATACTTAAGAATTCCCATAATTAAACTAAGTTGTTGAATTATTGCGAGAATAGAGCATAAATAAACTAATGGGCGGCTGGCAAAGCCCCCCGGCCCCGTTCCGTGTCCTTCGAGGGTACTAAGGTAGGTACTGAATAAATAAAATGCAATTAGACTAGGGTGCGGTGCGCAAAGAACGCACAAATCACACCCCGCGGAACGAGCATCGTTTTATAAACAGTTATGATATGAAATCTCTTACAATTTCAAGTAGGGACAAGGGCGGGGAGTTCAAAAGAAATTGAATTTGAATACTTCTCAAAACAAATATAACTGACTAAACCTTAAAATAGCCTACTAATTTCGTTACTTCTAAAATATTGGATATATTGAAATATAAACAAAAAAACGATTTCGTAGGTACAAACGTAGGAACTTTGAGTGGTGTGGTGAACACAAATATAACACGAATGATTACACTTGATGGAATATCTGCGGTGTAATCGGCTGACACAAGGGTAAACCCATGAATTGAAGACGCGTGTTTCAGTCTGCTAATTCAGAAGCAGGCTGCGCCTACAGCGGCGGGTCACGTGCGGGGCGTCGCCATGGCAACCGAGGAAACTACGTCGTTTACTCCCCCTAGCCTTGACTGCCTTCTATATTCCAAATGAGGTTTAAAATATCAAAATACTGCTGATTGGCTATTCTAAGAACACATTTGTCATTATTGTCATTAAAAATGTAAATACAAATGCAAAACATGATAAAATAAGGTTTTAAAATATGTACATATATCCTATTCACAAACATTGTGTTTGGGCATGGGATCCTCATCAAATCAGTGGCCCGTAATAATAACTCTATTGGACAAAGGGCCGCAGGATTTTGCCAGGCAATTTGAGAGTGCGGGGGTGGATTTATAGGAGAGAGCATATCGCTAGCCATATCAGCCATGTGACGAGACGGGCGGGCCAGGGACCGAGATTATGGGATTTGTTGAAACGTAGAGCATGAGGTCTGCAACCTTTGATCAGATTTGTAACTTCAGAGCTTTTATATGACAGGATAAGCAACAAAAAACAGTTTAAGGGCAAAGTTTAACACTGAAAATCTCGTAGGCATGTTCGTTGTATACTCTGTATAGAAAACAAACTAGTTTGGTCAAAAGCTTTCAAATGACATGGGCAGCAACAATAAAGTATGCCTCCTAGAGAAGTGCAATCGTAAAAACCTCCTTGGGAAGATTAAGAAGGAAGTCAAGCGACACCCTCATTCCCTTACGTCCATAGTTATTTGACCCCTGTCAATATGCAAGGCAGCCGTCCATTAGATTCCCCCTAGTATTGGGAATCCCTGCTATTTGGCACGCAGTTGTGGTTAACTGTGCAATTTTGTATAACTCTTTCCACAAATGGTAGAGAATAGCTTTCATATTATGAAAACGGAGCTGCGTATGCTACAAATACGATTACAATGAAAGCTTTGTTTTGGTGAAATCGACATGCTCCTAAACACGGTATGTTAGTATTGGCGTTGTCCTACCATACCTATTGTATTGTGCAGAGCATAAACCTCTAAATATTGGACTCACTAAATGTTAGGCAAGTGCTAAAAATAAAAAGGGAAGTTTCGCTATATTTATCCGGTTGGGATAGGGCGGTAATAGTCCATTAACTAATGAACCGCCTGATGCCAGTGCGTCCGGTTGTCGGCAGCTGAACTATAAATTGAAGGAGTTGGCAAATCGATTACTTTTGTACGTGGACGATATTGCAGCTCAATAAGAATTGTACCTACATGTATGTAACATTTTAATTCACCGCTTCCTGCGCACATTATATCCTAATTACCCATTAGTTAGGTTGAGACGCCTGCAGTATAGAATAGACAGTAGACACAGAGATCCAGTTTCCAAGTGTTCATTGTAACATGCTTGTACAATGGCTCCGTTGCCGTGGCGAAGGACGACTCACCGCCGCATAACGGCTGCATTATTAACTTGCGTTTGCACCAACAACTATGACGCAGTTTTGCAAATATTGACCTAGAATATGTATACACGTACTGTTTATAATATTGCTGTTTGTGACAAAAATGCTTGACTGCTTGCTAAATGCTTGTTAGTGTCAATATATTGAAGTTTTTTGTCTTGTAAAATAAGTTTGCGTTTCGACACAAACACAAGTGATGATAAGCGAAAATATGGTCTAAGGTGAAACACGCTTGCCTAGTGAGTAAATGTCCTTTCACCCAAGATTTGAACAAGGCCAGATTGTAGCGTCCAGAGATCAATGACGCAGGCAGGGAATTCCAATATCCTAGCTGTCTATACAATGAAGGATAAGCAAAAAATGTGTTTCATTGCATTATTCTGCGTTAAGTAGGTATACAATATTATTCAGTTAACTCTAGATATTTTAAAAGATGTATTCGTAAATTCCATAAAAATATATCACATACAGGTCTGGAATAAAAAGTAAAAGTATAACAACAAAAATAATGTTTGACAAAATTAGGCTTAACTAACCAAAGCTAACTAAACTAAGCCAAAAGTAACCTACCTACTTTTGTTAAACATTTTTTTTTAAGTAACTGTTTTCAAAATAAAGATAACTTCCTCGATTAGGCTGGCAGCTGCAAGTTGATTATAAATCTGATACTTTGCATCTGTCGGATAAGCCCGTAGACGTTGGTACAAATTAAAAAGATACACAAAGCGCATTGCACGAAACAGCTGCGTCGGTGTACATTAAGAATGATTGACACTAACAGCGTCTCGATAGTAATTGCATACAGAAGATGCCATGCAGTTAGAATAAACTATGTACCTATAGTCTATTGGAATGATAAAAACTTTATATGCGACTGATCAAGTAATGGTATTTCCATGAATAGTGAATAATAATAAGGCTTAGTAATGAATAATCTTACTTATCCTTTTTGTTCCAGATTTGGGCTTGATAATCAGAAAGCTGGAAACGATACCATAAAGTAAAGGTAAATGTCAAATTTTAATGTCTATTTCATTTTTTTTTATTTGTCCCTCAATTCAACTGTGCACAGTTTCACGTGAAATCGTTAAAAAGTCAGCTACCAAAGCAACGCCAAACAAAACGTGTGAGCATAGCAAATCGACGAACCGAACCGAAACGACGCGAACCGCAAAAAAGGCACAAAGTTTTACAACGAAATATTTCAATTGTTGTCATCAACGCAAATACAACCGTGAGTTACGGTAGCACGGCTTTCAGTTTAATGACTACTACTCGTCTCGCAAAGCTCCAATACAGGCTCGTGCAGCTCCTCTTTAATCAAAATAACCTTTCGTGGCTTTTAGGAGTTATTTTAATTTGGCTTAACAGTCAAAACAACCAGTTGCGCGGTACTTTAATCTCCATTATTGTTAAAATCAGTAACATTAATAAAGAAACTGCAGCAATACAGGCTTGCCCGACGTACAAACAGTTAAGGATATTGCAATCGTAAAAATAGCTACAGTGGCACACGTCCGCAATGAAATTGGGCCAGTGTGTCGTCAGAGTATCGCTGGTGCTATTATCGACAATCAAATGCCGACCTTGCAGCTCGTTGTTGTTTGTCGCGCAGTTCGTGGGGCGACGAAGATTGCCATCCTCCATCCGCCTTGTCTGCATTATATAATGCCTGGTCTATGTCATCCTATCATTGCAGCATTTAGCCGAAATAAACTATACATTTCCATTAAGCTATTCTTGCAGCAATGTAAAGATTGGACACGTCCTTCCATACTTATAAGAGTGTGTCATCGGCATGCAGACATTCCTTGATGCGGTGCAAAGAAACTTAGTCTTTAAACCTAACCATAAGCTCAACGTTTAGGTCTGAAACTAAATCTCTGATTTTAATTTATACTCCAACAAAAGTTAAATTGCAATGTGTAATGTATATGCCATCGCCCATCTGAACACGCGCTTACGCGATTGACAATGCGGTCGTTTTCAGGCATTTTTGGCCAATTACGTAGCTCCGATGTATCTGATGAAACTGCACAACAAGGGCAAAAATTTACACATGAAAATGACAGCTTGTCGTGTTTCTACATCCACCTGCCTATGTTAAACGTGTAAGAATTTAAAAAGAAATTGCTAATACTTGCAAGCAATTGCCAATACAAAATTACTAGCGGTTTTCATAAGCAACATGGTGATGACACACTGTATATTGGTACATCAGTCAATTCAACTTTAAAAATATTGATACATCGTCATTATTATTGCAGTTTTGGTGATGATTAGGTAATTTAACGTTGTCAAGTCAGTAATCGATTGTAGTTGATTCCTGGAATGTCGCACTCAGAAACGGGTGGCAGAGAACGCGTCAAATTATATTGTCACCACGTATGCTTATAACAAACGGCGGTTTGTTTACTTTTGTTTAGTCTGGTTAAGCTCAATGTTGATCGTTAAAGCGAAAGACCGCTTTGTTAAAATTGTTGTTGTTTCGTGTGTTTTATATAGAGCACGAACGATATTGATATCGATTATATACGGCTGCCATTTGGCAGAAAAGCAACACGTGTTTGGGTGGCTATATATACGTATGTCTAAAGGACCCTTGGGGCATAGGAACCGTGATATGGCATCGAAGGTTTGGATAGATTATCGATTCGAAACAGAGACAAATGATGTAACGACCAATTAAATTATGCTATACATAACATTTCTATGACTGTCCAAATCTAGCTTGGACGAATCTTGATTCTATTGATTCCCGCAACTGGTCCGGCAGGGTAGGACGTGGCTGGCAACAGGTGCCGGAGAGAAACTCCGCCCGCGCTGGTGTTAATTAGCCCCTTGCTGCTTGATTTATAGTCTAACTTTGTCTTCTAGTACCTACGTACATGCTACTTATATTTCAACCATGCGGATGTCCACATTTAATAGGCCTTAAATCAGCATGCCAACTAATTGCAAAAAAAATGTTTAACGTTATTCCCAAAATCCACAGTAGTAAGAATTTATTTTACGAAAAAGGGACCGAAGTGATAATATTGCTACTAAAGGGTCTGAATAAATGCAGTTGCGCATTTGTCACTGTCCGTTCGATAAATAATGAACCTTAGATAAGGCCACGTTCTACCGGCAGGGACAATCTTTAGATTAACGGATGTTACTATATTTTCCAGCTTTAATTGAAAACGGAAACCATTGCGTGCGGTGCTCGGGAGCCGCTGCCAACACGCGACATCTCCCGGCACCACATCGTCACGCATCGCCAAGTTGCGCTGACGATCTGATGTTTCTGATCAATCTTGTTCGTCCACACGATTATTTTTTAATTGAAATAATCCAAATGCAACGGATGATAACCGTTACTGCAACCACTTTCGCACACACGTGCGATAGGAAGCGATAGGAAGCGCGATTACAGTACGAGACCTAAATTGAGTTACTATAGGCACTTAACAATGCAATCTAGACCATTCTGAAGGCGATTGCTTTCCATTAAGAAATGCTTATTTAAACCGAATTCTTAGCTAACTTTGTTATTATTATCATAATATTTCTGACCTAGTTAGAAGAAGAGGATAATATTAACAGTTTATCGAATATTATCCATGATACAGATCTAGTAGTACTAAATCACTGTATTGTTCACTACGCGCCCAGGTCCCATCCATTAAGTCGACGCAGCAGTATCTTAACAGAAAACCCTTCTGCGTCGAAAGATAAGAGGTGTATTTATAAATGGAAGTATCAGATAAATGCTAACAACACCTTAAAATTCCGATATATCTATCGGAATTTATCGCTATCGCCCTTAAACTTTAATGCAGCTTTGAGAAATGTTTAAGTATTAATTGCTAATGAAAACAACTAATGTAAAGAGTTGCATCAAGAATCATGAACAATAATTACTTAATTGTATTGTCAAGCAAGTTGATGGGCGCTAGTTGAAAGAACAGATCCGGCATAAAGCCAACCCGCATCCTATTGTTTTAAGAGCTTTGCATCTCGGAGTGCATGAATAGCGGGCTGAGTGTTCAGTGACGTGAGTCAGCTCTTGGGGCTGGGTCAATGTCTATATCACTAACGTAAACAATATAAGCATTCATATCGCGGGACAAGCACAAATAAAAAATATTTTTATTTACAGTCTAACTATATTTTCGCATCACGAGTCAAATATGTTTGCTTGCACGTGCAATATAGCTAATAGAAATGTTGTGACAAGATCATATGAACATGACATGATACCTTAACATAAAATCTTTTAGCAGGAGCACTAAACATCGTGAGACGGAAAATTAGAAGTCTCACGTCTATACCTATTAGCTCCTGAAAGCCAAACCAACATCAGAAGTGCTAATTCAATAATCGCGAAGGCTAATGTAATATAGCAAATGTGTAGTTAGCGAAGTATATAATAAAAAGTGCAAATAGTTTGCGGATTCTCTTAACAAGAAACTAGGTTAGCTGTTAGGGCTATGACTAGGGATCGAAGTCATAGCGCACAGCATTCCGTCGGTCGTCGCGGGTTATGGTCTTCACGCATGAGGCAGTTCCCACGCTATCAGCTGCTTCACGCGCCGGTGCGCACGAGCACCAGCGCGCGACTCCGACCACGTCACCGGCGCCGACCGATAACACCGGAACAGCGACTCCTCGTGAATATGCATTAACAAATACATTTATTTCCAGCCTTGCAGTCTTAATTTAGTCACGTCAGGCCGTTACAACGTCTGTAGTAAGGCGCGTGAAACTAGATTTGCATTTGTAGTATTTTATAGGCGCGTGGGCTACAATTTTGGAACGACCAGAAGTGGCGACAACCTTATATCATCTCATTGGTACGAACACAAAATGTTTTCGGTTGCAACGTAACTGTATGAGCAATCAATCATATAAAACTGTTCTAAATAGACACGACAAACATGCTAGCGGTACGTAATATAGTAGCCAATTTGTCAGCAACATGAGCACAGAAGGCGCGGACAATGATAGAGAGTATGATTTATTGACAGTTAGGTTTAGAAGGTACACGAGAGAGAGGAGGCTAACGGCCGGCGCCCGAGCCTAGGGAGCAATTTGTGCAACCACAAAAACTAACAACACCGCCAGTATACACGACTCAGCGAATGACACATCACGAATTTTGCTGATTATTTCGTTCTTCAAAATGAAGTAGATGGGAGTTAAAAAAAAAAAAAAAAACATACAGACGAATTGAGAACCTCCTCCTTTTTTTGAAGTCGGTTAAAAAAACAAAAGGAGGTGAAATACCTTTAAAAGAAGTAGGGTTATTATAAGAAAAGTCACCGTGATTTCCGTGAAGTTTTCGGCAGCTATAGTTAACCCGTGCCCAATTAAAAGAACTCCGGAGTTTTTTCAGAAAATATTTCTTTGCCTGCCTAATAATAATGATCAATGATTGTTTTAATAAAATCATTCGTTTTCACCTGTTGCCATCCATAGGTACACCTAAGAAGATAAAGTGGTCAAAAATATAAAATATATACTAACTACTACAGTTTACACAAGATTAGAGATATCTTTATCAACTTGTCTAGTAGATACATGCGATGCACCTACTTAACAATCTGATAGCAACTTTCAGATTTATGGATCTTGTATTCTTTATCTGGTTTGAAAGTTTAAAAGGATTTCAATGGGTACACATCGCTGTGTTAAGCCTTCTTGGACTGGACAATAGGCTATCCAACCAAAGTGTATCAGATCAGTGACGAGAAAGCCAGCGCGGCAGCTCGCATCATTAGCTTTTGAGATGAAGCGGCAACTGATAACGAAGCCATTACGGCGATAATTGCCTCCCAGCCTAGACCGCCCAACTCACGCCTATCCTCCGCTAATACACTCATGAATTAAGGACACGCTGACGTGAAGTGAAACGTGAACTAGCTAAAATTAAATAGAAGTACACGAAAATATAAGCCGTTATAGTAACGGAGTTCTAAAACTGCAAGATAAGATAGGAGTCGTCACGAACATCCATCCGGAGTGTGAAATCGGTAAGATGTTTGCTACTTTAAAGCTAGGTGGCAAACTGTGCCTTAGTTAAAAGCCAATTGTGGTTGATGGCTCGCGTCAAATGTCAGCAGAGCGCGCGGTCTGAACCTGGGTCAAAAATAACTGTATGAACGTTTATCATGGTTCTAACGGTACGAGAACAAACGTTTATATAAATACAATTATTCAAGTAACGAAACTATTAGCCTGCTTTCATGTAATGCACTTTTTAACTAATTAAAATGCGGTATTGAAGTCATGTAATTAGCACATTGTGTAGGTATCCAGTCACAAGGGAGCGTCGAGCTTGACGCTAAAAGAATATTTTTCATAGTGAGCAGGGAGCACCTACAAGCAAACTAGGTTAAAAGCTTTACGCTGTTTCGCTAAGTCTGTTTAGAATTGCGATTATTGCGACTTATACACACAAAATAAATTATTTTATACAGGTTAGTCCGGACGCCAAAGCTAACGAGCTAAAATTGGGTTAATAATAGGGAATGCTTTATTTGTGTATTTTTTTATACTTTGCGTACGTTTTGGATTTTTCTACCAAATGTTCCGTGTAACATTTTTTACATTAACCTCGCACTGTATTACGTAACACATATTATGTCATACTATTATAAGGCATACTTAATTAAATTACTTTTATTAGACGTGTCGTATTGTTGTCAGCGGGAATTTCCCTTAATACCATCCATATGTATAACAATTGACATTAATCCGATCAAGAAGTATAGCTTGAATGTGGAACAGAGCCGGTAGGGAATAGGATTACTACACGAGCAATTGCTCGCGGGAAGCTTTATGCCCTTACAATAACAGACTTACATCGAAGCGATTGAATCTTACGGGCTTACACTATCTTAAAGCGGCTCACTTATTGTTATTGAGGATGGCCAGCGATAACATGGGTTAGGTAACAACACCAAAAGCGCTAAATTATCTTACTAATATTATAAAGGCAAAAGTTTGTAACTTTGGATATTTGTTGTTCTTTCAAGGCAAAACGGCTAAACCGATTTTATTAAAATTTGATACAGTGATCACAGTCCCGGGACAGGACATAGGATAGTATTTATTCCGGAACATCGCATAGTTCCCGCGGGATAGCGATAAGCGAATTCATCGCAGACGGAGTCGCGGGCAACATAAGAGCTTTAAATTACTTTTTGACTTTTATTGCGAATTGTTTTGCTTTGCAGACAAACGATTCAGTTTAGAAGTGTTTCTTTATTTATTACTAGCCTTCCGTCCGCAGCTTTTCCCGCGGTAAATTAATTTTCCCGTAGGAAAAGGTATTTTCCCGCGGTAAAAAGTAGCCTATGTCACTCAGTGATAATGTAGCTTTCTAACGGCAAAATAATTTTTGAAATCTGTCATGTAGTTTCGGAGCCTATTCAATGCAAACAAACAAACAATCAAATTTTTCCTCTTTATAATTTTAGTAGGTATAGATGTAACACAACACATTATTTGAAGTAAACAACGTAATGACAAATGACCTCAAGAAGGCACATAATGCCACAGGCAGCGACGGAACTAAAGATAAACACAACAAAACTGTCATCTCGTGTGTCAGTCCCGTAATAATGATGCACATAAATCACATCACCGAAACATTACCACAATGACATACCTTTAAGATGTTTCTTAGTAACACTATCTTGAACTAAATGGATCTGGTTCCCACGACACGTAGACCAAATATTAAACTTTTCTTCTTACCGGTTAGACATACCTATACAACACAAACATCAAGTTCAACTCAACTAAAGACAAATTGGTGACATTTTAAAAGGGAGGAAGTTACAAATGACATTGTAAAATGAATGGCCCCTCGGAATTCCAAAATTGACATCTATATTAGAAAGTTACTAAGCTGTGGTCTACCGGGATGGTTTGATGTGCTTTGCGGAAGATATAATCACTGTAGATACGTATTATAAAAAACAAAATCCTCCTAATACCTGGGAAAAGCGATGCATCCGTGCGGCGCCGGGGCAAGTCGCTAATAATAGAATAAATGAGACAGATCAATGCATATTATTAGTCTTCTTAGCAATTAGCACTTTATATTATGCAATTATGTTTAGTTGATCATAAAAAGTGACCCTGGTAGACAAGGTAGTTACAGCATCGTAAACTTTTATTACTCGCTGCCACAACAATAGTTATATTGTTTCGTGAGTACATATTACAAGAATACCTACAATAATATCGTTTTCCATATATCCCTGTCATTACTACTTAACATTTGTAGAGTTCTCTTTATTTTTATTTAATAATCCCGAAAACCGTATTATTCTTGCGGATTCTTGCGGATATTGTCTCATTGACGGCAGACAAGTGGGGTAAGTCAGACAACAGGTTTCCTTGTTTTATCTCAAGTGTTGTCGCCCCTCGCACATCGAGAGCTAGACGAGGAGGTGCCAGGAATTGTGTAGGGAACGTATGGGGCGGTTAAGCAGGCGGTGATGTCTGCCGCCGCACTATTGTAAGAGTTAACGAGTTGGTCTGTAAGCGTTACCGCTGCTAATTTCTCGGGGGAAATTCCGTTTTAATTTAAGAGAAGGGGTTGCCGACGAGTTGAATACCCGTTTAACTATACGTACAGGAATATAAATAGATAAATATCAATGAATTCTGTTTCCCACCAAAAGCGAGCAGTAAAATGTGGTAATCGATTGTGAGAGGTGTCGTATTGGCGCACACACAAAATGCTGAGGTTGGACACGGAGCGTGCTCCGACACAATAGGATTTGTTCTCGACATGACGGAATGCGGCCAAAGCTAAAGCGTATTTATTCCGTTGTATTGCTCAAAAATGCGTATCCCAAAAATTCCCCAACGAAGTCATTAGGCATTGAAATAAAATACATACTTCTTTGTCAAGATAACATATGACCTGTGGCGCGACCCATTGACGATATCTAATATTATTTTTTAACTTCAAATTCACCATTCATGTTTAATATAGTAGTCGTTGTTTGATGGCCAAAAATATAAAAATTGGAAAAATAAGGATGGAAGATAAGCATTTATTATGGTGGCGGCGTGACGCATTTAATAGACTTTATCTGTGAAGCAATATATCACTACTCGATCAAATAAAAGAATGGAGCGTCCGGATTCGTGTTGGACCAAATGGGCCGAGTCAAATCCCAATTGAACTTATTAAATTAAATTTACTTCTGGTTGCAAGACCGATGGTGAATAATAGTTTAGATAACACGGATTACAATTTGCATAACAAATAAGACTACTATGTCACCTTACGTTACACTATAAGTATCATAATTAGAACAAATCTCTTACCTATAAACAAATAAATTATGAAATAATAAAATAGTATGTACCTACATAATCAAAAAGACACCCAGATAACAACATAGGTAAATAAGTAAAGAACTTCCCATATAATATCACATATCAAACTGTCTTTCTTTAAAGAAGAACGGAAAGAAAAGGCAAACAGAAACAGACAATTTTCCACCTGCAGCGTATCGTATTGTATTGATTGCCTTAGGCGCCTCTCAGTCCGCGTTCACTACCCACTTGGCCCCACCCACTATATTATTGTTCGCGCTCTTGCCGATTCCTTGACATTGGCAATGGAAAATTCGAAGACCTTATAAAGATTACATTCTACGAAGTTCAAGTTTGCTTGAACGGAAAACATTAATTGTAAAATGCCACTCTCAATAAAATAAACTAGGTATGTATATACCTACCATAAATTATAGTTAAAAATACGTCTGAAATATTTTACGGAGGAATATTTTGTATGCGTGTTTACAATAAAATCCTTATATGCATGCATTGGTGCCTTATGAATCTTATGATGAGGGATGTGATGGCAAAATAGCTTTACGGTAACCTTATAACCGAAATTGAATTGAATTTGAAAGCGATCGACATTACCTCAGGCACCTCAGCTCGATGGAACATATTCATGGTCTTGTATATCACCTTTTAGTTGTACCATCCTTTAAAAGACTTAGACTTAAAAGTAAAAACCAAGACATCTACATAAGGCGGCGGTGATTATTCATTTAAAATTTTCTTTGTTTCAGATCACCATGAAAAATAGGAACAGAATCTGCGAAAGATGGTGGGTAGTTGCAATGATGGCCATGGCAGTGCCAGCGCTGGCGGATTCCGGTGTGGGACTGTTCAAGACTCAATTTAATTCAGTAACCACTTCGAGCACACTTAAGTGGACTAATGTGAAGAAAGAAGACATGGCAAATTATGTCGTTGGAGCTGAATCCGAGCAAGGTACATACAGTTTAATAAAAAAAATGTACTTATAATACTTATAATAATAAATAAATAAATAAATTTATTTTACTAAATTTTAATAGATTCTTACGAAATTAAATTTATTTGTTGCAGGTCTGATATATTTGTGTAGAGCGCGCCACGAAGGTGACATGTTGCTTGGACAGCTTAGGCCTGAATATACAACCTGCGCCGTTTCCGGGACCAAGACTTACGAATCATTCGAAGTGCTGGAAAATATTGAAAACGCCTCATTGATTATATGGAAACCCTGGGTCAAGTTTGACTCTAAACCGAATGGTGCGGTGGTGGCAGATTTAGCAGTTGATTCGGTTTTTATTGGCCGCAAAAAAGCTGAAAGCGGATTTACTTACAATATTGGAAGAATTTCTTATGACAGCAATATTGGTCACCTAATTGCATTTGATGATAAAAATAACGAGTTTACAGCTGATAATGGTGATATCTTAATTGAAATTGAGCCCGTAAGTTATAAACTTCAGAATGTTGTATTAGAAGAAAAGACGCTGCAATCTAGGCAAACGGATCCAGTCATATTCAAAGAATTGGTACTTGAAAATACGGATGACCTAGCTGCCACAGTCACCATGGAAGTAGAATACAAATTCAACTACACGGTATCCTGGGGTCATGGTCATGGCATCTCCACAGGTTTAGACACAGACATCGTTATGGCCGATGGGACCGTATTTCCCCGCATTCGTTGGGCTAATCCATTCAAAGAGGAAAGAAAAGAATTATATAAACTAGAAAAATATTTGCTTCCGGGAACAGCTTGTAATGTGACTTTCAGGGGAAACACCACAAACCGGGAGGTGCGATATGCTGCTAATCTAATCACTTCTTATAAGGACAACCTTTCTCGATCAAGGGAAATGCATGGTGAACGCATCGAAAACACTGTAGAGGTTGAAGCTATTTATGGAGAAATTTACTTCATCGCTAATAATACTTTAGTACCCACAACTACAACAACTACCACTACTACAACCACCACTACGACGCCTCCACCGCCTAAAACTATCCCACCGTCTCCAGAAGAAAACAATATTGCTAGTGAAATTAAGAAACATGATCATCCGGAAGAAGTGGACAGCAAAGACATGTTAGGTGACAGCAGTGAAGCTCTGGCAAAGACGCCACCGGTTAAGGAAGATATCAAATCCGCAACAGTCGGTGGATTGGGTGGTAGTAAACCCAATAATGCAAACACCAGACTAACTGTACTTAGCCTTCTTATTATATCTCCATTGTTTGCGCTCCTGCTTTAAGCAACCAAAATAATAGTAAGTATTCCTGTAAATAAACTATGGAAATTAATATTTCGATGTCCCTAACTGAAATATATATATCTTACAATCAAGCTTGATGCTATTGTTTTTATAATAGAACGTAAAATTTTATCGGTACAATTTTGTGAAGGTTTCTTGACATTCCTTGTTGTGTGATTCATTCCATGTAAAATAAGACGCCAAAATAGATCACATGACTGTAAATATTATATTGTACATAGTTATCGAAAATAATATCGACGTCGCCGAGCGACAACCTAAGAAGATTGTCAAAAGCCGTAGTTGAATTGGAATTATCTGGCAATGTAGATAGGAAAAATGAATGATGCAGTACAACCATACTGTTGTTACCAATATCACTTTGTATAATGCCGGTCAGAAACTATTTATTACGCTGTCGCTAACAACTAACTTGAAAATATGAATCAATACCGCAAATGAAAAGAACAGTTAAATCAAACTGTGTTCTTATTCATATTAATCAATAAAGAGAATGAAAAACCAAAATGCTCTACTGAGTTTCAGATTTCATATTCCAATTAAGTATGTAGTGCCCTTTGTAAGCCGTAGTTCAAATTTATGCAAAGATAAATATAAATGTAAATCTGTATTTTTCTATTTGATCGATTAATACAAATATTAAGTGTAAAATAGTTGAGTTATTTTTATAGTACCCGTAAAGCATTACACAGCTCTGGCTGATACATACAGTGTAATTGCAAAAAAAATGTAATTTCAGCTTTCTTAGTGGCTAGTATTTCTTGCTTTGGATGGAGCGTTTAATGCATTTCCAAAAAAGCATTATTCTGACCTAAAACCAGCAGCTTTTCTAGAAAGATATTTTTATCATAACCAGATAGAGGTTTAATCAATTATTATTAAAATGACAGCTTAAGAAGTTATGATTATTAATAAACCAAGCATACCTTTTAGGACATCTCATTGTTCAATGATTATATTCCATAGTCTTAATTGTTTTTTTAGTTATATAAGTAACAAGAGTTTAAAATCCAGAATTAAGATATTATTATTTTAAAAGTTTTAGTTGTAAACGATTTTAATTTATTTGTTTTCATAACGTATTTAATGTTTTGATTTCGTGTAACGCAAACTACATTAATGTATTAAGATATTAATTATCTGAGTTTGTTGCCTGGCCAAAGTTCATTTACACTAACATAGATTTTACCATACTTAATCTATCTGAGTTATAATCAAGAAAGTCAGTATGATCCCTCTAGATTCATCCTACAATTTTTTCTAAAAATCTGAATATTTCGGTCAACATACGGTTAAAATGCTTAGCAGTGTTTTGGTAATGTGTATAGAAAGTGAACGATATTTTTGTATGGGTATATGATATCGATTGTAAGTGTTCGCCTTTAGGATAACTTCCCCTAGAGTCAGTGAACTGTTCGAATGCTAAACAAGATTTTCAGTATTTTATTAAATATTATTGTTTAAGCCTTTACACCTATCATTTAGTTTTATTAACAAAATAGTGACGCTGTTTTTCGATACTTTTACGTAAATAAATGTCCCACCTAGTGTACCATTATCATGTAAGATTTTTAGTAACGTGTAATACTGTTTATATTTCTTGGAGTATTTAGATTAAAATAAATACTCCATGATTTATAACAAGGATACAAGAAATTGTTATTATAATTGTAAGATTCCTGTTCCATTTTAGTGCTTTTGTCTGGGTAGGTATTTTTATATTATCTGTCATTGTTGTTATATTATTAATGTTTAACTTGATTTGATGTAGATTGCTACAATAAATACTAGATATATAGGTGTTCACAACGGCCTTTATATGTTCAACGTCTAATATTTTCAAGGCTTCTCTTCTTTAGATAGAGAATCTCTCCGGTATTAGCGATAAGTGTATGACAAAATACTTTGAGTCTGTCTCATCAGTAGGTCTCAATCAATGAATCTCTTTGACACGCCAACACTTTCGCGAAGCATAATTGTGATGTTCCATGTAAGTTTTATTTGTTTAAACTTATTAAAGTGTAATTAATATAATTTGTTTTTTTTCTGTGGCCACAAGTACCTATATCTAATAAGTCAAACTACAGACCTAGCAATACAAATATATCTTATTCGAATATTATTTAGGAATCGTTTGCGAGTTCCTCTCACCCATCACGTATGTACCTAATTTGCAAAGTAAATAGAAATCGTAGCCTATGCGGCATACATATTTGAAATGGTCGTAAAACAGGTGATGCAGGGCGGCGGAAATAAAGAGAGAGAGTACGTACACGTATGCATGTGTAAGCACCGTTCTTCAAAACTCCGCGGCATCCCTCCAGTTGGGGAGGGCTTTCGCTCAATTTATTGCTGTAGTATTGTGGACCCGGCGACGTCCCCGGTCCCGAAAATATCATGCGTAAGGGAAGTATTAAACTTTAATATAAACATAAAATAGATTAGTTCACCTAAGCCCTAAGCAGTTAAAAATGTTCCCTTTTTAATATTGTGATTTGATTAGGTAGGTATATAAAACAAAAGTTATATTTAATCGAGCCTATATTTAATTGCCTCATTAACGTTTGTTCGAAGCTTGCCTCATTAAAGTCTTGTCACTCTACAAGTATCTTAATGGGATTTTTTATAATATGATGACATGATCTTAAAAAAAGATATGCCAATTAGCTAGAAAATCCCTTAAAATACTTAGCAGTGTTAAAGTTAAAAAAAAATACATATTTAATCTAATCAGACACTTCGATCTCAAATGTAGGTAATGTAAAAAGGATATTTCAACTGGCTGCAACGAAAAACAATAATTTTATTAGATTTTTAAATAACAGAAAGTTCCCTCATGGTCCTGGAATTCATGGATGAGTATTCTTGATTTTATTATATGTACTCAGTTCTATAGCAAATACGAGTACTTGCATGTTAACGTTTTCCATATTTATATACTTAAACACAATTGTCAATTACGTGGAATTATTGGTACGCGAAACGGCACAGAAAGTTCAGGGTACCTACTGACATTTTCATAGCCTTTAGGGCAGGTAATTCATTCATAGTGTTATAAAGAGTCCACTCCAACGCTATTAAATCAGCCACCCAATTATCGGTTTAACACTTAGTTAAAGCCAAGACATCCTAAATAATAAAGACAAGAACTAACCAAGTTTAAAACCATAAAAAGGAAAATATATATGCTTGTTTGCATTGCCCTTTATTAATTTAATAATATAAGTAAGAAGTGCCAGAAGGAGCTTTATAAGTAAACTACTCAAGTTTACTTTTCACAAAACGCTTTTTTCTCAATAAAACCTTTTACTTCTTAAATAAGTTATGGGGCGACATATGGTTACAACGACCAGCCCTGAGTTCAATTACATTTTAATGGAGGATGAAAATTCCGAAATAGAAAGAACCTCAAAAACAAACATCATATTAAATATTAAATCAGTTTCAATACAGTTGCAATAAGGTGGATACCTACGTCGGATTTTCGGAGAGTGTTCAAAAACATCTGAAGACGGACTTCACGTGATTGACAATGCTCGTGTCCGTCGGAAATTTTCGATCACTTAGAAAGTTCCAAAGCGACAATATACCTATACAACGAAGTTGTAAAATACAAAGGAAAATAATTATACAGGTAGAATTAAGTACCATTATTTTCATTTTTTTTTCATCATTTTCTATTTCATCCGAAAAGGTTTTTGTGCACCTTCATTGTGAATTTTCTCATTATGGTCGCGCAAAGTAGCTCTAGAAAATTTAAATTTAATCTCACAAACTGTTACCTACTTGTATTGCTGTCAGGCTTCAATTAAATATTTAATCGTACTTAAATCACCGATATTTTTTTATTATATTCTCCGAACAATAACCGTTTATTTGGTCCAATTAAGCTAATATAGTTCATTAGTAGATCCATGAAAAGGAAAAGCAAGGGAGGGAAACAAGACCAGCAGCAGATGTTCCTCGAAATTAAAAGAGGTAAGTAAAATTTTTTCTCGAGTTTAAAAGCATATGATACCCACCCCTTCAGGCTGAAAGACGGGGTTGTGTGTCGCCTCAGTAAATAGCAAGTGTACTGTCTAGCCCGCGGCGCATTCAAGTCCTTTGAAGCATCTCAAAGAAGAGCTGCAGGATGGCTGCAGGCGCCTTAATTATTAAAAGCTGACAGAGGTTCCGACGAAACAGCGTGGATCGCCCTAAACATAATATCTGGTTTGTATTAAACGGTAGGACACAATAGTTGGTAGGGTAGGTACGGCTGTGCTTAATAAACAGTATCAGAAACTATACAATGTCTCTTAAAATTTATCAGGGATATTTAAGCAGGTTAGTTTTGACTAGACACCCCTGTAAATGCAGAAAAAATGTTTCCAAAGATTGGTCGATTCTCAAAGTGTATGGTTTCAAAAGGGTGGCTTAATTTTAAATTCATAATCACTATGAAAAAACTTCACACGAGTGTTTAACTAAAGTAATCCAACCACTTGCTGAATTTTAATATTCCAGTACAGTTGTACATTCACAGTTAATCAATTACGTTTGTGGTTCCTAGTAAAATGGAAAAGCTGTTTTCTTAATACACGGTACCTATGTCTGACTTTTCAGTTGGTAAATAAATGTATTTTTTTATTGGGAGAGTGCAAAGCGGGTGGAGGGGGTAGCCTAAACGATCACAGCGCTCGCTACGGCTAAAATTGTCATTTTTGTCGCTGACTTGAGCTGTCAAATCCATATTGCAGTAAACATTTTCTAATCGTTTTTGAGATAAAAATATGGTCCTGGTAAGATGTGTTGTTGTGAATTGTAATAACACCAAGAAGAATAGCGATTGTAAATTTTACCAATTTCCAAGACCATGGTGGAAACGAGACCAAAGAAATAAGTGGATATTTGCCGTAAGAAAAAAAAGTAAGTTACCTAACCTCTAAAATTTCACTGAAAACAACAATTTTAATATTGTTGGCAATAATGTTACTGACTACCGTTGTCCAAAATTGTGTAATATAGTAAAATAACACAAGATTTCATTAATATTTTTCACAATATTTACTTACTTCTTGTTTGACAGCGGTGACAATATTGTCCATAATGGCCGATTATCACGTGGCGCTGTCGTCGCGCTCGGTCCCAATACCACTGAGCTGGCAAGCCAGCACATAGACCACCTGACGGTAATTCCTGTCATAGCTGTGAGGTAGGTACTTATTGCGTCAAAGTCTCTGCACTGGCCAATGATTGAAATTAGCCTATAGTTATTAGTGTTATTGTATTACACACGCTGGCGGAATCTAGTAGCGGTGATCAGCGTACGAACAAATACTCACCGCAATGGTGAAACATAGGTACAGTCAACAGCAAAAGAAAGTGATCAATCAGGCTCCCAAAATAATATAAACATTAAATTAAGTCAAATGTTACTGACTATTGTAGTTTATTAGAAGTAAATGAACACATAATGTGTCTAAAGTGATCACATTTATTTAGATGCTTGAAAACTAAGTGGCATGTCATTGTAGAGTGTTTCAAATTAAAGTGTATATCTACAAAATACGGGTTTATGGGACACCTCGGAGTACAAGTCAGATGTTCGGTTTATATCGGTTATATTCGCGAGACAAACATGCGAAGCGACTATAACACCTCTCATGTTCGCCAAAGTTTAAATAAGGTCTCATTACATCAGCTTGATTTTTGGTTATATTTTAAATAAATCCCTTTTTTATCAAACTTTCATTCAGGGGTCGTTCTCGCGAGTCGTTCAAATCGAGTCATTTTTTAATTTTTCAAAATATTGATGATTTTCGAGGATTTTATGCTTTCACATGGTTCACATACACTCGTAGAGTAAGATATGAGTAAAGGCGTCATTGTACAGGTTACGATTTAGGATTTTCTAGAAGGAAAGTAATGAAGCCTCGGATGGAAATGAAATATGATAGGATGGCAATGAGTGCGTTTGGAAAGTAATGAGATTTATTACAAAATTAATGAAATATGCGTAGATTCTAGTGACTATTTATGGAAAGTAATAGTTTTTAATGATTTAATTGTAATAGGCCCAAAATCACGAAGGTGGCAAATTCGTGTTCGCGTGATTTAAATAATTGAATTTATTTATTTTAATTAAAATAAAGCTTCATAGATTATACTAATCAACTTATTTAATCGGCACATCAAAACGTTTTTTCTTAATTTATTGATTAAATATGTTTTTTTTCACAAAATACCCCCTCAAAATCATTCCGGGAACGTGTCCGTATTCGTTATCTGCTGACAACAACAGCTAAAATACACATTAAAAAAATTATTTAATGCTTTAAAGAGTACTTTTTAACTTAGTTTATATTATAATTAAACGATATTTAGAAGTCTCTTCGGTGCAACAATATTATTTTTTCTGAAAATTTAACTTGAAGTTTGTCCGACAGTTTGTGCGTCATTTCGGGAACGCACACATTTTTTTTAAATATCCACTTTCAGCGAAATGCAATAGATAGTGCTTCTGGGTAATTATATAGAGCACTCAAATGCAAATGAATGTCTGAGGTATTTTTTATTAAAATGTGAAAACTTAAAGAGGTAAGTACAGTTTTGTTTGAAATTTTAGCACCGTACATGTATTCAGCGTCATTCCGGGAACGCTAACAATTGCAAGAAAAAAAAAGTAAATGGCTTTTAATACACTACTTTGTAAAGATTATTATGGCCTATTTCTATATTAACCTCAAAAAATCCTGTTTTTGTGACAATTGTTTATTTTTTACGTATTTTTATGAAGAAACGTCATTCCGGGGACGGTCATTCCGGGAACGATTCAGGATATTACGTGCGTTCCCGGAATGACGTTTGTTTAATTCATTACAGTTTTTTGTTTGTAAATGCATTATTTTTAAATATTTATTTTTGTTACAGTATTACTTTATAAAAAACAATGGAAAGCCAATCAATTTCTCAAGATAAATAACAAAACAAAGAAATAATATATTGAAACTGTCTATACTTAAGAAGAGATGACCTTAAATGTTAATTTGTTATGTAAAACATTAAAACAAGAGAAATAGACGAGTTTAATAAATATTTAAAGGATTAATTATGACGTTATTTTTGAAAGTCATAGGATTTTAGACAAAACCGTCATTCCGGGAACACTAAATCCTTTTCGGGAACACCACTATTATTTGTTTTTTATTAGTAATGTAAAATATTTTTAAACGGATAAATTCTTACATACGAAGAGAATAAAGTTCTAGTCATGATCCTAACCAAGTTTAGTTTTCTTGTCATTCCTATTCTTTAGTATAGTAACTTTAATGCTTGAAATTTGGAACTTTATGATCATGTTGACTTTAATTATTATTTTTTTGAAATAATGGTCACATTTGTACATAAATTTCTTTTGCACTTAGTATAATATAATAAAACACTGTAAGTAGTAATAATTAAGTAATGTTTTAATGAGAGTTTTTATTTAAAATGAAATAAAAACTATCGTTCCCGATATGACGAATTTTACTGCCGAGTTTGCTTAAAATCGCTATAATAAAAAATAAAGTTAACTGTGCGCGCTCCTTTTAAATCTATTAAGAACAATAACGTAGCAATTATTTTATGTCTTTAATTTTGATATTCCTTTTAAGATTTTACGTGCAAATTACCAAATCGGAATTCGCCACCTTCGTGATTTTGAGCCAATAGAGCCATTTATACATATAAAAACTAACTATTTTACGTGAAGTAATGTTTTTTTAAAAATAAAACTTGTTTTTAATAAGAATTATAAGTCCTTAATAAACACTTTAAGTTTCATCAAAATAAACACGATAGATTTTATACTAATATTTGTAATATCACTACTTATTAAAAAAAAAGCCAGAGCTACACTGCTAACAATGTCATCTTCGAAAAAACTTATCTTTTTTTTTAATTCAATTTTTTTCGAATAGCGAAGGGTAATTTGCCCTTGAGTTTAATCTTCAATCTCGAATTGTCACGTTCAATTATGATTTTTTCTGTTTTGTTTAGCTTCATCTATATTTTTTTTTTGATACAGTTTCATCAAATAATAGGTTTTTTAACTTCTTGAACTTTTTCTTCTGGCAAGTCTTTTATTAATTCGTTATTTTTTTCCACGCTATCTATTGTTTTTGTTGCGTTCTTCTGTTCTAACTAGTTTTTGGGCTCGCTTTTTTAAATTATCTTTTTCTTTTTGTAATTTTCTTACTTTTTCTTCTTTTAAGTTTTTGATTACTTTCATGGCTTTATAGCGAACTTTTCTAAATGCAGTGGATTCTTTACGTACCTATATCACGCATTTCTATCCCACACGCGGGATTCTGTGCTAAAGGATCCACATCTGGTACAAGTGCTGGTACATCCGGATTATTGTCTTCTTCTCAGTAGCAGGTGGTGTGGTTGGTGGTAAGTTTCCCAACCAAATTCGTTGCATTTTCCGTTGCTTTATTTTGTGTTTGATTGTCTACGACTGTTTTTTTTTTATGTTAGATAGGCCAGACAAACGAACTAGTGGGTCACCTGATGGTAAATGATCACCACTGTCCATAGACACCCGCAGCGCTTTACGCGATGCCAGTGCGTTGTCGGCCCTAAACGGTTATACGCCATCTTCGTCTTTGTTCTCTTTGTGCTCTGAATCTGATCATATCTGCGATAATCTGAATTTTATTTTTTCGTTTTTTTTCAAGATATACCTTCTTCTTTCCTTTTCTTTTTGAGGTCTATGTGATTCGGGATCACTTTTTATCTTTATATTGTCTTGTTTTTTGCGTAATCTGACTTTTGGTTAAATTTCTTCCCTGGTCAGCTTTTTTTTCTTAGCCATTATGCTGATCTAAAAAGAAATACTAAATCTTAATAACTATCAAACAACATATCTTTATAATTAAAATAGGTTTTCATTAAAATAGGCTTTACCAGAACTATAAAAATAGATGTTACTTCAACAATCATTACCCTCCAAACCTGCTCATTACCATCCATCAGAAAAATGGAGGGTTAGGAAGGTAATGCCATGGAGAGGAATGAGATTTCGGCAGTTTTTCGCGATTAATTTCAATACCAAATGTAATTTGAATTTTTTATATTTATGTCATTAAATAAGTAATCACAAAGCATTTCAAAGTGATATTAAATAAAAAATTAAAATAGTACTTACTGCATAAAACGCTGGAAAGTAATGAAGACCAAACTGTGACAAAGTACTTTTTGTGCACGTAAATCCTATTTTTTTTGTTAGCGGAACGCATATCCTCTCTCGACTATATGCGGCGGTATACCGAAGCGGTGCGGGGCGGGAGCAGTGCACTTACCACCGCCACACAAGGACGAACTTGGGCATTTATTTAATGTTTTGTTTTTGCGGAAGGAAATGATGGTTTTCGCTGGACAAAATCATAATCGTCATTCTTTCTATTACAAAGTAGCTTTAAAATTGTGCAATTTTACAGATTTATTCCTTAATAGTTAGTTAATCAGCTCGCTTAAAAAATTGGAAGGTTTTCCTTTCAAAATTTCTTAAATACATCGAACAATTTATTAGTACGTAATTTGGAACGGGATGGAAATGAGATTTGACACTATGTTTTTAACCGCGTGAGTTTAATAATAGGTAAATGCCTTCGACGCAAAAGACTCCTTTACTATCTTTTTGAGACCGTTCTTTTTGTATAATACAACGTTTGCAAAAAATATCATTTTTTGTACCGACTTGTCGCCTGGAATGGCGATTTGAACGACTCACGAGAATGACCCTCAGACATTTCCGACAATTTGAAATGTTGTTTTCCTTTTGTTATTTACTTGACACATTCATAAAAAATATTATTTTATTTTCAAAAATTGATTTGTCACTTCATTTCTGTCTCGGTGTTATAATTTATGATCACTTTCTTTGAGTAATTAAAACTTCATTTGAAACTGACACTGGTATGACTTGTTTTATCTGGCACGATGTTTTGAAACGTTTATTTTGATCACTTTTGACGTTGACTGTACCTACTTAGGCGTTTATTTGTTTTTTTTTGTCTTCCCGCCTAGTCGCAACAGAATGGTGGATATTTTTTTATGCAATGAGCCATTTAGATGGCGGAAAATAACACAGGCTACCTTTTATTCCCAAGAAATGCGCAGTTACCGTGGCGTAACGATACCTAATAAACCTTTACGTAGGCTACTTCGTGGGCTAATACCAACACCTAATTTATATCTGTCTGTATCTAAGGTCTGTAAGTATGTAAGTCAACTAATCGCATTCCCAGGATAAAAACCAGTTTACTTTTATCAATCTTTTCACTAGGTACTTATTTAATTACAGAAATTATCGCGTAGGTACTACGAAAACAACCTGTTTCCTGTTTAATATAATTTATTATTCGTATATTTTTTGCAGTAAAAGGAAGCAAAATGAAGAGAGCGATCAATTAATTAAAAGATAACGAAACATAAAGAAATAAAATGCAAAAACTTATTTGGGCTCGTCCGGGATTTGAACCCGGGACCTCTCGCACCCTAAGCGAAAATCATACCCCTAGACCAACGAGCCGGTTATAACATAGCACGAAAATCTAAATTAGATTATAAAGCTGTCATGTGTCATAAATTAAGATTTATACTTACATTTATCGCACTTTATCAAAAAAGTTTATATCCGTGATGTAACTTTTGATAACGACAAAGTATAAAACTAATATGAAATATTGCCACTGACAGTAATTTTAAACAAAGAAACGTCTAAAATTTACTTACCTATTTAAAACCTCTTATTTTTTTTATAATACCGATAAGTTTGTACTTAGTCAGTCATAATCACAACTATGCGATTTAAAATAACTAACACTAACCAAAGCTTACGAGTGAAGCGCCATCTATTGAGCAATAGCGGAACTAATGAGCAATATTTCACGACGGCGATCAACAGTACAGTAATTTATGAACGGTGTACAAAGTACGCCGCAGTAATTTTCTATGATAACATACCGTCTATGACTACGTGTTTGAAATAAATGGTAGTTAAGGTTCGATTGCTATATAACTTTCTCGTTTAATGCCTTATTTGTAACTGTTATATGGCAAGTAACGCTGGCAATTACGCACTTTATGGTGGATGACTATTTAGCTGTACCTAAACGGGACTGTTATTACTTAACATATTTTGCAATTACTTTAATTTCCCTTAAGCTTGAGGTTTTACTACCATTTTATATCAAAGCCTTGCTGCCGCGCTGTGGGGTAATTTAACGAATCATTTTACTATCTTGAGTAAAACCTTGTCATAGATAATCTGCACCATTGTCTACAAAAGATAAGGAGTAATTAAATAACTTATGCATATTCGAATCCAAGTAAGTTAAGAGATGTTAACTACTGAAGCCGTCGCAAGTTTTCCGAAATAGCAATTAGCGTTGCATCTGGTGCATCTTCCGCACGTTTTCGGACACTTCGTAATAAGAGCCGCACTATTTAGCATAGACGTCACGTCTCATGTAGTAATCACGTGGCACGCGCTGTGTCAGTGGGCCGGGACGTGTCGGGAACGATAAACCCCGGGGAGCTAGCGGCTGACGCCATTGTTTGAACCCCTTCGAGATGCGTTACTATTACGCTGCTGTTATTGAATTCAATCTGACGTTACCTAGAGAATACCGGCAGTGACTAGATACCTGTTATAAACAATCCAAGGCGTAACCACAACCAGCGTAAACGACGGAGATTAAATAATTTAATGTTTAGTGTAGAAACAACCTAAAAGATAATAAAAAACTAGTAGTTTTGATCAAAAGATGCGATAAATACAGAAATTCCCACAATAGCACAATGTCTTGTATATAGTATTGCGCTTACTGATTGGAATCGTTCTAGTTACGAAGAGTTATTGGACAGGTAATTTCATCAAAAAGCGGGCTCGTCCGGGATTTGAACCCGGGACCTCTCGCACCCAAAGCGAGAATCATACCCCTAGACCAACGAGCCACATTGCGAATGGCGAATATTGCCATTCTGGCCGGCCTCCGTGACGATGCGCCAGACGTCATAATGCGATAACAAGCCTTCGGTGAAAGGCCCATCAAGCTTATTTTCCACGCTCTTGCCGTGCAGTCGGACCGCGCATCCGGAGCCAAAACACGTACTTATAGTTACAGCTGCATAAAGTTAATACCCCAGTCATCGAGGTAAAACAGTACCTGCTTAAGTTGGAAACAATTTGCATATTAGATACGACTATTACGAGTAAATACAGGATCGAAAAACAGTTCTAAAAATATTAAAATGTTGACTTGTTATGCAAATGAATTGCAAAGTATAGCGATTCTCAACGGAAGGCTACTAAAGTTAGTGATACCTGATAGGCGTGGAGATTTCGGCAAGGTAGAGATATGGCTGAATTAGAGGAAATCAAGACAACAAAATAGCATAGCTATAAAAAAAGTCCGTTATACTGTCCTCAATTCACCTGAATTCCTTAAATTAAATCTCTAACCGACGGATCGAGTAAAGTATCATCATATCAAGCTTCAATTTCTGAACTTAAAAGTTTTGGGCGAAAATCTTAGGAATCATCCCAACAAACATTATGGCTGCAAATAGACCTTACTTTAGAACCTAAAGTGTTGTGAAGGTAGAGTAGTGGCGAGAATTATAGTTTGTAACGACATAAGAGTGTTAGTAATAAAATATAACCCTTATAGTGCCAAAGCAAGTTTATAAGAGCAATGTATGGAGGTTAAACGCGTAGAGTAGCGATTATTATCTCTATAATACAGACCAAAGCTTCTGTGTTATAGCTTTGAGCGAATCTTATTACCATAAGATCCATATAAGAAATTAACATTTACTATTAACTTCTAAAGTTCTAAGCAGGCTACCACAAACTCTTTCGGAGCACTGATAGTTGCACAAAAGGAGCAATTAACGCTACTAGCTCTAAAATGGTGTTCATTAAATCTTTTACAGCACCGAATACCTAAAGGGATACAAAACTCCCTTGTATAACTTAGGGCGGAATAGAAGGGATATTTCTGCCTATTAATAGAACTTATAGTGTCAAATATAGCCTCCATGTTATTTAAGGTTGAATTATTGAGTTCGTTACCACTTTAGTAACTCTGCGGTCACGTAAGCATAAAATGGCGTCGCAACTCGCAAGTCGCGTCGTGAAGATGAGGGTTCCGTATGTAATAGAAGTGATATCGCAACTGCAAGTTATGATATTTCCGAAGAGGACCCATGTTATTACTCATTGAGTAGTGATGATGAGGATAATCCAAGTGAATATATTCTTTTAAATCTTCATTTAAATGAAAAATTGAGGGCATGGGCGATTGAGAAAAATTTCAGCATTTTACAGTATTTAAGTATGTAGACAGACAGTAACGTGTGGGTATTCAAGCTACAAATCTTTTCAATTTGGCAAATCAAACAATAAAAACAATTTAGCACTCGTTCAGCTAGGAGATACGTGTAGCTATTAGTTGTGCGGGCTAGGTAGTGGTTTTGGGAAATGACTACGGATCCCCAAATTCACGCGCCCACCATTTTTAGGTTATGAAGCTTATTAAAAACAGTAAAACATACGAAACGAAAACTTAATACAGCGAAGGTATTTATTTTCTAGCGCTCTAATACCAAAGTCACGTCACTTTTAAGTCAAAAGGCAAAATTTTATTACATATTTAGTAAAAAAATGATTTGCTCCATCTGAAGTAAAACATTTTTTTTGATAAATACACAACAAACAGTGGGCGCTTCAATTATTTGCTACTAATATATACACATATTCACAGTTTACTTTCCTTCGCAATGAAAATTACGCTTTAGCTTCCACTTAAAATGCATTACAATTTTAGCATTCCACCTCCGCCATTTATTTTCGTAAACACAATGTCTTTTTGACAGGGGAAATATCATTCATGATTCATGAAACAACGTTATAAAAAAACTACCGCATAGCCGGTTATGCACAAAAAAAGGAAAAAATTATATCCTTAGGCGCTAAAATTTGCTATTGTAGATTTACTCTGCAACTCAAGGTGTTACAATTTACCTTACTGCCACCCTCTAAGCGCTCAAACAGTAAGTAAGGCGCATCATAGATCTACTATACCCCTTACGGAGTTTATATTCATACATTTACTCCCTTTATAGCGCTCAAAGTGTCAGTAAGCAGCATGTGGCTCTACAATACCGCTTCAGGAGTCAGTAGTCGCTTAAATACTACTCATATAGCGCTTTAAGTCTCAGTTTGCGCTACTGTACCTCCACAATTGCTCTGCTATATCTCTTAAATTCACTCTGTAACTCCACTACATCGCCATAGTGGAACCTAAGAGCATAAGAGCTTGTGCCCAATCCAGGGGTATAGCAGAGTTATAGCGTGCTATAACTCCTATGTTATAGCACTATCTAATGACCTAAGGATCTTCTGAGCTCTTTTATATTTCTATTATAACTCTTATATTAGCGCCTAATGTTAGTTGGGATGTGTTATAGCAACCCATTACTATTTTGATTCCCTTTTCCACGAATACGCCCACAATCATGCTAAACGTGGCCGTAAGGTTTTGTTAGATTAGGCTCTGTCTACCCCGCAAGGACGTGATATATCTATGTATGTATATGTGTAAAAGTTTCAAATTGTTACAAAGAATCAGCTATCTTCATTAGGTCGAGGTAAGACAATAACAAGCTGACATCAGAAATCGTGTAATGTTGGGAAGCTTTACCTTGAGAATAATCTAGGTACTATTTACATTATTGCCTACGTGGGATGCTGTGCAGCAGTAATAGCTCCAGTTCTGGAGGTCTAGGTTTAATGCTATAAGCACTATAGTATGTTCTTGATCATAATAACTTTTATTGAGGTACCGAGTGGGGTCTCTCTCACGTTGCACCGAACACGCATGTGCATAGCAATGTGACGTGGGCGGTAGAGCAGACATAAAATGGTTAACGTTTCCGTCTATTTAGTTTTGTCTATTTTAACAGAACATCCCGTATTACTAGCACTAGGTGCGACAAGACACAGATGGATAATGAATTCCAAGTGTTTCAACATTTTGAACCAACTTTCAACCACCTTTGTCAATACCTAGTTTCTAGGTAAGAATAAAAAAATTACAAAAGAGGGAGAATAATTGCTCATTAAATCTATAGTGTATGTATAGGTTTATGTCTATACTCACAGGCTCTATCTATACCTTTTATTATAAACACGCCCGAATAAGTCAGAATGTTACGCGTTCATTAAATGGCTTTGCTGCGCTGTGCAGCAGGCTTATAAACCAATTTAACTACGTATGTTTTAATACCCACTCAACATATCTCTCAAGTTTAATAATATTGATATAACACATCTTCATACAAATACTTGACAATCTCAAGAGTTACATCACCGCAGGACGAGTAGGCAGCGTCACACTCACGTGGGCGCAAGGTGACTTGGAATCAAGATACATCACAGCGCGCGTAATTCATAGCTTTTGACACGTTTATAAGGTGAATAGATGGGTGTCGTGACAATATAATGAACTACCAAGACATCAACGTGGTATTTTACGACATCAATATGAAGATTAGAGGTTTAGGATTGCCAACTTGCGGTACAGTCGTGTATTTTACTGAAGTGTAGGGAACAGGATAAATAAGCATCAACTTCGTGGCCACTGAAACACTTCTAGTTAAGTTCCGCGTCAGACACGAAAGAGTAGGTACACTGAGGAAGGAGTAACCTGGTTAACGTTTAACATAACTAGTGAGACCTGTGGGCCAAAACTGTGTGGAGTCCAGCAAACTCGGAACGGTAACCTAGGCAAACCTAGGTGTTAAAATGAGGTTTAGTACTTCCAAAATGCCGATGAACAGTTGAGGGGAAAACTTTACAGCAGTTGTACAAGGCATCGTTATAATAACCTGGCTGTTGGCCGCTGCTTCGTCTGCGTGCCGCGAATAATTTGCACTTTGTAAATAAAGTTAGGTAGCATAAACTAATCAGTAGGCTTATTGTCTAACTCGCTCGCAATCGCCATTGTGTTCATTTTGGCAGTTCATGTATGTGCTGACATTTGGCATCGGAATCAGCTAGCTGTCACATTCATACGAGAACTGTCAAAATAAACACGATGGCGATTGCGAGCGAGTTACATAATAAGCCTACAGGGTGTAGTATAGCTTTCTATGAATCAGTTCTGTTCCAGAGATTATCCACATAAACAATAAACAAAGTTTTCCTACCAATCTGTTTATCATACTTAGTAGGTATACCCGGTGTCACAAAAAGCTTTAATGATATTGAATCCACAACGTTGTTCTGAAACGCAGGTACGAATTCGTTAGCTACAAACTTTGCAGACCACTATCGACTATCGCACGACGGTGAAATATCGTATTTTTTAAAAATTTATTTCATCATCATCAACCTATATGCCCTCCTTGCAGAATGAGATGGCTTAAGCTAGTTCCCACGCAGACCCATTGCGAATTGGAAGCTTCACAAACATCTTTGAATTCTTTCGTAGGTGTGTGCAGGTTTCCTAGCGATTTTAACCTTCACCGAAAAGCTCGGGTAAATTTTAAAGGTAATTTTGCACAATCATTCAGAAAAACTCAGAGATGCAAGCCCGGATTCCGATCCAACCGAATCCACGACCCTGTGCTTGAGAAGCTATAGGGCAAACCACTAGGCTACCACAGCTTTTCCATAGGTCAAACCACTGTGTATCAATACAATAATGATGAAATGAAAAGCTACAATCATTTATTTAGTTTAATAGCTAGACCCGTAAAACGCTTGGCAACATTTTTTCTGAATCCGGCTCGTGATGGCTTTATAAGACTAATAAATACTAAACGTGCTTATTGACTGATAAAATAACTATTGTTTATTATGTAGAGTCATGTGTATACATGTCCTAGACAAAGTTTCAAAAATAAGTACCATACACTCTTACGCCATCGTAATAAGGTTGTGGGACATATTTTTGAGAAGTTCCTATCGATACTTATTTTTGCACTTGACCGCACTATAGCCTGTTTGGATTGTCCTTGTGACCAACACACAAACAGATGACGATACATCACAATACAATACAATGTCTCTGTTGACATTGGAAACTTGGCTTTGGGAAGGTTATTCTCATTTAAATTAGTTATCATGAATGAATAACTTTTATTTTTTGCAACGCGTGGCACGTGGATAAGAAAAATATAGCCGTACCTAGCGGAAAACTGCATTAGTCCAGCCAGTCCAATTCCAAGCGCTCCAAGAGGCGACCTAATACAACGCTTCCTTGAGCAATTGGGGTATTATTCAATCAAACATAGACTGCAATTTTTCTAGTGTACATCATGAGCAGGCCACATAGTAATGACTAAAAAAAAACCGGTCAAGTGCGAGTCGGACTCGCGCACCGAGGGTTCCGTATCATTATCTATAAATATCTAAAACCAGTGTAAGCAGAGCCCTGTTCCAAAGCAAAATGTACGCAGTGTGGGGTTACTTTATATTGGTCACTGCTATATACAGACATACATACACATTTACGGTTTTCGCAATTATTCTTTAATCTGTGCTATAAGACCTACCTTCATACCAAATTTCAAGATTCTGCGTTCACGGGAACTACCTTGTAGGTTTTGATTCCCTTGAGAGTTGAAAATTTGCGGAAATTTGCGGCATAAACGGCTGTATCTTTTGATTGCGTTGGCTTAGAAGTTTGATTTTTTCACAGCTTCAAGGGACAGTAGACCTGAGTAATTGATATAAATTTCAGCTTCATACCTCCACGCGTTCCTGAGAAAAAGGGTCTTGACAGACGGACGGACGGACAGACAGACGGACAACAAAGTGATCCTATAAGGGTTCCGTTTTTTCCTTTTGAGGTACGGAACCCTAAAAACCGAATTGAGAACTTTCTAGTGTGGGACGCTTCATAGGGTACTTCAAATGGTAGCGGTTGTGTCTTGATTTTTTTCATTTCTTTGAAGTTCCTCTAACTTTTGAGTAAAAGTTAGAGGAACTTCTTAAAAAAGCGTAACCGTGTTTGCATGGAAAACTGACCCCTACGCATACTGTTAATAACAAAGATAAGAAGCTGAAACTTTCAGGAAATAATACTTGTCATGAGGGCTCTTATTAAAAGAAATACAGAAAAACATACGGTGAAACTTTTCCACGCAAACACGGCTACGCTTTTTAAATCATCATTTTCTCACTATATTTAATTATGTGTGTCCTATTTATTTCGTAGAATGTTCCACACATTATCATACTTGAAAAAAAAAACCCCCCCTGGTGGTTGGATATAGTAGGATGACCTATGTGCGAGAACTATGTGATTTTCCGGAATAAATAGGTACTAGGTATTCTATCTTCCCCGGAGCTAAAACTATCTCTATACCAAATTCCAACTAAATCGGTTCAAGAGTTTCCGCGCAGAAGTAACAGATTTTAATTACAAGAAAGACTTATGTAACGGTTGATGAAAGAGACCAGCTTTTATTACACACGCTTTTAGACAGACGACAGACATTAATTTGGGTACGGAACCCTAAAAACTATTAACAAATGTAAGACAAAACAAGAAGCATTTATACCTACCACTTTCGAGTGGTATTTTCACACATGTGCTTTCAAAAATCGGGCCACTGCTTAAACTACGAATACCAGCTAACAAAAATTATGTCAAAGTATAATTATAAATAAATTTCAATTTCAGAATTTTCTAATGGGGGCTATTTATTACGAGTGAATTTGCCACTAGAGGCGCTTCTGTCCGTGAGGTCCAATAACATTCACTTTTCACTGGTTTTGGCGGGCTTCGTGACATAAATTATAATTTCTTTCATTTACTTGTTCAAAAGCGATCTCCTTCGTGAAATTATCGCAAATAATAAACTATTTGCTTTGAAACCGGAATCAAGAAAAAGAGGCGCAAAAATAAGGGGCCTCAAAGAGCAGCCAATTCAAAGGTTTGTTTGTTTACTGTTTACAAAGTTATTTTTGCCAAAGTATGGTTGTTTGCCGAGGTAACAGCTATGTTTTTTTTAGTTATACCTCTGGTCCTTAGTCAACAGTGGCGCCAACTGGTTAGCAAAGAAACTATAGTCCCAATTGGGGTTCATCCTTCTGTCAATCTTTAGGCATGCGGTCTGCAATAAAACGCCATCTAAAGTACTGTTATGACATTATTATGTTACCATTTTATCTTAACTTTTCTCAAGTTCGGCTACTCATCAAGAGATGGCGCTTTAATTTTGTTGATACAGCCCTCCTTTACTAATTCATTTTTGGATATAGACTTCACTCACCACAAAAAAACATGGTACAGCATAAAAAAAACAGTTCATGCGAAAAGAAAGACATGAAAGTTGAAACTAGTTGCACAATGAGTCTCCTGACCAAACCAAATAAGTATTTAATAAGAAATCAGTTGTGAGAAGTCTACCGTACACCCTTATTATAACCCACAGCTCATAACTCAACTTTACAAACGAAAAAGGGACCACAAATAACTGTGATACAGTAAAAAGCATTTCTTAAAAAGTTGATCGACTACTCACCAATAGATGGCGCTGTTAAGGTGAACCTAGATAAGGTGGGAAAACTCACCCATTACACCAAGCTGCTGAGGAGAAAGCGGCGCGGCGTCACCCCCTCCTGAGCCAATAGATCCCGACGCTAGTGACAGCCGTTCACTGAAGCCGAGTGGACTGCTGCGGCCACCGCTACTCGCGACTGACCCCATCCCTATCCAAAACAAATCTGTTAGGGTAGTATAATATTGCTATGTAATTATAATTCACTCAACCATTGAATCAACAATGAGCATGTGAATAAACGAAAATGAACCTTAAAGTAAGATGGTACCATTATATTCCTTGACAAATTAACATGATTAAAGCAAGATAAAGAATTGTGAAACTACACATTAACATTTATTTACCTTGAGTGTTTACTTTCTATTAAGCAGAGCAAGTAAAATTGTCAGTAGAGTTCATATTGAAATTAAACTATAATTATGTTTATTCTATTCTATATTATCTATATTCTTGCTGGTTTATGTAACTGTTCCAACTTAAATCAGAATAAAGGTGAAATCAATTTTAATACTTTTCAATAGAATGCTATTGCTGTTAGATATGTGATTTTTGGATGCAACTGGGGCCTGATTTTTGGAAAGCACATGTGTGAAAACACCACTCGAAAGTGGTGAAAAATTGTGCTGAATTTGAGATACGAGTAGCTTAGAAAATACTTAGGGCTCTCATTAATCTTGTGACCTAGTCAAAAATTTGATTAGAGCTGTAGTTTTGAAGATATAAACAGATTTATACCACTTTCGAGTGGTATTTTCATACATGTGCTTTCCAAAAATCAGGCCCCTGGCCAAATCTTTAAAATTTCTACCTCCATTTGGACTCCTCATTCGAGAGATCCTCTTGTTGATAGCTCTTTGTATCCGAGGGTTGAGGATGGGTTTGGCTCGCCTCCTCGCTAAGTATCTTGAAAGTATACCAACTACTACAGCACTTGTGCCTACTACTCCTAAGCTCCATAATATAACCTGAAAAATTGCAATAAATACATATCATTATGATAAATATTAGCCTAACATTTAATTGAACCCACAATTTAAATAAGGCTAAAATGATGGAACAAAATCTCAATTATAAATAGTTATACCAACCTAAATTGTAATGGTTAAGCTAAAGGCTAAGAATTTATGAACTTTGAATGTCAGAAATTTATAAATTTTACTTTTTTTTTAACAGATCTACATGATTTATTTTCAGTATCAATTTTAGTTTTAGTTTATGATAGTTGGTAGTCTAACAGGGAATGTCATTGGCATTATTTTTTGAAAAGACTCCCTATGTTGGCTCACACACTCACAGATGCTTACAAGGATGATGTAGTTAAAAGTCAGAATTCCATTATTAATAATGTGCATAAGGTATGTTATAAATTATTGTGTAATTAATATTAAATTAATGCCATTTGAATAGTGCAGTGGTATCATTCATCTTTACAACAACTCAAGACAGCAAGGACACAATAAAGTCGTTTTCAGTTATTAAGAGCACTTTCCCAAGACAGATTTAATTTATATTGCACACATTCATTATGTAATGTGCAAAATAACATAACACTACATTATATCCTAAATACCTCTAGGTGAAAAAATATTTTAAGGTGGCAGAGTTGCGCTTAGCCAAGATAGACCTTGAATCAAAGTTTACTTATCAATAATCACCTAAAGTAAAGAAGTACAATGTGCAAATTGTGTACTCAAGGGTATATAGATTAAGTATTTGTTGTTCGGAAACATTGTTATATTTATAATAACATTTCTGTAGCTAAGCCTTGTAAAACAGGGATTATGTCCATGTGATCTTAATGTTTATCAACACTGATGGAAAACTTTTATTCAAACTCATTCTCTAAAGTTAATGCAACCAACCTTTTGAGACGTTGATAATTGTAAATCAGATAATGATATCGCCTTATGACAGTGCTTCAGTTTATCCAGCAACGCACTTGCCTGTAACTGCATTGCTTTAATGTAATTGATTCAAATAAATAAGGGAATAAAATTGCGGCCCTACTGTGATCGTATTAGGTTATCTGTCAAACAAATACTATGACACCCCAAACAATGTATTTGCATTTCTTATGTGAATATTTTAAAGTTTCGTGTAACAGCTTCGTTATGGTACACGAACCGCATTAATGGTGCTCTCATGTATGTACAGTTATATTGATAAAACAATAGTGAATTGAATGTGATGATAAAATCAAAATTCCCGGTCTAAACCTGACATGTAGATAAACACAAGATTATTGAGTTATTTGTAATGTTGTACTGTGTTGAACAAATATAGCAAATCGATTGTAAGGCACCAACATTGACAACAAAAATAATGCACATTGCAATATAATTTGCAAAATATAAATTGTAAAAAATATGACGAACTAATACTTGTCTTGTTTGTTACACTAAAACAAAATAAAATGTACAAAAGAAATCGTTGAACAAAATTATATAGACATTGTGGGGTCATTATAGCTCCGATCAAGACATTAGAACTAGTTTGAAGTGGTTTATTTCGGTAATGCATGAATTTGTCAAAAAATTATAAAAACAGCTATACCATTCAATCAAAATTTTTAAGCCTAGTGAACGGATATAAACATAACATATTCGTACATATATTATGTATGATATTTTTTTTGTATCTTTTTAAAAGAATGGCTCAGGCAGCATGGGCCTAATCTCCTTGTCTCTCCCGGAGAACGTACGACAAAAAAAAACAGAATAACAGTCAATTTGGGCTCGTTCAAAAAGGTCACTATTCATGCAATCCGCACTATCCGCTCTCGTAGTGCGATCATTTGTGTTCGTGATGTGATGTTCAACAATGGTATGTGGGCATGACGTAATCAAAAATCGCTATAGACACGACAAGACCACACGTTTGGCAAACTTCGGCAAGTACCAGGACTTAGTCATATACATATTCCTGTCTTACTCTAAAGCGCCGAACTTTGACAAACGGGAGGACTGGCATTATAATGAATACCTCGAAATTCCGTTTTGTGCCCAACCTCAGTAAAGTTGAGTGGAGGTAAATAATAAAATGCAATGCAACCCAATCACCTGTTCACGGAGCTTACTGAACAGCTTGTTTGCGCGGATAGTGCACTTGTTGTAGGTCCCTTAGTCAGCTAATTAAAAAATTACTTGGCGGGTAATTGGCGAAATCGCGCATATCATAATCAGAAGATTGTTTGATGTTTAAGAATGAAAGTGAAAATGTTTTTGGACACCAAGTAGACGTCGATTTTTGTAGCAATACGCTATATATCGACCACTACTTTATACAAAGTATGAAAAAACGTAGTAGTTATATTCTCTTTAAATATGAATAGCTGCTGACAGGGCATGACTAAGACAAGTGGCAGAAATAATTTATTAGAAATTTATAATTGTCAAAAGATATAGCTGCATGGGCATTAATTTCCTTGTCTTTCCTATATGAAAGAAGAAAAAAGCAGTTTGTTGCAAATGTCAATGTCATTGTGACAATAATCGAGTGTTGTCGTTTTCTGTATCAAATTCCAATTTAGTCCTTTATGTATCTTAATTGTAAGAACTGGGTCGAAATAACATAAGCTTAATAACGAGAATTAAAATTTTCGACAGTCAAAATCATTTCACATTATGGATATAATTCATCATTCTTTAGGCCAACAAACATTGCGAAATACAATTGAAGACCTTCCTGATGAAGTGCTGGAATTTATTTTGAGTTTCTTACCTCCGTACAAAGATCTACAAAATTGTAAAACTGTCTGTAAGAGATGGTACAATTGTGCAGAAAGTAATTACTTATTTCCTTATTACATTAAATTACGATTCTTCTGAACTGCTTAGAGACTTGTCTATTTTATTTTTTTGCAGATGTCTTGCGAAAAACTTCTATGAGGCTTGTCAAAGCTGTGGGGGAATTCAATATATTATGGAAGAAAATTGCAGCCACTGATCTGCTACCAACTATAACACGAAGGTTCTCTCATGCTGCATGTGTACTGGACAATAATATGTATATATTTGGTGGTTGTACTACTAATGCCACCTCGTTTAATGATTTATGGCGATTTGACTTGTCCAAAAGGCAATGGGTAAGGCCACTGGCCACAGGGACATACCCAGTTCCAAAGGCATACACATCAATGGTTAGCTACAGAGACTGCCTGATTGTGTTTGGTGGTTGGACATATCCTTCACTCTCACAATATTACCAGAATGTAACCATGTTTAATGATATTCATTTTTATTGTGTCCGCACTAATAAGTGGATCTTAGTTAATGCTACCAACAGCCCACCACCTATGGCAGGACACTCAGCATGCATAAAGGATAATGAAATGATTGTCTTTGGTGGACTTGTTATGTCTGCTGTACAAAATTACCAAATACAATGCTCTAATGACATATGGGTCCTAGATCTCGTCTCACTCAATTGGACAAAGCAAGCAACAACCAAACCGCGACCCTCTCCTCGATACGCTCAATCTCTTGTGCCCTTAGACTCAGACAAAGCCATGCTACTTGGAGGTGTTCAGACATTACACAATCGATTTGTGTATAGTGATTGTTGGGTATTAACCATGAAAGGTCCCACATGGACATGGAAGGAGCTGGCAGTTAAAAATAAAGAGTGGGCTTCGGCCAACATCTGGTGTAACCCAGCTTGTAGAGTTGGGGACAAGATAGTCAGTCTGAGTAGAACACGCCATGGATGGAACTGTGCCAAGCCTCTGGTGACATCGGCTGTGCGGTTATCAGCTCTCAGTAGGCCTGAAGGAGCTCCAGTGTCAGTAAGAGTGGAACAAAGCTTACAAAGACCTTTAGACAGGGATCAAAATATCAACGGGAGAAGGGGTGTTTTTCCAAGACAAGCTTTAAACTCTGCAAGACAACAACAAATTAATCAAAATAATGAACCAGTTGCAGGTCCCAGCAATGATCTTGGCGCAATTCCTGTGTTGAATGAGAATGCCAGTTCAGATGCTAATAGTTCTGTGCCTGGTCCAAGTTCAGACTCTAAGCAGTCAGGCAGTGCCTTAGAATTAGGTAGGAAAGAATCTATAATGAGAAGAAATAAAAACAAGGTAAGACATTAAAAATAATACATACATACATACATATATCACGTCTTTCCCATACAGGGTAGACAGCCTAAGGTAACAAAACCTTAAGGCCACGTTTAGCATGATTAAGGGTGTATAGCTGGAAAGGGAAATCAACATTTTTGGTTCAATCTAAGGCATCACAATAAAGACGTCTGGCATATGGGTGACATCTCTTGTATTTGATGTAGTGGCGAAAAGGTTATGAAGAGATACATGTATACAATACAATACCACTCATAAGTATTGAGGCAGCCAATATTTTTACCAAAGAATTACATAGAAAAATTACTTTCAAAATTATACCTCCAATAGACACATTATGAGAGCATTTTTTTTATTTAGTTGACTTATCATGCTTCAAGACAAGATGTTATAATAACTTAGTTACCAGCAGCCAAGCCCTGGCTAGAAAATTCATGTATCTATTTCTAGCCAAAAATCGTTTTATTATCAGTGAATCACAAAAAGGTTCTTATTCCATGCATAAAGAAAACAAGAATTATTAAAATATTTCTGAAACTAATTGAAATTCAGTTAAAAATCCTGCTGATACATAATTGATAATAATAATAATTATTAGTTGTCGATAGTCGTTTCGGCGTACGGCCTAATAGCGAAGAGCCTTGACCATCACTTTAAAAGGCTCTTGTTAGGTGGGTCAAGCGCCGGCACCCTAGGCTAGGTTTTTATATTTTGTATTAATATTGTTTTATTACTTTTTATATGAATGAATATTGTAAGATCCTAATTTAAGATAAAAGAAATATACAGAAAATAATGATTAATATAAAATTTTATTTTGTCTTTTTCAGAATAAAGCAATGAAAATAGTTCGCCAATTACAAGAAGCAAATAAATATAGGATGGCAGCTTTTGCTTGCGACAACAACATAAATGTTGCGCCACCAGAAAATGATCTCATCAATCAAAGACAGATTGCTCACCTGGAGAACAGAAGGGAAGAGGAGCCACCAGTTGATAATCCAATACAAAGACAACAACCAGCTGTTAAGAAGATCAAAAGAAACACATTAACTATGCATGTGCTAGATATATCTACAGTGTTAGACGGTAACTCATTTAATTACGTGTCTTGGTTGTGCCCACGCCTCGGGGAAACTACTGGAGCCCCAGAAGAACTTGTCATGTATTCTTTAGTCAGAGGAAACGGAGAACTTATTATGTTTGGAGGTGTTCATAATGATATCAGTATTTTAAATTATTCACAACATCAAAGTATGTATTCCAATTCTTTGCATTTCATTACAGCCCCAAGGGATATTATTTGATTTGTTGTTGTATAATATTTACTGAATTATCAAAAAAATATAGAATTGGCTTGTATGACTTTTTTTAATACTTTTGGAATAATATTGTATGTAACCCTAATATTCTGAAACCACTGTTCTCTATCGAGATGAGTCTAAAACATTTTCAATTATTTGACTATAGAACACTTAATTGTACTTTCAGTATCATAAACATGTATACATTTGAGATCTTATGTCTGAGGAATGAGGTTGAAAATTGTGTATGTACATATTAATGATACTGACTCTATGGTCTAAACTTTAGACCCTAAAGTATGCCATTCTTCTCTGCACATTATTATTATTATAAATTCAAGTCTTTAGATTGCAATGTGGCAGTCAGAAGTTAGGAAAGATGAAAAATATGTTGAATAAAATATAATCTAACAGTAAAAATATTATGGCTGAGCTATAATACTGTTATGAACAGTTCATGGTTCTGAACAATATTAACCAATTTGGTGAGTTTCTGTTGTAAAATCTATTGTTTTTGTTCATAAAATAATAAAATAATATGAAGTTTATCATATAGCATAGTAAAAAGATAATTTATTACTTAATATTTTAATTTCAATTCCTTAATCACTATCTTTGTTTGTACTTGGTACAAGTCCACCAAATACTGCAGCTGGTATTTCTTTTGTTTCTACTGGAGGCACAACAGCACCATCTTCTTCATCATTACTATTTCCAGATTCATCATCATCAATATCAATTTCATCAGGGTTGACCACTTTGTCTGCACTCTCCTTGAGGCCTTGTGTTTCACCTCGCACAAACATGATATTTCCTTTGTTTTGAACTGCCATTTCAGCTGCTTTAGCTTCAAGCATTCTCATACCATCCTTCATTCCAGGTGCCAAGTCAGAAATTGTGCCTGCCGCCTGAGCTGCAGAACTTAACATCTGAGCAGACATCATATTCACTTGTGTGTTGTATGTAGCTTGGACACTCCTCTTTATTCTCAACATTTCACGCATTGTATCTTCATTTCCATGACGAACTTCAAATTCTTTCCATGTATTCCAAAATTCTGCAGTTATTCTAGGATCACACATTTGACTACAGTGTGCATAAATAGCGCGAGCTCTATCAATTTCTCCAAGACGCGTTTCCATTTCAGAAAATCTGATACACATTTCTCTCGCTTTTCCTTCAGGTAATGTTTCAATAGCTTTTTCATAAATTTGGCGAGTTTTTGGAACCCCATAAATTTCAGCAGCTTTCTTGATGTAAATATTGAACATTTCAAACATTTGTTCTGGTAAAACTCCAGTGGTGGCGCGTTCATAAACAGACATGGCATGTCTTGCTAGTCCATGTTCTTCTTCTAATTTTGCATATAACAAAAATATAGACTTTGCAAACTCAGCCGGACAGTGTTCTAAACACTGTTCAAATAAATCTCTGGCCCTCTCAAGCTTAGAGCCACCATATCTTTTCAAAAACTTACTCAGATATGTATTCCATATGTCATATACATTAGGCCATTTAAACAGAGCAATACCTTTTTCATAAGCTCTGAATGCTTCTTCGAAATAGTTATGTTCCTCTAAGAACAGACCATAATTTATGATTATTTGTGGTGTTGCAATTTTTAAATCTATAATGTGGTCATAAACAGCTTTGCATGACTTATAACTACCAAAACTTTCTTCTAAATCAGCATACATAGACCAAACTTTCAATGATTTGTATAAACGCATTTGTACTGTTTCTGTGTCATCATGGTAGGCAACTTTACGACTCGGTAAAACAGTCGCTTTTTGCATGAGTTTGAGTGCTTCTTCATAGTTCTCATGTCTTATTTCCATTTCTGTCCATTCACACCAAACAGATGCCAAATCATCAACTTTTGCATAGTTAACCTGTGTTGCTTTTTCAAAAATTAATCTTGCATCTTCTATCTGATCATTTTCTTCATAAAATTTAGCAAAACCAACCCAAAGTGTATACAGTTTTCCAACAGCAAGTTTGGGATCTACAGTTTGCACAGCTTCTGTGTATGTGTCAATAATTTCATGTGGTTTCCCTTCATATAGTTTAACTCTTTTATGCCATTCTGCCACATTATGGGGATTTTGTCTCAGAAGAACTGAGTTAAGGAGTAATAGCCTTCTTTCCATTAGGTATTCAAATCTCGCAAGCCTCAGTTCTAGATCAATATCATCATCTTCAGAAGGGCTTGGTTTCTTAGCAACATCTTCCATTTTTTTACTCAAACTCAATTCTTCAAATTGAGCATATGCATCGAAAACTTGAGTGAAATCTCTTACTGTGGTAACAGTTTGAATAGCTTCCTCATATATATCTCTTGCTGTTTCAAATAAACCACTTCTAACATAATAATCTGCAAGCGAGTTCCATAAGTGACCCAGCTGGTCTGTGTAGCGCCTCAGTCCTCCTCTAATGATGGCATCAACATTCAGAGAATGTATCTTATCAGGATTTTTAGAGATTAATTCACACAATTCATTCCATACCTGGTGGTTTGATTTGCCATGTTTAGACTGGAAATTTTCATTATTGACTATTTGAGCTAATTTAACAGCAGCTTCATCCAATTTATTAATTGATATAAGATAGTCTATATACTCTTCTGTGTCTTCTGGACTTAACTTCAGATAGCGTCTGAACACCCTAACAGCTGTCTCAGGAATGTTGTGCTTTTTCAGGAAGCTCAAGTACAGAGGCCATATTCTATGGTGCTGAGTTATAGGCAAAGCTCGAAGAGCACTGTCAAAGGCTTTTCGAGTAACTGTTATCTTGCACTGATCAGTCAAAAAGGTACAATAGTCCATCCAAATCCTTGGCATTTTGTGCATAAACACCAAGGATCTTTCAAAGCAGTTGTTCACATGATCATAGCAAGGATCAGTGATGCAGCGACCTCGAATCTGGGATCTTCGGAGTTTCAAATAATTATACCATAGTTTAAAAGAACCAGGCAACTCTTTCAATGATCTTTCATAAATCATGTTTATTTCATGTTTAGGCGCACCTTTTTTGTGTTCTATGTATCTGAGCCAATGTTTTACAGAAAAGGGGTTCCTTAAAATTTCCTCTTCATATGGTAAGTCTTCTTCACTCTGAAAAATAAAAAGCAAATAATAGTCGTTAATATGTTACCAAAATACGTAATTTTTTTTGAGGTTACTACAGTGAAATTAATTTTAAGTTAAAATCCTGCACTTACGAAGAATATCTCGATCTCTTTACCGTCCAGTAAAGGCATTTTGAGAACTTTTGTTTTCAATTTCGTTGAAACTAACAATTCCCACTAAATAACGCCGACGTCGGCACAGATTAAAGATTAAAGAGATGTACGAAATATACACATATACAAATCCATTGACTTAACTGACAGACAGCGACGCAATGCACGAAACGAAAAGGAAACGAAACTACGAATTCGATACGAATATTTGCCGACCATAGACATGAATATGTTTGTATTATGAAAAACGGTCCATTATAAGCCTGGCCGCAGACGCACGGAATCCTGATTCGGTTTCCTGGTCAGGAATTCAGATTCGGAAACCCGAACGCAACACCTTTCATACAAAATGTTTAACACAGCGCACACGTTTCGTAAAGTTTCCGAACGGAAAATTTAAGAAACGTGTGCGCTTTGTTAGCCTGGCCGCAGACGCACGGAATCCTGATTCGGTTTCCTGATCAGGAATTCAGATTCGGAAACCCGAAGGCAACACCTTTCATACAAAATGTTTAACAAAGCGCACACGTTTCGTAAAGTTTCCGAACGGAAAATTTAAGAAACGTGTGCGCTTTGTTAAACATTTTGTATGAAAGGTGTTGCATTCGGGTTTCCGAATCTGAATTCCTAATCAGGAAACCGAATCAGGATTCCGTGCGTCTGCGGCCAGCCTTATACATTTTGTAGCCTGGCCGCAGACGCACGGAATGCTGATTCGGTTTCCTAATCAGGAATTCAGATTCGTAAAACCCGAATGCAAACCTTTCATACAAAATGTTTAACAAAGCGCACACGTTTCTTAAATTTTCCGTTCGGTTTCCGAACGGAAAATTTAAGAAACGTGTGCGCTTTGTTTAACATTTTGTATGAAAGGTTTGCATTCGGGTTTCCCGAATCTGAATTCCTGATCAGGAAACCGAATGAGGATTCCGTGCGTCTGCGGCCAGGCTTATGAAAGGTGTTGCATTCGGGTTTCCGAATCTGAATTCCTAATCAGGAAACCGAATCAGGATTCCGTGCGTCTGCGGCCAGCCTAACGTGCTTGCAAAATGTTTTTTTTATTAATTTAAATTCCTTTATCAGCAAAACTACCTCGTGTCCCTTTAAAGTATAATTAAATTAAAAATATATATAAATGTATATATATTAATATTTCCGACCTTCGTGGACTTGGGCGAATAAATGCTTTGTGTAACGGAACTTTCTAAAATTGTTAACTCGTTTATATAGTCCATGGTATAGCGTGAATAAAAAAAAAACAATAATGGCGATTGGCGATTGTTGTGCGCCGGGGAATGTTTTATTGTGAATTTTATTTGTAAGCGAGACCAATGTTTTTCCATTATAATGTCAAAGCCAGGCAAAAGAAAAATTACTGTCGAGATACCGAAATCAAAAGACCTAGCCAACAGACCTAGTGTTTTTGAGCGTCTAGGAACCAAGAAGACTTCTAGTGCAAAAAAAACAATTGAACATTGTAGACAGTGGGCCCAACACGGAAGTTGCGCTTACGGTAAAAGTTGTAAGTTCGCTGCCACACACACGTTGATTAGTCCTTCCAAGCAACGGGCAGCTAATAAAGATAGTGAACAAAAACGATTAGTGAAAGATGATGGAAAGAGTAGGTTACATTCCACAGTCGTAGTGAGATCGGGCCGTAGCCCCGATGGTGAAATCGACAACTGGGATCAAAATGACCTAGAATACGCAGACACTGACGTGCTGGAGAAAAGAAGGCAGCAGCTTCAGCGTGAGCTCGAGTTACAGCTGAAAATGGACTCTGGCAAAGACATGCGAAAAGAAAAAAAGAAACCGGTGTCGAGTTCCTCGTCCTCGAGGAGTTCCAGCTCCTCCAGCGTCTCTTCTTCTTCATCTGATGGTAGTTCTTCTTCATCTTCCTCTGGCAGGTATGAAGTTCATTCATGTATTATTTTTCATTTTCCCAGATCCCCATCATTCATTTTGACCTTATATAGTGATGGGTGATTGGAATATCATGGGATAAAATTAAATACTGTTTCTACTTTTAATTTATGAATATAATATTCAATTTTATGAATAAAAAAAAAACAAATCTACATAAAAAAATATGATGATGAAAAATATTTACTTTTCTACTTAACATAGTGACAACACATTATTTCTTATTATTAAACATGTTAAATAGTAGTTCTTTTACTTGTCCCACTAAACTTTACTAAGCCGGCCAAGTGGTACCATAATTATATTCCATAGGAAAATGATTATCAAACCACTAAACTTAAAACATGATAACTACTTTAAATATAGCATTAAGTATCGTAAATTATGTTTGAATCTCTGTGCTCAAGTATATTTTCCCTGTTTTTCTAGATATAAAAAAAAAAAATATTAAGTTGATTTTTGTTTATGAGAATGATTGGAACTCATTTATAAGAATGTTGGCATTTTCGATTAAAACCATAGAAAATATAGTCTTTTTCTATTTTTTCCCTTCTATTAATGTTTAAAATATGTTACCATAATTAATAATTCATTGTTTAAAAGGTACTTTCTTAAGGTTATGAGTAATTAAGATATTTGATTTTTTTCCCACTCTTTCAAGTTCTTTGAGTACTTTCCAAATCATTAGTTATTGAGACTGTTGATGTCCTTATTTAATCTTTGATGATAGTAGATTAACTTGGTACCAATCATTCCATAACTTCCAGTAGAAGTGTTTTTTCACAAGCATAAACTTTAAAATCAATTTCTCAACTCATACATTTTGACTACTGCATGTTTAAAAATTTATAAAAAAATTATGATTGGACCTAGGAAAATTATTATTTTTTCTCGGAATAACTAATTTTATTTTACCTAATTTTAGGAACTATTAATAACTCCATACCGCTTAAGTGGTTCCTTTTCCCAGACACAGTCAAATTTATTGGCATGTATATCATATAGGTATGTATGTGTTTATCTTTTTGGTAGGTTATAAACCATATTCTTATGTCATTTCACAAAAAAATATTGCGTTTTTCGGTAAAGAAGTATTAGTTTGGCAAGCGATTAGATTTTTCAGTGAGCTTTGCGATCAAATGCCTATTTCACTACAGGAACTTTGAACGCCGAAGTATACCGCGACGAGTCCCTGAAGAAACGCTTGCTACCCGTCATAATAAAGCACAGGATGGCTACTTTATTTTGGCCTAACTTGGCATCATGTCATTTTGCGAAAACAACAATGGATTGGTATTTTTTTTTACAAAGCCAACAAGGTTGATATTGTCGGTAAAGACATGAACCCGCCCAACTGCCCAGTGGTCCGCCCTATTGAGAGATTTGAGGGATATTGGGCAATTATGAAAATATACTTTCAAAAACATGTCCAAGCTGCCAAATTGATTGGTTGACCAATAACTTAAAAAAAATGCAACAGCGTCTAACATCACTTCATTGGTCGTCCAGAACTTAATGAGTTAGATTGCTGGCTAAATAGGAGTGCCACGATCATTCTATTAAAAAAAATCTTTAGGATGATTTGCAGTTTAAGTTTAGTTTTGTTTTATTTTACTTTTCTACGCCAAATAAAAATAATTTCATTTTGAAGGAGTTCACTTTCTTTTCGTTACGGTTTTTACAATACATTAGGTACAATATTTGGCGGTCTGAGACTCGACCTTTTGCAGTCCGCAAACGAACTGCAGTCCCCCTGGTGCCAACTATTTGTGTGTTTATGTTTTTTGGAATTTATGTACGAAATGTTATTTTATTTGCAATTTATCATGAGCTTTTCGGTGAAGGAAATAATTGTGAGTCTACTTATACCTGGGAGGCAAATCAATGGTGTTTGTGAATGTAAAATTCCCAATTAAGCACTAGGCCATTATAGGAACTCGAGCCCTCTCATTACAGGAGGAGGCCTGTGCCTAACAGTGGAACGTATATGAGATGGTGACGATTAAATTTAATTCTTCTTTTATTTTACTTTTAATTTTATTTTCCGTTTATCCTTGAAGTTAAAGTAACAATAATTTAACGTCATGAAAAACCCGATAACAGAATATAAAAATCCAAAAGATGAATTAAATTTACAAAATGTATGATGGAAACATTCCTTTTCTAGGGACACCAGAAGAAAAGCTAAGAAGGGAAAACTGAAAAGGAATTCCAGTTCCTCATCAGAAGGTGATGTCCCATCCAAAAAGAAATTTGTTAAAAGTGATGCTAAAAGAGATAAAAGTGAAACCAAGAAAACAAATGTTAAAAAAGATGATAGACTGATAAAAAAAACTGACGTGGCCAAAAAAAAGCCTCTAACAAAAGCAGCTCTTGGCAAGAAATCTTTGTCACCTGGGAAGAAGTCTGGTGGTACCCCGCCGATATCCTCAAAAAGTATCTCTAAAGCAGTGCCAAAGCTTAGCAAGTCCCCAGTAAAGAGAGACAAAAAGAGTGCTTCTCCACATTCGGTGAAAGACCGGGATAAGGAACGCGACAGAAAGGATAAAGACAGAGATAAAGAAAGAGATAAAGAACGGGAAAAGGAAAGAGATCGCACTAGGGGTCGTAGTAGATCACCTAGAAAAGGTAGATCACGATCACCAAGGCCACATACATCTCACCCTAAAGACCCTAGGCGAAAAGAAAGTTCTGAGAGGAGTAGACCTGTTTCGCCCAAGAAGCAAGTTAGGCGCGAGGCTAGTACTGAAAGGCATAGAAAACGATCAGGTAGTCGAGACCGTGACAGAGGACGTGATCACAAGGATAGATCCTTAGAAAGGCGAAAGGAAAAACACGACGATAAAGATAGACATGATAGGAAAGATCGAGGACGAGAGAGAAATAAGGAAGGCAGCAAACGTGATGACAGTAAGCGAAGGGGTCGCGATAGGGGATTAGGTAGTCGAGGACCTGATAAAGGTCTTGAAAAACCGAACAAACCAATGGAAAGGTTGCTGCCTAGGCCTGAAGAGCGCTTAGCTGCTCTTGCAGCTATCTCTAACAGAGCCCTTGAAACGGATAAAAATTCGCCAAGCTCAAAAGATCGTCAAGATACTCATTCTGAAAGAGGCGGGCGCAAGCAGGATAGACTGGAAAGAGATCGTTCTATAAAAAGAGATAGAATTGGAAGTTTGGATAGGGAACCTGGTGATTATGAAATGGGCATAGAACGTAACTATGATCGCGGCCATGGCATAGATCAGTACGAAAGAATGGAAGATCGCTATGATGACGGTCCTAGAGATGACGATAGGTCGCCAGGTTACGGCAGAGATAGACATTACGATGCTGGATACGACATGGCCGGTCCATCAAGAGGGTACCCTGAGGATGATGATCGGATGTATGCTGAACGAATAGGAGATCATCGTGGTGTTGACATGGGTAAGTTATCTTATTTTATTTCTCTAAACATTTGATTTGTTACTATTTTAGTTTTAAGAATGCGGGTGGCTTTAACTGCACCCTAAAATGGTGATATGATCTCTATGTAAAAGATAAATCAGATTATAGTATTAAAGTTTTGGTGTATGTGTTATGATATTGGTAAGCTATTGTAATATAAGAACTAACTTGTTATTTGTTATTTTAAAAACTTTCTTGTATTTTCTTTTATACCATTACTTTTTTAAAGGTTATGATGATCGACGCCCGCATCGTGATCATTCATGGGAAGGTCGGTCGGGTTCTTTGGACCGAGAACGTGGTTATATGCAGCCTCACAAAGACTGGGACAACGACGATTACCGCGCCGCCGGAGACTGGGGGCGGGAACGGCACTGGCCTCTGCATGACCCACAGGTAAAAGAGCAGTACACTTTGTATTACTGCATCAACGAAAATAAATAAATTATTATACTTTGTAAATTCTGTCCCTAGGTGAGCATATACTACCAAACCCTGTACCAGTACCAACCAATTGATTACCGTAACAGAAACTATCACAATCCCTGCTTTATCCTCTCACATATTTTCCTTGGCTGTCCTTATCCTCATTTTGGTATGTTTTTATACTACTTCATATGTTTAATTTACTGTCTTGTTTCTTTAATCCTTTTTTCTATTTAGTCCATAATCATCATTTCAGATAAACGAGTGGGGTGATAAAGATGCTGATGTGGATAGCTGGCACCACAGAGGGCACTCTGGACCACACCGTGGCCGTATGCATGGTAAAATTCTGAACTTGTTTTTTAAAATAATCTTTGACTATGATGCATTGTTTTTAAAAATTGTCTAATGTAGATGCAATTATGTATTTGAGCTCTGTGAAAAGTGTTTTGCGAGAAATCTAGAACTTGAGTGGGATTAATGTTAATGTTGTGATGCGTCGGACGGTATCGGTTCCATACATTTAACCTTGACACGTCTTTTTATTGAAAAATACTTTAAGATATAAATAACAGCAAGTAAAAATTACACTATGGGGTACGGTAATTTTTTTAAAGTGAAATAAAAAAAGGGCGAAGTAATGTCGGTGATGATAGTATATTTACAATGGTCTGATAGACTGTGGCTTGCTTTAGCAGGTACTTGTAACGTTGGTTAAATAATGAAATTGTATTCATTTCCTACAATTCATACATTAATAATATATGCATATGAAATGCTTATGTATGTTTGTTCTTGGACATAATTGAAGCAAACGGTATGATTGTAGATGACTACAATCGTGGTATGAGAATGGACATGAGAGAAGGTAATAAACGGCGTCCGCCGCGGAATGAACCGGAGGCAGCGTCCAAGGAGCCGGCGCCGGCGGCACCGGCCGCGGCCGCCGCACCGCCGCGCATCGATGCAGACGTAGACGACAAACCCATACCAGACGACCTCAGTGAGATCAGTGATGATCCTGATGATATTCTTAACAGAGAAGATGTAAGCAGTTTCTTCATTGATTGTTATTAATAGTTGCACGGGTTTGGTTTAAATCTAAACATTTATTTTTTAATTTTTAAGATGCTGGATCAGTCTATGGATGAAGACAGCCAGGTTGTCCAAACAACAGAGGAAAGTACGAAGCTTGAAGGGTCCGAAAAAGAATCCACACAGGTAAAGAAAGTTACATGCAAACACAATTGACGCTCTAACTCTAAAGAACCGTCCCTTGGTCAACTTGGTTGATTTTTACCTTTTTTTTTTAAGGATACGAGTGGAGCAGGGGATGATAAGGAATCCCATGGTGCTAAGAATGATGAAGATGTAACAGATTTAGATTTTGAAGAAATATCTGATGGAGAATTAGAAGAGGAGCGGACTAGAGGTTAGTTACATAAAAGTTTAAACAAAATTTGCTCAACAAGCTTTTTTAAGCATGTAGATGATTCATATAGGACGGGCTGGAATTTAAATGAAAATAGTTTCCTATTCATCTAATATTATCAAGCATGGCCTTGTTTGATTTGTGATGTTGTTACAGCTGGCTTAGGAGATGCTCTTGGGGTGGACTGGGCCAGTCTTGTGGCGGATGTGCACCGGCGAGAACAGACCGCTCCTATTGGAGGCGCTCGAGACCGCTGGAAACCTGAAAGAGTTCTGGCGCGTCTTGGTCTTTCCATGCACATGGCGGGGAAGAACACCGTGCAAGAAATAATGCATAAAAACGCCGAAAGTTTACAAGCAGAGCAACCTACTAATGTCGATCAATCAAGCTCCGAGCCGGTTGCCGAAGTACAGAACGGCAAATATGACGATAATGAGAAGCCAGCTGCTGTCACAGATGTGAACTCTTTGCATCCAGTGGCTGCTATTCAGGTGCGTATTTTTAAATAATTATACGGTGATCATAGTGAGCATACTCGGAACAATGATTTTGCGAAATTAAAGAATACCAAAATTCTGGGAAATTGAACATTTTATGAAATTTGAATTTCCTTTCCGAAAGGGGCATAATGAAAATTGTAAGTTGAGATTATTAAGGTGACTCCTGTATTTGTCGTGTAAAATCAACAGTAAACATGTCATGATTTTTTCACAAAGAAATAAATTTTATTTATAATGTACGTATCTGTTCGCAATTATACCTTTGATTGACCCAATCTTTGTTCTAAAATATCTAAAAATAGTAATGGTTGCCCTTGCATGGAAACACGTCAAAGAATAACAGACATTCACTTCCACAGCAACAAACAAAAACTTTCATTCATAATATTAGGATAAAATTTACTATCTTTACAGGTGGCTGTCGAAAAGCGTAAACGGCAGCGCGCTGTTTTATTTGGATCCGGTTGTGAAATAACTAGAGCTCTCAGTGCACGGCGGGATTTGGCGCTCCGACGATACTTGTGCCACCTGCCTGCCGCGGAGCGCACTGGCCAATCCAGAGTGGCGCCACAGCCATCGCTGTTCCACGCCGCGCGCGCCTTACTCATGCAAGCGCCAGTTAGTGGCTGACATAGGTGCTAACTACAGAGGTTCCCATCAAAACCATGAGATAGTCATGCGCAATAAAAGGAAAAAGAAAATGTTATAAGACTTCTGTTCGACTTTCGTAAGGTAATTAATTACCTTATATAGACTCGAATCCGTGTAATGGAGTGTTGCAATGAACTATGTGTGCATAGTCAGATTTGATGTAGTTTGCAATTAACAAGGTGATGAAGTGTACAAGAAGTTAAGAACCATACTATTGCTATTGCAAGTGTTCAGATATTATGAATTGCTATTCCAATATATTTGATGCTATCCATACTGAACGAAAGTGAAGTGACATTTTAATTGTTCAGGAAAATATACAATTTAAAGTGTATTTTATGAAACTCCAAATAGTACATCAATATTGTATCTAAAAATAATCACTACTTGAAGCCGTCATATTTTTAAAGCCTTTAAAATAAATTGTACCTAAGTATAAAATGTTTTGTTTTATTTTTAAACCCATTGATCTTGGGTTTGTTGCATACTTCTGTTGAGTTAGTGTACAATGAACAGTAAATGACCAAACCAATTTAGATAGACTAACTATTTGGATAGAAATTTAGATTATAATTATACAAATTTTGATTAGGTGTAAAAAAGCTCTTGTTGATGACTATATTCGCATTTTTTTTTCCAAAAAGAAAACTTCAGGGAGAGTAACCGGAAGTATGTGAAATTAGACTAGCAAGAGATGACCTAAAACCAAACAAACATATTGTAAGTTGAGTAAAAGTTAAGGTTTTCTTACCTTAGGCTCTCGTCTAGCCCGTAAGGTAAGGGATAAAGATGTGATATATGTATGTATGTAGTATAAGTTTGTGAAAAGAGAATCGTATTCTCTTACTTTCTATGAAAAGAAGTAATGTTTTTAGATCTCATGCAAATTCCTTCTAGGTACACTCAGGTCATAAGAATGTCTGTGCTTGTAGGTAAATACAAATGCTATTGATGAATGATGGGTAATAAAAGAAATAATATTCATTGAGGAAAGTAAATGATGAGTAAATAATAGTTTATTTGATCTTGTTACCTGTACTACCTCCCATTTACCCTTGAAGGGATAATGGGGAATAAAAATACCTGTGGTCCCTTCAAGCAATATAACGCTGCCAAATCACGAGGTTGGAAAAATCAGTTGTTTATTTTAACAAACATATTTGGAAGACATTTACACTCGGTTTGTCCAGCCTGTTTTAGGGTGGAACGGAAGATACCTAACTAACCACCTAACCTCGTGTTTCGGCAGTATAATTAAGATTTACGAAATAGATATTTTGAATTTTTTTATAATATTGCTTGAAGGGACCATGGGCATTTTTATTCCCTGTAGTCCCTCAGACTATGGGTAGCAAGGATTTATTTGTTGCATTTAAATTGTAAACAGGAAATTAATTAAATGATTGTAAATAGAAATTTATATAGGTATGACAGTTAATGATCTATTTTCAAGTTCATAGATGTCTTTAAGTAGGACATGGTATGAACTGTCAAGGAAAAGTTCAGTTTTTATCACCTTCAACATATCTACATAAGAATGAAACATCTTCACCAACAGAAAGTTCTCTCTTCTTGTCACCCCTGAAATAGAACAATGTATAAGTATTTTATTTATTCATTAAACTGAATGAAAGCTTACAAAACAATAAATTTTATACAAACTTTTTAAAGAGAACAGCACCAGCAATTCCTCTTATTATGAGTTGGTTCCCATCAACATGTAAAATTGATCCTTCTCGCAAACCCAGTACTGGAGCAGCATGAGTCATTTCCATGTACTCCTCTATTCTCTGGTCCCTTGTCTCCCCTTTATGGGTTTCACTTTCCACTTTGTCAATATAATGAGGGTTTATGTTAAATGGCACAATAGTAATTGCTTCAAAAGTTGGTGGGAAAATAATAGGCATATCGTTAGTTGTATGAATGCTTTTTGTTGCTACATTAGTACCAGCACTACTGCCAATATACAAGAGGTTACCTTCATCTACTCTGGTTTTAATTAGGTTTACCAAATTTTTTTCATACAGACGCTTCAAGAGTAGGAATGTGTTTCCTCCACCAACAAAAATTGCTTTAGCCGAGTGTACTGCTTCTTCTGGGTCAGGGTAGGAATGCAAACCAGTTACATTGAAGCCCCAGGGATCAATCACTTGTTTAATTTTTGCTGTATAACCATCAAAATCGTTTTGAGCATATGGTATGAATACTAGGTTTTTCACATTATGTCTGAAACCAGTTTTTTGCGTTATCATAGTTCAAGGTAATAAATAGGTCATATTCAAGGTCAATCACAAAATAATTTACAACTCACCGTTGAAGAAATGAAGTAATTTCTAACTTTGCAAATTCAAGAATGGAATAACCATGGCAGTTTGAAGAGGAGAGTAACAAAGCTTGGCGACGTGACTGCATATTTGGGTTTATCGTGGCAAAGCGACAAGGCGGTTGTCTGCTAATACAGTTGTGCGATAAATATAACAAAGAGACTTTAATATGAAAATTTAAACAACGCATTAATGTGATCGTTACGGTTACGATAAGATATCACTCATTTGTTGATTAACTTTTGTCGACAAAGCAGTAATATGTTTGGAGTGAATGTTTTTATAATGCTTGAATCTTTTTTGTTCTTGCATATAGAAGAATAACATAAAAGTATTATCATAACACAAATAGGAATTGGACTGAAATTTAAAAATATTTCTATCGAGAGACAGAATTTATTTGAATGAAACTAAAATTTGATGCATGCAATACACAATGCAATTTAAATGTTATTACTTTTTTTTACGGTATGACAGACACTGTCACTGTCACTGTCAGGTCTGTCAGTGTCAAATATATATTTTTTATTTTATCTTTTGCTAGAAAGGCAAAGTAAGTATATCTATATACAGCCATGTCATTAGGAAAAGTTTACACATATACCTACTTTTTGTTCCGGAAAATTGCATAGTTCCCGCGGGATAGTGATAAACATGTCAAAGGTCGTAGCTGCCTAGACTTGGTACGTTAATAATATATAACTATCAACATACACACACAAATTACGTCTATATCCCTTACGGGGTACACAGAGCCTGTGGTAACGAGACCTAAAGGCCACGTTTAGCATGATTGTAGGCGTATAGGTGGAAAGGGGAATCAAAATAGTGATGGGTTGCTAGCCGCATCGCCTATAACATGATTTCTAAGACTCGCCCATTCCCTCGATGGGTTTTTACCATCTGCGCGGGACGAGAAGCAACTGGTACATTCTGTGTTTTTCCTTTGCTCCCAGACCAGCATGGAAGTATTATCAACATCAGTTCTTAAATCTAATACTACGCGGATAAAGTCGCGGGCATAAGCTAGTAATATCTTAAAATTGCGGAAGGGTCATTGGCCTGTTAGCATAGACACGTTCCTCTAGATAGCCCCCAGAAAAAAGTCATGAGATGTTCAATCAGGGGATCTTGGGGCCCAATCAATGTCATCGTTTGGAAATTTGGCCGCAATTTTCTTAGAGACCGCAGTACATAATTAGGTCAACCTAATTATGTAATGCGGTTTTCGACTGATATTAAAATTTTCTACTCAAGTAGAACATTTTAATATCAGTCGAAAACCACTCCATAAAAAAATTGCCGTAACCACACAGTAATTTTCATGCAATAACTGTCATATAATGCCAAAATAATATGGCGTTAAAAAAAGTTGTATATTATATTATATCTCCAAGTTGGCCACTGTAGCATGGGAAGTGGTAGTGGTAGGAAATGACGCAGAGCCAGATAGCTAAAGTTAGAGTGGTTAGGGATAACACTACTCGTAGTTTGACACCAGCTTTACCTAAAGTGCCCTAATCAAAACCCTGCTTAAGCACTACCTGCAAATAGTACGTACTGTGTGTACGCATGTTTGTAGGGATCATCTTTGCTCTGTATTAACGGCTCTTTGCGTAAAGACTTTTTAGGTAACTCTGATATCAAACGTATATTCTCAGATTAAGGGGTCACAAAATAACGGGTCACTTTTCATACAACTTATAACATTTTTAATGTAACCAGTACATGTACTACAAAAATGCTGCTTAGATACATGAATAAAAGGTATTACCTAAACACTCGTACAATTAGCAGCAAACCAATCATTAATAAAGCTACAAGCAAATTCAATGAACTATCTGATTATTATGCTGCAACTACGATATAAATATATAGGTATTGCCATAACTTGTATCGGTCCTGTAAAGTAGCTCTAATGACTCACTATCTAATAAACATTAATAGGTAGGTACCAGTTTCTGACGAAATGCCGTGAAAAGTGTATGTCACAATGCAAATTTTTTACTCGACCTTATAAAATAGTCGAACTTAATTCTTAGGTAGGTATAATGATTAAATAGATAACGGGAAACTTCAAGCGTCAAGGATGAAGAATCTTTCGTGTTGGGGCTTGTCGCACCCGGGGCCGAGGTAGCGACGCCGCAGTTCCAGATCGGGCGGAGCGGAGATGTCGCCCTGCAGGATACTGTAGGCTTGCTCAATGGTGCTCTCGATTTCTGGCTTTAGCTCCTGAAAAACAAGGACATTTTGTAAGGGCCATGGCCCACGAAACTTCTTGCAGCGATAAAATTAAGTACTAGGGTTGCACGCAATTTATCCAATTATGTAAATAAAGCCAATGTTGCGATGCAGTGGCGTAGTATTCGCCAAAGCTATATGTTTTATTGCGACAGAAAGATGTTCTAAATACTCGTATCGCGAATCAGGGTTAGGACTGACGGGTTAACGACAGAATTAAATTAAATTAACTACCTATAAACAATACTACATACATGTATAAAATATAATTAGGGCGAGTGATTATTATTTATTATCTATCTAGATACCTACTTAGATTCTTCTAAAACTCTAGCTTAAATATTCTTGGAAAATTAAAAAAAAAAAACAATCTTCTATGTTTCATATTCGCTGGACTCGACAGTACCTACGTATCATTATATACGCCATAACGGCTATGCTTAGTTGAGGAGTGTCTTCTATGAAAACCATACAAAAATAAGCCCTTTTGAAAAGGCATTTCTCAGTACTTAGAGTAGGGCTGTGGCTACAGTTGTTGCAGTTCTGCAGTAGTTACTGGCACGCTCACCTCATACAGGTCGGGGCAGCGGCGCGCGCGCTCTGCCAGCGCGGCGTGCAGGTGATACAGCAGGCGCCCACGCAGGTGCGCGTCGCCCGCGGCCAGCGCCGCCGCCGTGTGCAGCGTGCCGCGGCACAGGCTCTCCTTCAGCGACAGGCGGGCCTCCGACAGCTCTGGTCACACAATCACATACTAGCTTTAGTTTTTTATCCAACTGTAAACTTAAATGGCGACGGCAATTAAGTTAAGTATACTAGGGTAAAGGATGTATCAGGTATTAATTTCTGATCTTTACGCGATAAATGCTCGTGATTTTTTTAAGAACAAGACTGATTGGAAAGGCACAGATACTTAATAGTTTACATTACACGTAAAAACACTATAGTACTTCTCTAGTTGATGTATCAAAGAGCTACAGAGTCTACATTGTGCAACATTCAATACATTGTCCATTACGTCGTACCTATATAGGCATGGTCAAACTATGTATTAATATTGTATATTATCCATGCGAAAGTAGCTGTCTGTCTATTTATTACGTCTTTTCACTAAAACTGCAGTAGATTTTGATGAATTTTAGTGTGGAGATAGATGGAACACTGAAGAAGGATGCAGAATACTGTTATCCAGGAGAAGTGCGAAGAGCCCGCGTGATAGCGATGACCGAATTTCAAATTACGCAGACGAAGTAGGTACCTACCTGTAAAATTTTCGATACCTACTATCAGTAATTTTAAACTACAGTGGGTAAAAATATACCTATTTATTTTCTATACGTAGTTTTTACACGTTTTATTTCATATAAATATATCGTATCGAAATAGGCTGCTAAATTGAGATTACATAAAAATAAATCTGCACAATAAGAGCAGACATCTATCTGCGTCAGGACTCAGACGGAGCGTGACCTGTATTGATATTTGATTCTTCATTAATTCTTGGCTCACGTAACAATACAAATAGTTGGCTCTAGTTAAGAAGAAGACCTTCGACGGTTCATATAAACTGCAATATGCCAAAAACCAACTTATAATACCTACGCTCGGGTAATTGAGTACGGTGGTGTTTCTCCCTTTGTAAAGCCTCATGCTTCCAAAAGAACACTGGCATGTTAATAAATTTTAGCTAAATTTAACTAAAATCAAGTTTTAAATCGCGACAAGTGACGATATTTTTATTATCACGTCAATCAAACGAATGGACAGCCGAGGCGTCCTAACGTAACAAATACTTAATGAGCATAATCGTCACATCACTAAATAAATCACAGAAGCTCATCACACCAGCCAAAAACGCAATTAAAGCGTCTCCCATCTGTCCGTTTGTCATGAAGTGAGATTTGACGTATGGGGAGAGTTGTGATACTAACAGCACAGGTAGACAGATCCATCGGGCGACGACGTGCGGACGGGCGTTCCTCGCGGCGGCACCCATGTCACCGGCGGTCAATCGTACAACTGCCCCTCGCGATATTATCGCCCCTGATTTTATTGACTTGTTGCGTAGTACTCGGCTGCATACCGTGACACGCTAATTCTGAACGCGTGCCGCAATACTAACTATGTTTAAAATAAATACGACCCGTCAAAATGCTGTTATGCGTATGAGGAGTTTACAGAATGGCGCAGTTGTTTGAAGTATCATTATGACTCGGAACGGCGTCCAAATTATTACTGTTGTTTACAAAATTGGGGCCGAAAGTTTTTTTAAATCTTTGGTTTATTCTAGTATCTCGATTTGGGTGGGTACAGTATACGAAATTGTGTAATAAATAAGCAGTTGTTAAGTGGATATTAACATGTTAATGAGTGGTTACGCCGCAGTTGTCTTGTTGGCGCGCCCTACATGCGCATCGCCGCGTCACATCCAAATGTAGCAATAAGTTGTACTCGCATTCACATGACGTACTACTATTGTTTTAAATAAAATGTTCAAGGACTTTCATTCATAAAGATACAAAACCCAACTTGCTGCATACAAATATTTGGAGCACTGAAAAATGCAATTCACAAAATAGTATTTAATTCGTGAATAAATCGCAAACCTATCATTTTTAGTAAGGATTTTGTTTAAAAAGTTTCGTCGTGGAATGTTACTTAATTTGAACTTAAACGAAACCTAACTGAGTTCCACTGTATAAGATGATATTACTATATGTAGAATAAATAAACAAATTAAACATAGAAGTGTCTCTGAATAGATAGGAACATGATTTCTAGCCCCCGGTTGGTCGAGTGCAAGTGATTTTCATCACTCTCTTAAACATCGTCTAGCATTAAAACAATTCCTTGCCGACAAGCCTTGTCAATCATTTAACAACTCAACCTTGATTCAATGAAAACCACAACGCGTCCGAGAAACTGATACACAAAGAACCTCCACGGCAATAACTAAAACGTACAGGTATCTATCTGTAGGTTCTTACTACGAAGTTCTTATTACTGGTAGATAGGTGATGTTCCAATTCCATTATCGACAACAACCAATAGGTACAAACAAAGCTGGCACAGTGCGCGGATTCACGTACCTATACTAAGTGAGGCGGTCCCTTGGAGCTGTGAAAAAATCAATCCTCTAAGCCAACTTAATCAAAAGATACAGTCATTCATTAGAAAAGGTGTTCCCATTTAATTGCCGTGCTCCCAAAAAAATTGAAATTTGGCATGAAGATTGCTCTTGTAGCGCAACTAATGAAATCAATCTAATAATATAACTTTTTTATGTTTGTCTGTCTATGTAAATATCCAATATAAAATGACCTCGCACTGCCTACACTTTGCGTAAGAGCAAGGCTCTGCTAACACTGGATTTTAAATTCACTTGCTGAATTTGTACGGAACCGTCGGTACGCGAGTCTAATTCGCACTTGGCCGGTTTTTTGTATGAAAATACGCATTTAAATAAGACTTGATGAAAATTATTGAGAAAATTAGTTTCGGCGACACATTCAGCGATGAAAAAAAATGGTTAATACTAAATTGAAGAGTCAGAACAAAATGTAATGATATGTTATGCATTCAAAAGTGGTATTTCCTTTTAGTATTCATCGACATGCTACAATACCGATCAGTTTCAAATTTTCAACAAATCCAAGGTTCAGTGCGAGTCTCAGCCGCAAATCAACAAAAATGTGATTGGAATAGGGTATTAGAATAGCTAGTCTTTCAAGTATGAAAGTTTCTAGCTGGAGGTGGTCATCTAGGTTGAGTGTTCCTACGAGACTGCCCAGAACGCATTGGACCGCAGCCACGCGCGTAGTCGGCTCCACGCCACTGCAGTTGTCACATTGCCATTCACTCCGAGGGTCCAAAGGCGTTACCGGCAAAAGAACTCCGACGCACTCTTTGTCCAAGCATTTCAACGCTGATAGTCTCGTTCCCCTCTCCGTAGAATCGGAACATCTTTCACATCTACACCAAAAACGTTTAGTCTTATACAACTGAATTCTTCTGGCTGGAGTACACCACAACAGTCCAGTGTAACAGCTTAGAATCTCTTCTCCGATTTCGATATCTCTACTAGCGTAAACAGACATAGAATACTCGTCATTGAATTGGTTTCTCGTGTTTGGGATGCAACTGTGATTAAGAAATGCGGATAAAGGATATAAAGCGCGAAGAGGTACCATTCTCTTTTGGCTATTACCAGATACCCGGAATGAATTAATTTTTAAAATTGCGGTAATCATTTTTATAACCTCCACTTGGTGGTTTGGGATAACATTTTTCGACAATAATGTTTTGAATTCAGAAACATGAATGTGACTGGAGTTGGTTTTCTGTAGCCAAGATAACATTCGCATTTGATCATCTGACAACAATAAGCAGTCTAAATAGATCAGTATTTCAGGCAACAGTTGTGTTTCATCCGTGAAACTTGCTTCCAAATTCCAATTATTGATGATAAAGTCGCACTTATCGGTATGTTGTGCTGAAGATTTGCAATCTTGGGAGCAAATCATTAAAAAACACTTGTCACATTTTACACAGAATTCACTTATTTCAAAACAGGCGTGACAGAAAGCATCTTGGCCACGATCGGCGCGAGGCCCTTTAGCTAGTGGCTTATTAATAAAAATTAGGCTTCCTTTTTGAATACGTTTGGTTGCAAACAAGCCTCGACCGCTGAGGTTGGAGCGCTTGATCTCCCAAGAACAGCTCGTGTTCTCTGGGTTTTGTCCGAGATGCTGCTTGAGGGCTTCTACACTAGACGACAGTGCCATGCTGGGATTCGAGTTAGCTATGATGTTAGCATGGTCCCAGCAACGGGCCGCGGCTGACTGACGCGATAACTGTGCACATGACCCGATATGAAAATAGCGACTGGAGTAAATCTTATATCTGATTCATGGTCCCGTTTACATGTCGAATCTGACGTAATATAGGTCGATCACACAATGTTTATTGCTTTGTCGACACTAAAAGCAACCTTGTTTGAGTTTGATGGTTCAGAGTTATTTTGAGAAGTTGTAATCTAGGTTTTAATGGGATATGGTGGTTTTCATAAACTAGTTATAAAGGTGTTTTAGTTTCAATGGTAATGACAATATTAATAGGGATGGGTATGATGATCTGCCAACATTTACAGGTATCAGTAATAAGGTGGACTAGTTTTCTTCGGAGATGTAATACACATAATAGCGTATTAGTTTACTATCTTCATTATGTGTGACATACTCGTAGTTTACTAATAACCTTTAGAGAAATCATTTTTTTTTCAGTCTGTCTTCTAACATATGTATACTTAGTTTTTGAAAAAGTTGTAAAACAAACTTAACACAAGCCACGCGATTAGATCTTTGTTTTTTTTAAACATACAAAAAACGTACAAATTTGCTAAATTAGTAATTTGTTTCCTAATGATGCATTTGCCAAATAGTATTTTATACAATCGTTGCATAATGAAGGCTCTTAAAGTCGAGTACCGTGTTTAGGCCACGAGGCTTGCCGAGTGGCCTAAGTAAGGTACGAGGTTTTAGGAGCTAATTATGTAACTATTGTATACAATACTTTTTCTACGAGTCATCATCATCATCGTCTATCGAGGTACATGCATAACCTTTTGTACCTTCCACTTATGAATTAATAGTAGTTATCTTTTCTGGAGTAGCGGCGAAACTAATCTCGTCACTGTCACTCATGTTTAATTCGAATTTGGGATTATTTATTTAACACCATCGATTTCGCGTCAAATAATAAACAAAACTTTTAAATTTTCGTAGCACAAAAAAGAACTAATGAGACGTCGTTGTAAGACTGTTTCTGATTGGCCTCTTTTACTAACCAACCAAAATTACTTCAATTACTAACCAATCACGTAACAGAAGATAAAAGTTAGTGTGTTGAAATGGAAGCAAATTTGCCAGATATTTCCAACTTTACATTGGGTGCGTTCCACTAAACGCTCACGACGCTCAATCGAAGTAACTAAGTTCTAATTTTGAAATTATTATAGTCGTCTAGAGCGTTGTATAATAATCATTATAGTCGAGTCCGAAGTGCCATAGACTCTCCAAGATTAAAAAGTATGTGATTGCAATTTTGTCTATAAACACATCCCTAATAGACAGACTAAAATCAACGAGTAGAAAAAGAATCATTCAGCTGTGGCGATTAGCACTTAACAGTATTTTTTTTTTACTTTACGTTACACCTTTGGCCTCATCTGCACCTTCCACCAAGTGAGATAGAGGTCAATCACTGGTCAGTTCGTAATAAAAAAAAAATATATATTTTGTAATCGGGACTCGTTTAACGACTTGTTTGGGGGCCCAATTTCTAAAATCGATTATCAATAATATCATTCGAAGGTTAACTGCAAATGTTTTATTTTTCTTATATGTATACACTGACGAGAAAAAATAACGGGTCATTTTCCATACAACATACATACATACACAAATCACGCCTTATCCCTTACGGGGTAGACAGAGCCTAAGGTAACAAGACCTACAGGCCACGTTTAGCAAGACATTATATAAGGTAATTATTAAATACAGCGGTTCTTTTCTTCCACTCTACTCGTTCGTAATTGAAACTCAGCACACTTTTTCTCTACTATCGAATGATTATGCGTTCATAAATCGGGCCCTAAATCGAAAAATGGTCTTCGCAAATACCTATTCCACGACTCCCAATGCCATTACCTAAGTGAGCGGAGGTGGTTCCCTAAAAGATAGGAACCAATTTCATGCCAGCATAAATATTATTAACACTAAGGCCAATTTCTAGTTAGGTAAAAGTCTCTGAGGTAAGCAGCGGACAGTCAGATAACTGTAAAGGTTTTGTTTTTTCCAGTTTGACCGCGGAACCCCAAAAAGTGAAGATAACATAAATATGTAGAGACACTAAAAATATGTTGAAGATTGTCAGTTTGTGGGAAATTAGCCCCAAGAGTCGCTAAATGTGTGGAAATCCAATCAGAAAAAGTTGTTGAAATGTGTCAAATATGCTTAGAATAGTCTCCGTCGTAGTCCCAAAGACAGCGACTAAATCACTAAGTTGGCAACACCGCTACCTAGTGTTTTTTGAAGCGTCTCAGGCTCTCAGCCTCACACAAATCACCACCTAGGCTATAAAACTGCTACTTATTGCGCTTCTTCCACCTTTTTATTAAAAATAATGCATTAAAAAATTAAGTACCTACCTTATTATTTTCAATTATGAGAGTGAATTTCTGATCCGATGCCCGTAATAATGGTACAATTGGATAAATTAAGTATAAATATCTTAATGAATTTGTATTTTTTATGCAATTTTTTAATAATTTTAATGTGTCTTCCAGGGCCGCTTCCAGTGTCATTAGTCCTCAATGGACCTTTGTGGGGACTATGCCCAGTCTCTATAGATCAGTTTACACGTGATAAAAGTGCGACTTTCGTTTACCAGTTATTTTATTTTGCACCGAGTAAGTATACCTATTGCCACTAGAGCGTTTTTTTCTAGCATGCGTAAACTGGGTGAGTGTGCTATGTACGCATGTACGCCTACATTATAACATACCGGAATTGTTTCCACGTTTAAATAAGTTAGTTACTCCCTAGTTCAGTTCATATTGTTTTCTTACGACTATTTATAGATCAGCTGCGGGTCGAAGTCAAGCTGACAACCGTACCTAGTAAATATTCGGATCTGATAAAATGCACTAAGCAGGTTGATGTTGTAAATGAAAATGAGATTTATTTAGTGCGACTTAGAACTTACCATGCCAACGAAGGCCATCCGATTCACCGAAACTCCAAATAAGGCAACATTGAAGGTCAACTACTACTTGGTTCGTTTTGGGAATGTATTTGGTTATCCGGGTGGTGAGGAAGCTCTCTAAAGAGTCCACATTGCCGAAGTCGACCGACCCCAGTAAACTACCAATAGCACTCTGTACGGCTCCGATGTTTTTTCTGGGTACACGTAACCCGCAATCCAGACACTGCCACGCACTTGCTGTATTCAAGGGCTGTATAGGCAGTAGACTACCTGGACATTCAGTAACAAAACACTTGAGAGCGGCTAGCATAGTCCCACGTTCGGTGGGATCCGCGCAGCGGTCACATTTACATATGAAGTGCTTAGTTTTATAGAGTTGAGCCTGCCTAGATGGAGTCCCCCATAGAAACCCAGAATAACACGTAAATATTTCAGTTCCAGCCAGTATGTGCTTACTTGCTTTAACTGTCATTTGGGCATCGTTATTGTAACTGTACCTTGTATTCGGTACGCAGTTATGATTCATCAATGCAGAAACAGGATATAACCCCCTTCTACTCATTTCCTGTTTCCCATAAGCTGTTGCTATTTGATACGCATTTGCATCAAGAACACAGCAAGCAAGCCTCATAAGTTCTACATCACTTTCTGGTATTTCAAAATATTCCTGAAGGTCTCGGATTTCAGTTCCATGTTGAGGCAGCATGTGGGCTTGCAGGGCAGATAATAATTGTTTTTGTTCGTCGTTCAACAATAACGCTCGTATTGCAGTCAGCGCCCGAGGCACAGTTTTGTAGTCGAAATTTTCAACAGGAATTTTGAAAATCCAACGAGTAATTACGTTGCAGTCATTAAAATGCACATCATCACTTTGACACTGTTCCGAACACAATAATAATCCACATTTTGGACATTTGAAAGTATTTTCCGCATCAATTTTGTAACACACTGTACATCCATGTGGTTCAATTTCTATAGACGCCGCGCGGGGCCCGCTGATGAGCGGGTGATCAACGAAAAGCACTTCTCCTGGCATAACGTCTTCGCTGGCAATAAGTCCACGTCCACCCACGGAAGATTCGCCGATGGCCCATTTACTGGAATGGAGAATTCCAAGGTGTTCCTTTATCATTTGCGACAATTGACCCAACGACAACATCCTGCCGTGACGTGACTCGCTCGTTGCCGGCACTGCACTGCGCTCTCAATGCGAATATACACATCAACGAGTGTAAATAATATGCTATCCAGCAATTGAACTTATTACTGCCTAAAACTTATGTAATATTTATTTCCGCAATCGGTCGAGCCCTACAGGCGTATATCAATCGTATGAGGTGGGCACGGCTCGTTTCTATCCTCTCGTCATAGACGTTGCCAAGCGTTTAATACAGTAATAGATTTCTAGTGCGGATTGATTAGTACTTAGTTCGATATAGTCGCTAATCGGGCGGTTACCTGAGCAAGCCGCGGAGCGAGTGTGAAAGATGAGGCCGGGACATCTGAGAAAAATCAAGCCGCGAAAATATAGGTACGGTGTACAGTAGACCGGTAGAAAGTTATTTTTAACACAACGAGAAGTAAGTAAAATAGTGCTGCTCTTATACAAAAATATTTTTTCCGACGAACTCTATTGGATAACCGTTACGGTGGAAAAAATAAATACTGATATCTGTTGCGCAGGAGAGTTTCATGAACTCTGAGTTATGTTGTGAGTGTTTTGATTATATCAAACGAAATTATTACGCTTTACTCGGAGTGAAATGTTTTATTTTCTATTTCTTTTAGAACAAAGTAAAATAGATACTTCACATTTTCATTGGATACAAGAAAGTTTTGCAGTAGATAGCCAACTTTTTACTACCTAATTAGGTACAGCCACCATAATTATCAGTAGGCAATTGCAATCTTTTGATGACTGATTAGTATTATTAAAACTGAACTTGAATACCGACTATAAAGCAGAGTAGCAGACCTAAGTACATAAATATTCTCTTTAGTTTACTTAAAAGCACGAACCCACATACGTTCACGCCCTCGATGCCGCACATAAAGTGTCGTCAGCTCCTGAAACCTGATCCTGTCCCATTGTTTCACAGGCAAAGCGTTGGTTCGACAACCTGACTAGTTTCTGTGACCGCTTGCGCTATGTGGACGTCCATGTAACTTGGGAAATAATATCTCAATGCGTTACATTCAGTGTCTTATCAGCCATTACTTGGTGCATTTGCGAAATCGTAAGCTGTAGCAGGATGCACAATTTGTTCGAATATCATGAAGACGATTGTCCGTGGTATTATTTTGACAGTTCACATAAAACATTATTAGGAAGTTGCCTTTTTATTTTCGGTAAGTCCAATAATTTTTTATATGAGCACTTACTCCGATTGAATATAAATTGGAAGGTAAATAAATACTATGAGTACCTAATGAACTATACCTTTCAAGTTCCGTGGGCGTCGGCAATATTAACCATAAGTGTATACAAGTTCTTTGAGTATGATTATGACTCTCAGTCACTTCACTTCCATATACAAGCTGTATGTAGTCGTTTTTTTTATTACATTTATTCAAATACATATATGATCGAGGAAAAACAAAGCAAGAGGGTCACCTGAAGGAAAGCAATCCCCGCCGCCCGTAGAAACCTATGATATAGGAGGGTTACGGGTGCATTACTGATGGGATTAAGTACATTTCTTTTTTCTTTACCCTGGATCGCACCTCTGAGTGTCTTGTTTTTTTTTTTTGCGAAATTACATTTTAAATTGAAGTACCTACATAGCATGTGCTTTTCAATGAAAAAAAAAATTCTTAGTAAAACTGCACACATCTGCTAAGCTGTTCAATGGTGTGTGTAGGTAAAGTTTTCATTCTGAGGCGTGGTGAGAACTACCTGCTTAAAGTTAAGAGACAATCTGAGATGATGGACCATTTAGAAGGGGCTAATACCCGAGACAATCCAATGCGCCAATGATCAAGTCAGTCCAACATGAAAAAACAATTTCTAATTCACTGGCTTAATGACTAGGCCCAGTGGATTGTCTCGGGTTATGGTATAATGGTATTTATATAGACGGTGATAATGAGTACGTAATAGAAATAACCGTGGTGACCACATCCAAGAGTCCAAAATTTGTCTGCAGGTGTGTTCGGGGTGCTGCTTAACGGCTGGCTTTACATCACTTTCATTCACAGTCACCTACTCGTCTTCAGGAGCCACATTCTAGTGCTAAATCTTTGCTCAGCATCACTTGGCAGGAACTTGCTCGGGTTCCCATTTGCAGGATCATCAGCCATAGCGAAACGGTATATACGAACTTATAACTTCTTTTTCCTAGTAATTAATATCCCTTAACTTTAGGTAACTTGAAACAAAATGTTTTAGATGGTTATTCGGATCAGCGTGCTGTCAACTCTTCGCATTTTTGAATCAATTCTTCGGTGTCTTTCAAATGACTTCCCTGCTTGTTATAATTTTGGAGCGATATTTATTAGCAAAATTCTACAGACGTGGTATGTAGAATTTCAATATTTAACTATTATCTAGGTATCGAATGCACGCTTTTAAATCTGGTTTTTATTTGCAGAGAGGACATTACATTTACGGTTGTATTGGATATTGGTCGGTGCGTGTTTTTTGAATGCTGTCATATTCGCAACGCCTCCCCTGTTTGGCTACGGGGTGTACTCTTGTGACGCTACTGGTACGGTGTGTGCGTTTTTCTGGCCTTCGTGGACATCTGACGCGAAGCAGTTGGGTTACGCTGTACCATACGTTCTTCTTTGCGGTGTAATTCCAGTGATTGCCATGTAAGACAATGTTAAAAAGATCGGTTTTTACTCATAAATAATTTTGTAATGCTTAGTTAAGCTTTGAATAAATAATGTTTAAATTACACGAGGTTATTAAAATAAAATGTTGCGTGGTGTTTTAGATGTTCCATCTAATTTCGTTTATTTTTTAGATTTTTTTATACTGGTAAAGCAGTTCGACTGGAAACAATCTACTACAGAAGTGAGGAGCAGAAGGAACAGAAACGGCTGACAAAGGTAAGATAGACGCTGGTAGACGTAATATTATCGTACGTCAAACATTAAGCGGCATTCGATTTTTCTTATCTTATGTTTATGAAATCGCAATCAAAGTTAAATCAATAAAGGTAAGATGCACAAGCTCTTACAAGAAGTACCTAGTGGAATTTTTAAACACGTTTTCGTAAACCGGGGTGACTTTAAAATGTATTTGTAATGACGAAATCATTCATTTTTATTTGCGTTTGCTGCTTCCAATCGATGTCTTCATCGATCGTCTTTTCGTCTACATGCCAAACATTCACCGCATATAGACAATATCGACTTTATAGTAATTTTAAAACTATAAAAGTTGCCCCAAAATTACCAGTTACGTCACCCCGGTTTACGGTTTATTATGAAAACAATTAGCCCTAAATGTTTCATTATTGCTGTATTTTAGAGTATACACGCCTTAACGATCGCGACGCTGGCGCTTTGGATCCCGAGCGCTGTCATGGCGGGTTGGCAGTGGTTTCCTGCTCTGCTGCTCAGCTACAGACCGCACGTGCCTCCTGCGCTGGCACTTATAGCACCCATCGCTTCTGAGGTATGCTATTCCGACTGTTTCACAGACTTCTCACATTTTGTAGACATTGATGTTGGTGAAGCTGAGGCTTGCAACTGTTTCATATGGTAGGTTTCCAAGCCACTGACCCGAAAAGCACCCGGCACTGGGACTTGGCGTTAGCACAAAAAGCATCGAAAGTAGGTACCAACTGTGAAATTAAATTTACCTTCTTTGAAGTGAACCGGGGTGGGACGTCGATCGATTACGAAATCTCTTTGATTTTATTACAAAAGCTGTTTCGAAATGTTTCGTCATGAATATTGTGCTTTCTGGCAGGCGGCAACCAGTATCCCCGTGCTATGCTACTTGAGCGCGGACGAGCGTCTTCGTGCGGCTCTGCTAGGCCGCATGCGCAAACATTACGCGCTGCTGCGCCCGGATCGCGCCAAACGCTTCCAAGCTTAACACCAACCACGTTATATACCTACCTACATGGAAGTAAATTTTGAACTGAAGAAAGTGGTGTTTATATTGGCCGAAAACTAGTGTAGTCCTGAATTTAATATTCGGGCTACGTGGGGAGTGAGAACCAAATTGAAAAGAACTGGTGACTTTAAAATTTTACTATACTAATAAAAGTTATTGTTTACATGATGGAACCTTTCAAATATCTGTTAAGCATTATGTCTTATAATTTTGCTAAGTTGTTTCATGTTTCGCAGAAGGTATCTACCTAATTGCCTATCTATTAATAAAACTGGAAAGTGCTTTATTTTTTTATTATATCAATGGCACCGTATCAACTGGACTGAAATTTGGACTGATAAAAACTGTATTAAGAAAAATATACCTATATTATTGAGAAATTATACCTAAGGGGAATTCTCCTACCCGAGCGTTTTGCCAAGTTTGGTCGTTGCGCAAGACACTTGTCGGGGTCAAGCCGATTGCGGGCCCTTAAAACTGTCTTGATGGATTTAAGTGTACATTTTTGGTAAACTACAATGTGTTAAAATGTGATCGATTTTAAAGGTAATTTGAGGTTTACTAGAGAGAAAGCGAAATTTACTTTATTACTGCCTTTCAAGGTCACAGTCCGTCAAAACTTTGATTCTTAATCTTATTTGCATTCGATAATCCAAGAAACCAAGTTAATTGACGATATCTAATTATTTTATCGCGTATGCCTACGTAGTTGGCCAATTTTGAAGTTAAATAGTAGTATTATCGGATTTGGTTAACCTAATAAAGTGGCAATAGTTGTCAAAACGACAGCTTCGTTTTAAAGTTTAACATGTAAATGAGATGGGTACCTCTCGTATTGTACTACGAACAAGTTAATAACAAAAGGCCAAGCAGAGCGGAGTGAAGAACGTGCATGCAACCCGATCCGCCTCCTCTACCTAGTTGCAGTGAAAATAAGACTACCTGGCACTACGCAGTCGCATTGCACACTTACTTCAGCCCCCTCTGTTTACGTATCCCGTCTGGGAGTAATTGAGCGCGCTCCCTGATATTCCCGATTAGAAATTGTTTTAAAATGAACGCGTCTTGCCCGTGGACTCTATTTGATGACCATGAAAAGGAATCCGTGGACACTGTTATCTATGTAACAGGTAGGATACGTTTTATTTTAGTTAACATGCAGTCTATAACGAAAATACATATCTATGTAAGTATACTGTGTCTCCTCTATAAATCAATAAACACTTTATCGGTTATTGGCCGTGATTATCATTTAGGTTGACATTTTATTTTTTATATTTCAGGAACTTTGTCTTCTTTGTTGTCCTTTTGGTTCATATTGGCTTACTTTTTCACGAGTATAAAAGACAATTGGAGTTATGACAACATTGGATGTTTTTTGTTATCGGCATGGATTCGAAGGGCTGCTTCTGTTTCATTCATCGATTTGGCGGATAAAATGAATGATGTGTAAGTATTTTAAGTTCATTTATTAATGTACTAAAAGCTCGACGCTTAATTTAGTCCATCATTAAATATTTAGTCATTTTTAAATAGTATTGTAGTCCTGCTACACCGCGACGATGCCTTCATGAATCTTCTTTTTATCTAAAGTTTTTTTTTCAAATACCAAAGTAGTCCGTTTAATCAAAGCCATCCCGGTTTACGGTGCCTAAGTCGTTTTGACAACAAGAATTAATAATTAAAAATTGGGCAAAATTCATTGCATGGCTAAATAATTTCTTCTTTCTTTTCAGCTGGCTGTCTATACCAGTTTGTAAGGTTTTCGCTTTCTTCGAAACTTTCATGGCGGTTCACGAGGTAGAGTGTCTCACGCATGTCTGCATCGAGAGATTCGTCATGTCGAAGTACATCACAAACGGTTAGTGATGACACAGAAAATTCTGCTATTGTTATCTGCGTATTTTTGTAGCAACTGCAACAGTACGTGCCATCCAGTAGCATAATAAGATTTATTGGCGTTGTCACATTTAGAAGTGCGTCAGTTCTATGCAATAAACCATAGACGTCGTGTTCAATCTAGGACTGCGTTTTTACTTACCATTAAAACACAAAAGCCAGTTGAATTATAATAAACTCGCTTTTGCTCGCGACTTCGTCCGAGCAAGTAACGTCAAAGTGACATACTCGTACCTACCACCTTCAACCAATAATTTCTTCAAATATTAAGTCATTATTTACTATCCCATCCTTTTATCTATGTTTTATCTCGTGAGAAATTTGCAAAATCCCTTCTAAATGTTCCTTTTTGATATTCAATAACATATCCAATAATGATTCTTTTTATTTCTTATCTCAGGGGAATTTTGCAAAATACAGAAATCAGGTTTAAGATATCATAATTACCTCTTCGTATGCCAAGTTTAAAGATTCTAGTAAAAATAGTTACGGAGATAGGACCATTGTAAAGTAAGAGTATAAATCCCTTTTACTACCTAACCCGCGCAACCCGCATGAACTTCGGAAAGTCCTGAAATTAATTTTTAGCAGTTATGATTCCTTACTTTTGTGTTAAATTTCAAGACTAGCAATTATAGTTACGGAGATAGGGTGCCTTTGCAGCGGACTTATAAACCCCATTTATTCCCTATCCCGACGGAATTTCTAAAAATCGCATGACCTCTCCAAAGTTTTAGAAACCTTCAAAATGCGGTATGTATGTACTAATATAATACGGTGACTTTCCAGACATTCCAACTTTAAAGAGTATTTGCCTTGTACCAAGGTTTTATGTGACTTCAACCCGTTTTGAATAAAATCGGATTGAGTTTTCAAACACGACTGTGTCAAAATAAAATGTAGTTTAAATCAAAAGCACTATGGAGTATTGACATCAACTTCGAAGCAAATCGCTTCCAAAACAACTTTTTACCCCTTTTAAGCCCCGTTAGGGGATGAATTCCAAGAAAATACGAAACTCGTCTTCCATCAATTCTGTTAAAGAATGTTTATGCAAAATTTGAAGTAGCTCGGACCAAGGAATCACGTTGTCCCATACAAACTTAGCCCCCTTTTCACCCCCTTAGAGGTAGAATTTCGAAAAATCCTTACTTATCGGATGCCTACGTCATACAAAGAACACACCCTCCAAGTTTTAGGCCTCTACGATCAGCGGTTTAGGCTGTGCGTTGATCCGTCAGTCATTCCGGACAAAGCATTTTATATGTATAGAAGAAGATAAGTCTATAATGCTAGTCATACTGGTTAGCTAGGAGAGCCAGAATGCGGGCACGCGTGCGGATGTCTGCCTGTGTTCCCAATTTCCCATGCCACAATCACACTGACCTTTAGAATCGAATGCAATCATTAATTTGGATCAATATTGATGTATTAATGCTCACAGTAAATAAATAAATTGTCTAATCTAAAATTATACGGCACGTGCTCTTACTTTGATTAGCTACTAGTAAATATGATTTCAGTTTTACTTATTGTTTACCTCATTAATTAGATTGATGACAATTATCTATTATACTTGTGCCTTTAGATATCGGTTTTGCCTATTCTTCTTTAAACTATTAGTCGTTAGTAAGTATAATACCTAGTTTGGCTTTAGGGATTCAGATTGCTCTTTGTATTTTAGCACTCGTTAGTGTTGCCAGGTCCAATCTGGAAATATCAGAAGAGTAAAACCTTAAAAAATCACTAGATCAAATTTTATGCTAGAAAAGTCACAAAACTTACCAAAACGCAAATCTTCTCCTGTATTCTGATTATTTTGTTTTTAATATGCTGATATATAATGTATAAAACTATTGGTTAATCTGAATAGAAAATAAAATATTACACACCTACACTTACTACGTTACAAGATGTATGGCGGTCATTGTGTTACCGGTGCAAATAATTAGTATACCGGAAACAGAATGTAGTCAGAATGTTACAGTTATAGCATGTCCTTGTTCGACCCAGCACAAGCAAATGGACAAACTAAGAGAAAGCAGGTTAATCTATATATTTATATCAATCCAGATGTCTTCCCTTCAAATTATAAAATAATATTCATACATACATTCATAGATTCACGCCTTTATTTCCAAAAGGGGTAGGCAGAGCAGAGCAAATGAAACTTATATTCCAGTGCCAGTTTTAGCATACACGTGAGTATAAAAGATCGACATAATGTGATATAGCAATGTCACACTTGTTTTAAAAATATCATCACATGTTATCTGTTTAGCTGACTACCTTAGAACCATTAGTCAAGGTAATAATTATATGGTTCAAATAAGACTCATAAAATTCAGTAGATTCGTTTGCAAATTCAGTAGATCAGTAGACATAGTCAAAAATCAGAATAACTCCTGAAAAATCAGGAGACCTGGCAACACTGGCACTCATGTTTTTTCCAAGGTTGGGTGATGCCAAAGAAGTTCTACGTGATGTTCCGCTGGCTGTGCGTGTTGTTCGCTGGCGCGTACGCATTGGCGCCGCTGCTGGGCGTGGGCGGTTACGGGTTCGACTTCACTTGCTCCTCTTGCACCATGGATATGGTTCTTCCTGATGGGTGGCAGAAGTATATCGTCGTCATCATTTTTTTCATGAGGAGTGTGAAGCCTTTAGCTGTGATGTAAGTAGTTGACGGAGCTAGAGTTAAGATCATACATACATATAGCACGTCTTTATCCCTTACAGGGTAGACAGAGCCTAAGGTAACAAAACCTTAAGGCCACGTTTAGCATGATTAAGTGAGTATAGGTGGAAAGGGAAATCAAAATAGTGATGGGTTGCTAGCCACATCGCCTACACCATGATTCCTAAATCTTTCGCCCATTCCCTCGATGGGCTTTTACCATCTGCGCGGGAAGAGAAGCAACTGGTAAATTCTATGTTTTTTCTTTACTCCCAGACCAGCTTGGAAGAACCCAGACCAGCTTGGAAGAAAACCAGAGTTAAGATCTCGCTGACATCGCTTAGCTATGCTTCGCTAATTAATTATATTGATTTTCGCTACAAAACCTAGTTGAGATGTAATCTGAATAAAAATGTACTGCTCTCATTCAGATTGACTCAATACTTAGGTATTTTAGTTAGAATCCCCTAGGGATCCCCTCAAATGACAATTAAATTGAGCCTAAGATCGTTTTCATTCTGTTAAGATATTGACGCGTAAAAATAGAACAAATCAACATACTTCGTATTGTATCGATATGGATTATTATAGTATCCATGTAGTGATCATTACCTACTATCATTTTGTACATTTCAGGATCCGCATGCTAGTTTCTTGCAAGGCATTGGAAAATGCATATAATGATTCTCCAAATACTCAAGTACAACGCCAAATTACCCGGGTATTTATCGTTTCATTAACATTGAATGATTCCATTTAAAAAACCGATGCAACGAAAATAATTTAGAAAGTATCCCCTACTTTCATTTAGCGTACAAGATTGTCATCCTTTTCTGCGACTTTTCAACCTGTTTAGTTATTTATATGCATGATCTTGAGAGCCCATAGTTCTGTTTTAAATGCACTATGTAACTAAAATAAAAAAAACCTGGTTAATCGGTCCTCAACCAACTAATCTGGCTTATTCGTAACATTAATCATAATTACACCTCATGTTTCAGGATGCCATTGTTATGACTTGTATAAACCTGGTGTGTTGGACTCCGATAGCCATGATCAGAGGACAGGTGGTGCTGATGCAACTCATTTACGGAGAAATAGCGTTTGTTCTACCTTCAGCAGAGTACGTCAAGTGGGCGCTTCTCCTGCATTGGGTAGGCTTATGCTTATTAGTAAATAGAATACCAGCATTAGCAGAGCCCTGCTCGTAAGTAAAATGTAGGCAGTGTGAGGTCATTTTGTATTGGATTAATTACATAAACAGAGAGACATGAAAAACATAGATTTGTAGCTACTTTCATTATCAAACTTCAAATTTATGGGAAAACCCTAAAAAGAGTATATTAGGAAAAAACGGCCTGTTTCAATGAGGAAGGTATGGGTGACACATTAACTTTGACAAATCTAGAAGCGAGGTTTCATTGTGCAACCCTGCATATTCAACGATTATCGATTACATGTTAATACTAACAACAATCGGTTCCATAAAAATATCGACTACATATTAATTTATAAATAAATGCTATTATTAGTCGAAGATCCAAACCTAAATCGATCTTCACTGAGCTGATAATACAATGAAACAGATTTTACATTAAATTTAGTATACTAGAAAATATATTAAAAATGGGTTGGCTAAAAAAATCTTGGACAGTTTTTCTTTTCATAATAATAATAATAATACCCCTCTCTGCTGCCTGGATTGACTACAAGAAGGCCTATGATTCGGTGCCTCACTCATGGCTGAGGAGGATCTTAGAGCTGTATAAAGTTGATGCAGCTTTAAGATCCTTCTTAAGCGCGTGCATGAGGCAGTGGACCACAGTCCTTCGTCAACCGGGTGGCAGTGATGACCCTCCTGGTCCGCAGGACTTCATAAGGATTGAGCGCGGGATCTTCCAGGGTGACAGTCTAAGTCCATTATGGTTCTGCCTAGCACTGAATCCGCTCAGTACTTTGCTGGCGGATTCAGGGCTAGGTTGCCGGCTCCGGAGAGGGGGTGAGGTCATTTCTCATCTGCTTTATATGGATGACCTTAAGCTATTTGCACCAAACAACCACAACTTGTTGGAGTTATTGAAAACAACAGAAGTTTTCAGTAATGCCATCAAAATGGAGTTTGGTGTAGATAAGTGTGCAGTCATACATGTGCAGCGGGGGCAAGTTGTAAATTCACCGAACTTACAACTTTCTGAGACAATGTCCCTCAGATCTATCTCCGAAACTGAAACCTACAAATATCTTGGTATGTCACAGTCCTTGGGTATTGAAGGTAGGGACATCAAACAGATGGTGAGGGAGCGTTTCTTTGGGCGCCTGACAAAAGTACTCGATAGTCTTTTGTCAGGAGGCAACAAGGTGCGCGCCTTCAACGCCTGGGTGATGCCCCTGCTCATATACTCCTTTGGCATACTAAGGTGGAATCAGACTGAGCTGAATGCCCTGGATCGAAGGGTTCGTTCATTGCTCACTACGCGTCGCATGCTACACCCACGCTCGTCTGTTATGAGACTGTACATCCCACAGAAATGTGGAGGCCGTGGCTTCTTAAATGCCCAGGACCTCCACAACCGTGAGGTGTACAGTCTTAGGGAATATTTCCTGAACAACGAGTGTGGAATGCATCGTGATGTGGTGGCGGTGGACAAATCCTTCACCCCTCTCACCTTGGCAAAAGAGAACTGGCGTAGACCTAAGGTATGGAGCACCGAGGATCGCAAGACTGAATGGCAGAGTAAGGAGCTACACGGGCGGTTCTATAAGGCCCTCATGGGGCCCGATGTAGACCTGCTCGCGTCGGTGAACTGGCTACGCTTCGGGGATCTCTTCGGGGAAACCGAAGGTTTTGCCTGTGCAATAGCGGACGAAGTTATCATGACTAATAACTACCGGAGATATATCCTGAAGGACGGTACGGTCGACATTTGTCGGGCATGCCGCCGTCCTGGAGAGTCACTCAGGCATATTATTTCTGGTTGTTCTAGTCTTGCTAACGGCGAGTACTTGCACAGACATAACCTTGTAGCCAGGATTATTCACCAGCAACTTGCTCTTTTATTCGGTCTTGTGGACTTCGAAGTGCCCTACTATAAGTACATACCTGCACCAGTTCTTGAAAATGGTCGTGTCACGCTCTATTGGGATCGATCTATCATCACGGACAGGACTATTGTCGCCAATAAACCTGATATCGTGCTGATAGATCGATCGAAGCGCCAGGCAGTGCTCGTAGACATCACGATTCCCCATGACGTGAACCTCGTGAAGGCCGAGAAGGACAAAGTCAGCAAGTACCTTGACTTGGCTCACGAGGTTACCGCCATGTGGCCTGTTGATTCCACGATCACTGTCCCGATAGTCGTTTCGGCAAACGGTTTAATAGCGAAGAGCCTTGACCATCACCTTAAAAGGCTCTCGCTAGGTGGTTGGGTCAAGGGCCAGATACAGAAGGCGGTACTCCTGGACACGGCTCGGATAGTCAGGAGGTTCCTGTCTCTGTCGCCCTGACCACCGGTAGCTTAGGCCCTGCCTCGCTGCCGGCGGCGGCACCCTAGGTTAGGTTTTTATAATGTTTTTATATTTTGTATTAATATTGTTTTATTACTTTTTATATGAATATTGTAAAAACCTAACTTGAGATAAAAATAAACATACAGAAATAATAATACATATAGACAAAAAGAAATAAACAGATATAATAATATCTTTAAGTGCAGTAAAATTAGTGAAGGGATGGTTATTATTCACGTTATCATATTTTGAGTTACAAAAACTTTTCTATTATCTATTTATTATTATACTTATAAGTCAATATATATACATAACGAGCTTTTACCCGCGACTTCGTCCGCGTAGACTTAATTTATCTTCTATTAACTAAGCAATTTCCGAGTATAAATGTATCCAAATTATAAAAAAAGTCATTAGCTATATTTTTCGTTATCGTAAGCAATTAACAGCTTTTTTTTAAGAGTTCTAGCGATTTCATTTATTTATTTATTTCCACACTTACAATCTTTACAGGCGACGCCTAATGCGACAATGTGGCAAAAAATAATAATAGAGCCACTTTAAGGAAAATGCACCGATCTCTTATTTTCTACCCCGTGAGTTTTTTTCTCAAAGCACCACTGTGATCATCAAGAAATATAGTTTACAAATATTTAGTATTATTCATGTTCGATCCCATGAGAAATTACTCTGTGATCCTCAAGGAATATTATATCTGTTGAATATCAAGAATCTGTATTAGCAAGTCACTTAGGGAGTTGGAGTGGAGACCCCGTCGCACAACCCGTTCATAACCAACATCTCTTACTCATAAACTTAATTCCCTGCCAAATTTCACGTATCTGGTACAAAAAGCCAAGGACTTTCCTACAAATTTGCGAATGTCCCAAAACCACCTTAATCCAGCCCTGTGGCAACATTTTTTTTTACTAACGTAGCCAGCCTACCTACAAATTGCCTCCGTCCAGTTATATTCTACGGATCTGTCACCCATACCTGCGTTATTGAAACAGACCGTAGTTGGAACTTTAATTTGAGGTAGATAGAGGTAGAATCGACCCTCGATAAAAAAGCGACTATGATACGATTTGACTATGACTGTTTTCTTTTATCATCGTACCCTACCTATCCCTTCATAGCCTTACCAAAGGGTAAAAGAGGAAGCTCTTTTCCTTTTATTATTTTTTGTATTAGATTATCGGGTCGTATCAAATTCTTACCTCACTCCCTTATACTCGACCATGTTTCGGATATTATTTTATTCTCCAAGTAATTATAAAAATATTAAGTCACAATAGGTACCTACTGATGCAGGTTCTCCTAATTATGGTCTTGTTAAAACACAATGTACTTTACATTGATGCATTCAGCCGAAGATATGTTTGCAAACCTTAATTATATTAGGTATGCTGATTTGTAGCCACTGACAATATTAAAATGCTTGTTTATTTTTCAGAATTCATTGCCGCTGACCGTGTTAGCTTTATTACTGCTCGATCCTAAAATCAGAATCGCAACACTGCAAATGCGTCTGCGGTACTTACTAGAAGACCCAGTGGACAAGATTGAATAAAATATACGTAAACCATTGAAATTCCAGTAGACATATATTCATGATACGTACATTATAATTGTACCAGTTAATCGCATTGTATACGAATATTATCTTTAACAATATACTTACTTACAGACACAATATTTGTACGAAGAATATCAGCATTGTTCATTGTAAACGATATAATGTTATATTCTAAGTGTTTCAGTCAAATACAGTATTTACATTCAACAAGTTTTAAATTTTTTTCCGTAATAATAATTAAGTGCATATGTTACCGTTAATATGTGAAAAATATGTAGGCAATAGGCATAATGCCGCGATCGCCTGACTCGGCGAAGTGTACTTATTGTCATTAGGTACCAACTTAATTGAACAAATTTGTTACAGCGCACCCAAATATTTTAAATTATAAAAAATAACATCTTGGGACTTGGTGACTTCTTAACTACAAAAGCATAGCCAGCATCCCGTATCTAATTTGATTTAAATATTAAATAAGTAATAGGTAATCAGCATCACCGTAATGTAACCAATCAAATCAAGTTAATCTGCAAAACAAAATATAAAATTTGACGTTTCACGCATATTAACGGTTAACTTGTGATCATTAAAGCGAAAGAAGTGAAGCAAGATTGTTTACTTTAAAAATATCCTACGCTACTGAACACAACTTGGAAGATTATCACTTGTAAGTAACATAAAGTGTTGTAGTTGTATCTAAATAGCTGATAACAAACAAAATGATGTACTATTTAGCAGACTTCTATAATCACAATAGGCATCGTAGTTTGATTGCCAGTTATTTGTGGTAGGTAGGTATACGTGTTGGACCTCACCATACAATCTAACCTCGATTGGTCCACAATAAGGCCATTTATGAAGTAAACCACGCATTCGTTTCAATACTTATTTACGATATTTGCTACTTATCTTATCTTTAGGTCTATAAATGTACGTTTCACGTCACATAATATTTTGATTTATAACATACTCGACCACTAAATATAAACGAAGTATATAATTTGTTGCAGTTTATGGGCAAACGCAAATATATCGGCACTTAACTGGTTCTACTTACAGCGATCGATTAAGAATAAAATAAAGTATTATTGCACCGTTTCTTCTAACACTACTCACATTCTATCTTTGGAATGAGTTCGATGGTTCGATCATCAAAACTTTTATCACATTCATCCGTCGTTTTAAGATAAGCGTTATTTACAAGTCCTTAACTATTTTCATATGTATAAAATGTATTACTTTCTTCTATTATTGTAGTCGAATATACCCTGTCACTGTAGGAGTCCGAGGAGTGAGTGGTGGAAGGCGTGGAGGGGCTGTGGAGGACGATGGTGGGGTAGGCGCGGGCCCCCTTGGGGGCGTCCTGCTACATGTGGTCGAGGGGCAGCTCGCGGTCCCACTGCGCGCGCGCGCGCCGTCGCTCCAGCACCGGGATCAGGAACAGGATGAGCCCGCTCAGGGAGATAGCCCCGCCCGCCATGTAGAACCCGGGCGCGTACGAGTGCAGCTCGTCATATAGCCAACCTGGAATATTATTAGTAGCTTGATCATAATCACACTAAATAGTGTAGGTATATCTTCTAACATATTATAAAGACAAAACCTGGGTTTTCCGAAAAGATCGATTCTGGATGCGATTCCTGTATTTGCCCGCTCGACTTCTTCATCGTATGTTAAGGAATAGAAATACTTTTAAAAGTTTTGGGTTCATCGTTAAATTGATAGCTAAAAGATACTGGCAGTTAGACGCTGTCTAGATAAAAAAAAAAGATGCATTTACCTGCAAAAGGCGGTCCAACCAGTGAAGCGATCCCTTGAAACAATAGCAGTAGGCCAAAGGCATTAGTGAGCCTTTCGAGACCGAGAAGATCTACTAGCACCACCGACGTCAATCCTACGTACGCTCCAATAGTGAAACCAAACGTAGTGGCGTACATTGCTAACCCCCAAAACTCCGTACATGCCATTGCCAGGGCCGTGCCTGCAATTATGAAGTAAAATTTTTGCTTTTCTACATTATCAAAGGTCAATAAATATTAACACATTTTTCTGGAGAAATAATCCTACTTACCAATTCCAGCAATGGTAAGGCAGATATTGTACGCCAGTAACCTGTTCACCCAGGGCTTGTCGCTGATGAACCCCAGGACTATCCTTCCGACCAAGTTGGATGCCCCAATTATGGATATTAAATATTCAGGGTTTTCCACGCCTAGTTTTTCACTCATCGGCACTGTATAAACATATGGGATATAAAATCCTATGCTAGTCAAAAAGTTTGATAGTGAAAACAAAATAAATATGGGATCAATAAGCAGAGATAGATCGAGCATTTGTGATAGCGCCGCCTTTGACTCTGCAGAGCACCAACTGCACCACCCACATTTTTCTTCAACTTCTTCCTCATCATCTCTAGTTGTGATTTGTGTTCTTTCTGGGGATGGAGCTCGAAATTTGGATAGGCTGGTCATGCTTCCTTGATAGAGAACATCTGGTCGTTGCATAATGCCGCTGCCGTGCCGAGAGTGTGGCTGTTGCTTGTGTTCATGTGGCTTGTTGAGAGCTGGTTGTGATAAAGTTAGTCGAGCGACGTCACTGTCTTCCACATTTCCATTTCCACGCGCTACATGCTCAGTACTCTGCGATCTTTTCAATGGGGATTTTTTATGTTTCGGAAGCATAGGTTCGCTGACTGGTGTTCTTGGCACTTCAGGTACTGGTCGGAACATAAGTCCTAGTGGCACGCAGTTCAATATTAGGGCACCGATAATTGCCATGGCACCGCGCCAGCCATAGCTTGATATTAACCATTTTGTTATTGGCGCAAAAATAAATGTTCCTAGGCCTGATCCACATACAGCTATACCTAGAAAAGAATAATAACAATTGTGTAATTAAAGTCAGTCATTAGGAGCTAGATAAAACATATTAGTGGTTTTACTCATACCAGTAGCAAGACTTCGGTAACGTTCGAACCAAACTGTGACGCTGACGATGGCCGGCAGGTAGATGAGGCCGAAGCCGAAGCCGGTGCCAATACCGATGGTGAAGATGAGTGTGAGAACGTTGCCGGCGAAGGCGGAGAGCGTCACGCAAGCAGCCGCCAGCAGCGCGCCCGCCACGGTCACCGCTCGGCAGCCCCAACGATTCACGAACGAACTCGATATCGGACCTGGAAGCGGTATATCAGGTATATGAACTCTTTATTTTATATGACTTGTGTACCGGATTTTGGAACTTACACAAACTCAATTAAGTATTGCTAACAACTCTTCACTAAGGGAATAGTCTGCCTTACGCCTACTTTAGCCTTACGTACCTTGTTAAATTTGGTACTATGTAAGATGGAATGAGTTAGTAAAGATTCTAAATCTAAGTTTACAAGATGAATTTGAAAACAACGGGTTTTCCATTAGTAAGAAACAGAGGGTCCGGTCCGATGAACAGAAGTAGGTACGAAGTTCTTAATAAATTAACTTTGGTAACGTTTTACGAGTATGAAACTTTGGAAGTACGGAAAACACGGAAATATGTATACGTGGGCACTTTATAACTAAAACAAAAGTACTTTCCATGATTTCTTAAAATTAACAACAGTGCTGTGACAATATTGCAGTCTTGTGTATTCAAACCTTATATATATTCTGATTCATAAAGGGTGAATTGTAGGTCATGAACAGAAATAACTTTTTTAAATCTGACACCTTGGTACAAATATTTGCACATAGGTACAACTAATGTCACTACTACAAAATAGGGCCTATATTATAGACAATATCGTAAATTGAATTAGCCTGACCTGAGCTAAGTGTGACCCCGACGAGTATGGACACGATCCACGCCGTCTTACCCTTGCCCTCTCGAAAGTAATCCAAGAACTCCGCGTAGAAAATTCCGAAGGAGTAGGTCATGCCATCCGCTGAAAACAAAGAGAATATCTTTTGTATCGGTGGTAATTTTCAGGGGATTTTTATAGAGTATCTTTTTTGGTAGACGTGTACTTAGATAATATAAATTCCTTGTAGCAATTTACCGATTCCACTGCCAATTTGGTCAGCGCCGAACCAATAATAGGTAGATACTCTATTTACAAAAGAGGACTTATTGCAACTTAAAATAAAAGTAGGTATACGAGAATAAACAAATGAATATGAACGGCAACTAGAAACACTTTTTCCACCTTACAGTGTGCTATGCTATGCAAGCAAAGCAAAAGCAAAGCAAACAAAGCATCATTGCACATCTTATATCATTCATTAATTACATACCTACTGCCCAATCTTTTCAAGTGAGATTAACTGTGCGTTAATTAGCTCAACTCAACAGTAAGCAAATATTAAGTATCAGAGAAGGAAGTTGAGGAATGGTAATAATGGCTCGTTGGAACAATTACAAACTAGGTTAAAGTGATGGGCATTCAACGTGTAGTTAGTTTCCCACAACAGAATGTGGCAACACATTGAGTAGCCACTACTACGCAGAGACAAAGCTTCATACAACCGAGCCATAGAAGGCATGCCGTTGTGTCCATGTCGCGGTCGAATTGTAGAATTCACCGTACCTACCTATTAAAAATAGGTCAAGGGGGGGTCGGACTCGGAATCGGATGAAGGCATCAAATATTACTCCAACGACAGGATAAGTCGAACTGAAAGACAGTTAACTAATCATTTGTGAATGTAATCGTAACGTAACAAAAATTGCCAATGTATCCAAATATGCATAATGATTAAATCTATCGCAGCGCGGTTGTATGAAGCTTTATCTCTGTAGTAAGTATATGTACGCATGCGCCAGTGAGGGCGGTTAAACGTGCCTCTGACACAAAGCCTTGCACCATTTATGCAGACAAAAGACTGACGTCCCCTACTTTCATTGAATTTCGATTAAGAAAAGAAAAGAGAAACCTTCATTGATTTGATGGAATCATTCATTGTTCATATTTTAGGATTTTAAATAAAAATTCATAAGTTCGTGATAACCTAAGTTCCAGCGTCGAACCTGGGGTTCGATTTTTGAGAGAAAATGACTCGAAAATACAATTCGAAAGTGCCGAACTTGAAATAAGAGTACAGCATAAGAAAATTACTCTATTTAATCTTGTTAATTTGAGCTGCAAGTCTAGTAGTACTTCGCTTTCTCTGTCACTATGTCCCTATGTATGCTTATATCTTCAAAACTGCACAACGGATTTTGATGCGGTTTTTTTTAATAGATAGAGTGATTTAAGAGAAAGGTTTTTATGTATAATTCTACGCAGACGAAGTCGCGGGCAGAAGCTAGTAGTACATAAAAGTTTACTACTTTTACATGATGTTCACAGATAGATTTCGAAAATCGACTCACAGCTCGAATCCGTCTTGTTAATCCTTGCCAATATTGAGTAACTTACAGCTTCAGCAGCATCATTGTTACATTCATTTGCTTAACACCATTATTTTGAAATGTACCTGTCTCCAAATTTATAACTACATGAATTTTTATTTGTCTGTCTTATGCTACATTATAATAGTTTCTCACACACTCGTATGATGCAACATTATACCTACAACCTTCAGTTTAATTAAGCATGAAGAAAGATAACATTTGAGCATTATTGTCTTAGCATGTTTGACGAGTGTGGTCACCGGGCCGTATTTATGGCGGAGCAAGGAAACCGCTAGTGCTTGTGCATGTATACCATTTCCATGATTAGTTGTAAGAATTTCTTAAAAATGTAAACTACAAACAGCATTAACTTACAATTAAATGATTTTTAAAATCACCTCGGACGGAAGAGACTTTAGAATACGAGTATAGAATAGAAAAAAATACACCTTTAATTCTATTAATTTTGCCAGTCAATTTTGGTAGTTAGTAGATTTTGTAGTTTGAGCTAAAGTTTTTAGTGGAGACTTTACCAACTTCGTATGGTAAGTACTTTCGATTGATGTGCTTTCAAAAACCGGGTCTCATTTACGTAAATTAGCTGATGAAAGTAGGTAAATCACACTTTTGAAGATATTTGACAAACATACATCAGATTTTTTTTTATTAGACATTGAGTAGGTACTCTCAATATTTGGTTTTCCTTTGTTATCTTTAGCTGCGACTTACGCTGGTTAGCTGATGATACGAGCGACGTATCATCAGCTGTCTCTAAATTGTTGTCAGAAATTACAGCAAATCATTCGTCCTACTCTTATTAACTGTGTCAAGGTAATCCAATGAATCGTAGCAATCATTTTGATAATCATGCGATGGGACACTACGCGACAATCATGTAGAAGTTAGTAAAATCATGATAGCGGTCGATACGTGTGTTCCGGCCGTACTCTCGTGGTACGGTGATAACGCATATTTAAATAAAGATATACATGAAGGACAGCTCATGGCAACAAAAATTCGATCAATAAACGCCTTATCGTGCTGTATCTTCGATTGGTTTGTTCCGTCAATTTCTTCTAGATAAAATCAAAGCATGTTGTACTATAATGGTTGTGCCTGGTTACTAAAATAGTAATCTCTTGCTGCGATCTTGGTATCCGATAAGAGCAATATACATTTTTATTGGCAAGATAAAATAAAGTTTGGCTATGATAATGATGTTATTAAACTACCTAGTTCATTAAATATTATTCTTATCATGCATGGCCTATCTGACCTTATTAGGTACGCAAAAATAAACTTGTCAACAGGGCAGTAACGGACAGTTTTCACATTTATGTTACAAATATTAAAACGGTTTTAATACAAATGCGAATGGTATATGAAGTTTGGTTTTATGTTAAATATTGTGTTCATACTACACATTTATTGATTACTAGCCTTCCGTCCGCAGCTTCGCCCGCGGTAAATTAATTTTCCCGTAGGAAAAGGTATTTTCCCGCGGTAAAAAGTAGCCTATATCACTCAGTGATAATGTAACTTTCTAACGGCAAAATAATTTTTGAAATCTGTCCAGTAGTTTCGGAGCCTATTCAATGCAAACAAACAAACAATCAATTTTTTCCTCTTTATAATATTAGTAGGTATAGATGAATTTCCTAACTATAATTTCAAGATAAGTTTTCGTATTAATTAATTCTAGTCACACAAATACAGTTTTTACTAAATTATTTTCATTGCAATTACTGATTATAAATGATATATGATAGCTGCTCATCATATTGCTTATATGATTGATGATTTGGTGAGATGAATTTTTACTCATAAGAAGAAAATACATAGATGGCGATCAATCAGCCTTTATGACAAGGCTCTCAAAGAAAGCTTTTAAATATCTTCTACACCACCCAAAAAGTAAAATTCAACTTATAAATATATTTTTAGAGCTTTTTATTAAAATTCACGTCGAGTAATTTTGTTAGAAACTGCTGTAGAAAATCCGGGATTTTGGAGTAAGCCTGGTAAATTAAATGACCCTTTTACAAGCTTTTCTTTAGTTTCACCTGCCCCAAATGTGAGACGTAAACAAATATTGCAAGTGAAATTCAACTTTCATCTAGTGGTTGGGATAGGCTCGAATTTTGATGTACGATATATTTATAATATGTAAATTGGAAAAAGTGCTTGTACCTACCTACTGTCAACAAAAAATACAGTCAGCAAAAAAAAAACCTATGTACGCACTTCGTTGGTGTACATTTGTGCCATATTGGTGCGCAAAACAATGGTTGGGGCGATTCGGCATCATCGACCAGCGGAAAATATTCTTTGAACGAAGAATTAGCTTGACAAATCGCTCCTTGACACGCAAGCTGCATTGAACAAAAGTCAACCGCCCTATAATCACAATGTGTTCTTTCAATTAGCGTATTATTTTTATTGTTTAGTTTTCTTAATCGTACCTACTTGCTACGCAAAATTATACTCGAGACTAATGAAAACGGTTTAAACTCTAGAGATTTATTCAATTAATCTGACCTATTTGTACTCTGAGTAATTTTCACATAAGTATTTAGGAGGTACGAGTAACAAAATAAACTGTTTTCTTGATTATTTATAAGTTTGTGGAATGTACCTACCTGTACGATCTCAGAGCCATTCTCATAGCCTCATTGAAATCGGTTAAAAAGTCTGGTGTTTTCCTGCAATAAATTACGTGTGTGTTTAAATAACATTTTTGATGTTATTTTGTCATAACAAAGGAAAGTAATGCTTGCCACAAAAAATAATCTGAGGTATTAAATTAACAAACGCAATTTACTTTCAACAGAATAAGAATAAAGAATAAGAATAAAATTTATTTCGTAAAAAATACATCAGCGGTATACAAAAACGATTATCTGGCAGACCCCAAACTAGGCAGAGCCTGTATCTTGGGACCTTGATACACTATAGCAATAGCTATACTATAGCTACACTATAGCTATAACAATAGTTGATATCTGCATTAAGGTCATAGACCAGATGACAATTTTTTTGCGCTATCGGTACTGCTACTGTAAATGAAGTTGATTTGAAACGATTTGTAATTTCAATTCCAATACTTAATTTGTCTAGGATATAAAGAACAGTAATGGTTGACAATGTAGTCAATAATTTACGAGATAAGTTATGACTTGCCTCTGATTAAACACAATAGCAAACTGTCATCTACAACAACACCTAATAACTAATTATGATTATAGTTTTCCTTATGATACCTTCGTTTGTTTCTGTGGTTGAAAGAATGGAAGAATTACCGTGAATAAGTAGGCAGGAATTTTAACGTTATTTATTACGCTAGTAATTTTCCTTCCATGGTCGACTTCTGATTGTTTATGCATGTCACAGTGCCGAGGAATTGGGTGACGGTCACACATCGGCGTGGGCGCAGTAGCCATGTGGTGCGCCGGTATTATCGATACTTTATCAATACTTTTCCAATATAAATAACCAAGTATTTACCTTATATGGTACACTAGGGTGACATTACTTGTTAAGAATTGAGGGCGGCATTTGACTTCAGCTAATGCTTGTTAAAGTTATAAATCTCCAGTCACATTTTGAACGAGCATGCGCGAAATACACATACATGCACAAATCACGTCTATATCCCTTACGAGGTAGACAGAGCTTAAGGTAACAATACCTTAAGGCCACGTTTAGCATGACTGTAGGCGAATAGATGGAAAGAGGAATTAAAATAGTGATGGGTTGCTAGCCGCATCGCATATAACATGATTCCTAAAATTTTCGCCCATTCTCTCGATGGGCTTTTACCATCTGCGCGGGAAGAGAAGCAACTGGTACATTCTATGTTGTTTCTTTGCTCCCAGACCAGGATGGAAGTAAATGTGTGGAAGCTCTAATAAAATACGTCTTAGGATATGGTAGTCAAAATAGCAAAAAAAAACATTTTTTTTTAATAAATCGAGAAACTATTTTTTAAGTATTACCAGATAAGAAATACACAGGATACAGATTCATGACTCATTAAAAGTACATTCTCGTAGTCTCTGTGTGCTATGTTACACTACTTGTCTTGCGCTAGTCGTCTCGCACCCCGGTTTTTGCATATTTTATCTGGGTGCAAAATTATCTGCCATTCTTACTATTAAGATTACATAACTACAATAACTATGAGTACTATGGTGCTTCTAACACTGGAATACCTATATTAAATTAGTAAATCGATGCTAGTGTTGTTAGAAAAACAATTATAACCTAATTTGACTCGATTCAAATAAAATCGGCCTCTTCATGGATTTAATCCATTGTTTTTGCTATTATTATTATTATATTGTTATTATTATAACTGGAAGGAGATGACACGAAACGGAAATAATGGACATTGGCGTTCATGTTGGTATCACTTTGGGATCATTAAATTTCGGTTTTATCTAAGTGATATAGGTTTAACCAAGTAACATCGCTAGCCTAGCTAAAGTTTCAAATTTCGGCCTTTTTGGTAGAATATTCGAATATTAAGATCAAATCAATTCTATAAGGCTAAGTACGATATACTTAGCGTATGATTGTTGCAATAACCGTGGATTTTTACAAGAAACTACCTAGTTCCACTTCAGTGCGAGTTGTCCTCCGATTGTGACCAGGGATGTTGCGAATATTTGCATCCGCATCTGCATCCGCATAAATTGATGCGGAGCTGAAGCGGATGCGGATGTGTTGCAGGTCGCGACATGAAAGAAAGGGGAGGGTCCGGCGAGTGGCACGTGTCGACCGCGCGTGTGATTGACCAATAGGAAAGCGGTAATTTTGTTTCGGACTTCGGTGAATCGGTGACGGTGACGCGGCTCGCTACTGTTTTGTTGTGACAACTGACAAGATCTGACTCGCGCTACTGTGTTTTTAACGCTACCAACCCAACACACCAGTTTTTTGTACAGATCCGCATCCGCATCCGCGGATGTGAGCCGCTTAAAATCCGCATCCGCATCCGCGGATGTGGAAAAAAGTGGATCCGCAACAACCTTGTGTGAACACGCTCACCACTGAAAAAAGTGTTCCGAAACGCAACTAGACGAATCATTATCGAGTTACTCACAGGGTTACATTTTTGTACTAGTTGCAGTTTCCGAATTTAATTTTCCTTGAAAGTATTTTTTTATTACAGTAGAATTCCACAAAGGACTGAATGATTTCCGTAATGACTCTTAGACAAAAATACCAATTAGATCAGCTTTCTGTAGGCTCCATACAGATTAATCATTTAAATTTTCATTTTGCCGTCTTCAAAGTAGGTAGCTTTAGAATCTTTAGATTCAGATAGTTTCAGACAAACTTCGCGTGACCTGATGATAGTCAGAATGACGGGACGTCCCGCTGTAACACAATAATGTCCTATCAACGTAATGAAACCTTATCTTTACGTATCCGATTCGGTTTTTTGCGGTATTTTCTTGACGTCTAATTCTATCTAAACGAGATCTTTTCATTTTCAGCTACAGTAGGTATTGAGCAATTGAACACACCTCATGAACATTTGCGGCAAGAACAATCTTGTTTCATAACCATTTAATAATGTTTCCTTAAATATACAGCCAGCTAAAGTAAACTACAATTTGTTACGAATTTATATCAAGAAGACGCAGAAACAAACATGTCATTTTAATTGTTTAAGAAGTTTCCACAGGTTTCTCAGTCACGTGCCTTTAAATAAACCTATCATAAAGTAAATATTTTGTTTTGAAATCATGCGCTTTAATTTGATATCAATCATGTGCTTGCACTGATGCGTTAATTTGTTTTATAATTTAAATAAAAGGATAAAAATACAGGCCGACAAACAAAGCGCCGACTGAAAAAGGCTTAACGGCTGATGGGCTATTAATGCGAATGCTCAGGTTTCCTCGATCGGACTCATTACGGACACAACGAACCCCTATGTATTTTTCAAACGAAATACTGACATAGGTACCTGAACAAATACGATTATTAAACTTTAAAGCCAATTTGACAGCAACCGCCGACCAAAACTGCTTTCAATTTGTTTGAAAATAATAGGAGAAACATTTGTGTATTCAAAAGCATTCTAAAGATAGAATGGATTCTAAGAACGGATTAGATTGTACAGGTCTATGAAATCGAGTATTGTGTTCTCTATGACTGACGTAAAACGACATTTTACGTCAGCATCCTATTTATGTCGTTTTGCAATGAATTTGCTTTATATAACAATCAATTGCAGAGTATATATCCATACTCTATTAATAGATTTCGTATCGGTCGCGCGAACATATGTATACATACCTATTATATTTATAATGTCTTCATTAACAAATCAAAGTCGGAATGATAACTATTCTGAGCTGCAATAGCAGGATAACAAATGTCCGCACACTTTCCCGTTTATTCATCCCTGCATCGTTTCACCCGCCATTTTCTTTCACGTTGCGGAGATTTTACTCGCAGTGGTATCTTGCAATAAAAAATGTCGTAACACTGACGTATTTCTAAAATTCCTAAATCACTTTTGCGATCTATCAAGCAAGTTGGATTGTGAACGGGTTACAAATAAATTTGGAAAGACGTATTTTTGTAAAGTAACCGCCTTGTGTTGTAGGTAGGTACTTTGCAAAATAATAGTAGATTGATAAACGAGGGTTGAAATTGACCCATTTCATCCGAGTTGAATACTCTACTTTTCATTTCGAATATGAGGAAAGTAAAAGAAGGTAGGTACTTCAAATATTTTATTGAATCAGGCGTTACTTTGCGGAGGTCCATTTCAATGAACAAATAGGTAAATTTATTGAAATGGATCTCCGCAAAGTAACGCGTGTAGCAAGGTAATTTTTTTGTTCATTAGAAGGCATTTTGACAAATTTCACTACGTCGCACGGCCAACTTAATATTTGTTACGTTTGTCTTCCTTTTCCCGCTCTTTTTTCTATTGCGGGATTTGCGCGTATTGCGCATTTCTTCTGCGCACCAATGGCTGCCGGCAATTTTTTTTTAAACTTGCAGATACGGGTAGTCGCTATCAATTAATTGTCGACTTATATTTCAAGCTACAAAAATTACCGAACATAATAATTCCTAATTCTCGTTGTATACGCTTGCATAAGCTTATATAGCGTGAATGTTATTTTCAAAGAAAAATATTTAGGATTTTACAATTAGCACTATCTGTCATCTTGTGCATGAATCTTGTAGCTGGCTTTTTTAGGTATGTGTGTATGTGTCTATTTATATCTCCATTTATTATAAATGTGTGTTTCATGTATAATATATTATGTATTTCAGTAGTTAGTATATTAATATATATTCTAAATTGCACCATCTGCTCCGATCTGTTCTGTTCTCCAGTCCGTTATGGTTGCCTGGAAGAGATCGCTCTGTAGCGATAAGGCCGCCTATTGTTACCTTGTAATATTCTGTATACCTTTTTTCTGTTTTGGTTGTTATATGTGGTGTTCAATAAAGAGTTATTGTATTGTATTGTATTGTATTAAAAAGGAACTATTTGTATAGATGATAATGTATAAAACATAGATTACATGGCTGTATACGTATTAGGTATTAGTTGAGATTTTTTTTTCAAATATGACTTTCAACCCAAATTTCGTGATAAGTCACTTTTAACCCACTATCCAGATAATCAATGACCTACTTTCAGAGTATGAGAAATGAAAAGCATTGTACATGTCTAGCGAAATCAGTTTGCTTGCAAATTTGGACAATGCAACGTCACAGAGAAGTTTTCACCTTCACACAAAAAATAAAATGCTTGTATTCTTCAGGGAGTTATGAACAAGCGAGTTGGTTTTCTGATTGACGTCGATTCAAGTCAGTTATACCCTTATCAAATAAGGCGGAGGAACAGGGATCTCGCGCTATCATGTTAGCGACTATGTGAACTATAGTACTTGACAATGATTAAATTATTTGCGCGCTTGATGCGTTGCCTAGGCTCGATTGTTATAATATTGAATCATTTCAATTTATAGCTTACTAGCTTCGGCCCACAACTTCGTCTGCGTAGAAATATACATAAAAACCTTCCTCTTGAATCACTCTATCTATTAAAAAAAACCGCATCAAAATCCGCTTGTAGTATTGAAGATATAAGCATACATAGGGACATAGGGACAGAGAAAGCGACTTTATTTTATACTATGTAGTGATTTATACTAGGTTTGTAGTGATAGTGAAAACAGTCCTAAGTTTGCTTATTTTATTTTTCTACTTTTATAGATATTGAAGAACAAACCTGTCAAATGTGACAGTACAAAAAAGCTTTAATTTATAATTATGACTGTGATTATATCCCAAAGTCCGAATTGTTAAGTTCTTAAGCACTTCTGAATCGAGGCAAGTAAAGACAGTTACTTCTGGTTTGTTTGGAGAACATAATGTTTGAAAACCTAAACCAAACATCATAATCTTAAAACAATAGTCTTGAGACAGATCAAAATTGTACTGTATGAAGTTAAGCACCCAGACGTTAATTATAATTAAGTAAACGGTCTCAGTCAAGAAACGAGCATTTAAACAATATAAACATGCCAAGTTGATTTAAGTCTTCAAGATGATACAGGCGATGTTTGTCCAAGTGTATTAACAATGGCCCAAATTGGTGTGACGAATAAATATTGCCGTCGAGATTTACTCGAATGTTAAATGATCTATAAACCTCTTACGAGCGGTCTGGGCTCGGGCGGGAACGTTCTATACCTACCTAAAGTAGATATATCTATGGCGTTGGGGATTGGAGACTGAATGACATATTCTGTGACGTTCGATACTTTTTTAGTTACTTCATTTAATTCTCTAGGTCAAAGCAGTTGTACACTAGGAATATCAATACCAGCGTACCGGCATTATTTATATAAAAAAAGTTTTTCTACTCCTGTACTATTTATTATCTGTGATTTATGTAATCACAAGCCCAACTCTATAAGAACACTCATAAAAAGACTTTGGATAAGTCTATATTGTCTATTCCCTCTTAAAGCACTTGCTGGCTTATGTCTCTAAAAGTGCTCCATCGTTACTCTGCCAGCCATAGGTACCTATACAGCCAGACCTAGGTAAAACTTTTACACGATCAACATTAAATTTACGATAAAAATGTATGACTACCTACTTAACAAATTATTTCATTCATATGGTTTTTTATGGAAATTTATAGTTAGCGACATAGTGCAGTAAGTGATATAATACGTATAAGTTGTATGCTTCGAATACGAATTTTTGGCAACGTGTCAGTGATGCTCTTGACTCTTAAATTTATGTACGTGGTTTCCAAATTAATTAGCACCCCGAAGTATTGAAAGCCATTTAAATTTGTCGCATAATTTATTACGAGTCTACGAAGAATTTAGAAAATGTTAATCGACGGTATCGCGGTTTGAGCGGGACGCGCCGGCGCCGGCACCGGCAAGTACCGAAATGGGAATAACTTTGTCTGATACGAACAATATGCCGTGTCGTGTCTTTCAGATACGGCTATCATAATGAAGGTATTTGTCATTTAATATTTTATTTACAAAAGACAAAACATTTAGGGGTTTTTAAGTTAAATTTCAATTGGGCACGAATGCTAAATTATTGAAAGCGATAGTTGGTTTTGGATACGTGGAAAATTCGCAGCAGTAGTTAGTTATACTACCTAATTATAAAAGAAACGCTATCTAAACACTCTAAACGGCTCGGCCAGAATTCGTTTGGAACCCTAGACTTCGCACAATACCGGTTTTTGATAATTATATTTTATTATTTCATGATGTCATTAAACACGACATTTTATAAGTGATTTAATAAGGTTGTGCTACAGAGTTACTTATCACTGCAGCATGTTGATTGTTGAACTAGAACATCTAAATTTTTATTTGTAATGTATCATGTTTTAATTTGTAAATATTTTGTGTAAATAAATAGAACTTTATTAACCATGAAATTTTTCAGTAAAAGTTCAGTAATTCATATCATAAACAGGACACCTTGATTATAAGTCAGAGCAAGGAGACGCAGTGGCCCCTGACCTGTGACTAACCCCTGTGATAACTCGAGCGCTGATAATGAGCTGCACTTTGTACTTGCATTGATTCAATCAAAAGAACTCCACATGAGTTAGTCAAACCTCAATTCATGCCTTACATGAAAAATAAGTATAAGAAAGCTGACTTTTAAATGAAGTTTATCGTAAACTAACCTAATGAATGAATGAGTTATTAATGTCTTCAATCTGAATTGATAAATGAACGTGCAATAATTAAATCGGCAATTATTCAAGTATGATGTCACATTTAGGCATCGTGACGAGCCAAATTGTCTTTGCAACAAGAGCCCAGAATCCAATTTGATGCCGGTCAGTATTAGTATCGTCCTAAGAAGGGTTATGCGGTCTTATGGCGAAGACAAAGGCTTAAACTGATTTCGCAGCGCTAAGTACGATGAAACTTAAAACACTTACTGACTATATGGATCATGAAGGAGGCAAACACCACCATCCAGCCCCAACCGCCGTCGGGCGGCGGCGGCGGGCTCTCCGAGCTTTCCCGCGACGACGCCGGCGCCTGCGCGCCTTTCCCGTTCGAATTCTTCATGCCGCCGTGAGACATCGCACAAGATTTTTTGGCACCACTTTCAATATAGCTTATCGATTTATAAGGCAACTTAATTCCTGATATGATTTATATTGAAATGCAGCAATATTTGTATAAAAAATTCTGTATCATCTCACGAATGTGTATGCCTATTTATAAAATATCAATATATTTTATTCAAGAGTCGAGCAATGTTTCATTAAATGCAAACGTGGAAAGAACACTAGGAAGCTCGGCAATGATAATATTTGAAGGAATTAATTAGGAAGTAAATACAAAATAATGGGTTATCTACAAGTATTATCTATTTTCATAAACCATTGTAAGGCCTATCTGTGGTTTAGAATGAATTCTGTGTTCTGCGTCCTCGATCTCCAGCGCATACAGGACATGGTGGTCTCGGCCCTGCTCGTGTGACTGCAACAAACGAAAAAAGTAGGTATGTTACCACACATAACTATATTTTATTGTTTCAGTTTGCGTTACCAAACTATAAACCGCCCATAATGTAATTACCGAGCGAGCTTTCTCGCTAGCGCGGTTGCCATGTTTTGTAATTGATTTGATCAATAGGTAAGTACCCTAACCACATGGTTTAGTATTAGGTACAACTAATGAGATCAAAGAACTATTTAGAATGTGATGAGGAAAATGCAAATTATTCATTAAAGTATGCTCGTTTTACATGCCTGAATTCATTTTTAGTTAATTTTTGCTAAATTGCAGCTGTTTTCGTTACTTATGCAAAACACTGAGTTATTATCATAATTATGATAATGAATTATATTTGCGTGTGTGAGTAACAATAAATGTCGAAATTAGCGTAAGTATACTTATTGGGCCAGAAAACGGACAACGATATCACTCTTGCCTTTTCAAAAACCGATAATACCTACCACAAAGTCAAATCACTGGGGTTTGATAATATAAATTACTTATTGTTCTGAATGACTCAGCATAGTGAAATAATTAGTTATGAACACTCTTTTGTCCATACTAAATATTTAAATACTGTCGAACCTATGAACAACTTGTTTGTATGCTAAAGTCTGTATCGAAAAAACCTTTCATGATTGGTTCTGTAACATAACAGATAGAAACCCACGGGATCAAATGGTCGGCAAAAGTTGGGTCTTTCGAAGATGACAATACCCGGTAGCTATCCAATACGAGTTACAGATCAAATGGCGGCCCCAAGCAGACAATTCGCTGTCTAACATCTGCTGTGGGGTGCGAGTCAGGTTACCTCCACGTGTGCTCAAGAGCTGCGGTTCGTTTTTGGATCCGTCCGGGGGGAAGAGCAGTGCTTGGTCCGGTGCACCCTGGGCATCGGCTAATGATTTCCTGGCAATTTCTGAGGTATATAATTGACCGTTGGCTAAGAGCCCGACAGGGGGGTAGGGGTGTCTTTGACCATTACCGTATAATGTTGTAGACGTTTTGTCACAAGATTTTTAAATTACATATTTTTTACTTTGACATTGGCGAAGTTGTCGTCGCTATAAAGACTTGATACGCCACAAATAAGAAGAAGAACTTCTGCACAAATCATCAAATTTACCTTGATATATTTTTACACAAATTATTCAGAAGCCACTATCTCAAAAAAGGAAATCAGCAATGATTGATGGCATTATGATATTGTCTGTTGTAGCTTGTCGATGCGGGATGCGATAAGGCTGGGTACCTGGGTTTGATAACGTGACTATGTGCTCAGAGACGAGAAGTGATTTGTTGATTACATTTTATCTAGGCTATAGGTTTTGGGTTATCGAGGGAAGTTTCTATTAACAACCTCATTTTCCGGATAAGATTATCCGTCAGCTTTAATTATTTCGCCGCCGAAGCGATATCACGTTTAATTCGTGTACTTGACTCAATGAGTGAAATCGACTAGATCCTTTCACTGGGGCCCGATTTTTGAAAGCATATGTGTGAAAAAACCACTCGAAAGTGGTGAAAAATGGAGCTGAATTTTAAACACGAGTAGCTTAGAAGATACTTATTGCGCTCATTAATCTTGTGAACTAGTCAAAAATTTGGTTAAAGCAGTAGTTTAGAACATATAAACGGAATTATATCACTTTCGAGTGGTACTTTCGACTGGTGTGCTTTAAAAAATCGGTCAATATGTCTATTCATGCACGAGCATCAGAGCAATAGAATTTTGACCCTTTTTGCTTACATTTTTTTTTTTTTTTTTTTATATGAATAGGAAGGCAAACGAGCAAGTGGGTCACCTGATGGTAAGTGATCACCACTTCCCATAGACACCCGCAACCCTGGAGGGATTGCAGATGCGTTGCCAACCTAGAGGACTAAGATGAAATGCCTCTTGTGCCCGTAATTTCCCCGGCGGATTTATTCTTATTAGATACAAATTTAGCGAGCCACCTGTATTTGACCGATAATTAAAATTTAAATAAGCATAGATAAGTAGGACTTCAAGTAAAATAAATTTCAACATTTACTTTGCAACTGTATAGAGTACTTCTATATACTTAATCAATTATGTGATAAAAGTCCCGATTGGCCGACTGATTTATAAGGTTACCTATTACTGTTTAGCTCAAACTTTGTATATGTTTATGTAGTAAATATAGGTTCCTTTGAGGAAGTTGAAATAGAATAGAAATGGGTTTTGCAAAATTGTCGCAGGCAAGAAGTAAACCCGTATGTACCTATTACCCTAACGCAGTAAATAAATTGCGTAATAGCGTAATAGGATATTTCGCATACCGCTTGGACTGGCAATTATCATGCAGCAGATTCAAATAGTACTTGGCGCCTCTCATTATCGCGTGAACACACCCATATGTGTACATGCTATGTATGTATTAACAATGCTTATAACTTCTTCGGGTCAAAAACACATCGTTCTATCAACAATCACGTTATGAATGATGACACATTTTACATTATCTCTAGTGTGTAACATCACGTTCAGTTTTGTGGGATGGTCCGAATCACTATCAAAATAATGAGATAAAAGAGTTGGGGATGGAAGTATCAAAGTTTGGTTATTAGGTGGTCCCTGGGGCTCGCCTCGCCAACTTGCTGCGAGTACCTACGAGTGGGTATTTATCGAGGAGCAAAAATAAACAAGGATATATGAATATAATTACGATAACGTCTCAAGTACACTAATTAGGAATATCGGTTTGACTGCGAGTAACAATATGTAAATAGTTTTGATAATTACAATAAATAAGTAACGATTTATTTGTTTACCTTATGTCATTAGTTTATATTTAAGCTAATGTTTTGCTTCTGGTCAAAGTTCCTGGAACATTTTTAATGAATCGCTTAGCTTTAATTTTGCACGCCGGAGGCACCTGTAAGCAATGTCCTATAACATTAGGGAGCTATTTCTATTTGACATTGATTTACTGTTTTATGAAGATCGTTTCAGGTACTCTGAAACGATGTATTACCCAGCTAGAAAGTCGAAAACAGAATGCGTATCTCACACCTCTGGAGGTTGCTAACCGGTGGTTTCAGAGGTAAAGAGACGTAGGTATTAATTCGGGCTCGCATCTGAGTTTTTAAAATGTTAAACGAGTTTTACAGTGAGAGAAATCATTGTGAGGAAATCTGTGCACACCTGCGAAGCAACTCTCAATGGTGTGCGTTCAGTTCCCATCGAATTAGGCCCGCGTGGGAACTATAACCCAAGATTCAGTCCTTTCATTTTGAGGGGAGGCCTGTGCCCATTGGGACGTTTTCTCACTGCAATTTAGTCATTATATTCTAAACATGCTAAAGCGATATTCTAATGTTATTTGTCTGCCTCATGAGATATCGAAATATCGATAATGCGTAAGAGTTAAACAAAAGCCTCAGGGTTTCTCTCTTAAATTTCAAATACGAGCAGAGCAGTAGATGGGTAATTTGAAACAATACCCAGATTTTCATTATTTTGGAATAATAGTATTATCACGGGAGTGATGTAAAAAATCTGCCAACTACATATTTATTTAGTGTACTAGCTTTTATTTACAGTTAGTAAGGAAATATGTAGCTATGTATTTATAGGTACGTTGATAGATAATGTAACGAACAGCGTGAATCACAGTTATTAAAAATCTTGAATAATTTAATACATTTACGATCATATAACACAGTTATTTGTAATAGGAGCTTACCACATGAAGTATTTAAAAGCACGTGTTAGTAACGGTTGCACTTTCTTATCACTTACAATGTTGGTTATGCTTTCATACCAGAGTAACTGGGTGGTCTGTTGCTTCAAATTTAAAATTAATTACTTAGTTTGATTTCTTTCAATTGTTACGTCATTTATGTGGTATTACGTCTATTCATTCATAATTATATTTATTTCGCATAATATAATCTACGGTGTTATATTTGGAACTCACAGATAGGTAGCAATTAATCATCACAGATGTTTTTATCAAGTTGCGAGTTGTTATTGTTATACAATTATTTATCTTTTTAGTTGCCTTCCAGTTAATAATAATATCATAGTTAAAGTTGTGTCAAACCTATGTCGGTACCTTCTGTTTATTCCATCTAGTTTTTAAATCCTACCTATATAATCACGATGTGAGCACAATATGTACCTAATCGAAATTCTGCTCTACATTTTCACATATTCCCGTTCGGGGCCCTTTATTTGTTTAATATATTTCAAGAGTGGACTATAGGTATTTAGAATGAAAACGTGGCTTGCACTCGTAAGACTAATGAACGAGAAGCGCCAGAGATGCGAATATCCGTAAACTGTTTAAATATAAATAGTCTTATTCGTGTTTGTTTACCACAAATTTTGTGTTGTGCGTTCGGCGCGTGTTGGCTTCGTAAGAAGATAGGTAGCCTTTCTAAGAGTTTTTGTGGCGCTTGAGTTGAAAACTTACTTAGATAAAGCTAATATCTGATACTCGACATAACATAAATCCACGTCTGGTAACCGCAGCCGATACCCTAAACTAACTAAACAAAATGAGAGGATCTAAACACCGAATGAGTTTGTGTTTATCACGCGTTGACTCAGTCCAGTCCAGATTGCACTCGCGTGTTTAACTAGTAACTACCTACTATGTGCCAAACAATGCCTTTTGTTCCCACAAATGAGGGCTAAGCATTAATTAATCACAAAACAACACAGTTCTTAATATTTTTCCTGACAATACCGAGCTCTTACTTCGCTATAATTCAAATTTTCACCAATATTAGTCTTTGTGATTAAATTACAGCAAATAATAACAAAAAATTATCAATGTTTTTCCTTATGATGTGTGGAATTGGCGCAAGAAAGAGCTAGAGACAATACTCACAAATTGTTTATTCGGCTGTTGCTTAATTTCTGTCAAACTTCTTAAATATTAACACACTCGGGAAATTCGACGGCGATAAACTCGGATGAGAAAATGTTCACTATTTATATTTAAGAATGCATGTCATATGTTGCGCTAAAAATACTTTGGGAGAACCGCGTGGAGTTCGCTACATGTACCGCTCCGACCGTCGGCGACCTCTCGCGCGCGCTCCGCTTCACGCACTGACAATAAAAATAGCAGATATCTGAAGAAACGCCGCAAGAAAAACGTTATCGATACACTCTAAGATCATGAGAGTTTGCCACTGTATTACTCTAAAATCAACCTTAAACTGCACTCTTAAGAGGTGCTTTAGCGAGCCCAAATACCTTTCAAGTATATCACTACCGGTGTTTAGGCAGAGGCGATATACAATTTACGAGTAAATGTAATTATTTTCATTTTTTACAGCTGGAGCTAGCTTCGTTTTAGGGAGCAAATATGTTTTACGTAAAGATACAAATGTAGGTGTGTGTCAAGTGTCACTCATTCTAAGATCTCGAGCCTAAGGTCAGATAAAGCTGGTATCAAACTGACATTTTTATCAGTCAATTTGTTAAAATGTCCGGATTGCGTTGTGTCGTTATCTCACTATCCTACTAATATTATAAACGCAAGAGTTTGAAAGTATGGATGGATGGATGTTTGTTACTCTTTCACGCCAGAACGTCTTGACAGATCTAGATGAAATTTGGAACATAGATAGATTATAGTCTGGAACAACACAACAACTTTTTATCCCGGAAAATTGCGTAACTCCTGCGGGATGGCGACAAACGAATTATATCCAGGCGAATTTGCGGGCAACAGCTAGTGTATAAATAATCGAATCGCATACAATACTGAGATATTTAAAAAAAACGCACAATATCGGTCAACAAATTAGTATTCAAGATTATTTTCTACAGGTTTTTGTTAACCATCGTCGAAATAAGAGAGGTGTTACAAATTTAACACAATGCATAGGTATTTGTGTGTTTGGTATCTTCTTTGGGCGAAAGTCTTAGGAATCATGTTATAGGCGATGCGGCTAGCAACCCATCATTATTTTGATTTCCCTTTCCACCTATACGCCCTTAATCATGCTAAACGTGGCCTTAAGGTTTTTTTTTATGAATAGGAAGGCAAACGAGCAAGTGGGTCACCTGATGGTAAGTAAGTGTTACCTTTGGCTTTGTCTACTCCGTAAGGGATAAAGACGTGATATATGTATGTATGTACGCATCTTCACATGAAAGTCTGTTTTTGGAAGAAAGTATTTTTTAAATTCTGTATTTAATTAATCTGTTAATTATTGTTCCATTATTTGACTTCACACTCGTTTTGTCAACATATATACATACTTAAGAAAATTGGTAACCAATTGACAGATTGATGAACTCATGAACGCCTCGCTCAAACCCTTGAACTTGCATAGAGGCTTTGTGATGGTGACATAGAATAAAGACGATTTTTCTAAGTTGTCATGGGATAGGACTCCGCCACGGGGGCAATGCCGTGGTCGTGTGCTGGTCGTAAATGAGGTATGCCTCTTAAATTTGAGTCACATAATCGTATTACCCTTTTACTCTACTGCAAATTGCTGAAATAGCTGCTAGCTGATTGAATATTGCGAGTGTTCTTGTTACCATCATCTTTAAATGGAAGATGTTAATTTATTATGTTTTGGGTAAAGTAAACACCAGGTGTATTGAAGCGGCCAGTTTGCTCAAAAATATCCTAACAATCACTAATGCGCTTTACATGAAAATCATGTTAACAAACTGTTGAGCAGCTTATCCGCCCCTATTCATTTGATTCCAACTGTACCTATCTACCCCGTAAGGGATAAAGAGGTGATTTATGTATGTACTTACCTCTACCTACGATTTAAGCAAGCATAATTGATAGTCTTGAAACAGTTGAGTGTTGACTTTTGGTGTACATTAGGTATATGTGCATAAACACGTGCGATCATATTTGTGGCCCATTTGACAAACAGTTTAATAAAATTTGATTTGTGTCTGAGTCTCATTGTAGAGGCCAATCATGTAACGATGTGATAACAGATTGACATTATTCAAAATAAATACAGTTCCATATTGAACAAGAATCATTTGGTGATTCCCTGCGATTCAAACAAGTGCTCGCTGGGAAATAGCTAGAGTCATGGTCAAAATTGCAACATTGTGTAAATGGCGGCATGGTAAGCGCCTACTCAAGCTATGATTCGAGGTCTATCGGCTTGGTTTGTGTGTAAAAGGCAATAACTGAGCGTGCCCCCATTCCGACGGCCGTTTGTCTATCGGGCCGGCAGCAGTGAACGATCGACAGGAGGCCGACTAGACGCAGTGCGACCAATTACGTATGGCTAAATCTGTGACTCTGTCAAGGGTACCAACGACATGTCGACACCGATCCCAGAGTGCAACGAATCACTTGACGGAGCGCAGCGATTCACTTTTAGATTAATTTATTGGCAGTTGAATCTCTTTCGATCGAAGAGTGTCCCTAAAGCGCAGTGAGTGACTTGAGATGGAAATCGAATCGTCATTAAACCTGTTTAACGCTCACGTTTTATGTACAAAGGCAAGCTCAGTCAGAACGAGCTCTTAGTCCAGACGTTCTTTTGTTTCTTTGTCAAAACTTGTATAATGTAGATGCCTTATAACATTTTGTTTGTGATTTGCTTTTTATAAACACCACGTTTTGGATTCATTCCAGCTTTGATCGCGAGAGAGATAATATATCTTGGAAAGAAGTCTCGTATGTGGCGTGTATATATGTAGATACGGATTGTAGAGCCAAATCAATGATACATACGGCTCACAATGAATACGCCGCTAGCCTTCCGTGCAGACACTACCTGCGTCGGATCTGTCCAACCCCTGTGATTGACAACAGCGTCCGCCGGTAAAGTTAGCAGAGAACAATGAAAGTTAAAGTAGAAATAATAGTCTATATTTCAATTACGACGCCACCTTTAAACTTTATACGTTAATTTAAAAAACAAAAGATGTTTAATTGAGAACTTAATTGCTTTTTGTCAGATACGAGTACGTTAATACATAGTTCAATTTGAAGGCGTTAACATTGAACAGAATTTAAAAACTAATTAGACGTTTTCATGGCAGTATATGAATCTAATTAAATTCCATATCGGCGTGTGCGATTAAATAATTGCGTTGGTTTTTTCCGACCGTACTGCGACACGGAGGTCAAGGCTGGGGCATTCGGATGAAAATAAATACCCACCAGCTCTCTAATGTAATTTTTACTGGAAATAAACCGAAGATAATTGGAATATAACAGGCAATATCACATTTTGGCGAGAAATTATTTCGTTTCATCAAGTTACAATGGAATTTAGAATATCGCTAGCAACTCAACAAGCAAATGTAGGTAGGTACAGACCAATTAATATCCAACTAGAATTTTTCCAACCTTACAACAGAAATACTGGCATACTTAAAGACATTGTAACTGTAAAGTAATCTGAACTTGTGAGTTTTATATATGAAAAATATACAGACGCCTATTTTGCGATAAAATGTTATTTGATGCCTGACTGCAACTAAGGAGACTTAAATTTCATGCTTAAAATTAGTTTACTCGATTGCACCACTCAAATTGCTTAACACACAAATTGATCGGTAACTCAGTTCTTGCAACGCACAGAAATAGCGGATGGTAGCTTTTACCACGTAAGTCTTTACATACCATAGCGGCCTACTCGCCAGTTGAAAGAACTGCTAGCAAGGTCGGTCAACGGTACGGAAGAGTTCAAACATGACTAACAAGCTTTTTCAACACCAATTGTTTCAGGAAGTCATGGCTATAATGCAAAATGATAGTATAAACGTTTAAATGTTCTTGAACATGATTCAAGACACAGTAAAATGTAACATAAACCAAATTCAGGCGAATAAGTAAAAGGAGCACGCAGAGAGAACTATCAAATTACTTTGTCACAGCCGTTTCTACTGGGGTCTAGAAAATATTCTAAAAAGTAAGGCAAGGAAACGACCTTGTTTTGCATATTGTGGCAATAAGAGGTTTTATTCCAAACCCTTTGATGTCTTCGTAAGGCGCACAAAGAATTCAGAGCGTTTGTGCTGATTACTAATCCGTCATCACCGACTCCCAGGACGAGTCTCATTGTTTTGTTTACGCGATTCGTCAAGTAACGTATTTTGGTCAGTTTTTGGATTCATCGTCAGTTATATTTCTGCTGCAACGCTAAATATGTAGACAATGAACCGACAATAATAATAATAATATAGCCTTTTTATTCCGAATTCGCTACCATTTCAGTAAGTAGGTATGTTGTTGTTGTTTTTTTTTTATTATTATTAAATTTTCGCGTAATTCCGCGTGCCTCATGGCATAGGCCTCCTCCGTGTATTGGAGGGTTTGGGCTATAGTTCCCACGCGCGCCCAGTGCGGATTGGGAACTTAACACTGCTGTATATTGGGGGTAGATTGTAGTTTTCGTCCGACCGTACAAAATAAAGATCAGTCTCGAAATACGTGAGTTTGATTCGCTATACCGCTCCCTTACTTTATTTAATACACACCATTTTGGCGACGATTATATAATTTAAAACAGTGTATTAACCGTTAAGTGTGATTTACCATGCCTACAAATAAAGAAATACCGAACTTCAGTGGCCTTAAGGAGTTTAAGTTGCATGTGGATACGTGGTCAACTTACGTCAGCCGATTGAAGACGTGGTTTGTACTGCAAGATATTAAACCCACGGATTATTCTAAATATTTAGTGGCTGTTGTAGGGACTGAGCCTTTGGATTTGATTATCGACCTATGCTACCCCGAGAAACCGGAAAATGTTGAGTTTAATACAATCGTGACGTATTTAGAAGATCATTTGTATCCTAAGCGATCGCTAATTGCCGAGAGAATGATATTTAGAGCATGTAAGCAGGTCGAAGGCCAGACTATTAACGATTACCTTGTACTGCTAAAAAAGCTGAGTAAGTCCTGTAAATTCACAAACAACGACAGTCTAAAGGAGCATTTACGCGATCAGTTCGTTTATGGGCTGCGCAGCGAGCGCATACGTCAGCGATTGATGACCGAGGAGGATAACAAGCTCACGTTCAAGCGCGCCACTGAGCTGGCGTTGTCGCTGGAGGCGGCGGTACGAGACTCACAGCCGGCGGCGGAGGCCGGCCATTCGGCGGCTGCGCCGGGCACCCGCGGCGAGGCGGAGCTCGTGTTCGCGGTCGGCGGCGGCGGCGGCGGCAGCAGCGCGCGCCATCGGGGCACCGCGCGAGCTCGAGGCTCGCGACTTTCGAGAGGCTCCTATCGGCCCCAGCGTCGGGGATACGGAGCGGCTGGTGGGCGGTGCTACCGGTGCGACGGGCCCCATCCACAAGACAAGTGTTCATTTATGCATAGTGAATGTTACGTGTGCGGGGACACTGGACATATTGCAAAAATGTGCCGTTATAGGAAAACACAAAGAGGTGTTCACGGTATAACCGACGAATCCAGCGAGGAAGCGTCGGCAGCGTCGGCGGCGGCGACCGGCGCGCGCGGCGCCGGCGACTACGACTACGACGACGACGATCCCGTGGACATCTATCAGATTAGTGATACGGAGGCTGATAGCAAATGGACAGTCAAGGTAAAAATTAATGGTATTTTGGTTATCATGGAAGGCGACACCGGGTCTGCCATTAGTGTCATATCATTTGGTACTTATAAAACATATTTTAAAAATTGTCAATTGCTTCCTTATGATTCTATATTAAAAATGTACAGTGGCCAAAAGGTGAAACCGAGGGGTAAAATTGTTTGTTGTGTAGAGATAAATGGTCGGTCGTTGACTAATTTATGTCTCGTGGTAATAGATAACGAATTTAGTCCCTCGTTGTTAGGTAGAAACTGGATGCGTTCGTTCGGTATAAACTTCCCCACTATCCATACAAATACTATAAACAATACGAGTATCAACGCGAAACCGCAGAGTACAGATGTGCGTGCCGAACTAATAAAGCGATTCCCTAACGTTTTTGCGAATGGTATTGGTACGTTTAACAAAGCGAAAATTAGGTTAGAGTTAGTACCGGGGGCGACGCCGGTGTGGCGGCGGCCGCGGCCCGTGCCGCTCGCGCTGCGGCCGGCCGTGGAGGCCGAGCTGGCGCGGCTGCAGCGCGAGGGCATCATCTCGCCCGTCGAGTGGAGCGATTGGGGCACGCCTGTCGTGCCCGTTATCAAGAGAAACGGAGATGTGCGTCTCTGTGGAGATTTTAAGTCAACACTAAACCCTGTCCTGGTCGAAGACAAATACCCGATACCGAGGATCGAGGACATATTTTCTTCACTTCAGGGCGGACAGTACTTTAGTAAAATAGATCTCAGCCAGGCTTACTTACAATTCGAACTTGATGAGGACTCTAAGAAGTTATGTACGATTGTAACGTTACAAGGAATGTATTGTTATAACAGATTACCTTTTGGTGTAAAATGCGCACCAAATAAATTTCAAAGGATGATGGAGAAATTATTTAGGATGCGTTATGTAACATGTTATTTAGATGACTTGAACGTATCTGGAATCAATTTTCATGATCATTGGGAGAGATTACTGAAAGTTTTTAAAATTCTAGCCGAAAGCGGTTTGCGAGTTGCGTGTGAAAAGTGTAGTTTTTTTCAGACTTCGGTGACCTATCTAGGTTACGTCATAGATGCTGATGGGTTGCACACGGAGTTGTCAAAAGTGGACGCGATTAATAATACACCAGTACCGACAAACGTAAAGGAATTAAAAGCCTTCCTTGGACTTGTAAATTACTACGGTAAGTTTGTGTATAATTTGAGCAGTAATCTAAGTCCATTGTATAACCTTTTAAAAAAGGAAAACGTGTTCATTTGGGATGCAACATGTGACAAGGTTTTTAAGGCAATCAAGCGGTCATTAATTTCGGCCCCTGTGCTGGCTCATTTCGATGGAACGCGGCCGACGACGGTGACGTGCGACGCGTCGCCGTGCGGCGTGGCGGCCGTGCTGAGCCAGCGCGACGCGGCGGGCCGCGAGCGCCCGGTGCTGCACGCGTCGCGGTCGCTCTCGCAAGCCGAGAAGAATTATGCACAGATTTGTCGAGAGGGGTTGGCGATCATATTTGGTGTAACAAAATTCCACGATTATGTTTATGGAAGGAAATTTATATTAGTTACTGACTGCAAACCGCTAGCGTCGATTTTTAGCGAGAACAAAGGAGTTCCACTTATGGCTGCGAGCCGTTTACAGAGATGGGCAGTGATACTAGGTGCGTATAATTACGAAGTGAAGTGTATAGGGACGCAACACAACTGTGTGGCCGATAGTTTATCGAGAATCCCTGTACCGGATGTCACAGAGCGATCATGTATGGATACGTACCTAAACTTCGTCGAAAAGTCAGCTCCGATCGATTATAAGGAGATAGCTAAAGCCACTGCCAAAGATACTATTTTGCAGCGAGTCTCAAGTGCAATTAAATCCAATTGGTTGTACTGTGACAGAGAGGAGCTGAGACCGTATTTTAGTTTACGACATTCCTTGAGTGTGGAGCAAGGGTGTATTTTGTATGGGCACCGTGTTTTGATTCCAACGGCGTTGCACGACAAAATATTAAAGCAGCTGCACGAGACGCACCAGGGTATCGTTAAATGTAAAGGTTTGGCGCGCCAGTACGTGTACTGGCCGGGCATCGACGCCGCCATCGAGCGCGTGTGCCGCGCCTGCGACACGTGCGCCCGCGAGCGCGCCGCGCCGGCGCCCGCGCCGCTGCACCCGTGGCTGTGGCCGCAAGAGCCCTGGTATCGGATACATGTCGATTTTTTTTCACTGGCGGGTAACGCGATTTATTACTTTATAATTATCGACGCACATTCCAAATGGATCGAGGCATTTCGGGTGCCAGGAACCGCAGCTAAATCGACAATTGGTAAATTGCGTCGTGTATTTGGGCAGTTTGGTATACCGCGACAACTGGTATCCGACAATGGACCCCCATTTAATAGCAGAGAGTTTGCAGAATATATAAGTAGTCAGGGAATTAACCACATTTTGGTAACTCCATATAAACCTAGCAGTAATGGTTGTGCAGAAAATGCAGTTAAAGTAATTAAAACATGCTTAAAAAAGGCAATTCGCGATGGCGTCGATATGGAAGCGGCGTTAGATGATTTTTTGTTAATTTACAGAGCAACTCCGCACACTATAACTAATAAAACTCCATCAAACTTGTTGCTGGGCAGAGAGATGCGCACGTCCTTTGATTTATTGCGCCCCAGCGCGCGCGACGCGGTGCTGCGTAAACAACATGCACAGATCAATTATAAGAAAGGTTCCATGAGGGAATTCACAGTCGGAGATTCAGTATATATGAAAGTATTCCGGAATAACGGTTTCACTTGGGAAAAAGGTACGGTGTGTGACCGCACGGGACCATTAACGTATAATGTGAGATTAAACAATAAAGTATTTAAAAAACACATCGACCAAATACACCGGGATCATTCGGTCGTGCCTAACGATTTTGAAACTGTCGCGTTTGATAGCTATAGTGAGCCATCCTCCGGGGCTCCACCAACAGAGAGCTCGCCGGGCGGGTACGCCAGCCCGCAGGCAGCGCACGCGCAGGTCGCGGCGCCCGCGCCTAGTCTGCCACCTCCCAGCCCACGTGACCAGGCTACAACTCCTAAGGTTAAGCGTAATCGCATGCCACCAAAAAGGTTTGGCTATGACATCGATTAAATCCATCTGTTTCACCTTGTCGCTAACACGTCATGTTGTACTGTAATTAACTATAATACTTACCTAATTAATTATGTATAATAAGCTAAACAAGTTTTTTTTCTAGTGTCACCTATATAATCTATATTAAGTGTAATCTTTATATAGAATAACTTTTTCGTGTTTTTTTTTTCTTTTTTTGTGTACTTTATTACAATTAAGTTTAGATACTTAAGTACCTATTTTACTACCTTATTTTTTATCTTACCTACTTATGTTATTTTACCTATTTCATTTTATGATAGGTACCTAATTCATTTTAGTTACTTAATTACCTACGGTACGTTTGATTACGTAACCATTGTCTTTATTTTATTTTTTCGGGTTACTTATGAACTACGTGGGGAGAATGCTGTATATTGGGGGTAGATTGTAGTTTTCGTCCGACCGTACAAAATAAAGATCAGTCTCGAAATACGTGAGTTTGATTCGCTATACCGCTCCCTTACTTTATTTAATACACACCAAACACACACCATTGAATTTCTTCGCAGATGTGTGCGGGTTTCCTCACGATGTTTCCCTTCACCGAAAAGCTCATGGCAAATTTCAAATGTAATTTTCGCACATAAATTCCGAAAAACTCAGAGGTGCGCGCCCGGGATTTGAACCCACGACGCTCTGCTTGAGAGGCCACAGGTCAAACCACTAGGCTACCACGGCTTTTTTTGAACCGACAATACCAGATGCTAAATCATGTTTCAATTGGAAATTAAGAAATTTTCTGGCGATTTAAAGGCTGAACTACCTACTTAATTGGTATTCGCAATAGTGGTAACGTTACAATTTCAAGCTATTGGCTCTGTGCACGACAGTTGCATAGTAGGTATGATACTTTATATAGGTATGATACTTTAATTTCTCGTGTTAACCAAGTTTTCTTGTAAATTTTTAATTTTCGTTTTTTCAAAGGAAAACATCGCGAATCCAACACCGGAGATGACGACGCAGCGGAGCCACAACGTTTCGTCGCCTGAATAACATTTATTATGTTTTTTGAATTTTATAGCGCATTGGTTTCGACTGTAATGCTGTAATTTTTTATTGACTAACTAAATAAATAAATAAATAAATCTATCAATCATTTCATCCAATATATTGTAAATCAATTGCAACTTCCCTTCACAAGTTTTTTCTTCGAGTATACATTTGTACCAACAGACCTTTTCTAGAACATTATTTACAACTAAATAGTCAATTACTTGTATTCACATATTTGTTGGCATTATACTTAGATCAGGCTTTAGAGGGTGCTTATTGATGCCCAAATAACTGTTAAGTAAATGATGAGGAAAAAAAGGTTTAGTCAATTTTAATACTGAACGGAAAAAATCAGGATTGGAAATAAATTGATAAGTTGTTGTTGAATTTTGTTATTTTATATACATATAAATAACAAGGAAGTCAAACTAGCAAGTGGGTCACCTGATGTTAAGTGAGCACCAACACCCCAGGGGCCTGATTTTTGGAAAGCACATGTATGAAAATACCACTCGAAAGTGGTATAAATCTGTTTATATCTTCAAAACTACAGCTCTAATCAAATTTTTGACTAGGTCACAAGATTAATGAGAGCCCTAAGTATTTTCTAAGCTACTCGTATCTCAAATTCAGCACAATTTTTCACCACTTTCGAGTGGTGTTTTCACACATGTGCTTTCCAAAAATCAGGGCCCTGGACGCAAATGATGAAGGTGAGGTTATTGAAGCTAGAGCATTTGAATTGAACGAGGCCGAAGCAGACATTGTTGCTGGAGAGGCTGGTGAGGTGGAATTGGATGTAGGGGCCATGGAAAAGGGTAGGAAGAACAGACAAGGCCATTAGAGTTTTAGATTTTCTTGCAGCAGGCACCGTAGAAACAGGGTCATTTTTTCAGATATAACATGCACACGGGGTCAGTTGTCTAAGTAGAAACGTTTATCTTCACAAAACTTAAACATATTTATGTTACAATATAACATAACATGTATAATATAATAAAATACCATAAGCATACACATCCTATTAGGTATTTAATTCTAATAATAATTCTAATAGAATATTTTATCTTCAGTCTAGTCTTTGTCTTTCTCTAATTTAATTTAAATTTTAACCAAATTATAAAATATTTGACGAGTATTTGATATCAGCCTAAATGATTCCGCAGTACGAGGGGATTTTTTAACGAGGATGTTTATCATATGAATAACTTATTATCAATTTACTCATTCAATTGATGTTGCTAGTTGGCTCAATGGCTTCTTAAAATAGTGTACAGAGAAAGGCTTTAAAGATAAACTTCTTATTCTGAACCATATTTCATAAGAATAATATTGTTTCATCAAAATAAGGTGAATTTATAATTTAAATTAAATTAAACGAGATAAAGTTATACCAAATGGTATCTGAAACAACGAAAAGCACTGCGAAGCAAACTGTGCCGAAACAAAGGCTGTAATCTAATAAGTCTAAAACTTCGTTACATCGCTCCATTGAAATGCCTGCTCGGGAATCTGCCCTCAGCTGATACTTTGTTACGCGCAAGTACGTCGATAAAATATCCAAGCAATTGGTTTGTATTATCAATCTCACGACAAGTCTCAATTTATACGAATAATAGGGTTGACATTTCTCTTAAGTAAATAATGTCATCAAATTTTGTACAGAAGCAAATCATTTCATATCCAGCCTATATACAGCCCACTGCTGGGCACAGGCCTCCTCTCAGAACGAGAGGGCTTGTGCTATAGTTCCCACGCCGGCCCAAAGCAGATTGGGAACTTCACACACACCATTGAATTCCTCCGCAGATGAGTGCAGGTTTCCTCACGATGTGTTCCTTCACCGAAAAGCTCATTGTACCTACCTAAATTACAAATGTAATTTCGCACATTAATTCCGAAAACTCAGAGGCGCGACGCTCTGCTTGAGAGGCCACAGGTTTTGACCTGGGTTTGGTTTTGGTTTGCCAAACGACAAATAGAAAAATGTCTCGACGAAATGTAAATACGCAAAATCAACGCAATCTGTAACAATTTCTAAGTGTAGGTACATCTGGTTATCATTATAACATTAAGTTGTCGTATCACGGAGCTGTTTTGTTCTTGCATCATCATAGTACCGATTCGTATTTTCATAAGACAGATAAATTTTAATAGCCTTTATATTTAGCGCGGCCTCGACTATTTGCTCGGATAGTGGGATTATTTACGTATTCATGCCCGTGGACGAGCAAATTCTATGCAAATAGAGGTCAATGCAACGACATGTAGGTATTAATAATACCCATGATCAATAATAAACGCCTTTATGACATTCTAAGCGTGCGATTGACCGTGATGGCCTACTAGTATAAATATTTAATGTTTCTGAGGGATAGGGTAAACGTGTGTTATATCGGGCTATCAGAGAGTTCAAGGTTAATGCGTATTGCTGCCTCTACCATCAGCTCTCAGTGTATCTATATATTACTTAACCGCATGGAACGTTTGAAATGCTTATTGAAATGGTGAAAATTTTAGTTAAATTGAAAGCCAAAATTACGGCTCTAATTAGTCCTGTCAACTCGTAGACAATTTTAATTAGAGCTGTAGTTTTGTAGCAAAACAACTTTTTCGACTTTTGGGTGAGTGCTTTATAAAATCGGGCCCTTGGTCTTAAAATTTCGGGTATCAAATTTGAATTATGTTCAGCGTGATTCATAAGAAAATATTATCCCCTATCGACGTCCATCCCTAGCAGAGGCAGCGTGGCGCGCGATGTGATTACCGCCGGCTGATCGCGCGCGCGCTCTCGCCTCTGTGGTTCAACCACTGAGTTTACAACTCATTTACGAGGGCTCAGCCGCTCACGCCGATTCTTGGCTTCAGTATAGAAATACATGTGGACTCTGCGACATTTACCAGAAACAAAAAATATATGCGTCACTATATACTTACATTTCTCTTATTGGTTGTCTGGTAGAGATCGCTATTAAGCGATAAGACCGCCTATTGTCTACTTTGTTCTTTGATTCTGTATGGTTTTTTACTGATTTGTGGTGTTCAATAAAGAGTATCGTATTGTATTGTATATTGAATCGATTATAAGTATTGCCAATCTAAATAAAAACGGAAAACAGTTAATTAAGTCAAGCTTAGGCTTTGATGGGTATTTTTTTATTGATGAATAAAGAAAACGAATTTTATGAGATGGAACATAATTACTGCCGTTAATTATGCGTTGTGTCTGCGGTTTGGTGAAATATCTAAGTCCTAGGAGGCTAGTGACGCGTAACTTTCACACGCCTAATGGCCGGAACGGGGCGAGTCAGAAGTGACACTACACACACATAGCATTATTTACGTAACACTTTAGCATGTAGGGGGTAGGTGTCTCGTTGTGGTTTTAAAGTAGTTGAACCCTAAATATTTGTAGGTAAAATGATATTATGCTTTGCATCAGGGCGCCACTTAGATTATACCTAACCTACCTTACTTATACCTTCTTGAAAAACCAACAATATACTTTTCATTATTTTAAAAGGAATCATCGAAAAATTGGCTTAAAATACAATACATTACAAATACTCTTTATTGCACACCACACATCAGTACAATACAATACACAAAGAACAAGGTAGACAATGGGCGGTCTTATCGCTTAATACCGATCTTTACCAGACAACCAATAAAAAAACGAAATAAGTCCGAGACAGTTTAAGTAGATAGGGGAAACAAATAGACAGGAGAAACGCAGGGATAATAAAAACAAGAATACTAACATAGATGTAATACATAGGTAGCTAAATAAACAAAATAAAACATACATATATAGATACACACATACCTAAACACATAACATTATTGTATAATATTTCAGAATATATACAAAATATATATTAGAATGTAATTGCGAAAAAAAAAATACGTATATTTAAGAAGACCATATAACAGCAAAGATTTTGACATTTTGACAGGATTTGGCTTACATTAGTGAAATATTCACAACTTGAGAACAGTTTCTCAAGTCATAAATATTTTACGTGCGCTTGAATGGAAAATACTTGTTCCCTAAAAAGCTTGTACTCGTAGGTACAATATTTAGTTTTTCTTACAACCTTTGCAAAAAGGTACGGCCAACGAACTCGTAACGACCCTGCGAGAGAACGCGAGCCCGTTGTGGCCCGCTCGCGGTACAGGAATTAATAGGGTGGAAAGGTAACATGTAGTTGGCATTTATGGATGAAGTCATTTATAAACCACTACTATAATATCAGGCTACAACATACATAGTTCTCCCTGCTCTTTTTGATTAGTTTGTTTATTGCATCTACGTATGTGTTCTTGTCTATTCTAAGAAAAAGAAGTAGACGAAAATCAGCTGCTGTTACATTACGTGTAGAATGTTATGTTGATATATAAAATCTTCATTTAAGTACATATATCCCGAATTGCTAAACGTTTACGAACAAAGGTTCCTATATACTCTTCTCGACACAAACAGTTTTTCAGTGCTTCCACATTGCTTTTAGCGTTCAGAGCGCTTGAACACAATGAGCACGTGTTGCGGTGCATTACCGCTGCGTCACGTGCACTGCAGTTGCGGTGCACTGTCTCCAAGGTTTCTCACGCCAATATCAAAATAAAGCCGCATCACACAACTGCAGAGTTCTTGGCGGCGAAGTCACGAGCCGTGAGATTTCTTTGTTCTTTCTTATAATTGGCAATAATTGTTTTATACCTCATAAAGAAAAGAAAAAAAGAGGTGTCGTTTGTTATTTACTTGATATATTTTTAACTGCGTAAAATAAAAAAAATATACTTTCAGTTGCATCTAGGCAGTTAAGAATAGAACAGAAAAAAGAAAGCAAACTATTAACATAGAGTCGCGAAATATATATGTATGTACTTACCTAGACTATGGGTGTACAATCTTAATGTCGACTTCTATTCTTTTAATTTGTTAATAAGGAGATAGTAATTATGTTGTTTTGGAAATATTTACAGTCTCGCTTTAATTCCTTAGAATGCTAGAATGCTAAATTGTTTTGACAGCTTGGATGTGGAAGGTGGTTACTAGTAAGAATTTATTTATTGGTACCAACATCACTAATTACTCTACTAACTTACCTTTTATTCAGCAACGAAGCACTTAACGACGCGATGATAACTTTCACTTTTACAACAGCTGTAATCACTGAATCGATATACACATTTGTTTTGATTTGGGTTGCAACTTGACTCGTCGAAATTTGAAACGATTGTAAATTAAACTGCTTGCTTGCTTTCATTCTCTAGTCACCATGTTTTGGGGGGATCACGCTGTTGCAGATATATTTCAATAGAGACTTTAGATAAGGGATTATTTTACAGATAGTAAGTTGGATGTTTAAGGTTATGTTTTAGTGCGCGGAGAGGCCACGCGCGGCGCTGTCGGCGACCGGCGGTGGGCGACTGAGTGCGCGAAGGCGGGCGGGCCTGCTGGCATACCATCCGTACCGTATTCATCTTTACACGCTCTTTTCAAATAAAATCATCCGTCTCACTTGCACCCAACGAACTTTACAAAGTAAACGGAACGGCAATAACATTTTCACTGTCATTACAAGCTGATTCGCACTTGGCAACTGATATTGTTAAATTATCCTGCGGGTAATTTGGTAGATTTAGGTCGATACAACTCAAATAAACTTGTAGCTTTGTGTTTAAATGTTTTCTTTTACATCCAGCGGCAGCGTGTCTATCAGTTAAACAACGCGTGCCAATAATGTAATGATTCAAGAAATCTTTAAAGAATTAGCTTTATAAATTATTTTGTAGCACACTGAATAGTGGCCTAACATTTGTTGTTCGTATTTAATTCGAAGTTAATTTATTCGAGACTGGTTGATCTCACTGTACTGCTACTTAAGTATTTTAACGGTGCTATTAATATAGCTGTGATTGGAATCAAACGCGGATAAAACGTTGTATAATAGCTTTATTTCCTACTAGTGGCGGTCCGGGCTGCCTACATTATGCTCTACCAATCAATTGGTATAGTTTTAATCAGTTTCTTGAATTTAGTAATTTGTCATTTAAAAGACTTGGGTGAAGTGACTCTTAATCTTACAGCCTTGCCTGACATTTTCGAAGCTCGGATAGTTGGTGGACGGCATGTAGATCTCGAAAGTTATCCTTTCAGCTGTCAGTTTTTCAATAGAGGTGGTCTTTGCTCCGCAATTGTCTTAACAAGAAAGACTGCTCTGACAGCAGCTCATTGTTTTGACATGAATAAGAACGTTGGCGAAATGAAACTTTGGGCAGGTATCGTTATAGTAATATTAACATACAATGATAGGACAGATAATCTACTGTCAAGGGGATAAATATATGTACGTTACCAAGACGTCAAATTCATCTATACCTACACCTTTATGGCACAAACAATAAGGTCGGTGACACATATATTTGATATGACGGCTGCTTATGCCCTCCACTGTACCTGCTATATCATACAACTCTCATCTGTTTTTCGGTAAAATTTGATGCGGTGCACTTTGAACACTGGTAACATTTTGTCAACATCGATTAAAAAAAAATAGCGGTGTAGTGAAAATGAGACTTGCCTAACTATTTTCTGAAATAGTCTGGATTCATTTTAAAACAGTGTAATTTAAGTACCTAACTATGTAACTTCCAGCCGCTCGTTACTTGTTCGACCGTTCAGCGCAACAGTTCGACATCTGGGATTTCATAATACACCAACACTACAACGAGACAATAATGTTCTCCAATGACATCGCCGCGATTCTGATACACGGCTCTTTTGTCTTCGGCCGCTACGTCAGAAAAGCCGTGCTCAGCAACGGCGACGCCTGGATGAGAGAAACCGAAACAATGTTCATGGCTACTGGATGGGGAGAGACCTCGGTGCTTTATTTTTACCTACTAACTAAGAGAACTCATTTTATATATATATATACGATACGACAAAGAGGGCAAACGAAGCAAGTGGTCATCTGATCGTGAGCGAGCACCACCACCAATGGACATAGAGGATTCTAGATGTGTTGCCAGCTTCTAAGCTGGTTCTAAGCAAGTCCTCTAGGACTAGGATAGAATACCTCTAGTGCCAGTAATATCACAGACTGTCTTACTCTCTACGCCGGAACACAGCAATGCAAGCACTGCTACATTGCGGCAGAATTAGCGAGCAAGACGTTGGTAGTGGTCCGGACGAACTAGCACGAGGTCCTACCACCCGCAAATATTGACGTGCCATGTGATTTGATCAAATATGCATTAGATAAGTTAAGATACAGGGTCAACTTTGAAATTTAGGTTTGAAATCGTGAAATGAATGCAACCGCTTTATTGAATTAGGCGTTACTTTGCGGAGGTCCATTTCAATGAACAAAAAATATTTACCTTGCCACTCCGCTAAGCGAGTAGCAAGGTAAATATGGATGGAATCGTATGTGGCTACCTCATCAATCGCAACAATTAGCACTAGTGTTCCATCTTAGAACTAAATATGAAGCGTTATCGGAAAATCGGATTTCGATTCACAACTGAAATTTCCCCCTTGTTATGTGCTAGTTGAGAAATGCCAAAAAACGCTAAACTTTTTTCAGTATGGAGGCGAACTATCGGTACACGGCCTTATGGAGACACACTTGCGATACATATCGGTTAGCAGATGTAAGACGTACTATGAGGGACGGCAATTTAGCCCCGAAATGTTTTGCTTATATGGAAACGGGGAAAGAGACACCTGCCAAGGCGATTCTGGAGGCGGAATCGTGTGGAAAAAGTAGGAATGATTTTCTTATTAATGTCACAAGCCGTTGCAAATTGTATTACAGACGAAACATTGAGGTACTTACTTTCCGACATCTTTAAAATTTAAGACAATTTTAATTCAAAAAGGCCTGGAATTAACAGAGATTTTAATTCGTAGCTTCTTCTATGAGTTCAGACGTGTGTCCCGCCACCGGCATTTTTTCTTGATCTCACTAACAGGAACAGGCACATAAAGAGTAAATATGTGTGAAGAGTGCCGCTGCTCAATATCATTGGCGCTTGTCACATTTTAGCGTACATATTCTAACCTAGGTAATTGAAACCGGTTGAGCTTAGAAAATTTAATTAGACTTTTGTATGAGTATTAGTAACTTCTGTCCAATTACTTTCCATTTTTTATGGCAGATGGACATTTCCTTTTTTATCAATAGACTAGCTTCTGCCCGCGACTTCGTCCTCGTAGAATTACACATATAAACCTTCCTCTTGAGTCACTCTATCTATTAAAAAAATAGGGACGGACAGACAGACAGCGGAAAGCGACTTTGTTTTACACTATGTAGTGATTAGACAACATTTTGGTGTGTTCCCTGTGGATGTAATGTTATAATAAGAGTCAACTGAAGACACGATTCGGTTGCGAATAAATTAAAATACTTTCTTTTGTTTAAATTGAATATTCTGTAACGCTTGATTAGGCACACGAAGGTGGCAAGGTCGAGCGGCGGCTGGCACACAGCCATTAATAATGTAAACAATACATGTTCTCTTTCTACTGATCGAAGAATTAACGTGCTTTCTCGTCTCGTTTCCAGCGTGGTTGTGGGCGTCGTGTCCCACGGGAGCGGGTGCGGCACGGCTCCAGGCGTGTACGTCAACGTGAACCACTACCAAGACTGGATAAAGGCAACAATCAAGGAACTTCATAGAAGATACTGTCATTTCAGTTCTTTTGGCAGATAGTTCATCGCGGAGACAGTACATTTTGTTTTAAAAAGATTTTGTAATAAGTGCTCTGTTAAATATACTTTTACTTTTTATTTTGCAACGTTGTAGTAGGATGCAAAGGGTAAAATAAGTGTAATTAAATAAAACCTACATTGACGGCGATAAGTAAACGTCATAGCTCAATTCGATTTTAGAATACGAAATGAGTCGTAAATTTTGCGGAGTGGCATAAAATTAAACACTAATTATTACGACTATTAATGACTTCCACGCACAAACCACACGCTTTTCCTTTCCATAAAAGACAAAAGACGCACGGATCGCGCACAATTAGGTACTGAAAATGCCATATCAAATAAGTTTTACACTTAAACTTTGTCTGCCTACTCTCCTCTGTGTTAGCGTGTCGTTGTGTAACAGAGCTCCGACAAAAGATGGCAGAGTATATATTGAGGGGAAAATCGTTGGAGGACATGCAGTTCCGTTGGAAAGGTTTCCATACACCGTGCAAGTGTTTAACTACGGTGCTATGTGTGCCGGAAGCATATTTTCCAGTTGGAGTGTTTTGACTGCTGCGCATTGCTTCGAAAACAACAAAGATGTAGATGAAATGGAGCTACATGTCGGTAAAAATCAAATTTGCTTTATTGAATATCCAGCTACAAATATTACATTACTTTTTAATTTAAAACTTAGAATGCAGTCAATATTACGTTGTCAGTAGATAGAATCTTTTATTCATTACGATTGAGATATTATACCGTATATCCAAGCAGCTTAGGAACCGCCGTTAGACTGGAGGATTATCGACTTATTGACGAAACAACTAATGAATAGCCTTGGATCAGGATTCGACGTTAATGTTTAATAATGCTCAAGCTCAAGGCTTCAAATTAAACTTAAATTGAATGGCATGAGATGAAGAAGAGAATTTATTTTAGAATTTAGCCACTCAGTTTACGTCTCCGATGCTACTTATTGGATTAATTTAATCCAAATAAGAACCCAGTAGATGATAATTTGAGTGTGTATAAGAAAACATCCGTGTTTATCACGATTAATATTCAGGTTCCAGATACACTTACGATTTGGCAGCTGACAGGTACAACGTATGGTACGTCGTGACACACGAGGATTATAATAAAGCTTCACCTTTTGCTTGCGACATCGCTCTGATATTTGTCGATCGACCAATTCACTTCTCGAAGAAGACGTCAAAAGCTATTCTTGTGAACACCGCTGCGTGGATGTCGACAAAGGAAACGAACTTCACCGCAACAGGTTGGGGGTGGACGAAGGTACCATAAAAGTACATCATAAATTTGTATCTCTTGGCTACATTTCACAGTGCATTGGACTCCATTAGTTTTCAGTTCAACCATTTCATACTCGTAAGCTTATCTCCCAAACTCGTTCCATTTTGAATTATAACGATAAGTATTATGAGTACCTACACTCTTACTGTAGGTAATGGCTAACTCAAAATATGGAGATTTTTAATATCATTCTTTTAATTCTAACTCTTTTGCAGTACGGAGGGCCAATATCTAAGTTTGGCCTGATGATGACGGATCTGCAGTACGTGTCGGCGCAGGAGTGCGGCCGCCTGCACAACCTGAGGCTCACGCGTGACATGTTCTGCCTCTACGGGGACGGGGTGCGGGACACCTGCAAGGGGGACTCCGGGGGAGGTATCGAATGGAAAGGGTGAGAAATTATATAGCCAACTAAAGCACATTAGAGGCTGTGCGGGTGTGCTTGAGTGCGTATGGATGTGTATGTGTGTATGTATATTCCTGGAGACCTCCAGGAATATCAAGTCCTCAAGTCCTGCGATGACTAATTCCTGTAGTGATGAATGGTGTGGTGGGGGTGGAGATGAGGCCGTCACAACACTACCTCTTAATTGCACTAAAGGAATGTGATTAAACACAGCACAATCACGCTTGATGACGCTAAGAAGTGATCTAAGATGGAACACATTAGCCTAGTAGATACCCTTGGTTCGTTTTTTTTTTAGAGAGTTTTGAGAAGGAGGGTATTCCTTCATAACATCAAATCGTAAATCAATTCGTGTCCTTTTAGCAGCAATAATAAAGTCTCAAACCTTTGTTCCGTCGACACATAAGTTTCACCCTTAGCCTCAGCAGTTTCACGACAAAGTTGCCGAGCTCGACGCCCCGCGATAGGGTCTAAGTAGTTCTCGGTATAAACACACGCCGGAGAGTCGTTGTAGAGTCGAGTTGGTCAGCCGCGAGACGACTTTGCAAATTCAGTTCCGACATCATTGTAAGCAGTATATGCCAGTATTTCGAGTTGAAGTATACAAAATTAGGTATACCTGCATGTTCAGTGTTAATATTCAGTGTTTTTTTTTTGTAGATTAGAGATGGAATCACGATCACGTGAGGTTAAGTTAAGCTATTGCTAACCTTGGTCCGAAAGTTCTTCAATCATCTAGCCCTCATATCCGTTTGTTTTAAAGCTATTAGTTAATTAATTTCTAGTTTTAATAATGATTTTAAGAAATCGGTTGAATCTGTCGAACGCCTGTATTTTCTATCGATGTCGATGTTTTACTAGTATTGAACATCTCTTACTGTATGTTTATGCATATTTTGTGCATCCACAGAATGATAGTGGGCATAGTGTCTCACGGCGATGGCTGCGCGAAAAAAGACAAGCCCAGCGTTTACTCCAACGTGTGGTATTTCCGCAAGTGGATAGACGACCAAATAACCATATTCCTAGAAAAATTCTGCAACAGATCAACACACGAAGAAACTACTGCGGGTGATAGCGCGATCTTTGTATAAAACCAAAATTAAATAATATTCATAGTAATTACAGTCAGTATCACAAGTTCTAAAATGTATACATGTTTAAGATGCTGACTGTGCGTACATACCCATGATATTTTTATACATTTTTGTTGACGATGTACTTTGTATTTGCACTTGTTAGAACGAAAAGGATTCGAGATGTAAAAATATGATCCTGTAGCAAAAAAGGTGAAAAATCTTTTATATCTGAAATAAAAACAATTGCTCATTTTTGATAATAATTTAAATTAATTAACCAATAAAAAAAGTCTTTGATATTTTCAACTGTTAAGGACCGATGAAATGCTCCTTTAAACTTTGATTTTATTGTGGATTAACCTGGTATACTTATATTACTTTTTTGTCACATGATTAGGTGTTATCGTATATATATTCGCCGTAATTGGTAGCCAAGTCCTCTTCTATCCTGCAGTGCTTCCGAAGGAACCTTAGTGTGTTTAACCTTATCCACCTAAAAAAAAATTGATATTATTTCTTTATACGTACTATAATATATCTTAAGACTTACAACATAAGCCGCTTGCGGTATTTTTTCTCAAAGGTTTTGATTGACTGTTGGATACTTAAGGACATTGACAAGAGTGATCGCCAATTTTGCTTGATTTATTCACAATACCAAGAGGAGTTCTGTTGTCTTTATTGCTTAGTAAGTATCTAGAGCCCATTTCTCATACGATTATGGAAATCTCAGAAAAATGTTGATTGCCACACCATCGCTCAGTCCCGCACTTTGTTTTCCCTGGATCTCGATTAGTTGTCCGCCTGTAGGTATACCTACATAGCCCCTTAAAATTATTCCTGATTAACACAGCAGGTTTTTGTGTTAGTTGGTCTGCACACTCCTGTTTTACAATTTTTTTTATTGTGATTGACAAATGTTTCCGTACTGGTCGATGTTCAACGTCTACGGCGTCAAAGGGTTGACTTAATTTTGAATCCAAAATTAAGCTTGTTCTTCGTACATAACCAAGTTACATTACCAGCACTGGTAAAACGAACGTTGGATGATTAATTTGGATTAATTTAGGTTTAGGTGCGGCGAGGGCCACTACTAAGCCGCGAACATGTTTGTTTTACTTTAGAAATAGTCTTTATTGTACCTTAGAATGTCCTAGTAATGTAACGTGGTTATGTACGAAGAACAAGGGCAACATTACGATGTTTTTTTTTACAGAAGTTTAGTGTTCAGTTAAAGTAACCCAACCATCCGCTGAAATATTCCGGAATAATTGTGAGACAGCTTGTATTTTGAGATAAACAGTGGCGGACTAAGCCCGTCAGAGGCCCGGGGCGACAAAACTAAATGAGGCCCCCCAACTTAAAAAAATAAAAATTCTAGATGGCTGTAGTGTTTTGATCTTGATGACATTATGTAGGTACTAACTACCAAGCACATTTTTAAAGTCTTGTTTAGGATTTGATCAGGAGAACGAGGAGGCCTTTGGGGCCCCCCAAAGACCGGGGGCCCGGGGCGGGCCGCCCCTTCCGCCCCCCTGTTAGTCCGCCACTGGAGATAAACATAGCTTTATGTGTTACTTGTGGAAATATGAAACGTTGGTGAAAACTGCAACAATACTAGTTTCAATGCCCGTGTAGGAGACGATGCCCACCAGCCAGCGGTCGTCATAGACGGCGGCACCTCCGTTATCGCTAAGGCGTTTACTCTGGAAATAAACATACAGTCAGCTTAACGCGACCCTAAGGCTACGTAGAACCTTTTCACGATCAACGTCAGAGTAGTTTGACACTGACAGACACAAATAACAAGTCTATCAACTTATAGCGATAAGGTTATACAGTGGCCCAGGGTTCCATTTGGTTGACCGTACGTACACAGTTGAGAATTGACGCATGCATCAAATTCAATCATTAATTGTAGAAGCAAGGACTTATTTGAGCAAATTATAATTGAAATACTTACTTGCTGATATCTTCCGCAGAACATAGACGGAGTTAAATTCAGTCCATACGCGTGTTCACAATCCTTATTGTTTTGCAGAACTAAAGGCATTCGGGTTAGCTTCTTTACTCGGTGCTGAGACTAGAATTCAGTAATATTAGTTATTGAACAAAGCTCTGCTGAGGGTCCACTTGATGACATAAGTAAATCATGAGTGTGCGTCGATTCGCAATTATTTATTTTGTACAGATTTATATCGCAGCAAGCAGAAACCACGATGATCGTGATAAAAAAAAAATTGTTGCAAGCTCCGAGGTTGCAAGACAGCGCAAGAAAACCTATAAGATTTCATTATAAAATTTTCAACTTCGCACACTGATTTCAGCGCCATCTGTTTTAAAGTAAGCGAACTATTTCCAAGCATACGCGGCGAGTTACGATGAACTCGACTCTATCATAAACTCTTTCGACTCGTGAAGGCCCGTTGTTCAACATTTTTACGACAGATGTTGTTCCAAACGCTAAAAATAGTTAGTTAAAATTGAAGTTTTCTTTTGTTTCAACAAAAAATTACACAAAACTCTTTCTACTTAGAAAAGAATCTCCCTTCAGTAAGGTACAAATCTTAAACGAAACGATTCGGCTGTTACGAGAAAATTGGCATCGTTAATAGTGACTAGTACTAGCGGCAAGAAACTGTTCTCATAGTAGGTCTTTGACAGTTTAATGCGACCACATTCGAGGCGTTTGTCGCGGCAAAAAACCAACACTAAAAGCTTTGAGCCTCTGCTAAGTTTTAAACATGAAAAACGATTCGAACGCGATCGCGTTAACAACCCCATAATTATGGCCAAATTAGCAGCGGCACTAGCGGTAAGGAAAGGCATCAAACAGTCCTTCATAGTGTGAGTTGCACCAAGTTACTTCATATCCACAACGACATAAACTCTGAAGATCTTGACACTTAATTCATAGGTTAAGTAACTTGGTGCAACTCGCATAAGTGTGGTTTTTGACAGTTTAACACCAACGTGATCGAGAAGTATTTTGCTGCTGAAAACTTACACTGAGCACCGTTTGTTGCAGTTACGCTCCACTATTTAGTGACGCTGCCAATTTGAGCATAGTAATTAAAACGTTTATGATAACGCGTTCGAGAAGTTATGTTGTATGAAAGTCTATTGTGGCTCTGAGGGGCTACTCCGCAATTCGATTTTCGAAGTTCGTATCATACCATCCCTCTTAACTCTCTTAATGATTATTGGTATGAGTGAAACGGCACGAAACATATCTCTTTTTTCTATGCACGAAGCGAACTTCAAAAATCGTATTCCGGAGTATATAAGGCCTGAATACTGTTGTACCGTTGCTCATGAGGGGAGGCCTATGTCCAGCAGTGGACTAACATAGGCTGATGATGATGATGATGATGATGATGATGATGATGGCTGTTGTACCTGTTGGGTGCTCGCCCAACCCGTGGCCATGAAGGAGCTGTCGGGGCGCAGCGCGGCGTCGGGCTCCGCTATGACTATTTTCTTTACATTCTCACTAAAACTCACGTGATACTGCAAGAAGACAAGTAAAAAAATTACGGTTGGTAGCATGAGCATAGGTACTCTTGACAAGGACGAGTGCCGGAAAGAAGGGGCACTAAGCTTGTTGCGTCATTTCAAAAATAGTCAATGTGATTTCAAAAATTAGCCCCGTACAGTATAATACTATTGATTAAGCAATTTACAAGAACATTGGGCAAACGGCCAATGTAAATGAGCCGTTTTCGTTGAATAATGCATTGTACACATGCTGCGTAAATGTAAATGTACATACAAGTAAACAGTTATCTTAACCCGTCAAGCGTCCAAGCGTTTACAGTTGTAGTCCTTAACTTTTTCGGTACTTTTTTTAGGGACTGCATAATGCACTCCCTAGGACATTTCCCGCCCGAAAAAGACGCTTAACGCGTTAACTAGTAGATAAGGTGGTCAAATCTGAAACTGAATGTTTTTCCAACATGTTTATACATCCTCAAGCAAAGTAGGATTACTTAGTTCGGATTTTTCATTTCTCCTGTATCATCTAGCTAGGCGGTAGACGGTGACTGAAAGAACCTATGACTAAGATCATTTTTTGTTTTTTCCAACACTAATTTCTTATATGTAATAGAATGTAGATGACAGATTTAAAAAAAAAAACTGTCCTTACCATTCGGCACTAAGCAATTATTTATAGTTAGTTTGAGTTCAGCGTATTTCGCATACACATACCCCATGCCAAAGTAACGGAACGTTTAGCACTCGTTTCGTTCGCGTTCCTTGGTTATCACTCAATGCGTCCCTTTCTTACTGTGGGAGTTAGTTAAGGACGAACTGATTGACAAATAGGTAAACGGCGTGCCTGCAAGGCCCCCAGAAATGACAAACGAGCATCCGCTGCCATTAGCATCGTTAGCCAAATAGCCCACGCTGACCACACTAATACCCACAATCTACCAATTAGTTATGTGGGTTTAGTTTAGAAAGAGCATAGAAAACTTTTACAGGTGTTTTCATTGCTGCAAACAGAATTTAACTGCCAGAAGTTAGTGAAATATCCACTTTAAGAAATGACTTTTAAGCTACTAATAGCTTAAATGGGGAATCGTATTGAACTATATGATGTACCTACGAACCGCACGTACCCATATCCGATTAATGTTAGGCTAACCTAAAACAACATGACGGCACATTAGTTAATATTAAAATAGTTTACCTCTAAGACTAATAGAGCGATATCGTTATCCAGTTGGCCTAGGTGTTCGTAAAATTCATGTTTTTTTGCTTCTACCACAGGTATAGTTTGCCTACATAGAAAAACAAGGTACTTTATTAGTCTCATTATACCTGGATTGTTGCCAATACAAATGATTTAATGAAAGGCGGTCCAAATCGCTACCCGCGAGAAGCATTTGTGAAATCCGAAGCATACATAATTATAGTAGTAGGTACATATAAATGAAGTCTACTATAGTAATACAAGAGTTTGAGTAAAAAATAATTTTCTTGGCATTAAAATAAACTTCTCCTTAATGTGCGTAAAGAAACAAAGGATCAAAATTAATACTTGTAGCTGTTATTGCCTGATTCTTCGACCTAGCTTATCGGTGGTGTAGTTCATTGATGTATTATTAAAAGTTAATTACCCGTCATCGATAATAGACTCCACTCCAATTTTAACAACTATCTTTGCATTTGGTTCAACGAGACAACTGGCCGTCGTGAGGATCGTTTTGCTTCCAATGATAATCCCGGAGCAGAACCAATCGGAGTAGAACACGAGCGCGTGGTACGGAATTAGGGATATTTGTGCTTGGTTCTGGTTTTTCTGGTCCGAGTTCGCATGTCTGCCTTTGCTCTCGGGTAGATATAGGACTGCGTGAGTGAGAGAAAACAACGTTAGATCGTACAGCCTGAAAAAGAACAAAAATAACTTCACGAACACTGTAAAACAACGCGGAGCTGTAACATGGCGTCGGAAATACGCCGTAACTCTGCATTAAATTCTGGGGTACGGGTTTTATTTTTTAATTACTTTCCAACCTAATATTTAAGCATCTTAGATCATACTATACTTATTTGATTAACTTTGAGTGTATTTCATTAGCTAAAAAGCGAATGTACCTAAAGGTGAAGAAAACATAACGTGTTTTATCTACGCACATAATAATATCATTAGTGTTCTATAATGCGTTCAGAAACCGTAGAAATTGACCAGCATTATCACACATTTAAAAATCTGTACTGTAATAACATTACAGTACAAAAATCTGTATTGTTATGGTTATAACTGGAACGTGTGATCTTGTTTTGAAGCTCGGCAAGGCTCGTTTCAAAAACCACACTCGTGTTTTAAGGACCCTCATTATGTAACGGTTGCATAAATGCTATATAATTATTTAGGCATTGCATAAAAAAATTAACTATGACGTTTTTAAAATAACCAAGCATTCCTGTGTAAACTAAATAGTTGTAGGTCGAGAAGAAAGGCTTTCGTTCAATATCTGATTAAGATACTTTTAACTTTACTCGTAAACAGGCGTTTCTGTGTTGAGCACTCACAAAATCATTTTCTTGAAGTATCATTAAAATGTAAATTTGATTTAATTTTTTTGTGGAGGTTAAAGCCGCATAGCGAATGTTTCGAAGAGCTCGGCTTGTTAGTACCGCGACCCGCGAGCCACTAATAAAACTGGAACGATAAACAAACCGAGACTGCCATTAAAGCGATAAAGTGAACTCGTATTTGTGAGTAAAATTTGCAATCATACTTCGCCGCCCCAAATAGCCGATATGATGTTATTACCATTTTCGAGAGAGAGCAGACCGCTTTGTAATTTTGAAGCTGAAACCGATCAAGTTAAAAATATCAAGTACCTATAACTAACAGATCTTGAATTGAGGTGAATTATATCGTATCCATTTACATCATTTATGAAACGAAAAGGACACTATATTCGCATCTTTATTAGTGTAAACTAATTAAATTAAACTATTTCTATTCTATAATGCTCAAGAAGTTTGCCTGAAACTATAATTGATTTTGGTGATAAATATTACAAGTTTCAGAGGAAATATATTTTTGTTAACCAACGTCGATACAACCATTTATTTTCTAGCTGATTTTGTTAGTTATTGCTGTCGTTAAAAAAAGATTACGGCAAATTGAGAACTTGCCTCTTTTTTGAATTGGTAACAATTTTCGTTTTTAATTCATAACATGACGCTGTGGGAACGAGTATGTCAATCCATTCACTTCAAAAGACACTTCAAGTCAAAAGCACACATTAGCTATAAATAGTATGTTGAATAATTCTTACTTTAACGAACGTTGTATACAAATAAATAGTAGGTAATCACAAATTCTATATCTATATCGTGTTTAAGTGGTACCTATAGATTTTCCTCCGCAGTGGTTATATGACGCGCCTTCTACACACTTTCGATTTGCATTTAGGTCACGTTTCGAAGGGAAGTCGCAGAAATGGACTTACTTCACCGGCTGTTGTTATCTCGCACCGTTTTAAGGACAAAAGGTCCATTATCTTTTACTGATACGAATCTATTCGTGGCTATACGCACATATGGGTACTTAATAGAATATGTTCGACTACGTTCATTCACATATTTTTGAACACACGATACACGCAAATACTTACATCAATATCGACAACTATCTCTATTAAACGTACCTGCCATTTTCTGGGAAACTACATCCATTAACCGAATTGCTTATTACGATGGAACCTGAAGCATCCTAAATATTTCAGAGGTAACAATTTTTTTTTCTGAAACCTAATGGCGGTTTTCCCGTAGGTACATGAATAGAGATTACAGGCCTGGTGGGTTATAGACATATGCCCTTAAGCTAATACTAATACTACTGAATACCTAATCTTAAAGCTTTCATCTTAAGTAAGCTTCAAAATGTTCGTAATGAAATCTATTTGAAGTTGTCTTTTATTGCTTAACTTTGAGCATAAACAGTGCATGAGCGCAGTTTACAAGTTGAAGCTGCAACAAAACCTGTTAGTTCGCATGTTACGTTTCGTAGTGTTCAGAAGCTATATATAACATGTTGCTGACCATTTACAATATAGTCCAAATGGAAACTCCGATTTGTTAAATTGCTGTATTTATAATATTGCCAAACAAATGAAGTGTTATAAAAGTTGAACTAAAACGAACATTCCGTCTGGTGTACGGGTGGAGTTTATGAAGGTGGACATTATAGTATGGTTATCTCTGTTTTGTACGGAACTTATCCGAGTCAGTTGTTTTATATTTGAAACTTAAGCATTTTTCAACTCAATATTTTTTTATCAAATTATATCATTGTTGAGGGCTACGTAGTAACAATTTTTCCAAGCGAATTTTAACACAATACGGTGAACGGTGTTGTGTGTTTTTATTTTGTTATAATTTAGTTAAGCTTAAAAAAATCCCAAGGCAACAAGGCTCCGGATTTACTACCAAATGCTAGTACTAGGACTGCGCCTAGCAAAATGCGGCAAGATAATTAATTGAAAAAAAAATAGATTCAGTTAATGACTGAACCACTAACAAATATATAAGTGTAGGTACTCACTTTTTATTCCTGTTTACGTAGTTGGGTTCTCAAGTGCGACTCGACTAGATGGAAAGAAGGTTGCCCGTAATAAGGACGGATATTTTCGGTCCTGCCCTCTTACAATAGAGATACTTATTTCGGAGAAGTGCTGACAACTCTAAGTATTTGCTCGCAAATTGGACTTAGCCATATTCATAACACGTTTAACAACTGTATTATGTACCGTCTTTAACTTCTTTATCGTAATTTATCGTGAAATATGTTGCTTGAATTTTTGGTATAAGTATACTTCACGATAAATTTCGATAAAGAAGTCGATAAATATCTAAAACCCAAAAAAACAGTCTTTGCGCACGAAACCGTGATTGAAAGTACCTAATGCGAAATCATTTATTTCCTTCAAGTAATATTACCGCACAAAAATGCAAGAGATTAAACGTAAAAATAAATACCCACGTACTCGGATTTTCATGAAATAAAATATTTGGTATGTTGTATAAAGATCAATTTAGGATTCAGGTCACGTAAGCAGTAAGTTTACAGCTCGGGACCCAGAACGGGGGATTAGGGAGACGTTGAAAATTATAACACATCAAAGCACTCGAATTGCTTTTAATGTAGTATTATTGTGATTTGAAAATGGATAAGCACATAAAATATTGTTACATATACGCATTTTAAGGCAGCGTGTGTAAAATATGCAAGCGGAGGCTACCTAACTTTTTGCACAGGCAAATGCATATCTGCCTAACGCGTAATCGCGCTAAAATCTTTACATCTTACATCAACGTCGGCCATCTTAAAGGACGCGGTGATACGTTAGAGTGAGATGGAAATACACGGTGCTCATTCTAACGTATTATCGCGTTCCTCAAATCCATCTCTTTGCTAATGTTGTAATGTTGGCAAATTGTATGTAGAGGCTGTAGAATGGATATACTTAAGTATCGCGATGGAAAAGCAATGGTAACTACTGTTAATCGCCTGCTAGTTTGCGTGAGAATATTACGGAATTATACTTTACTATTGTTATTGTAATTGCTCCTGATTCATCTTAATATGTCAACCATGTTAAATACAATCATCTCTTTCATTCTTAAGAATTCGCGATCAAATGTCAAATTTCATTGTCACAAATAAAATAAACATGACCGTGCTTTACAAATACGCGACGAGCGAATTTCGCAATTTATAACGCAAATTTAATTATTATTATTATTTAATTTAGACATTTAGGATTATTTTAGGTTTCGATCGGTTCTTTTACTTTTTCTGTGTGTCTACTCTTGCTTAATACTCATGTCCTGTCAATCGTTCAAAGGTTAACTGGAAGAGATCCCTTTTAGGGATAAGTTCGCCTTTGTGCATGTGTGTTGTCCTGTATTCATCTTTTTCTTGTGTTTTATGTACAATAAAGAGTTATACATACATACATACATACAAATAAAATAAATGTATACTTACTGTCTCCATGGAACTTCATGATTATTTTTGGAAATCCTCTAGGTAGCGCTAATAGCTGTAAATTACCATAATAAAATGCAAGCGTTGTTTTTTAAAATACAACGCACATAGAATTGATTACTTTTGTTTTAATACCTTCGTTCATCACTCTGCCTCAATCATAATATTTTGAATATCTCAATGTCATAACTTATTTAATATTGAAACTGTAATTGGAATTGTTTTAGAATATTTCACGCTGACCAAAAAGTGTGGTCCATTTAATGAAAAAAGTTAGGGGCGAGTTAAACACGCCAAACGATGAGGCCAGTAAGAATTTTGCACCCGTCGAGCCTTGCATGAAAGATTATAAAATTTCTCTTGCACAGAAATCTTAATTCAAATTACAGAAATAACGCACTTCGAGAAGAACCGACCGAATCTAATTCAAATCGTCTTCAAAAATGTTATCTTGTAGGTATCTCGTTCTTTCATACATATACATATTATTATACCTACAACTCTTTTATTAAGTATGATTAAGCTATACCGTGAAGTTTCAATTCAGAATATTAACTGCACTTAACGTTTTTTTTTTTTTTTTTTAATCTTTATTAATGAGCTTGGATCATTTCAGAATGATCATGTCAGCTCCAAATGCCTATTATAAAAAAACACAACAACCACAAAGTAACTTAAAAACAACAGAATTACATAAATATTTATAAAAAAAAACTGTAAACAAATTTAGCCGGTTCGGAAAAAGGTTTCGCCAATATTGTGTGAAAAACACCTACATCCAAAAGGTTAAATCCCCAAATGCACTTAACGTTGTGTCAAGTTATTCAGGTTGAATTAACTTCAGTGTACTATGTTGTTAATGTTATTATCTAGTACCTAATACCGCAAGTTGTCGATCAGAGTCTGATAATTGCCTAGTACCGTCGTAATTAATAAGTTACCTTATTACGAGCAACCGCTACACAACTAAACTGTATTCCCAGTGTAACCACCATCAATATTACTAGTATGGAGTAGCGAGGGAGCTCAAAAATACACTTGGTAGTGTCGTACCAGGTTGACAGTGACCACTGCTCTAATACATTCCATTAATCTATTATGTTTGATCTACTAACTTACAACTTTTGTCATAAATAATTTACGAAGCAGTTTTTACATACAAGATTATGTCGAAGTAAATGGAGGTTTAAAATGTGGAAGTATGATAATTACTTTATACGTTAAAAGTAGGAGAGTTCTCGTTTCAAAGTTTTAACTTTATAGTTGGAACGTGTAAGAAAATTTCAGCGTGTAATATGGCGCAGGTAGGTACTAGAAGCTTAACGTTTAAGGATGTAGTATCGATGTCGCTGCTTGATTAAAATACAAAATGAAAAAATTGGCTAAATACCTAGGTATATTAATGGTGCTAAGGACATAAGGTCGAAGTTGGTGCGGTGCATTTAGTTGTTATTGTAGCCTTTACTGAACTAATTACCCGTACTTTGAACACTAAAAAGAAACACATAAATACTGTTGTTCTGCCAAAGTTAATATGAAGTCGGAACTCGTACTTGGGTCTATGGCCTCTTCCATTTACACAAAATGAAGTTTCTAAGTTCATGTGATCAAAATATAAGTAGGTATAACTTTTTGAAAGTGTATTGTCATACAAAACTAATTGGCAAAGTGTGAAGGCATCAAGTGGTATCGGATATCGGATGTCGGCGACCGGTGTCGGATACCAATATCGGTTCGGATTACGTGAAAACGGTTTCACAGAGGACTATTGACTTGGCGCGGCTGTTGCCTTGACACCCGTCATGCGCTGAAAATTTTATGAACAACGTCGCTCGTCACGTGCGAAGTTTCTTACAAGGCGGATGATTCTTGAGTAAGCGCTCAGAACTTTTGTTTGAAATTACGATGTCACAGTACAAGTAGCATTGTTAATGCACATCACCTCAAAGCTTTACTGATACATCTTAATAATCTTGCTATAATCATTATAAACGCGATTTGTGAGGGTAAAGTGATTTGTAAAATTTGCCATACGGCTAATTTAAAATCTGGATTATCTCCTCGCATACTTTTATCTCAAAAAATTGCATTGTTCGCGTGGGATAGTGTAAAACTAATTCCTTGTAAAAAAAGTCGCAGGCACTGCAAGATAAAAAATTTGGTTATTAAAAGGATGAATGGAAATGCAATCGATAAAATGTAGAGTTAGCCAAGTTTGTAAAAAGATGTATTTTTGACACATTTTTTTTTATCATGCATATGCTCACTCTCAAAAAGATTTGATGGCCTAACTTCTAGTGCATTTAACCGCCGTAGCGCATACACGTGAACTAGCCGAATACTGCAACAACATAAACATAACACACACAACCGAAAGAGTATCAAAATATGTAAACTCTTTTGCTAAAGAAAAAAGCCGACGGGCAAGTCTCGTTAACGCTGCCTCGCTTTTGTTGTGCAGTGTTGCTTTTTCTGCGTTTTTAAAACTGATGCAATCACACAGGTACATTGTGCGCTAAAGATTGCTTCATATTAGTCGAAAGATAAATGTGTTGAAGTTGGCAGCGGGAAGATTGGTCAATTAAATGTCGACTTAGTCATGTAACTTTAGATTTACTTTCTCGTTATATCTATTTAAATCAATCAATATTATAAATCTGAATGATTGTGAGTATGTCTGTCCATCAGTCGGTGTATTTTTTAATGTTTGACATAAAAACGCTTGGACGTATTAAATATGTAAGTACTTAGATAGTTCAATATCTGATTAACACATAGATTTTTATGTAATTTACCTACGCATATAAAATTCAGATATTTCCATCGATAATCTGAATGACGTCCTCAGAAGGGTGCTCGTCAGTGCCAACGTTCCTGCTGCTCTGGAGCCCCAGATCGCACGGAACGATGGTAAGCGCCCTGATGGGATGTCACTGAATCCGTGGAGGTACGGACGTGCGCTGGTGTGGGACGCTACTTGACTGCTACTTGACTGCTCCCAATGACGTGCAGGCATGCCGTGCGGCGGTAGACACCCCAGAGCGGGTAAAAAAGACAAAATGCCAGTGTCTCGGCGCCAAGTACGAGTTCGTCGCATTTGGCGTCGAAACACTCGGTTCGTGGGACAAGGGCGCACGTGGGCTCTACAGAGCTTTAAGCAAACGCCTGAGGGAGGCAACGGACGACCCTCGCGCCTGCAGCTTTCTCGCACAAAGACTCGCAAATGCGATACAACGCGGGAATGCTGCCTGCGTGATGGGGACCCTACTTAAGGGTCCAAATTTATTTTAATTTAAATTTTTATTAAGTTATTTTTAAGGTAGCCTTAGTTTATATTTTTATAAATACTTGTGTAATCATTTGCAAAATAAAGAACTTTTTTTTATAAAATAAATTCCTTAATTCAATATGTTCCCACAAAACTTAAAAACTAAAATATTTTCAGCATGGCTTTAGTTTAGGCTTAACTTCTTACTGTTACTTGAATTGTATATAATATATAAAAATATCAACGCATATCGCATGACAACCTACCGCTAACACCCCAAAGGTCTTCTGTGGGTAAAACCTAGCTAGTAAAATGTTGAAGTGAAACCGCTAACGGGTGCGATTCGAGCGCAGCATCATAAGAATAAAGGCTACAGACGCGTTACCTACTCCACATTTTTCGCTCTACTAGCAGAGAGGCGGTTCTACTAAAAGGCCCCCAGCCCCAACTGAACACCTAGTACAGCACAATTGGAAACAGTTTTGACAAATGGCTATTAGACAATCAATCATCCACCGATATATCACCCGGTATTAGACTAGGTACTGTCACTCACCCAGAATCGGGTTTCTTTATAAAACCGCTGATTGTCCTGCGACGCGTGTGCGCTAGCGACATGTGTGTAGCGGATTTCGCTTGACACATGGTCTGGCAACCAGAGTTGGGCGTTATCTAGATAATTATTTCAAATAAATTTATTCAAAGATAAATTCAATCACAAATAGGCCTTGACAACTTTTTTATTTAGGTAAATTATCTAGATGAAAATAACCGACCTCGTTTGTTATTGAAGTAAGCTTATAATAATAAATGTATACAGAATGTCACGTCGGGTCAAACGGTCACACTGACATTCATCTTTTATTTAAAATCCCAACTAATTTATCTAGATAAAAATGAAACTGATCTAGATAAATTCAAAATAGCAAATGACGGATTATTTAGTTACTTCAAATAAAAGATGATTTAGTTATCTTCCCGGTTTTTCGTAAATAGATAATTTCTGCCCAACTCTGCTGGCAACATCGCGCGACACGTGTATTGCATACATGACATAAGTCGCGCGATGTCAGACGAAATCGGCCGGCATCGCTTGACATCTTGCCGAGCCGATTATGTCGTGATAAATTTGTCTCCTATTGTATCCGTGGCTTAACACATCATAATATTATGCCTGATAGCAAGGTCTTTCGAACGAGGCTAACGTGCGAAAGTTGCATATAATATATACATACATATTTTTGACAGCCTTAAGTTTGGTTGCATTAATTAGTAATTTTAGTAAGCACATTATCAGTTTGATCCATTTGATTCCCCTTTCCACCTATACGCCTACAATCATGCTACGCCTTCAGGCCTTGTTACCTCAGGCTCTGTCTACCTCGTAAGGGGAATAAACGTGATTTGTGTATGTATGTACATTATCCGTCTCCCGCTGGTAATGGCTTTCCCATTAGTATAATTAAAGTGTCTTTGTATGTGATAACCGATAGAGTGTCGCATCTATTATTAATCATTCATATAACAGCGTCGCTTTAGTCGCGCGACCGGCGATTCGTATTCAGTGGAGGTGTCGGTTGGAGTGGACCATTTCTCTTGCTGCGGGTTCTGCTGACTCGGAAGTATTATGTTTACTTTCACTTGGTACAGGTTTACTGATATAGGAAAATGTATAGCTTTCAATTCTTAAAAAATAGCGAACCCTTTTGATAAGCTTTCATTTAACTTTGTCTGTAGGCAAGGAGTCGCAAAATTCTTCGACTAGTTTGACTGAACGGCTAAAAGGATTGTTCATTAAATTTTGCCCAAAAATGTTGTCGGGGCTATTGGCGTCGGTTCACTTTGAAAATCAATTAATGTATGGAAACAATTGTCGATCAGATTAAAAGTCTGAAAAACATTTACAGGGCTATTAAGTCCGACTAACCTAATAACCTGCTGAAATACCGCGGAAGTATTTTAAAGACACCTTGTATGTATGCTGGGATCACATACATACACATACACAAATCACGTCTTTATCCTTTACGGGATAGACAGAGCCTAAGATAACAAGACCTACAGGCCACGTTTATCAAGACACTGAGGGCGTAGAGGTGGAAAGTGGAATCAAAATAGTGATGGGTTGCTAGCCGTATTAAATCAAATCTTGCAAATCATAGTTGTAAGTTCAGTGATAGTACAATAATCAGGTAGAGTGTTTTTATTTCTTATTGTTTCTTGACAAACTTCGTTTTTCATGCGACAGACGTCTGAACTAAAGAAAAACGAATTGCCGAAATACACTAGGAAAATAGAAGCACTGTACTTAGTGAAGTTCATTTAATCCTGCCAGCTCCGCCTTCGCAGGAGGGAACTCTTTAACGATTGTTCCGATGAACTTTAAATTATGTAAGTTGTATGACAATACGAGTAGTCGGAAAAAAGCACGTATTAAAAATGTTCTATTTTCCAGATGATTATTATTTTGTTTTCGGTACGCAAAGAAGAGGACAAACAAACCGCTATCTACTTCTATTAAAATGCAAAATAATTAAAGTTCAATTTTACTTTGTCTCGCTAAATGTTACATTAGACTGGACCTTCGAGCTCAGCACTGTGTACTTTAGCGCTTATTATGGCTACAAAACGTAGACTCAGATTCCACTGGAGCAGAGCATTTCTGAAATATTTTCATTTTTAATCCACTTAAAAAATTGGTTCTCTAATCATCGGAATCTTTTTCTGAAGAACAAAATAGTTTGCCATCTCTCCGTCTACCTAGTCTTGAGTTTGTAGGTGTTACTTGTAATTTACATGCAGAATAACATAAGTTTGATCTTTCGCTATAAGTAAATTGACTGTAGGCGACGCACCTATTTAGGCAGCCACCTTTTTTTATTAAAACATTATACTTTGGCACTGGCCACAAATAAAGTGAATTGCACGCAGCGCTAAAAGAAAACAAAAACAAAAGACAGTCGTCTCATTGCTCTTGTCAGCGCTGCGTGTTGAATTTTTACAATAATTTAAATTGTTTTATTTATTAGTTTCTACAGTCTACATTGACAGTTGCTAAATCTAAAACCCCGCCTAGTTAATTACACGTAAACACGATGGTTTTTTACGTTTCAGAATAAACAACACGGCAGCCCATAGTAAGTACGATGGTTTAATATATTTACTAGTAATAAAGTTGAGTAGTTTATTCGGCTGACCTTCGTTTCTGAACAACAACGAAGTACATCTACTTTAACATTTTACTGTCGAATGCTTTGTTTACATAATGTACAAGGAAGGTCCGAGCATCGAGGCCGGCGCGCGTCGTAGCTCGTAGCGCGTGCTCGTAGCTGCGGCAGTCACGCGAAGCCGCCCGCTCCAGCCGGCCGCTACGACCCGTGCTACGCGCTACGAAATGTTGTGGTTTTCCCTTACGCTCTTGGCACTTTTCGCCTCGGTCCAAGGACGAGCGGTAAGAATAACTTTTCGTTTTAATGATTGTGTTGATAAAAATTAAGTCGTTATCTCAAGACTGATTTGGCTCTGAAATAGCATTTGTTTTAAATATTTTGTTTTGTCTGTGGACATTGTCGCGACGGTGGCTTAAGTTTTTAACACAAAACTTAATTAAAACATTAATGATGTTGTGTCTGTACTACAGTTTCTTTTAATAATTCATAATCACATAAGAGTATTAACGTAAAAGTATTGTGAATGTACCACTTGCTAAACAAATCACGAGGATCTCGTTTAAGTAAACTCATAAGCTCATACACGAACAAAAGTTTATAGACTTAAAAGGCAAACTTGGATTTATAAAGGCTTTACAGTTAAACTTTATTTATTTGCACGCGCCGTTCACGTGTTTGCTAACGTATAAACAAAAATGGTGGGAAAATAGCCATTTCAAATAAAGTGCCGTGCAAGTACGCAATATTATAGGTTTATTATATTATAGGTTTAATACATTTTAGTCTGGTGTGTTTTATTTTATGTAAAAACTAGCTTCACTTAACTTCGTCTGCGTAGAATTATATATACAAACCTTTCTCTTGAATCACTTTATCTATTTAAAAAAACCGCATCAAAATCCGTTGCGTAGTTTTGAAGATCTAAGCGTACATAGGGACGGACAGACAGCGGAAAGCGACTTTGTTTTATACTATGGAGTGATTTTAAGTAGTTTCATATTCTTCATTGTCTTTGACTTGGTACAAAATCGTACAAGTATACGTATTTATTTTTAAAAAGCGATTAAATTCATTCATTAATAAAATTGGTGTTAGAATCTTACTAATATTATAAATGTGAAAGTTTGTGAGTATGGATGTTTGGATGTTTGTTACTCTTTCACGCCAGAACGGCTGGACAGATATGGATGAAATTTGGAACATAGATAGATTATAGTCTGGAATAACACATAGGCTACTTTTTGTCCCGGAAAATTGCGTAAGTCCTGCGGGATAGCGATAAACGAAGTCTATGCAGACGGAGTAGCGGGCAACAGTCAGTATGTAATATTTTATCAATTTGAATAATTTTTGTTTTTGAAACATTTGTGCAGGTCCAGGGTAGGTTTAAACGGTGAGAAAACATTTAAATTAACAGGAACGGTTGCGAAGCCGCGGGCAACAGCTAGTCATAAATCTATATATATAAAAGAAAGTCGTGATAGTTACACTATTTATAACTCGAGAACGGCTGAACCGATTTGGCTGAAAATTGGTAGGGAGGTAGCTTAGAACCAGGAGACGGAGATAGAATACTTTTTATCCCGATTTTCTCACGGGATTTAAAAATTACAAAATGTTGTACTAATAAAGCTACAGACATTAAGTAAGTAAGTAAGTAAGTAAATGCTTTATTGTACAAATATAAAGAAACAGATACAATAAAAATTAATTAAATTTAGCATGCCTACACATTATTCCTTGATTAGTATAAAGATGCACTTACAAAGGATTTTTTCAAATTTCCCACGGGATAAAAACACGAGGAAAATAATTAAGACTAATTAGTAGATAATATTCCTAGAGGATCATGTAGGTGCTCTAAGAAGGGATTTTCCGAATTTCCCACGGGATAGGCAATAAAAACCTTATACTTGGAGACATGAGTGGATGTATGGGGTGTGTCGTCACTCTGACGTTATCTGCGCGGACGAAGTCGCGGGGAAAAGCTAGTAATAAATAAATGAGGATTGGTGTATTTTAGTATTAACGGTCACATTAAAAAAAAACGAGTAAAGTACTTATTTCAAAGCCAAAGGTGCAAGTTGTCAAAATGTCTCATTTGAATAGACGCTGTCTGTATTATACGACACGTAATATATGGGATGGGTTCGTCTAAATGAAAGGTCACTGTCTGGAATCAACGGGCGTGCGTGACGGGGGTGATGAGTGGGGTGATGAGCGACGGGTGACGAGTGCGCACTCTTTTATACTAATGATGGTACTAAGTGAAACACTTTGCGGCAGCTACAATTTCAAATTAAAAGTAAAACAATTTTATTTTTTTCTTGAAGAATGCCTTTTGTAGTCAACGATTTGTTATATCCCTGCTCCCTACTAATATTATAAATGGGAAAGTAACTCTGTCTGTCTATATTTACTCTTTGACGCCTAAATCACAGAACCGAGTTTAATGAAATTTACTACAGAGATAGTTTCAGCCCCGGGGAAGGACATAGAATAGATTTTATCCCGGAAAATTACACAGTTCCCGCGGGATAGCGATAAACAAATTCTGCACAGATGGAGTCGCGGGCTAGTATTATATAAAGTACACTTTTAACATGAATCGCGTTATTTTGTTATATACCTATAGAAACTCATTAAAGTACGCTATTGATAAAAAAATAGTTTTCATCATGTTGTGACATATTTATATATTTATTTATACATATTATCATACAAATTAATTAGGAATCAATCCACCGTAAAATATATTCACAGTAAACGTCACAATAATTTTCCTTGTCAGTTCAATCTAACGTCACGTCACTATATTAACATTTACTGTGAAAATATTCCACTCAGCCCTAGCTTACAGCGCACACTACGAGCAATAGTCATTAATAAAATATCCTATTTGGGAGTTTCCAAATGAATGACTAAAGCTAGCACAGACGGCACCTTGTAAAGTATTGAATCCTAAAGGTTAAAATTAGAAAGAAACGTGATGACACACCTCAAGATGAAAATTACTGTAGTTTTCATCTGCTACAACCTTAAGTATTGAAGCGTAGTTGGTAAATAAATGGTCGGGAGACTGTTGTTTGCTGGCAAGCAATCGCGGTAACCACATCCCGAGCGTAAGCGCTTTACTACTAGCTATTGCCAGCGACTTCGTCTGCGAAGAATGAATTTGTCTCTGTCCCGCCGGAACTGTTATAGGTCGACCAAGACATTTCTTTACAAGTCAATATGACTAGGGAGTGTCTTTTTTCCTAAAATATTAATTGCAAAATAGAAATTTAAACCACTTAACTTGTTCGAATTTACGAGTAGGTACGTAGTAGAAGCGAGCTGCGTTTACTCCGAAATTCTAATCTCATTGTCTGTCTCCGTATAATTTTACTCGACGTAAGTAGATAGACAATTGCTTTCTCTTTCACGATTTTCTAACATATTTAAAATAGGAAAGGAGCTCAGTTGCTTGCAAAAGATGATTTATTTATTTATTTAGATGTTACGGTCGCAAGCAACAATCGTGGCAAGTTCGGAGAATTGCCACCGTGTGCTTGTATTTACTTTCAACTGTAAGTGTTAAATATATATAATTTTGTATTCTCAATTTTAAACCTGTGTTAAGACGGCAACTGTGGCGCCCAGAGCCACTGCCGGTATTACAACTTTACAACCATCCAGCTATTTTAAAACCTTTCCCTCCTACGCATTCGTCATAATTCGATTATGGTCCTGTTTATAATTATAGAAATAGACATAATTAAATGTACTGAGCCTCGCAATATCGTAACTCGTTCTATTTACCTCGACTTTTAGGTCGCCTGGAGACTGTTGGTTGGCAAGCAATCGCCGCGACCACAGCTCGAGCGTAAGCGCTCATTACACGGTCTCACCCGCCCGGGGCAATGCGGCCGCTCCACATACGTCTAATTACAACCAGCGGCAATCGGCACCTTAAGTGCCGTCTAATTACTATAAAAGCATATTAATACATACATACATACGTAAATCACGTTGTTGATAAAGGTATTTTTTATTATGAAGCGCATATAAGAACAAGGCTAAAAATTCCCATTGTTTATTTTTTATGTCTATATAGACTCACGGAAGGACTAAATAAATAAATAAGATATACCAAATTCATTTATTGTTTTTTTTTAATAACTCAATGGTTTGCACAACAAATGGTTTGATTTTTAATGAGTTAAGAATATATTCATTGCCAACCTTTTTTAACTTTTTCAAGTTTACACTTCTAAGTATAGGTACAAGTTGGAACTATTACTTGGTCTTGTTCTGAAGACTGGATTCGTAATTAATTAATTTTATTGACAACAATGTTCTCCGAATACGCGATTGTTTCAAATACAAAGTCAAACGAAAGGCTCAAGCACGTTAATTAATTGTAAGAACGGGTTGTTTTGTTTAATGAAGTCAAATCACAAGTGAATACTAATTATAAGTTGCTGCTGCGTCATTTGCGTACCACAGCTAGCAGTATTAAAACAGACACATTTTGTGTGTGAATTAATCAAGAGCTTTGTGAATTTAAATAAAATAACGCTGGGATAATAAACCAGAAAGTTAACGAACTGTCATAATAATTTCTTAGCGTTATGCTGCGTAAGATAATGTTACGATGGCGAATCGCCATAAAAGTTGACGCCGAAAATAAGGAAGGTGGATTATTCCGACGGCATGGCGGCATAACCTTGAGGTTGGATAGACCGTACTTTTAAGATCAGATAGATTAAGATATGATTTCAAAAACATTATGAAAAAGAAATCATTGAAATCGTTGAAATAATGCGACATAAAAAACGCTTCAAAAGTAGGTACCTACTTTTGACTGGCTTTGTTTTGCCTGCTACATATTTGTGTGTAGTTTGGATATTCAGAATTTACCTCGAGGTGGAAATTATAATGTAACTCAAGTTCTAAATGAAGCTAAAATGCTATTTTTCTTAGCGAAAGTTTACAAAACCACAACTCAGGCGCATTCCACAGCGTGCCCTTTCTCCCGCGGTTTGCAGGCATCTCTTGTACCCTGATATTAGTGAGCGACTTTTCAACTTTCCTCTTTACAGCAACTTCACGTTACTGAGTGCGGCGACTTTGTCGTCTATTGCCAAACAAAGTGGGATTTGTATAGCTCAGTTTATTTGAGTTTTCGGAATAAAATTTGTTTTCCATTGTTCTATGTTTAATTTGTTTAAGCTTGCGATGAGGTGAGGTCGATGTTGTCAAAGCAACGAGTATGATTAAAACAAATTTTTGATTCTTGTAGGCAACCGTCATCATATTTGTTACATTTAACTTAAATTTAGCTCGTGTTAGATTATAATCTATTTCACTTGATATGGCGTGTCTTTAATGATGTAAATTAAATCAATATAATAAATCATTTTTCTCAGTTTCACAGCGTTCCCCAAAAGTCTAAGAGTTAGGGGCCAGGGATTTATGAAAATACCATTCGAAAATATTGTGCTGGATTCAAAATACGTGTTTATTAGTAGAAAAGAACAGCTTTAAATCATTGTACCATGAAGACATTTTTTTTATTACAACGGCAGTTTTGCATCAATAGATACACAGATGCGTAGGTACCTTTTTCGAGTGTTATTTTCGTACATGCGATTTCACAGAGTATTGAAACTCCTATGCTGTGTGTATTTGCCGATTTATTAGTTTTCAAACATAATTCTCATCGTTCTCATCCCCACAAATATAAAGTTGGTCGAAATATGGTAATCGCAAAGTATCGGAACCATCGGAACTCATTAATATTCTATATTATATCCATTTTAATTTCGAACAACCTTTGCATTATTTTCACAAGCGATTAGTTGAATGCTAAGAGCCAGTAGTAACGTGCTTTACCATGACATAATTCATGTTCCCTAGAATCTGCTTGAACTAAAACTTTAGACTGTGATGGTTGTATTGTCGTGCAGGTGAACATCAGCAACACGTGGGTGCTGCCGGAGGAGGGGTTCCCGGTGTTCTACCGCTACTTCCGCGACCGCATCTCCTGGTACGAGGCCGACGCCGTCTGCCAGTTCCACCATGCTAACCTCGTCACAGGTACATAGAAAATATTTTTTAGCTCGATTGTTTATATATATAAAATCGAACTTCTTGTACGAGTTATTAAACAAGTTGACAGTAGGTGATACACAGCGCATGCGTGAGTGGTCCTTCGTGTGCCGAAGAAATACCTACTCGTAACAAAATCAGATTGCAAAAGCACGTACATAGCATAGGTAACAACGAGTTGTCATTTTTGCTTTAATTTTGCGCATGCTTATGTATAAGTCATCATCACTACATAGTATAAAACAAAGTAATTTTTCGCTGTCTGTCCCTATCATATGTAAAATCTAAATCTTTAAAACTCCGCGACGGATTTTGATGTGGTTTTTTTTAATAGATAGAATTATTCAAGAGGAAGGTTTATAAGTATAATACTTGTTTAAGTCTAATTCCACGCGAACGAAGTCGCGGGGAGAAGCTAGTATGCAAAATTAAATAAATTAAATTTCGAACCCGGTCTTACATCCAAAATACTTTATAAACATTAAATTCAATCCATCTTACTCGGCTTAATATCCGAAGAAGCAATTCATACTAATACAACGGCGGATAATAGCGTGAATAAACACAAAAGATCCCAAAGCAGAGTTATTAAGAATTCCTCTGCTTCGGTGTTTTGTTCCGAAAGCCAGTGCTATGGTGGATGGGGTACATTTCAATACGGCGGGGCGTTAGGCCTAATCGCCGGCAATCCAGCGAGACCCCATTACCGCTGATGGGGCAGTTGGGGCACTCGACCCTTGCCCGCGCCCGCCAGATACCAGCCTATCACAAATGAATATATCCACCGGACGATCCAAATATATATAAATATCGGCAGACGGTTCGCTATTAATGAGGCGAGGCTATTTATTTTAATGTAGATTGATAAGAGCAGAAGTGTGCACAAGAATTTTTAGATGAGAACGCTTTTTAGGGTTGTGTAGCTGAAATGGGAATTACAAAACTCTATAGTTTCATAATGTTTGTTAATGTCCGGCTGTTTCTTTCATTGAGTGAGGCCCGACGCGTGTTCTGCCGGTTTTTTTATTAGTAACTACGTATTTAGTACATTTGGTAATACCTACTTGTGACAAAACTTCTTGCTTTGGGCAAGCAAACGCATATGTTTAGCACTTTGTTTCACTTGTTTTGTGGGCAGTCTTAAAAAACTGCTTGTCCCTTTTTACATTTTCTGTGATGGATTGTATTAGGTAAGTCATTCACATGAAATAACTTGCTCCGCTAAATTTCGTCAAATAAAGTCTCCCGTCGGCATCTCTGATTGCAAAACGACATTAGGGGAAAGGTAGTATCTAAATATATTCGCGATACCAATGAAAGATAAAAAGGATACCTTAATGGGCATTAAGGGTTGCTCTCGCGGAGAGGGTTGCTTCCGGCACTATCGGCGCTCGACATAATGATGACTTCTCAGAATTTCTGCTCGGCATTCAATTATAATGACGGAAAATTGTAATGGGGTAGACAGGAAGGATTTGTTGATTTAGATGAAAAAAATGTATGTGTGTAATTTAAAACCCCTTTTTTTTCTTCCCTCAATCTTTTTACTTCAATTTTATAATTATGTAGCGATACGTCTAATCGACCACACAACGTATCATTATTTATCTCAAGTAATATCGCATAAAAGATAAAAGCAAACGTTTTATTTGAGATGAAAGACTCCGAAAAACCATTAGGGGCTACATAAAAGCAATTAATAGGTAATTAGGGAGAATATTGAAAATTATTTCGGGTGTTATTATCATCATGAGCTGTCCTCGGTCGTTTTTTCTATCACAATAATAATGATTTATTCTATTCCAAGACCAAAACATAACAGAGTACGTTAGATTTTAGATAAAAAACTATTAAATACCATATATTTTAAAATGCTTACAAAACTTGGACTTAATGAGAGACTTAATGAGTAGGTACAATTATATCTTGCAATTTTGAGTGCCACTTAAGAATTGTAAGATTTGAAAATAAACAAACAAACCTACCCATTAAAGACGAAGCTAAGTAAAATAATTAAAGCGTGTAGCAAATGAACAAAGGCACACCAATTTTAAAAGCAGTTAAAAAACAATACGTTATTACCGTCGCCGCCGTCCCTTGCTGAACTGGATACGTCTCGTGGAGGGGCTTAGCGAAAGCTTTCTTTGTAACGTTAGGAGCCTTTATTGTGGAGACTTTAATTAGCTTAAGAATAACACTGCCCAAGAATTTATTTAAAGTCTTTCGAATATTCGAGAGCTTGATGATTACGGCGTTATTAAGCGCCACCCGAATGTCTTTCCCGAACGGTAACTTAAAGCGGATTACTATTAAAAGATATTTACCCATCAAATGAAATGGAAATTTCGTAAATGAAAAACCAATTTTCGGCACGAGTTAGGAAACTCAATGTCGTGATTTTAAGGTTATTGCTTCGGGGATGGTTAATTTGACTTATGAGTTGTTGGAACCAGTCGGCTTTGATGTGTCGTCGTATTAATTGAACAGGGACATTAAAAGAGGAACACATGAGGATTAAGCCGTTTTGTATAAACATCAAACGCGACTAACGTGACGATCCGATTGCTGTCTGACAAGTTGCGTAACTTAAGTCAGTGTTATAATTTTCAACATTCCATAGACAGATTGACTTGTGAATCATGTTTTGAGGGTTCCTTTGCTTATTTTATTCAAGCGCCTGCTTAGCAGTCCGGCCCTCCGGATGAAACTCTCGCGTAAATTGCCACTCCAACTTTGAATATTAAGTTTTGGGATCAAGTTCGCCGACGACATTTTCTAAACTTCTATTACGCGAGTTTTGATTGACGACTGTTTTCTTTGAGCAAAAACGTCGAAATATAAAAGTGTTTGCTCACTAACTTTTTTCACTAAAAGGAAAGGAATAAAACGCGACGAGATATTTCACATAAAAAATGACATCGGTCTACATTTGTTTGAAGTACCTATTGTTGTCAGCGTTTTCAAACAAACTTTAAATTACCATTGCAGTTTTAAATTAAATCGCACAGCTAGAAAAAAATGACATTTTGGCTATGGTTATCCTTCTAATTAAATTTAACTCTTTGTTCTTAGCTGAGCTAAAGCATTTCATTTCGTGCTTACTTTTCGTTGACCTACATGTCAACTGTTGTTATGAAGTGGGTGATGTATAAAATTAAGTACAATTATTATTATAACAGATGTAGAGAATATAATCACATGTTACCATGGCTTTATCTACCCCGTAAGGGTTAAAGACATGATTTATATAATCACATAAACTAAAGATAGGAGCATTGTGCAGGTTTTAGTTACCTACTCTAATGACGTAAACTTATTTCCGTGATAGAAAAAACACTATCTTCAGCTCGGTGACTTTTTATGATATAAATGAAGTGCTCTAAAATCTGACATTAATACAAGTGGTTGCTGAGATACGAGGAAAAGAAGAAAATAAAATTGTGAAATGGATAAAGAATTTTTATTCTCGCAGCGGCATTGTATGTAGTCGCGGCCGCGAGGCGACAGCTGACCCCTAGGCCATATATCACCACGATATATCGACTTGGTGGAGATTTCATCCGCTTACACATAGTTGTTTTTTTTTTCGCCATTTCCGTTTTGTGGTGAAACGTTATCATCAGGGTTGTTTATAGTGGGCGTTCTGTCTCGCGCTTTTTTCTCCAACTTTCATTCTCACCACAGTAATCTATTACGCGCTATGTAAGACCACTTTTGTTAACTAGACGACATTGTGAAAGTTATTTAAAATAAATAGGCATATCGCTACCTCGGGGCTCAATTGTCGTATAAGCCAAAAGTCGATTTTTCAGGAGAGCCAAAAAACTAAAAAGAAAAACAAAAAAAAATTGTAACTGTTTTGTTTTAACTGTTATAAAGAAGCTTCGTAGGATGAAAGTTCTTAAAATTATGAGTAGAATAATATGAATTCATAATATTTAAGATAGAACCCATATCAAAGAAAATAGATGGCTTATACGCTTCTTAAAAGCAAACAGAATGACGTTTATGACCCAAAATAATAGTTGCTGTACATGCTACTTAGGACGTATAAGTCAGCTATTACGATTTTTGAAAAAATCAAAGGTATTAGTCACCGGTTTTCTTTTTTTGGTCAGGTACTTTACTGTAAAAAAATAAATCATGTATATACACCCCAAACTACTTTACTGCGATAATGATGATAAGGTAGGTATAAACCAAATCAGTTTGAGAATCGTATTTAACTTTCAAAGTCCATTCATATTAAAAAGGTTTGAGGGTTTGGTAAGTAACAAAAAATCGTATAGAAAAAATATATATTGCTGAAGGTAAAACATCAATGCCAACGAAAAAAAAAACACAAATTACTTTGTTATTATTAAAAAGATTGTTCAAGTGCCACATAAAACGATAAAAATGAAAAGTAGCAACAAGAATATAGCATTGAATACTTCTAATCTCTTTCAATTAAAAACAATCTTTTTTATAAAAGTTATGTGTTTAACGCCGTTTTTACTCCAAATTTATTTTTTGTTGGCGTTTATTGCCATGAAATGAAACGCTACTGCAGGCCGTACACCAAACTTTATGCTGTGATTGGAAATAATTCAGGTCGTATTCACCAAATTGGTTTAGTGGTGGCTTATACATCTTAAAAATGAAACGTAATGGCAGGTTGTATAATAAACTTTGTTCAATTTTCAGAAATTGTTAAGGTCGTATACGCCAAGTTTGATAAGCAATGTCCTTTATGCCAATTATAAATCTTTATTTAGGGTCAATAATACCTTTGCCTTTTTCACACTCTGAGTAGCTGGCTTTTATAGCTCGTTTTTTTTAAATTTCCTGTTTAGAGTTACAGAAAATGGAGGTTGTATTCGATATTTTTTTGGGATTTGGAGAATTTTAAATACACAGATCGATAGAGAAAAAAAAACTGAGCAAGACTGCATTCAAATCTCATTTTCGTCAAAATGGCTTATACGACAATTGAGCCCCGAGGTAGCGATATATAGCTATTTATTCAAGGAAGGAATGCTGATGCTTCATTATCAACATCAATATCTTTATGACTAAAAAAAATTGATGGAAATACCCTGTTAGTAAACAGATCTTCAAAAAAAAAACCATAATTATTTCGGTTAGTAGTTAATACAATAAAAGTGGTATTCTTAAAAGATTGAATGATGAATCACTTAACTACAACCAACTTAACATCAGCTAAAATTTAATTTTCCACAAAACTAAAATAAACCTGTAGTTTATGAATCTCTATTTCGACTCCCACATTTTCAGTTTGATCGAGCAGTTAGGAGTAGCGAATAGATTTCTCAATGATTTGGATGGCAGTCACATAGAGGCCGTGTGTTTTGGGAGTCGGCTATAACTTTTTCACAAACATGATCGCCGGCCGGGACGAATGTGGACGTGATACGCTGCCCCAAGTTTTATTTATGTGCTCAGAAAGTGTTTATTCTTGTTAGCTTTCATAAATAACTTGTGTATAGGAATATTAATACCATGAAGGTACAAATTTACCTTTTAATATCGCTTTAGTTCGGGATGTATAGATTTTGGTCTGAAGGTTGAAGAAAATCGTCTGAATAAAGCCTCAGGCTCGGTATTTTATCTCGTGCTCATATTTTTACGTTGAAAACAGTATTTGCATTAAATAAATGGAACGTGAACCTGTACGATACAAGTTGAACTTCAGAAATTTGATAAAACGTCCGCTCGGGGCATTCGACCAGGCATCGGCGTGGCTAATAGCGAAGCACTCAAATCACGAGTCCCGCAACGTACGCGTACGAATATAGTTGATTGATCTCGAATGCAGCGTCTGCGGGATAAACTCGGGCTTTGATAACACACGCTTTTGAAATTGCTTTGAAAGTAAAATTGATCACAAACCCATGATGGCCTGCGTTCGAAGAATGTAAAGGCATCTTTGATTTGAGTGAGTGAGATTGGAATAACTTGCTTTCCACGTTATCGTAAAAGAAAAACACTTACGTATGATTAAAAAATATTTTGTGATGATTCACACATATTTTTACTGAAATAACAAAATAATAAAGCTTGCTGTTTTTGGCTTTGTGCTTATGTTTCTAGAGCCGGACTCGTAAATTGAAGCGCATCTAAATCTTACGACTTTTCGATTCAGACGTTTACTTCGAATTCCTGTGGATTTATTAGCTTAGCTGTAATCAAACTTAGTTTAATTAGTGTTAGAAAGAGATTGGATTTAGATTGAATCGTTTTATGTACATGCAGCTCCTCATAAACCAAATGACTTTCTGCCGGGTGTATTTCTTATGGGGAAGATCGCGGTGCGACGTGCCTGGCGCCTGCTCTATGTTATACTTACAAGGCCTTCGGTGGCTACTCTTTCTTGTCGTAATTTCCCCTGAGGATTCGCGTCCTATATTTCTCTTAGTTCGCGAGGATAACTTAAGCCGAATAACAAACTTCACTTCGCTTCCAATCTGTCTGATACTCGCTAAGTTCCTACAACAAACGAAACTTGATCAGGCAAGTCACGTCTACGGCAACAATATACTAATAATGACGTAATAAGGAAGTTATTCCGATAGAATACTCGTTGATTAGATTCGCTTCATTATTTAATGCTGATTAACGTTGAGTCTCAGTTACTGGAAATTATTGAGTAGAATGATATTTATCGTTGAAATGGATACTTATGCATGTAGGTATGTCGTAAAATTAAAGTATTATAGGTACTTTAGCTTTTACGTTATAAACATATTTTGATTTATAATTTCATACATGCATAAGTCAAGTCTCCATTCCTTACTGGGTAGACAAAGCCCAGGGTAACACGACCTCAAGGCCACGTTCAATATAATTGTGGGCGAATAGCTGGTTATAATTCCAAAGCAAGCAAAAAATGCGTTAACACAGCGCAGCCAAGCTTGGAAGTGACATGGGCAACTAATCGCAAAAACTATGGATGAAAAGTGTGTTAAATCTATTTTTAGTTTTTCTGCACAGTTGTTCAGCTTCTAAAAGGGGTTTAAGTTTAAAAGAACACTTAAGGTTAAACTAGTTTTTACTTATCTTGGTAGTTCTGTTCAGGGACTATAATTAAGTGGATGAAGGCAATCGGCATATCTTGCGTGTTATAAAACGTCCTAACTTTCTTTTTTTGTCAAAGTTATGTTTGTCATAATACTTGGCAGTTAAGTTTTAAAAGTCGTCAGAATGAAGATAATTTCGAGTGAAATGTGTCGATGACGACATAGGTAGGTATTAAACATTTTCACGTCAGTTTCTCATAATAAATTTCGCCGTGTACTCGTGGATGGCTTGGTTTTATGTATTCCTAGATGAATATATTATACATACATGTGAACAACTCTTTAGTACACATTTATGCTAAAATAAACTATTCTCGTTTCAACCTAGAGTCTGGCTAAAGTTTTAAGCAGCACACGAATACGTTATGTATGTAAGCAAATAGTTATCTGCACACTACCGAACCATGCCAGTAAATACACAAGGGAGCTATTATCTAACAAGACAGAGACTACGTAAATGTAGGAGAACGTTGTAAGCAAATACATTTCAACACTACCAAAGTATATTACGTAACCATAACAATAACGCCTCTGGCTAGCTCATAATTTCTAATTTTGTTGTTGTTTATCTGCCTCGCCATTCAATTTACATCATTTAGAGGCTTTTTTAAACGAGGTTTTTAGGGTTCCGTACCTCAAAAGGAAAAAACGGAACCCTTATAGGATCACTTTGTTGTCCGTCTGTCCGTCCGTCTGTCAAGACCCTTTTTCTCAGGAACGCGTGGAGGTATGAAGCTGAAATTTATATCAATTACTCAGGTCTACTGTCCCTTGAAGCTGTGAAAAAATCAAACTTCTAAGCCAACGCAATCAAAAGATACAGCCGTTTATGCCGCAAATTTCCGCAAATTTTCAACTCTCAAGGGAATCAAAACCTACAAGGTAGTTCCCGTGAACGCAGAATCTTGAAATTTGGTATGAAGGTAGGTCTTATAGCACAGATTAAAGAATAATTGCGAAAACCGTAAATGTGTATGTATGTCTGTATATAGCAGTGACCAATATAAAGTAACCCCACACTGCGTACATTTTGCTTTGGAACAGGGCTCTGCTTACACTGGTTTTAGATATTTATAGATAATGATACGGAACCCTCGGTGCGCGAGTCCGACTCGCACTTGACCGGTTTTTTTTGAATTTACAGTAATCTTACTTATACAGCCAAGGTTGGTCATTTTTGAAATAAAACGACGGTCTGTCTCTTTGCAGACCTTTACACAAGCTTGCCAACTCGTCGCGAGTTGGGAAACGTAGCCATTTATTATTTAAATCTTACTGGACACAGAAGTCCAATCCGTTTATGTAAATCGATGCTAATGTGCTCTGTGCTGAGTGTTTCCTTTTGTACCACCATTCTTGGCTTTATGTCTTGTAATGTACCTACTGATCTATACATCCCTATTTTCTAAATATTCCTCTCAAGAATGTAATTATCTATGAATACGTATCCACGTGTAAAGACATATTGTTTATTTCTTAGTATCGCTGATGTTGATGTTACTTTAGTAATTTTGGTAAAGCAGATAAAACACCAAATAAGAGCACAGCTGATATAGAATGCATGATTTGTTTACGCTTCGGCCTATAAAAAGAAAAAGTGTTTACCTACTTTCGCTTTTCAAGGAAAAGCCACCTTCAAACCGCTCGCTCGAAAAGGGTTTTATCGTGCGCGTAACGAGGGTTATCGATGTCACATGAGATGCTTTTTCAATTAATGTCTAATGGAGAAATTTAGATTTCAACAAAAGCGTGTAGGTAGGTAGATAAGTAAAATAGCCATGAGACGATTTTCATAAATACTCGTATTTATCACGGTCCTGTGTCATTGTTTGTGTTTTCGTTAGGTACATTTAAATAGGTACTTATATATTTGAGTAGGAAACTGAACGCCAATGACTGCATGGCAGCCTAAATTATGTTCTTCTTAATGTATGTGTGTTGATGTTATTCTTAATTACGATCAACTTTTGATAAAATAATGAAATAGGTACGGAAGCAAGTATTTATTCAGATTTGATGTAACTAATTCCAATACAATAAGGCAACACCATTATATGCCAAGGTAGCAAGCTGGAAAACACGCCGTTCTCTTATCAAGAAAAGTCAGGGAATTCATTATTTTTCGTTAAAAGTATGCTCCATTACTTTTCATGTTGTGGGCCCATAATAATTCGGCCTAGTTTATCGTCCGTAAATCAGCCATAATCTGTTTTAGTGCCGTCAGGGTGAGGTGTGGCTTTATTAGCCTGCTTGCATTAGCCTAGCCACTCGACGGGAGGTGTGCCACATATTGATCGCTTCAGGTATCTATTTCAGTACCGCACTGTAGGTACACCTTTACTCACAAGATTTGGCTGAGGTTAACTAACGAATATTTACATCAATCAATGGAGAGAAATAACAAATTTTGTAACCAAAAACTCTATTTCCTTATTTGTATGATCAATTTGTATGCATCAACGAGCTTAAGAAATGAATGCTTTCAGGAGCTTGAATAACAAAAACTAATTAACATTTCACGTAATCCAAGCATGCCATTTATGCTCCGAGAAAACATAAAACTTTAATCCCGGAGCGAAATTATCAAAGCGTTTTAACTCTGACGCATCAACTAGGGTCACGACAATGTTGACACATGACAGCCCCGCAGACGGCGGATACCTTCCCGTATATTTTACGACACTATTATTCATTAGCGCAGACGTTAAGGGCGCACCCTCGTGAGCCGAGTTATTATACGTCATTAATTCAACGACATGAATTGAGAAGCCCCTTAGGTACTTTTAATGATACCCTATTACTAAGTAGCAATGGAAGCAAATGAGCTTTAAAGAAGAAGAGGCACTAGAACACTTAAATCATAGTTAAATCGTAAATCGATAGCCCTGCTAACCTATATTTTGAGCAAAATGTATTTTAAATATAAGCGTAACTTAAAGAACCATGGGTTGTAAACTCAACTACGAAAGGTAACGTTAAGAGAGCTACTCTCCAAAATGGTCTATTGCAATTTACGGTAGCGAAGTGCCGGCCGAGATGTTACTAACAATATCTCCCTCGCGCCGCTTACGCCGCGTTAAGGCCTGAATTATAAATAACAATCCGCCAAGTTCGGTAAGAACCTTTATTGTTTTCAGGGGGTCATTGCTTGACGTCACGACATGTTACGCACGCATTACAAGGGCAGGCCTGTACTGCTGTGACCGCGTGGCTTTAGTACCTAACGGGCTCCGTGAAAAAATGTACTTACGTATTTTTTTTTGTATAAATAATTCATACGTAACTGGGTTGTGTAGGAAGCAGCCGCGGCGTTTTGTTTGGAGCAATCCATCACGCGGAGCATTGTTGTGGCTTTACAGGTCGTAATAGATTTTCAACGAAACTGATAAAAGCTCATGCATCACCATAATGGCACGGGGTTGGCGGGAAGGTAAACCTGGCGTGAGCTGGCTTGCTCTGCCCGCGACAGATAACTCAGCTAAATACGGTACTTACATCTCGGTAGGTATATGTAATAATAATTTTCTAATAATAAAACCGTTTTTATTCAGAACTAGCAGACTCCTTATAATAACTTCGAGAAAATATCACAATCCATCCGTTCTCACGCTTTCTGCTTAGCAGCGCATATTTAGCGATTAATTATTTAGTACCTACTTTTTGTACGTTTTCAAAAAATGAAATCCAGCTAGATCGATTTATCGCCCCGGAACCCCCTTCATACTATATTTCATGAAAATCGCTGGAGCCGTTTCTGAGATTGAGATTATATATATATGTGTAGGTACATACAAGAATTGCTCGTTTAAAGTTGGTTTAAGGTTCAGTATCGTAGAGATGCACTAAGGAGGGATTTTAAAAATTCCCACGGGATAGGGAATACTGAAATGGGGTTTGTAAGTCCACTGAAATGGGAGCCTATCTCCCTAACTATAATTACTAGAATCTTTAAATTTGCCTTACCAGTAGGTAATTATGACAGGGATCTAAAAACTGATTTTAGGATTTTCGTGCGATAAGAAAAAAGAGTAACTGACTTGCTAATACAGTTTCTTGGTATTTGACAGACATATTCCTTGATGACAAAAAAGTTGCACAAAGGGATTTTCCAATTTTCCCACGGGGTAAATAGTAATAGACATGTTGTTTGAAGATCACGTAGGCTTCATAAGAAGGGATTTTTCGAATTTCCCACAGAACAAAAGGATGGGATAAAAAATAACGGAAGTGGGTGTCCATGCAAGAAACGGGTATCGGGTAACGGGTATTTCGTTGAGGTAGGCAGCTAGTATGAAATGCTTCGTGGTAAAGTACGACTCGCATTTGGCTGGTTTTAGTACATTTTCGATGGGAGGGAGGAAGAAGTTTTATCGCAAATTTTGATTCTGCGCGGACGAAGTCGCGGGCAAAAGCTAGTATATTTTATCCAAAGATAGTATTTTATAGGAGAAATGTTTAATTAGCATAAGTATACGATAAATGTCAAACTAAATACACTGACGAGCAAAAATAACGGGTCTCTTTTCATACAAAGTTAAAGGAACAAAGGAAAAGCGACACGTTATTTTGCTCGTGAGAGGTATACCTAGTTCGAGTGCGCGTGATATAGGTAACATAAATGTTCAAAGTGTGGCCATATTTAATTTTTAATATTTATCTTATTGTTTTTTAATATCGTAGACAGAATGTAAAAGTGAGATCTATGAAAACTGTGGTATGAGTCGTCGGCGGTGCCCAATAAGCGCATAATGGAACGTCGCACAAAAGGCGCTGCGACACACGGTCCGGCGGCGGCCTATATTGCTTCCGTTAATAAATTTCGTCAGCCGAAAATTGAATAAAAAACTTCACGAGTATAGTTCACACAGGCGGCCAAAGAAAACGAAAACTTTGCTGAGCTTTTTTACAGAATATGGTGGTAAACCAGCTTACATTATTTTCGGAGGGTTGCTGATGCGTCGCCAGCTTAGAGTTAAATAATTATGATACAATCTCGAATAATAACGATTACTCATGACTTAATTTCAAACTTCATTATATCGCGGAGATAGCAAAGTTCGTAAAGTTATTCGTTTGTAAGGAAGTGTGTGATAAGGAACGTGCTGGTGTGAAAGCAGATATAGTGACTAGGATAGAAAAGTTCTATATGGGGAGTGTGAATGGTTGCGTTGGGAGGGGAAGACCTAGACGGACGTTCCGAGACCAAACAGGGGAAGTTTAGAAAAAAGGTCAGGTCAGGAGTACCCGAAACCGATGAGCATATATGAGATTGCTGAATGTGGATGAAGCGAAAGAGGTATGTCAGGATGGTGGCAAGTTTGTCAAAGTAGTCTCTGCCTGCCCCTATGGGAAAGAGGCGTGACGGTATGTGTGTATGCATGTGTATGTACAGAATACCTTACGTGCTTGTAAATTCCTGGGGTATGTTACCCTCCAGGGCGGAAGACTACAGCATAGGTGCTTGTAGCAGGATAACCGTCTGTCCTTCCATCCTCAACATCTTGATGGTTGGCAGTCAAGTACCGTGCGTTTTAAACGCAATTTCTTTCCTCGTACGACAAAGATCTGGAACCAACTTCGTGCTGCAACAGTCCCTGAGCGGTACAATTTAGAGATCTTTAAAAAGCGAGCCTTCCTGTTCTTGAAAGGGCCGGCAACGCACCTGTGATTCCCCAAGTCCTGCAGGTATCCCTGGGCGATGGTGATTACTTTCCATCAGGTGACCCGTCTGCTCGTTTTCCCTCTCTTATATAAAAAAAAAATAATAATAAGGGAGTAAGATGATCTTAGTGATCCAGATGCGCATTACACAGGCTCCTTCCACCCTTTTCTATTTTGGCACATTTTTTGGCGAATGTTACGGACTATCAGGTCCAATTACACGGTTTATTCGACTACCTTTGCTTCTGGAACATAGGTTTCAAGCAAACTTCACTTTCCAATTGATTGGCTTCCCAACTCGGAGATCCTCGAAATTTTTCATTACAATTTTCACTTTGACCCTTTTCACGGGGTTAAATTTCAAAAAGCTTCTGGAAGGCTACGCCCTTCGTGTTCGAGACCTTGGCGTAATAAAATAAAACAGCGCCGGATATTCGCGAAATTGATAGCACTTGCGTTATTGTAGGAGCACAATATAAAAGGATTATGATAAAAAACGCTTGGGAAAATATTAACGGGCCGGGTTTATGATGTTTGTGTTCTGTCGAGCGTGCTTAAGGTTAGGCGCAAATAATCATAATCGTGGAAGGGTCACGGAGATAACTTCTTCATGAATGAAAATTATAAAAATGTGAAGGTGTTACTGTATCTGTTGTTATTATACATAATACAACTGTAACTGGTTGGTGTCCGTTCATGAACCATGGGCTTCCTGTTCTTGAAAGGGCCGGCAACGCCGCTGCGCTGCTGTGCTGCTGCGGCGCTGGTTGGTGTCCCGCCGATTACTTTCCATCAGGTGACCCGTCTGCTCGTTTTCCCCCTCTTGTATAAAAAAAATGGAAAATATTTGAGAAAAACTGTTACTTTGGATATTTAATAACAGAATAGAACCCAATAACACAAACGATACTTTTTATTCCGAGAAATAGCTATAAAGAATTATTCGCGGCCAACAGCTAATAAACCAAAATGCCTAGGGAGAAACCTATTCTCAAATTAAGCAAACAAAACTGTTTTTATGTACATCTACGTATTGAAAGAAATGTAACATTTACGATCTTGCCCATCCAGTCGTCGTCCGTTAATACGGCATGGCAGTTTACACATATACACTTTAACCTAATGAATAATTTTAGTGAAGCCACAGCACAGTGTTCAGTGAGCGTAGATTAAATGAGGCATGAATGCATAGTGTTCAACATAGTGTGAAAATAACTGACAATATGAGCTCCACTGAAATAGTAGATCGTACAATAAGTGCATAATACGCACCATTCTATCTACTCTGTTTTATGAACGAGCTATACCTACCTACACTCTGCATTTCATTTTGATTGCGAGGAAATCAAACAGAATCGTTGAAAATAAATGTTCCTTGAATTCTATTTTTTTTTTAATACAAAATTACAATATTAAAACATATATACGTCATGTCTTTATCCTACACGGGGTAGACAGAGCCTAAGGTAACAAGACCTGGATACGTTTAGCATGATTGTGGGCGTATAGGTGGAAAGGGGAATCAAAATAGGCATGGGTTGCTAGCCGCATGGCCTATAACATGATTCCTAAGATTTTCGCCCATTCCCTCGATGGGCTTTTACCATCTGCGCGGGAAGAGAAGTAACTGGTACATTCTATGTTTTATGTTTGCTCCCAGACCAACGTGGAAGAAAGAAAACAAATAAAGAAAGAAAATAAAATTAACACTTTCTATAAAGTTAAAATATTCGCGGTTGATGGCGCCTGATTAGAAGAAAATTTTACTTGATGTTTAAAAGCAAAAAATAAACGAACTCAATGAACATGAAAAGAATAAATCGAGTAAGTATCACGCCACCCAAACAAATATGTCTACCCCGCTCAATACACGACACTCAGCTAGATAGACCCTGATGCCAAAATTTAATAAAGGACGTTCTTGGCTGAAGGTATTGAATCAAATTAATAAGGAGTCATCAAATTTATCAAAGCAAAAACGGGGACACGTTACTTATTCAGTTTGCCAGTGAAATTTCTTATTTAGATATTACACATTTTTCTCCAGCATACGCGCAATTTGATGCTCGACTAGTCAGATGTCTGTAAATATATTTCTCGTAAAATAATAAAATAAGTTCCAGTTACGTTTCCGTCGAGGAAATATGAGTCGAAGAAATGTGTTCGAGAAAGCTAATAAATCATTTGAGTGTCAAGTAAGTATTTGTAATATACTCCAATATTATGGAAACAGCCTTGTTCGGGTTGTTTTTTCCGGGAGACTTACTTTTGCTAACTTCACTACACAGTATAAAACAAAGTCGCTTTCCGCTGTCAGGTTTTTATTAATAGATAGAATGATTCGAGAGGAAGGTTTATATATAATACGCAGACGAAGTCGCGGGCAGAAGCTAGTACTTTAAGGTTAATGAAATTAAATGACCTAGCTTAGAAATTTATCGAAATCATAGCGTCAGTGTGTCATATGCAACAATGCCATATATTTATAATATACAAAAAACCATTGTAGTAAAAATGTAAAAATTTGTTCTATGTTTGCTAGCAGCATATTTCCGGATAGCGCGTATACCTACGCGTATATTCGTTGTGCGTGCGAGTGTGTGTGATGTACGTGAATATATTGAATGAAAATGTTTATCAAACTCATCCGTTGAGCAAGATTTTACATGCTAGCCTATGATAAGGATTTAAAAAAAGAAATAATATGTTTCTTAATTGGTCAAATTTGACAAGAGACAATATAATACGAGGAAGGGGGAGGATTTTAACGAGATTTTCGTAATTAGTTATCAAGCAGTCATAAATTATTGCTGAAGAATGAGGAAGCCTGATGATTTTTTTAGTTTATGTTCTTGGGGAAAGTGTAGAGCGTTTTTATATGCGTCATTTCGTAAGCTAGTTCGCAATTTGATTTACGAAAGTATAAGATTGACTCGAGCAGTTCAGGTTTAACGAAAGGCCTACAACGTACAAAATGCACGAAGGCATAGAGAGACCTACCCTGAAACTATTACTAATTATTATATTATAATTATTAAATTTAATGATGAGCTCATTTTACTCTCAGCTTCGTTTTTGGTTTTCGAATTAACGGTTTAATTAATAATAAGCAAATGAATCGTGCCACGAAGGAAGTAAACATTCATTTAAGATCTCTTTTGACCGTAGCCTGTTTTTCTTTTCATGTATGTTATCTTACAAGTAGGTAGGTATATTTCCTATATTGCAATTTAATGACGTAGAACCAATTACTAATGGCGCTGTTGCCGTAACCCGCCCGCGGCTATCGCCGAACACGATTTTAATTGCTGTTAGTTGATCCACGCTGGATCGTGTTATCTTCCCCCCGAAATGTAATCGGCCAAATGGTAAATACCCAATAAATAACCAATGGGACGATATCAAAGCAATTTCGTGGATCTGCATTTAAATCAGTTTTTGGGGTCATGTTAATTGCAAACATTCGCAGTTTTCGTGCATTATAAATCGCTGTTTATGAGAATAATTGCTAATTAATTGTTATTGAAGTATTTTTTCAACCTAAGCCGACGACTACGTAAAAGAAGAATTTTGAAAATGTCAGTCGGAATATACGTAGGTATCTCGATTACAACAACTGCTTCATTGGTGTGTGTATATTTAGGTGTATAGCCTGCACTCGTACTATGACGGAACAACAACGTAGCATTAATATACATATCTGGAAGACGTTTTACAATAAAATTAATTCTTCAATGGCGCATGCTGTACCAATACGATTGTTTATCCAATTAGTTTCCATATAACAGGTTTGCTTCCTTCCCTTCCTTACTATTTACCAAACCCTGAGGACAATTAAATTTTTATAAAATAATGTAGCTACTATATGTTTACCTATCCGTTTTTATAATCATACATTTCCGTTACAATTTATAATCAAGCGTTTAACAACATCATAAAGAAACCTTTCTAAGTTGTCATTTACCTTCAAGCACTTCGTAACGTCGATAAAAATAATAATTTTCATAAATAGCGAAAGAGAACCTCTTCAAAGATATCGCTCGAGCGCTGATCGTCGCAGTGTAACGAGATAAAGGTAATCCTTCCAATTCGGGGAACACGTTGCTCCAGACAGTTAGGGGCAAAAGTTAAAGCATTTACCTACAAAAGCGACGGGTTGGTACTTCGAGCGTAAATAAAACAGATATGGACGATGTTTCTGTTTGGAGGTTTTCTTTGTTAAGGGTAATCCACTAAACGATATTAAGACCAAAGAGACCGCTTTTATGTTAGGTAATGTTACTTATGTATATTAATAATTACATGCGTGCTAACAAAAGGTACCTACTAACCGGAAGGTAACTAAGAGGCATTTCGTCTTAGTCCTCTAGGTTGGCAACGCATCTGAAATCCCTCCGGGGTTGCGGGTGTCTATGGGCAGTGGTGATCACTTACCATCAGGTGACCCACTTGTTCGTTTGCCTTCCTATTCATATATAAAAAAAAAAAAAAAAAAAAACCGTTCTCTGTATCCAATCATATTTTATGGTTTACTTTCTGAATATTAAGCTTGCACAGAATCAAGTTTCTAGCATATGCCATTCTTTGTTGCACTATTCAACGAGTCCATGTTATGCATCCCCCTTTCAAGCTTTCAATTAATTTCCTGGAGCCCGGAACGATACTCGATTCTGATTCAAACCATGTTACTATAGCATGAGTCTCACATATCGCGTTTAATTTTAACTAGCTTCCAATACTGATGATATAACATCACCCGCTCGAATGTGGACTGGCAACACCATTCTCAAAATCACTCGGAAATAATGCGGAACCTTATTGTCAAACAATTAAAAACGGTAAAATTTTAGGCAATATTAAGGGTCCATTGTAAATAGAGTACCTGTAAATGATCGAAGATGTTGTACCCACTTGGCTTTAGTTTACGTCGCATTAAACCTAAAGGTATAAAGTACGAACTCGCCTTGAAGTTTGTTACACACACACAACCCAATGCTTCAGAATTACGCAATAATAATTTCCTTAGTGGCTCCGAAGCCTGTATAATTACTTTAAAAGGGTCGGACGTTTTATTTATGTAGCCGTATAGCGTAGTGTTTACGGCTGATAAATTGGTTTTAAATTGATGGCATTTGATTGAAGTGCCTCTTCCTCAATTTGTATATCTAATAAATTTCCGAACGCCTTGAAACCTCCGATAAATAGAGCATCGCTGGTTGTACATACTTCACAACAGCCATAAAAGTGTTTGAGAGCAAGAATAAAATATTGTACCCGAAAACTTGAGTAATTGAGGAGCAGGGTTTTCGCATGCAGGCCTTCCGGGATACGGGATAAACTTTTCCGCATAAAAAGTAAACCAAACTAAACGTCGAACTTTTACACGACGGTTTAGGGTAGTAAACCAACTTTCTTTTCAATCCCGGCCTGAAATGATTTCATTGAAAATCTCTGATAAGTTATCAAGTTTTACTTTAGACAGCTCGAATCAATACGTTTGGAAGAAGATGTAGGTACCAAGTAACTGTACACCTCAATATAAATCAGGGCGATCTGAATTACCAGATAATTAATTAAAGTGGATGTCGGCGGTCGCATCTGTTTAACAGCTAATTTCGCGAGTCGGATCGAATGCCGCGGGCTGCGCCTACACGGAAACTTGGCTCGTTGCGAGTTTCGATTTCTTGGAAATTGTTTAATTGGGTATGTTTCTTGTGCAAGGTCTTTTTTACAAAGACTTGCTTTATGGATCTATAACAATTTACACTTTCTTGATATGACATTTATTTTGCAATATAAGCAAGCGCATTTTACGTTACCTGTGGAATTTTCTGTCGGTCACATTTGCACTACGAGTAGCATGCACGGGTTCTCAGTGAAAAGATCGCCCCAACCTAACGTAGGTATATCTATCATATTTAGAAGTGAAGTAAGTAATGTGAACTTTTATAAATACTTGGCTTAACTAAGAGCAATTGGTTCCACTATTTCAAAATAGTTATAAGTAGAGTATATACTTTATACAAATATACTCCAGCAATTCGAAGATACAATGAAAATTACATTTAAAATGTAGTATTTTCGAACAGCACTTGTATTCGAAAACTAGTCTGCTGTTCATTGCTCGTTATTTAACCTGTGATATATGTAGAACATGAGCAAAAATGTTGTGCTACACATTTTTGTTAAACTTCAATGACACAGAAGATGATAGAATCATGTATTCACACTCTACTTTAATTTGAAATTCTCTTCCACTAGCAACACATTGTTGACGTAAAATTCGGAGAAACATAAGCAAATCCAGTTATAAGTAACTAACTAGACATCGAATTTCTAAAGTTTGAGGGCTAGTCCGAAATTTGAAGTCCAGATCATATCCATTAAAGATTATTACCTAGTGTGAGCGGAACGGCACGATACGAACTTTGGATTTGTAACATGGCAATATAAGGTCTGAGTGGAGTGTCGATCAGCGGTTTATCTGTGCGATGTGCATCGATTACTCGCTGAATGGGCCGACGCTCGCGGCCGGCGCTTCTCGTCTTTCGCCTAATCTACCCGCTATTCATCCACGTTGCCTGCTGACTTGTCAACATAGAAACACTATATCCAACTATAGTAGCTGTATTCCACAGTGTATTCAATGGGTGACTAGCCTACCTCAACTCTCCATTGTTGGAAATGTTACAGCAGTAACACTGCTGATGTAAATAAACTCTGTTTTGGTGTGTGCAGAATAATAAGTATAGGTTTTATCGCTAAAAATGGATTCCGTCCAGTTAACAACTTTAGTATTAATAGTTAGTGTGAGTTGTACTAAGTTAATTTAACAATAGCATTCACCATAACCGACGACTTTGACGTATATTTGTCAGAAAACCTATGAAATTATGTTATGTCAATATCGTTGGTTAAGATTAATGTTATTATTAAAGTAAACTTAGAGCAAATCACATTTAGCTGTCAGGGGACTCGAAGCCGAATTAAATTCGGGCGTTTATGGAGCCATGCTTTTGGTTGTAATAATAATCACTGTTTTTGTTCTTCTATCTACTCGTACGATCGTGTATCATTTGGCGTCCATCAAATAACAACATGTCTGGCTGAAATATAGAAAACCACAATAAAACTAAAACACTCGATACCTTTGCCGCAGATCAACTGCACACACGATTGATATGTTATTGGGCTTGGCTGTCAGCCAACCTTGTCATAAGCTTTGTTTCCTAGCCTAAATGGCTAGAAGGGTAAAAGTGGAAGAAATATAAGAGAAAAAATATGCATTTATGTAGTGGGCATTTGTTCGTACCGAATAAACACGAATAAAGTACCACTAAGTATAGTACGCAAAGCTCTAATAAACTACGTAGGTTAGGTACCATACGTAACATCCATACGTAAAACCTACAGTAAACGTAAATATCAACTAAGTATAACATCTGAAACAGACACAAAACTCCGAAATAAAATTTTTCTTTTGCGATTTTTTGTCACGATACAAATTATCGGAGTTAACTTGCAACCAAGTTGTGACGGATGGAAACTGTTGTAAACTACTATTGTAAATAATCTTTCTTTCACCAATAAAGTAAATCTAATGAATGCATAGATAAATATGGACAATGAAGCGAACATCGCTTGGTTTTAAAAAAAAACCATTATTTCACGACCTGCGTTTTTCTAGCGAATGCGTCTGACGATTCAAATTCACCCCCGTATACATTGCAAGATACTTTTTTCCGACAAATATTGATACGAAAATTGGCACAGCGGCAATGTAGTAGATAAATATTGGCAGGCGCGAGTGAGATACCTGCGATGGTTGTAAATGTAGTTACGGCTGTCTCGACGCTAAATTGTGGCTGTCCCGGGGGTCGCTCGTAGGCTATGTAAAATATTAGGTAGGTACTTTGTTTATTTACAGAACCCGCAATAAGTATGTTTTTTTTTCTCCTATTCTTATAGGTTGCTTACAGTTGTTACTTGCAGATTAATCTTTTAAAGGAAAAAAAATAGGGATTTTTTTAGTAAAATATCATTCGATTTGGCTTACCTGAAATTGATTCTTGATTTGACGTGTTTTCTTTTGCGGGCAAGGTCCACAAAACATAAAAATAAATTTTTATGATTAAAAAACCTATTTTGCTAATATATTACTTTAAACTGAGGAGAAAAAATAACGAATAGGTACGTTTTATACGAGTAGTTATTCACCTAGTTTTGAAACAATGTGTGCCCGTCATTTTTGTTTGTTCATGTATTATTTTTTTACGGTTTTGATAATGTGCCTTGAATATGTAGAGAATTATAGTATTTAAATTTCACCTAACTATGCAACGCGACTACACTATCTTAAAAGCTTCCACTTACGAATTTCCGAGAGTTATAATTAAAGTCGCAGCTGCAGCAGCATTAAGAAAATATTTGTCTGTTTTGTTATCAGCGCTAGTTTTCGCGACGTCTTTCGATGGAAATACAATTTCTGGGTCAGCACACTGCGGTGCTTTCGCACTATCTCAGACTTCCATTTCGATTTAGTTTTGTTCTTGAATATGTGCTGAATCTTAATTTTCATCCTTAGATTGGAAAACGTGAACGTCTGTTAATAGGTACACAAGGTTAGGTACTCCAGCGCCACTATTCACTTTCGACGTAAGCTGAAGTTGCCAGTTAAGCAAGCAATTAATATCGTAAGTAGCGTGTGGTGGGACAGTTAAATGGCACCACAAATATTGACTTGGCGGTTCCCGGGAGCCTTGGCGGTGCCGCGGGATGCTTGGCGTGAAGCCAGCCGTTTGTGTACCTTCTCCGCGCTGCGGTGTCGACACAGCGACGCAGGAATTTTCTAAATTCAAGACATTAGAAATATACCAAACTATATAGGTAACTAATTTTATTTTATTTGCAACAAAATTGTGTGCTGGCAAATGGCAGATTTTAAAAACGGTTGATATGAAACGTCACTACTAACACAAAGTTAGTTTTCTAAATTTAAAATTGTTTTATGGAGTACGAATCAGAAATTATAAGAGCCTACTTACTCTTAATTCAGTGTGCCAAACAAGAAAATACAAAATTTAATTTGAAAGAAACCAGGAAAATTTCAATTAACTCCAACCCAGGAAATTATTTTCGAATAAAAAACGGTTTCGTAGACGGATAATTCCACAATGTGTTATTACAGACCAAGTTAATCTCTTTTGTTATGAGTTCTGAAAGGATTTACCGGGCTTTATTTCTTTTCTCCGTGTATCCGGCTCAATAAAGGCTCAATGGCGCAGTTTCCACGATGGGACACTAATCAATAGCTACAGCGATAGGTTTATCATTTCAAAAGGTGCAAAGTAATTAATAGTATTCGCCGATTACATAATTATCTCATTTATTTTCTCAGATGTAACTCGATAGAACATTAATTTTGTGGCGGAACTTCCAAATACCATGTGTAATAAGTAATTACTAAGAAAGCTAATAAGTTGACAGAAGGCTTGCTCGGCTTGCTCGTGTTTAACCAGAGAAGGTTGGCAGCAGTGTTAGGAGCGTATGTACACATCCGACATTACTTTGCGGGAGCGCCTAGGCGCGGTGTGCCCGAATTAATGGCATCAATTTGAATACTGCCTCTTGCCGTCTTCACGCCTCTCCACGGCACGGGGCGTAATGCGTATTTCCGTCTTGCGCCGAGAGTTCTCGAGCCGCCCATAGTGCTGTTTGACACCTCAATTGGGCTGTCAATCACGATACTCACGGTAGTATCGAGTGTGCTTCAAAATTGTGTGTACTTGATCATTAGCACGAATCTCGTACTTGTAATTTGATGTTTACTTAACGACCTGATGTTTAATTCTAACCAGGGATCAGATATGCAAATAATATGCACATAGTGTAAAAATCTTTCCTTTACTTGAAACGATTCGATAATAACTAATCAAATTATTAAATGAACAAAAGCACCAGTTTAACAAAGCAAAGGAAACAGTAAAAGTATTATAAACGGTTTTGCTTTTTGCTGTTCATTCCTTTGACGCCGTAGAAAATCCAGAAAGCTGAAGAATTTCCAACAATTTTTCGTCCGACGCGGGCTGTTGGGCGCGGCGCGATAATAGCAGCTTGATAAGTGGCTTTAGAAAGACCTTCATAAGAAGATCCGTTTTAAATGTACAAATGGCAGTAACGGAGATAAAAATGATTTCGTATTTTCAATTACTTACGGCTTCATTAATCGAGGAAAATATTGCTATAACGTCAGGCATCTTGCCGCAAATTATAGTGTTTATGTAGATAATAATTAGGTTAGTGCTAAAGTAAAGGACAGTGTTCATGTTTGTCTTACAAAATCAAGCATAGCTGGGTCAACTTCCCACACAAGCATCTCTAATATCAACGCAAGGCAACCCCTCCTAACTGTGACTTCCGAGACATAAATTTATGATATCATGCAAATGTGACATCGTAAACTCGCAGTTATTGTTCGCAAACAAATTTACGTTGACGATGTTGGAACGGAAACCATATTATGAATGAGGTAGATTAGAGTACAGGCGGCTGTAATGCCTGTACTTAATCTGATTTTACGGAAGTGCATTATATAACATGCGTTGTTAAAAGTTGACACAATAAGAAAGGCTATTACTGTACACCATATACTATTAAACAAGCAATTCTTGTATGTAATATATAACACCACGATCTCGCAAACAGCTCTAAGGTAAAATATTTACCTACTCGTAGTAATTCAGTTGGTACTCAATGAGTCAGAACACTCGTTGAGTTCCAAATACACGTAGATAGGGTTATTTTATTGGGAAAAGTATTCGATCTGAATGTATAATAATACAGCGTATCCCTCGTGGTGTCTATTGTAATACCGTAAAGCTATAGTTTGTTATACTTATGTATTTGTTGCAGTGGACACGACGGCCCAGTACGACGCGGTGCGGGCTTACCTCAAGGAGTTGGACATCTCCAGCGCCGTCTGGGTTGGTCTCATCCGCAGCAACCCCGACGGAGACTTCACTTGGACGTACGCCTATTAAATTACCCTCAATCTCGCTTGCATTGGTACCTTCTAAAACGTACAAAATTACCTTGTGTTATTACCGCTAACAGAAACCTCATAGTATTTTTTTTTTACAGGCATTGTTAAAAAAAGAGAGCATAGAGTCCTAGTACAACTGCGTCTTATTCTGTGATTTATGTCTGACTTTAATTTTCGCTAGAATTATTTACAATATCGACGAGAGCTACGGTAGTTCTTATCGTGCAGTATTTAGGAGCGGAGTAATTTCTGATGAATAGGCAATCGATTTTTACAATAAGTACCTACCTGCTTCTTAAACGTTTCATCGCTAGCGTAAATACGATCATTATAAATGAAAAAGTAACTGTATATATTTTTGCTACGCAGAGACTATCGAGGGTTGAGTGGGGAAGGATACTGGAGTTCCGCACCCGACTCGCGCGCCGCCCCGCTGTGCGCAGCCGCAGACCCGGCCGCTGACTACCGATGGGAGGCTCGGGCGTGTGGCGGACCCACTGTGGCGTCCTTTATATGCGAACTTCCTGGTGAGCATAAAATTTTCTAGTTATCACAGATATTTCATTGTAGGTAGTGATGGACAAATTTGACACGAGTATGCTTATGTTATGTTTAAAAGTTAGGTTTTAATTCCTTATGTCCACAACACGAGTGCGTACCAGACGCATTAAAACAAACAAACACGTTTCAGGGGTGACTACGTATACTTTGTTTTTCACAAACGCCAAATTCGTCAAGTAACATCTAAAATGGAAAAAATATAATATCTTTATCATAGTAATAAAACAGTGTTCTTCCTTCACAGTGCCGCAATGGGCGCTCGGCAACGATGGGTGTATGGTGCGAGCATTGCCAGCGCTCACAGTCCTGTATTTGCCGGAGAGTGCGGCCGTACAACTCACCGCTGATTGTGGTCTGGCGGGTGTGAAGCGAGTTCAATGCACTGGCAATGTGGTAAGCCTTGTTTAACACGTTTATCTGTTGTATTGGTGGATCTCAATACATTTTCTTAAATAATTTGTAATTTTTAACAGAAACGTGATGAACTTCTAAGGGATTTATCGTGCAACGATGAAGAAGATCAATCAAGTACTGTAAGTTTGACGTCAGTTAGCACAATGTGGCCAATAACTGATACAACTTCCTCTGACCAAGAAACTACTACAGAAGATATATCAACTGAGGATACCGTTGAAGATACAAGCAGTACAGCTGTACATATTACGGAAACGCCATCTCCTTCTAACGTTACTGTAGATGTGACAGAAGTCAATACTCCAGCAAAACCAATCTTGAAATCTAATAACTTTGTTAGAATACCGTTAGACAAAAACATTATTTTAGAACAAATACACAATAACAATATTATAAGTAATGAAATTCCACAACCTGAACATAGAGAAAACTTAATAACTGAACAGAAAGTTAAGCATATGGAAGATAACAAAAAAATTCAACATAGACTTTTCCATGATGAGATGAGTCGTCTTGGCAATTTAGAAACTATTTTTACCCAGCCTACTGATCATTTTGTACCCCCTCTTGTAATGGCAAAAGCAAGGATTAGCGATGATATGACTGTTTTATCTTTGGAAGAAAAGCACGCGCAACAGATAGCAGAAAAACGACTACTGAAACACAATTTGTTTGAACATGTGAATATAACACCTCCTCAACCTACTACTTCTAGCCCGAAATCTACAACTACTGAAGTACCACTGATTAAAGTTACAAAACAAGATAATGATGAGCCTGTGAGTAACTTAAAGAAAGATGTTAAATCAAGTTTACCCAAAAAATACAATGACAAATACAACAATATTAAAACTAAGCCTTGGAAAACAGTCAATCACAAAATTCAGAAAGCTGACAAGATTGATGTTCAATCAACAGTACAAATATCAAGCTCTACCAAAGAAATAGAAACAACGACCACAAAAATAGTAAGTGACCTGCAAAAAGATTCTGCGGAAGATTCTATTATAGATTTGACTGTAATAATAAAAGAACCAGGTGTAGAAAACAGTCAGAAAGTATTTTATTCAAACCATATGAACAGTTTTCCTACCACTGAGCTAGCAAAAAATGTGACAGACGTATCTTTAACAGAAAGCACAACGCATAATCCAACTACCGAAATGCCTGTATTAACGACTAACGCCGTTTCTGAAGATAAATCATCAGAAGCTGTCACACTGAATCACGAAATTATTAAAATCACAGTTATTACTGATAAAATGATGACTGAAAAATCGTCTCCTATAGTATTTGAAGTTGCGACGTTGATGCCAGTTTTCAACAATAAGTCTGAAGAGTTCAAAGACACACAAATGCCTACTACTATCGAACCTACATCTTCACCTATTAGTAGTACGAGTTCTCCCGAAATTTCTAGCAGTAGTACTAGCACCTCACCTCAGCAATCAGGCGTGGTAACTGCGATAAACAAAGAATTAGTAGTCACCATAACCTCTACAGCGTCTATCGCTGAAAACGGTACTTTAAATAATAAAGAAAATGATCTTACCTCAAGTAACGAACAGGAAACAACGCATGAAATAGCCGATACAGTGACTGTAACTACAGAAAATATGTTGATCAATGTAAAAGATACAGAAATTATACCCAAAAATTACACACTTCCAGCTGATTTACCGGCTAACTTAACAGAAGTTACGGAAAAGACGGATGTATTTAACCACACAGAGCACATTGACGAAGAATTAGATGAGCATGAGTCAGAAATCATTGACGATTACCAATCGCCACTACTTTCTGCCGCCAATGAACCACTTCATAGACCCAACCGGTCCAGGAGACCTCAGACACCTCCCAATCGAATGAATAAGTTTAATCCTTTCCGCATATTAGGTTAAATAAAAACTTTACCATAATTGACTGCCACAAATGGAATTCTACGGGGGACGATTGATGACTGAATGAAATTATAATATACACCCTGTATTGAATTAGAAGAATTAGTCAAGTAACGCAGTCACTAATAAATAATTGTGACGGTATGGTGCACTTATCTCACGAATTACTGAGCGAAAGCGCAAACGAACAGTGCCCATAGACCAGGTTAGATAATTTTATTGATTTACGAATACTTACTGAGTAGGTGTAATGTCTCGGACTTTAATTGTTGAGTCACTTTGTAACGCTGTCATATTGACATTGTCAATCCCTAGCAACGAGTATGTAAACGCTAACAAACATTCATCTCAGTATGACAACGTTCCATATCATTATTAAACTAAAGTCCTTGATAGTACGAAGTATGCCGTTTTTGCATGCACGTAATGATAGGTGTTAATTTTATGTTAATTCTTAAAGCTTTGTTTGGTTAGTCGTAAAATGATCATTAGAACAAATAGGGTTGTTTATAAGCTTCGTACTGTTCTCATAGACGAAGATAATTAGTCAATTGTATGATTTCTAATATATAGCATAGCTATATTTCTTTTGTATTGATGTACTTATTCATAGTATACATAATATTCAGATTTTGTTATATTCAGACCTATCACACATTATTATGTACTACGATTGCCAAATACACATTTATATTCCCACCGTAAATAGAGAATAGCTAGTGGGCAGGAAGTATATTTATTAGTGAATTTTAAGTAAGAATAGCGAGCAGTGATCATGTTTCATGTCAAGATGAAACTCACAATCATATCATATAGGTTAAGGAATCTACGTTTTGAATAACATTATTTTAATGAATCTATTTTGAAGTTACCTATTGATGTGCACAAACGAAGGCAATTTGTGAAATTGGTTGAGCTGTGAGCTGCATCGGCATGTTACCCTGGACAGATGATACCCGCGGCACATTGTTATAATTTGTGTTCAAGTCTATTTGTCATGTATGTAGTGAATTTAGATTATTAAAATTTTATAGCAAACGTATTGTTGTATAATTGAAACACGTCAAAGAGTTAAAAAAATATAATTTAAACCAACCAAACAGTACCGCAGTTGTACTTAGTACGTGAGAATAGTTTTGTTTCTTAAATCCAAACTTATAGATATATTAGGTATTTGAAAATGCAGGCACGTAGGAACGAAAATACTTTATATAACACTTGCTTCTGCCCGCGACTTCGTTCGCGTATAATTACATTAGGCAGTTCCAACCTTTGACATGTGTATGGCTTTCCCGCGGGAGCTATGCAATTTTCCTGGATAAAAAGAAGCCTATGTGTTAATCTCGGATACCAGCTATCTCCGTTCCAAATTTTATCCAAATACGTTCAGTCGTTTGAGCGTGAAGAAGGAACAAACATACACAATTACACACACATCGTCACATCCATCCTCACAAACTTTCGCATTGCGGGGTTGCGGGTGTCTATGGGCAGTGGTGATCACTTACCATCAGGTGACCCACTTGCTCGTTTGCCTTCCTATTCATATAAAAAAAAAAAAAAAAAATTTAACCCTCTAAAAAAACTAAAACCCTCACGCAATAATCAAATGCTACGATAAAGAAATAATTCAATTTTAGGTCAAAAATGCCTTACCTCGTTTTCGAAAAGAGCCGATGGACCGATTTTACCAAACATGGGTAAGTACCACCGCAGAGATAGTTTGCTTTCGAATGAAAAAAACCGAATCGAAATAGCTTCACGAGGCTTAAGAGCTACGATGCCACAGCAGATACACAAACACACACACACATACACAGCATCGACGTTAAACTTATAACAATCCTCTTTTTGCGTCGGGGTTAAAACAAGTTCTTAGAGACATTACCTTTTTTTAACGAACTCATATTCTTTTTGATATTCTTCTATTCATTGACTTGTAGATACTCGTACAACTCCCAGCAGTTCAGAAATAAGACTGGTAAAACAGAAACTTACAATATTCCCTTTGTTCTCAAGTCATATTCCGTGACGTGCAGCGCGCGGGAGGTATTAGTGCGAAAGTTCATAAAGGTCGACGTAAGTTTGCGGTAACTCCCAAGTTTAGGGACACTCAGCCGCAGTCAATATTTGCGGAGCACTTCTCCGACATCTCACTCAACTCGCTGGTAAGAGCCAACTCTGACTCGATTCCGTCATGAACGATGCTTATTCTTGGATCTTGTATCTATTCAATATCTCAAACATGTTAAGTAAGTTGGTAGTAGTTGCGGAATAGGCAACTTCCTTGAATTGTCAATGGGAAAGGCAGAACTTGAAACTCGTTGATGACTAATTTACGGTGCTAATCCTTTCAGTGAGATTTTATTAAAATTGCTCGTAACTAATAATCGTAATCAGAGTAAAAGCTCCAAGGAAAAAAGGCTATAAGAAACCTTCGTATATATTATCTACCTTATCCCTACCTATACATATAATAGCACGGAACACAATTTAATAAAAAGTTTGTAGCAGATATTGAATATGAAACGTAAACAAATTCATCTTATTACCTTTTAAGTACTTTAATTAAATTACAACTGCTGTAGATTGTTTTTGTTTTACTTTTTTTAGCACTAAACTCGACATCGTGGTTGCTTAGAACAAACCTTATCGGTCATAGTTACAAGATTGTCCTTGCTAACATGCCAATTTCAAAATCTCATCCTGTAGGTATGTGAGTGAAATGAGTAAAGTGAAAGACAAATGAGACTCTCAGTTTTATTTACACAAATTTGACGGTAGAAAGGAAAATATTTAAAGAAAAATAAATAAAATTGATGCTTACAAATACACATTTCGCTAGCAAGGTACCTAAGTACCGCAGTAATTCACTACACTCAAGCATTGTTCCAAAGAGCGCTATCAAAAACGTTTTCAGCCTTTATGCGTTCATTCATCTTAATGTCTCGCGAATGGATATATACGATCTGACTAACGAGGCAGGTACATGGAAAGCCCATAAAAGTGGGAGGCAGAGGAAGCCCGCACCTATTTGAGCGAGGAAGGTGTAAAGTGCAATGTGATGCAAGCCGCGGATCTTTTTCAGTCACATTCCTGGAAATGCAGATTCGAATGCATTGAGAATCTGTAAAATAATTTTCTTTTTGCCAACCAACTAAGTGTTTTTCACTTACTACAACACCGTAGAACAGCTAGGATCACCTTCATGCCGCCAGAAAGAGGAACTTATATCGTAACGAGAATATTATTGACGTAGTTTCATGTGAGGCAGTATGTAGGAGTGTATTATTCCTAAATATAATTTTAAGCTAGACTTTCGAGCAAAGCGGCTCTGACGTCACTGCCGCTGCGACAGTGACGCTGCGCTCGGAAGTTCCTTCATACATTTTCACACTGCATAATACTATCACACCATCGTCAGAGCCGCTTTGCTCGGGAGTCTAGCTTTATGAATACTAAATGAAATTGTCCAAAGGTTAACATGGGGATCGACCACTGAAACTGGCGGGAATATAGCGCAATATAGATCATATCAAATCTACAATTATATCTAAAATTAATCTGCATGTGGGGGCGGCCGGTACTGACACGACTTTGCCTATAGTGGGATTCACCGCACGCATCCGCAACACACGTCAGCCATGTCGTGCTAGTGTCTAGTTTAATTTGGAACTAAGCATGGCCCGTCCCACAGGCCTCGTATCACGCGAGGTCAAGGTGCTTGTTTCCGCATCTATTATACAAACATGTATGTATAGTACAGTAGACACTACCCTGTTTGGCTGCAGCTAAACACCGTCCCAACCTATTTCCTTGAACTAAGTGGGTACTATGAATTTCTCGGGAAGCTTATTTATTGCGCAATACACATTTGCTTTGCCTTTAGTAGTTATTCTTTGGGGTATTGTTTGGTTTTATTCGTGGTGTATTTTCAGGCTGGGTCGATTGCAATGCAACATCTTGGAATAACCCACTTATTTTTATGACCTGCCACTGAAGTCATAGTTCACAAGCGTTACTAAAAAATGATCGTCCCTTTTCTACCGGGCTAATGGTTGTCAAATGATATAACTGTGGTCTGCGACTTATATAATTACTGCGCTGCTATTGTAACCCCCCCCCTTAAATGGACTCTTACCCTGGGGTTTTTCACCCTTACCAAACTTAACCTAATCGCTTAATCTAAAACTTAACCTAAAATCTAACCATAATTATAAATCTAACACCTTGGCCTGGTGATTCGTCTAGCGTTTGTAGGACCTACATTGTGATTAAACATACAGTAACCCAAAGAACTTTAAGTGAAAAGCAAGAATGAATCCTAACATTTGAACACACTAAAAATACTTAAGAATACCTAAAGAATTTACTATCTAGCTGTACTATTCTTAGACTATAAATGTATCAGTATTGTAGAGAGTACCGGGGCCACAATGGCCCCGGGTGGAACTCCATCCTTCCCCTATTTCCACCCCTACGCCACCAGCTAACAAAATAATCCTTCGTGAAGAATCATGTTGCTGAAAAACTAAGCACTAACAATGGTGCTAATTAAAGTTCTATAATACTGACACAGTTTCTACTCTACTGTACTCTACTTTCAATAACTATTTGATTTATTATCCTCTATGGATATTATGACTCTATTAATTCTATTAATCAGATTTTACCATACTTTATTATTATTAAGATGATAACGGGTCCTTGACCTCATTTTGATGTCAATGACAGTTCTCTTATAACTAAAATTTACTATTCTTTACTTTCTGTTAATAGTTTATAACGGGAATGAAACATAAAGAGTTCTTAACGAAAGTGGTTATACTTATAAATATTGACTATTATTTCTAACTTAGTCTAAGAATATTATACTGCAGAATGGTTATCTCAAAATTCTGAACACTAGAAGGTATGGCATTATAGTAGTATTTCTATAATAGACAGAATAAAACATTTCTTGTTTTATTTATGAAATTAAATACAATTCAAGTAACTACAGCTTATGTTGGATATTCCCCCTCGTGGTGTAGAATTCTCAACGGAGTTCTCTGTACTCACTGGTTTAATATTACTTCCTTTTATGCGGAATCTGAATTTTTATAATTTACTCCATCTATTATTTTATAAGATGTGTTGAATAACTGATTATATTAGATACTCAGTCAACTTATTATTTTAAAATCAACTTTGTGCTAGCAGTCATGTATTGAAACAACCATCCTTACATTGAAATTTTATAACAAACTAACTTAACCAAACTACAACTTAAATATCTATTAAGCTGGAAATATTTCCAAATATATTAGGTGTGTATGACTCTAGTCTAAACTAGCTCTGTGATGAAAATCAATCTGGAGGATTGGCCTCACATTTAGGTTAATCATGTGGTGAGTATTCAGAGATCATCCGGTGTAAGAATCACTCTGCTAACTAAGCCCTAAAACAAGGTCCCTGCCTACTTCCCTAACATTCCTAAATTGTACTTTAAGCTTGTCCGAGACCCCTAGCTCTGTAGGTAAAACAACTCTAGGGAACGACCCTTATTTACATTTAGTGTAATGTTAGATTTGCGAGGTGCAATGCAAATCTCCTAAACTCCTAACAGCAAAAGATGGTGTGTTCCTACGGGTCCCTAACACGTCGGCCTAAATGTTGCTAATTCCCTGGCAATATAGCCCCTAAGAGGAGGGAACCAGCGGAAAGGATACCTACGATGTGTGTAAATAAATATTATAAATAATGAAACGACTTTCTGATAACTTTCACGCCTGAAAAGATGCGTCTTGCGACAACCCAAATCCATGGTACAAATATCAGACGCAGTCCATCAGAAAACCGTGTGAGTATGTAAACTTGACCCTGCCTAGACAGGATCAAATCCTGCAAGCTCACCCTTGCAGCGAAGACTCGCATATCGCATTCTGACGTTGGCACCGTTAGGTTTCGAAATGCGAATTATCAGGGATATCAAACTGCTTTGGCTCTGGACGAGAAATTATCGCCAGATTACGGCCAAAGTCTTACTTTAAATTAAATCCCTGACACTGCGAGTTTGAAGAGGTGGGAATGACACAGAAAATAATGGGTTAGTACAAATGCGTAAGATAATAATCCACTTCCTACAGAGGTAGCGAATCACAATCCCACAGAAACTTAGTTCCCCTAGAAGGAACTTGACTTAAATATTTCAATAATAAATTACACTAGAAAATAATTCACTACTATGAAAATAGCAAACTATTCTCCACCTGAAGTCCTGAAGAATAAAACTATTAGACAATACTCACTCTGCAAATAATATAAAATTACGATAAAATACTAAAATACAATCCCCAAAATAACTCTTGTAAATTGATTCGTTTTATATGGAAATTTACAGAATTACCAGCAACTCAAAATAACCCAAATTAAAACCAATTATGAATATTCCAATATAAAAATGACCGCGCCAAAAATCTCAAGATAAAAATAACCTTACTCTTCAAAATTCTAAAAAATAATGCCCCCCGTTTAAATTTCCCGCTCCCTTTTATAACCTTGGTCAGTCATTCTGAGCATTCTAAGCACATTGGCTACATTCGACACATGAAGCACATTGGGCACACCCGCCATTTTCCACCACCAATCTCGTTTCATGACTTTTAATTAACTTTTAATTATCTCCTTACTTTAATAATGCTTTCTAATCAATCCATTCTAATTTCTATTTATTTTAATTCGCAAATCCCTGTTTCCCGTATTTTTTTATGTGCAAGTTTCAGTCCACAATTACCACAATTATGGTATCTTTACTCTCTAATTACTAATTAAGCTTTGTACCAATATTGATGAAATATTTACAGAATGTACTTAATACTATACTCTATTTGTTTCCGATTCTGTTTTCCTTGCGTTTTCGATAATTTCCTCATAATAAATACAAATGTTTATCATTCAAACTCTCGTTTTCCGAGCCCTACATAGATTATTTGTGGATAATATTTTGATTACATAATAATGTTGGCACTAGCATTCTCTTTACTTATATAGTTACTAATTTTCTATCTAATTTCTATTATAATTAAATAGTTATGTATTTTGTATAACCAATAACGCCCTCTATTTCTTAAAATTGTACTACTAACTCGGTTTGCTAGCATCAGATTTTCGCTCACCATCAATAGTGGTTCGCCGTGATTACCCTAGATGGCGCTCTCCGTAACTAAGTGTACTTGAGACTAATTAATTATTTCTAAATTCCTTAACAATTCATTCGCTTTGACAGGTTCTAGTTAAAGTTGACTTGAGACTGTTTCACTATCCAGTCATGTGCCTTAGTCCAAAAATGCGACGGAAACTGAACTACAGTGACACAGTACTGGAGGTAATCGTTTTCTTGTATCTTAAACACTAATCTATACTAATTATTATAAACTAACTGTCGGCCGGGGCTTAGCTACTATGGGTGGTGTAGGGGTATAGCACGCGTCATGGAATGACGAGGATTCGGGTTCGATTCACGGCCATAGCTTTACTTTTCGGATTATTTTATGTTCTAATTTTCAGTGACATTTAGAAATTTAATTCCTAATGGTAAAACCGTAAAAGTAAACATAAAAATCAAGGAATAAAAAAAACTTGATTCATTTGATAGTAGCTCTTATACAGCTTATTTTTTTCTTATACAGCTTCTATACAGCTCTAAAGACGCCAAAAGCTGTATAATTTGGAGCCCAAATTGCACTTATATGGGCTGTATAAGCGCTTATACAGCCTAATTAAACAGCGTTAAGTATAAACATGAACCTAAATACAGCTTCTATACAACTTGTAATGCTACTTGGGTTCCAACAGTTTCTTAGAAACATTTCTAAAATCGTCGTTTACCTATACATTAATGTAAGTTTACATCTGTAAACACAATGGTAGGTAATAATTTGGCTTGGTCTTTTTCAATCATTAGACTTCTTTCTTATCGAAGGTTTATTTGTAACAAAACTGTGTTCGTCGTTATCGTTAATTTCCCGTCGACACAGGGAAGTCAACAGAAGACAATAATCCTTATCGCCCGAGCATTGTTAATATTTGATCGGCAGTCAGCCGCAGAGAACCCTACATACATAACTGGCATAAAATATATAGTAAGCTGCGAAAGTGTACCACTTAGTATCTCACGCGGTCAAAATCACTGTCAAAGTGAATACATTATTAGAGTATTAAAATGCCCTACTATTACGAACTCTAGAGTTCGCAATTTAGGTAAAACCCGTTTATTTCCCGGTTATGTAGGAATGGAGGTCGATGCAGATATAAAATTGCATTAATAAAACTTCAAAATTACAGTCTAAAAATTACTACGACAAGCGTAAACTTACCAGTTCTTAGTGTGCCTACAGCTACCTCCCTAATGGCAAGAATGGTTAGTTAGCACGTTCGGACACTTTACTAGGAAATAAAGGGCAGAGGTCACACGAGACCCGGTATTCTCATCCATTATTCAGAATTTTGTCGTTCTTGCCACCATGGGCATCGTACTCAATTTGTGCTAATGGAGATTAAGTGTTTATTGAAGTTACCTCCCTCGCCGCCGGAATCATTGTAGTTTGTCATGTTGCAATTTGCGATGGGTCGAGCGAACTGTCGATGTTTAAGACCGTCGTTCTACTTTGCTAAGCTTCTTAAAAGAAGTATCAAGTTTAAGACACTTGTCACAAGTTTTCACGATTTTTATAGATTGAGTACGTTTTATCTGAGTTGAGAAACTTTTTTCTTTCCTGAAGTTTTTTTCGTCTTATCTAAAGTAACTTTTAATGTAAAGTACGATTAGGTCCTGTGTTTTATGCTCGCACAAAAGTTATCCCAAAAGTCTTTTAATGGGTCCTCGGTGTCGGTGCTGCAAAACAAAAATAATAAATTTAAATTAAGCTCTCGACTTCCATTTCCTTAGGAGCCTGTAGGATACGTTTAAGCTTTTATGTTCCAATTATCTGCCGCGTGTTTTGGAACCACTGTTCCTCGAGATAATAGATGACAGAAGTATGTGATTATGAAATAAATAAATAAACGTGCACGTTTTGCAAATTATTTTTAAAAACCAGTGTGTCAAATATACAAACATATTTTTTATTCACATTTCATTTTTGTAAGTAGGTAGGTACATAACGTATCCACCTACATGTACTATCGAACTATTGGATTCCTGACCCACTGTAGAACTTTTTCACAGGAAACGTCACATGATTTTCCGTGTCAATTTACTGCGTGAGGGCTCCATAGCGGAATAGGAGTCTATTTGTTAGATAGTCCATGAGTAAGACGGTTGTGGCGGTCCGGACGGACCTTGCACAAGGTTTCAACCGCACAACTCTATCCGTACTCTTGATTGGACACAGTTTTGAATAAGCAGGTGACATTTGACGTGATCCAGTTCGCCGGAGCAGGCATTATGCAAATCGGCCGATTACCTGTCCTGCCTGCGCGGCTCGAGAACACAAATCACTTCGCGTTACCTCTCTGGATTACAGCGGTAACGTTGTTTGGGGATTAGGTCTGGATCCCTATCTGTCTCCGCTGTTTGTAAGTAGTTCTCTTAGTTTGCCTGCCTCAAATTAGGCCACCAACTCCATTTGAGTTAATTACTGTTCAGGACTTTGCTGAGATTAAGGAATACTTTATTTATTGCTCTATCATCTAGTTTGTAATTAGGATTGTAGTAATAGTCTTGCGTGAATTATATATTTATTTTGAGAAACCGGTCAGTGCCGGTCCTCTGAGGGTTCCGTATACGTATACTGAACCGACTGGGCCGATTACAGCTCGTGTTTTCTGTGACTTAATTATAGAAGTCTAATATAAATAAATTAATTTGAAAAACCCCCACAGGGGTCCGTTGACGGTACATGTCACTTTATGAAATCCTGGTCTAAAACATTCTTATATCCCTACTTCCCTACTTATATCCTTACTTATATATATATATATATATATATATATATATATATATATATACAGGGTGTTAGGTAATGAGTGGATAATCCTTGAACTATGGATAGAGGGCACTTAGGACGTTATAATAAAGCTAAAATAGGTTTAGTAAAAGTGGCATGGTTTCCGAGATATTCGGACTTTTAGGTTTTTTTCGAAAATGAACACCCTTGTTCAATGTTTTGATCATAGCACAATTTTAAACTAACTTTTTCAATTTTTTATGTTTGCTCAATATTCTTGAGTACTTGTATTTTCAGATAGGCATTACTATTTTTGTGAAACTACATGGGATTTTTTTTTAAAAAATCGCAAACTTAATTTTTGCCTTTTCAATCGTACATTGATCGAATTTTCAGCTCTCACGGTGAAAAAAAAATACACTACCGCCTAGTTGCCAATAAGCTTAAAAACATGCCGGTTTATTGACAATTTAAAAATGGTAATTATCTTTTGAATTTAAATTCAAAATGATAAAATAATAAAAAAAAATTCACGCTCACCCACATTTTTCCCGATTTACTTTTTGTATCACGGGCGTAGAACTCAAAATTTTTTGTTGCAAAAATAACATTATTGGCCACTTATTTAGATGCAAATGGCATTTAAATAATTCCAAAACTAAAAAACATGCCAACTGCCTTTTGTTTTTTTTTCTACTTCGATTTTGAATTTCGCTAATTATTATTGCGTAATGAATGGTTAATTTTGCGTTTAGATCGTTGTGTTGAAGTTTTTTACTTTAATACTGCTTCGAATATAATACACACTGATAGAATATGCCCAAATGCATTACATTTATGGTGAGTTCCAAGGCACAATTTCACCATTCATTATGCAATAATAGCGAAATTCAAAATCGAAGTAGAAAAAAAAACAAAAGGCAGTCAGCATGTTTTTTAAATTTGGAATTATTTAAATGCCATTTGCATTTAAATAAGTGGCCAATAATGTTATTTTTGCAACAAAAAATTTTGAGTTCTACGCCCGTGATACAAAAAGTAAATCGGGAAAAATGTGGGTGAGCGTGTATTTTTTTTTATTATTTTGTCATTTTGAATTTAAATTCAAAAGGTAATTACCATTTTTAAATTGTCACTAAACCGGCATGTTTTTAAGCTTATTGGCAACTAGGCTGTAGTGTATTTTTTTTTCACCGTGAGAGCTGAAAATTCGATCAATGTACGATTGAAAAGGCAAAAATTAAGTTTGCGATTTTTAAAAAAAAAATACCATGTAGTCTCACAAAAATAGTAATGCCTATCTGAAAATACAAGTACTCAAGAATATTGAGCAAAAATAAAAAATTGAAAAAGTTAGTTTAAAATGGTGCTATGATCAAAACATTGAACAAGGGTGTTCATTTTCGAAAAAAACTTAAAAGTCCGAATATCTCCGAAACCGTGCCACTTTTACTAAACCTATTTTAGCTTTATTATAACGTCCTAAGTGCCCTCTATCCACAGTTCAAGGATTATCCACTCATTACCTAACACCCTGTATATACAGGGTGTCCCAGAAAGTAGAGTCAAGCGAAAGTCCTGACGTAGAGCAACTCAAGGGGCATCCGAATCACCCCCATGTATGTTCCGCGATTTTTCGTAGTTTAGGAGTTATGGCCTTTTTTCACATTTTCTATTAATCTACGACTACGGAGACAGTTTTGCTCACTCTGACTGCAATAATTGAGATAATTGGCTGTTTGTTTTTTTAACGAGTAGCTGAATAGTACGTGCATGTATTTCATTTAAAAACAAAACAACATCGTTGACCGTTTGGGCAAAAAAAAATATCGAATCACAAAAAGTGACTAAATTTTGACTGTAGTTCAGACTTTGAAGGCCGATTACAAAAAAAACTAGCATAACTTTTTTTTTTCAAACCATGTTTAAAAACTGCCTTATTTTATTGACTTTTTACCCTATTAATTTTATTGATCTATCAATAAGGGATCATGCCAAAAAAGAATATCAAAACGTACTTCATCCGTAATTTTCACGTTTTCTAGTAAGGCCAAGTACAAATCTGAAATTAGGTTTGTGCTTCGGATTTAGCATGAAAAACTTCTTGGTGCAGAACAATAATACTGGCCACTGATTTTCTGAGGCTATTAAAAGAAAATTAAAAAATATTTCAGATTTATACTTGGCCTTACTAGAAAAAGTGAAAATTACGGATGAAGTACGTTTTGATATTCTTTTTTGGCATGATCCCTTAATGATAGATCAATAAAATTAATAGGGTAGAAAGTCAATAAAATAAGGCAGTTTTTAAACATGGTTTGGAAAAAAAAAGTTATGCTAGTTTTTTTTGTAATCGGCCTTCAAAGTCTGAACTACAGTCAAAATTTAGTCACTTTTTGTGATTCGATATTTTTTTTTGCCCAAACGGTCAACAATGTTGTTTTGTTTTTAAATGAAATACATGCACGCACTATTCAGCTACTCGTTAAAAAAACAAACAGTCAATTATCTCAATTATTGCAGTCAGAGTGAGCAAAACTGTCTCCGTGGTCGTAGATTAATAGAAAATGTGAAAAAAGGCCATAACTCCTAAACTACGAAAAATCGCGGAACATACATGGGGGTGATTCGGATGCCCCTTGAGTTGCTCTACGTCAGGACTTTCGCTTGACTCTACTTTCTGGGACACCCTGTATACAGGGTGGTCCAAACACTGACGTCTAAAAAAAAAATTTTGATGCCTCACATCCGGGGCTATCCGAATATACCCCATGTATGTTGGCCGATTTTTTGTAGTTTTCGAGTAATTAATTTTTAAAGATTTTTTCAAGAATTTTCGGGCCGAGCAGTTTATCATCACGTAACTTTTTTTGGTTACGTTTTTTTGAGTGTTTTTTTTTATGACATTATCCTCACAAGCTGCACTTTCACACGTAAAATAATCAGCTTCCCAACTTTGAGCCAAGTTACAAAAAAATTGACCGAAAGTGAAAGTTTTACCTTTGAGCAAATCGAAGTTTGATTTTGTAATTTAAAAAAAAACTAAAAATCTCAGAATTCAAAGACCATAAGTAATTTTAAAAACTTCGCCAGTCTCTAAACTTGCAGAATAATACAAAAAAAGTGACACTTAATAGGTCATAATTTGCTGGATTCGACTTTCAAACGTACGAAGGTAGAATGTTCGTGGATCAAATAAAACAATACAATTTAATTTAAACACGTTATTTATAAAAGATTTTCAAATTTTCTGCCGTCAACTTCGATATTAGCCTACATCTCCTTAAAAAAATCGCTCCTAGTCTCCGGAATGCATCTTTATTTTTTTGTATTGTCCTTTTGCTTTCTTCTAATTTTAAGCGAGAAGAATTCAGAAATTAATCGTAACGAGAGCAGAAGTAACTATTAGTTATTTCACAATAAAAGACGTGATTCCTTTGACACTTATCTAATTTATCCATATTTTTAACTATTATTTTTTGTTACTTTTAATGATAATTTCCATTTTATGAGATATTTTTAATTTGTATTTAAATTGAATTGTATTTAATTTTTAATTGTTGACATTTTTTTATTTTAAACTGACGATTTCAATTTAAATTCCTTGACATTTAATTTTAAGTGATGATGTAATTTTATATTGAATGATTAAATAAAAATAAACATAAACTTAAACATAAAACAAAAGAAGAACAAATTTATTTGTTCATAAAAAGTATTACATGGCTTTATTGATGGCCAGTACCAAATTAGGTTCGGCCAAAATAAAACAGTTTTTATGTTACTAACAACTGACTCTTTATTACACATTCTACTTTGGTACGTTTGAAAGTCGAATTCAGCAAATTATGACCTATTAAGTGTCACTTTTTTTGTATTATTCTGCAAGTTTAGAGATTAGCGAAGTTTTTAAAATTACTTATGGTCTTTGAATTCTGTGATTTTTAGTTTTTTTTTTAATTACAAAATCAAACTTCGATTTGCTCAAAGGTAAAACTTTCACTTTCGATCAATTTTGTTGTAACTTGGCTCAAGGTTGGGAAGCTGATTATTTTACATGTGAAAGTGCAGTTTGTGAGGATAATGTCATAAAAAAAAAAAACTCAAAAAAACGTAACCAAAAAAAGTTACATGATGATAAACTGCTCGGCCCGAAAATTCTTAAAAAAATCTTTAAAAATTAATTACTCGAAAACTACAAAAAATCGGCCAACATACATGGGGTATATTCGGATAGCCCCGGATGTGAGGCATCTAAATTTTTTTTTTAGACGTCAATGTTTGGACCACCCTGTATATATATATATCCTTACTATCCTTACTAATATTATAAATGCGAAAGTAACTCTGTCTGTCTGTCTGTCTGTTACCTTTTCACGCTTAAACCGCTGGGCCGATTTAGTTGAAATTTGGTATACAGATAGTTTGAGTCCCGGAAAAGGACATAGGATAGTTTTTATCCCGGAAAATTGCATAGTTCCCGCGGGATAGCACAACCCAAACCACTGGAATTTTTCAAATTTAAGGCGGAACAAAGTTCGCCGGGTCAGCTAGTAATATTATAAATGCGAAAGTAACTCTGCCTGTCTGTCTGTCTGTCTGTTACGCTTTCACGCCTAAACCGCTGAACTGATTTTAATAAAATTTGGCACAGAGATAGTTTTAGTCCCGGGAAAGGACATAGGATAGTTTTTATCCCGGAAAATCGCATTGTTCTCGCGAGATAGCAATAAGCGAATTCTGCGCAGACGGAGTCGCGGGCAACCACTAGTAAACAATACAACTATGAATGCTTAATACGATTGAAAAATAATGTAAAACCAAAATGTGGAATGTATTTACGAGAAAGAAAGTTCTTAAATGTAACTCCAACAAACCGTTTTTTGTGAGTCTGCAAGTATTCCGTAATTTTAAACTCAATCTAAAGAACAGAATTCCAAGAATCTTTTAATTTAATTTCAGCGTAGGTATTCTTTTCTTTGAATAAGGAGCGTTAATTGGCATCGCAGGAAATACTTAAATACTACATGTATTGCGGCTTTATGCGGTAAGATAATATAAATTTAGTTTGTTATTTAAAATAATAGCGAAAGGGATGCAATTTTTTTAATACACATATAGGTATGTCATGTGTGAAAATATCATTCGAAAATGGTTTAACCTGTGTATTGCTAAAGAACTACCAATGGAACACTCTTTTGTCTAAGTACCTAGTTGTGGAAATAAGTTTCTGTAATTTTTTTTAATACAATCTATTTTTGCTGACTGTCCCTGCATTGTCATCCGTACTACATCTGTGTACCGAATTTCAAGTCAATCAGACCAACCGTTGAAAAGTTCTCGCCTGCGGGGTTTCAGTTCTGAATGTCACAAATAAATGGTAGGGGAAAAACAAATCATAATAAAACAGTCACAACTTAAAAATAACGCAGAGATACTAAAACTAAAACTACTACTAATTATAAAACAAATTGTTATAAAGCTATAAATAAAAAAGTTGCCCCAAATCACTGCCCGGTGGCATGGTGCCCAGAAGGCTGGCAGCATTGCCGCGTTGGATGGCAATGCTTACCCTTTGTGCTAAGAAGAAACCAGCCCTCTGGTCACCCGATGCTTCATTTATTTTGGTCGACAGCGATCCATACAGCTCGTGCGCACTTGACCCCCACGGACCCATGGTTTCTACCCCAAACGGCACAAACATGTAGGCACTGCTAATGCCCGCATATTTGCGCCGCTTGAGGGATTCCGCAGAGTCCGCTGCGACACCAGCCCTGTTCTCTGTAGATGGAAGATGGGACGGCGCGAATGTGTCGACGCAAGTGGCGTCCCAAACCAAAGGCCGTCCCATCTTCCATGGCACGAGCGTCATACCGTCGGGCCTCTTGCCATCCTCGCGAACCAAGCCCGGAGGTTCGAGAACAGCTGGCACCCCGGCACTCACTCACTCACTCACTCACTCACTCACTCCCGGGAACTGCAAATCACACGACCCAAGTTGCTGACATATCTCAAATTTATTCAATTGTTACAAAAGGTTTATAAAAGACAGTAAAAAAAAGGTTATTAAAAAGAGTCTTCAACATCGCCGCCCACGTGTAGAAAACTACACAATTTGCTCATCTAATAGAGCTAGCTTCCTTATGGGTCTCTTTAGGAAGCCTCCCTTTGTAGCCACCTCAGCGACGCGCACGACTCCGTCTTGTCCCGGATAAACTGTAGTAACTCTACCCATGGGCCACACCCCCCTTGGTAAGTTGGGATCCACGACGACAACTACATCATCAACCTAAATGGTTATTACATTCTATTACAATCAGCCCCCTGAGGCCCAACTTTTGAAAGCACATGTATACACATGAAAAGGTACTTTCTAGCGATATGATTCCAAAAATCAGTTCCGTGTTCGGTTGCTGTTAGCAGGCTGATACACAATTCATTAAGCAATTTAATAACCCTAATAAAGCGACACCAAAGAATCGTATTACCAGAAAGCGGAAAATCCTTCAAAGTCAATCAGAATGACTGAAGTCGGGTGCCGGGGAGCAACGCACGCGGATGGCATACCGCGCACCGCTCCAACTCGAGAGTCGAGATACCTACTCGACCGTCGAGAATTTATCGAGTTGCGGAATGCAGCGCGTAAGTGCCTCGATAATTGGGTTGGCGGTGCTCAACTGAGCCACGGGCCGAGTCTGATGCAGCAGTATTGATCTAGCGCGGTGTTTACGCGCGCCCGCAGCTCGGATTCGGATTTATTTACAAATATCTAGTTGTGGGGTTTATGTAAGATTTTTTTATCGTATCGTATACGAATCTGATAAATTTATAAACACCGTCATTCTTGACCCCTGAGAGAATATTTATTTGATTTTTGTATTGTAAATCATAACATTAATACTTACCATTTTCTCTACTCCTGTACTAATCTGTGATTTAAATAATAAGACTTTGACTTTGAATAAGTCTAGTCAGAAAAGCACTTGTTATGTTATGTAACTGTTAAAGTGCTCCATCGTTACTCTGCCAGGCATAGACTGCCAGACCTAGGTTAGGTAAAATTAAATTAAATATTAAATTTAAGATAAAAATGCGGGACTACCAACTTAACTAATTATTTTAATCATATGGTTTTTTATAAGTTCTAAAAGTTAAAAGATCTAAGATCTAAAGCATTCTGCCAAAATTTCTACACGTGTAGCCTGTTGGTGAGATATACACTAAGGGCTCTTAATAATTTGAGGGTACTTTATAACAACGGTTTTAGGATGCTCTTGAAGCTGCCGCGATTCTGTAGCGCATCAGGTATGTTCGCCGAAGCCCAAACAGACGACTTCCATGCTATCATCTGAAAACGTAAAGCTTCACTCGCGCTCGCGTGCTCGCGTGCTCGCGTGCTCGCGGCAGCACCAACAGCACCTTGCGCGTCGTCGTCGTCGTCGTCGTCGATAGCAAAAAAGTTTTTTAATAACGTCACTGGAAAGTAGGTAAAAGTTTAGGCTAAAAGGCTATAAAAAAGTAAACGTTAGTTAAAAACAAAGTTTACCATAAACAAACTTCCAATTTCATCGTTTGTCGTTTTCATGTTTCCCGCTCGTGTCTTGTTTGACTTGTTTGTTGTTTGATTGCAATAGTTTTAACAAAGTTTTGTAACGTATCATAAAAAAGCATGGATGCAAACGAAATTAAATCAACACCGGAAGAAATATCCGCGGCGGCCCAGGAAGTGACTGTTGCATAAAATACTATTATCAAATCACAACATCAGAATAAAGTAACAAATCGTATTAAAATTTATTTAAGTAATATGTTCGTCGTATGAATACTATCGAAGATCCAATCCAATATACAAATGGGACGGCTGAACAATTCATTACGTTCGTAAGGGATTGTTTGTTCATTCACTTGCCTCTACTTGACTTTCAGAGAGTTTTGGAATTGAAATTCTAATAAAATTCGAAGTCAGCCGGGCGGAAATTAAAAACAGAAAAAGGAGAGGAAAGATTTAATTAGCGGCGATCAACAGCGAGCCCGTTCTCCCTTCACAATAATATATTTAGTTATGGAAACGGTTATTCACCACGACTCAGACGTTTTTACATTTTAGGATTACCTCATAAAGAAGCTCCGTAAGTTGCTCTCTTAACTTGCAGAGATGTATTTATGGTTGTAATGATGAATGAATAATTCGATAATGTGTTTTAATATAAAATAGAGTCCAAAACAGAGTTTTGTGGGTTATATGAAAATTGGAATGCTTAACTGTGTCCCGGTGCTGTCCTTGCCTTTAACATAAATTAAAACAACCGTGGCAGTATTTCCGAGAAAGCTGGGAAATGTTAAACATTTTCACTTTAAATCTTAACCGAGTCGTACTTAACATTAACCACTGGCGGCTCCTTTAAAGATAATGCAGATTATTTTAGTTTAATTCTATCTTTTTACTGCATTCAAAGTCAATGTTCAAGTACTGAATGAAATAAAGTAGGTACCTACCTTAGGTAGCTTTCTTAGTACCCGCGAGTAATAAATTTATCTGAAAATACTTTTTAGTTTTATTGAAAGCTTGTTTTCGTGTTCGCTTCTCTTATCATAATTCAGGGCTCGAACCATTTTACGTCAATTCTTCAGTCTCAGCGGTTACAATTTGACTCTGCTATCAATACATATTTTATGAAAAGTTGAATTGAAATTTATTTAAAATGGGTTGGATCGTCGTCTGCTTGTCACAATAAGGTAGAAATTGTTTAGAGTCACTTGTTAAATTTAAATCCCTCTTAGGGACCCTCGTCAGGGCTGTCTCCTGGTCCTTATTAGGAATACCAGTCTTCGTGTCCGCTTGCAAGAACTGATGTAATTATTTATGGAGCTACTAACTTGCGATTGTGTTTTGGAGACAAGGGGCTGAATTATGTCAAGGGAAAATTAACAACACCGTACAGCCAATCCTTTTCAGGTCTTATATTTTAAGTTATTTTTTAATTAATATACATTACATACAAGCCCACGTTTGAATTACACATTGAACTGGGGGGGACCAATTCGAAAGAGGTAGAAATAGGCAGGTACCTACTACTACAAAACATCTCAAGTTTTTGACTACTACTTGATATATTAATTAAAGTAAGAAAGTAAGTGTGATTATACTGGAGTTTTGAATTCAGTAGAATTGTACCACTTTCGACTGTTAATTTCAGCGGTTTCAAAAATCGGGCACCAGACTTTATAGGAGATGAGGTCTACGATGGATGCAACGAGGCACTCCAGTCACAACACAGCTTACTGGAGATACCTGCATGGTGGCTCCGATTTACCTGAGTGGTACCTATAATACCTAACTAACCGGAGCCATAGCTTTTGCACTCGATTGTTATGACTAAGAGTTCACAGTAGAGCCACTTTTGTGAGATCTTGATCCTTCACGGGAAGAAACCTATGTATAAAGCTGTAAAACACACATACCGCATTTCATTAGAACATAACGAGTTGGTATACAGCGTCGTAAAACTCAAGTTCGAACAAAACTGTCACGGCTAAATATATTTAGTTCGCATTGGTACGGACTGTGGAAAATCTGCAACGGCGAGGAAACTTTCCAAACTTCAGAATATTTTCCCTACCACGAGTAAACAATAAGAGCTTGATTGGAAAACAAACCGCCCCTGAAATAATATGCATTCTATTACAACTCTGTAAATACAATTTGGAACGGTAAAAGCGTCATGGAATGAGGAAGAAGAAATATAAATAATTCAGCACCCATTTATAAGAAAAACCGAAAATCGCTGTAAAAAATTCCAGTAGGCTTCGGAGACGATATATCAACTTCAAAAATCAAACGTTTTAACAAATATTTACAAAACTTGAAATTGAAACATTCATTAGTGTAAAACAATTATTAAATACTTACGCTTGACAAATTTTAAGCCCTAAATTAAATTTCCGGTGTCGGTTCGCTCTGCGCTCGCGGTGAAATGGTTTTTGGTGCATGCCCTGTTTCAGTGTACAAATGATTGCTAGCAAAGCAACTACTAATATTTTTAGTCTTTTCTTAAAGTTAGTAAGGACCTCGTTAAAAGTTCTCTAATAGAACTAAAACTTTCCGTAAAAAGTATTGCAAATCCATTTTAGTTACGTAATTCTCTTCTAGAGGTTGTTACTTTTGTAGGGATTTTCCGTTTCGTGTGTAGTCTCTTCGGTGTGGATAGGATCCTTCAAAGTTTTTATCTGGCTCGGAAACAGAATGATTAGAAGTTTTAAGATTGATGGATCTCCCGGCTTTAAATGTATTTTACTGGGAATTTTTCGAGATAGTAGGATTTAATTTACCGTCTCGAGTTTAATTACGGCGTAATCTTAAATTTTTGGCCTTCATCGTTTAATGTTGTCGTAAAAAGCTTGTTTGCCGTAAGAGATAGGGTACAAAGGAAAGGGATGTGCTTACTGAGCCGATTTTTATGGCGGTCACCGGTAGCTCAAGAAGGGGAGCTTTAACTTCATACCGCAGTTCATACATACAAGGGAGATATTAAACTAATTGGTATTACATGATCGGATCGTTACTGGATGATAAAGTATAAGAATTTACAATTAGGTACTACCTATTAATTTTCTTGGGCGACAATACACCGGTCCAATTTGTTACATAAAGTTTGGCTTCACAAAACAAGGACCATAATTACCACACCCACCGCATATAATCGTAATATACAACTGTTATGCTAATTTTATGGTTGGTCCGTGATACAAATGTGACCGCACTTCGACGGCCCGAGCCTATTAAGGATTACGTACATAATGTATGCGTACGACTATCGGTCCAGGCAGGCTGTAGGTATGCGTGGTATGTATGGGGTTGTGTACTTTTGGGGCGTCGTACCTACTCACATCAGTCATGAATGTAATAAAATTACCAACCTTACATCGACTAAGGACTTATTTTAACAATCTAAGCTATTATAATTCGGTTAAAAGATAACGAATTGTAAGATCGCTTTTTCGAAAATATAAAAAACAAAGACCGTCTAATTAATATCTTATAAGCGAAAGTAACAATTAGGTGTGCTGCGAATGCGTTTCTCTAATTTGGTTCCGTTAATGAAGGCAAATCAAATCAAATAGGTCTTAGAAATTGTAACCTTCCTCTGAAGCACTATTCACCAGGCTACATAACTTCACAATTAAGCACCCGAAAGCTCACGCTAGTAGTTTGTAATTAAATGCCCTTTGATACCGTGCAGCCGTTTGTACGAAATATCTCGCGCTCCGGCAAAGTCTTTGGTGGTGGAGGGTGATTTGATGAAAACAAGTGTGATTTCACTTGTTTAAAGTTCGTAGAAGTACATCATCTGATTACAACAGAAATAGTTTCTTAAGAAGCGAAATTAACATCGATATTGTTTTTTTTCGAGTGTGCACGTGTCGTGGCCTGCTTAGGTTAAGCGTATTATTTCGTGTTTTTGATATGATTGTAATACTTAGTCACTTTTAGTCGCGGTAAAGCCGTTATTGAAAACTCACTCTTTTAATTTTTCTGTACGATAAGCCTGTGCTCTCATTTAAAGTCATCAAAGTATTTAGTTATATTTGTTTATGTATTTATGCAGTTTTGTACACCTTGTAGGCGGAGTAACACTGATTTATAATATTGAAATCTTTAAAACGTATTAAACAGGAACATGCACTTCCCTATCCAATTTGCAGGTGCTATGAGAGAAAGAGGTCTGACTGGGTCAAACAATCGGTGCAGGCACAAAGAGCGTGCGCCCTCTCGTCTCCTGAGCTAAGTAGACGTAGTTACAATCCCAGATAAAAGCAAGGCTAGTTCCACCCACCACCCGCTGCTTACTCAGCACACCTGCCAGCTTGAGTCAAGTACTAATCAGTGAAAGCGACGCCTCACTCGGGATAATTGAATTAACAGGATAATTATCGAAGCTTCATAGAACATTTAATCTTTGTAGAAAATGACTTAATTACAATTACGCGGAGAAAATTGAAACAGCTTTAGAAAATGAATTTTATTGGATGATCAATCTTAATAATAGTTTTAATCTCGTTCTTGCTTTCCGAGTGTCTCTCAATTTTGCTCAGAAATATAATTGATATTGAACTTATTGGAGAAAGCTAAGCGGGCCCAAAATTTACCTATAGTTAAGGTTTAGAAGGACACTTGGTGTCTCAAATTTACTCTTGAGCTTGTAATTGATATCACTTAGAGATGCGGTATGGAGGGAGTAGTCGTGAGCCGAGCGCGTTTGGCGTCGTGAGCAATTTAGACGGCTCTTAGTGCCGCGCCACTCCGTCACGCCGCGTGACCACGCCTCACGTCTAACGCCGTGACGAGCTATCGCATCGTGGAAGTGTTCCAAGTAAACGCTTAATAATGTTTAATGGAAGTTAAGTTTGATAAGCACTTGCTAGTTCTGGGTATAGGTATCTGGATATTATAACTTCTGGATGTTGACAAACCTAAAAAGGTTGGAGCACTTATGGTAACACAGCGTCCGTTCAGTTTTTAAGGTTTCTTATAAATAATAAATATGATTCGCTCTACATCTGTTAGTGTTTACCGTCTTTACATAAAATGTCAAGGAGCTTTACATACGTAAGTGTAATACAAATTCAAAAGGTGCCGTCGTAACTCCACCGTGTATATGTAAGGGTCCAGTCACTTTATTCCAAAATAAAAGCGTACCTAACTGCTAACGTATAAAAAGGAAGGTGTATCAGGAAAAAAGGTTGTGAAGTTAGATGAGCAAAGGTCCGCCTAACAGGTTCCGAATGACTATGCGGTATTTTCAAGACTCGGAAAATAATCAGTTGTAAAATTCTGTAAAGCCACACGTGTAACGTTGGAAAAAACTCTTCAGTATTTCCGAAATGTCAACTTAGGTGGTGTTTTTTTACTTAGCGAAGTTGGAATATCAATCAATCATGTTCGTTTATTCTCCAAAAATAACGTCAAGTGAATTTATCTGAGATCCAAATTGCAAAGAGCTCGGCAAGAATGGCAGTTAATCAAGATGATGTCTGGTGGGCGCCATTAACGATTACTTTTTGTACTAAATTCTTGAGGGAGGGTGTGGTTGCCGAAGTCTTCGAATACTTGCTCAGATTAAGGGAAATTTGAATTTACCAAAATTTCTCAACCAACGAAATGTGAAATGGAAAACAATTTGATGTATAATATTAAGGGAGCGTACGAAGATTCTTAGCATCTGCAGGTTTCATAACAAAGTATTTTAGCAATTTTCTTTCGAGAAATGTACTTAGTTCCAGCTACGACGGAAATAACATTATGATAATTTAAAATTAAAAAGGTCGTTAGGCAAACGAGTAATGAAAAGAGCTTTTATAATATTAAGTCTTCCATTTGAGTTAAGATGTTTCCGGAATTAAAGCGCGATGAATTAAAAATGAGTCTGTACTGTAATTATCCTCTTTTCTGTTAATACGATTTGAAGCAAAAGTACCTCCATTAATCTTTAAGCAGTTTCTCAAACTTAGTGATAAAGAATCGTTGTTTTGAAGATGTTTTAATATAATTTTAGCAACCATCTGCCAGATCTAGGGTAATATCGCACTTAGTGTTCCACGGAATCATTTTTCAGCTCTACAGAGTTAAACTGAGTTTCACAGAAAAGTGGAGCCGAAGTCGCCGGCGCCGCCGCCGCGGCACATAATTGCCTCTATCCATAAGCCGTCTTATGGAAGCCAGCAGGATGTTTACCCGGGCGGGCCTGTTTGCCTCCTCGGTCACAAATATTGACACAAACACCGACTTATGCGCCAAAATCAACTGCGCGCACTCCACTCCCTATTATTGTTATTTCAGACTTAATTATGCATGCCGCCACACCTAAAGAACCAGACGGTGAAAAACTAGTGTTTGACAAAGGTAAAAAAATTCGAATAAATTGGCAAAAGGTAATAATACTTAGTTGCTTGGAGTTGTGCCAGACGAATAACGGATTTTGAGTGCCAGCTCCATCTTTACCGAAATAATTCAGAATAGGTACTGAATTGTTTTCAGCTTTTTCCTGGAGTCTTTTAATTTTTAAGTGCCTTATTATATTTTGCCAATAAGTCTTTAATGTCAAGGGGCCTCTGCTTGAAATTCAGTAATTGCTCTTTGCTTATTCAAATGAAATTAAAATTAATTATGCCAATTACGCGGCTGTTTCTTCAATTTAGTTTACCGAGGCGGTCGCTTCTCTTTTTGACAGCCACAATTAAATTAGTTGCAAATTATTTCTATTCACGGTACAAAAAGTAGCAGTATTTCAATTACACTGTCTCATAATTTTATCCAACTTAATTTCAGTTCAACATCGCTGTTACGAAATATTATAAAAGCATGTTCAAGTAGGTACCTATCTGTATCTTTTGCAATTTCAATTTAATTTTAATTATATTTCATTGAAGTGTTGGTAAAGATTAAGTTAATTTTAGTTTCCTTTGGTTACGTTAATTGGTAAATTCACAAAATTGTTCCATAAAACTGATTGTTACGTATTAACTTCTTGTCACAGCGAAGGTAATTTTAACGAAGATACCTACGTAAAGTGACGTCTGTTTATGAATGTAATTTATCGTATTTCACAATATAGCTCCCCTACCCTCCCGCTCCCTCTCCCCCTCTCTCACTACCCATCTCTTTTTCTGTATCTTTAGTCAGTTGGTATTGGTACCACAATGGATGGAATGGATGCATGAAAAGAAGATCACGACCCCGACAAATTTAATGGTTAACTTACTCGCTCCTGACTCTGCGTCGTGGATTGCTTTTCGGAGACCTAGTCAAACCATTTATTTAATTTTGACCATTTCTTGTGAACAAATATTTGTTGTTTTCAAGTGCGTACATATAGATTCGATATTAGGCGTGTTTCATGAAACTAAAACATTTTCCTTCACCACCCGATACCTGGTGCACGTAAATTTCGCGTAAACGTTCAATACAACTACTTATTATTACTCTAGGTACATATCTCAAAAATCTAAGCTTTAATTAATTTTTTTTTTTCATTGTAATAGTGATTTTTGGTACCTGTAGATAAAAACTATGTATTAAACTTAACCTAAAGCCTAACCTAATTATTATTATATAAAGTCTTATTTTTCTATTTCTATTCTATGTATTATCTTGTAAATATCTGAACTAGAAAGTGTTAAAATACGCCTATAAAATATTTGTTTCATGTCTCATGTCTTAACATAGAGTTCTGTGTAGTTATCAGTCAGTTTAAAAGAGCGCATGCCTATAAAACTCCTGTCGTGTTTCCAAGTAATTTAATTAATAAGAATAGTATTGCTTTGAGCCACTAGTTATTCTTGAAATATGACGCAGCTCCGCCTGTCAGTGAATAAATGATTGCGCATCATATTCTGCCGGACGCGCAACAACACGGAGGCTTTCATTTAAATTGCGAATTTAATTGCTGCGCCCGTCAGACTAAATGTGCTGCGGGATAAATAGTACGAACATCCAGGGTATTAAAAATTAACTGCCTAAATGCACTTTGTAACGTAATAAACAAATAGACATAGCCAAGTGAGACCTGCGTTCTTTACGCACGGAAAACCGGATAATATTTCTTGACATCTGTTGCTTTTTGTATCGTAGATAAACGTACTCGACTTTAAGAACCCCTATGCTACGATTGTACAAGATATTATTAAAATAATGAAAATAGATATACATATACCTACGAGTATACTGTGATAGGTAACAAAACAAATATGGAAAGAACAAAGTAACGTAATTTTATAATATAATCCCTTAACTAAAATAGGAACAGTAGCCATACTTACACTGTTAATCGGTACATGTTCCACATTCAGTCAGGTTTTAGTAGTGCAAAAAACTGAAATATGATTAGGTATACCGCGCTGCGCCAGCGGCTTCGCTCATGTTGCAGAACCCTATATAGCTCATTGGAGTTTACAAAAATCCGTTTTTAGTACGCCTTTACTCTACAAAAGTTACCTTCACTCCAATTTCTAGCATTCTGGGCTAAGTAGCTTTACAAATATTGAAATGATTATTTTCCAGTATACTGTTCAGTTTAAAATGCTCAAAGTGTCACAAACTTACAAAAAATTGTGTTGCCGCTAAATTGACATTAAATATGATTAGAAATAGATCAATATCTTTATCTTACATCGTAGGTATACAGGTAATTTGAAAACAGGGAATATGTTGAACGAAATCAATATCCATTATAATTATGATTCAGATAAGTAGGGTCCTGACCTTGGCTATACTTTACGAGTTTTACGACGGTCAACTAATAAAATTATGTGATGGCATTTGTTAGGGCATCGTGAGAGATTGCTGACTCGTTGCTGCCAGATTTTTCTTTGCTTGCTTTTTCGTGATAAATGTCCAGAGACACTCCGTGCCTAAACAAAATAATAAAAAAGATAAAGTCATTTGAATTGTTATTGGGTTTCAGGATCTGAAAAGGGTAAACGGAACACTTCTATGATCACTCGTGTCCGTCCGCCTGTTACAGGCTATTTGCTACGAATCTAATTAACAAAGTATGATGAAATTTGGAACGTACGTGCATTTTTGACCCGTACACGGACGTGGGGAGTTTTGCATTATATACATATAAAATGCAAAATAAGTACCTACTTATAAAACAGTGAACGTTAGTTGGTAAGTTACAATAAAAAGGTCATAATTAACAAAAAGCTAATCCCAAGTTTCCATAAAAATTACTTTAAAAATACATTTCTTATTAGCGTAATAACTTTAAAGAACTCCATTCACCCTCAAGGAGTCGAACGAAACGTGTAAGCAGAAATAATCGTACCCTTTGCCTTTGACTTTAGAAAAAGTACTTTGGGGTAAAAGGAAATGTTGGGTAGGCATGTTAATAAGAGTTGTACTCTTGGACATGCAACATACGCGTGTACCTATATACACCCTAAAATGATGATAGGTTCAAATAATGGCTGACGTTTCATCGTGTTCATCCCGTCATTGAGGGATTTTGTGGATAGCTCTGTACCTAACCAATGCCAATCTACCGAAACCAAAACCAATATTAATATAACCGTTTTCACATCTTAAATTTTATTCATAACGTCCCCTAGCATGAGCCTAAATAAGCCACTGCTGCGTAAAGACTATAGTATTATTGACAATCACTTTGTCAAATAAATCATTAAAATTATGTCGTTATTATTGTTAAAAAAAAGGTAAGTGAAATATTTGAAACGAAGAATGACTAAAAGTTTACTAACGACCTTACTTGAAGTACTAAGGATTTATATTTGATGAGAAATTCAAACAAGTATCCGAAATTAAAGCTTTCCATCTCCCTGCTGTCTTGCTCCGACACAATGATACATTGAAATTACACAACTTTCTTTAGTAAAATATTCTGAATCAAATTAACTTTCTGCAATTTTTCACAAAGCAATAAATTTCCATTCAAAATCTGCTTCTATTTGTTGGTTAATCGCGATTATACTTTTGAAGTTAATTTTGCTTTCTGTCTCATTATCTTGATTTTGGTGCGAGTGGATTAGACTGTTTACGTTTTTATTTATTTTACTTCCGTTTCCTAAATTAACCTTATTTACTTGCCTTTGGTGACTTAATTTGATTCATTTCTCGTTAGATTAAGTCATCCCTATAGCAAAATTCAAAAAGCAAATCAACAAAACGCGCAATGAAATCTATTTGTATGAGAATGTAAGTAAACATTTGATTACACGGAAAAATTCATTCCGTAGCATTCCTGTTGGTGAAAAAGCTCGCGCAGTTTACTGTTCATCTACATAGAACCTGTAGTTGTGTGTAGGTGTGTATGTTTCGTGTTCCGGAACTCGTATTGAGCTCGTTTGTGTAATTGTGTTTGTGTATGTGGCGGCGCTGTCACCGGGCTGGCATCAATTTCGTCGGCCGCGACGTGGACAAATTGACATGTCCTGCCCTCGCTGCTTGACTTATTCCGACTCGCTTTTACATTACGTGAAGGGGAAATAGGTCGATAGAGAAATTTTTCAATGATGGCCTTTTTGCAGCGAACATTTTCGGAGTATGTTATGCCTGAGTACATATAAGATGATCAAGAAATTGCTTCATCTGATACCACTCACTAAGTTGAAATATAATAAATGCAGGTGAACATGTAAATTTAACATGTAATATTATGTAGTAGGTGAGACATAGAAACGATGTTGACAACCAATTTTTTGACAATCCTTAAATATCTTCTAAAAAAATCTATTTTTTTTTGCATGTCTCACATTTAGGTTAGCTAGGTTAGGTTTGTATTACACATTTTCCGAAAAATTAATAGGTTAGCTGAAAATAAAGGGTTGTCAGATGATGTGTTGTTAATCGACGCATGAAACATTAGGGAACCAAGAATGTAATGAGAATGTAGAAGATGTATACTTTCGCGCGGAATATACCTACATGCAGTACAAATTTGACTATCGCATTTTTGGCCGACACATACATACGTCACGTCTTTATCCCTTACGGGTTAGACAGAATCTTGGGTTACGGTCATGTTTAGCATAATTATGGATGTATTGGTGGGAAAGGGAATCAAATAGACAATATTAAATAATAGATTGAATCCAAATACCTAACTACACGATTTACATTTTATACTGTAAATAAATTTTAATTTTCTTGTCAGTAGGTAAGTAAGTTACCTACCTACATGTATGAAATGACGGAATATGTAATAATATTTTATTGAGGTGTGACACTGTCAGAGATTAGACATGAGGTATGAACAACACAAACGACTAGATTGTATGTATGTATGCAGGGGCGTGCCTAGACATTTTCGAGGTGTAAGCATAATCTCTTGCCTGTTTACCACCCCATTAAAAAAAAAAAAAAACTTTCCAGTACACTGGAGTTTTATTTTCACTTAAATTTACCTTATTATTTCAGTCGTTTACTTAGTATTACTTGTTACTGCAATGTACGTTACTACTCTGACGTTAATTAATTAAAACAAAAAAAAGAAAAAAGGAAAAAGATTTAAAAACATCGGAATCGAACGCGGGTCACCAGCTTCACAGTCGGCTTTCTTACCGCCGAGCTATCATGATGGACGCTGGGGCGCGCGAAATTTTGCTACACTACAACTAACCGTAAACAATAAGGAAACAAAATTTATTAACTTAAATTTAAATCATTGGTGAGTGAATTTGAAACACTCATCAATGATTATTCAGGAAAAGCGGGCCTGTTACTTGTGCATTCGACGGAAAGAACTCACAGTAAAATATTATGCAAAGGACAAATCAAGTTGTCAATAAAAATTAGTACGGCTATTCAACTAAGTTTAACGTGAAATTGTCGAGTTGCAGTTTGTTGCCAACTAAAAGTTAAGTAGGTACAGCTACTTTTAATTACTTTTAATGTGTAATCTAACTAATCTACCAAAAATACTCAGATATACATACCACTTTCGCCACGAACTAACTTTCACAAACACACAACACAAGGACAAGGCCATTCCATGAGTTAGTACCTACTTAAAGCACACAATATTTAGTAAATTGGAACGCTAATTAATTCATGAGCTAAGCAAATATCATAAGAAGCTTTAACAGAATGAAAATATTAAAACATATGATCACGATCAAAAGAAATCAACAAAAAACTTCACCAATCAAATACTCCGAACAATACGAGTTTTAGCAAATGAAATCCTAAAATGGCCGCATTTCACCCTATAATGCGAGGTCTTTTCGCGCATGCGTAAAGTGCTGCATGGTGATTGGCTGAAACGAAATTCCCTTTGGAGGCAATCATAACTTGACCCGTTCTGTCCTAAATAGTCATATGGGGTTAGGTGTCTTGACGTTTGGTCATTTTAGGGTCAACGCACGTAGACCGACCAGTACGAGACACCTGACTCCGTATACTGTCTACGACCGAACGGTTCATGAATGCTAGGTACTGCGGCAGGAGTTGCATGCATGTGTTGTACACAAAATACGTCCGTAACATGTAAGTGTACTGTCTGCGTCGCGTGTTGGACGCTAGATTACATACGCAAATTGTGTTCACACATGCATGACTTTAGGCGGCGGGATGAAGTGCCTAAGCTGTCGTAGTATGAACCTTTCGTCAGTTTTAGCGCAGGAGCGGAGTGCGCGTAAATTTAAATTGCTCCGCATTCTGAACTATTGTCACCATTTTGTTTTTATTAAAATATTAATGAATGTTAAATTATAATTTAAGAAGCCATTAGTATGTATTATGACCTGGAAGCAAAGAACAAGCTCTGCTTATATGCCTGTAAGGGATGAACGCGTCTGTATGTATGTAAACTCTTTATTGCACATAAAAAAAATAAAAAATATATATAAAAATACAGTAATACAGAGAAAATAGTACAAAGGCGAACTTATCCCTAAGAAGGGATCTCTTCCAGCTAACCTGCTACAGAAAGGAAAAGTTACAACAAAAAGGCAAGCGGTCATTATTATGCGCAAATAAAGTAATGTTATAGTAGGTAGTAGTGTGTGATAGTTTTCTTTTTGGTTAGTTATGATTTATTTACATAAAGGTGAAAATACATTGTGAGCTTATTATGTGTTTTAATATTCCAAACCTTACAAAAAATAGCTTTAATCATAAATTTAACACAGCCAGTATCACAGGCACGTTATATACAAGTAAACGTATATCATTTGCTAATAAATAACGTTTTATGAATTTTAAAAGAGTGCGAATAAAGCCTAGACAGGCTATAAAAATATGTGGTAATATCACGAAGCCCCAGCATTGGCCGCAGGATAGATAAACCGGCGACCCGGGGCCCTTCATTTTGCATAACAAATCAATGTCATAATCCCCGATTGTGCCCTGCCACGGCCATCGATATTTCATCCCATGAATGAACCGGGAATAACGCGTGTATTGCTGAAATGCGGCGGCGGCTGTTGGCGCGTTTTTACTTCATATTAGCTCCCCATAATTCACATAATACCTGACGGTAGGGCTCTTACACGCATCTGTGTGATCTGTCGTGACCATTATTTCTAAATAGTAGGGATCTTTTTAGGGTTCGGTAGCCAACTTAGTAAAAAAGGAACTCTTATAGTTTCGCCGTCCGTTTATCCAAGGATTAGCTCACTGACTCTTGGTACTAAAATTTGTGATTTGGCATTGGGTAAACATTAATCATACCGACAAAGTGGGGATATACACGTAAAGTAGGGATGTTTCTTACTTAACTATCGGTTTCTTTAGTTTGTCGGTAGATAGGAAGCTTTTTACATAATATTTCAGGTTGTTATTGTTAATGTCAAGTGTATTTTTTTTGTAATGTCAAGCGATCCGATGACCAACCAAAATTTTGCTATTTTTTTTAATTCTCTCAACCTCTTAATTGCCGTAACATTTTGCATAGCGAAATCGCGATGTCTAGTCAAAGCCTTTGACTTGGTCCCCGAACTTATCCAAGTGTACGTAATCTGCGAGATCTCACGATTCGCGGGTCTATAGTACCGTTTGTATTTCGAAGTATAATCCTCGTACATAGCCAAGTCCCGCTCTGAATCAGGCACTCGTTATTAACAAAGCCATTGAGGCGGATAATGGGGCTCAAAACAATTTGCAATTCAATGAGAGTCGTCTTGCTCCTTAGTTAGCTGTCAGGATTATCTTTTTGGATCAGCTACTCCAAATAATTACAACTAAGTAGACGAGTATTTCTTAGTGATCATTTGAATTCCAGAGGAACGATCTTTAATTATTAATCCTTTTGACAGCTTAACTTAGATTTGGTTACTCGAGTTTTACACGCTTTTTAATAAGTTACTACCATACTGGTCTGGGAGCAAAGAAATATTATAGAATTGTTGTGATCGAGAGAATTGGGCGAAAATCTTAGGAATCATGTTATAGGCGAGGCGGCTAGCAAAAGTAGCAACCCATCACTAATATGATTCCTCTTTCCACCTGCCCACAATTATGCTGTGTCCTTCATGTCTTGTTGCCATAGGCTCTGTCTACCCCGTAAGGGATCTATATAGGGACGTGACAAGTGTGGTGTGCAGCAATAACTACCTGTCTGTTGTGTACTTTATGCATTTTTTTTTTCAAAAAACTATTCATTACTGAACCAGTGAGTTAAGTCATAAGTCATAAGTCATTTATTCGTCGCTTTCATGTGTACATTGGATCGTACTAGCTAATAAATTTCCCACACCTTTGGCCTCATCTGTACCTTGAGTGAGATAGAGGTCAATCACTGGTCAGTTTAAATAAAAAGTCGATACATAGGTACTAATACGCTGTTAGCTGTTTTTATTTTTCTTTGCTGCCTTTTTTAATGAATGTGTTCTTGGTGGGCTGTCCTAAATTATGTAAAATATTTTTTTTATTAATATTGCCATTCATTTTTTCTGTATTTTGATCGCTGCGGATAACATATATGCCGAATCAAAAAAAAAAGCAAAAAGATAATTGGGCTCGTCCGGGATTTGAACCCGGGACCTCTCGCACCCTAAGCGAAAATCATACCCCTAGACCAACGAGCCGGTTGAACTATTGGCCGAAAATTGCGTTTACTACATGAAATGCGTATACGCTTAAGAGAAAGTTGTTTTTAAACAAGTAGGTGTGTGAGTAAGCTGAGTAAGCCCACTAATAAAAATAAAGATTTAAAGTTGCTAAAAGTACCTTGGACTAAATTGCATCAAATAAAAATCCATAAATTTCCGCTTAAAACAAAAAAGTCATGTTAGGTACTTAAATACCTATAAATTAGTATGTGTGTCAGAGTAGCTAGGTAGGTACGGCAATCAATCAATTTAGACTTTACATCATAATTATAATACCAACCAACATGATCCTAGTCAACAGGGTAAATTATATTATGTACCTATACATTTACAATTGTAATTTTAATTTAATTTTTAACCATACCTCGGCTAAACATTATAGGTCAACTAACTATGGAGAATTCGTTACGCGAATTACGGATTTCTTCGGGATAAAAACTTGGGTATCTCATGTGTTATTCCAGACTATAAGTACTTTATGTCTGTGCCAAATTTCATCCGAATTTGTTCAGCCTGTCTGACGTGAAAGAGTAACAAACATCCGTAGGTACATCTTAAAAAAAATCTCATTTTTAATAGTTAGGTATTACGTAAGATAGCAGGATAATAATATAATACATTGACGAGCAAAAATAGCGGGTTGCTTTCCTTACATAAATTTGTAGTTTGTCTAAATACTTTAATTTAATATGTACGTACGTAATAAGTACGGTTAACTTTACATAACACGCACAATATACCATGTACATTTTTACTAAGCGAAGGAACGTGTTCATTAGCTGATACTCCTCCAGTCTAAATAAAGACTTCCGATAATTTATACTTTAGATACGATATTGCCTAAAGTTTTATTAAGTACCTACCTACTTTAAAATAGCTTAAAAGGCATAAATGATTATTAATTTGTTTTTTTTCCACGAGTTCAGTCGTACGCCACGCCGCTGGCTTCGTTTCTCCTCTTTCTGGTACAGCCACACCAAAAGTAAATGTTGAGTGGCGCTGCTAAGGTCATTGCCGCTTGTCTGCATCTCCATTTAATTTTATGTTGTCCCGAAAATGATACAATAAATTAATGATCAGTCGATTTTCTCTTCTGTGCTCGGAAACGTACTCGTAGATTTGAATTACCATTATTGTTAAAAAGCTGTTCAGTCAAAATAAAAAGCGGGCTCGTCCGGGATTTGAACCCGGGACCTCTCGCACCCAAAGCGAGAATCATACCCCTAGACCAACGAGCCGACTGATCGTTGCCTCGAAATTTCAATTCACAACCACTTTATTCGTTAGAAAGTCATAAACAATATCAAATCACCGTTACATTTAGAGTAAGATCCCAGAGCGATCAGACATAACTTATTTTCACACGAATGAAACCTTAAGTTTTCAGTAGCGTCTCGTGTGCCTTGAATACCTACGCGCTTGTGAAAACTTGCTGAGTGACACCTGGGCAGGTACCAGGTGAGAAAGGTAACTAAAAGTAAGAGTTATTTAACTTAAATTCACATGGCTGATTTTTATATATATCATGTAGAATATTATTTTAAAGTAATATCATAAGTGTCAGACACTTATGATATTACTTTAAAATAATATTCTACATGATATATATAAAAATCAGCCATGTGAATTTAAGTTAAATAACTCTTACTTTTAGTTACCTTTCTCACCTGGTACCTGCCCAGGTGTCACTCGGCAAGTTTTCACAAGCGCGTAGGTATTCAAGGCACACGAGACGCTACTGAAAACTTAAGGTTTCATTCGTGTAAAAATAAGTTATGTCTGATCGCTCTGGGATCTTGGACTAATTGATTACGTAGCGCTGGCCGAGCCGGACTCACATGTCACGTAGGTATACAATTCCGTAACCATGACCACAAACTTTATAATCGACTGCTTAACGTTTATTTAGTGCTCCTATCTTTCTTTAACGTCATGTTTTAAGCGATAAGATTATTTCGTATGTTAATAAACATGTAGAGTTAAATATTATTGACTTACCTAAATCGCCAATAAAAGGTTTATGATTAGATACATTCCAAAGTCCATTAGTAGGTAAGTTAATACTGTAGTTGATTTGTTAATCATATTCAAGGTATTTACAAAATTAACGAATTGAGAAGGTGTAGCTCGCAAAAATGCTTACTTAACAAATGTACCTATACAAATCATTGTACTCATATGGACGGAAATACTTAATAATATTAGTATTATAGTAGGCACCGTTTTGGTTTGTTAATACAAGGCACGCCCAAGTCAATGTTGCATAAGTTATTGAACAAATAAATATTAAACGAGCAAACCCTGTTTTGGTTGTAAAATATTCGAACCCGTTTCGTTTAAAAGAGAAATTCAAATAGGTGTATTACACCATTTGCATTCTGACCAGAATACAAAATGCTGTGTGCTAAATAATGCAATTGAAGTCGCGTAGGTAGGTACAACGGGGATCATAAAACTCGAAAGCGATTCGCTCACAACAAAATCCATAGAAATCCACTTCAAAAATTTAAGAAATAAGTACTGTGCATGGAAATGTCATTATTAATATCACTCCTATTATGGAAAAGTTTCTTCTCCTCAATATAGGTGGTTACTTTATGTCTCTCTACATACATTCTTACCTGATTTGTTATAGCTTCTTACGTTAAACTAGAGATTCATATATTTAGCTGGTACATCGAGTGATGCAAGAATAGCGAAGGCATGTCGAGCGGAGCGGTCATAAAGCCCCAGATACGGCGTCCACCGCGGGCGCCTCGCCGAATAAATGTATCGCCCGATTTATTCATGCAGCCTCCAGCCCGGACCAAATACCCAACTGCTTTTACCAATTTAAAGTTTTCTATATTGGAAAATAAACAGTCGCTAGCTGGCTGGCTTGATGACATTCATTTTGCCAAGTGGAAATGGTGTCGCTCTAGATCGAACGCTTGCGAACTATCGAAGAAAAAGTTTTCCGGGATAAATAGGTAGGTACTTAGAAGCCAACGGCGACTACAAATGAAAAACTATTTTTTGTGGTAACCTTTGTCGGTAATATTATGTCTATGAATCTGTGCATGGCATGGACGCTAATTTTACCGTACCAAGTTTGTTAGTTACTCGGTCGGCAGTTATTGACCAATCAACGTCAAAAACCGAACAAACCAATTAAATTTTCAAAAAGTTTAGTGTCTCATAAAATCAATTTAAATAATTCGAGTTACGATAGCTAGGAGTTTCTCTCCGAAGGGTGAAGCAATCTTACGGAACAATTAAGGTTGAGAAGCTGCGGCACGCGGGATCGCGCTGTCAACGAATTCCAAGCGTTCCTGATATGACGGTCCAAACTTTATAGTGAAAATCACTTAAATTTCCGAATTTAATTCCGAACTTAAATTTACAAAACGGTTTTCAGAATTAAGCATCTGGAGGCAGGACATGGTACTTCGGCGCTGGCATAACTATAACTCACTTTGAGAGCTGCTTACCTTATTTCTATCAACACTTACATGATGAACCTATGAGTAAGCTGTTATACCTATACATGTTATATAGGTAATTAATATATACCTACTATATATGTTGCACGAAAAATATACATTATAATATTTCACACAGGCTTGGTTATCTTGCGCGTGAGTAGCAGAGTGGCAAGGTAAATATTTTTGTTCATTGAAATGGACCTCCGCAAAGTAACGCCTGATTCAATAAAATATACACATTTATATTTTTCTCCATTTGTCCGAACTGATTCACTTATTTGCCAAATTTGGTAGTTAGATAAATTAGATAAATAAAGGTAGGTAGGTACCTACTTCAAGGTTTTTTTTAATAATTTTTTGTAATTGGTCAATATCAGTTGTGTTTAAATAAACCCACAAACAGATATTTTCTGAGGCAGAAAATCAGTGGGTGTAGCAAACAAACCATGTTTATAATCGTATAGTTGTTGCTCACCAATTTTACGCAGGAACTTCCGTTTAGAAAATGTAACATGTAAAGGATGCAGTTAATGCTTATTCTTAATTAATGTGGTTTTAAATACATAGGTAAGTACATAAGAAATTAACAGTATTTGCTTCAACTTTTAAAATTCTGAATGTAATTGTACAGCTAAAAATATATCACCTTTGTGTTTTTAGGACAAGGTTTCTATAACTAAATCTTTCCAGTAGGTAACTACTATAAATATGTTGAAACAAAAACATAAATCCCTACTAATATTATAAATGCGAATGTAAGTTTGTTTGTTACGGTGTCACGCGAAAACTACTCAACCGCTCATCATCAAAATTTTGTACACATGTTCTTGGAGGTATTAGAAGTAACATAGGATACTTTTTATAAAAAAAAATACTTTTTATGTCGTCACTCTGACGTTATCTGCGCGAACGAAGTCGCGGGCAAACGCTAGTATAATATATTTTTGGCCGGAACTGTATCTACGTAAGTACGTAAGTGAAGTAACCCACTTAATTTTGGGGTAGGTATGTGTTTGTCTGGTATTTTGTCGATCAACAGGAAGACGGATCAGTAGGTAATAAACAATCACAACCGACTAAGTAAAGCGGATTTAGGTCTTTGAGAATGGATTAAGCTCGTTTTAAACCTGTCAAGACACAAATATATTAACCACTGCTACCTACAGGCTTCAGTGTACCCAACTAATAGTCTCTACGATGGTCCCCATTCACCTGATCGTGAACTTCTGTTATTTATGCAGTGCGAAAACTAAGGCTCTAAGGACCATTATTTATTGGCGTCAAAACCGCAGATGGAACCATTTAAAAGGGGGGATACGTCATTATTCAAACCATTTGTCGCAGTGACTGTTAACTAATGGGAGTAGGGTCTTTAAGCCTCGCTTCATTTGCTATCGCGCCTCGATTCTCTTCCGTTTTCTTATACTGTACAAAAATGTTGTTTGAGTGATTAAAAATCGATTAAGAGGTAATTTCTAAATTATTAGTCACTAGATTTTGTCCGCGACTTCATCCACTCAGGATTAGAATGTGCGTCGTAGCTTTTTTTCTGAGATTTTTCAAAAAAATCTTTTAGTAAGATCCTTCCTTGGACTTCGAACGGGTCATTAAAAACAAGTAACCGAATTGGTTCAGCCGTTCTACAGTTTTGCGCTCAGCAACACATTGAGCCATCCATTTTTTTTAGTGTAGATAGATATGATAAATATAGTAATTCAAGATTAACTCGATAAAGGAGACACAGACAATGGATGAGGGAAAAGTCGATTCCATTGGATTCCGCGTAGTTCAAGTGAATGAAATTGTAACGTTGCAATTATAATGCATGCTCATATATTTTAAATTGCATTATGTTTCGACAAAGAACGAAACATAAATGTACAATTAGTTATAACTTAATTAAGGATCACAATATTTACAATGATAGAACATAAAATTAATAATAACAACAAAAATAATTATAAAATGAATGATGAACGAACTCAAATACGTTAAGCACTTGCGTCGGCAACGTTCCCGAGCGGGACCGGTCACCGAGCGGTCACGTGATCATGGTTTAGAGAAGTGAAAGGTCGACCGGCGCCCGCGCCGCTCGCCAGCCAGTCCACGCCACAGCGTCTTATACGACGGACCTATGTCAGTGCGTTCACGAGCCTCGCTACGTGTCGTCTTACGTACTCACAATCTTTCCGAATTTGCTGTGCTAGTGATCGGCAGTGGACACCTCACATTTCCAACGTCCCTTGGAACAATCAAACAAATTACAATAAGCCCATCGCGCACCCCGATAGGGTAAGTGTTGAACGTATTTTAGTATTAAGTAGTGCTTAGCTTTTAAAGTGCTTATTTCTTCTGCCTAGTAATGTCGTGCTATGCTTACAACCATTCTCATCATTTAATACCATCATCACTGTTCGTCATCACCTCGCTAACAGTTTATAAGAATGATAATTTACACCAGCGTAAATTATGTAGGGTAAATTTATGTGATTATTCACTTTGCAGAAGACACAAATAATTGTAAAAATTGTTTCTCTTTTTATTAGTCTATATTTTGCTTCTCGTCCTTCTGTATTAATTTTTGTAACTCCGTTCTGATTCCGATGATGAACACCCACGCCAACTGCTTACTGTTGCTCCCTTGCTTAGCTTAACGTTTAACGTGGGGTTCATCAACGGCAGAGGAGTAAAATAGAATCCAGTTCTAACTGTGGACGTTCTCTGCAGGGTGCTACGTTTACGCAATTCCATTGCGCAGAGAAGACCGCTCCTACCAGCTACCCAGGCGTACCCTATTTAACTTCGCTACTGCCCTGCGCCTCCACCTAGCAGCTGTCGGCACTATCAGGGGAGTACCTAACTACGGTAGTGAAACCAGACGGGCCTTGAACCAAATTTTAGTTATATTTTATTTCCTCTAATATATTTTTGTGATTGACAGTGGTGTTTTATTAAAGTAGCCAGCATCCAACGTCACACTGGCGCCTTAAACGTGGTATTAAAAGGTCTGGTTTCGCTTCGTAGAAGTAGTTGGTGTTGTGTTGTTTTTTTTCTTTGCATGGTTTTATTATTTTTGTAAACGTTTCTCAAGCTTTGCATTATATTTTGGTTGCCGCAACTGAGGTGTATCTACCTAGCTCATCTATATATATATATATATATATATATATATATATTTATATATATACATATATATAAAAAAAACCTAATTATTAAATATTTTAAAACACTGTACCTCTAGTTGTTACCCGTTCCAGGGTAATATACAATTGAGTTACACAAGGTTTGTGAAATTAAAAACATTTATTTTTATTTTTAATAGTTTTGAACCGCCAAGTTATAATTTATTATAACACTGTGTACCTGAAATTATTTATTATTGTCAATCAAATTAGTAACATAATATACAATTACTAAACAAAATTATTTCAGTATCAATTTTTTTAATGGTAGCTACACATTAGTTGCATTTGTTTTAATCGCGATATTTTTTTATTTTTAGTGCATGTTTTTTTTTCTTTTTTTGTTGCGTTAATAAGTCCATATTAGACAACCATAACGTTTATTACTGTAGATTTTGTAACAGAACGGAGTAGTATTATTGAATATTGCGTTCAACACTTACCTATTCGTTAGTTAAAAAAAAAAAAAAAAAAAAAAAAAAATTTTTTCTTTGAGCGTAATTTAATATTTAAAAAAAAAAACCTTATATATAGATACGATGGCATTCCATGTCAAGTTTCTTTCTTTACAAAAGTCAGAATTGGAGTACGAGGTTATGATAAGAGGTTCCACTCCCGGTAGTACTGTTCAAAAACTACGTGAGCAAATTTCAAAATTAGGCCCACTTTTTCCTTCAGAAGATATTCTCGAGAGTCAATTAGCAGTCGAAGAAGACTTAAGGGGTGTCAGCGAAGTTCTTACTAAGCTTAAATCATATTTAGAGTCAACACTGGACAGAAACACATTATTGCGGGCTCAGAACCTCCTAAACCACTTATACCACCGACTTAATCGGATAATTTTTGATAGCTCGACGCAGCAAGCCTTTGACATCTGTGTGTCCGAATTCAAAAGGTTGTCAGAACGTTATAATTCTGTCAAAGACAAGGGAACGGACATTCTTATTCCGACTACTTCCGGTCTTCCGCAGGCAGCTGCTCCGCCATTAAACATAAATGTCTCTTGTGACCGTGGCATTGCTGGAGAGCTAACAAAAATAAAATTTGATGGCAAAACATGTGTCCGCGCATTCATTCAGCGTATAACAGAGTTCGCAAGAGCTAGAAATGTTTCTGGGGACAAACTATTATCTTATGCAACAGAAATATTTACCGCTGATGCATTGCATTGGTTCCGCGCAGTACGAGATCACGTGTCGGGTTGGGACGAACTGATAACATTGTTAAAACAGGAATTCGACCAAGCTGATTACGACTACAGGCTTCTTTCGGAAATACGAGCGCGAACTCAGGGTGAAACGGAGAACATAATTATTTATATTTCAATCATGACAGGAATGTTCTCTCGTTTGTCAAAAAGCATTTCGGATGAAGACAAGTTGGAGATCCTACTTCACAATATTCGTCCATGTTACGCTAACATCTTGGCGTCAGCTACAAACGTCACTGACATAGACACCCTAAGAACCCTTTGCCGTAATTACGAAAATATACAAGCACGTCTGGCTGGTTTTCATGAGCCCCCCAGAAAGACTGCGGATACAATGGCACCAGAATTCGCGTATATTGGCCAGTCATCAAATAAAATAAATTACAATTCTAATCAATTTAATAACCAAAAATCAAATAATCAATATCATAACTACAATAAAAATAATACATTTAACAAATCAAATACAAATACTACAAATAATAAAAATTACATCCACGCTATGCAAAGTCATGAACAAAAGTCATATTATTGCCCTAGGTGTCGTAATAACACCCATAACCTTCGGCAATGCAAGGCAAACAAGGACAAAATAGTTTGTTTTGTATGTGGACAGGACGGCGTGAAAACTCCTGATTGCCCTAAATGCAGGAAAAACAAGCCAAGTACTTCAAAAAACTAGTTTGTCAGCAGAATTGTGAAGTAATCAGATTTGACCCCGCAGATTGGCATAACTGGCTGCAAACAATAAACATTTATTTCAATTCTTATAAAATTGACACAATCCTGCTGAACAAACCAATTAACGATCCTAGGCCTTATGCTACAGTACAAATAAACAACTTAAAACTACATGGTCTTTTAGATTCAGGCTCTGCGGTAACCATAGTTGGCAATTTAATATACAAACAACTCGAAGATCACGAAATAAAATTACATAAAGATCATTTCATTACGGTCACGGCCGCAGGTGGACAATCCATGACCAGTATTGGTTATATGGACCTACCAATTCATTTTGAAAATACTTTTCATATTATTAGAGCCTTTGTTGTGCCAGACATAAACATTGACCTCGTGTTAGGGATAGATTTTTGGCGCAAGTTTCACATCCTCCCTGATCACGTAAAAAGCATTACCTTTTCTAATGCCGCAATAGTAAATGCTAGCCTTGATACAGATCGTACATCTCACATTCAAGCATACGACCATTTAAATGTTTCGGAAAAATCTGTAGCCGATAACATTATTAGCCAGTTTACGGACATCTCTGCCGAATGCAAGGGACTAGGTAGGACGAGTTTAGTCACTCACCGCATTGACACCGGGGACGCCGAGCCAGTCCGTCAGCGCTATTATCGAATGTCCCCGGAGAAGCAGCGCATTCTGGCCGAGCAAGTTGACGAGATGCTGGCCCTTGACGTCATCGAGCCATGCGAGAGTGCTTGGTCGTCCCCTGTCCTTATCGTCACCAAAAAGAATGGACAGCCACGGTTTTGTCTAGACAGCCGCAAACTAAATTCTATCACAAGACGTGACGCTTACAATCTGCCTTACATCTCAGAGATCCTAGACAATCTTCGCGATGCTCGCTATTTATCCAGCATCGATTTGTCAAAGGCATTCTGGCAGATTCCAATAACACCAGAAGATCGGGATAAAACAGCCTTCTATGTCCCAGGTCGTGGTACGTTCCGATTTAAAAGGACTGCATTCGGATTGACCAATGCGCCCGCCACCCAACAGAGATTGGTTGACCTCTTGTTTCGGGAATTCGACCTCAAAGTCTTCGCATACTTGGATGACATTATAATCATCACGAATGACTTCAATTCCCATGTCTCCCTCCTGTTACGGGTGTTGAACAAATTGAAGCAGGCCAACCTCACCATCAACCTGGAGAAGTGTCAGTTTTTCCGGAGCCAACTCAAGTACTTGGGCTACATTGTTGATAGTTGTGGACTACGTACCGATCCAGAGAAGGTTCAAGCCATCCTTAATTATCCGACACCTTCCTGTCGGAAGGACATTAAGCGCTTTCTCGGGACAGCTACCTGGTATCGGCGTTTCGTCCCTAGCTTCAGCACCATAGCAGGCCCATTAAATAGACTAACTTCTAACAAAAAAGGCGGACCGCCATTCACTTGGACTTCGGAGGCTGATGCTGCGTTTAGGAGACTCAAGGAGTGTCTAGTTTCGGCTCCGGTTCTTTCCTGCCCTGACTACGGTTTGCCATTTGAGGTACACACCGATGCCAGCAACTACGGCGTGGGCGCTATGTTGACACAAATCGTAGATGGTAAGGAGCACCCCATTGCTTACATGAGCAAATCGTTGTCAGCGGCAGAGAAGAACTACAGTATCACAGAGCGCGAAACTTTAGCGGTAATTATAGCTCTGGAACATTGGAGGTGCTACCTGGAAAATGGGAAAACATTCACTGTCTATACAGATCACAGTGCACTGAAATGGTTCCTATCTCTAAAGAATCCCACTGGAAGGTTGGCTCGCTGGGGTGTAAGATTGTCCGCATTCAACTTAGAATTTAAACACCGCCGCGGCGTGGATAATGTTATTCCCGATGCCCTTTCTAGAGCTCTTCCGTTATCGGCATTAAGTACTTCTGGCTCCATTTCGTCAACAAAAGATTTGTGGTACAAGAATATTTACAACTCTTGTCAAACAAAGCCACAAACTTTTCCAAATTTTTATATTAAAGATGGCAAATTATTTAGGGTTTCAAAAGATAAGCATGTACTTACTACAGAATTTTCGTGGAAGGAAGTTGTCCCTAGCGAGTTACGGCAAGGAATTCTAAAAGAAAACCACGCAGAGCCTACGGCCGGGCATCTCGGTGTATTTAAAACATACCGTCGTCTTGTCCTTCGCTATTACTGGCCAGGGATGCACCGGGATGTCGTGCAATACGTTGGTTCTTGTGATAAGTGTTTGTCGTACAAAGCTCAAAACCACCAAACCCTGGGCGAAATGGGTCGCCCAAAGCAATGTTCCAGACCTTTTCAAATGCTGTCTATTGATCTTATGGGCCCTCTTCCTACCACACGTAAGCAAAACACCTACATATTCGTAGTCACTTGTTGCTTCTCCAAATTTTGTTTGATATTCCCTTTGCGAACTGCTACGTCCACTACGGTCACAAAAGTGTTAGAGGACTCAGTTTTCCTTGTCCACGGAGTTCCGCAGACTGTATTCCTCGACAACGGAAGTCAGTTTGTTGGTAAAATCACAGAGACCCTATTTCAAAAGTATAAGATACCAAATGTTTTCTTCTCACCAAAATACACGCCACAGGTGAATTCTGTCGAACGCTACAACAGGACCATCATAACATGTGTTTCAACCTTCGTAGAAAACGATCATCGGTGTTGGGATACATTTATTCCGAGTATACAGTTCGCCATAAACAATTCGGTGAATGAGGCGACTGGTTTCACTCCTTCATTCCTTGTATTCGGCAGAGAACTAGTAACTTGTGGGTCGCATTATTTAGATAACAATTTAGGCGACGAAGTATTGTTCCTACCTCGCGATATTTATGCCGACAACATGGGTTGCCTTTCCGAATTATTCAATACTGTTCAAGCGAAACTTTATCACGCTCATGTAAAAAACACTTCGCATTACAACCTTCGTCGTAAATCGGCAGAATTTAACGTGGGCGACGTGGTCATGAAGCGTGCATTTGTGTTGAGTGACAAGGATAAATATTTTAGTAAAAAGCTTGCGCCAAAATTCATAAAATGTCGTGTCATACAGAAAAAATCACCATTAGTCTATATTTTAGAAGATATGTCGGGAAAAAACTTGGGCACCTGGCACATCAAAGACCTAAAAGTTACAAGCCATGATAAATAAATTTAATAATTTCGTCTCATCATCTCTAATCACGACCGTTACTTTACCTGCCGCCTTATTCTACAACGTCTTGTACTCCCCAGTATTCGTATGGGTAACCAGTTATCTGCTTCTAACAACTGGCTACCTTATTAAATGTCAGGATGCGTTCTTAGCCTTTATTATGGCTATTATTGCTATTTAATTGCGTGAAGTATGACAGGCGAACTTATGAAAGGAAAATGCGGATACTATAAACTCGTAAGTGCGGATTTTGTCATGATGATAACAAAATCCTTCTGTGGCCCGGGGGGTATTGTAACGTTGCAATTATAATGCATGCTCATATATTTTAAATTGCATTATGTTTCGACAAAGAACGAAACATAAATGTACAATTAGTTATAACTTAATTAAGGATCACAATATTTACAATGATAGAACATAAAATTAATAATAACAACAAAAATAATTATAAAATGAATGATGAACGAACTCAAATACGTTAAGCACTTGCGTCGGCAACGTTCCCGAGCGGGACCGGTCACCGAGCGGTCACGTGATCATGGTTTAGAGAAGTGAAAGGTCGACCGGCGCCCGCGCCGCTCGCCAGCCAGTCCACGCCACAGCGTCTTATACGACGGACCTATGTCAGTGCGTTCACGAGCCTCGCTACGTGTCGTCTTACGTACTCACAATCTTTCCGAATTTGCTGTGCTAGTAATCGGCAGTGGACACCTCACATTTCCAACGTCCCTTGGAACAATCAAACAAATTACAATAAGCCCATCGCGCACCCCGATAGGGTAAGTGTTGAACGTATTTTAGTATTAAGTAGTGCTTAGCTTTTAAAGTGCTTATTTCTTCTGCCTAGTAATGTCGTGCTATGCTTACAACCATTCTCATCATTTAATACCATCATCACTGTTCGTCATCACCTCGCTAACAGTTTATAAGAATGATAATTTACACCAGCGTAAATTATGTAGGGTAAATTTATGTGATTATTCACTTTGCAGAAGACACAAATAATTGTAAAAATTGTTTCTCTTTTTATTAGTCTATATTTTGCTTCTCGTCCTTCTGTATTAATTTTTGTAACTCCGTTCTGATTCCGATGATGAACACCCACGCCAACTGCTTACTGTTGCTCCCTTGCTTAGCTTAACGTTTAACGTGGGGTTCATCAACGGCAGAGGAGTAAAATAGAATCCAGTTCTAACTGTGGACGTTCTCTGCAGGGTGCTACGTTTACGCAATTCCATTGCGCAGAGAAGACCGCTCCTACCAGCTACCCAGGCGTACCCTATTTAACTTCGCTACTGCCCTGCGCCTCCACCTAGCAGCTGTCGGCACTATCAGGGGAGTACCTAACTACGGTAGTGAAACCAGACGGGCCTTGAACCAAATTTTAGTTATATTTTATTTCCTCTAATATATTTTTGTGATTGACAGTGGTGTTTTATTAAAGTAGCCAGCATCCAACGTCACAAAATGTATGATTGATCACTTGATGTGTATGTGTGTGTAACAAGTAGCATAGGTAATGGCTGTTCGCAAAATGTGATGGCGATCATAGATTGGTTCCTTTCGCCTGTCTGATTTATTCGGAACTTTGCAATCCGTACTTAATATTACCATTATGAATATTGCTGAGATTTATGAGTTATAAGTGTTTCTAAACCTTTTTCAGCCACAGACACCAAGGAAATCTTGCACAATTTTCAAGGAAATCCAAAAAACGTCTAAAGCATTTACTATTACTACCTACTACTATTGACGTCAAACATAAAGCTAATAGTTTCTCGAGTTAGGTTTGACTTTGATAAAGAGGGAAGAGTCGATGGAGTGCCACGAGTGCGGCGCGAGCGAGGACACGGCCGGGCACACCCTGGAGGTGTGCCCGGCCTGGTCTTCTCAGCGCCGTACCCTGGTTGCGTCGATAGGAGGTGACCTCTCGCTCCCCAGCGTCGTACGAGCCATGCTGGAGAATGAAAGGTCTTGGGAGGCAGTCTCCTCCTTCTGTGAAAATGTCATTTCACAGAAGGAGGAGAGGGAGAGGGAGCGCGAGGCAGATCCCCTCGCACCCCCACTCCGGAGGAGACGAACGGGGAGAAGGCGGCGACAATATCTCGCCGCGCTTCCCCCCTAGTGGCGCTGGTTGTTAAGGGCTGGGATCCCCTAGCAGCCTTAAAGGGCCACAGTGTTAGGGGGGGATCACGCATTCCCGACCCCCCCCTCTCGGAGAGGAGGTCCAGCTAGGGTGGCTGGGCCGGCCAGCGGGTGCCGTGGTTCACAATATGCTCCCACAGCACCCGCTGACTGGCAGTTGAGGGAATACCGGAGGTTTTAATGGGTATGCCTTCTGCATTCCTTCGCTCCCAAATAGGAGGGAAAGAATGGAGGAGGAGAGCCCCATACACCCCGCCGCGTCGTCCCAAGGGCGCGGTGGATAGTGCGTAATGCATTTTCCCTCCGAAAAAAAAAAAAAAAAAAAAAAAAAAAAAAAAAAAAAGGTTTGACTTTGAAGTGGTTTAGTTAAGTTTGCTTGGCATGTTTAGATAAACGCAGATTATCGATAAGTTCTGGTTTACATCTCCGCCCCCTCAAGAACATTTGAAGTATCTCGACACTGTAAACTGTTGATTTAACAGATATCAGTGAGCCTTCATAAACAATTTTAAAACGCAATTATTTATCTTAACTTGGAGAGCCGTTAACAGCAAGCCTTTTAATTCCATCAAACTCCCATTAACACATTCCCAAGGTAATTAAAAACTTGGATACTTAATGAAAAGATAAACTTTCTAAGTCCTCAGTAAATTTGGTCGGAGTTCTAAATTCAAACCGCGCATGACATAATCTGTGGTAAACCATTATATCTGTCGGGAAATCTCATTTCCGGTTGGAGAAAAACGGACTGAATTGCAGGCGGTTTGGAAGTGGGTCGCGAGTCGAGCCGAGGGCACTTACCTATGCGAGTGGGTACCCGCACCGCCGACATTGATACCTGCTCGCCAGATCGGCGGAGAAGATATCATGACGGCACGAAAGACAAAGGGAGAAACTACAATTTGGCATTGTGATAAGGAAAAATACAGTTAAGTTTGGTGACACGCATAGTGAAGGCTGGTTGTAGAAGTAATTTTTTAAATGGTACCACAAAGCAAAGATTGCTAAGTCTCTCTAACACAGAATAGGGAACAATATGGTGTGTGAGAATAAAAATCTTACATCGATATCTCAGAAACTATAAAAAGTGCATTAGCTGAAAGTAATGTTATGTAGGTACATGGCTTGTTAAGATTCCATAGCAAAAATGGTGAGGACTAAAATTATTGCGATCTCACGAGAATCGTTTTTATTATTCCCACTATATTCCCATTATATTAGTCCCACTATGTACCTATAACGACTACATTTATATCCGGAGAGCAGTGGAATATTTTCCTTGTGTATTATTGAACTATTCTCACGTTTCCAATAATACACCGTACCTACCCGTAATTTCCTGCGTCGGCAGTATAGAGGTGAAGGTATTTTCTTACAAATTACCTAATTTTGCTCCTCGGAGGCGTCGTCACAGTGTCACATCAATCTGTCCGCGGATTTTCTTTGACATGAATTGATAGAAGCTGTCGGCTGGCTATATAGCGAGCTACTGTACCTTCCCTGGCTATATAAACCTCACGACTTTGTCATTTATCTAAAATTGCTTACAATATGACATTTGGGTGTGAATCTGTGTTAAGAATGAGTAACACACAAAAGCCGACGTATCCTTGTCATAACGTCCCACAATACTAATTATGTAAGAACGCGAGGCTCTGGTTTATGTAAATTCTACTTCGGCCGCTTATCTCTCTTTAACCTCCTGGGTCGCCAGTAATTACGGCTGTAGACACAGATAATTGCCTGGAGATTCGACCTGGCTTACTGGTTTTTTCGAGATTTTCTTTGTGCCTTGGCTACTCTTTGTCGGCTGTATAATCAAGTCGTAATAACAAGTCGAGGCGAGGTATTCTCTGCTTACAAATGATTCTGGCAGTCTTCGTGTTTATGTGATGAGTTCCTACATTAATTACTCTTTTCCTCTATCTTTCCCTAACACCAACCTGTATTTTGAACGTTTACCAAAATTGTTACGCTGGGCTTTTGTGTAGGTATTACTATTCTAATTAAATCCGAACTGATTATGTTGAAGTACCTAACCATAAAAAAGGCGAAGTACAAAGTTAAATGTAAATTAACGAATATACCTAATATTTAAGTGAAGTTACGTATAAAATCTGTAAACCTAATCCTTCAACCTCTCCACACATGCAAGTAGTGAGGACAAATAAGTAGTTACAAGTTCCGAAGGAGCAGGAAGCACGGCGCGGAACGTGTTCAATTCATCATTGGGCCGTCTGCGTCAGCAGTCTCGCCATTTTTCCGATGACGAACACTTTCGCACATCACCCCGGCTGACTCGGCAGTCACTACTACGTGTCGTTTGGCCGTCTCACCTAGCTAGCCATTTGTTCGTAGTTTTTAGATGTTATTAAGCCATTGTGACTTGGTGAAGTAAAACAAAAGTGTAACCCGAAACTGAAGAAAGAGGAAATAAATATTAGATACAGAGAAAACATACACAAAATTGTACTTTTTCAAACATTGTAAGTTAGTAACGATGAAACGCTAGAAAAGCTGTGCTTTCATAGAGGTGGAGAAGAACCTACAGAATCGTGCAATCACATTGTCACATTACAAGAGGAGCCTCCGCTCAGTTTCAATTAACGTGATTGACTGATTGATCGATTCTAGGGTGTGGTTTTTTAAACAAATGCGACCGCGAAGATCTCTGCGTTTGACATGCAATAATAACTTGACCCGTACTCCGGCAGGCATTATACGGAGTCAAGAGTCTTATGTTGTTTTGGTCGTGTGTTCACCAGTTGACCAGACACGCGACTTGGTATAATATCTACGATGGGACGGGTCATGTTTCGATTGCATACCAAGTGCAGCAATCACTTCAGAGGTGAGGTTGTTTTAGAAAATTACACCACCGCGTGTCTCCGCTATACTCCGCCTCGATGGAATCGCAGCCTTACAAAGAAAGCCGTGCCCTAAATTTACTCTCTTAAACTACTAGTAAGTACATAACTAATTGGTGCAATTGGTTGCAATCTGTCCCAACTGATTGCATTACAAGTAAAACTCTTAATTAAACTGATTTTAAATCTCATGTTTTTTTTTTACTTTCAGTGTTAATTATTTTATTTTTATAATGTATGTCTCAAACAATTGGCAGAATTTACTTAATTTAGTTTCTGTATTAGAATTTGCACGACTCGTACCCCAAGTACCCTTCCTTCACTCTCGCTCTCCGCCTCGCGAACAAAATGAACGACTTTGAACCGAGAACGCGCAGAATTTGATTTGAAACGTGAAACTTATGTGATTTCAGTGCGGCCTGGAAAATATTTGCAGCATACCTAACTTAGTTACTGGTTAGATCTTACGCATGTTTTAGCTAGGTAGCTAGGTAGGAACTGAAAGTTCTAAATACTCTTGATCTTAGCCTGTGTGTTGGTTTACTCAAGCCTTTGCGGAACTTCAAGATTTATCCTTTTGGTTAAGAAAGCGTTTTGTGATATTTAGTGGTTCATTGTTCTTGCCTCTGTTATTTTAAATTTGTTCTTGACTTTATCAGCTTTCTTTCAATGTTGTGGTAATACTTATTTATTTATTTTTATTTTATCTATTTAGTGACAATAACACATTGCTAAAAGCTCTGCCTGAAGCTTAAAATAGGAACCATTATTCGAATGAGGAATGTATTCACCTATAAAATTTCCCTCGAGCTTTTACTTGCCGTAACGACATCGGATCTATATGTACATATATTACGTGGTAGGTTACGCGGCATATCTTATGTTTTACTGCCGAATTTCGCACCCCAACATCCGTCGTTGCGGTGACAAAATGTGAGACACAATCGTTAGCAATAAAAAACATATCTCTGCCGTTCGTCGAACCATCCATCACGGCTAGCGGATACGAGAAAGTCTGCAAAATATCTTTTATCATGTACACAATGTCATTTTCGTACTTTTTATAAAACGGTCAAATAAGCGAATATTTATTGTGACATAATTCTGTTGTTTGAAACCTTATGTGGGTGAAGTAAAACATAAATCAAAATGTCAAACAAAAATTACAGATTTATTAGATTACTAACACATAAATCATTTTTACCTACTACAAATATTACCACTCAAATTAAATAAATACTCTGCGATTTGTTCCACCTTTTACAAATATTTACATAATTGAATCGGCGAGTGCCAATAAAACGATTGTACCTACTTAAGCTTTAAATCTCAAATTCTTCCTTTCAACAAACATTTCTCAGATATAGGTACTTGTAATATCTGTATTGTCAAAGTGAATTGGAGCTATGATTTTCATTATACTCTTAGTACTCGTCTTTTAAATTCAACGCATTTTTTTATAAATTTCGAGCGGTATTTTCTCAACAAATCGACCCCTGGTGCGTTTCAAAATCTCATTGCCATATTCCACCTTGAAGAGACATTTCTGTTTAAGCTTTTTGTCTGGTCAAAACGTTCAGAAAAGATGTAAAAACAAACCAAAAGATTGTGGACGACAGCTTTAAAAAAATGATTTCGGCAGGATCCATATCAAATTAAATGAAACAGATTAAAAGGACCCCGCGTCACAACTTGAGCCCAATAGTTCATACAAATTAAAACTTGGCCTCTAAAATTCTTTTTTCCTTTAATTTGGAAAAAGGGTAACATAAGTTAAAACTTGTTTTTTAACAGAGTTCTAATCTGGAACAATACAATGATTGAATGATGATTGCAGGTATCGCACTTTTTACTTTACAATACAATACAATAACTCTTTATTGAACACCACATATAACAACCAAAACAGAATAAAGGTATACAGAATTTTACAAGGTAACAATAGGTGACCTTATCGCTACAGAGCGATCTCTATCGACAACCATAATGATTAATGATGTCGATGTAGTCTCTGAAAATTGTTGATTGCCGCGGGACAACATTAGAGTCGGATGTTAAGCGACCGTTCATTGTGGAAGCCATTTAGTATATTTTATCAGTGTATAGTGATAATGATGACGATGATGACTACAGTAAAGTATCATTACAGAAAATCAGATTGTGGAAATGGACAAACCTCCACCCCAACACCCGCCAGAGTTAAAGCCCGGTGTACGTACTTTGAATGAAATTTGTAATTGTATGGTAGCCGGGGTCATAGAATAGGGTACAACCGATTACCTCTTAATCGAGATTTATTTAAGGGAGCCTGGGATTTTATCTTATTAATGTTTATCCCAGGACTGCCCCGGATGTTACTTATCTAGTCTTTAAGTAGGTATATTGAGCGTTATTCCCGGCTTTGTGTATTTTTTTAAAGACTTGTGTTGTTTTTCTGTATAATCCTACTAATTATTATTATAATATTATAAACGCGAAAGTTTGCAAGTATGGATGGATGGATGAATGTTTGTTACTCTTTCACGCCAGAACGGCTGGACAGATCTGGATGGAATTTGGAACATAGATATATTATAGTCTGGAATAACACACAGCGGGATAGCGATAAACGAATTCTATGCAGACGAAGTTGCGGGCAACAACGAGTCTGTTAATAACTGGGTTAGGTATAAGTATTCAGGGTTACTATGTATCGAATATTCTGATAAACATAAAAAACGTTTTGCTCGCTTCGTGACTTCATGCAAACACAATATTTTGATATCCGTAATAAAAGCTGCTTTAATACCTAAAATAAAACATGAGGTGTGATATTATCTGTTCACCTCGTCGTATGGATCGATTTTTATGCAAATATAGGTGTTAAGCCCGGGTAGTAAAGCACAAAGCGCGCGGTGCGGCGGAGCGCGTGAGCGCCAGCGACTGCGCGCCGACCCGAACACAATTAGCACGATCGAGTAGCCATCACCCTGTATAGTAGGCGCACATAGGCCAGGCCTCCTCCAGTATCCAGTAGGTATGAGCCAATAAATGAGGATAAGGGATAAGGGGGAATTTTCTTCCATGCTGGTCTGGGAGCAAAGAAAAAACATAGAATGTACCAGTTGCTTCTCTTCCCATGCAGATGGTAAAAGCCCATCGAGGGATTGGGCGAAAATCTTAGGGATCATGTTATATAGGCGATGTGGCTAGCAACCCATCACTGTTCTGATTCCCCTGTCCATCCATACGCCCACAATCATGCTAAACGTGGTCTTTAGGTCTTGTCACCTTAGACTCTGTCTACCCCGTAAGGGATAAAGACGTGATTTATGTATGTATGTATGTATTAGTTTGCTCAAGTAAATTCATTATCATCTCCAGCCTATATAATGTCACACTGCTGGGCACAGGCCTCCTCTCAGAATGAGAGAGCTTGAATAGCTTCGCAGATGTGTGCAGGTCTCCTCGCAATGTTTTCCTTCACCGAAATGCTCGTGGTAAATGTCAAATGTAATTTCGCTTAAGTACTTAACTTTTTTTTTTTTTTATATGAATAGGAAGGCAAACGAGCTAGTGGGTCACCTGATGGTAAGTGATCACCACTGCCCATAGACACCCGCAACCCCGGAGGGACTGCAGATGCGTTGCCAACCTACGTAAGATGCAATGCCTCTTGTGCCCGTAATTTCCCCGGCTGTCTTACTCTCCACACCGGAACACAGCAGTGCAAGCACTGCTACTTAGCGGCAGGATTAGCGAGTAAGATGGTGGTAGCGATCCGGACGGACCTTGCACAAGGCCCTACCACCCGCATAACTTTACTTTATAACATAAAAAAACATACGGTCGAACAAAGAGTATTTTTTTGAAGTCGGTTACAAACTACATTGTGAAATAAACGGATCACTCACGTGTCAAAGTAGAGCACTGCTCGTTGCTCGACATGTTTCGGACTAATCCGTAGTCCTTTCCACGGAGCATTATCTCGGCGGCGTTCACTCCGCGGGAGCAAGGTCATACGGACAAACAGACAGAAAGATGTGTGAACGGAAATAGCTGGAAGCTGTAAGGGTTCCGCTTTGATTACAGAACCTTAGGTTTAGGTACCCACATTATTAAAAGTATTTTTTTTAAATAATAATGTTAAATGTAACTAACTACCCCTGTAGTACCCTTCCATGCTGGTCTGGGAGCAAAAAAACATAGAATGTACCAGTTGCTTCTCTTCCCGCGCAGGTGGTAGAAGCCCATCAAGGGAATGGGCAAAAGCCTTAGGAATCATGTTATAGGCGATGCGGCTAACAACACATCATTTTATTCCTCTTTTCACCTGTACACCCACTAATTACGCTAAACGTGGTCTTTAGGTCTTGTTACTTTAGGCTCTGACTACCCCGTAAAGGAAAAAGACGTTATTTATGTATGTATGTACAACAATAACACGGAATGTTTTTGAGTGGTGTTTTCCAATCCTGAATATTTTTATTGAAAGAGACATCCAATAGCTTATGTTTTGTTTGCTTTTATTCGTTGTAACATTATGTATGTTTAGTTACTAAAATCGTACATACCCTCCTGAAACAATTAATTTAGACTGGCGTTAATATATTTTACATTAATATTAACCATTCCGCCAGCTCGATCAGGGATTAGAATGAATAGAAACCCTCGCGACACAGTGCCGAAGCTGAGTCGAACAAAGACGCCAATCGCAAGTTCACTCATTACTCCGCCCCCATCCTGCTTGCCTGGTACCTATTGTATCTGATTAATTCCATTTCAACCACTGAATACGGATTAAGATATTTACCTAAATTGTATCCCGTGCGTAACAACATTTAGCGAGCTATTCGGTTTTGAGAACGGTTACTGGTAGTACCCTTTCGGTTTCAACTCGGTTCTTTAACAATTGTGTTATGGTACCAATTATAGCATCCCTCGATTAATCAAATTGGATTTTTAATAAGTAAATGTAAGTTTTCTGGTCGTAATGTTGACAATAAATTTAATAGTCTATATAAATATTCTAGCGGTTGGAGTTTACGAATTTCGACATATATTTTGTGAATAACGGATTAGAATCTACACTCATGTAAGGACCTCGTACGCACCTGATTCGCGACTCCATTAGTTGACTTACCTGCCAGGTCAAGGGGATTAAAAGTTTAGCAGCGCGAAAGCGGATTAACAGGCAGGTGATGTCTTTTTTTTTCAGAAAATGTTAGCTTTAACACTGACACGGGAGCTGTTTAGCTAAGCATTTCTGTTTAAAAATGAATACAATAAACCCAAAGAGAATTTCACGTATCGTTCTAAATGATGCAAAATTTATTTTCATAATCAGTTCCATTTTAGCATAATAAGAGTGCATACTGAATTCGGGTGCAAGCTCCACATTATTGTGAATGCCTTGTGGATTGTTTTTGTTGCATTAGCGCACGCCGCCTGCCCATTACACGAACATGTACCAAATGTGAATTAGTGCAGTTTCGCAATTTAAAATTACATTCCAGCAACTCGTTTCGGTAATTGTTTTCAAATACAACCCGAGCGAGTAAGTTAAATTCATAACCGTACTCTCAAATTCGTTATTTATTTGATAGGAGAGGAAAATGCCTTAGAGGAATTTGTTTACTTAACATTATCTCAGACAACAGCCGGGACAAGCTAAATATTTTAACCTCAATATAATTCAAAGCCAAGTGAGGCCGTACCAGAGGTAAACATAGAAATTAGATTTGGGATGGACTTTAGTAGGTAATAAACTTTATTACATTGGGTACCTCTCTTCTGCGCAACTTCGAACTCTACCTACCTGCTATTTCATACTATGAAAGTTCGAACTTTGACTGTGGTGAACGGGTACGTGTAAGTAATTAATGCAGTCTTGATTATATGTGTAAACTCTTTCCGGGTTTTATTCTAGTATTGAGGTCGGCATTAGTCGGTTGTAGTGTAGTGCAAGTTTATAGAGTCACCCGTGTAGCCCGGAGATCTGAGTTTAGTTCATTACACTCTCTTTCTACCTGAAAAGTACTGCGTTGAGCATACAAGGTACTACACTTACTACTAATTTGTTATGTATAAAGGAACAGCGAATATTTAATAAACGCGCACTCACTTCTGCTTCAGACACCAAAAGGCGCTTTGTACATGAATTCGTCTAATATAAGTTTGGGCCGACAAGTCTTGACTTTGATATGCCGCTAAGTAATAATCAATACAAAACACGCGGAGAGGGTGATTAGCTGTACATAAACGATCCGTATGAAAATAATATAAAATATCTGTATATAATAATGCAGTGCCTAGAGCGGTATTTTTTTTGATACTTGTTCTAAAAATTAAACCTAGCTAGATCGATTTATCGCCCCCGAAACCCCCTGCATACCAAATTTCATCAAAATCGTTGGATCCGTTTCCTTGTATATACAAGAATTGCTTGTTTAAAGGTATTCGATATAGATAGATTCAAATCGGCGAAAAGCACAAAGACAACCACACGTCAATCCGAAATTGTGACGTGTCACGTTGCTTGGCAGCGTGATATTTGAATTTCGAGGGAGATTTTGGTACGAAAATATAAAAGCTATTTAAGAACCTACTTAAGACCAAGAAGAAGAAGAATCGAGGTAGGTAAGTACAGAAAAAGCGTGATTTATTACGCTTCTTCGCTCTAGTGTACCTATCATTATCCGTTTGCATCTCGTTAATTTATCCTTTCGGCAAATTAGGAATCCTTTGGACGTCATTCAGAAAATAACTAGCTTGAATCGAATGCCAAAACATAAAATCAGTGTCCCAGCTCCCAGCCAGGCCAGCCACTGGCATTTCCGTTACTCCCGGGCTCTTCAGAAATCTCCGGTCGATTTGCGCCATGTCCGTTGAAGCCATTCTGTTCAGCAAGTTTAAATACCATCGATACTATCAATGAGCCGTAGCAGGTACTGCAGACGAAGAAATCTAACTGCTTTATCATTTCATATCTGATAGCACCAGTTGAGACAGCAAATTATTTCTTTGCAAACCATATTTTGGACACGATAGACTAAATTGTTTAACTCGCGCTTCTTTCTTTCTACCATTGCAATGTAACTCAATGCTTTAGCGAAATTTGACACCGCAGTTTGTGATGTGGCATGGAGTTGAGTAAAGGATCATTTTTGATAACGGAAATTAAAACAAACATTTAGAAAGATGAACCCCGAGACAAATATCTGTTTTCATTAAACCGTCTTTTAAATGATCTTAAAGTGTGATTACGTTTTATGTGCGAATAAATTTCTCAATAAAGGAAACGTTAAGCAAACTAATTCGAAATTAATGAAATTATAATAATGGTAGAAGCTCTCGTTTTCATTGCTTACATTCCATCCGCGACGCTATCGCGCCACTTAAACCAAGTAATTAAGTCAACGTTGTAATTTCTGAATGGCGATAGCATTCTACGCTCCTGGCATATTTGAAATAATGTGCAACACTCAGAAGTACGCCTGCAGTCGGATATTATTGTAAACCTGATCTTGGGTAATTTTTCTTTTTTGTTGTAAATAGTAGGAGAGATTACGTTAACCTTCTGTGGATATAATATGAGTACATGTACCAATACTTTAACTTCTGTGTTATATTATGTTGACTAGATGACTGATATTGATGATGCTTTAGAGAAACACCTAATCAACTCATAAAATAATGTAATTCGTGTTCTTCAAGCAGAATTGGTACATTGACACAAGGAAAATTAGAAAGTAAAAAAGATATGACAAGTCATTCAAATTTGAAGGTTTCGCGCCAGCCGGTATGGTCCTACGTCTGGCGCTTCATGTAGGTTGTAACATTCTGCCCCCCTTGAAAGCATAGCTTTCAAGACTCTATGGGAGCAATCCTTCTAGTGCTGAAAGTCTTGAGACGGCTCGTTTAATGATGCCGTTCTTCGTTCTTATGTCGACAACTCTGCCGACGCCATCATCGCCATAATACACCTTGACAATGCGTCCTAGTAGCCATTTCATCGGCGGCAGTTGGTCATCTTTAACTAGAACCATGTCGTTTATTTTTACGAATCCTTTATTGGTTTTCCACTTCACACGTTGCTGGAGAGTGGCGAGGTAGTCCTTTGTCCATCGAGTCCAGAAGTTTTGTTTTAGCCGTTGCACGAGCTGATATCTATTGACCGTCATTGACTTGACTTCGGGTGATGTCAGGGACGTTAATGGTCGCCCGACAAGGAAGTGCCCAGGCGTGAGTGGAGCTAGTTCCGATGGATCCTCAGACAACGGTGTCAGAGGACGCGAATTCATGATTGCCTCAATTTGCGCAAAAAGGGAAGCTAACTCCTCAAATGTCAGACTAGTGTTGGCAGCAATGCGTTTTAGATGGTATTTTGCTGATTTTACAGCTGCCTCCCAGAGTCCACCGAAGTTTGGAGCGTAAACAGGTGAAAAGTGAAACGTCAGTTCCTCACTACATGCGAATTCTCCTATTTGCCGTTTACACGTTTGTAGCATTCTGTTCAACTCATTTTTAGCGCCTACAAAGTTCTTTCCATTGTCACAATAGATATTAAGAGGTTTACCACGTCTAGCAATAAATCTACGCAAACACATGATAAAAGCATTTGAACTTAGGTCACTGACTAATTCGAGATGGACAGCCTTTGTAGAGAAGCACACAAACACACAAAGGTAGCATTTAGATATTTTGGCCCCACGACCCTTCTTGTTTGCAATAAGGAATGGGCCTGCGAAATCAGTCCCACAGTTTGTGAAGGGTAGAGCAGGAGTCACACGAAGTGGCGGTAAGTTGCCCATAATTGGTTGTATTGAGTTCAGCTTAAATCGCTGACACCTCATACATTTATTTACAGCCTTGGCTGCTAAGTTCCTTCCACCAATTGGCCAAAAACGCTCTCGTACAGAACTTAACAACAATTGAGCACCCGCGTGCAATAACCTGATATGCTCCCTTTCAAATAATAGCTTTGTGAATACATGCGTGCTGTCAATAAGAATTGGATGTCGTTGCTCGTAAGGACAGTGTAGAGCATTATCGATTCGACCACCAACACGCAATATGTCATTTTCATCAAGGAATGGATTTAATCCTAACAATCTCGATTTTCGGTTGAGTTCTTTAGTCGCCTTAAGAGAATGAATATCTTTATCAAAAGATTCCCTTTGAGCTATAGTCGCTAATTTGGTCAAACTTGCTTGCAATTCGGAGACACTAAGATCACCGGTTAATCTTGTCTTATTTTTATTGCAGTTGTTTAAGAAACGTAGTACGAATGCGAATACCCTTTGTAAAGTTTGCAATTTAGAATACTTATTGAACGGGATATCACTAGATTCACATTGAACAGTCATGAACGATTTAATTTCTGGTAATAAGGCGTCAATATGTTTGGCTGAAGGCCACTCAGTCTCTGGTCTTTTAAGGAAGCAGGGTCCCTCCCACCACAAAGCACTGGTGAGTAATTGTTGAGGCGCGACCCCCCTTGAAGCCAGATCTGCTGGGTTTAAATCTGTTGGCACGTGACGCCATGCATTTGGATCCGATAATTCACGAATCTGGTCTATTCGATTACATACGAAGGTTTTTAGTGTTTTCGGTTGTGTATAAAGCCAGCCTAAGACAATTGTGCTGTCAGACCAAAATGTGGATCTGATAACCGTCACTCGTAAGGCCTTTGTAACTTTGGCATGTAATCGAGCTCCTAGTAAGGCTCCTAGCAATTCTAAGCGAGGAATTGTCATTTCTGGTTTTATTGGAGCCACTCTTGCTTTAGCGCACAGAAGGCGAACACATATATCGCCTTGTTTGTCAATTGATTTCATGTATAGGCACGCTCCATAGGCATCCTTGGAAGCGTCCGTAAATGTGTGTATTTCAATCGTTTCAGGTTTATGACAGAGAGCATGTCGTGGAACATTTAAATTCGCAAAATGACTTGATTCCCTAACAAACTCACGCCATGAAGTCTCAAGATCTTCGGGTACTAAGTCGTCCCAATCTAGTTTGCTTAACCATAACCGTTGTAGAACTATTTTGTGGAAAATCGTGCAAGCAGACAGAAGACCGAGCGGGTCAAAAATTTTGCATGAGCTAGACAGAATATTGCGCTTTGTCACCCTTTGAACATCTTCAAATTCTGAAGAAAACTGTAGTGTATCATGTGTAGGTGACCATTTTAATCCTAGCACTGTTGACTGCTTGCTGAAATCTTGTGGGTTGCTTTGGACTGTATCAATGTTGTCGAATATATCGATAGAATTTGTACGAAACTTCCGTAATGGAAAGCCCGCACGAGACAGTTCGCCAATAACACCTTTAATAGTCGAAGCTAACTCAGGTTTTGAATCAGACCCGGTATTCAGGTCATCAACATAAAAATCATGTCTTATAATATTAGCAACTGCTTCATCACTACATTCATTAGCAACTTGCACTAAACATCTTGTACTTAGATAGGGGGCAGAGGACGTACCGTAAGTCACTGTATTTAACTTAAGGATTTTGAGTGGCTGACTCTCCTCATCCCTCCACAAAATCAATTGAAGGTGACGGTGAGACTCGTCCACCATAATTTGGCGGTACATCTTTTCTATGTCCCCCGTTACAACATAAGTATTTTGCCTAAATCTTAGCAATATTGACAGCAAATCATCTTGGACTACAGGCCCTACCATTTGTATATCATTTAATGATTTATTTGTTGACGTTTTGCAAGACGCGTCGAAAACAACTCGCAAACGCGTCGTCTCGCTATTTTCTCGAATTACACAATGGTGCGGGATAAAATACCCAAAGGCTGGACGCTCCGTCTCGGTCAGGTGCCCTAAGCTCTCGTACTCTTTAAGAAAGGCAGCATAGTCATCTTTCATATTAGATTTGTTAAGTTTCTTTTCAAGACTAAAGAAACGCCTCCTTGCAATATAATATGAGTCGCCTAAGGCCTCCTCCGGGGCCTCACGGAGTGGAAGCTTAACGCAGAACCGTCCATCATCAAGCCGCACTGTATTTTCTTTAAAGTGAGTCTCACAATACTCCTCCTCCTTTGACAGCTTTGACTCAGGAGGCGAGTTGGGAATGTCTTCTAGCTCCCAAAATTTGGTAAGACTATCTTTGATCTCTTGAGAGAAATTGCATCGAGTAGAAGAGCTTGAGCCCTGACCTGTCGGACCAGACACAAGCCAACCTAGCTCCGATTCTTTAAGACATGGTCTATTTTTGCCTAGTTTGATTTTCTTGCATCCCACAATATCCCAGAACACATCTAATCCCAATAGTAAATGAATTTCAGATGGAACATAGAAGCTAGGGTCTGCTAATTCAATTGACTCGGGAAGATTAAAACGCGATGTGTCAATTTTTAGACTCGGCGTAGGCCGTGTTATCTGTGGCATGACTAAACATGAAAGACCCATTTCGAATTTGCCGGATCTAGATTGCACAAGAACACTACAGCGTTTTGAAGTACTACCAATTAAGCAATTATTTAACCCGGTAATGTTGTTTGGATCTGTTTCCTCGTAAGTAAGGTTCAATCTTCGTTGCATTGTTGTAGATATATACGATGATTGACTACCTAGATCCAATAGAGCCTTCGTAGTATGTGTTTCCTTGGTTACAGGATTCACCAACTTCACTTCGGCTGTACATAAAAGGACGTAACCAGGGTTGGATGTCGGCATTGCAGTAGTCATGGTGCTAATATTTATGTTTTCAGACGATTCTGTAGCACTGCTGTCACTTATGTCAACGTGTAGTAATGTGTTGTGTTTTTTATGACAGGTTTTACATGGGCCTAAGCGGCAACGATAGTATTGATGGCCAGGGCGCAGACAATTCTTGCATAAATTATGTTTTGACACTTCATTTTGCCTGCGATCTACTGACATTTCCTTAAAATTTTCGCACTCATAATTAAAATGATTTTCTTTGCAAAATGCACAAGTTATTTTTGTATTTTTGACGTCATTATTAGCACTGGGTGTGTTTTTGTTTTTAGTATCACTTGAACCAAGCAGTGTTTTTATGTTTTTATTTTCTTTAGATTGGTAAGTAGGTTTATCATGTTTTTGTGTCGAAGCACTGTACTGTATAGTTTCTAAAACATCCGCACGATTACGAAGATACGTTAAAAAATCATTGAGCTTTGGTGAAACCTTAAGTGTGTTTTTGTGTTCTTCCCACATCCTACTAGTGGCGCCATCTAGTTTTGACACCATCATGTATATCACTAATGTATCCCAACTGTCTGTGGGTTCTTTAAGAGTGTGCAAAGCACGCAAATTTTTTGAATAAAAGTCGATCATATACCTAAGGGCCTTATGAGATTCCCTAGTAATAGGCTCAAAGTTGAACAATGACTTAACGTGGTTGTTGATCAGAATTCTTTCGTTGTTGTAGCGCTCGCATATTAAGTCCCATGCGATTGAGTAATTGGCGCTAGTAAACTCAATGGATTTTATGACAATCGCTGCTCCACCCTCCAAAGACGCACGCAAATAGTGAAATTTGTTTATTGTAGGGATGGACTCGTTTTTGTTTATCAATGAATCAAATGTATCACGATATTCCATCCATTTCGAATAATTGCCGTCAAAGGTAGGTAATTTTATTGCAGGAAGCCGAATTTGACAGTTAACAGCCGTCTGTGAACTGCCATTCGAATGCGCTGAACCTCCGGCCCCAGAAGCAGCAGTGGCATATTTAGTGTCATTTGCTGGTTGGTGCAACTCTAGTACTAATTGTGACAATGAAATTAACTTAATGATAGAATCCTCAACTTGCTCACGTTCTAGAAGCTGATCAGCTAAGTTGACGTCATCTAAATTTTCGATTTCTGTTTGAACCTCATCAAATTGAGATAATAACTCTTGAAAACGACTTAGTTTCAACTGAAGTTCACCGACTAAAACTTTAGTAAAGTTCTCAGTTGAAATCGTCTGTATTGTATCAATATATTTTCCATACAAAGTAACTTTCGCCTTTATAGTACCGCGTTTACGGACTAAAGGTTTTAATTCTTCGGACATTTTGACTAAAATAATACAGGTACATACATCCGCATATTAGATTTCAGGCATAAATGAGTTGAACAGACTATACTGAAAATAAATTGAAATTCAAACCGTGCAGGCCACCGTTTCCAAGCAAGTGGCAAATAGGAGAGCTGCATGCAGCGCTGATGTCCTCGCGACGACGCGCAAAATTAATGTAGAACGTCAGCTTAAACTCCTCTCTCCGGCAGAATCTCGACGGCAGTATAAGTATAGTTTATTTCCTGAAATTTTAACGAAACTACAATATGCTGCAAATAATGCGCAATCTGGATTGAATTAACAATCTGGATTGCTATGTATGCCTTGTAAAATTTTTTTATCCTAAGAAATTTCGTAACAAAAAATAATGCGATATTTTACGCAACTTTCTTGACTATTTTTGTATGGACGTAATAATCAAAAAACACAATGAATACTGAATAAAACTACAATTAAAGCAGTCTTAACACAATTATAGAAGAATACAACCTTATGCTGAGCAGGATTGAGGCAACCATGAAATTCGTCGTGAGTTGGTAATTTACGTTACTGAAACACTACACTATAGGGTTTCCTTGTAATCTCTGTGCCCATGCAGGATGCTCTCGTGTTGTTCTGACTCGGGAATTCCGCTTGTTTCCAAGGATCCACACGCGTCGCTTGTTGTTCAATAAAAGGCGGGGTCACCAAATGTTGACTAGATGACTGATATTGATGATGCTTTAGAGAAACACCTAATCAACTCATAAAATAATGTAATTCGTGTTCTTCAAGCAGAATTGGTACATTGACACAAGGAAAATTAGAAAGTAAAAAAGATATGACAAGTCATTCAAATTTGAAGGTTTCGCGCCAGCCGGTATGGTCCTACGTCTGGCGCTTCATGTAGGTTGTAACAATTATAACCGCTTATTCTAAATAAAATTAATATTCTCTCGTGGAAAACTTCTTACCCATGTATTTTTTTTTTATTTTTTTTTTATATTAAAACCGATATTTCTTTACTAAATACCTACTTAAAGGTACTGGGCCTAGGTAAGTATTTACTTATTCTCGCGATACGATGCATATGCCTACTTGATTCTCGCATGAATGAACCCCAAGTCGAGGTATTATGTAAATCCATTGAAATTGGTGTTTATTATTATTATGATTAACTTTACTTCAAATCTCGACTTCAAGTATAAAATTGTACACTATGGTTTGGTGTCTTTTGAAGTATGGATGGCTGAATGGCTAATTTTAATGTTTGATTTAAGTTTTCCCAGAGAAGGTCGCATTCCTCCGAGCCAGAAAAGACACCTAGCTAGGTCTCTTTTGAGCCCCCAAAATTCATTTATACGAATGTAACAAACAATGACAAAAAATAAATACACGTGAAATTTATTTTTGTCATTTTGGGAATAATCTTAAATAGGAAAATTTTTCAAAGATTAGGTTGCATATATTTTAAATTAGCATAGCAGGCGGGAATGGGTGGGGCCTACGGTAAATGGGAACAAACTTGTGTTACCCGGGACAATTTACAGACGGCGAAAAATTTTCTCTGACATGCATTTTCCTTCACAATGTTTTCCTCGACGGAATTACGGAAACAAGTTGTCAGTCATAAGTCAGTCTTTAGGTCAACCATGAATGCATAATGATAATGACTTGATGCTAATATAAAATAAGAAGAATAAATAGAACGGATTTTGAAAGTACAAAAACAAAGTTGCTGGCAAGGAATCAAACGCGTGGAACTCAAGAAAAGTCACGGTTGCAAATAAATCGTGACGTATTAACACGTTCACTGCGTTATGAGATCTAAAACATCTCTTACGAGTCTTTCATTTAGTGCGGCGCCCGATTTCGTATTTCACACCTCTGTGCGGGAGGCAATAGCAGCTGAAATACTACGAGTATGATGGAGACAAATATATAAACTTGCTTCCTGCAAAAAATTGAACACACCGACGTATAAATAAAAATTTGAGATCGATTAGGTCCCTAACGCACTGAGTAATAACTTTATTCATTTGGTGCGTTATGAGATCTTTTGAGTGTCATGAATCGCAGGCCTCATAGCCGCATGGAGGGGAGAGCGAGTGGCGCGGGCGCCGCACATTTTGTTTTAGTGCTGTTCAAGTATCGAAGTTTAATGCGACTTATCTTTTATTTATTTAACAATTTTGCTAATTGAGTGGCCCTGGAAATTAAATTTCCCTGATATAAAATGAAACTATTTTTTTATATAGTCGCTGTAATTATCTACTTACTTTAATGCGATTAGTCTCATTCTAAAGTAGTTACCTGTTGACGTGCTGTTATGGGTGCACAATCGCTTAGGGGTTCATGGGTAACCGATAAAAAAATTGGGATATTTTAAATTAGTTTACCTATGTATTCATAAAAAAATATTGTTTTGGACAAACATTTTTGAGATCCTATATACCAACTGTTTACTGAATAATATATACACCTTCTTGCAGAATTTCCTGAGGGAAGATGTTCAGACCACGTTTTAAAACGCGGTGACAAAAAAAGACGTTGCGTGGGCTGTTACAGTAAATTAAGGCTCACAATGAATAGCACACAAGCTGCCAAAAAAACAAAAAAAATCATTACCCACTGTGTCCAATGTGAACAAACATTGTGTTTACCGTGTTTTAACGAAAAACACTTTCCTTAAGACCTTTTTTTTAATAAAATATAGTTATCGACTATTCATGTTTTATTTCAATCCCATCACTAGTCCCTCCACAAATTGAACTAACTTCAGTTGCGGTATGAGATACAATCGATACCCTATATTTGTTTTCTATTTACTCTGTATATTAGTGTCGAAACTGCATGCGAACTCGTCTAAGGATAGAGCAATGGATTATCTACAATCATAAACAAAAATAATAACGATACACAGCTTTTTGAGCGAAATTAACGTTATTTTGGAAATCTATTTTTTATGAGACTGATTGGGTCTCATACGCACTGAACTAGAGCTTGGTTATGAGTTCTTATAGGTCACAAACGCACTGGCTGAAAGTTCATTGAAAGTGGACCCGCAGTTAACGTGTTAATCGTGACCAGCTAAGTAGGTATTCCGCTTCATTACGTTAGTATACTCGGCACTGCGTATTGGTTATTGAACCAATATGCAGAGCTGAGGTTGATTTTTAATACCCCGTCATTTCTTTATACCTACCACTTTAGAGTGCTATTTTCAAAAGGCGGCCGAAGAAGAAAAAAATGTTCTTCACGTTCAACTCAAGTTCATTATAATCAAATAGATCTTTATAGGTACTTTGAATCTGAACGTAGAAGACATTATTATAAGTATGTTGCCAGGCGACCGAGGATGCCCCAATTTTCGAAACCATATCACTCGAAAGTACTATTAGAATAGTATTAATTAAGTAATATATGTAAGTAATACTGTACTATTTGAAAAGCAGTAAAGTAAAAGAAAATTACAGCTCTAATTAATAGACCACAATTTAATTTCTAGCTATACGCAGAATACAGCGGTGGAACTTTAAAAATCGGCCTCTTGATCTATCTCGAGCAAGCAGGGTAGGTTTAACTCACAAAATCGTTAGAGCACTTTCTGAGAAACCAATGAAGGAATACCAATTATGTAATGTACCTAATGTTTGGTTTTATAATGTACTTTAGTTGTTAATTTATTAAGTATTAATACTACTTATTTGCGCATAATAATGACTGCTTGCCTTTTTTTGTAAACTATTCCTTTCTGTATCAGGTTAGCTGAAAGAGATCCCTTCTTAGGGATAAGTTCGCATTTGTACTATTTTCTGTGTATTTCTGTATTTTTAAATTTTTATGTGCAATAAAGAGTTTACATACATACATGTACACTGCAAGCATTAACTTAGGCAGAAAAATCAAAATGAAAACCGAGTCAAAAATCAAAATGGAAACCGAATAGAGTTAAACAGTTGGCATTTATTTAATGTTCACAAATTTATTACAAACGTTATCTTTTACTTAGATTAAAGGACAGCTTACATTTTCGTTGGATATTCTCTTTACTGCCGTCCATTCGGAACATTTCCTTCTTTATTTATGTTTCCGTTTTATGTGACGGTTTTTATGAAACTATTTTTGTATCCTATAAAATATTTTGTAGCCACTTCCGTAACGAGGTTCACTTTTTTCAGGCCGAGAGCATTGTGTTAACATGTATGGTACGTATGAATGTTTATTTTATGGTAAGAAATGTCTCATACAGGAACTCATTACTAAATTGTTATCTTACTGCCTTTATTTTAGTTAAACGCACTAAAATTACAATGTCTTCTTAAATTTTCCATCGGTCAGGATATCGGATCGTGTTTCCCATTATACCTTCAAAACTCGATGCGCTCACCCAGAAAAGGCACTTAGTTTACATTTCTCTGCAATATTTTACCGCAAGATAAATTTACAGCCCATGTTTTTAAATACGAATGTATTTGAATGTTCTCTTTCCTGCTGTAATTTTCTTACGAACATGGCGCAATAACGCAAAAGAATAAAAAGCTATTCATTAGACTGCTCCCCGGAAACATCGCTGGCGTTTATTTGAGTCGAGAAAAGTTGTTCGCGACTTTCCTAATATGTTCATTTTGTGAAAACACCATAGAAGAGTCCAAAGCTCTCCAAGATTTTTGGAAGCAAATCACTCGAAGGTAAATCAAATTTAAAAGTGGTAAAAATCTATATGTAGGCAAAAAATAAATAAAATTTTCGATTAGTGACAAGATTAATAGCAGCAGTAGGTATTTTTTCCATTTTAATGTAAGTTTTAATATACGAAAAATAAATGTAAACTTTCAAATGGTACTTTCAAAAAGCGAGCCTCAGTTAAGTCACTGAAATCGTAAAACAAAAAATGCAACCACAATGCATATGCATGCATACTAAATAAACATTTACTAACTCTATAAATGCGATCTCCAATATTCGTAACCGGCATTACTATTTGCGCTAGTCCACGGGGTATTGCCTGAGCTCAAATCGATTGAGCAAGATCCTGTATTCCCTTGCCTTGCTCGCGCTGTTCCATTTACGGAGTGCTGTCACGTAGATGACACGCTCCGCGCTCGTAGCGAAGCAACATGAAACCGATTCCCATGGCACAATAGCTTCGACACATTACTGTTTTAGGTACGTATCAAATTGCACACAGTAAGAAAACAATGCGACACCGACAACTTATAATCGAGAGGAACGCGAGTATTTATAAACAGAGATTGCAGTGAAAATTTCGATTCGTATTCTATAATGCGATTATCAAGCGGAAAATAGTTTGGCTACAGCGGGAAATATAGAGTCCCATCGAAGGAACATGTTCCACTGAGTACCTCTTCGAAATCCAATATATCTCTAATACTAAGTAGGTACTATAGAGTATCATAGAAAGTTAGGGCAGTTTGTTGCTAATATACTGGATGCAACACGTGTAGGACACTTTCTCCCTACTTGCATGCAGTCTCAAAACTTTACTATGTTAGTGTTAGTTCTAAATTAGAACAGACACATAACTCGTGGCCTGCAGAAGTTTACCTACTGGAACCCTTATGACAAAGGCGATACATTCCTCGAGTTAGAAGTTCTGTACCAAAATCACAACAATAGTTTTGATCAGGTCGCACTGCATTAAATAATATACAGAATAATAGTTTTATATCAAACTTTCAACATGCAATATAAACAGGCAAAGTTAGGTACTTAGATAAAATAAACAAAACCAAAATTTTTAATTACCTATCAACTACCTTATAATACCCACTCGTACCTTACCTAACTAACTAAACAACTCGCCGCGTTGCCGCGTTGAACGGCGATGGACAATCTCTGCGCCAGGAATGATGCGGAACGAGAGATCAAACCACGCTTTCGTAACCGGCGTCCCATTTTTTTTTAAAGTTTGGCCTCCAAGCACTAACACCCTGTTGTCTCGACCGCCAGCAGAACAAATAAATAATTTGTCAGGGCAGAGTATTTCTCCCGAGTTTTATAGTTAGTTCTGCGCATAAAAGAATATCTGGAACCCGATTATTGAAATCATTCCAAAATACAAAAGTGGCAAAAATTACAATAGCTCGTCATTAACATCATCACCATCTCCAGCCTTTTGAGCCTATTTATTCATCCCACAGCTGGGCACAGGCGTCCTCTCAAAATGAGAGGGCTGGGCTATATCCCACGCAAACTCAGCGCGGATGTGAAACTTCACACAACAGAAACATGTTTTGACTAGTTGACGAGATTCATTAGAGCTGTAATACAGCGAAATGAAACGATACGAATATCTTCTCCTCAACTCGTATTTTAAATTCAGCAAAATTTTTCACCACTTTGGCCTACGCCTACCTTTTTGCCTATATTTTCTATGGACAAAGATATTTTTGAGCAATGAAAACTACCTAGAATTTAGATTCTAGATTGACTTGGAAGGCAACACTTTATCTGCAATATCTACATACAAAATTTCCGGAAGCTTATGGATGATAATAAGAATTTTTCCTTGTCTAAATGAGCGTTTCCTCGCGTGCAGTGTTAGTTTGCTCTGCGAGTCCGGGCCGACGCCATTACTGCAGCTATTTGCACTGCTCATTGTTATTCCTCGTGCCCTCGGCAAAAATGTCCGCCGCTCTTAGCGAGCCAAGCTTCGAGTAAGACCACGAAACAGTATCCGTAGCGCCTTTCATTACTTTGGATGAGTACCTTGTTCTATATATTAGTTTTATTCGTTTGATTTATCTTTGTCAACCCAAAAAAAAAAACAAAAGTTTTTATGCCAATGGAAATGGTACACATGTGTACTGTCTCTGGGAAGGACTAGCTACTACTGATTAGTCAGATACTCGTATATGTGTCAAATAGACTCGACTTTAAGAACGTAAGAGAGTCATTACTTTCACTATGTTTGTGAACATTTTTTTTTCGCAAATAAATAAGTCAACGAAATGTCGTTAGCAGTAGAATGTCTTTTAAATGGTTTCAAATTCAAGGCAGTAATTTCCTATGCTTGACTCGACCCAGTTTTTTGTTTCTAGCTGCGGCGCGCAATTAGAAAATTTTGAATGAGAGCGAGGCAGCGCGGAGTTGTTAAAACAAGTTGGGAGACCGCATTCGTTCCAACCCATTCACCAAGGTATTAAACACGACTAACCAACCTACACAGTGGGGCTTAATGGCGTTCAAAATATCACTGTAAGTTCTACCAATTCAAACATTTTTTTTATTTAATTAAATAGAAGTTTTAATCGTTAGGCTATTAAAATTTGAGTTTATTAAAAGAGACTATGAAAGCTGTCCCTCCAACAAAGCTGGACAGGGAATTGGGGGTTGGGGTCCCTAGAGATGTCAGCGGAGAGGACGGGATCAACATGGCATGGAAACAAAATGTACTATTCGACGCCTATCGTCGGGGATAGGTCAAATATGCATAAGTAAAGTAGCATTGCATAACTCCGCGTGTCTGAGAAAAGTAGCCAAATTCTGACGTTTGAACAGGTACATGAGAATCGGAGTAAGCATACGTTCTCCTGGCGGGAATCCTGAATTAGGTTACTTTTGTCAGATCTAATACGCCATTATCCAACGCTGCTTGTGAGTATTTTGCATTATTCCCGATGATATTACGCATGACACGTTTAACCGCAATATTTTACAGGAAACAGCAATTTTTAGCAGCAGACGTCTATTTTCAGAGACTGTCTTCACCGTGAACGAACAGGAATCCAGTGTATTATTACCTATTATGTTGGTAATTTGTCGACGTTGAGGGCAATAAGCCAGACAAGTTGCTTCTTTCCGATCCGCTGAGAGCGTCATTTACATACAAACTTACTCTTTCAAAGTTAAAACCGGTTAAGTACGTGTCGGTTCACGCATAAAGAAGTATACATATGTGGCGTTTTGACACGGAGCTAAAACGCCCGAGCTAGAGCTGTCAAGACGAGTTTTCTTGTCAATAGAGGATATAACCTAAGCTACGCAAAGTTGATGTATGGTATTTCTTGTCTTTATGTAAAAGTCCACATTAAACGTTGTATTAGAGGATTGCAGTATTATTGTACAAATTAGTACCAACAAGACAACACTGGGCGGACAGTCTCCCAAACATATATAAATCAAATGAAGTGGTAAAAGCGATGGAATAGTGCGAAGGAGGGGTAATTACACAAAAGATCCACGAATGGGTCGAAGTGTATCCGTAAGGACCCCTAGATTAAGATAAGATAAGATAAGATACATACATAAATCACTTCTTTATCCCTTACGGGGTAGACAGAGCCTAAAGTAACAAGACCCAAATACCACGTTCAGCACGATTGTGGGAGTATGGATGAATATGGAAATGAGTATGGAAAGGGGAGTCAAAACAGTGATGGCTTGCTAGCCACATCGCCTATATAACATGATTCCTAAGATTTTCGCCCAATCCCTCGAAATAAAGAAGTATCCGTAGTCTAAATGAAGTTAAAACGATTGCAACTATACTATTGCTAAACTGTTAACTCAAACGATATCTCCGAAATTATGAGCTATGCACTGTTGAAAATATCTTTCGTTGAAATTATTTATTATGCACAGATACAATTTTTCGGAGCATAAAAGGTTACTTGATATCTCGTAACCGTTTTCGAAGACTTATTTTTTATAATGTATCACACATTACTTAGCAAATAAAAATAAAATTCCTTCCTCGGTCTCATGTATGCCGTCCCCCTCTGATTTTTTAAACAGACATAATGCCCTTACAAATTTCGAATAAAATGTCCGTGACATACGAAAAGGACGAAACTGTAGAGACAAATAAAAACCGGGCAATTGCGTGTCCGGCCACGCGCACGGTTCCGTCGTTGCCCCTTTCTACTTCTCCAAGTACCTATGACTATTACTCTTTGAATTGTAATGCCAACATAACTGTGACAGCTGTCCTTTAAATTTCGTTGCTTATACTAATTCCATTTTTTTTTGTCATCGTTCCAAATAGGTACAACCATTTAGCTGGCAAGCACCTAACTCTACCTATAATTGGAACTTTAAAAGTTAATATTTCGCAAACGAATCCTTGAATCTAAACAATATTTTTCCACACCCACAATATTTTTGAATGACCTTTCCAACTACACCCCGTACGCTACGGGATAAACGACAAAAAGTAAGTTCCCCACTTTACGTATAGGGGAGGTGTACCTACCCTAAAAAAAAATATTCAAGATTTTATTTTACCACTTTGTCAGTGTCATATTATTATGTACACTCATGCCAATTTACAGCTGTCTATAAGGATTTGTGTGCTATGCCGCGGACAGACAGACAGACGGACATAGCGAAACTATAAGGGTTCATTGTTGACTACAGACCCCTAAATATACGATATAGAAGCTACAGAAACCTGAAGAGTAATACAAGTCCATAAAGGCATAGTACAAAGAGCAAGCCCAGTTTTGTAGATTATTATGACCGGAAGGCCAATTTAGGAGATTTGCGACCACCCATGCAAATAATACGAGACAAAGACGGCCGTTTAAGCAGGCTCGCTCCCTCGTACGCGCATATATTTCGTTTGCCTTATCTACTCTATCTAGATAAGCAAGAGTTTATGGAACAAGGTTAGAGCAGAACGATTCCCGCGGGTGTTTGTCCGTAAATCCAGGTCGCAACGTAAGTCTGCTGGGCCCCCATAGGCGATAATTTGAGGCAACTCGTAAAAGTGGTAATACCCAAACTGGCTTTGCTGGAGGGACACTTTGGATCCGTGTCAACGGGACTGTTTATTCTTTTCACGTGAAATAAAAGTAGTAAGCTGTAATCTAGAGTCTATCCGGATGAGCCACTGGCGGAATTGGGAATTCTTTTTACTGGAAATCGAGCGTTGAAATAATGGTTATGCCTTCTAATTGTTTGTTTATTCCCGGTTTAATGCACAGACTTTAGGTTCAGAAGAAATTTTGTGAGAATCCTGGTCCGCGTTCCCTAAAATAAACAGAACCAGTGTAACCTATTAAAATAGCAAATCACTCCTGTAATTAGCGAATTTCAATATTATTCAACTCATGCCGCGTTGGGTAGTGGAGATAATAAAAAGGCGGGATGCGTGCGGAGTCGCGCCGAAGCGATAAATTGCGGTATTCGCCGTGATTCATGGGCGGCCGGATTATGTGCCGCGACCGCGCACCTCGGGTGACACCGCTACAGCTGGAAATTACCTACGACCGCGTAATCGCTTTATCCAATGTGTCACTATTTACCCTGATGGCAAACATTCTCTGAGGGCAGGAAGATGTTCCAAATGTTTCTTGAGAAATGTAATCTTGAAGAATATTTGGATAAAATTGGCGAGAGATGAGAACGTTTTTTATATCAGATTCTTCTTAACTTGAGTTTAAACATCACACATTTGATTTAACGTCAGAATGGTTCGATTGGGTCGGGCGCCGACCGCCGCAATCGCGCCGCGCCTACGAGCGTCGATTGAAAGACCTCAAACGCTCGCGCGTGTCCTCCTTCTCTTTGTGCCCGCTCTTTTGATCTCCGACTAAATGTATAGGTACTTTCTGTATTCCCGCCTTTCACCTTTTACCAATCTTTTCTTTTATTTCACGGTGCGAAGTGCGAATGTGTGATTTCGGGATTCGTTCAATCAAGTTGGCGAGATACTCGTCCATCTTGGGTAGGTATTCGTTCCACAATACATTACAATGAAAGACATATAAAGGTTTCGTAACGTTAACAACGTAAGTTTTCAGAAAATCTATCTTTTTAGATACCTACGTGTTTTTAGCAAACGAGTTGTGAAGTAGTTTTGGCTTATTGAAAATATTTTGACGTCACTTGTTCAGTTGAAGTGTCTAAATTGCTACAAAAAATGTATCTACACTGTTTAATTTGTTTATTTTGGCGAATTTATTTTTGTTGCTGCGTTCTTTATTAGATAATCGGACTCAATTGTATTTTCTATATCCAATGACTATTTGCAATTTGGCGAGCAACTTTACAAACGGCCTCGAATGTTAGAAAGCCGCGTCGTTGCCGCGTCAGCCGGCTGTGGTCTGGCTGACAGTCACTTCGCTTAGGCAAGTGCTCTCGAAGAGATTTAGGATGAAATTTACACACTTGGCCCTCAATTTATCTAACACTAAGCCATTTAAAATTGGAAGCATCACCTACCACCGTCACTATGTTATGTTTCTTCAGTCACACTGCTCAAAGTAGGTACGGCTTTATTATTGAGTGACTTCGTTAGACATTTCTGAGAGGTCCTGTTTTAAAAAAAATTGATACAACAATGGTCGGAAAAAATACGTACTTTATTATCTTAACGTCTGCAACAGATTGAACCAACTCCGCCTATCTACTAAAACGTGCTTATTACTTATTTGGCCCTCTCCCATGGAAAGGGCAGGCCTAAACACCGTTTACTGTTGTTTAATGTTATTAAACTTGCGCCCAAGAATTCCTGGGCTCAAGTAGAGAGTCTTTAATTGGACAAACAATCCCTTTAATTATCCTAGTTTGTTCGCAAGCCTTCAAATAAATGCTGTTTAGATAATTATCACTGGGAGTGTTCGATGTGGATAATTTCGGTAAAGTTAAGCCTTTCGCGGCGGCTACGATGCTGCCGGCTCTCGAGGCTTAACGAGGGAAATTTTTCACTGTTTCTCGCCTAATCTCATTTTTATTCCTTAATCATTAATTACTTTGCAAAGTGAATACTTCGAGGTACCCATTGTGCCCTTGATTAATATTTTGTACGTTTGCCTTCCTATTCATATAAAAAAAAAAAAAAAAAAAAACGTAGATATATAGAGAAAGCTTTTGATTTTCTCGATTAGGGAAGCTGATTTGCATAAGATTATTTCTTTATTTTAGTTTAATTATTAGCTCTTGTTGTCGTGGAATACATGTTGATAATTTCTAACCAATTAAAGTTACCATCGTTACCATTAATGTTCAAAATTTTCTAAAGCACATCATTTGAAAGAATCATTCGAAAACGATGAGATTTTTTTCTGAATTATAATATGAGTTCTAGAGTAGGATAAAATAACAGTTCCTTATTAACCTTGTCAACTAGTGGAAATTTTAATTGAGGCTACTATTCTGTAGCAGTACACATATTTTTATCACTTTCGAATACTATTTTTGAGGGATGTGTTAAAATCGGTCCCCTGTTTGTAACCTAAAGGCACGGTTGTTAGTAAAAGAAGAGATTGTACATAATATAATATACTACATTCTTGCCTTAGGTGACTGCGGTATTCGCTCGTTCGGACTTGTACTTAGTTACTAACGCCGTTTAGTAGTTTAGCCGCGCCACGTGACACTCAGTGTAGACAAGCCCTAACGCCGGACCGCTTGTCCAATATTTAGGGGCACACACTTACTGGTCTACTTTCAGAGTGTTTTATAGCCGATAGCATGGATTTCAGAAACTTGCTGCTGCATGAATATTTGGTCTTATGAAACCACTAGCGGCGCCCGCAATATTGTTCGTATCGACTTCACTTTTAAGAGTGTGAAAACTTTAAATGGCTTATGAATTAGATTGACTACTTATATAGATTTTCTTCCCGATGCCTATATACTGCGATATTAAGTACATGCCATGAATAGATAAGTAGTTTTCGAGATTACCGTGAACAGTCCATTGCAATCTATTCCGTCATCATTTTTAGTGAGGTAGTATTTCGTAATCCTCGTAATCATTAACGTAAAATGTGTTCTCATTTCTTTACTTATTATTGGAATGCGTAGATGTTTTTACTTACATGAATAATGGACCATTGGAAGCCTTCACGGGGGAAAGAAATCATTGTACGAATGGATAATCATGAACTCCACCTACGACATTTTTAAGCATTACGCTCAATTCGAGGTTTGTCTAAAAATGAGATAACCTTTATCGTAAATATGCGTATCATTTATATTCCTTTAGCAGGTTTTTAATTTTCGAGTGAAGATGTAAAGGCGCCGTAACTTGGATAGTGCGGTCACGTCCGCAGCCGGCGTCGCCGCGCGCTAAAGACTCCGCGGCTTTCTAACTCAGCAAATATCCATTTTGCTCCGTCCCCGCCCACTTCCATAAACGCAAGTTTCTCGCTAAGCGAATTCGACGTCGCCTTTATAAAATCCCCTTTATAGTTTTTGAACATAGTTCCTAGACTAAAATGGAATATGGGAATAGAGGTTAATCGAGTTATGCGGCCGCGGCGCAACGGGCGGCGTTTTATTACTTTGTACACATTTGCTTTCTTTCTAATAGCCCTGTCTTACCAAGCTCTCCGTTGTTTATTCCAACTTCCAGCAAAAGGCTGGATTTTCACGTTGGCTAAACAATGTTTCACTGAAATGTGTTTTAGTAAAAATATTGCTTCGTATCTATTTTGCCTATCCAAAGGAACCTTTATTCGTTTGTGCAAAAAAATGTTTTCTAGCATAACAATAGTTTTTCATAAAACCAGTTTTTACGGCTCAATAGATAAAAATTGCTGGCGCAATTCGTACGTTGAATTAAACGAACACGTGGAAGATAATTTCGTGTCTAAAAAATAAATAATTTCCGAAGCACTATCCCCCTTCAAATTGAAATTTAAATGCTCAACTACGTCTAGTGGCGAGCTGCATTATATTTTTAGTAGTCGTCTCTGAATATTCCCAGTGTTTTATTCTGCGGCTAAGAGAGCTTGAAGTAAAGTGATGAATATTGAAGCCTCCGGATGGTTAAATAAAACATTGTGGCGCGGCTGAATATTACAACAGCGGCATACCCTCGGGTCGACCCTTCCGCACCAGAACAATACACGGATTGTGAATAAAATTAAAAAAATATAAAGTAACGTTTTAGGCAAAGGGGCCCATTGCTCTACAGAGATTAATCTTTGTTTACTCTGGATACATAGCTGTTTGTTAGGCCGGTCCCGTTTGTGTCAGGCACATACAGTGTGACCTGTTTTTAAGCCTCGGTGACGTCCGAGCCTCGCGGAGCTATTAGGTATTCTCTCTCGTAGCGCGCGCTACATCGTACGTCACGCTTTGGCGTAGCACGTAGCGGGGAGCGATGCCGACTGATCAGCTACAGCGCATCTAGTACATAATATATTGTGAACGATACTTTTATTTGTATGTAATGTATTCAATTCAAATACAATGGCTTTGATCCATGATAACTTCTTCATTTTATAAGTTGCCTTAGCATTTAGTTGCTTGGTATTATGTGGGTATTAAAATGATTGTGTTCATGTTCACGAGTTGGTAGCTATTTGAGTCGTGAAATTTTCAAACCTAATTTTATTTATTTCGCACTATAATCTTTACATTTACACTACATTAAAGCGTAACTATTAATTTTTGAATCGGAGTAAAATCTTGTCTCTGAAATACTAGTATCATATTACGAATTACTGTAAGCTTTGATACCGGTCCGAATCGGTGCGGAACGATAAAGCCCCGTGATACTTGTTCGAATACAAATATTTGTCTTGCACGATAATCGAATCGGAGCCATGAGAAACTTTCATACCAAATGGCTCGTGCAGGACTGTATATTTCATTTCCTTGGGGCGGGGAATCAAAATATTATCTAGGAAACTGAGCGGAAACGGAGGTACCAACAACATAAAACTGATAGGAATTTATCAAAGTTTGTTTGTCTGTTGCCGTATACGAAAACAGGCGAACTAAAAGTTTATTCAGGAATTTCTGGTAATTCAATGTTTTTACGGCGTTTTTTCGGCTTTACTCTCACTAAATATTTTTAGAACAAACTTTTCTAGAAACCAGTAAAATGTGAGTCTAGTTAAGGTTATTGCGACTTGACGTTTGATGAGATCTACAAAGCTCTAATGCCCATCGTTATCTTTACAAGTTTAATTTAATTTTGAGCACTTAACAACATTTTAAACCGTTTCATGTCAACTTTCGGAAATTACATTTTGTAATCCAAATGAAATACCGAGTCTTTATCATGAAATAAAATGAATTTTGATAAACATGTTTGAGAACCACCGCTAAAAAACTTGCTTCAAAAAAGAACCGAATCCAAATAATACAGCAAAGTGAAGTGACAGCGTAAAATAAAGCCGATTACGCAAGTTCAATTCGATTCCCCGTAGCCCGTAGCCAGCGAAACTGACGCAGCACTGCATCGTGGAATACCAAGAAATTGCTTTATAAATGTCAAACGTTGTTATAGTGGAGTGGAATATGAAACGTAATGGAAGAGATGGACGAGTTCCCATTTTCTCCCTTGTCGCTCAGCGCGTCTCTATCCTAGGAATGTAGTTGGAAAGAGACGTCTATAGCAAAAACGAAACTCACAGTCTCTCGTGCTAACCGGCCTGGATGGAAATTGCAATATCCGATCGCTGGAATTAGACACTGACTGGAAACGGCATCGACTTAGGGATATCAAAAATAATAGAAGATAGGTACTAATGAAAGTAATTCATTATCATTCGGTAAATCGATTTTCATCAATCCATGTTTTATTTAAAAACTTTATCTTATAAATATATCTGAAAACTAAGCAGACACCTTAAATGACAAATAGAGTATCGATTTAGTTTAGACGCAAAATCTGTTTAAAAACTTGACAGTTCCAGACATTTTGACACTTGCCTTGTTTAGGTGCTAAATCGAGTTCACCATCAAATCGAGATTTATAATATTTTTTCCAACAAGACGGCGCATAATATAATAACCAATAAACGTAATTTCATATATTGGTGGGCGCCGTCGTTTTTTATTTTTTCCTAGATTAGGTTCTTGTATATTTTTTACTAGCTTTAATTATTTTTTTTGTTTTCTAATGTCTATTAAGTTATTTAATAAAAGGTTTTTTAGTAAAAATATACACTTAAAAAAATAAAGGTCCCATCTAGAAGCAAGTTTTGACATCCAGGGATTAGGCCGGGGAGATTGGATCGCACGAGCCGGCTTAACTAAACTTCATTAGTCAAGTTTGGATAACAGTGCGACGTCGGATTATGTCGTTAGTATTGCGATGGGTATCATAAACTAAACATTATCATTAGGAGGCCTAATAATGTGTCATTATTTATCCTATCAGAAGCCAGGGAGAAGGAAATTTGCGGTCTAATATTTCCTTATTATATCCTAACCTAAAAATTTCATTTTTGATGCAAGCTTTTTTGCTGACTGTACTTTTTGTTGACTTTATTGATCGGACCAACCGTTGAAGAGATGGTTTCTCGAATACTGCAAGGTATCAATTAAATAGTACATTGTGCACCGAAGGCCGTTAGAACGGGATTGCTAACGAGTCTATTAGAAGTCCATCGCCGCACAAGTTGCGAGGAAATAAAAAAAATGACAAAAAACAACCATAAAATTAACCGAAAACAACACCCATCAACATTTTTGTGCCAATAGTGTCAAAATGTCATCCGCCAATTTGGATCCAAAAAATAATGCCAAATTTGAGTTCAGAACTACCAAATTACTTGAAAATGACACCCATCTACATTTTTAGTGTCAATAGTGTCAAAATGCCATCCACCATCTTGGATCAAAAAAACCAAAATCGGGCTTAGAACCACCAAATTACTTGAAAACGTCACGCATCAACATTTTTTGTGTCAATAGTGCCAAAATATGTCCGCGATTTTGGATCCTAAACAGCAAATGTATAAAATTGGTTCGTAGCCATTATAGATAAATTAAATAAAGCTGGCTGAATTGAAACCTCCTTAGTCTGAAATGACGTACTTACAATGAATTCTTAATTTTAATACTAAACTTTTCCTCCCGGGGAATTATGAAAATCCATACAAAAATAATCAGCTACTACGACTCTATACGCCTGCGTATAATAACAACCTTTACGAGCAAGTGTGATGAAAACTTTGTACCTATACCTACACACATAGACACTTTCATATGTATATAATATATATGCATAGGCAGTTAAACACAATAATCTTCCCTTGCGCTGCATAGGTATAAAAGCAACAAAACATTACTCTAATCCTTTTTTACGCCCAAGCACATTTAGTAGTCCAAGAATTAAAAAAATTAATATCGGCGAAGGTTATTGGTGGATTATAAGAACTACGCTCTTGGCAACATTCCAATGTCAACTGTCTTGCTATTAGCTAAATCATCGTAAGCTTCTGAATTCATCTGCGATACATTAATTGCAGACTACTGGTCCATTCGATACGTGTGTTAGGTATAGGTTGCACATTTATCACCACGGACCGAACGGCACCGTCACCTCATCTACTCGTCACCATATCAGCGGGGCTACTCCGAAATTTGATTTTCGAAGTCGTACCGTCCCTCTTACTCAATGGCACCAAGCGATTTTGAAAATCGAATTTCACAGTATGAGGCCAGGCGTCAACCAGCGTAACAGAAGCATCTCAGAGGCGGCTAAGCGTTAGCGCGGCTACAGCTGGGTGATATTCCGGTTACAGCGAGGCAGAAGTTGCTGCGTGATTCTCTAACTAGACCAGCCTCGTTCATGATCGCTGCAGTCGGGACGTAGTCCCACCTGACCCTCCCGCTTGCTTGTAGCTCTCACACATATAAAGTTAAGACACCTGACTCTGTATAATTCTTACTCGGGTTGAGTTATGGTTGCCCCTCGGGTGCAGGGATTATGTCACGAGAAAAGTTCGTTTAGACTCTGAACTTCAGAGAATTACAGCCGTGCTCTCTATCTTCAATCGTTGTCGTTCGCGCGACGTCCCCGTGCTGACGGCGAGCCGTAAGCGCGACTTTATCCCGCCGTAAGCGCGGTGACTGCGAGCCGTCCGCGTGCCATTTTCTGTTCACTACAAGTGCCGAGACGAAGCGATACAATTACGATGCTGATTGGTGTCTGGCCGGTATGAAACTACACCGAGTTTCATATAAAAAATACTAAAACAGTCCGAGCTGAGGCGGTGCCGTTTCCGCACCGAGTTGATACGTGCGCTATAACCATAATGATGAATGGACGAGCTAAGCCGACGTGGCAATTTCCCGTCCGATAATATCTGTGTACACTAAATATTCTGTGAAGCGAAGTCTACATTAACGAGGTGTCTGTAAATGTTTTTAATAATGTTCGTTGTTTACATTTTTTACACTCTAAACCAGTGTGGGTATATAAAAATAGATACGAATAATTGACTCAGACGTTACTTTGCGGTGATCCGTACTCTTACTAAAACCAACGACTTTGCTGCTCCACAACCACACGTGCGAAGCAGCAATGTTAGTTCGACACACGTATATGTATGTCGTCATGTCAAGCAAAAACCCCCTCACTCGCTTCCATATCCTCGGTTTCAAAGTAGATATATTTTGCCTAAAATTATGACGTACGCTTTTCATTATGAAGAGTCGTGCTGTTTTCTTTTTTAGGATTGTGGGAAACCTATTGCTACTATATGATTTATTTTGAAATACTTATAAGTCTTCTAAAGTCATTACACTCTTGACAGACCGATCATCGTAGTCGTTGAGAATCTGAACCTTCATGACGGCTTTTTGAGAAAATATCTCATTATAATCGGAGTTTCGCGGCCTCGCAATGTTATGCTCCTTGCATAGGTATATTTTCACTTATGTATGAACAAGTCAACGCATATATGTGCGTTTTCTTAATGTGCACCCAGCAACGCTGTCACAATTTTGCAGACATTCAAACGCTCATGTGCGTTTACAGCACATGAGAGTCCTGAAGAAGTCTCGGGTTCGCCAGGCGGTAGCGAATGCGTCAAATGTTATAGTTATCGAAGATGTTGCTAGGCATCCGTACTTTGGCCACCGCACAGCAGAGCAAGTTGTCACCTCTCTCCATGCACTGTTCGCTATCATCATTCAAAACCTTGTCCGAAGGGCATACCCTACTTGGTAAACACACTCCTCTGCCCCTTAAACAGTGAGAGAAGAGTCCGTCGGTGTCTGAAAAAGTATATATTTCTTTACTATTTATTAAACACAGCCCAATAGAGCCTTAAGAAAGGTTTTTGTCCCTTAGATGGCGTGCGTTGAGGCCTCAAGTATGTATTTAAAAAAAACGTGTGTTCAGAAGTTTCCATATTTAAGTAAGTAAGTAAGTAAGTAAATGCTTTATTTAATATGTATAACAACATAACAGTTGTTATTGTGATTCTATTTCCTCTTAGAATTTTGTCTGTTTTTGACACGCTAATTGACCCATCAATGAGTCGTGTTCTACGTTTAACACTTATAGTATGTACATTAGATAAAATTAGCTTACTTCTTTCTTCCTTTTTCAAATGTTCACCATGATAATTTGAATTCATACTATCACCGCACATGCTTAAACCTACAAGTAAGGCGTAAACAATAGAGGTATATGTGTGGAATATCATAAGTTACGTAGACTACCATGCTCCACGCCGTAGTGAGAAATGAAACAAAGCTGTATAAATCAATAATTACGCCACTCAAACGAAAGAACAAGCCGTGTAATTACTTTCCCGTAGTGAAATAACCAATTAGTGGGAAACCTTTCCAATTATAAATCTTATATGCGAGTTGTTACAGTCGAATTCATTGTTACGCCAGCGATTGTATTAAAAAAGACGGAGGGTTTTTTTTTAAATTGAAATAGGTAAATAAACGGTCTGTGAAATCTCCGAATTTGATAAAGTCGTATCAAAATATTCACGAAATTATGGTTGAGGCCGATTTAAACGACGCCCTGCTTCCTGCGCGTCAAATCAATTTGGTTGATAGTACCTCGCATAATACACGCACACACACACACACACACACACATACACACACACACACACACACACACACACACACACACACATCACGTCTTTATCCCTTACGGGGTAGACAGAGCCTAAGGTAACAAGACTTACAGCCCACGATTGGCAAGACTGTGGGCGTATAGGTGGAAAGGGGAATCAAAATAGTGATGGGTTGCTAGCCGCATCGCCTATTACATGATTCCTATGATTTTCGCCCATTCCCTCGATGGGCTTTTACTATCTGCGCGGGAAGAGAAGCAACTGATACATTCAATGTTTTAGTTGATCCCAGACCAGCATGGAAATAATATCTAGTCGCATAATACATATATTTAATCTCTTTTATGTTCTTTCTTGACCACGCATCATTTCCGTTACCTACTGAACGCTTGATCATACATTACATAATTCACAAACAAATTGAAATTTATAATTGGTAGTCAAATTCGTTAACTGGCGGTTTTTTTTTTTTTTTTTTTTTTTTTTTTATGTGAATAGGAAGGCAAACGAGCAAGTGGGTCACCTGGTGGTAAGTGATCACCACTGCCCATAGACACCCGCAACCCCGGAGGGATTGCAGATGCGTTGCCAACCTAGAGGACTAAGATGAAATGCCTCTTGTGCCCGTAAATTCCCCGGCTGTCTTACTCTCCACACCGGAACACAGCAGTGCAAGCACTGCTACTTAGCGGCAATTATTAATAGTTGCAGGAAATAAAACCAATTAACTCGCCTCTGAAATACAATGATTTCCAATTAAAAATGGAAATAGCTAATTGAACCGGACTTTTGTCTTCGTAATCAAGGGTGGGATATTTGGTTCCCTAATACATTGATAACAACAGGAACTGTTGGTAATATATTGCAGTTCATAAAAACAAAAATCCGGTCAAGAGCGAGTCGGACTCCCGCACAAATTCGGCTCCTGAATATAGTATCCAGTGTTAGCAGAGCCCTGCCCCTAAACAAAACGTAGACAAAGTGAGGTCATTTTACATTGGTAACTTACCTATACAGACCTACGTAAAAAAAGTTTTTTTATTTATTTCTTTAGTTGTGCATTAAGAACTACCCTCATACCAAATTTCAAATTTCTAGGACAACGGGAAGTACCCCATAGGTTTTGAAGCTCGGCAATTTGTATGGAAACACCTTTTCTAATGACTGTATCTTTTGATTGAGTTAACTCAGAGAGTTAATTTTTTCACAGCTCCAAGGGATCACAGACCTCAGTAGTATTTGGTATCAATTTCAATTTTATATCTCAACGCGTTCCTGAGTAAAGGGGTCTTGACGACCAGACAGACAGACGGACAAAGAAGTGATCTTCTAAGGGTTCCTTTTTTCCTTTAGATGATGATTTGATAAATTCGGGTACTTAAAGGATTAAAAGGTTTTATCCCGTTTATGTAGATGCTCTTTTTCAGAATGTAGTTGAAGGATAAAACTTAGGTGAGTTGTTTTGCGTGCAGCCGCCAAAGTTAAAAATCAATGCTTTTATGATTCTCCTAGCTCCGTATTACTCCTGAATAAGTGAAGAACCAGAATGTGCCCCCTATCTGGACCAAGTAGGGGACCAGTACCTAAATTTAGACATTGCTATACGAAAAAAAGGAGTGAGTTTATTTTAAAGTGTATAAGTCGCTTGCCATACGTAACTGTCCCCCCTAGTAAACATGTAAACAATCCGGATGGCTCTACTTCTTGGACTTATTTTAGGAACACGGATGTCAATTCTACCAGAGAAAGTCTTTTGATCGTTGAAATATATATGTACTAGCTGACCCGGCGAACTTTGTTCCGCCTTAAATTTGAAAAATTCCAGTGGTTTGGGCTGTGCTATCCCGCGGGAACTCTGCAATTTTCCGGGATAAAAACTATCCTATGTCCTTTCCCGGGACTCAAACTATCTGTATACCAAATTTCAACTAAATCGGCCCAGCGGTTTAAGCGTGAAAAGGTAACAGACAGACAGACAGACAGACAGAGTTACTTTCGCATTTATAATATTAGTAAGGATTTTTTGCCTTCTAAAAACACATGCAACTTGCAAAGAAACTTGCATTTTATGTACCGTCCGTCTGGCTCAAGTGTTCATAAATGACAAAAATGTAATTTAATCAAAATGAACCAATAAGCGTATAATTCAAAATGCGCCGCAAATGCCGCAATACGAGTAATTATGCTCTTGTTAAGTATTTTTCTTTATTTAACCGAAAATGGATATTGTCTAAATGTTTATTTAATGGGGTGTCTATCAGCGTCATTGTTTGTTTGGAACATTACCATAATTGCTCTCGCATTGCGTTTTGAAATAAATGTTAGCAGCCGCGCAAACAGGCAGCGGAAAACATTCGCTAGAATTAAATCGCCCTGTTCATAAATCCTCTTAAAACAATTTGGAGATGTTTCCGATTCCGCTCCGATACTATTACAGCGACGACTAATTATTATCAAATAAATGGTCCCGGATGATTTAGTTTATGTACGGTCAATATTTAATCATAAACTACAGTCTGTTTATAAATATTAAGTGGTAGCTAACTATGGAGTACAAAGAACATTTACATAGTTTTGATGTGTTACATTAAAAGTATAGTCACGTACAGACGATATATATAGACAATATAATATATATACCTACGAGTAGGCGTCAAACGTAGCACCTTGAGCCTGATAGGTATTACATTTTTTTGGCTCAAAAATCGTCCTTATTTCTTTGGGCATATTGACTGATCCCCTAGCGGCATAATATATCGGCAACAAACTTTTTTCATACTACTCTATTGCAAACTCATTCAAGAAGTTTGTTTTTGTTACATTACGGATCTGTTTCACAACTCATAACTCTCTTATTCTAGTAATGTCGGACAAAATGTCCACATTGGTGCCGTCTCTGTTTATTTTAAAACTAAACATATAAGGTAGGTAATAGGTATACAAGATTCTAAGGGCTCTGCCTCCATCTACAGTGTGCTTTTTTTTAACTTTCTCGGATCTTAAATAGGTATAGGTATAACAGTAGGTAAACGCGGTGATAGTTAACGAAGTGCACTGAATAAAGCTAGACAGAACGATCCCAATTTGTTTGTATTTGGCGAAAGCCCTCGCCCTCGCAAATATATTGCCACTCCAGCGTCTCTCGCGTCGAGTGTTGTCCTGAAATCGAGCTTCTTCAGTCGCCGACAAAGGAGAAGCCGACAACGAGAGGCCTTTATTAAATTCAGACCTAGATACGGAATAAGTGGATACCTTGTGGTACACTCAAACCATATCATTATCCTGTATTCAAGAGCACTTTATTTTATCTATTACGTAAGTTACAACATGGCCCCGCGTAATATTCAACGCAAAATAAAAATTCCACCATAAATTGAGTTATGGTTTACATCGGCAATAAAAAATAATTACCAACTTTTTATATTTTTGAACTTCAATTAAAACTCAATTATGGCTACGTTATAGAAGCATAAAATTAAGTAAGGCTTCTTTGTTCCCGGCCTCACTTTTAAAAAGAAACTTATAAAAGATGATCAAATTAGTGATGATCACAAAGGGCAATTATTTCGCCAAACAACTTTTAGGCGAGTCCGCGGGGAAGGGATAGTGCGGTCGGGTCTTCTATGTAAGGTTCCGTAACACACACTTACCAAGTTCTACTCGAAGTGCTCTACTCGACAAAGTTGCGGCTTTTATAAGTTGGATATTAAATTGTTATTTAACACGAACTTCGTGAATTTAGTATGGTCCCGTTCAAAGTATTATAACAAATTCATTTGTAAAGTTTCAGCGTACAGTGTACCTAGGTTTGAAACATTGTAAAATTCTTAAGCAAGTTTGTTGGGTACTTGGTTTATGATTTTGCTAGTACACTCCTTAACAGCTGTATAGTTAGATTAAAATATCATAAACTAGTTAGAGTATATTTGTACACTATGTCGAACAGGCAGATGTTTATAAAGGTGCTTGAGCGGAGAGGCAGGTAGCGTGCAGGGTGCAACGAGGCGTTATCCTAGATTTGAAGCGAGAACGCCGCGAGCGCCGAGCGCTCAGCCGTGTCGAACGACGCTCAGAACTGCGCAAAAAATGCAGCGCGACGGCGCCCTCGCTCGTTGGAAAAGGTCAATTATGATATTTATATTTTTGTTTTTTAAAGTATCAAAATATAAAAACCAAATGAAAGATCACTTCATAACTGGACGCATTGGTTTAGTGGGGTGCGACGTGATAAGACCATCAGCTTGCACAATGTACCAGTTTATTATTTATCATTTATTCATTGTAAAGTCAAGTAGGTACATGGTAAAATCAAGATGCTGATGTTTTAATGATTAGTACATGACGGCCTGCAAGGGCACTCTATAATACTGTATTACTAAATAAAATTTTATGTCACGTATTACAACATATTTATTAAATCTGTTAATGTACAGTAAAGAAAATAAGAATAAAAACACACGTCAAGTTACCCGCACTATTATTATTTTAGTTAATAAATAATCGAAATCAGAATGTTAAAGAGTGTATGTAATTTAAATTTAATTTAATTTAGGTTAGCTCTATTCTATCGTCATTTAAAAACTCGTTAGCACTTTCTCAATTAAAAAAGTGTTCAATTTATTTTTGAAAGTACTCATTTGTACTCATTTTTTAATACGTTTCTTATGGATTCTGGATTGCACCTATAGTAAAAGCATAATTGCATTGGGTACATACATAAAGACCGGTAATATTGTATGGAGAGTTTGCAACCAGATAGGTAATTATAAGTATTTTGATTTTTTATTGGGTACTTACTAATAGGAACTATTTTACTTCGTATTACTATTAATGGACACTAATTTCAATGAAAAATCAGTGAACTTTAGACATACTAAAAATGAAGAGAAATTCATTGCTATCCGTAAATAATAAAAACAGAGGTTGAGTAAAAAAGGTCGCAATTTAGAGTAAGATATTCAATCCGCACAACTTTGAACGAGTTAGATACGAAAGTCGGATGGGAGCAAACGCTTCCATTCCACTCCAATAAATAGTCCCTTTAACTGCTTTCCAAATGGACACGAAATTATAAAATATTTCAAGGATTTTACTTTGCAATTCCGATTATTTTAAATGAAATTCGTTTGTTATTACTACTAATACCTACGTGGTTCAATTTTGAACAGAAGAGAATTGACGTTTACATGTTGTAAAAAATATTTCATGAATTCATTCATTTTAGTGCACTAGTTAAATATTTTTACATTTAAAGAGGAGCAGTGACGAACCAATAAAATAATAAAGAGCTCATTATGGATTTTTTATATTCAACACGCGTTCGGTCTATAGAAATAAAATCAAGCGTGAACTTTGCATTCAGGAGGGTTCCGAATTTACATTTTACGTACTCCTTATTTTAAGTCCGCGGGAAATAATGCAAATCGCCGCTTAAGGAGTGGCAGGAGAGCATTGGAAATCGTAACTTTACACATATTACGATAAAACCAGCCATTTTACACGCGGGCTGCGAAATGGTTTGAAAGAAAAAGTCTGGAGGGGTCCAAGATATTCCTTTACCGGCAATTTCACGGATTGGTTGGTTCATTTCTAAAAGAACAGCGAATGGAATAATCCGGCCGTAAGTTAAGGTGAGTAACTGAAATACATATCGCGGCTAGGCTGCTAGAGTCAGGCAGACGTCTACTCTTAAATTCAGCCTGTGAGGCTGAAGGGCCACCAGCTGGACTGAAATATTCAGTTCGGTCGGCAGGCATGTTTTATTTAAAGCCCTGCGCACTGCGCCCCGCTCAAATATTAACTAACGACCACCGGGACGAGGCGTTACCTTCGCTGCCACTATTACTCCCATAATGCATCTTAAGACGCAACTCACTAACTCGCGACGCAAAATACACGCGTCATATTTCTAAGAGCCCTGTAGGGTGTTTATTATTCATGGTTATTTCTACATGAATATAAATTGAAAGTAAATGAACAACCCTAGGAGACTGGAAGTTTTATTTCAAAGAAATACTTATTAGGTAGGCTGAAATATAGCCGTCTAGGCTCGGTATTTTAAGCTTTGATACCTTCAAAGGCGTATAAATTATGAGAAGCAAATTTAATAAATTATTTAGGTAGTTATTTAAGTTAGAGAAAGGTTAGTTACTACTTAAAGCGCTCATGACAAGAGATGACAAGCAATTTTTGTAGGAACATAATAAACATTGACTTAAGTGTAAACGTGTAGCTACTGTAGGTTCTATGTGTGTAACTTGCCATCCACGAAGAGGCAGAAAAACTGTCCTTAACTGTGTACTGTGTGAGTAGGTAAGTCAAATTATAAAGTGCTCTATGGATACTTGTGACATTGTACAATGTTGTAACTACGTATATAGGTACGTAAGACTGTCGCTTAATGCTCCTCTCATTTACTCAAAGGTTAACTGGTAGAGTTCCCTTGTCCCTTATATATAATCCTTATATATATCCCTGATAAGTTCGCCTTTGTGCATATATTTAAGGTATTTTTGTGATTTGTCTCTGTTTCTTTATATTTGTACAATAAAGCATTTACTTACTTACTTACTGTCAGGTTGCGTACAGGACGAACATAGTGGGAGTACCCACGCATTCACATAAGAAACCCTTACATTAAATTAAACTAATAGAATAGGTACGTGTCGAAGGAACAATAAATGACTAAACGCTGTTTAAAACGGGCATTGTTCTGGTTTTCAACCAATGCTTAACAATAAAGCCAAGTAGGCTGATGATCTATCTTCTGAAACCATCAAAAGAAAAAGAAATCAAACCATGGATTTAATATGACCCACTTTATACTCTTAGGCGGACTATTCGAGTAGTTGGCTTTTACGAATCCGCTTAAAAAAGATATAAACCGAATGATACACAAAATGACGTATTTTGTGGCTCCCATCTCACTTTTATAGCGCGTGTATAAAATGCCAATGACAGCTTCGCAGCATCGTAAAACAGAAAACAAATACTTTAACAATATAAAATATGAGTAAAGAAAGGTCTAGTTAAATATTGATTGTTTGAAATAGGTATCAATAAAGAAAACCTGTTACTTACCCTGCTACTCCGTAGCCACACTCTGCAATACCTACTGCTACTTCAAGTACTGAGGTGGTAAACTATTTTTAGCCGTAGTTAAATACTTATTTAGTCGTACAGTCGACTAAAATTTACAGTAATTTATAGTAAGTGTTTAGAGATTTAAGAACGGTAAGTACCTGGTGTAGTTGTTAGAGAACACGTCAGTACAAATTTTGAGAGAATATGTAGCTACTTATATCCGGCTAAATCGATCCAATAATTAGCCTAGAGCACGGGTTTTACCTATCTAGGGAGTAGATCTTCTAGATTTAAGCAGCATGTGTTATGATGCTTATTGAATCAGGCATTACAATCCATTTCAATGAACAAAAAAAAATTAAATTCCTTGCTACTCCTTGGTAGGATATTTATGTTTTTACATGCAATCCCTATTATTTATTCCTTATTTCGCACAGGCTTGGCTATCTTGCACTTACGCAGGTAACGGCGTAGCAAGGTATTTTTTTTTCATTATTATAATTGGTAACGATCCGACGATAAGAACAAAACTTAAAAATATTTCTTGTCTCAGTAGCTAATTACCGCACGTGCGGAAAGCGGACAGCGCCGCGCTGGCTTCAGTCAAACTACTTCTGTAAATGTTTCTAAAGAAAAAAATATGAGAACCATGCTGGTTTTATATAAATTTTGCGCGGTAAAAATTTAAGTAGGTTAGGTGGTAACTGCGAAATACTTTATGCATTCTAAAACCAACTATTACCAACTGGCAATTTCGTCGGCGCCCTCTTTGAACTTTGCACTTTTGCCGAATAAAAAGTAGGTACATAGGTGTGTAAATAATTAACAGTTGATATGAGGTGTGTTTAAATTTGAAACCAGTCAAGTTTTGTAAATACAAGGAAAAAGGCGATTTTCTGAAAAGTGAAACTAGCAGAACGCCAAACGTCCTGAAGCGTGAGCGTTTTCCAAAAAAAAGTCCACAAACATTTTTTCTGGCATTATGTATTGTTCTGGCAGAATATCAGCGTCTCGAAGTAATTCATGACATAGTCCGAAGACATATTTTGTGTTTTTCTTATTCAGAATCGTTTACCCTATCGCTTCTCATACAAGAAGGTGTCTCAGATTTAACTATGGAATTTATTTTCCTGTTCGTCACGTTCCATTCATACTTATCATCATCATCACTATCACTACATAGTATAAAATAAAGTCGCTTTCTCTGTCCCTATGTCCCTCTATGTATGTTTATATCTTCAAAACCACATAACGGATTTTGATGCGGTTTTTTTAATAGGTAGAGTGATTCAAGAGGAAGGTTTATATGTATACATGCATAATATACCGTGCGAAGCCGGGGCGGGTCGCTAGTAAGTACTAAAAAAGTGACGAACTGGAACATTTTTTCTTGTATAAGGATCGATAGGCTAAACGACTCTGAGTAAGAAAACCCCAAAATAGTTAAATTCTGGAAAAAATGTTCAAGTGGATTTTTTTTTGGAAAAGGCTCAGGTACCTACCTATTGCTGTGAGTCAATGCCGGCGATGTCTGCACAAACGGCAGGTCTACTTCGAAGTTTCGCGCGTTTCCGCTCACACTAAGCCATTAACAGGACAATGAGAGGGGCAGTCTGATACGAACATCGAATTTCGTAGAAGCTCCGCAGGAGTGTATATTCTTGTATCTTGGCATGCCAGTCATGTACGTGTTCAGTTTAGATAATCTACGTTGAGTTACGACATTGAGACTACGGCACTGTTTAATCGCTGTGCTGCGTTCCTCCTACCGCAGTAGATATCTATCAGTACCTATACTTTCAGTTTTCAGTTTATTTATTTACAAAACAATTTTCATTGTGTATGAATATTACATAATACAGATACTTAAATTAAAACCAATTAAAACTATATTTTTTATTTATGCGGTGACTAATAGTACCTGGTACCTACCTGTGGTTAAATTTTAATATTAGATTAAGTTTAGTTTTAGTTACCCTTCAGGCCAAAGTTTCTGTAAAGAATATTTGTATTGTATCGTATTGTTTCATTTTTCACCTATACGCCCACGATATTGCTAAATGGGGCCTGTAGGTATCCGTTACCTTAGGCTCCGTCTACCCCGTAAGGGATAAAGACGTGATTTGTGTACTTATGTATTGTTCTGGCAGAATATCAGCGTCTCGAAGTAATTCATGACATAGTCCGAAGACAGCTTCCCTTTTTGTGTTCATTTTGCTCCTAGTTATGAACCGGTTGTGTAAACTAGGTACGCTTTAAAAATGTGACCAAATAGGTAATTGTTATTGTCTTTCTAGTATTTTTATATAGAGCCATAGCCATAGAGTGGTGAGAGTTCTGAAAAACTAAACTAACAGACGCGTTTTCCGAGTTTTCCAAACATCGAGGTAGTTCTGTGCGCACACCCAAAAAATATCATCTGTGCACTTATGTAGTGTAGTTTTAAAACGAATATAACCAACGTTGTCGATTGGAGCGGAAGCAGTGAGCGGCCGACGGCGCTCCTAAACTCAATCACGCGCGCCATTGGGCACCGGCCTGTGACGCAGACCCTGAAGTAACCAGCCTCCATAGCAAATTATCAACATTTAGGTACACTAAAGATAGCAAGAGAGAGAAAGACGGTTAACTAACTCGCAAATTAATTAATGTTTGTTGCCCGCGGAGTGCACCGGCTAAGCGTCGTTTTTTGACGAACTTTTTGTATTTGCATAAAAATCTCACTGTTTTGTTACTAAAATTATATAGATGTTTACTTAATGTCTGAAATAAATTAATTGAATTAAATTACTCTTCCCCGCAAGCCAAGTGCCTCCGCATGGCTAGACAAGTCACTTACGCTCCGAAGCGTAGGTACCTACCTATATACCTATCGACGTCGACATACGCTTGCTAGTAGGTAGTTGATTTAGTGTATTTGTTCCGCAAATTCACGCAGTTTTTCGTAGGCATATATCTCAATCCCAAACAAGTACATTCCATTCTTTACCATTTTCGATAGTCGAAAGTGACTTTATCTAGCCACACTATTAGGAGGAAACCGCAACGCTCGACCAGTTGGGGAAGTTTCCGACGTACAAAAGGGTAAGCAAGCATCTATTTACCTACCACTAGAATAAAAAACACAAAATTGCTAAAGCAACGTTACTTTACTTGGCTGCAGTTTTCGGTAGCAGATGAAATTCAAGCAGATTATTACGTAATATCCTATCTACATGATCGCACATTTTTCATTCAAGCTGAGCTGCGAAGTTGGTTTCCATGCTCATGCAGTGATTAAATAACTCGTTGCAGGCTAATGGCGCTCTCCGGAGCCCTGTTATTGGATTTCGTGACGCGACGTCAGGTTATCCCCTGCTCGGGTCACTGATGAACGTAATTGACATTTTAGTGCCGCTTCTCGCAGATTTTGCAGAACTGTGTTGCTTGTTGACGCGGAGTCTTGCTTGATTAGAGATTACTTTCTCGCTTGAGACCTGATTAAAAAAGCAAATACCCATAATGGCCCCACATGCAGCAAAAAACCTGTAGGTAAGTTAAAATATGCCACACTGGGTAGATAGATACTTTATCTATTTAACTGAGACATATTACCTTCTTACTTTCATTTTCAGCATTTGCATGCTGGAAAGTTGTGCTCGTGTTGAACTGACTCTACGAACTTTGTAACCTCCATTCTCTTTGAGTTTCGAGATGGTTACAATTGAGGCGAAACTGAGTTAGATAAAAAGTACGTACCTACTTTGAAATGTACTAAGCATTTAATACTTAATTATACGAGTCCAGCAAGTTTTAGGTTTTTTTGTCATTTATGAATCATAAGTTATAGCAGAAATTGTAAAATCCGCAGGCACAAGTTTAGTTCACAAAGCCGATTGTTATACGTAGCAGTGTCGGCACAAGCAGCCGTATTGGCTCAAGTTGCGCTCAGAACTTCGCTAAGTAGGGGCTTGCCTAGGTATCATAAAATTCACAAAGCAGCTCAGAGGTCGCAAACACGGCTTCCTAGAGCTACACTCACTAAAAAAAAATAACTGAATCGTAACACAACTTTTGCACAGGTTCTAGCGATTTAGAAGTTGTTGTACGTGTTACACAATTTGTACATAGCTAAGCTACCAACATTTTTTATACCTACATCTTTGTACATATAAAAAAAACCGAATGAGAAACATTCCGACAAAATAACTTTGTGCGGATATAGGTATATGTATGTTACTTTTATATAATAGGGTAGGTATTTATTATACTGAGTACCTACCTATATAACTAATCATAATGTATCTCAGTGTTTGTCAATTGTATTTGTCTTGTTTATTTTGCACAATAAAGAGTTTAAATACATACATACATACATAAGTATGCTTAGGTTGGTAAAGTTTCCTAAATATCTAGCGCCTAACCTTGTTTAGGTCCTTGGAAAATAGCGTCTTTGAAATTAGAGGAATTCCACAAACGCTCTAGCAGAACTAGTAGACAAGTTCTTTGAAAATGGACACTTTGAGAATGTACAACAAGACAAAGACTTTACCTGCGTCAATAATAATTTAGGAGTCTTGCTCGAGGCTTGGAAATGTAGGTAAATGAAATGTACATAGACTACCACAGCATCCGCGCCTCTCATCGGGCACGTACATCTATCTACCTTTAAATTTATTGTTACAGCAAATGACTGCGAGCGACGGCTCGGCACGTCGACTATAATTTAATATTAAAATATCGCTCGTTCAACCAAAGCTGAACTGGGAATATTTCTTGTTCCGCTGTATCGGCTACGTTGCACGACGGAAACTGGAAATAATTGACGGATTGTTTTTTTTTAGTCGCGTTGCCTATCGAAGTTGAAATCAGCGATGACTACCTATTTAGGACCAATCAACTGTAGTTGCGAAATATGGTCAGCAGCAAACTTTTATGTTAATAATTATAGGCTATGTATGGGTCGTAGTCCTCCTAATTTGGTCCACTTGGAACAAATGCTGCAATTATGTCGAATCACTGTTTATTATTTTAATACAAAAATAGGTACCTAGATTAGGTTAGTCAGTTATCTTCACTTGCCCGAAGGGAAATTACCCAGAAAAAGAGGCTCCGCCTTAGGCGGAGCTCCGTCGAAAACCAGGTGAACAAACTGTAAGTGGACCACGACCCATAGTCGAAAATTATCTTTCCTTGTTTTTTACGTACTAATTACCTATGATGTTCTCTGTTATTTCTGCTACGCTAATTTATTTCACCCTCGTATTGATCGATCCTCATAAGTAAAAGTCAGCGGAGTTAGTTGTGTGTCAAATGGTAGACAAAAGCAAACTTTGCAGACGAGGGGGTGATTAATCACCCAGCGACTTGTGTGTTTCTTACAGTCGTATAAGATTTATTACATACAGGGTAAGTCGAAAGGGTTCAGACATGGTTCAGGCGACACATGTGACCTTTGACTAGCTATCGACTAGTAAACCGGCAAATATACAACATAATTAAATTGACACAGCCAACTGTATCAAATAAAGAGTGTATTCCGTAAGTTGGGTTTACTGTCGTTAACTTATTTTTTATTTCCGACCGGCGACCGTAGCGCCATCTAGTAATCGACTGCATAAACTTCTACGACGTATAACTAGCTTGCGCCGCGGTGACACCATCAGTGTTCTACATTGCGCTATAGAAGTTTCTTAACGCTGATGCATAGATACAACCTCCGCCTCTCCCTCCAGACTTCGGTCCTCAGCTCTGTATTGTGACCTCTCCCCGCGCTAACCATATACTTTTATATAATTGGGAATGGATGATTATTTTAAAAGTGCTTGGTGATTTTTCTATTGATAGGAATAACCATCCTTAGCTACGGAAAAAAGTTTCAGATTTTTCCGTCGAGCCATATATTTTATAAAAATAAAAACATTTTACTCAGTCACTCGGCGGCCCCTATACGGAAGTAAACAGTACGCCAATGACATAATCAAATTAAAAAAAAATGCTGCTTGAATCTGTGGTACACAATGACATTTGTAAGTAAGTAAGTAAATGCTTTATTGTACAAATATAAAGAAACAGATACAATTCACAAAAAAATAAAAAACATTAATATATGCACAAAGGCGAACTTATCCCTATAAGGGATCTCTACCAGTTAACCTTTGAGTAGATGAGAGGAGCATTAAACGAGGGACCGACAAAGTGAAGGTTTAAAATTCCAGATAGTGAAAGCCACAATAGAGCGTACTTATCTAAGCACAATTTAATTAGTAATATAAAAAAAAAAAAAAAAAAAAAAAAATTAGTAATTTGTCACTGACATTGATTGATAGCACCGCACTCGGAAGCTAAAACAAGCAAAAGAAACGGCTAAGTGGCGCCGTCTGTAGATTGTTGTTGGTACTAAACCACCTATTTGGGATTTCATTAAAATTACCATACATTTCTCATATAACTTTCAGTAGTGTTTTTGATTCGGAGTAGAAATAACCCAATAATTCCAAAATCTGAGAAAAAAATGTATATTATGGTCATTTTTATTGAAATTCCCCATGTTTGGTTAGTAACACGATCAATCTACAGACGGCGCCACTTAGCCGTTGCTTTTCTTAGCTACAAATGCCATCGTCGTGTACCACAGATTCAAGCAGCATTTTTTTTTTAAATTTGATTATGTCATTGGCGTACTGCTTTCTTCCGTATAGGGGCCGCCGAGTGACTGAGTAAAATGTTTTTATTTTTATAAAATATATGGCTCGACGGAAAAATCTGAAACTTTTTTCCGTAGCTAAGGATGGTTATTATCAATAGAAAAATCACCAAGCACTTTCAAAATAATCATCCATTCCCAATTAGCGACTCTTAGCCTCATTTCAACACAGACATCCATGTTTAATTAAAGTTACACCTCCGATTTAATCAGCAGCACCACGCTGAGTTGATGCGTCATGGCATGGATGGACTATAAAATACGGAATTTGTTTCGCTGTCTACGACGCTCCAGCCGAACGTGGTAAAACAGTACTTAGACTGTATGCTAATAAGAATAAAAATTAATGTTTCTAAGCACAAAACACAAGGATGGCTAGACCGATTCGGCAATTTTTTTTCATAATATAAGTTCTGAAACAAACGTTGGAAAAAAAACTGGAACGGGGCGAGCTAGTAGGTACGTAGGTATTTAAAACTTCAACAAAAATGAAACATTATGCTTGTATTTCAAACCATATTGTATTACAAGTCCTTACTGCTAGTGGCAACAAATTACAATATGTTGTTGGTGTTGCCTGACCATGTTTTCTTAAATTTATTTTTTGGCTAAATATTTGTGTGATGATAAAATTATGCACAAATAATTCGTTAAGAAAAATCTCTGAGTAAATTCGCCACCACACCACCGATATGGTGAACAAATTTTGCCATAATTATGTTGCTAACTAAACAGATCTACATGGGGAGTGTGAATGGTTATGTTGGGAGGGGAAGGCCTAGACGTTCCGAGACCAAATAGGAAACATTTTGAAAAAAGGTCAGGTCAGGAGTACCCGAAACCTACGAGCATGTATGAAGAGATTGATGACTGTGGATGAAGCGAAAGAAATATGTCAGGACCATAGCAAGTGGAATAAAGTAGTCTCTGCCTACCCCTGTGGGAAAGAGGCGTGACGGTATGTATGTATGTATGTATGTTGTAAGGGAAAGTTCTATTTACTGCAAAATACAGAAAAGTTCAGTCTAGATCCTTAAGCTTAAAAAATACACCAACCATTTCATGGCCAAAAAAATACATAACTTAATAATTCATCCTTCATAAATAAAAACACAAGTAAAAGTAATTTCCTTCTCATTAATGCTCAGGAACTTTGTTTGATTTTGAAGCAGAAGTTCATTTCTTTCTAGCTATTTCTTCTAATGCACCGGCTATCCTGCAATATAAAAACTAATAATAATTTTGAGTTTCATGTGCAGTAACCTAGACACAATAGTTGAGCAGAACTTTAAAAACAAACTGTATTTATATTTATGTAAAAATGAATGAATAATATATATAATTATGTACTATGCCAAATAAAATCAAGGTTACTTGTAAGTGGTTTTTATTGTTCTCACCTGGAAAGAACCTCTATTTTTTGGATCTTATAATCTCTTTCCACTTCCAGTTTGTCTCTTTCTATCCGAAGAATTTCTTCATCAAATGATGCTGGAATGGAAAGTTTTAATCATTTTATACATCATGTTTTAGTATACATACAGTCACCAGCCAACAATACTATACACACAATTGACAATAGTTTGGTTCAGATATTTTTGAACATCTAGTCCAGTCATTTCCAAAGTGGGTTCCACAGATTAAGGTTCAGTAAACAAGTCACAAGGGTTCCACAAAATTATTTAATAGGTACCACAAAAATAAAATCTAATTGGAGGGTGTTCCATTATCTTTAAAGTTTGGGAACCCTTAATCTAAACTAGTTAGTAGTAAATGGACAACAAAAGCATAGCAATAAATTATGACTTTATATAAAGAGTGAATTACCAAATCTTTTCTTTGGAGGCATATAATCACCATCACTGTTCTGCGGGTCAGAACACTGAGAGGTATCAGTGCTGGGCCCCACACTGGTGTCACAAAGGGACTGCTGTTGTTTCAAAGCCCGCTTTTTGGTATTTGACTTCAGATCTCTCCATGTCTGCAACATAAAATAATATACTTTATCATCAAATTCAAATGCTTAATTAACACATTCACTGCCATGCATTGGTATGTGCTATGCTTACAAAAGCAGCATTTTTCCACAACTGGCTAAAAACAAAGAACTCCCCTGGCAGGGTTATGGCACTGAATATATTAAGCATATCTGGAAATGAGTAGTGACAATGATCTTCAGGTATTTTTACCCATAGATTAAACTAGTTTTAGCTTAATTGTTGTACTTAGTTTTACTTAGCTAGGTAGGCTTGATTTCGTTGTAATACAATTTTTAGTGTATAAGGGCCATACTTTTGTGAACGTTAATAAATCATTACTGTGACTTTGTGCCAGATCAGGAGTAGTAATCGAGTATTTGTAGTGGTTAGAGATCCTTGCTTATCAGTGGAATACCAAATAAGGCTAGTGACAAAAATATACACCAAGGGTCCAAAAAACGATTTTGTGACATTGAACTTGTGTTTTATTACCTGTTTCCATTTTTCGGTTGATTTCACAGCGCCACCCATAGAGTTGAGCATTGCGGTAAGGTCACGCCACTGAGTCTCAATATCCTCTCTCTCCAGCCCTGAGCTCATCATCCCCTTGGCCACCTCGGAGTGCTCCTGCATGTAATCCATGAGGGCTGATACTTGTGCTGCGGTAGCATGACGCTTAGTGGTATCCATTCCTACTAGTAATCAAAGACACATCTAGAAGCTAACTCTTATAATTATCTGACTACAGCGTTTCACTTATTGCTTTATGGAGATGGTCACCCGTTAAAGTACATCTGTAGGCATCAGTTTTGTCACTTATTAGGTTGCAACATTGAACTGCACTCAGTGTACCATGCCATGTTTTATAGGTATGCACTTTTCTGGTTTTCTCAGTCCCTTGTTGAAAAACTATAATTAACGTGTATTCAGCTAGTGATACTTGTTATGTTATTTTGTATCATACCAATCAAAATATACACAAAACTTCGCAAAATCTCGTGACAGAATCTTGGCTAGTTTTTTTTATTCAGAAAACAGCACAGATAAGAAAAAAAAAATTCGTTTGGTGTGCTATAACCATAGAGTAAAATAAATATACCAAAAGCAATAGAGTGCGCACTCGGAGTAAATATCTGTCACCTCTATGTCATCGGATGTCACCCTCACCCCCTTTGAGCCCCGCTTAACGTGACATCATGTTTAAATTACTACTTTGCTGCCCTCTAAAATTCCGATTCAAAACTTATTATATTTTTGTAATAGAAAAGCTTCGACCAATAATTGCCAAGATTTCAAGGCATGAGTAAACCGTCAATGTCAAAGTTTGGCGACACCGGTTTCCCTAGCGAAAGCGACTTATCGTAATATACCTTTTTTTCTATGATATTATGGCTAAATGTACCTAATCTTCAACTTTGATTTGGAGATGTATACAGAAATATTAATCAGTTCAAGTATAAAAGTCGTTTTAGGGTTCCTACACACATGAATTTCCCAGTCATCTTTCAGAGGGTAGCACAGCAAGATATAATATTTTAACATGACGTTATGTCAAACAGGGTGACAGATGATTTCTTTTGGTATATTTATCCTACTCCAGGGATGTTGCGGATCCACTTTTTTCCACATCCGCGGTTGCGGATTTTAAGAGGCTCACATCCGCGGATGTGGATGCGGATGCGGATCTGTATAAAAAACTTAAGTGTTGGGTTGGTAGAGTTAAAAAAACACAATAGCGCGAGTCAGATCTTGTCAGTTGTCACTACAAAACAGTAGCGAGCCGCGTCACCGTCACCGATTCACCGAAGTCCGAAACAAAATTACCGCTTTCCTATTGGTCAATCAGCACGCGCGATCGACACGTGCCACTCGCCGGGCCCTCCCCTTTCATGTCGTGACCTGCTATACGTCCGCATCCGCTTCAACTCCGCATCAATTTATACGGATGCGAATGTCGAAATTGATGCGGATGTGAAGTTCCGCATATGCGGATACGGATGCGAATATTCGCAACATCCCTGTTCTACTCTATGGTGGCCGTACAGCCGTCACTGTCAACTGTCACTGCTGTCAATGTCATGTCAGTCAGTGTCGGGGGGTTTAAGGTTATTTATCAAAAAGAAAAGTTGATGTACCCATCTTTCCCTACGTTTGAATCGAAAAGGGTTATTTATTTCAGATACGCTGACTTCTTAGATAATCAGACCATTAATATATGATAAGCCTGTCATAGATATAGGTTTCTTAGTTAGACATGTCCCTTTGGTCATGGGTGAGTCGGTGTAGAAACTTCTTACCCGAAATTTTACAAAATTAAGCCCATTCTTTATGAGTACGTAATTGTGTATTACGTATATAATTAATAAATGATTGTCTTTCAGGGCGCCAACTCCCACGGTCAATTGAGCTTGGGTGTCGTCAATGAGCAGGTGAAAAGTCCTTCCAAAATCGTATTTGATTTCTGTAATTGTGATGGAGTCAAACAAATTGCTTGCGGTGGTGGTCATACCCTTCTACTCGATAGAGAGGGAAAACTGTTTTCATGTGGATGGAATTTGAAACTGCAGTTAGGCAAAGAGAAGGAATCACATGTATTTGAAAGAGTCTGGAAATTAAGTGGTATAAAATTTGTAAACATTGTGTGTGGCTGGGACTTCAGCTGCGCTGTAACAGATGACCACTTTTTGTTGGTCTGGGGTTCCAATAGCAATGGACAACTTGGACTCCCAAAAGAGCATTTTACTGAAGTTGTAAAACCAATCAAGCTACAGGTCAATGCATGTGCAGTGTCCATGGGATTAAGGCACACAGCAATAGTTAATTCCTTGGGAGAAGTTTGGGTCACAGGTTGTGGCAGACATGGTCAGCTGGGGTTGGGTGCAGAAATCTTAAATTCTGATAGATTTCAAAAAGTTGATAAAGTTGGAAAAATCACTCACATTGCCTGTGGTCAAAATCATACTGTGGCTTGGTGCACAGATGAGAAGGCGTTGTATGTTTGGGGTGACAACAAGCATGGACAGCTGCTCCTTAGCAATGAAAAATATAAGAAAATATTTACTCCACAAAAAATTGATATAGATGTGAAACAAGATATCAAAAAACTACTGAGTGGCTGGACTAACATATTGTTGTGGTTAGAGAATGGGACTCTACTGTGTTGGGGAAGAAACAATTATGGTCAGCTTGGTACCAAGCAACCTTTTGTGGGAAAAATTATTAAAATTGATTTACCAGGTCTGTTGACATTGAGTAACTTTTGTTTGGAGTTACATTATATTCTTGCATTAGTAAAAAGTACTATTCATGTTTCAGATGGTAGAGTTGTTCAGGATATAGCACTGGGTTCAGAACACACAATTTGTTTGGCCACTGACAACACCTTGTGGGCTTGGGGCTGGAATGAGCATGCCAATACTGGAACAGATGCTGGGGAGCATGTGCTTCAACCAACTCAGGTTCTTTTGGACTTGAAAATACATGAAAAAATAACGCAAATATATGCAGGTGGAGCACACAACTTCATTTTCATTGAAAATACTCAGCATGTATTAGACAAGGATCTAAAGCAAGAATTATAACAAAGCAAAATTATTTGCATGCTAAGTTCATACATCATATCACTAGTCAACCTTGATTTTGATAGAATCAATTTAACCTGTGGTGCTAAACTACTTTATTATACCATAAATTATGTCCATACTATAATCATAATAAATATGAGTTATTTAAGTAGGAGTATACATCATAGTTTTATGAAAGGATCAATAATTGTGCATTAATAAAATGTTCTTTACAAATATTTTTTATTACAAAATATTACATGTTTTCATAATAATGATGTAATAAATAACAACTATTTTGAATAACAAAAGCTCTACACTGCATGTATATCTTTGCTACTTCAATATAAAGGCATTAAATACTGAAAATTACATTAATAATGGTTTTGTCCATCTTAAAAAAAAAAAAAGTAACTGCACACACTAAACAAGGGATTCAATGTACCCAGGAGTAGAATAAAATGGTACAAAACATGTAAAATTTTAAAATTATTTCACTCAAAACTCAAGTTAAAGTAATTAATTATATGTGCCTATATGGTTTTATTCACTAATTTAGAATTAACCCAAAATTGCTCTTATTTTAGAATACCAGTATGTATACAATAATTATGTATACATTATAATTGGTATACTATTATTTTTGCCAACCTTTCCCATTTTATCTATTACAAAACGCTTTAAAGAAGAATTTAAGGGTTGTAACCTCAACATTACTATTTATTTTACAACCATATTCGGAAAGGCTAGCATGCACTGTTTCACTTCTTGTTCAGTATTTGTATCCACCACTGAATCTTGATAATGAAATCACAGAAAAGAAGAAATTTTAACACAAACATGATCATTCTGCTACTTACCAGACAAACTGCTACATGTTATACAGTTTTTAAAAAGCATAGTCCCAATGGGTAATATCTTAAATTTTCTTTGACCAACAATACAAAAAACCTGGGATTATGTTTTTTTTCTTTCATAAAGCTGGATGTGGATTTAGATGGTGTTATCAACAAAGTAATCTGCAAAAGGGTTGACTCCGTTGTCCAGAATAGTTTTGAGCAAATAACCCCTCATAATGCTTATTCATGGATCTACTCTTATACCTACTCTGATTCTCGATGAATTCAATGTTGATGTAAAATTACAAAACTGCTTGCGCAAACAATTTGGGATTTTACTATATATGTAATTCAATTTGATTTCATGGAGTTAGCCCTTAGCAGATTATGCTGTTGATATGACGATATTTTGCAAAGGCTTTATGTTTTCACAGTCCAGCACTTCATTTTAGAAACATAAATGACATTATAACTGGTTTCATAATCCGTCTTGAACCATACCCACCCTACTCAGAGACATAAATTAATACATAAATATAACTACAGATTATAGAGGTAACTGGTACCTATTGAAGGATTAAATATTACTTTATGCCATTGAGTTGGCTGTAGGAGTTATTATATCATGTCAAGATTATTGTCATTACACATTCTTATAGACATCTATGATAACAAATACTGTTTTTATTGATAATTTTGATTTTTAAAATGGAATACTGAAGCCCATATTGTCAAATGAGCCTATAGGTCAGTTAACTAAAGCTGGCACATACAACACATTTACATTTCACTTATTAAAATTGTGTAATGTCTGTGAAAAAGTGCAGTGATGTTATAAAGTAAATCTGGTCTTTCTCTCTTGGAGACAATTAACCTTATGACCAGGTGATTACAAAATATAGGTGTGGTATTGTTTGTACTTTTTATTAACCCATGAAATAGAGAACAATGCATATATACTTTTAAACATGCTGTATAAAAAAATTGCATTGCTGTTGAGTACTGTGAATATCCCAGCATTAACTGACCTGGAAACTGAACTGTAATGACAATCAGTTTTAATCCCAGGTTTTTTATTATTGAAATCTTTAATACTAAACAATATGGAGCAAAACAACTGCTCAATAAGCAAGTGTGAAAGTTGCTACCTCTTTCGTTCACCCTTCTGTGTCTTGCGCTTTTCCTTCTTGTCTTCTTTCAATTGCTTTTGCTTTTCCCTGAAAAAAAAATGGTATGAGCAGAATAAAAATACATTATGTAAGTCTATTATTTAAATGTATAAAAAGAAATCATGAATCTATGTCCTAAAAGGTATGCGCAACTGAATATCCCCTTGCACTATGCAGTTCATTATTGTTCATGTTCTATCAGAAGTATTCTCCATTCCAATCCATTTTGATGACTTTGTAAACAAACCAATTTTATCTAAATTCCCACACAATCACTCATTGCATGCAATTAGGATCACATCCTCCAGAATGTTGAAAGATCATACTTGATTATTTCACAACATTTTACAACAACAAACTCTGACCATTATCCATATTTAAAGTCTATGAACTTGGGGGGACTTGTTTGTTTATAAAATCATTAAAACTTTCAATGGATTTGAATGGTTACACAACAAGATGTTGTAAATTTAAATTTACCTATCCTCTTTGTCTTTTTCTTTTTTGCGCTGAGCGTCTTGGCGCGCCTGCTCGCGGCGCTCGCGAGCTGCAGCAGCCACATCCAGGGCATTGGTGTTCTTTACTAAGTCTGAACTCTCTGGTACTTCCACATTTTCTTGATCAGCCTGAAAAAAAACATTAGGCTCACATTTGCAAATACTTTATTTCAACGGAATTTACTTGCCATCGTCACAGTAGAATAAAGGGTCATAATACAAGCAAGACTTACCTCATTGTCTGATAGCTGGCTGTATTGAGAAAGAATAGCTTCACGGATTTTCTTCTCTTCGTCTGTGTATTCTCGCCGCGTGGTAGTTGCAAGTGACTGAGATTCTAATAATTTTGTTAACTGAATATCGACGTCTGCTGCACCCTTTGGAAGTTCTTCTAGGGGTCGACTTGATTCCCATTTTTCTAATATCTCAGTTACGTGAATGGATATATCGCGTTCCTGTTGATCATTTTACATTCAATTGAGATGCAAGATCACTGAATTAGTCGAAATAACCCTCGAGAAGTTGGAACACCATGACTTACCACAAACTCCGATAGAAGACCCTCTAGGGCATCTCTTTTATCGTCAATGCTATCTTCGCTTTCTAGAATGCCTGATATGTAAGATCCAAAGACCCCTTCATCGGTTTTAAGGGATTTTAGTTTATCGTTTAGCCACGGCTCGAACTCGCACACCGCTGCCGCCATATTGTCTAAATGTCAACATTGGGTGACAGTTAGGTCGGTTTTCTTTTTTTTTACATACATACATATTATATTACGTCTTTATCGTTTTTTTTGCCATACTTACTTATTGTCTTCTTATTGCACATGCTCACAAAGTACATTATTTATACACATGCTGCACAGATATTATTTACGAGAGCGTTTTAAATTAGCACTCAAACAAACTTCAGTTATAAAAACACGTTCAACATATATGCTTTTTTCACTGATTATAAACTAAATAATGACTTCGCAAAAAACTTTATGTAGGGTGTTGCTTATTAGAACTAAAAAGAAGATAAAAGTTGCTATAAAAAATCTTGCCAAATGATTATTAATCCACTTTAGCATTCAAATTCCAAAAAAAAATCAGAACGGCTCTAATGTCAAAAAGAACTTGAAGCTTGCCAAGCTTGCTTCGAATTTCTCGTTGTCATCATCGACTACACTACACAGCGGTATTGTTATTAAAAGTAACGGATCCAGGATAAATACTAAAAATGTCTGCAAGATACGATAGAGCCATCACTGTATTTTCGCCGGACGGTCATCTGCTTCAAGTAGAATATGCGCAGGAAGCTGTTCGTAAGGGTTCTACTGCTGTAAGTAAAGTTGATTTTGTTCTTCAAATTACTTACCTCGACTTCGCACTTTGGTTAGTTTAACCAATACCAATGATTTCGCTATAGTATTTAGTCTCCTTTTAATTTTTAATATTCTTTATATAGAGAGAAATAGTTTACCTTATGAAATATTTTTAGGTTGGTGTTAGAGGTGCCGAAGTAGTAGTACTAGGCGTTGAAAAGAAGTCCGTTGCGAAACTACAAGAAGAAAGAACCGTGAGGAAAATCTGCCTACTTGATGACCATGTTGTGATGGCATTCGCTGGTTTAACTGCTGATGCTCGCATTCTGATTAACCGGGCACAAATTGAATGTCAATCTCATAAACTTACAGTAGAAGATCCAGTGACCTTAGAGTACATCACGAGGTACATTGCTGGCCTCAAGCAGAAGTACACTCAGAGCAATGGCCGAAGACCTTTTGGCATATCATGTCTCATTGGAGGTTTTGACTATGATGGTAAACCTCATTTGTTCCAAACTGAGCCATCTGGCATTTATTATGAGTGGAAGGCAAATGCTACTGGAAGGTCTGCCAAAACTGTTCGTGAATTTTTAGAGAAAAACTACAACAATGATGAAGTGGCTAATGAGAAAGGAGCAGTGAAGGTAGTTATTTGATCTTTTTATTGTTACAATAGGAGTGGTTTCCATTTGCAAACTTTTAAAATGTGCCACAATTTTTGTTTACAGCTTGCTATTCGTGCACTATTGGAAGTAGTTCAGTCTGGACAGAAAAATCTGGAGATTGCAGTAATGAGACGCGGTCAACCAATGCAGATGCTGGATGCTGATACTATCAACTCTTATGTGACAGTCATTGAAAAAGAAAAGGAAGAAGAGGCAGAAAAGAAGAAACAGAAGAAGTAATTGAAAAAAGTGTATTTTTCTTATTATATTATAATGGTTTAAGCAATATACTTGGAAAAATAAGTTGTATTTATCTTACTTAAGAATTAAGTAAATCTATAGTTCTTGAGATCTGGGAATAGAGTTCCTTCATATCGGAGTTGCAATCATGGCTGGAGCTCTTGTTGCTGATGATGTCATTAAACATTTGGTCCCATTCACCATGATAATGATCTGTATCCTCATTATCCTTCTGAAAGGAGAAATCATTGTATCATTAGTATCTGTGTATAAACCAGCAAAATATATAAAAATAATTTAAAATAACCAAAAGCATTCCATGAACTTTTGATTTTCTAATTGAAACACTGTCTTTATCAGAAAAAAAAGAGTCCATTACTTGAATATGCAAATTTTACACTGCATGTACATGCGGTTGACCAAATACCTATAGACCAACCGCTTAAATGGGATGACAAAGGGGGCCGAGAGAGGTGCGGCCGGCAAGCGCACTACCCGCCCGCACCTCTCTCGGTCCCCTTTGTCGTCCCACCCAGCGCCCCTGCACCACGCGGGCGAAGACTCATTTAAGCAGTTGATCTATAAGTTATCTATCACTTTTCAGCCAACTTCCTATCAAATGATAATTTTTTAATGTTAGTGCATCAAGAATGCAATATTAATCCTGATAATTTCATCCATCAAACACTAACTTCAAGCAAGGACTTACCTCAGCCATAGGTACATCATCAATGTGATCATTGCTTATAGATGGTAGAACACAGTTTAATGAATGTAGGTCATTCTCTTTGTCTTTTTGCGTTGTTACACCTTGATCATTATCATTGTCAATATTAAATTCTGCCAGTAACTCCACACCAGAGTTTACTTCAGATGGCTCATGATCATCGAGGTCAGGCATGGATAAGAATTGGTTTGGGAAATGATCATTACTTTGCTGACAAGGTTCATCATGGAAAACTATTAAAGTTTCTTCTTGGCTAGATTCTCTGAAATTAGAAGTCCTAATATTGATTCGCAGTTTCGAAAAAATAATAAAAAATAGAATTAGAAACAGTCACATTCACTGTGGCCACAACCAACAACAAATTTAGGGTGAGATGCATATTTTTATAATGAAGTCTGTGTTCAAACACCTATGTCTACTGTGTACAATCTTTGGTAGTAACCCAATAATGGTTGGGCCTAAAGGCAGACCAACTTATAACCATCATTGCTGGCAAATTGTTACTCCATTATTTGTTCAGTATTTGGTAGCTTTCACTGCTCCTACTATAATGTTAATCCAACCACAATGGTTCACTACAAGCACATACCCATAATGATGATTGTTTTCTGTCACAATGGTGCAAGCATTTTCATTTGCTGGTGTAGCTTCATTGACTATAGAAAAAGGGAATTAATGAGGATATTACAGGAAATATAAAGTAGTATCAAGGGAATAATGATAAGGTATGTATGGATGGAAAGACCTGGTGGAGGGGGATCTTTTTCAGTCAATTCATTCTTCGGGATAAGCCAGTCAAACTCAATGTTCTCCTCTCCTTCGCCTGTATCAGCATAATCATCTGGAGATTCTTCTAAGAACAAATTGTAAAAACTCAGTAAGTAGAGCAATAAGTTACAATAAATACAGAAGGTAAATAAATGTAATTTACCATTACATCCAAAGTTCATGTTGCACAACTGATTTGGTGAATGTTGTATAAATATGTCCTGAGCAGCTTTTTTTAAAGCTAGGCGTAAAGCCCGACGAGCCTTTTGTAAAGGTGTTAGAATAAGTGCTTGATCCGGATTACCAAACAGGGTCTGAGAAATACACATAATAGTATACATTGGAATAATCTGATCTGGCTACCATAAACTAAGTTCTAAATTAAAGTAAATCTGTGTACCTTGGGTTTAAAACTTTTCTTCATAGTCAGTGCCTTTCTTGTTATTTTATTTAACAGCTCTGGCCTACCGATTTGAAAGTAATCATGCACATATTCATGCATGTACGGGTTGCTTGAGTTACATAAAGGATCTTGAAGATGGGAAGTTACTTTTCTAAATCCATACAAGTTTAACTGTCTCACAAAACTTGAAATGTTTGTAGTCTTGAAAACTGAATGGTCACATTGTAAATAATTATGCAGGACTCGATAGTTAAGTAAAATTGTTCGTCCTGTTCCGCCCCATAAAATAGCGTCTGTATGTAAGCTAAGCAGATACCAAAGTTTCTGTGGAAATCGCATTTGAAAAATGGCATTTTTATCATCCTGCATTTTAATGTTTTTCGATAATCCACTTACCAAAGAATAAATTACCACTTACGCTAACTTTTAAGAAACATCTAACTAAACCACAAATAGTAAATCAAACATTTGCGCCATTTTATGCCACAGATAGATAAACTCACAGATTAGAGAGATATGAGTGCGTTCCACAGTAGTGGATAAAGTCTGCCTCTTCATTTTAAAAATAGCTAAAAACTTGGAGTTCTTATTTTCTTGCAATTAATATATTTGCATTTCTTCATGATTTGTATGTTTTGAATTATATACTATTAATTTCCTAGTTGTTGCAATTAGCAAAAGTTATGGTTGAAGATTGCAGTAGTTTTTGTATGTTTGTGACCCGAGCCCGCCATATTCAGAGTATTCAGAGTTGCGCGACATAGTTCGCTCACCGTGAGCGTGAGTAAAGCATACTAACAAAATACTGTCCAACCGTCCAAACCATCCTCCTACCAACCAATCTGTCAAATGAACGCAAGTAGTGTAGTGTAAGTGTTGTCAGACTCAGGCTTGTCAGGTCAATGTTGTCAAAATAGCGCCATCGACTCGACTGAGTTGTGAATCCTTTCGTTTTATTCTGAAATAAATTAAAAACTTCAAAGCGAAGCAGTACTTTTTGGGGTTTCAAAGAAACATCGCATCAGTGTTAAATCCAAAATTGTGAATTAAAAATTACTCGGTTTATTTTTGGACGGAAGTTAAATTCCATTATTTACAGACATTCATAATACAAAAGTTTGTTTGGGATACAATGGATAAATCAAGGTAATTTTTAATGAATGTATTATTTTGACCGATTGTAAAAATTAACAATTAATAATTTTGACCCTTTTTTTAACCACGACTGACGTAGTTTGTATGAATATACATAATCTTATTGGTAAATTATTTCCTTTGTTACTTACTAGTTACCACTGCAGCATTGTGTAAAGTAACTTCTAATTTGGTTTATAGGTTTTCAATGCTACTTTTGGAGCCTGGTGAAATTTACTTTGAAGACTATTCATGCGTTTTAAAGGATTCTGAGTCTTTAAAGGAAGGTGATTCAAGGCAGGGAAGATTGAAACTTTGCTCTAAGTCTTTAGTTTTTGAACCCAGAGAATGGGCCCGTCCACTCATCAAGTTACATTTCAGAGACTGTGTAAACATATCTGTGATACATCCACAAACTACTGAAAGTCCACAGAATGTTATTAAGATAGAAATTAAACAGTATGCAGAAATGCTAGAGGAAAATATACTGGCTCCCTATAAATTTAAATATGAAAAGACAACATTTTACATAATTTTTGAATTTGCTTCTGCTGATGAGACTGTTTGCCAGATGCACCAGTTGCAAAGAGCTTCTACCTTGAATGCTCCTGAGCATAACAGCATGGTGGCCACTATACTACACTCAAGGTACATGCGAATGGTGTTTGACCCTGTGATGATGGATGACTTCACTGAGGAGATAGTTTGTGAGTTGCAAGCGGAGAAGATATCACCGCTCGTGAGGCATCAAGGCAAGCTGGCTCTCACTCCAACCACACTTTACTTCCAACCGTTTAACAATGTGGAGAGTGTGAGTGTTGTATGATTCACATTTAATTTTATATTTGTCATAGGCTTGATAAGATAGCTACAAAGCTATGAGTAATCATTGATGAAATATTTTTATTGATTTTACAGAAGTTATGTAAACAATCACTTAACTTGACCTTGACAAATTTGGTAACTGGGCCTTTTCTTATTCCTATACATTTATGCATCACTACATAGTATAAAACAAAGTTGCTTTCAGCTGTCTGTCCGTCCCTATGTATGCTTATATCTTTAAAACTATGCAACGGATTTGGATGCGTTTTTTTTTAATAGAAAGAGTGATTCAAGGCAGCAGCTAGTTGAAAATATTTTCTACTTCAGCATAAACAAATACTGTGTGAGATACCACATAATAAAGTGGATAGGTTAAATAAATTTTGTACTCATTTAAATTTCGAACTTTTCCAGAGCCCCATATTGAAGTTGAAACTCAGCGAACTGAAGAAGCTGTACAAGCGCAGATTTTTACTAAGGCAAGTTGTATGTATCAGTCAATGTTGTTTTATTATTTTACTCATAATATTAATTTGTACAACTTTGCCTCAATGCTGTCACCACATCATTTCCTGCTGATTCATTATTTTCCATTTTAACTTCTGAAAATAATTGTTTAGGTATATTTTAAATTATGTTTTGCCCTGTTAAATATATATTCTGACTAAGCATAAGATCCAAGTAAATTAATGCTCACTTTAGGATTTCTTTTGTGGCCTCTGACCTTCATGACCACTCACTGTAGCAATTGCTGTAACTTACAATTAACTATTTATCACTGTTTGCATTTTAGAGGTTACTGTTACAGCTTATTGCACCACTTAGATGGTGTGTTTACTAAGTATTGATAGAATAGAAAATTTGCATACTGTTAAATCCACCTACTAATACTTAACACATTTGGGAACAAGGAAAATGGTCAACTATATTTGCATTACTTAATTACAGGGTCTTGAAATCTACAGTGCAGAAGATAGTGCTGTTGCCCATATTTACCTGACCTTCCAGTCTCAAGATGACAGAGATAGAATTTATGATATTCTAGAACAGTCTCCAAGTGTTACTTTAGATAAGATTCATGCTCAAGAAACTACACTTCAGTGGCAGAATGGAGTTGTTTCTAATTATGACTATTTGATGCATTTAAATTGGTAATTGAGTATTAAATATTCATGTTTTTTCCCAATATCCATGCATACATACTGGGATTTACTGGAATTTATAATTTACTCACTTTTTAATATTATTGTTCCTTAAAAGTAGTAAACAAACTCATTATTTTTTTGCTGTTCTGGTTTCAGTTTGGCGGACAGAAGTAAAAATGATCTCACACAGTACCCAGTTTTTCCTTGGGTAATATCAGATTATACATCCTCGGATCTAGATCTAGATAATGTTGATGTTTACAGAGATTTATCAAAACCCATGGGTGCTTTAAATCCAGATAGACTGGAAAAGTTAAAGGAAAGATATCACGAGATGTCAGATCCTAAGTTTATGTATGGGTCACATTATTCAGCCCCAGGCCTGGTGCTTTTTTATCTAGTAAGTACCTATTTGCAAAATGAAAAAATAAAAATGTTTTGATAATTACACTCAAATAGAATAGCATGTAATTGTTCCAATTTGTTTTATAGGTCAGAAAATATCCAGAGTACATGCTTTGTCTTCAGAATGGCAGATTTGACCATCCTGATAGAATGTTCAACTCGGTCAAAGATGTTTATAATAATTGTCTGCGAAATATGTCTGATTTCAAGGTAAATTTGATTTCAATTGCATTTCGTTTCTCTTATATCCTTACCGACCTTTGGCGTATGTAAAAGTGAATGTTGCAGGAACTAGTTCCAGAGTTCTATGATACAAACGCTAAAGGCGATTTCCTAGTTAATAAATACCAGATCAATTTCGGAGATCGACACGACGGGACCAAAGTAAACAATGTTGCGCTTCCTCCCTGGGCTGATTCTCCGGAGAACTTTGTGATAAAACTTAGGGAGGCATTGGAATCTGAATATGTGTCTAGGCACTTACATTTGTGGATTGATCTCATTTTTGGCTACAAACAGAGAGGGGAAGAAGCTATCAAAGCTAATAATGGTTTGTTTCTTTTTAACATATTACAATCTATTAGGTACTGAATTAAAATAAAGGAACAGCGATTGTTCATAACTTTATAAAAGTATATATTGTAAAGCATTTAAAATAATCAAGTATCTATGTAATATTTTGCAGTGTTTCACCATGTGTGCTATGAGGGTGCTGTTGATCTCGATGATATTTACGACATGAACGATAGGCATGCATTAGAAGTACAAATAATGGAGTTTGGTCAGGTGCCAAAGCAGCTGTTCACAAGACCCCATGTCCGAAGGGTCACACACCAAATACCCAAAACTGTACAGGGAGACTTGGAAGAAAATGGACCACTGTACACAATAGAATGTAGCGATAGTATTCAATTACACAAGGAGGAGGTCATGTGGGCTCTGAGGCAAGGCTCAAGAGTGATATCTGTGGGCAAAGATGGAACCTTGAAAGTGTATGACACGATACTAAAGAAGCAAATAAGAAGCGTCATACTCAGTCCAACACCGCTCAGCTCATGCGTGATAATGGATGAAAATATTGTCGCAGCTGGCTCGTGGGACAATGAAATGTAAGTTGTTCATGGCAATGAATGTAACACGTAAAAGTGAAAATAATTGAATCCTTGCATTCTTAGTTATTTATATATTTTGTTGGTATTTAAATTAGTTTATTTTCGTATTGCGATCTGAATACCGTGAATACGTACATTTCCGTATCTATTGCGTTACTACAATCTACGAATGTTTATGAACATTACTTTGCTACTTCGCAACAAATGTGTGTAGTAGGTATTTCGTATTCGTCGGTAGGTAGTAGGTCGGTAGGGATATAAAGGCGATAGTACTTAGGTGCCATTCATGATGACGCCCACCGTGGTTCTTATGACTATATTGTTAAAGGTTTATTTTGACAAATCACGCGTCTTAGTGGATGGTTCTCTCTATATATTCGTGGATTTTGATACTAGAACATACGGCATTGACACGTGTCACGGCTTTACCCACATAATGGTAAATTATACCATGTTTCACTTTCAGATATCTGTACGACGTAGATTACGGCCGAGTGGTGGAAAGCTTCAGGGCACACGACGATTGTGTGAGCTGTTTGCTGTGGCTGGACAAAGGTGAAGATTCATGTTCATCGTGTGTGGTTATTTTATGTGCTCTTATCTTCATACAGTCCGTGACCCCTGGCCGTGAATGTTGCGGCCCTCGGTATACCAAACTATTTTTATAGCCAATAACTATTTAAACAGAGATTGCTTAGGAAAAAGTAATTCAATTCAATTCAATGTTTGGGAATATGGCTCCATCAAACTTTTGATGATTCTGCCAATGTCGAGGTTGGATAAGACACGGCCAATAGACTTTAGTCCTGTTGTACGGTAGCGCTGCCAGTTTTCGGTAGGGTATCAGCCAGAATCTATCTACAACAAACACAAACAAAATGCCTTCACCACCACTATACAACATCACTACGATGTAATAATTATCCAAAACTATATAAAAATACATTTTATGAACTTCGAAGAGGAAGGGGCGTAGCAGGGACAGGGAAGGATATAATTTGTTATTTATTTCAATTTTATGGTATTGTTAGTAAGGAATCTATATAGTATATTAGAAAACGAGGAAAACATTAAAGTTAGTAGGAAATTAATATTAATTGGGCGGCTGACACTACGATGAAGAAGATTGTATAAGAAAAAGTAAATTACGCGTTCATTAACAAGTTCCTTAAGGAGCGCGATAGCCGAAATCCACGTGGGTGTAGACGCGGGCGGAAGTCTAGTATGTTATAATGTCAAGTTCATCAGCGTGCGGCCCACAGTGATATTTCACATTGTCCTATGTGGCCCTTGACCAGAAAAGTGGGACGATCACTGTCCTAGGACGATATTCGGTTTTGTCTTGCTGTCTCACTCACTCTCACTTATGTGTTTGATACTTGAATTGGCATTGTTCATTTTTTTTAAGCTGTGCTTTTAACACCTTTATTTGATAAAATGGACTATTTCAAGCAACTAATTTGAATATTATGCTTTTACGTAGCTTTGTTAATTAATAATAAATATTTTTTCGCTGTTTGATAAATTGGGAATGGATGATTATTTTAAAAGTGCTTGGTGATTTTTCTATTGATAGGAATAACCATCCTTAGCTACGGAAAAAAGATTCAGATTTTTCCGTCGAGCCATATATTTTATAAAAATAAAAACATTTTACTCAGTCACTCGGCGGCCCCTATACGGAAGTAAGCAGTACGCCAATGACATAATCAAATTAAAAAAAAAAAATGCTGCTTGAATCTGTGGTACACAATGACATTTGTCACTGACATTGATTGATAGCACCGCACTCGGAAGCTAAAACAAGCAAAAGAAACGGCTAAGTGGCGCCGTCTGTAGATTGTTGTTGGTACTAAACCACCTATTTGGGATTTCATTAAAATTACCATACATTTCTCATATGACTTTCAGTGGTGTTTTTGATTCGGAGTAGAAATAACCCAATAATTCCAAAATCTGAGAAAAAAATGTATATTATGGTCATTTTTATTGAAATTCCCCATGTTTGGTTAGTAACACGAACATTCTGCAGACGGCGCCACTTAGCCGTTGCTTTTCTTAGCTACAAATGCCATCGTGTACCACAGATTCAAGCAGCATTTTTTTTTTAATTTGATTATGTCATTGGCGTACTGCTTACTTCCGTATAGGGGCCGCCGAGTGACTGAGTAAAATGTTTTTATTTTTATAAAATATATGGCTCGACGGAAAAATCTGAAACTTTTTTCCGTAGCTAAGGATGGTTATTCCTATCAATAGAAAAATCACCAAGCACTTTCAAAATAATCTTCCATTCCCAATTCGTGAATTTAGACAGAATCCCAATCGCCTTCGTTCGGCTGGCTATAAAAAAAAACGGCTTTGTCTATGGTTTTGTCGATTTGACAGTGACACATGACAGTTGCCATAGCTAAACTTTTTTTTTCATTTTTGTGGCAAACATTCGATGCTGGATTCTGTCTAAAAACCGGGTCGTTCGGTCAAACAAAGGTTCAAAGTACTTTTACAAAAATATCTGCAATCATAAAGTATTTTTGAAATCGGACAAGATAAATCGGATAAATGATGGTTTTCCTCGAAATGGTTTTCGAATTGGAGCATATTAAAAAAAATGAACAATGCCAATGGGGACTATCTTTTCTTTGCTCACCAGTTGGCGCCACTGTTGACTAAGGTCCTGAGGTATAGCTGTCAAAGGCGTCTCATAAGATCAGCGCCGAAACAAAGTTTTAAATCTTGAATCTCATTAAGTTTATTAATTATAAATAACTATCTTTAATGTTAACTTTGAAGCCGCTTATTTTTGCGCCTCTTTTTCTTAATTCCGCTTTCAAAGCGTTCACATTCATCGCCAAATAATCCATATTTGCGATAATTTCACGAAGGAGATCACTTTTCAACAGGCAAATGAAAAAAAATATAATTTATGTCAGGAAGCCTGACAAAACCAGTACAAAGTGAATGTTATTGGACCTCACGCGACACTAGCGCCTCTAGTGGCAAATTCACACGCGATAGCCCCCATTGGCTAATGGTACCCGTGACCAGAATGTAGTTCTAAAAGCTCATAGGCTGATAATAGTTATAGTTTATTTTCTTTTAATTCGGATCATTCCGGTCTTATTTCCTGCCTGTATAATTAAGGTTTAACCCCTACAAAATTTCGACTTTTTAAGTCCAAGGGTTGGGACTGGGCAGTGGCGAGTGAGTTTATGACCTTTATCATGGTGTTCGTCTGTTATTTTTTTAGAGCGTCTGCTAATATCTGGTGGGCACGACGGCGTGGTGCGCGTATGGGGCAACGCGGGCCGGACGGGGCAGGCGCTCCGCGGCCTGAGGGCGGAGTTTGACCACGACGGCAAAATTTGTGCAATCACGTATAAGTATGAAAGTTTTTTCTGAATACTTTTGCTTATTGTTAAGTAATTAGTTACTGAATATTTTATACGTTGCAATTTTATACCTACCTGTTTTGTTTTGCGCGTTGATTTACTTCAGGATTTTATTCAATATAAAAAAAAAAATTGGCTTTAACTCTTCAAGAGATAAGATTGTCATAACCTCAGCAATATGAGATCAAGTAGGAATTGACATACGGATTGGATATTATAGCAACACTAGCTATCACTAGATGGATTGCTTAGATTAGTTACTTTGGTTGAATATTCTGTGGCTTGGCTATACTCATAGGTGGTATAGGCGTGGTTTAGTACAACAGTAAAACGGTAAGGTAATTTTTGTGCAGACGTCGTCGTCACGACATCGACGTAATCGCGGGCACGAGCGACGGCGAGGTGTTTGTGTGGAGCCTGGGCGCGCGCGCGCTGCGGAACAAGATCGCGGTGCACGCCAGCGCCGTCGCCGGCCTGTGCTTCCTGCACGGCGGCGAGCGCGTGGCCAGCGTGGCCCGCGACGGCGCGCTCAGCGTCACCGACCTCGGCGTGTGCGACTCGGTGAGTACTGCCTTGCTGCCAAGAACTAAATATGTCTGGTTTGAATCGCGGGAATTTAAGCTACGTGCAATGTGTAAAATTTTAAAGCCTGACACTGAGGTTGATTCTGACACCATTGAGCCACGATGAGCTTTATGCTATTTAGAATGTCTTGCCGAGTGAGATCTAAGACAAGTTCTCTACAATCTTACTGGGTGTTTAGATGTTACGGTGTTGTTATTCCATATTGTTGGTGTTACTCAGGTGTACCACAAGCAGCTATCAGAAGGCGCGGCGGCGCTGTGCTGGGAGGGCGAGCGTGTGCTGTGGCTGGGCGGGCGCGGCGGCGCGCTGCTGCAGTGGGACGCGCTGCGGGCCGAGCAGGCCGCGCGGCAGCCCGCGCACCACGGTAACCATGGCGGCCGTCGCCACTCGCATGCTGTGCACTAGCAGCTGGCAGAAGGCGCGGCGGCGCTGTGCTGGGAGGGCGAGCGTGTGCTGTGGCTGGGCGGGCGCGGCGGCGCGCTGCTGCAGTGGGACGCGCTGCGGGCCGAGCAGGCCGCGCGGCAGCCCGCGCACCACGGTAACCATGGCGGCCGTCGCCACTCGCATGCTGTGCACTAGCAGCTGGCAGAAGGCGCGGCGGCGCTGTGCTGGGAGGGCGAGCGTGTGCTGTGGCTGGGCGGGCGCGGCGGCGCGCTGCTGCAGTGGGACGCGCTGCGGGCCGAGCAGGCCGCGCGGCAGCCCGCGCACCACGGTAACCATGGCGGCCGTCGCCACTCGCATGCTGTGCACTAGCAGCTGGCAGAAGGCGCGGCGGCGCTGTGCTGGGAGGGCGAGCGTGTGCTGTGGCTGGGCGGGCGCGGCGGCGCGCTGCTGCAGTGGGACGCGCTGCGGGCCGAGCAGGCCGCGCGGCAGCCCGCGCACCACGGTAACCATGGCGGCCGTCGCCACTCGCATGCTGTGCACTAGCAGCTGGCAGAAGGCGCGGCGGCGCTGTGCTGGGAGGGCGAGCGTGTGCTGTGGCTGGGCGGGCGCGGCGGCGCGCTGCTGCAGTGGGACGCGCTGCGGGCCGAGCAGGCCGCGCGGCAGCCCGCGCACCACGGTAACCATGGCGGCCGTCGCCACTCGCATGCTGTGCACTAGCAGCTGGCAGAAGGCGCGGCGGCGCTGTGCTGGGAGGGCGAGCGTGTGCTGTGGCTGGGCGGGCGCGGCGGCGCGCTGCTGCAGTGGGACGCGCTGCGGGCCGAGCAGGCCGCGCGGCAGCCCGCGCACCACGGTAACCATGGCGGCCGTCGCCACTCGCATGCTGTGCACTAGCAGCTGGCAGAAGGCGCGGCGGCGCTGTGCTGGGAGGGCGAGCGTGTGCTGTGGCTGGGCGGGCGCGGCGGCGCGCTGCTGCAGTGGGACGCGCTGCGGGCCGAGCAGGCCGCGCGGCAGCCCGCGCACCACGGTAACCATGGCGGCCGTCGCCACTCGCATGCTGTGCACTAGCAGCTGGCAGAAGGCGCGGCGGCGCTGTGCTGGGAGGGCGAGCGTGTGCTGTGGCTGGGCGGGCGCGGCGGCGCGCTGCTGCAGTGGGACGCGCTGCGGGCCGAGCAGGCCGCGCGGCAGCCCGCGCACCACGGTAACCATGGCGGCCGTCGCCACTCGCATGCTGTGCACTAGCAGCTGGCAGAAGGCGCGGCGGCGCTGTGCTGGGAGGGCGAGCGTGTGCTGTGGCTGGGCGGGCGCGGCGGCGCGCTGCTGCAGTGGGACGCGCTGCGGGCCGAGCAGGCCGCGCGGCAGCCCGCGCACCACGGTAACCATGGCGGCCGTCGCCACTCGCATGCTGTGCACTAGCAGCTGGCAGAAGGCGCGGCGGCGCTGTGCTGGGAGGGCGAGCGTGTGCTGTGGCTGGGCGGGCGCGGCGGCGCGCTGCTGCAGTGGGACGCGCTGCGGGCCGAGCAGGCCGCGCGGCAGCCCGCGCACCACGGTAACCATGGCGGCCGTCGCCACTCGCATGCTGTGCACTAGCAGCTGGCAGAAGGCGCGGCGGCGCTGTGCTGGGAGGGCGAGCGTGTGCTGTGGCTGGGCGGGCGCGGCGGCGCGCTGCTGCAGTGGGACGCGCTGCGGGCCGAGCAGGCCGCGCGGCAGCCCGCGCACCACGGTAACCATGGCGGCCGTCGCCACTCGCATGCTGTGCACTAGCAGCTGGCAGAAGGCGCGGCGGCGCTGTGCTGGGAGGGCGAGCGTGTGCTGTGGCTGGGCGGGCGCGGCGGCGCGCTGCTGCAGTGGGACGCGCTGCGGGCCGAGCAGGCCGCGCGGCAGCCCGCGCACCACGGTAACCATGGCGGCCGTCGCCACTCGCATGCTGTGCACTAGCAGCTGGCAGAAGGCGCGGCGGCGCTGTGCTGGGAGGGCGAGCGTGTGCTGTGGCTGGGCGGGCGCGGCGGCGCGCTGCTGCAGTGGGACGCGCTGCGGGCCGAGCAGGCCGCGCGGCAGCCCGCGCACCACGGTAACCATGGCGGCCGTCGCCACTCGCATGCTGTGCACTAGCAGCTGGCAGAAGGCGCGGCGGCGCTGTGCTGGGAGGGCGAGCGTGTGCTGTGGCTGGGCGGGCGCGGCGGCGCGCTGCTGCAGTGGGACGCGCTGCGGGCCGAGCAGGCCGCGCGGCAGCCCGCGCACCACGGTAACCATGGCGGCCGTCGCCACTCGCATGCTGTGCACTAGCAGCTGGCAGAAGGCGCGGCGGCGCTGTGCTGGGAGGGCGAGCGTGTGCTGTGGCTGGGCGGGCGCGGCGGCGCGCTGCTGCAGTGGGACGCGCTGCGGGCCGAGCAGGCCGCGCGGCAGCCCGCGCACCACGGTAACCATGGCGGCCGTCGCCACTCGCATGCTGTGCACTAGCAGCTGGCAGAAGGCGCGGCGGCGCTGTGCTGGGAGGGCGAGCGTGTGCTGTGGCTGGGCGGGCGCGGCGGCGCGCTGCTGCAGTGGGACGCGCTGCGGGCCGAGCAGGCCGCGCGGCAGCCCGCGCACCACGGTAACCATGGCGGCCGTCGCCACTCGCATGCTGTGCACTAGCAGCTGGCAGAAGGCGCGGCGGCGCTGTGCTGGGAGGGCGAGCGTGTGCTGTGGCTGGGCGGGCGCGGCGGCGCGCTGCTGCAGTGGGACGCGCTGCGGGCCGAGCAGGCCGCGCGGCAGCCCGCGCACCACGGTAACCATGGCGGCCGTCGCCACTCGCATGCTGTGCACTAGCAGCTGGCAGAAGGCGCGGCGGCGCTGTGCTGGGAGGGCGAGCGTGTGCTGTGGCTGGGCGGGCGCGGCGGCGCGCTGCTGCAGTGGGACGCGCTGCGGGCCGAGCAGGCCGCGCGGCAGCCCGCGCACCACGGTAACCATGGCGGCCGTCGCCACTCGCATGCTGTGCACTAGCAGCTGGCAGAAGGCGCGGCGGCGCTGTGCTGGGAGGGCGAGCGTGTGCTGTGGCTGGGCGGGCGCGGCGGCGCGCTGCTGCAGTGGGACGCGCTGCGGGCCGAGCAGGCCGCGCGGCAGCCCGCGCACCACGGTAACCATGGCGGCCGTCGCCACTCGCATGCTGTGCACTAGCAGCTGGCAGAAGGCGCGGCGGCGCTGTGCTGGGAGGGCGAGCGTGTGCTGTGGCTGGGCGGGCGCGGCGGCGCGCTGCTGCAGTGGGACGCGCTGCGGGCCGAGCAGGCCGCGCGGCAGCCCGCGCACCACGGTAACCATGGCGGCCGTCGCCACTCGCATGCTGTGCACTAGCAGCTGGCAGAAGGCGCGGCGGCGCTGTGCTGGGAGGGCGAGCGTGTGCTGTGGCTGGGCGGGCGCGGCGGCGCGCTGCTGCAGTGGGACGCGCTGCGGGCCGAGCAGGCCGCGCGGCAGCCCGCGCACCACGGTAACCATGGCGGCCGTCGCCACTCGCATGCTGTGCACTAGCAGCTGGCAGAAGGCGCGGCGGCGCTGTGCTGGGAGGGCGAGCGTGTGCTGTGGCTGGGCGGGCGCGGCGGCGCGCTGCTGCAGTGGGACGCGCTGCGGGCCGAGCAGGCCGCGCGGCAGCCCGCGCACCACGGTAACCATGGCGGCCGTCGCCACTCGCATGCTGTGCACTAGCAGCTGGCAGAAGGCGCGGCGGCGCTGTGCTGGGAGGGCGAGCGTGTGCTGTGGCTGGGCGGGCGCGGCGGCGCGCTGCTGCAGTGGGACGCGCTGCGGGCCGAGCAGGCCGCGCGGCAGCCCGCGCACCACGGTAACCATGGCGGCCGTCGCCACTCGCATGCTGTGCACTAGCAGCTGGCAGAAGGCGCGGCGGCGCTGTGCTGGGAGGGCGAGCGTGTGCTGTGGCTGGGCGGGCGCGGCGGCGCGCTGCTGCAGTGGGACGCGCTGCGGGCCGAGCAGGCCGCGCGGCAGCCCGCGCACCACGGTAACCATGGCGGCCGTCGCCACTCGCATGCTGTGCACTAGCAGCTGGCAGAAGGCGCGGCGGCGCTGTGCTGGGAGGGCGAGCGTGTGCTGTGGCTGGGCGGGCGCGGCGGCGCGCTGCTGCAGTGGGACGCGCTGCGGGCCGAGCAGGCCGCGCGGCAGCCCGCGCACCACGGTAACCATGGCGGCCGTCGCCACTCGCATGCTGTGCACTAGCAGCTGGCAGAAGGCGCGGCGGCGCTGTGCTGGGAGGGCGAGCGTGTGCTGTGGCTGGGCGGGCGCGGCGGCGCGCTGCTGCAGTGGGACGCGCTGCGGGCCGAGCAGGCCGCGCGGCAGCCCGCGCACCACGGTAACCATGGCGGCCGTCGCCACTCGCATGCTGTGCACTAGCAGCTGGCAGAAGGCGCGGCGGCGCTGTGCTGGGAGGGCGAGCGTGTGCTGTGGCTGGGCGGGCGCGGCGGCGCGCTGCTGCAGTGGGACGCGCTGCGGGCCGAGCAGGCCGCGCGGCAGCCCGCGCACCACGGTAACCATGGCGGCCGTCGCCACTCGCATGCTGTGCACTAGCAGCTGGCAGAAGGCGCGGCGGCGCTGTGCTGGGAGGGCGAGCGTGTGCTGTGGCTGGGCGGGCGCGGCGGCGCGCTGCTGCAGTGGGACGCGCTGCGGGCCGAGCAGGCCGCGCGGCAGCCCGCGCACCACGGTAACCATGGCGGCCGTCGCCACTCGCATGCTGTGCACTAGCAGCTGGCAGAAGGCGCGGCGGCGCTGTGCTGGGAGGGCGAGCGTGTGCTGTGGCTGGGCGGGCGCGGCGGCGCGCTGCTGCAGTGGGACGCGCTGCGGGCCGAGCAGGCCGCGCGGCAGCCCGCGCACCACGGTAACCATGGCGGCCGTCGCCACTCGCATGCTGTGCACTAGCAGCTGGCAGAAGGCGCGGCGGCGCTGTGCTGGGAGGGCGAGCGTGTGCTGTGGCTGGGCGGGCGCGGCGGCGCGCTGCTGCAGTGGGACGCGCTGCGGGCCGAGCAGGCCGCGCGGCAGCCCGCGCACCACGGTAACCATGGCGGCCGTCGCCACTCGCATGCTGTGCACTAGCAGCTGGCAGAAGGCGCGGCGGCGCTGTGCTGGGAGGGCGAGCGTGTGCTGTGGCTGGGCGGGCGCGGCGGCGCGCTGCTGCAGTGGGACGCGCTGCGGGCCGAGCAGGCCGCGCGGCAGCCCGCGCACCACGGTAACCATGGCGGCCGTCGCCACTCGCATGCTGTGCACTAGCAGCTGGCAGAAGGCGCGGCGGCGCTGTGCTGGGAGGGCGAGCGTGTGCTGTGGCTGGGCGGGCGCGGCGGCGCGCTGCTGCAGTGGGACGCGCTGCGGGCCGAGCAGGCCGCGCGGCAGCCCGCGCACCACGGTAACCATGGCGGCCGTCGCCACTCGCATGCTGTGCACTAGCAGCTGGCAGAAGGCGCGGCGGCGCTGTGCTGGGAGGGCGAGCGTGTGCTGTGGCTGGGCGGGCGCGGCGGCGCGCTGCTGCAGTGGGACGCGCTGCGGGCCGAGCAGGCCGCGCGGCAGCCCGCGCACCACGGTAACCATGGCGGCCGTCGCCACTCGCATGCTGTGCACTAGCAGCTGGCAGGATAGTACAAGTGTTGCGTACAGAATCTACCCCTCATCAGTATGACGATGGAAGACGTTCCAACGCCCCGTAAACAAAGATACGCAGGAAAACCCTACTTTCCGGTGAAAATAATATTGGTCTTCTCGATAGGCGTAGAGTAACTTATTGCCTTTTATGGGTTACAATCCCTTTAAAAGTTGCGTATCGAAGAGTTGAAGAATGAACATGGAATCATATTACTCAATTCAAAATGTTACTATGGATTAACCTTACTCCAAAAATGTGAGGCAACATTTCGCACCCTTCGTGGAAGAAAGACGTAAGTCCTATTGACTTACAATGGGACTTACGTCTTTCTTCCACGAAGGGTGCGATTTATGAATTGCAAATTGTTTGAATTTTGCACCCCACTTATGAGACTAAACATCATGAGATTCATGAGTAAAGGACACGCAAGCTTGTCAGGCCGAATCATGCAGCCGAATATGAATTTACATGTCTCAAAATTCGTTGTCATTTGCTCATTAGGTGTCAAGGTCTACGCTCACGTTTCATTCATTCGTATGCTAATATGATGTTACGTGACAATCAGCCTTAGTGTATTCGTCAGTTTTATGTATTAATTTGGTAATAGGCAGTGGCAGTGTAAAACAAAGTACGGTCAAGTGCAAAAATAAGTATCGATATGAACTTCTCAAAAATATGTCCCACGATCTTATTACGCCGGTGTAAGAAAGAGCGTATGGTACTTATTTTTGAAAATTTGACTAGATACATATTATTACTTGACTGTACCGAACTTCACCAAGCTTTTGCCGCTACATGTATACGTATGTACGAACGATGCTGGACGCCTTGTAGTCCTATGCGTGAACTGTAAGGACTAGGAGCGGAGATTAAGTATGAAATTCATTCTGTAGCTGTCATATTTTTGACGTAAAGTGCTTAAACATGGCAACGTCAAACGACATCTTTGTATGAGACATTTTTGTTTCTTTCTTCAATCATTCGCTACTCTAGTCGGTCTCTATGACTAAAGAAGTAATTAATAGCGTAGAATATTAGATTTGACGTTGCAGATGCTGACTGTGTTGCGGTTTTCGGCTCAATTACCAAGTGAGCTGTAAAACTTGTAATGGTTTATAAATTAGTATGTTTTTGTTTCAGATGTTATCAACAGCGTATACTATGATGAGGGTACCAACACACTGGTCACGGCCAGCAAAGACAAGACTGTCAAGGTGTGGAAACTGATCTCAAGTTCTTGACAAACGTGGCTCAAGCTTTTCGACAGTATTACTAAATTGATTGTATTATCCTACTCTCCTATGGTAAACTTTAAAATTCTTCTAACTTTTGCGAAAAGTCTTCTAACAATGAACAAAATTGTACTAATTTAATTTAAATATAGTTTCGATCAAATTATAATGTGGGGTGTGCAGGAAGTGAATTGTCGATTTAGATATGGAGGTGATTTTTGAAAAAAACATCAGTGAAAATAACTCTAAATGATTTGTATCAAACAATCGAAAATGTAATTTCAGCAGTAGCAATAATACACAATTTTGAACCATTTTCGAGTGGCATTTTCACAGATGTGGTTTCGGAAATTGGCCTGCAGATATTCGAACTATTGTTTTGATTCGCGTGGGCTCAAAATTTCTGGAGAAATATTAAAAATCCACCCTCGGTTTCTGGAATAAAAATACAAGCATCGTGGCATTCAAACAAAATCGGCATAGATCTATAACTTTGAAACTTTTTGTTTGAGTTAGGGGCACTATAATAATAATATAATGTTGATCTTGAAAGCTCTTTCAAGAAATTGTTTCGAAATAATTTTATCCTTAATTTTCAGAAAAAATAAATTATTAACCTAACTTGATTTCTCTCACTAGTTAGGTAGTTACATTACTTACTGGACACCCTGTATCTCGTTGTAAAAGTAGAAATTAAGCTTGAATGAATGGGTAAAAAACAAAAAAGTTTTTATTCAAAACGTCCATAAAGTCCTACTAGAATATTTTACTTTTATGAATTGTGCTACTTATAGATTTTAATAGTTGACTATAAAAATCTGAATTTATCAAATTTTACTAGTTATTTTTAAGAATTATGTTAAAATTTTAGTTATTCTGCACTGAGTGCTAAGGGTATAAACCTAACAAAGCGAGACCTTGATAGTTTTTTTTAACTAACGCATACTTTTACATTTTACACCCTTCAATCATTTATAATAACCTAGATACAACTTCGCCTGTAGAATGATTTTTTTACATCGGTAGCCAATGCACGACTGGGCAGAAAACAATTTTCAACTGTGCTTGACGAGAACAATGTCATGCGAGCTAAAATTGTGAACCGCATATAAGTAATATTTAAAAAGACATCTATTTATTTTCGCAGCTCAATCTCAAACGAAGTTTAAATTAAAAATGAAAAAAGAATAAAAGAGGGTAACTGTAGAGATTGTAATATAAAAAGGATTACATTTCACTAGTAAATGCTGTAATTTAATAAAACATATGAAAATAATTTAATGTGCGTTATTAGCAGGACGATCATAAAGGTATAGATTTTGATAAGAAATACCTACAAACGATGACATTTCTGTTCATCTTGTATTTTGTTTGTTATCGCTTCGTTTCTTGCTGAGCTCTAAGTAAAAAAGTATGCCAGGTTCTTATAAATCGCCGCATGAATCTTCGTTTACGCAGACTCGAATAGGCCATCTTAGTCCATAGATAAACATTTTTTATCTTGGTTGTAATAGACCTTAGCTTAGAGTGCAAATTTTACTCGAGCCATCTGCCATCTTTTTTCTCATTTTCTCATGCTACATATATCTCACCAAAATAAACCTATGGGAACTGATGAATAACTCGACGACATAAACCAATAACAATAAAAAGTGGGTTTCGTTTAGAAATCGCGACAAGTATTTCAGTCGTTTGGGTCTCGCGATGGTCAGGTTTTATTGGTATGCCCTGTTATTCGCTTTTTAAATATTTAATTATTTTAAGAGTTCTTGTGATATGTATAAGGTACCTGTATAAGATCCATTACAAAAGACAATAAATCAAAACCAAACAAACGGAAATTTCTTTTAATTATATTAACTTGAGTTTACCAATATGTAGGTATAACAACGAAACAAAGAGATCGACGTAGGTAGGTACATCTGATTAGTCAGTAGTCATCTTACTTACCACTTACTAGTACTTAACAACTACATTTTCTCCCCACCTGTTACCAATGGTGACTACTGATTACTGTAGTAGAATTGACAAAGTATGTACCTACGTACAGTCAAGGGCATCAATATAATGTATATGTACACACAGCAAAATAATGCGGTTAGCACAGCCACGCACACGTCTATGCGTGTTGAGTATCGACATGAACGTTAAGTAGAATCTATGACATGTGAATGTGTGAGTGAGTTCGATCATAAAATCTACCCCCTAAGTACAGATTTTTTAGCAACAAGATGAATGAGCAATGTCACTGTAAATTACCTGTTTATTGAATAAACAACAACTAACTATAAAATAACAATGAAGAAAGTTACAACTATTTAAGTTAGTTTATAATAAATTAAGTAAAAAATAATTACAAATTAAATGAAAATAATCCCCGCCGGTATCGTGTCACACTCAAAGGCTGAAAATGCAATATCTCCGGTTTCAGTTACTTCTACAAAAATAATGTAAAAGTATTTTTTTTATTTAGACTGTCCTAAAAATATTTTACCTAATCTTACATTGGATATTGTCATCCCCAGTGTAAGCGAGAGAACCGAATCGAAGCTTCCTTCGACCTTGAATCTTCAAATTTATGCAATCCCACGCATTGAACTATTATTACTAGCGAAGAGTAGTTACCATCTCACTGATGCGACGATGTTATATTATTATTTCTCAACAAGTCTGAGATTCCAATTCCAAAGCAATATTCCTCACAACCAGCACGGCCATCGAAATAACATCCAAAAATGTCATTTTATTATTACTATTTTATATTCCGTTTTCTTCGGATACGAACCCGGTTCACTAAAGCAGAAGTCAAATCTTCGACCTGTCTTTGACCGCTAGGCCACCGAGGTATGCAAGTTACATGGTGAATGTATGAATTATGTTCAATCTGCGACTACTGTATTGCAATTTGTGTAAATAGCTGTTTTATGGGCTTTGAAATAAGGTTGAAATTATAATTTATTTTTTTCCGTACTAACTATTTAATTTTATGGTGGTTGCAGTCTATTGTATGTTTAATTTTACTCTTATATAATATGTTAAAAACGCAAACGCATTGTGTTTTCTTTTAATATAATTATTAATAGGTATGACTCTTTTTACTGGAGTTTAAAAGTTGCTAGCTGATGGCTATTTTGGTCGTTATCGTCTTAAACAATATAAAGTGTTTTCTACCCTCAAATTTCTAATAATATGATTTTGTGAACAAACAACAACTGTCACCGCTGGCAGCCATTATTAGCTGCGGGATGAACCGTGTGTTATACTTACGAACTGTTTAATTTTGCCTTTCGAATACCTTGTGATTTTCATTTATCTTTGTTGAAAAGAGCAAAACAATATAACTATTTATATAAGGAATCGCTAGGCGTTTTTTGATATGGGTAAGTAGACAAACGGTGTTAAAAACAATGACTTATTATTATTTTATCGGTAATGTTTTAAACAACTTTCTTTGACGAAAAATGTTTTTATTTAAACTTCATTTATTTTGCAGCGGAAGACTGTGCCATTATGGATTCACCCTTACGCAGACTTCGGACACGATAAAAATATTCGTTCTGGGCCTAAACCTGAAGCCTCATCTCCTGCCATTTGATTTGGACATTATGTAGTTGCCGCACCCGCTAGTGACCCATTTCACAGCAACAAGACACAATGCTACGTTGCAACCTGTGCGAAACCATCTGCATGCTGCAGGATTGCATTGCCGTAGACCAGCAAAAAACATGCTTTAACGGACCAGCATAGAAGAAACCTTTGCTCGTGAATATCTTGACTTTGATTATTACATCAATCAAAGTCAAATGTAGTGATTTTTAGTGATGAAGACGAAATATATTAACTTAATTAAATATATAAACACAGTAATGTTTTACAGTGCAGAACGAGTGGCAGTGTTACTTTAGGCTATGGGGTTGGATCTCATCGATGGGCCCTGGTGTCCAAATCCAAACCAAATCGAGATAGCTTAGGTAGCTTAGTCGCTTCAAAGTGGAGATTATAACCCAGTGTGAAATGATGTTATTGTTAATGGCTGTCATTTAACATGTCTATTCATTTCACCACTGACTTACACGTCCGCAAATAAAACGTTTCGTTCATCTTTATCAGACTTAAACCTAATAAACCAGAATTTAAGATATTAATTATGTGTCATCTTAAAAATAGCCCTATTATGGTTGTGTATTCAATTTGCAAGATAATTATTATGTTAGTGACATAAGACTTTTTAGTAAACATAAAATCATACTGGCCTCTAAAGTGTGTGTTATTTTATGAATATTATTCTATAAGGAAAAGTGTGCAGTTTTATTTAGCTAATTTAATTACTTTTGGTAATAATAATAATAACACAAATAGAGGCTAATACAATAAAAATTAAATGTTGCAATAAACAATTTGAACCAATAATTGCATTTTATTGTTTTATTCTTTTACGTCCTTTTTTTCTTGTTTTAGGTAAACATGAGTTTATTTTGAGATTAGTAATTTAAAATTGAAAACAAAAAAGATACACTTGTGCAGGATTCGAACCCGGTTCTTTAGGTTTCATAACCCTAGGTCAATACACCTGAGCCACCGCGCTTATAAAACTGGTGGCAAAATTATGCTTCCATTGAACAAAATACCAGCAGGTTTGAATAACTATGCGTGAAGGTAGTCAGAAAACACAATTAGCACAGATAGGGCATTTTGTTGTGTGCGTAATAAGGCAGCGGATAAGTGCGGATGTGTGTATAGAATGACACACGTGGATAACTAGGGTGCCCACCGATTCGCTTTGCTGTGTGTACGTTACCGAGACGTCAAAAATATCTATACATCTTTTATAAATGCCACAAACAAATAAACGTCGTTGATAACTATATAAGTATATTTGACACGATGGCTATACATATCGATATTTATGCCCTCGATTGTACCTACACTTTTTTGTTTGTACGACTTAACTTCACTTTTATGTACCACATAAAAAAAGTCGCAAACGCATTATTTTTAACTTAAAATACCGGTACATTAGGTCTTGTCACCTTAGGCTCTGTCTACCCCGTAAGGGATAAAGACGTGATTTATGTGTGTATGTATGTAAAATACCGATTTGATCGACGCCTAATTCACCGAATGTATAGTCGCCATACCTACCTACGTCCATTCCCTGAACGTCTAATATCCGTAAGTCTATTTCCCCGAATGTCTAGTCGCCATACGTCCATTCTCGAAACGTCTAGTCAAGGTATAAAAATGTCAACACTCCACCATAAAGTCGATGGAACCCCGCTCAGGGGGTTCCTATTTGTATGCGGTTTGCCCTTCGGGCATTTGAAGATACCTACCTAACGAACCTAGCCTAAATTTCGCGGAATTAGACATTGCTCTGCATGCTCTGAAAAAGTTTCAGACAGCTACTAAGAAAACATTTTATTACTATTTTTGCCAGTACTTTATTAATGGCCTGTCTTGGGATTTACCCGTGGAATTTACATACCTATGACAAATTTTAAGCCAATTTACGATTTGTTTACATACATACACACGTAATTACAGGTGGAGCTTATAAAAGAGGTAATAAAAACCGCTAGGTATATCCTCAAAACCCTGTTCTCCTCGCTCACCAGATAGGGCTTTAATATTCCTAGGTAGTTTGAATTTTGAAATCCCTTCCCTCAGAAGTTTTGGGGCCCGATTTTTGAAAGTACCTACTATTCGGAAGTGGAAACAATTGAGTAGGTATAGCTACAAAACTACAGCTAAAATTAAAATTTCGACTAGTCAACTAGATAAGCGCTATAAATTTCATGTAATCTACTCGTATTTCAAAAACGGCACAATTTTTCATCATTTTCGAGTGGCATTTCCACTTAAATAGGCGAAAATCGTGCTTTCAAGAATCGGGCCTCTGTGAAAATATCAACTTGAAGTGGTAAAATTTGTATTTCATTTGAAACACGAATAGGGTGGCAGACAATTACGGCTCTAAATCGTTATGTCCAATTTTATGAAAGCACATCATTCGAAAGTACCACTATTAAGTATTGGTGTAAAATTGTGCTGAATTTAGATTACGAATACAAATTATGTGTAGGTAATTATTAAAGTTATAATTATTTGAGATGTAGTTTTGCAGCAATAGGTACACAAGATTTTTATCACTTTCGAGAGGTTCCTGCCGATTTAGCATTAAAAATCAGGCCCCATTGCATTACATTTGTCGCAATACTCTGATTGTTACCTACTTTAAGTTTCGAATGGTGTTTTCACAGTTCTAATTTCAAAAATCGGGCATGGTTTTACCGTTACGGCACAATAAGAGAGCGAAGTATACCTATGCGAGATTGTACTGAGCCGCTTTTCTCTTTTAACGTGCATGCACCTACTGCTACTGCAGTATTTGTGAAATTGTTTTCGTGAAGCGTCTACCAGATTTGTCGTATTTTAGGTCGGAATGGGAATTTGTAATTTCCTCTTGATCTCTCTTGGACATCTCCTCTCCACGTTGTTAGGATGTCGTTTAATCCGTGTAATGTTTGGAACAGTCGCCATTAGATACATCATCTATATATCTGAACACGATCGTATTGTCAATTTTGCAAGTGCATATTCTTCCTTATTGTTTTGAGGACCTAAACAACTGCGGTGGCTAGATAGGTGCTGTTAGAGAATTAATAGGAGACATAAAATCAACGATTAATCAACGACATAAAAGCATCGATTCAGGATATTTAGCTCCTGGATCAAACGTCAGCATCCTAGGTAGGTACTAAGACCCTAAAGCACGTAGACTTGCTATGTATGTGTAATCCACCTCCCTCAATAGTGGACCATGTTTCCACTGAGTTGAGCTGATCTTTCTTGCGAAAAATCGTTTTTGAGTTTGTAGTCAGGCGTCGGCCTGAATTTGCTTATTTTATCGCTGTTACAGCCCAATATGCCGCGAGCATTTCGAAAAACGCGGTTTATATCGGGAGAGCGTAGCGGGTTCCGCAAGGAATCCTTTTTGTTCGCCACCGTTAATGCCCATTTCCACTTTCCGCCAACAAAAAGCTTCTTCTATCCAAGTTAGATACTGGAGTCCGCTCCACTCACCTCGTCGGTTTGTGTCATTGATATCCATATATCAATAGAAACCAATTAATGCAAATTCTAGAATTTTTTGAGGTAGGCATTAGGCAAGCTAAAACTTCCCCGATTTTTTCGACTAAGCAAATGTAGCTAGCTGGATTGTTAAGTAACACTTACCTATTTATAACCGACATTTCGTGCCCTTTGCATGTCTCATGGTCACAGGGGGTGGCAGTAGGGTTAAAGTTGTTTTATTCCTAAGGCTGCTAGTACTCAACTTAGCAGTGTTGGCCAAATATTGCGAATATTTAAACGTCAAAATGGCCAAACCGAAACCTTTATAGTTAGTTTCATCATGTCTTTCTTGCCTGTCTGCGGCTTGGCTCAGAGACCTTTAGTACCTACTATTTTATAAGCTGTAGTTTGGCATGGGAGATTATAATCACGCCCACAAACAGGCAAACTATTTTATTATTTTACATTCTTGTATTAGGATAATATTTTTATCACGTTTATCTACCCGATGGTGTCATTGAATGTTAGGTCTTCTAGATTGGCAAGTATGCATGAGAAACCAAAATATTAAATTCAGGGATTAGTTTGCGAAATATGAAGTCTTTATTTTTGCTAGTGATAATCACAGCAGTGGTTTATAACAAATCTAATTTAAGGACAATAAATATGTACGCTTTGCAAGATAGCGAGTAAATACTCACGAGCAAAAATAACGGGTCGCTTTTCATAGAACTTTGTATGAAAAGTGACCCGTTATTTTTGCACGTGAGTGTAGTTGCTGCTAACAGTTCGTTTAGATCTACAAGCTGAAACTGTTATAAAAAGAACTTGCATAGAGCTTTAAAAAGCAGTTTTAAGAGAATGGTCTTTTCGGGCCGAACTGCAGCGTGTTTAAAAAAAAAAACTTCTAATTTGTTTTTTTGACACCTATGGCAAAATAGTCCTTCGTAGAGTCGTATTCCTCTATTTTATCCTATCATATAGAATAACCTTAGAATATTTTACAAGCAAGGAAGAAGAAAAATGAAGTCTGCTGAATATCCCAATATAATTAAAACTTAATAACATGATAATCAGTATTACGACGATAAAAGACAACAAGAATTCATCTACACAGTAACAGATTCTACCATAGTTTTCTTAATAAGCTCGCCAAAGTTATCTGTAGAGTCGGTTGTGGGTTCCACAGTAGGCTCTGGAGGCTGGTGGTGCAATTCGGACGCGTCCTGCGTCGTCTGGTCCGTGTGATCCAGGTTCAACAGAGTTTTGTGGCTGAACCAGTTTTCATCGTTCTCTTCCGTTTGCAGTTTATTGCTTGTTTGATATGGCAACGTCATATTATAATGTGAATCTGCTTTATTTTCTTCATTGACACATTCTGGATTTTTGTACACACCATAATTGTTTTGAGGTAGCGGGTACTGCAATGAGCCGTGTTCTTGCATGCCTGAATTAGTTTTGTGCATGTAATCTGGCACGTACATATGGCCGTAATGGCTAAACATTGAGATATGCGAGTTGTGTGCAAACTCTTCGAAACTAGTTGCAGAAAAACTCTGTAAGCCCTTAAATTGACTGTCAGTAGTCTGCCCGTAAGAATAATTGAGATCATTATGAAACCTTTGTACATTGCTCGACATGTCGAATCCCATGTTGTTGGCCATCGAGTAAGGAGGGCCCTTTCCTTGAAGTATGTTGCAAGTATAAGAGTCAGATCGGTTGCTATGAACGCTTTCATCGAAATGCATTACATTGTTATCGTTTAGAACTCTGTGGTTTAGTGCATTATTTGCATAATTGTATTGTTTTTCTTCTTGTACGCTGTGACTGCTTTGGCTGGGAACATTATTCATGTCGCAGTGCACGTTATTAAAACTTCCAGCGTTGACGCAGGATTCCACTTCTACCCTTGGTGTCAAATTAACATCACGCAGTAAACCATCTTCGTGCGTGAGACAGCGTTCTGTCTCATAAGAAGTATTAGCAGCACAAACAGTGGAAGCAGTGTTATGGGATTCCGCCCACTGCCTTTTAGCTGCTTGATTTTGTTCATTTTTCCTTTCAAGACCTAGTCTCATGAGGGTATGAATAAAGTGAGTTCGAACTCTTACAGGATTGAACTCTATCCGGCCGGTTGTATTACCGCATCCATCCCTGGTGCAACCACAAGGGAAGTTTAATCTGTCAACTTGACATTTTATGCCAGCCAAACTACATGAGCAATTTTCTGGATTGCACACTCCTTTGCAAGCACATCCACAGAATTCGCGAGAAGTCCTTATATCTCTGCATTCATCCTTTTCATATCCTTCGATCTTTCGAACTCCGGCTGCACGTAACAGAGCGCGTCTTTGGCGTGTTGGCACAGGCTGAAGGAAATAATAGCTGTCTAAATCCAATTCTGATTCAGATATGTCGCTTGCTTCTTCCTCAGTGTCGCTTTCTTCGCTGGATGACAACGCTGCTCCTTGTAATGAATGGCGCTCACTTTTCAGTTGTTGTAAAATTTGTCTATGTAACCTTCTTTGCTCTAAAGCATGTTCTGCTAAAGTGAATTTCTGTGTATGAGTATGCTCCCTTTCCATGCCTAAAGTCGAGCCACCTTGGGATGGAACACATGTGAACCCTTGTGTTCTAGGAAAATAATAAACAGTAACGTTGTCGAATTTAATACCTTCTTTTCTCTTTTTTATAGGTGGTTCTTCTTGATTATCACCAGAATACGTTCTTTTGAGGCTACTTCTGACAGGTTTCTTGATTTGTGGTTCAATTTCTTTGTTATTATTATCCTCATTATCTTTATTTTCCGGGTTACTTGAACCACCTGAATGATTTTGACTATCTGTATTATTTTGAGTACTTGTGCATGGTAAATCTAGATTAAACGTGACTTTTCGATCTTCTGTTGCTTCTGATCCAATTCCAGAGTCACTTCCATCAGACCTATCTTGGACCTCTTCGTCTCTATCATTACTGGTGCTATCAGGTGGCAAACTGCCGAGGGCTGAGTCTTCACTATCAGCTGATGCAGTATCCGTCTTAATATCATCTATATCACTAAGTGTATCATTGTCATCAATCTTAAGAGCATAATCTGCTTTACTATCGTTGCTCTCATAAAACTGAGAGTTACTGCTGCTATCAACAATGTTTTGTTCATCATTAGAGCTAAGATCATCACTGTTACCGTCACTGTCACTACTTTTTTCGTCCTTTATCACAAATGTAGATTCGTGGTCTCCTGGTTTTGCCTCCATTATTTCAAAATCAACTTTGTGGTCGATAATGTCTTTTGTTCTTTCTGGGTCCTCACCCAGATGGCTGCTTCCTGGTGCTGTGGCGTCTTCCATGGCGATCTGAAACAATGGCATCGCCTACATTTTAGTTTTTGCTGTTATTTAGAAAGGAAACTATTTAAAAAAAACATGAATCTCAGTACTTAATTCATAGTGGATACTAGACTTGTTACTTATAAATTATTGACAGTTACAAAAGATTACTGCAGTGCTGAACAATGGTACGGAGATGAGTGATGAAGTGCAGCGAGGCACCTTGCACTCAGCCGAACCTAGCGGCATTATAAATCAAACAAAATGATAATTCAAAACCGGTACCTGATTCAAAAGGCAGCGGCCTCGACGAACTTCACCGGTATTGGTGGATTTGCCTTCGAATCCTCCAGTCCATGATGATAACGCACGCACGGACTAGCGATAACACTGTTCACTTCTCATCACCATTCGACATTTTCAACTTATCATCACTCTACGAACATGTAATCATAATAATTTCTTTTCATAATTCGGTCACCAGCTCTAGTTCCTTTGTGCAAAAATCACTTTTACGCTGCAGCACAATAAGGTTCACTTTTAATCACGATACACGAAGCTATGTAGAGTTTTTAACCCTATTTATTTATTTTCCGCCTTATTTTGACGGCAACCTTCGGCTAATCTTATGGCAGTAGAGCCATATTTCAGCTTTCAAGTTATATGCGTTTCATGTGTTGGTGAATCTATTTAGCAGGCAAACTTGAGCGCCTATGAAAATCAACACTCGCACGGAGCCAACTGCTTTTCTACACTGATCTCGTTGTTCCCACCTCGCCTAATCGCGTTGGACGACTCGACTCAGCCAGCGGGCGGTTCGGACGAACGACGCAGGCAAGTTTTACCCTACCGAATTGAGGTGGTAGTCAAAGATGGCCGTCGAAACGCGCGGTAGAGTCTTTTCATTTGGCTAGGAGCACGCGTTGTTCGACGTGACGTTGCCCCGCCCGCCGCGCGCCCCGCGCCCCGGCCTTGCGACCCTCCGCTCCGCTCTGCGTTCACCGTTGGGCTCGCGCAAGCGCGTTTCGTTTCTTACGAATGCTGTGATACCATCTGCTAAATATAAATTCCCACTGCAATAAGTCGTTAGTGTTTATTTATATGAATTATTTGTGAAACATTGATTGATATTGGCCGCATTTGAAATAGCAGTGTAATAGCTTGGGTTATCTTACTATCATAAACTGTTTGATAGTGAATGAAATCTAATAGGTAGTTTCCTTTAATCTCTTATTACAATACTTTCTTAGTCTTGCATAAGCGATTGCTGATATCTTTAATATCTGGTAACAGTTAATCTTTATAGTTCCCATTTACCTTTTAAACGCGGTGCTCTATAATGGCAATCAATGGCAACCCCGCGAGCAATCGTTTACAACCTTTTGCTCTTGCTTGCTTGGGCGAACTCTACATAAACATACTGCACTCACATCCTGCCATACCAGCGCCAGCTACGTCATTGTCATTTCATACGTTTCTGAATAATTATAATTACTTTATCCCATAGAGTACCGGCACACACCTTTGTTGACACCATGTCAACTGATACTTGAGGCCCAATCCCTAAAATCAAAAGTATTTCCTAAAATCCTTGTACATATTATGACAATAATGTCAAACTTAAATTACTGTCAATCAAATTTCTCCACAGATCGAAGACGAAAGCAAAGGATAGGTGACTGGCTGGAAAACTCAATATACCTAAACGACGGGAACGCTTTCGAACCGCTCGAAAAAATCATAGCTTCGTGATGATGCGACAAGCACCGTATTTATTTTCTTGCTAGGTACATACCTACACAGTGCATCTCTATTCTTTGGCGTGAGTTAGAAAGAAACGCACATAGCGCATTTATGGAGTACCAAAAATTAATTTCATAGTGATTGACAATGTTTTACTGTTGTTAACACTTTTAAGTTTTATGAACCTACATATCGCAGTAAGTACCTACACTAGTAAATTTTGCTTAATATAAAAATAAAAATAAAATAAAAATAAAAATACAGTTGTGACAGTCATAAAACATTAGAAAACAATACAATTAGGACTACCTACACTCTGTCGGCTACTGTCGAAGAGAATTATAATTTCTACAGTCAATGCTCTCGCATTGTTTGTATGACGAGGTTTGAGCGAAGCAGTTGCGATTGGATGACGCTCTATTAGATATTTACGGGTGATAAACATTAACACGTCTTGTTACCTTAGGCTCTGTCTACCCCGTAAGGGATAAAGACGTAATTTATGTATGTATGTATGTATAAACATAAAATTTCAAAACGTACAGTCAAGGGCATTACATACATATTATTATATTTATATATATGTAAGTTACCAAGACGTCAACAACATCTACTTATACACCTTTATGCCATAAACAGTAAGGCCGATGATACTATATTTGACATGATGGGTGTAGCGACTCTACATAAGAGTAAAGTACATTTTACCTTTATGACTTCGCATTTTCTTTATAGAAGTGATAGAATACTAGCTATAATTACCTAATAGTAAGAATAAGTACTACTAGATGATTCAGGGTCGCAAACCCGTCTGAGCAATAACGTGCAAAGCTCTATTTACGGCGCACTGTGTGTGTATAACTGCGAATTCGAATTTTTACTGCTAAAGTTCTACCAGATTTAATATGCAGCGAGAGTAAACGAAAAGTAGGTACCTACTGTGAAAAACAAAGTAGGTAAGATCAAAAAACCTGCCAAGTGCGAGTCTGATCGTACAAGAAGGGTTTCTATTTAGTACTATTGTATCAAAATGTTTGTTGTCTTTTTTTTCGTATCTTGTACGGATTCCCTCTTAATTTTTAACTTCATTCAGTTTTGTTGTCTGATATTTGTAGCGTCTTTAATAAGTAGTACAAACTTTGTAATAATTCTAAGTGCCTGGCTAACACGGTTCAAAAGATACAGTCCTGTGACTGACAAACAGGCGGACAGCGGAAGCTTAGTAATAGGAGAGTCATAGGCATTTTTTGTTTGTGGATTGTAATAAAAAATAAAATGTACAAATACAATACAATACCTCTTTATTGAACACCACATATTTATAACAACCAAAACAGAATAAAGGTATACAGAATATTACAAGGTAACAATACGCGGCCTTATCGCTACAGAGCGATCTCTACCAGGCAACCAAAATGGACTGGAGAAAAGAACAGTAAGGTGCAGTTTTATCCCAAACACAGTTTTATAAGAGTTGTTGTTGGGAATGCAAGTTCGACTAGTTTTACTTAAAAGTTAGTAGGTGTTTCGCGCCAAACCGAAACAAATACATACTTAATGCTATTTTTTACCGTCACCGGAACTATTTTTATCGCGAGCGCGCGGTCGTGGGAGGTTATGACGTTTGCCGTCGTCACTGCAGCACGGATGCCCGCTTGCATTACTAGCACTACACAAGAATGTACCTACTTCAAGTAAATTGGCACTCGACGCTACGTACAAGTTCTACCTAGCGCCGTACCGCAGGGCGAAGAGGCAGGCTATACGTACCGACCTGTACGTATACGATAATCAATAGATATTTTCAGGAGGCTTTCGCGGAGGGCGAAAGCGACGCTTGCATAGCGCCCTTCTCGCTCGCTCGTAATTTACGTAGCACACGCGAAAAAGCTCGAAGAAACGTTCTCTCTAATTGGATTCTTGATTGCTATTGCGAATTTGCGACACAATCTTCAGAATATGATATCTCCAATTAAGTAATCAATATCTTAATTATTGCGACACACAATTAATGTAGAGTCATTTTTGTTAACTCCAGATTGGAGTCGATCGCGGAGAGCTTTACCAGCTCTATCTGCACGAAAAGTTGTGGCGTTCCGTTAGTTATCAAAATAACAATGTTTTTTTATCTCATTCGTAACGGTACGCTACGTCGTCGGTATCTGTGTGGCGCGAGCTAGATACGTGTGTAGTAGTGCCGTCTCGTATCTACGTACCGTGGCCCGGGAGGCGAGCGTTATTTCCCTATGCAATCTAGCACAAGTGTTGCTGGTGAATGAATCTGCTGGTATTCTGGATGTGGGTAGGTATTGATATCAGCATGTTCAGCTGAATGGTAAACATGTTTGTAAACCTTTGAGTTCTAATTAAATTAACCGCCATCGGCCGTTTTCTCTGTAAAAGTATGAGTAAGCAGTCAAATAAATACTTGGGTTGTAATCTTTCTTCATTCATGTTATGTAGCACCAAATACATTCGTTATGGTCCCTATCTGTGAGTGCACAACGGTGTCTGGGCTCTGATGGCTCACGACGATGGGAGTTGAAGTGCTCCCAGTCCACGCAACTCGAGGTCGCGTATGATCGAGCTTGTAGCTTTTCAAATAATTATAATCGTTCACATGGAAACGTTGAAAAACAAACTTCGCGGTAACCTTATTATAGTAATGGCGATAGTATACCTGGCCACAGACGTGAATAAATTATAGGAGAGAGTGCACGAGGTTTACATGTAGATACACGCTATATCTAATCTGTTATGTGTGGGTGAGGTGGGTAGGTAGGTTGACGCTGGGTCGGGAGGGAGGTTTCAGGGCCGCGGGTGGCAGACGGGGGGTAGATTAAATTTCGTACCACACCGCTCGCTGCCTCAAGCTCGCTTATATTCATCACCGTTAGGGTTGCAATTGCTTCCCGGTATATTTCAGCGCACAATGGTCTCTGCATACCACTATATACCTTCCTAAGTAGGTACCCAGCCACCGCCATTATGATGCAGGTTGAGAAATAAATCTCCTTGGAATATACATATTCTGCATTTTTTGTTCATAATACCTGATTAGGTATTTACTGATCTTTGAGGGTCTTTATTACAACCCAACTGGTGATCACAGGACTTGCATTGGTAGGCGATCATTGAATCCTTCTCCAGTAAAGGAAAACACCTGAGAAAATAATACTGGGACTAGTATCCAAAAACACGAGCGTGAAGACCCCTAATTTGGGTACCAATGAGCTCGGCTAAATGTGGGCAGCCCGATGTTTTGTCTACTGCGATGGTAACATTCAGCAAGCCTTTGATTAACCATGTTTGGGTAGCAGTTGTTGGTCGTACAGATTTGTTATTGAACTATAGAAAGTACCTACCAGATAAACTAGCTACACCCCGGTAAATTTGAATTTTTAGATATCAACTAAAATCGTGTGAAGTTTTTTTTTCGTGTCAAGATCATTATTTAGAGCCAGTAGCTTTATCAGTTAAGTTGTCAGGTACTGTTTTTTTTATAAAACAGGGTAGCAAACTGACAAGTGGACCACCTCCACCCATGGACACCAACGCAGCAACCCGGATTGCAGATGCAGGCCAGGGCCAGCCTAGAGGAAACATGTGCCAGTAATTTCACCGGCTGTTTACGCTCCACGCCGAAACACAACATCGCAAGCACCGCTTGGCGGCAGGATTAGTAAGTACATTTTTCTCTAATTATGATGGCCTTAAGTGGGTAAGTAGGTACCTCAGTCGATATATCGTTTAATCACGAAGCTATAGACAAAAAGTAGCAGTATTAAAGAATAATTGGAAAATACTGAATGTTGTTAACTTTTTTGTTTAGTGGGTAAGAGTTAGCAATACATCACTTACCTCACCTATCCATAAAACTTAGTGAACGATGGATCCATCACTGACTAACTGACAACTACGCCAACGAAACCTTTTAACGCATTGCGGAAAACTTATTAAAGAGCGCCCTAGTTAAATTAGTGGGTGTTGTTTTAGGCAAATAACTTTCTCCTTTCTTGCCCGAAGAAAAGCTACGACCAGCTTTTTATAATTTGAAATGTATATATTTCCAAACATTTAATTTTAGACTCTACCAACTATCTAACAGAATTTTGTGATAATTTTGAGTTCAACTCCCGTTATGGTGTTTATTCTTACTTGATGTAGGTATACTTGAAATATTACAATTGCTGCTAAAATTTTCTGTGCAATTATAACAATATCATGAGCTAAATATATCAAAGTCACCAATCGACCTAGTCCCAGACTATGCAAAAATTGCATTATGAGTACTAGATTTATAATGTATAAACAAAAATATACTTAAATAGATAAATACATATAGAACAACTTGAGTGGATATTACACCCGAAAAAAACGTTCGTATTTTTCAAACATAATACCTATCTGCTCCCGACTGGGGGACCCGAGACCTCAAGCTTCAAAGTCAGGTTCTCTAACGACTAGGCTATTCGGTCATCAAAGTTTAGGAATATTATGATCGAATACACTAATCGACTTTACTATCGAAACAACTGAATTGGGACCCCACATGGAATCTTTTCACAGAAAAGGCCATACTATGGAATATAGAAAAGGCCACCGTGGTGACATCGCATTGTGTGACAAGGAAAATCAATAGGTAGGTATGTCACTAATTTATATTTTGTTTTTCTAGTTTTTGGTTAACTAATATTATATGTATTTATTATCTTTCTTGTTGTATTTAGGTAGGTACCTAATTCGTTCTAAAATGTTTTTCTATTTTGTGTCCACAAATGGTTTATGACACTGCAAGAATGTTCTACACACAGAAACTGGTTACTCGTACTTCTTCATATTTAATAGGTAGTTATTTTCAAACTACTTTTAATTTAGGCTTTTAAGGTGCTTTGATTTACAAAAAAATATATTAGATGTATATTGATAGAAATAAAATTGCAAAAGCTCTAGTTACGTTTGCTTTATTTGTACGGGAGAATTTGGAATTGTCAAAGAGACGTAAAACAATAAAAAATATACATATTTCGTGGTTGAGACAAACTAACCGTGGCTGGGAATCCATATTAAGGACTTTGTTCGCATCGCAATCACCATGTTGACTTTCTTAAAATTAAAAGCCGGTTAAGTGTGAATCTGACTCGCATACTTATGGTTCTGTACATTTTTTGCGTTTTGCCTTGTGTAAAAAATTATAATATGTCATTCTCATTAAAAATATGTCATTATAAATATGTCATTTATGGTAGAGATCGCTCTGTAGTGGTAAGGCCGCCTATTGTTACCTTGTAATATTCTGTATACCTTTTTTCCGTTTTGCTTGTTTTATGTGGCGTTCATTAAAGAGTTATTGTATTGTAAAAATGGAAATAAGCGATGTTTGATCCTTTTTGTACCTACGGCTAATAACGTTGTAATGCATTACTTCTTTCCAAATTATACGTCAACGGTCTACTCGCTTAGTATTGGTTCCACGATTTTTTATATACTTACTTATGAAAATTCTTAATCAATTAATTCTTAATCGCGTGGCCTTACGAACTTTGTTCTTGGGGTTCAAAGTAGGGTAGTCAGATTGGCAAAAAGGAAATCCTTATAGTTTCGCCATGTCCGTCCCTCCGTCCTACTACACACGTCGTACACGAACGTAGTGATTTAGCTTAGGTATACATAATTATTCCCTCCGAACCAGTGATAGAATAAAAAAAAAGGGTAGGTTAGGTGCCCAAACTCTCTACCAGCCGTTACTGAGAAGACAGTGGTGACAGATAGAAATAGATGTATATCTATCCAAACAGCCAGACACAGGCAGACATGGAAATAAGATCTTAATGGTAATCGTCTTTTAAATTTCTAAAAAAAAAATTGATATTGATCAATTGTAACATGATTTTGTGAACCTACTTCAACAATGGAGGAGGTTCTCCTGTAAATCGAATAGGACCTAGTATGTTTTTTTTGCGTTTCAAAAAAAAAATTAAAAAAAACACCCGTGTCTACCTGTGATGGCGCGCCATATTATGCCTACGCTCAAAAATGCACCTGCATCAAATCCCATATTTCACCCTTTTCTGCAGGTAGTTAAAAGTCCGCTTTTAGTAAAGAATGACGTAACACTAATTACCAATCATATTTGAGGATAATTTACGTGTATTAAACTCACGTATTAGAGCCTGTTTTAGTGTCAGATACCTATATATAATACCATCTTTGACGGAACCTGAGATTTATTTCTTCTCTTTTTTGTTTCAGGGTATTATACTTCAAAAGGATAAAACTGTTCCGATCCGTCCGTCCGTCTGTAAAGACCCTTATTCTCAAGAACGCGTAGGAGTATAAAGATAAAATTAATACCAATTAATATAAAAAAGTATACGGTCCCTTGTAGCAGCGAAAAAATCAACCCTCTGAAGTTAATTCAATCGAAAGATACAGTCTTAGAAGAGGTGTTTTAAAAATAGGGGGAGCTTCCATTTGTACAGCACATTTGGAAAAGCCTGAAATCTATTTTTTTATTTATGTCTGTCTATGGAAAAACCAATATAAAATGAAGCCACACTGCCTACATTTTGCTTAACAGTAGAGGGCTCTGCTGACAATGAATTGTACATTCACTTGTTAAATATTTACGGAACCATCGGTGCGCAAGTCCAACTCGCACTAGGGCGGTTTTTTGTATTGGACACGTTTTTATTTTGTCTACTTTTTCGCCACTTCCATTTTTATTTGACTTTAACCAGCTATAGCTTATTATTACCCGGCCATAGCTTTACTTTTCGGATTTTTCTATGTGTTCTAATTTTCACTGACATTTAGAAATTTAGCTATAGCTGAATTTATGCTGGGAACCAGCCAAGCCTTATAGGCAAACCTAATTGTCATTTTTAGTTATAATGTTACCTCTGAGGCATGCACACGATGGGCACAACAAACCACGATTTCGTTTTTCGTTTCAAAATGTAATTATTCAGCATGCAAGAAGTAGTAGTGTACCTACTCGTATACTATTTTTATTCAAGTTTTATTAAACCCAACACCAAATTTTATGGTCGATTTTATACTTGTTCCAGTTAAAGTTCCAAAAACAACTCGACTCAAAATATATAGGCCAGAATCTAACACTAAGTACCTCAAAATTGTAGTCTGAAAAGAATTAAACTCATACACTCAAGCTGGATAAGTAAACCAGAACAAAATAAGGCAAGGTAACGGTGAACTGTCCAATCGATAGTCATCAGCCACGCCACACCTACCATTACAGGGCAGACTTGTACGTACCCGCGTCATGTATTCTCGCTCTATGTAGGAACGTAATCCCTTGTACGTGACGTGCAACATACTAAATACTTACCACATACATACCACATTACCACATATCGTAATAGGTTGGCTACTAAAATTTACGTCAACTTCTTGTATAATGTCTTTAGGGCCCTTTTGGAAAGTAAAAAAAGCGAATTATAAAAACATTTTTTTTTTAAGTATGACCATTTATTATAGAAATTGTCGGTCCTTCGGAACCCCCTGAGAATGGGGGCCCTGGGCACGGGCCCCGTGTGCCCTCATGGTAACAACGCTATCAAATGAGTCATGAATTTTAACTTCTTGATTTTTATGTTACCCGTTACAAATTAATTTCTAATCGACACTAAAAATTAGAACACAGAAAAATCCGAAACATAGCACATATAGCACGCATCACGGAATGATGAGGATCCGGGTTCGATTCCCGGCCATAGCTTTACTTTTCGGATTTTTCTATGTATTCTAATTTTCAGTGACGTTTGGAAATTTTATTTGTAGGTGCTCAAAAATATGTAAAAGTGACTCTATTAATTTTCAAAATGACTAATCATGGTTAGAATTATTTAGCATCTTGGCCGAAAATATCATGTATGTCATGTGCTTAAATGGGTTTGTTTAAACAAAGCCAAGGTAAAATATTTTTCCTCATTCATTTTCCTGTATACAAACCTAACTATGAAAAGTTATAGAAACTCCACATAATTTATCTTCCATTAAAGCGACCACTTAAGATCAATTTTTGAAATCACATCATTCGAAAGCAAAGAAAAAAATGTACCAGTTTCTCTTCCCGCGGAGATCATAAAAGACGTCAAGGGAATGGGCGAAAGTCATGTTATAGGCGATGCGGCTAGCAACCCATCACTACTTTGATTTTCCTTTCCATCTACACGCCCACAATCATGGTAAACGTGGCACACAACCATGTTACCAACGTGGAACGTGGTTGGTAAATTCGCATAGTAACAAGGTCACGTGACAGCTAGTAACGGGTAGAAAAATTCTGAGACTACCCACCTGCTATGGGTGGTGTAGGGGCACGCGTCACGGAATGACGAGGATCCGGGTTCGATACCCGGCCATAGCTTTACTTTTCGGATTTTTCTGTGTTCTTATTTTCAGTGTCGTTTAGATTTTTTTTAGAAATTTAAACGTGGCTTTTAGGTCTTGCTACTCTAGGGTAACAGGGGTTCCGACTGCACCGTAAGCGATAAAGACGTGATTTTTAACATATGTAGCTTTATTTTCATGAAAGAAACTGGCCAAATGCGAGTCGCACTCACGCACCGAGGGTTCCGTAAAAATTCGCCAAGTTATTATAAAATCCAGTGTTAGCAGAGCCTGCTCTTAAGCGAAATGTAGGCAGTGTGAGGTCATTTTATATTGGTTACTTAGATAGACAGACAGACATTACAAAATCAGATTTTAGACTTATTTCATTAGTTGTGCTATAAGAGGTACCTTCATACCAAAATTTCAAATATCTAAGACGACTGGAAGTACCCCCTAGGTTTTGCCAGCTCGGCAATTTGTTTACAAACTTGCTCCAAATCCTTCACAGTTCACTCTGCTAAGCTGTGGAATCGGTTACCGACCTCCATCAGGCAATCTGCCTCTGTGGCGTCGTTCAAGGAGGGCTTGAAGAAGATGCGGCTCACACCTAGGGTTGCCAACTATACTGTTTTCAACAGTATTATACTGTTTTTCACTAAATTATACTTTTTACTGTTGAACAAAAAAAAGTATACAAAATACTGTTTTCAGCATGCAAACACATTATTATGTGTTATACTTAAACGGTCACACAAGTTTGTTTTTATTTAGTCAGAGGGCGCTGTTCTACTGTTCTGTTACTGTTCATTTTTCTAAAATACTGTTTAATATTCTTCACAGACCTGAATATACTTTATTTCTTGTAAAAAAAGTTGGCAACCCTACTCACACCATCTCCTTAAATATTGTATGTGTGTACTCATATTGTATATAGTGTGTATGTATGCATGTGTTTAATGATATTTAGTAGTTTATTTATGAATTGTTTGTTGTATTTTGAGATGTACTACGCTCTATTATGGCTTTCAGTATATGGATATTTTAAACTCACTCTTTGTCGGTCTCTCGCTTAATGCTCCTCTCATTTACTCAAAGGTTAACTGGTAGAGATCCCTTATAGGGATAAGTTCGCGTTTGTGCATATATTTAAGGTATTTTTTTTGTGATTTGTCTCTGCTTCTTTATATTTGTACAATAAAGCATTTACTTAGTTACTACCTTACTTTTCTAATGACGGTGTCTTTTGATTAAGTTGACTCAGAGGGTTAATTTGTTCACAGCTCCAAGGGACCGCAGACCTCGGTATTTGGTATTTCAATTTTATATCTCTACGCGTTTCTGACAAAAAGGGTATTGACGGGCTGACAGACAGACGGACAACGAAGTGATCTTATAAGTGTTCCTTCTTTCCATGCTGGTTTGGGAGTAAAGAAAAAACATAGAATTTACCAGTTGCTTCTCTTCCCGCGCAGATTGTAAAAGCCCATCGAGGGAATGGGCAAAAGTCTTAGGAATCCACCTATACGCTCTTAATCATCCTAAACGTGGCCTTAAGGTTTTGTTACCCTAGGCTCTGTCTACCCCGTAAGCTTTACGGCGTAAGTGATAAAGACGTGATTATTGTATGTATGTATGTATTCCTTCTTTCCTTTAGAGGTAGGGAACCCTGAAAATTGATGTGTTTAAGTTCCAGCTACAACCTTTGACCATCCATGCGTGTATATATATATCATATATACAATCTATTATGTACATACGTATAGCTACGTTTAATCTGGCTGGAGATTACCTCGCTGATTGTCGCCGGAGGTGGTGGCAGGTAAATCAATTAGGTAACTCGCTCAGTTTGATTTGGTCGGTAACCGGGGTGAAGCCCTCGTGAATCTTTTACAAGATTTATTTTCTAAGTTAATGTGTACCTAAATGAATCCCACGGGATAGGAAATAAATGTGGTTTATAAGTTCACTGAAAAGGTAGCTATAACTATAGTTTATAGTCTTGAAATTTGGCACAATTAATTTCAAGACTTTTCGATATTCCCGCGGGGTAGACAAAAAAGGGATTTATATTGTATTATTACTTTAAAATGTTCTTTTCTCCGTAACTATTTTACTAGAATTTTTAAATTTGGCATACCAGTAGGTAATTATGATATCTGAAAACAGATTTCAGGATTTTGCGAAATTCCCGTGTTATAAGAAAAACGACTACCTGACTTGCAGACATATTCCTTGATGATCAAAGAGGTGCACTACAAAGAGATTTTCCAATTTTCTCACGGGATAACAGGACGGTGCAGAAAATATAGACTTTGTATTTAGTAGACATGTTCATTGAAGATCAAGTAGGCGTCATAAGAAGGGATTTTGCGAATTTCTCACAGAACAAAAGCATGGGATAAAAATCCTTCTTTCGACTCGCTTTTGGCTGGATTTTGCTTATTTTCGGTAGAAGTTTTAGCGTAAATTTTGATTCTGCGCGGACAATATCGCGGCCAAAACCCTTAGCCCGTTATACATATATGTAGGTACATGTAAAAGTTATTTGTTTGACAGGAACTTCTCAAGATAAATACCTACCTATGAAAATTCTTTAAACGATTCTGAAAAAAGCGTCTCCTTAAAAGTTAAACAAGTAGATAGGTAGTTAGGTTCCGTTTCCCTTAAATTTTCTTTGTGTAGGTATGTAGATAATATTCTAATGTGGCGTAAATCGAAATACCTTTAAGGAACATCTCGCCTTTCCTTTCCACACTTTGTTTTTCATATATACCTAACCTGTTATATGTTTTGTCTATACAATAAAACAGTACCGTGACTGACTGACAGACACCGCACAGCCTAAACTACTGGACCTAGGAACTTGAAAGTCGGCAGACGTATATCTTGACTATTCCAAAGAAGGACTGAAAAGGGATTTCTTGAAATTACCACGGGATAGGGAGTTAATGAGGCTTATATATTTCTCAGTAACTGTAATATCTAGACTCTTCAAATTCGGTACCTACCGGATTTTTTTAAATTACCACGGGATAGGGAACAAATGAGGTTAATATATTTCTCAGTACCATCACCTTCTTCTATTAAAAACCAGTATTTGTATAACTTGAGTTATTGTCTACGCGTACGAAGTCGCAAGACACAAAACAGAGAAAACAGTTTAGGTACCTATATGGTATGACGTCACTTTGGTATTGCTCGCTCGTAGTGTTTTGTTTTTGTTATTGCTGTATCAATATGAACATTGAACGCAACGCAACCTCTGATTGTTAGCAAGCCGCTTGTTATCGTTACGCTTTACATTACGAAGAAATAAAATAAACGTTAAGTCTACTTAACAGATCAATGATTGCCATGATAGTTGGAATATTAAACTTGGAAACGAATGGTAAATAAGTACTGTGATGCGGACCTAATCGTATTTAATAATCATTGAAAATAACGCTGTGGTGTTTTACAGACAATTACGAGTGTAAGTGGCACCAAATTACATACTTTGATAATATAAGAATGAGAAACGTTCATTTACACACATTCGATACACGTAGATATAAAATAGGAAGAAATACAATACCTATACTTAATAGTAGGTACCGATATGGTATAAAATGGGCCCCGCTCAGCATAATGTTGTGGCAAACCGCAACGCTGTTTTCATCATTATTCCATTAACTATACTTAATTAACTGACGATTTTGACATTATATAGTTACATGTTTCATAGCTTTTCTGTCAAAAAATACTTGATTCATTTGAAAAATAGCGCCTTCTCTCGTCCCCGGTGAGCAGTAAATGTTCCACGGGAGTTTGTAATTGTGTCGTACAGACACATCATTTAAACAGATCAGGCTTGGCGACAAAAATTCGCACAGTAACAAGGTCACGTGACAGGTAGTAACAGACTCACCTGCTGTAGGTGGTGTAGCGGTATAGCACGCGTCACGGAATGACGAGGATCCGGGTTCAATTCCCAGCAATAGTTTTACTTTTCGGATTTTTCTATGTGTTTTAATTTTCAGTGTTGCAGTGTGTGTGTTGATTGTTAATCTTAAAGTAAGTTGGTTCACCTCACATGAGTACTGGGGCCTTACCTACCAGGGACGTCTTGATGCGATTCGATTCCGACTTTCAGGTTTTAGCTGTCATTTTTAGTATGGGTCTGACAGCGAGCGACCCCAAACTGAATCGGAGTTGAATCGCATTAAGCTCCCCTGGTGTTAGTCGATTAGATAAGTATGCTTAAAATGTATTCGACCTTTAAATAGGACCATTACAGACCCACTGCAGTTAGTGCGCAGTTGTACCGACTGCAATTAAACTGCTATAAAAAGGACGGGCGTTGCCATTCGGCAGTTACGTTGCATTATTGAATTTTTGCCCCTCAAAACAATAATACCATATCAACGTGGAAGTGGAAGACACAAGATCTCCTATCTTATAAATTTTAATTATTGTAGTTTGAATTCTATTGAGAGAACCAATAGCTCCTATCTTACATTAATCCGAAGTTACAAGATAGGAGATCTTGGTTCTTCTCCATCGATATCACATTTCATTGAAGTCATTAATGCCGTTTTTGATATTTCACGTAGGTATTTATTATGATAGATAACACTACTAAGAATATCTTGTAAATTATCATGGTTGCTGTCGTGTCTATGCTACGTTTTTGGTTGGCAAAAGCTAGTCTTCTTCTACTATATAAAAATAAGTCGGGTTTTCCTTCCTGACGCTATAACTCCAGAACGCACGAACCGATTTCCACGGTTTTGCATTCGTTGGAAAGGTCTCGGGCTCCGTGAGGTTTACAGCAAAGAAAATTCAGGAAAACTGAATTCTGCGCGGACGGAGTCGCGGGCAACCGCTAGTTTAGTATATAACTATAAATATTACACTATTAATAGTATAGAGCCCGTTTTCTTTGTCTGTGTGCCGTCACAGTTACGATGTATTTCACTTTTGCATCTCTGTCGTTCACGTTCAAGTAGAAAACGACAAAGATACTTAACGAACTGTGAGGCCTAAATAAAATATAACAGAGTTATAATGAAATATACCTACTAGGATATTTTTAAATGATGATTTAGGTAGGTTTACGTTACATTAAACTATTGATCAGTCGAGTTCCAGACAGCAGAGGCTGCTAGCGCCATCTGCCGTCATCGTTGTAAACCATTTGCCAAAGGCATATTCGGTCAGGTAAGTAGACAAGCTAGGCGGAGTACATGGTAGTTATGGCTTTGCCCACGGTATGGCGCGCCAATACCTACCTAATGTGTAGCAATCGAGGTGTACCTAGAGATAGTATAAAGGCAAAAGCACAGTGGCGTAGCTAGGTAGCCAAGGGCCCTGGTGCAAACAAAAAAAACTACTATCTAAACTGGTTACGTTTTAATAATAATAGTTCGATCGAGATTTTCTGGTAAGGATTCGAGGGCCCTCTGAGCTTGAGGGCCCCGGGGCACTGCCCTGCCTAGTCCCTAGGTAGCTACGCCACTGCAAAAGCATAGCCTTCTCTATTATCTTCTGGCTAAAGTTATTATTATTAACACTTAAGTAGTCGCGCCCTTATTTCAAACGCTTACAGTCGCTACCGGGTCCTGCGAACCCAGTAAATTATGTGCGGATATTCTAAGAAGTATTCAAAATTATCTTAATGTAAGTTAAATATTTTATTAAAGAGTAATTAAATTTATTAAAACAACAGTATATGTAAAAATCGACAGTTTAATTTAGTGGATTTCTACAAAAACAGATTAATTACAAAAATGCCACATGTCATCTAAGTTTTTGGCATTTTTTTTTATTATTGTAACTAACGTATTTATTTTTAATACATTTTCTTAAGCTACTATTTTATACTTATTTAAAATCACAAAAACAGATCAGGTTGTATTATATAAAAATGCGTCAATGAGCTCCGCAAATCAATCATCTCCAATATTCAAACAAAACATAGATAACCTGCTTTAATTTAATGAAATTTAGTTTAATTTGATTTGTTTTTCTTTTTTTTTATAATGTTAAAAATAATGTTATTGATTGCGGGAAAAAAAACATAGATTCATAAGAATAATGTCCTAAATAACTATATTAAAATTAAGTACATAAATAGTCGCTACTGGGTCCCAGCGGACCCATTTACAAAATTATTGCTTTCGTAAATGGTCGCTACCGGGTCCAGTAGACCCATACATTACCTTTTACGTCTGTCGGTCACAAATGCGGCGCGCAGACGGATTGGCGAGGCGACGACGCGACTCGCAAGATATTAATTGGAAGGTAGAAAGAACGGCAACGTCGCGTAGTGCAAAACGAAAAAGTTATTCATTAAAATCAACTGAACCGGGTCCTGTAGACCCATTAGCGACTGCTCAAGTGTTAACCAACTACGACTACCTACATACTTACTCATGAAGTACCTATCAATAAAATAAACTAAGAGATAAAAATGGTCACGTTATACTATGTGTGTACGTATACCTACATTTTACATAGGTATCTAAACACAGACTGAGAAAAAAAGTAATTTAAAGCTTTATATTTCGCAAACGGAATTCTGAATCTAAAAATGAATTTGACAGATCCGCGGCATTTTTGAGTGAACTACCCCCCATCATGGGATAGACGAGAAAAAAACATACCCTCTAATGATAGGGGAGGTATCCTAAGTTTTTTAACGATTTAATATTACCATTAGTCAGCGTAATTAATGTGTATACCGGTACCGGCGCGTTCTAGTAAATAAGACTTTGTGAGCTAAGCCTCGGATAGACAGGCGGACGGTCATGCATGGCGAAACTAGGTATATAATTATGGTTTATAATCCTACTAATATTATAAACGCGAAAGTTGGTAAGTATGGATGGATGGATGGATGTTTGTTATTCTTTCACGCCAGAACGGCTAGACAGATCTGGACGAAATTTGGAACATAGATAGATTATAGACTGGAATAACACATAGGCTACTTTTTATCCCGGTAAATTGCGTAATTCCTGCGGAATAACGATAAACGAATTTTATGCAGACGAAGTTGCGGGGAACAGCTAGTTATAACATAATATTTTAAAATGTAATGAAAATTAAATTGAGAAGGGAGATTGTAGGTCGTAGATAAATTAATGAAACTATGACACTACTTATACCTTTATTTTTAAGAGTCACGTGAATTAAAATATTATAAAGTTTTAAATAATATTATTGCTAATAACAATCACATTTTACTTTGGCTTATCAACACTCGTTGAGTCATTACTACCTACCTAAGTATATAAACCTAATTTAATTGATTAAGAGTTTGCAATAAAATAAATTATCACCTACTTACACTAATCCACAAACCACAATCTTGTAAGTCAATACACATTTGTATCATAAAGTCTACAAAACTATAAGAATATTATACAACAATTTATATAAATCGGTTACATATTTAAGAGACGGTCCTTAATTATTTTGGCACGTTGATTCACAGTCCTCTCTTGTGTTCAAGTAGAGAAATAACATAACTTACTTCTATACCACATCAGAAATCTAGACTTAAAGTATCAAATACACTCAAATAAGTCGGACAATGTCATACATATTTTACTTGGATACCTGAGCTGTCAAAATTGTACAAAAATCCTGGATGACCTATACTAACACAACAATCCACCTTGACACAAACCACTTTGAACGCGTTGCAAATTGATAGCGCCTAGCGGCACGTATCGGCAACAAATTCTGAAACTTAACGCAAAGCGAGTTGCTGATGTTTGTCGATTACGCTAAAGGTTTGCCCGCTTCATAAGAGTAAAAGGTTTAGATGTTGAATTTTAGATATCTGCTGTTTTTATTTCAAAGTCTCAATTTTACTGACCTAGTCCAGAAATGGTCAAAAAACTTGACTGTGATCATGATCACTTATCCGTTCTCTAAACATTGACTAGACCACAAATTATTTGAACCTGATTTAAATGATAAACAATGGCATTTTCTATAACTAATGTTAATTATACATGAGACGGTTTAGTAATTCGAAAAACCTTAAATATTTTCTATCACTCCTAATAAATATTTCACCATGCCTACTCATTCATTTCAATTCTGTACCTCTACGAAGAACTATTTTTTTTTATAAAAAAAATTTCAGACGGTTACTGTAACACGGATTTTCACAGCAGACAATTTACGGTAAATATCAGTCTATCAACTGACTACACTATCAAATCAATCAATTCCATAGGGTACCAAATAGCGCTACGACGTAGACGCGTAGCGGTAACTTCTGTAAGTTGAGCAACAAGAGATGTTATTTTCCAACAGGCATATATCATATCCCATTCCGTTTTTATACTTAAATTTAAAAGTTTAGTCTAATTTCATTAATATAATGTCATCCATAGGTACTTACAATTCATTCGTACGTTATATTTTCCCACACTACTTAAAGAAGATGCAAAAGACACCTTTGCACGATTTTTAACATAAGTACATAAAGAACTCTTTTAAACTTAGACATCAAAATGTACAGTTTTGATGTTGGCACTACTGCGATAGCCCTCTAGGGTGGTGCCGTGGCCGGCTCGAGCTTGACAGGGTCTCAAGATGGCGGGTCGGGCGGCGCCGGCGGGCCGGGCGCGGGTGGCTGGAGGAACTTGGCTGCTGCCGGGAACGCCGCTAGGTCGAAACCAGGGGGCGGCACTATGCCGGCTGCGGTGGCCGTGCCTTGGAGGTACGCTACTAACCTAAAAAAAAGAAGCATAATTACGCCTTAATATACAGCTCTAAATAGTGCATTACGCTTTGCAGAAACCAGAAACACTTTCGAGGCGATCGCTTCACATCACGCAGCGATAATGTAAATAGTCGATCTTATCGAGGAATGTTCTATCGTTGCATAATTATACTGTATGAATGACTAACGCACCTGCCCGCAGAGATTTTCGAGCAACTTACACATAAACTATAAATGAAGCCATTTAATAAATTCACGCTTGGCCGCGTGTGAACTACAGCCCAGCCCCTTCATTATGAGGCGAGGTCGGGATTCACGGGAGACAGCGATGGTCTCTTGTTGTTTACCTCCGCAGCTCCTCCAAGGCGCTGGCCTGCATGAGGATGTAGTTCTTGGCCAGCAGCAGCGTCGCGATCTTGGACAGTTTGCGGACGGAAGGCGAGTGCGCGTAGGGGATCACGCTCCGCAGTTCGTCGAGGGCATCGTTCTGGAATTGTTTAGGATTACGTTAAATTAAATAGTATCGGCGATTTTACTTGCTATGTAGCCAAAGTTTGTTTAAGATTTATGATTAATGTTTCAAAAGGTATTTTACATACTAACGACATAAATAACAACGGTAACGAAAGAAGTATTATGTCGAACACGACGGCAGCATTCCCTCTTAGAATTAGCTATACTCGTATATTCAAATATTTCAAATTACAGAGCAGGACCTACCGAATAGATTGGAAAACGGATAAATTAAGAACAAAATTTTTCGAACTAATTTGCTGCCATGTTCAAGCATTGTATGAATTATTGTGAATCAGAAATGTGATAGTTACGTAAAACATGCCGCCAGCATCTATTTTTTGTTTTTATTAGCGTACTACTCCATCAACGAATAAAAGAGAAACTAAATATTCATCAAAATAATTTAATTTCCACGTTTTTATGTGGGAGTCTATCATCCATAAAGAATGGAATATTCGCATAAAATAAATATCACATTGGGTAAACAGGGAACCAAAAATAAGCTTGATTGAACTTTTCTTACCAAATCGTGCATTCTTCTGCGTTCCCGCGCATTAATATTCAATCGAACTGTTTTTCCTTGTCTCATTTTCTGTTTCGATTTTCCTTCGCCCATGGGTCTGCAAAGAAAAAGAAGAATAAATAATGACGTAATGTGTATCCTTTCAATTTCTATCCTTTCCTGAACCTTTTATTACCTAAAGTCTTTATAATGTCAGTAGGTATATTCTTTTTTAAAACTGGGTGATTAATGTGGTAGTTTTTATTCAGTAATCTGTAATAATTTATACCCACCAGTCATAAAAAATGCGCCATTTATTTAATTTTAACTTTGGACAAGGGTTTCCTTCCGTGGAAAGGAAAAAGTGGCCGTCTCTACAGCGAACAATAGATGAGTTGTGGGCCCATACATCATTGCGCTGAGGGGTCTGCTTAGGGGAGCGAGCGTAAGTACCTACATGAATGATATTTTAGGTCTTAATCGCTGACAAGTGAATACATAATTCAGCTTACATAACGAAGTTTGGAGAATTTAATTGTTTTTAGTCAAAGGTTTTTAAAACATTTGTACGAAAATGTAATGAAATATATTAACAGTAATTAATACATCGGTTCAATGAATATTGTATCAATGTACAGTCCTTCCGTGAAAAAGTTGAGCATACTTAGAATTATAGTCCTCAGAAATAAAAAAAAATATTTGTTACTTTTTATTAACATTTAGTCATTGTAGGTATTATACCTACGCCAAAGTGTATTATGACAAAGTACTATGTGTAGAAGTAGTTAAATACTCGACGTTTTCGTAGGCTCGCTGTACCTACTGTTCGTGTGATTCAGATCAAACTGTGGTTGCTGGCCGTGTAAGCGAGCCAGCAAAGCACTTGTCAGGGGTGCTGCCCACGGCCCGCGGTCCCATTGTGTGCAGATGCCACTCCCTTAGAAGTGCATTATTGTTGGCTACCCTTTATGCAATGTGCACATGTGGTGCCAATCTAAATCTGTACATATGCCATATAATCGTGACACTAAATGCAAGTACGTACTAATATATGCGATGATCTAGGATAAGGAATATGATAACCCAAAACTTGTTGTTCGCATAATATCTTTATCGCACGTATATATTAAGTTAACCCCACAAACTATCTTAATTAGTATCCTTAAGCCTTTTACTTAAACACGCCTATTTTTTTACGAAAATTTCTTCTTTCGTATGTTAGGTACCCATTGGAGGCATTGGATATATTTACCTACATCATAACGTCTTACTTCTCCGAGGTCATAACACTGCTCAAATAAATTGAATACTTTAGGTACCGTTAAACGGGGTGAGAAGGGGTTGCGGGGGAGAAGGGATAGAACAAATATTTTGTATTTTCACTTGCTACTTAAAATATTTTTATCGAGGTTTGAACATAATAATCCCGAACAATTTAAAAAGGTCAATCTACTCAAAGCTACCTACAGTGGTTGAGTAAATTAATACCCAAGTGTAAATATTATCCATTTCCATTAGGTACTCATTGCCCGCGATTCAAACCGTTCAAACTACCTAATCGCTTTCGATAAGGCGCATGCTCAGCTTCCCGCCGGCTCCAGACTGTGACTCGATTATGCTAATGTAGACAATAATGTACTATAACAGCCCAACGAGATAGCAATGACATCACGATATTTCATTATCCAAAATTAACTTTCTTATCGGGCGCTATCGTTTGATCTAAGTCCTTTACACTTGATAAACAACATAGATAATATTCGCTAGTAGCGTTTCTTCCTTAGCGAAACTCACTATTTCAAGGAAATCTAGCAAAATCTGTCCCTATTCCTTGATTATATCACAAGGGGAACCTCTATTCAAAATTCTAGCTTTCTAGCTCCAAGATGGACTGGACGTTGATGAAGTCAGTCAGTCAGGACTTTTCTTAAGATCTATTAGTATACATTAAAAACACTTGGAAAACTTTTTGATGATGCCATAATATTGAGATAGTTGCGAAATTTGGACAGAACACTAAAGAAAATTAGAAGTCTAAAGTTGAATTACTACTGTATACTGGTGTTGGTAATGATGCAGCATCTGTTCAGCTGCAGCTTGACTAGGCAGATAGAGAAACTGTTGGGTTACCTTTGGCCGTAGCTGGTGCCTGGTTCCGGTTGGTTCTCGTCGGTGGGATAGCAGTGTTGCGGCGGCGGCGGGGGCTGGCCGCCTTGCATGTAGAACCCTCCGAGGCCCACGGCTCCCAGCGGCGTCCTCCGACCCGGCACCGACTGCGGCGGCGAGTGGGACTCCACCGGCACGCCATCCCAAGCCCTTCGCCCCTCCATCGTGGATGCTAACACATAACACTAAGAAAATAATATTTTTGTTCCGTGATTAGGACGGCACGTTTGGATTGGGAGCTGTGTAGCCGGATAGTGCAGCGAGTCTGTGTGGCGAGAAGTTGACGCGGACCACCAATCGATCGGGGCACGCAGCTGGGGCGCGCACCCCTCTGATCTCGCAATGAGCATTGTCCCGAGATGCGATTGTGATTTGTTGTCGCGTGTGTGACCGGCCGCCGACAGAATCGCTTAAACGCTTATGATATTGATCGTTTTGTGATGACACGTCGTTACCGTATCGCGCTTTATGGGCGCTGAAAGTAAATGTTTACCTTTTACTTTGATCGTTTTAGTTATGAGTTTATCTTTTGGTTCCGTAGTCAAAATGCAAAAAACGGAACCCTTGTAGTTTTAATTCGTCTGTCTGTCCGTCTGTCCGCTTTTAAACTCTAAAACTCTTAGCACAACAAAGCTGTAATATGACATGGGGGCATACAGACTAATCATCGCCAATAAACAGGATAAGCATGCAATATTGAAAAAAAATAGGGTACGTACATTGCCTCCGCAATACGTACCTAAGTGAAGTTGAATTTTATTTTTGTCGTCTCCCTATACTTCTTGGATAGGTAATTAGGTATTTCAAGATATTTTACATTTACTACTTACTGTAAATGTATTTTAACTGAGAGAGTATTTGCATATAATAGTATGTAGCGTAGTTGATTAGGTAAACATACGTAACATTGTTATGTTGTCGAGTTAATGTTAATTGTACCAACTTCCAAATGTAGGTGTAAAGAACTACATGTGTTCGACGAACAAAGGTTCATTTTTATTTTATAATGGCATTCTGACTTAATAAGGTTTGAACTTAGCTGATTCATTCAGAAATTTTGAATGCAAGTAAGCTCATCTTATTTTCTTAATAATATCTACCGTTAGCATTAAGCATAGTATTATTTTGTCATAGTAGGGTAGGTAATAGGTATACGCTCTTAAAGCCTTGTTGGTATATAATTTGGACACTTTCGCCGGTACGATATATTTGACGCTGCGGCCTGTTAAAATAATGGCTTCATCTACTGACTCAACTACACTACGAACAAAAATAACGGGTCGCTTTTAAAAGAACTTTGCATGGACCACTTGACCCGTTATTTTTGCACGTCAGTGAATTTGCCAGCCGAAACTAATGTTATTCCATTGACGAGTAGAATAATGTCATTATCTTGTGTACTCTTTTGTCTATTTACATTTGGAGCGAAATAGATCGCATCCTGCCAGGTATCCCGAAACGGAGCACGGTCGTCGACCCCCGCATAGTCTGAGTCTCTATCTCAAGCAGTATCTCTAATTTATGTGCGCTTCGGCAAGTGGGTTAACTGACTATAGCCCATCAGCATATATCTTTTCGCGTAATGATAGTCATTTGATGTGAATGTGATCGGTATTTGTTTTTATTACTTATTTTCTATGAAGGAAATCACAGTAAGGGAAGATAGGATTGGGTTATTTATTCAAAAAATATTAACAAAAATGTTGATGCATTCCCGGACTTTTTGTTTTTTATTAGTATCTAAACATGTAGGTACAGTCGCGATCAGACAAATCGGAGTTGTTTAGGTGGTCTAAAATGTCTGAACACCCACTTACGCGATTGACAGTACGGTACGGTTGGGTCGAGATATTTTTTATCACCTAAGCAGCTCCGATGTAACTGATAGCAACTGTAACATAATAATAATAATAATGTAGGTACAGTCGCAGTCGCTATGAGATCTATCGAAGCTTTATAGGTTGTAATAAAATGGGTTCCTAAATACTGCTCAATATGTTTCGGACGGGTTTATATTTTGTCCCATAAAATTAAAGTTTTAGTTTAGGTTTTTTCATTTGAAAAGAAGGCTTGTTATATGGTTTTATTCCCATATTTTTCAAATATAATCGATATCAATAAAACTTCCAAAAATATTTCTATAAAGTTTATTTATAGTGCTCATATTAAAGCTAGACAATTCCAATATATTTACAACTTATTCCAATCAGTTCCGACTTTAATTAGTCTCCATAAATGTACAAAATAAACTCTTATATTAATATCGATTTATAAATGCAATGCACGCCGATGGGTACAACACGCGTGTGGCGATCGCACAGTAAACTTACATTCCCATCCAATCCTAAAAAAAAACCAGGAACATTCGAGATCAAAAGACGTAAAATTTTCAACAAAATTGATAATTGATTTTTAACTATCTTCAACGATTTACTGGTAATGAATGAATTGTCAACTATTTCATTAATTTACAGACACTATGTTTTGACACTTTCACACCAGCTTACATTTCAATAACAAAGACATATATAGTTTGGAAACATTCATGTTATACATTATTATTAAAGACCTTGAAACTTGGGAACAGTTGAGACTTAGATGAGTATCAATACTGTGTAAAAGTAGAAAATTAGTATGAAACAGTACAAGTACGTACCTCTATCTAAAATTTTAGGCCATTATTTAGTGTACATTTCATTTAATGTACATATTAGGCTATCTACATAAAAACACCGCTTTTTAAATTAGCAGTATCACATTTTTTCATATCATAGCTTTAGTATTCCATTTATTGGCACATTATTAACCGATCCTGACAAAACGATTTAAAACGTTGATTAGTAATTAGTTTTGATATTAAGATAACAGCTTCGTACTTATTTAGGGCAATTTTTTAAATTATAGCTTTGATAGACGTTAGATTTATAAAACTGTAAAGAGGTACAAAGAGTTATCAGTGTTTTTATATATGACCTGATGATACCTTAAGACTGGCTTTAGAATACCTAATATATACAGGTCTATATCTATACCTATTGTGAAGTTATTGTCTATTTTATTCATCAAAATTTTACAGATAATTAAGAACAGATAACATTTAAAATCACTTAATTTAATGACTCATTTCTTCCCGAACATAACTTTCAGTGTCCAGGCACTACTATACATCTTAAACATTTACCTACCCAACTTGCGTCTATACAACAAATCTATTTACATATTTATAATTTAATTTACTTATATAATATAAGACTAGGAATTACAATGTTTGGTGAGATACTGTGCAACGATTACTTTCTTTCTGGGAGTCAGATTTATTCCCAATGCATTATTACCGCACTCAGACTGTATGGAGCGAGTAACAACGCTAGGTAGTCACTATCTATGGTAAGGTACAATTGTGTCTTAAAATATTCTGATAGCCTTTCTTATACGTTTTTCTCTTACATGTCGAACCTCCGCATCAAGACCACCACCACTTTTGAAAATGCACAAAAACCATTTCAGGACAATTTTTTCTGTTCCATTTGTAAAGGATTGTTAACACCTAGTTTCCTCTCGTATTTAAAAAATGGTTTATAGTGCAGTCATTGAAGCATTATTGCTCCGAATTTTTTTACTGTGGACCGAATTGCATACAATTATGGAATTAGGTTCATCTTACCCTTAACTTCAAAAGTGAAAATGATTTGAACTCCGCAACCACCATGGGGGTGGTTGCCACCCCTTCTGGGGGGTGAATTTTTTTTTTCAAAATAACCTCGGATATCGATAGAAGGCCTAATTTTAAGCAAAAAATCATTTATAAAGTTTTTCAAAAAATCCAATACTTTTCAAGTTATTGGCAATTGAAAATTCGCAATTTTTTCACGTTTTTCGTCGGTTTTTTGCAAATATCTCCAACAATATACGTTTTATCGAAAATTTTATAAGAAACAAAATTGTAGCAGGTAAAACAATGAACAATTTGGTTTTTTATAAAGTATTCTAAGTGCAATATTAAGCTAGATATTAAAGATCAAAGCCGTTTTTTATTGTGTCTGAAATTTAATCGATGTGGTCAATGCCATCTAGCGGCGAGCAGATGCATTTTATGCATTCTAATACAAAAGGGTTTTGTAGTGCTTGAAATAAGCTTTAAAATGAGCACTATTAAAATAACTTTTGCACGTAAAATAAGTGAGCTGTATTGCAAATAAGGGGAGCATCTAATGTTTTTTCTTTTAAATCAATGGGTTTCATGAGTGCCATTTCCACCAAAATTAAAATTAATCGTATTCCGCCTAGAATTAACTTTATTATGAAGAGTTGGATAGATATTATCAGTTTGGCTGCTTCAGAACACATATTTTTCAAAAAAGTCACGATTTAAAAAAAAAACAACATTTCAAATTTTTAAAAAACCCACTTTCTTTTCATAATATCTCAAAAATGACGACAGATACGTATAAAAGTGTATGGATTAAAAATTTAGGCATTTTTCTGACAAACAATTTGGTTTTTTTGTTTTTTCTGTCAAACAAAAATTGACGGAGATATGATTGTTTAAAGAGCGCGCGGCAGCGCAATCACAGCCTCTGTTTTTTTTTTAATCGTGAATTTTTTGAAAAATATGTGTCCTGAAGCAGCCAAACTGATACTATCTATCAAACTCTTCATAATAAAGTTAATTCTAGGCGGAATACGATTAATTTTAATTTTGGTTTGAAATGGCACTTATGAAACCCATTGATTTAAAAGAAAAAACATTAGATGCTCCCCTTATTTGCAATACAGCTCACTTATTTTATGTGCAAAAGACTTTTAATAGTGCTCATTTTAAAGCTTATTTTAAGCACTACAAAACCCTTTTGTATTAGAATGCATAAAATGCATCTGCTCGCCGCTAGATGGCATTGACCACATCGATTGAATTTCAGACACAATAAAAAACGGCTTTGATCTTTAATATCTAGCTTAGTATTGCACTTAGAATACTTTATAAAAAACCAAATTGTTCATTGTTTTACCTGCTACAATTTTGTTTCTTATAAAATTTTCGATAAAACGTATATTGTTGGAGATATTTGCAAGAAACCGACAAAAAAGGTGAAAAAATTGCGAATTTTCAATTGCCAATAACTTGAAAAGTATTGGATTTTTTGAAAAACTTTATAAATGATTTTTTACTTAAAATTAGGCCTTCTATCAATATCCGAGGTTATTTTGAAAAAAAAAATTCACCCCCGAGAAGGGGTGGCAACCAACCCCAGGGTGGTTGCGGAGTTCAAATCATTTTCACTTTTGAAGTTAAGGGTAAGATGAGCCTAATTCCAAAATTTCATGCAAATCGGTTCACAGTAAAAAAATTCGGAGGTAAGGCCGTATTTTTCGCTTCAATGACTGCCCTATTAGGCCGAGTTCGATTAGGTAACGTGTAGCGTGGTTCAGATGGCTGAGAGCGGCGCGGGCGCGGTGAAGCGGGCGGACACGGGCAGGCAGGCGAGCCAGACGGCGCCGGCGCCGGCGAGGCATCAGCGCGCGCGGTGCGCGGGCGCGGCGGGCGGTCAGGGCGCGGCGGCGGCCAGCGGCGGCCGCGCCGGCGTCGGCACGCGCGGGCAAGCCACCATCGACCCGCTGCGGGACGCTTGGCTGTTGTTCGTGGCGCCACCTGCAGATAATATTCCTTCTGTTGAAAACATAACTACTTTACATCGGTTCTTGCGGTCCCAGACGCGACACGGGTTGGCTTAAGCCACTTATTAATAGCAATGAAACTATTGCATCCGATTTCATTAACGCTACTTTTTAATTTGAAAGCTTGCCTTTTTGGACCAAGCATAATTTAGCTAAATCCATATCCGCACCAACAGCGGTATCTATTAGTACAATTTAAGCAGAAGCGCTAGCTGTACAAGATTTTATAAGCAGGTATTTAAAGTAAAGGATGCTGCCATATGATAGTCCAGGCATTTCTATTCTTGCCCTATCTCTTCACTGCCAAGCTTGAGTTTTTCAGCTTACCTATTAAAGATCCCAGCATCTTGGTGACGGAGAACTTGCGCGTGCGCAGCGGCGTGCGCACCTCGGCTAGCAGGCGGTCCACGCAGCGGTACAGGTCGCCGGAGTTGTCGGCCACGCTCGCCTCGCTGAACGACGCGTTGTGGGCGGCACTGGCGCTCTGGCCGTCGGTCGTCGTTACCTGGAGAGAAGAAGGGTCGACTTGAGTAAAGTGATGTGTTTTCATCAAATTTATGCATAGTGTGCAAAAACTATATTGTAAGACTTGCTGCAAACAGTTAAGTACGATATGATAACTTAGAGAATTTTAGGGGTTAAATACATTCCTAGAAGCTCACGAAGTATTCTTACAAAATAAACCGTAGAATTTTATGAAACAGGAAGCCCGATTTACGTGACACACGATATTTGAGAAATCCTATCTCAAATCTAATTTGGCCGTGGCCATCCATCCCAACATTCTCAACTCTTAATTATAATTTGGAGCAAACTTTCCTGTTCAGTCGTCCACTGGGTTTGGCCTCATTACGTAACTTCGCCTGTCCGACTGAGGTCGTAAATTGGACCGAAAACCATTTAGTTACGAGCTTTCTATTAGTATTCTTTGCTAAATGTAATTCTACTACAGTTTATGGGTCAAAGTTTAATAAAATGAATCATTTTGCTTTGGATTTAAATAATTTCTTCGAATTGAAATCAAATTAGACTTATATTTAGAACAACTTTGTAAATCAATATCTTGAACTAAAACTAAGCTAGATACTTTAGCTTCATTACGGATCACTAGGTGCTATTATATTTTCTGGCAGCATCAGAGCTGGCAACAGTAGGTACAATATGAGAACTTTCAGAGATATGAGAATTCCTGACGTATGAATGGAGCTGGTTTCCAGAGAGCTCCATTGTCTGTTTACTGAAAGCTGTCGGTTCATTTCATGGAGATGCCAGCGTTGTCATTTGTGAACAACTCACACACCGATACGTTAAACACCTACTAAATACGCATCGGTCGATAACGAACGATTTCAATGACAGACAAGGTCTCTATGTAACATAGACAGGTACATGCATGAACTACCTACTCGCAGTAGTATCTACATGCCATATGCAAGTCAACCGTAGCATTTCCGTAAGTTGCAAGAATATCAAATGCCTCCCCGTATACCTACTATCTACTCGTATTATCTCTTGCCTAGATACTCTTTAGATCTTAGATGTCTATACATGTTTAGATATTGGTCTTGCCTGAATTTCATGGTAGTCGAAGTATACACGTGCTACGTCTGTTTAATGTGACGTATATTGTAATATATTGTAATAACTCGTAATGTTATTTCAGCGTCTACCACGTCTTATTCGTGTCTCAACTGAAGTGAGTCGCATTGCGTTGGCGTGCGCAACTTCGTGAAGGTTAACGTAACATATTAAATCAGTAAATTGCAAAGGTTAAATTATTGGTATCACAAAATTTTAGCATTAAATTAATGGGGATTACTGGAAAATCATTTACCTCTAATTGTACGATTCAGTACCTAAATGCGCGTAGGCGTAGAACTATTAAGGTTTAGAACTAACACATTTAGTGATACCATTTCATACTTAGGTTTAAAATATCCACTTATTCTTTACTGTATATACTCGTTTTGTGTAGCACCCATATTGTAACAAAAATTTGCAACATACATTTTTTGATAAAATTACGTAGTTTTCCCGGACTTCTATTAGATTTAACTTCACTATTCAACTGGGGTCGGCAATCGTGATAGTGACCGACATAGCAACAAACTTGCTCCGATATTTCCAAGTTGACTTGTGAAAGTGTTATCGACGGTGTCTGGGGACGAGAACTAGCACATCCGTGGTAGATATAAAGCCTGACGAAGCCGTCGCAAAACTACACTCTGTATCCAGCTGATTCGGTGTTCAAACACGTTTACTGACCTGTCTTAAGTGATCCAAGTCAGTTTTGTTCCCAAGAAGGGCTAAGGGCATAGGGGCTGAGGCACCGGCGGGCCCGTGAGCAGGGCTCCCGGAGGTGGGAGCTCTTCTTAAAGCGGTCAGCACCTCAGTGGCGTACTCGAAGCTACTCCTGTCAGTCACCGAGTAGACAACAAGACACGCGTCGGCCCATTGTATCTGAAACAAGTAAACATTAAATGTAATGAGTTATTACAACGATGATTTCCTTAGAAGCCATGACAACACAGGTCTCTCAGAAACGATGAAATGTGAACAAACAAACACCGCTTGCGCTTCTTGCGCTTTGTGTCGGTCTTTATTGTTATCCATGTTTTAGAGCTTCCAAAATCTGATTTTAATTTTTTTTTTTTTTTTTTTATGTGAATAGGAAGGCAACCGAGCTAGTGGGTCACCTGATGGTAAATGATCACCACTGCCCATAGACACCCGCAACCACGGAGGGATTGCAGATGCGTTGCCAACCTAGAGGACTAAGATAAAATGCCTCTTGTGCCCGTAATTTCCCCGGCTGTCTTACTCTCCACACCGGAACACAGCAGTATTCGTATTTCCTTCAAAAAGTAGATGTTTTTTGTTTGATTTCGCTTAGCAAATACATCGAAAAAATATCAGAAATTCTGTTAGGTAGGTACTTATGATATGAATCACCAATGTTTTTCGACTTCAACTTTTTTAAGATTATTAATTGCTTCTGAAATTAATATTGATCGATTATTCTAGTCTGAAGAGCGGGTGTGATGCTTTCCGTAAAAAAGATCACAATTCAGACATAAATGATTAATTACGGGGTCGAAGCCAACATTCCGGCTTAAAATTAGACATTGCGGCGGTTCACGGACACTCCCACGCTGCTGCGACGCCGGACACTGTGATTGGAGACGATCATTGTTGGCGCAAATGAACTGGAATGCTCTCTAACACCACATAGCGCACAGAATATTTCAGAAATAGCCGGCGCAACCTTGCGGCTCATTCATAAAAACAACTTTCACGAGGAACGGCCATTCAAACGTCAACCTGATTAGTAATAGAGTTCAGCTCAGACATGATAACAATTACCTAAATATAAATATAAACATTAATAAAATAATATAAAATAACGACTACCCGACTAAATTCGCTCCTTACGGAAGATCTTCAGGGCACACGATCACAACATACACATCCTTGAAAAAGATCTTCCTACAAGACCGAAACTCGTCTTATCGCCCCCGAACTTGTCGGGAGTTTAACTTTTAGTTTTATAAATTAAGTATCACGGAGGTTGAATAATGTTATAAAATCATGTGATAAAGTAACTTGAGCCCATAACAGCCAGTATATAAAAAGTTACTCTATGCATAACAGATAATGGAAGCTAAGTAGATTACTTAGCTGACTTAGCTCAGATGTCACTGTCACTACAGTAACCCTGTTAGGTTTTCTCTAAGGAGTTATTGTTGAAGATAATATCACGTAAAGAATATGCCCAAGCTCTTAAGATAAATAACATTGACAGGTTGTTAAAACGAGTATAATGTTACTTTATTATGTTTTCAATTTTTGTGGTCGTAGGTACTCGCACCTTTGCTTTTTTCAGTTACAACAATGCTTATGCCAATTTTTTAATTTATTTGTGTCTTTTGTTGGGAAAAAATAACGTCGGGTGCACACGGAAAGACGGTTAAATTAAAATTCTTATTTTTGCGTATGAATGAATGCTTAACTAAATAGTGTACATGAAACACAGAAAATGTCACAGGTTAGGTAGCTAGATAATTACATTTGTGAAATTCCCTTGAACTTTTAGGCCTAAATAGATTGTTTCAGTTTATCTTCGAACAATTGCTAGGACATTAGAAACAAGAATAGCCGCACGCTGAAAGAAGCAATATCAAAAAACTTTGTGACCATTAAAATTGGTTTGTGTGTTCGTCACAACTCAATTCGTCGCGAAAATGAGAATATACCAGTAACAGCAAGGTTTTAAAGTCTTCTAGATGCTACTGATTATATTACAAGCAAAAATAAGTCTCTACGTAAACTTTTCTAAGCAAAAAATACGGATGTCGTAACGTAACAAATTCCTTCATCATTTCTTTCGATTACATGTCTAGCCACTCCACTCCGCCCACTTCATCAAGACGCGAATGACAAGAGCTTTCCGCAGCATCGATTTAACCGATATCTGCCGGTAAATGACACGTTACCGTGTGACATTTATGAAGAAGATAGGGTAAAAACAAGGTAAGTAGTTAAAACTCTTATAAAATGGTGAGTCAATATTGAAAATTATATAGATCAAGATAAAAAGTAGTTAGTGTTAACGTTCTATCGTAAAGGCATAATGCTCAATCGTCAATCAGTTTGAAAACAGTCCTAGTAATACACACGTGATTTAAAGGTGAGATACATAAGTAGGTAACATGTGCGGTGCGAGTGTAAACATTGTGAGTCATAGTGCAGGAGCCGAGCTGGTCACTGGAGCACTAGAAGCTATAATTCATTCCACTCGTATTATATTAGCGACGATTAACCTATTTGCTTGCACATTAATGCCAGTTTAGTCTTCAGTTAATCTCCCGTTTTGTTTGCGGAAGGGATTCGGGATCGTTACTTCGATCCGTTGCAGACAGCGCCGGCCAGGTACGGTTTGGACGCGTATCAAAGATATTATTCATCACAAACATCAGACGAACAAATGAGAGTGAATCACGAGGTCGATAAATATAAACACGGTAAATTCATTGATACAGCTGATAACATTTGAGTTAAACCAAAGATTTTAAAAGTAAGAAATATTTAGATACTTGACAGATCATCTCTTGCCAATGCTAATTAAATTATAGAGACAGAAATACCTGTAGTACAATACAAGATCAAGGAGATCGCGTCGTTATTTTTAAAACGCCCCGACATCCTAAGCTTACAGTGATTTCGGTATATTTATTGTTTAAACTAGCCGCAACCTTACCATGGCTGCTTGGATTAAAGCGTTTAACGTGAAGGTTAAATCTATTGGACTCGAAACAAGGTCTCGTAAAGAACTGCATTAACCTACTTCTTTTTCCAATTACACTGATAAAATTTGGTTATTCTCGATCCCGAAGGTTGAGCTTTTTTTCATAGGTGGGTGAAGTCAAAAATCTTGTTTCTAAGTATGCTGATAGGGTCTTGACAACTTACTTGTTCTGCAGGAAATTTGTCAGAGTTTGATCCGGAAACATCTATAACTTCTAATTCAACTGGAGTCCCGTTAATAGGTACGGTCTGTCTGTACAATAGATCTGTAACAAAATAAAGTCATAAGTCTCACGTTGTGTCAAGTTCTACAAATAAAAATAAAATGTAGTCCTTTACCTGTATTAGAATGATATTCTCCGATATACCGCCTTGTTAGATATCTGACGATTAGGGCTGGAACAAAATAAAGTGTCGTTAGCAAATGTAGGTATATATGCGTAAAATATTGGAGACTAAATTTTATGCGTAAAAGTGATCATAAATTAGTTTTGTAGGTATCGATTTAAGAGCATTTATATGTATGCTGGTGGACGATATTTAGAGCCATTACCGTTGTTTAATTTTTCAGTTGAAATATAAATGGCTTCGGAAAGTCCAAATTGAACTATATGTTTTCCGTTTAATTTTATTTTGTAATTTATAAGGCGACGGAGACTTGATGTCTTGTCAACAAGTCTTAGTAATTTTGTGATGAATCATGGCGGATTCAGTCCATCTGCTGACCGACTTAAAGCAAGTTGAAGTACAAATTCATTTCTTGTAGAGATTCATTGGTTGTTGTTAAAGAAAACAGCATTCATTCGAATTATTACATCACCAGTGTACCTAATGGGTCACGGGAGTATTCCATGGCTCTGCTTATGTAACTCTGCGTGGGCCAGGCTTGTAACCACTGTTGGATTGTGTTTGCATTAGCTTTTACATTTAAGTTACGCTAAAATGATTATGCCGATTTACTCAAAAACATATTTCTTAAATAGATGAAAATTCCAAAAATATAAACCAAAACAGTTATAATTTTCTTCTAATAAGTTTCTTGAAAAATTTAGTCTCTATTTTCATAATACGTTCGTAGTAAAACTTTTGGTCTAGCTAACAAGCCGCTGGATACAACACCTATATGACCCAGAATAACTTTGACTTGAAGACTAACACGCCATGCACTCAATCATCTGGGTCACGAGATGGAATCAAGACAACGTGAGATCTAAAATGTTTTCGACATGACACATTCCTGTATATGCGTTCTAAATATCTCGCACGAGTATCTGCGTACTTCTTTATGACATAGATATTATTTTAGCAACTACGAGTTTTTATGAGTGTTACCTGATTTGCCGACCCGGGAGCTTCCGAGCACGGCGACGCGCACGCGCGGCAGACTGGCGCGTTCGTCCCGCATTATTGTGGATGAAGACTTTGCTGTAACAAAGAAACAATCGTCATAAGTACTCTCCAGTCGACAACGATTAAATAGCACATTATTCAGACAGTTATGCAGATTATAATAATTTCATCCGCTTTGTGACATTTTGAATTGGTTCCAAAAGCTAAATATGTTTTAAGATCATTACGAGCCATTACGGAGGAGGCCCTAATTGGCGTGCTTGGGTTTCATTCATTAAGCGTGATTTGGTCTGAATGACGTCCGCGACTAGCTAAAGACGCAGTGGAAGAGCGTCAGAATCATAAAAATATCGTTGGAATTACTCCTTTTCGTGATGAAGCACTTTGAATATTAAGTTGTAAGTTATAAAGCTGGCCATTACAATTTACTTAATTTGAGAACAAGCTTTGCACGAAAAATATTTAGCACATAAGTAACTTTTTATTTACGTTTGAGATAGAATTCACGGTCTGTCTCGTCTAGAACAACTTTTATTATAAAGAAAAGCCACTCAAGCGACATTATTTACCAAGAAATGTTGTCCATTCGCTTATCAGTGTTACGC